>CANJKZ010000195.1:1200000-2400000 GCA_947471745.1 Closterium sp. Naga37s-1 | reverse complement strand
TATATACTATTCACAGGACAGCAAGGACACATAACTGACTCACTACTGAGCAGTTACCCGAGTCGTTGCTGTATCGAATCGCAACAGCAGTTACTGTTAGTAAAACCTTTCATATTCCTTTGTAATCATATAAAGCTTTGTATCTCTTTCCTATTATCAACTCATCTTGTTCTCACATACCAGTGCAAGGTGGTTCAACCAGTTCATTAATACGCTTCCGCTAATACATCACTACTCTGAGTCTTAGTCTTGAAAACGATCCTAAGGGCTTTTCTCAGGCCAACAACCACTTGCTTGTGCTTGGAGTGTGTGGTGACTTTGAGCGCCACCCTGAGCTTTGCTTTGTTGCTTGCAATTGAGTGGTCTTGTGACCGTTGTTTCCTTTGCGAGTTCTTGGATGCACTTCACTTATCCTATGGGAGTGTGTCAAATAATGTTCATATGCATTGTTAGGTTTCTATGCTACAGTGAGTTGTCCTTAGAGGGTACAACCCATCCTAAGTTACTTTTGTATCCCCCTCGACTTTCAACCACACTCAATTCTCTCGACTATTCTCTCCTAGGATATTCTAAGATTTAGGTTTAAGTTTAGGGTTTAGGGTTAGGTTTAGGGTCTAGGGTTTAGGGTTTAGGAGGGAGTTGGCCGGCTGAAAATAATTTGTGAGGCTTTGTGTCGTGTAGACCTCTTTGGCCTACAAAATACCAGCCTTTTACCGCGGGACATAATGCTTTGGAGTGCTGTGGTCCTATTACCTTATGGGGCACAGAAGGTATTGGGTTCAATGTTGGGTTGGTTCTCACAAGCAAGTGCCTCACACATCCTAGAGCGTTCTCCAAACCCAAACATGCTACAACAAAACATTGCGATGCAAGCTTCCTTATTCAAAAGGAGACATGTTAAGTTCCAGCTTCATGTCGTTGTCACAGTCCTTCCCAACATGCTGATAAAGTAATACCGTACACCTCCATTACAATCGTAATTCCCATCCCCAAAGAGGGTGCAACAATGACTCTATATAAGCTTCCTTATTCAGGAGGAGACAAGCTAAGTTCCAGTTTCATGCCTTTGGAACAGTCCTTCCCAACAGTGCTGGTGAAGTAATACACATCCCTCCCAAGCGTGAAGGACCTTTTCTCCGTGCGCGCAGGCTTCCCAATGACAGGATTGTAGATCGTCTTTTTATCGCACGCAGCATACACAGCGCTGTTAGTGGACCGGGCCACACTGTGCTTCTGGCCAAAAAACGGCGTCAAGAAGTCGCTGCCCCACTTGAAAACTGCAGACAGGTAGAGATGCATGCACCCAGAACGAAGCAGAGGTAGAGAGTATTGGTGCTCTATTGAATGCTGCCAAGAAGGTACGGTGGCGTTTGACTTGAAAGGGATCTGGCCGGCTGAAAATAATTTGTGAGGCTCTGTGTCGTGTTGACCTCTTTGACCGCGGGACATAATGCTTTGGAGCGCCGTGGTCCTATTATGGGGCGCAGAGGGTATTGGGTTCAATGTTGGGTTGGTTCTCACAAGCACGTGCCTCACACATGCTAGAGCGTTCTCCAAACCAGGCCCCCAGAAGTCAGAGAAAGTTCTCTGATTTGGGTTCAAAACTCTGATATTTCAGCCTTTTTTCTTAGTGAACTCTGAAAGTTCAGATTTTTTTTTGGCCCCAACTCCGAAGTCTCAGCTTTTTTTCTATTGCTTACTCTGAAAAATCAGATTCCTTTCTGAAGTGTACTCTCATCCTTCAGAGAACAAACGCGTACTGACTCCGATTCAATGTACCTGCGTTGGGACAACAATCAATATTTTTAGAGCGACGCCACCTTGCGGCGCAATATTCGCCTTGTAAGCACCAGCTTGCGTGATGATTGGTCGTTTTGGCATCTTATGCCAACCCATCAAGGTGTCCAGTAGTACCCACATTGCTGCATTTGGCAGCCACGAAACACTACATTCAGAGCACAAGCAAATGGCCACACGGCCAGTTCACATGGAGAGTTATATAAAAGAGAACAAACAGTACAATGAGCATACCCTAGCAAGTGTAAGCATGCAGATCACTGTACAAGCAAAGTCGCGCAGTAAGCAAGTAAGGCAAAGTAGGCATAAGGCCTAACACAGTAGAAAAGCGCTGATGATCACCAGGCGGAAGTGCCTTGGTGAATATATCAGCAGTGTTGGCCCTAGTGGCCACGTAAGCAAGACGAAGCTGACCACGCTGCTGCAACTCTCGAGCAAGGAAGTATCGCAGAGCGATGTGCTTCGTTCTGTGCTCCAGTCTGTGCTTCTGACACAAGGCAATCATGGCCTTGTTGTCTACGTACAGAACTGGAGGAGAACGAGGCCGCTCTCCCAAATCGATGAGCAGGTAGGTGAGCCAGCGTAACTCCTGTGCAGCCATGGCCCCTGCGTAGATCTCAGCCTCACAACTAGAACTGAGAACCGAAGACGAGCGGGTAGACCGCCAAGAAACAGAGCCGGAGCCAAGGCTGAAAGTGTAACCCTGTGACGACCGCTGCGTAGCCAAGTCGTCAACCCAAGAAGCGTCTGCGTGTCCAGTGAGGACAACTGGACCCCGTCCTCTAAGCACGAGCCCCATGCCCGACGTACTGCACAAGTAGCGCAACACCCTCTTAGCGGCCTCCCAGTGCTCTGGTCGGTGTCTCCCGGGCGCAACGTAGCGTGCCACAATGCTAAGAGGGTAGGCAAGGTCAGGTCGAGTGCAGGTCATCAGGTACATGAGGCAGCCCACAAGCTCTGGATACGGGCCACTCGGCTCTACGAACTCGTCTGAAGGTGGAGCTGAGAGCGAGTGACCGGTAGGCAGAGGACTGGACTGTGGCGAGGAGAATCGGAAGCCGAAGCACAGAAGGACCTGGTGCGCCATGTGTGACTGAGTCAGGGTGATGGTGCGTCGTGCTCTGTCTCGGGTGATCTGCAAGCCAAGATAGTTGCGCAGCTCACCCAGGTCTGTGCACGTGTGTCTCTTCTGCAGCTCCGACTTCACAAGGGCCGGTGTCTTAGTGTCAATAGTGGCAAAAAACCAAGTCGTCGACGTTCACGAGGACGTTTAACGGCGGCAGCAAAGTGTTGGTGCGCAGAAACAGCGACGGGTCAGCAGTCGAAGGAGCAAACCCAAGAGCCGCAAGCGTCGTCTTCAGTGTGTCGTGCCACTCGCGAGGCGCCTGGCGGAGACCGTAGACTGGCCGCCGGAGGCTCCACAGGGTACCTGCAGGAAACGACCCAGTGAAGCCAGATGGGCGGCGCAGCCAGATCTCCTCGTGCAGGCTGCCCTGTAAGAAAGGTATGCTAAAGTCAAGAGAGTGCGACTCGTAGTCACGCTGAGCGGCGAAGTGTAGCAGAACCCAAAGAGTGGTCATCTTTGGGGTAGGGGAGAAGGTCTGGAAGAAGTCAACTCCCTGTCGCTGACTAAAGCCTCATGCAACGTAACGAGCCTTGAAGGCAGGCGGAGAACCCGGCGGCCGCTTCACCCTGAAAATCCACATGACATCGACTATGTTCACCCCAGAAGGGGGAACTGCGTCGACGTAGGTGCCTGTGGACTTCCAGGATGCCATCTTTGCGTCCATGGCTCTCTGCCAGTGAGAGGAGTAGGGACCCGTAATCGCCTCTGCGTAAGAGCGCGGGGTCAGGATGTCTGGTGCATCCGGGTCTCCCTCAGCGGCAAGCAGCATGTCCACGAGATGAGGTACAGCAACTGCAAGACCCTCGAAGTCCTCCTGCCTGTCCTCAAGGACGTCCGTGCCAAGAGCACACTCACCCTCGACGGACGGAGGACAGTCAGACTCAGACTCAGCAAAAAGACTAGTGGCGTAGTTGAGACGACAGGCAGCAGCAAAGTCAACAAGCTCAGCAACTAGGGCAGACGCAACAGCGAACTCAAACGTAGGGTCAGTGACAATAGTGGCTTGAGGACGAGGGACAGTAGGACTGGCAGCACGAGCTAAGTCAAACTCAGGGTCAGGAACATCAGGAAGAGAGGACGCAGGAGGAGACGGCAGGGGAACTTGCAGAGGAACAGAGGAAGGAAGAAGTGCCATAATAAGAGTGCCGGGGACAGAAGGAGGACGCGGACAAGGAGCACGACGACCAGTGCGAACAGCGTGAACAGGTGAGTCAGGACGAGACTCAGGCTCACGACGCTTTGTAAGGAGAAGGAGCAGGCAGTGGGGAGTCTGGCTGTAACTGTGGCTACGAGTGGTGAGGCGGTGGACACAGTAAGCTAGGATTAAGGCCCGTAGAAGACGGGAGACTAAGAACCTAGCAAAGGACCGAGTCAGGTGACGGCAGAGACGACGGTGGCGGCGGAACGAAAAACGGGCGCCGCTGCACAGTGCCTCCAGCACCAGGACCGCCAGTTCCAGCACCCTTAGCGCCAGCACCTCCAGCTCCAGGGTCTCCACCTCCAGCGCCTCCAACACCACCAGCTCCGGCAGCTCCAGTACCTCTAGTACGAGCACCTCTTGGACCAGCAGCTCCAGCACCTCCGGTACCTCCAGCTCCAGCAGTAACTCCAGCACCTCCAGGACTAGAAGCTCCAGTACCTCCAGCTCTAGTGCCTCCAGCTCCAGCGCCTCCAGCACCATTGCCTCTAGCTCCAGGGTTTTCAGCTCCAATGCCTCCAGCGCTAGGGTCTCCAGCTCCAATGCCTCCAACACCACCAGCTCCGGCAGCTCCAGTACCACTAGTACGAGCACCTCCAGGACCAGCACCTCCAGCACCTCCGGTACCTCCAGCTCCAGCAGTAACTCTAGCACCTCCAGGACTAGTAGCTCCAGCACCTCCAGCTCAAGTGCCTCCAGCGGCAGAGCCTCCAGCTCCTGCAGCGCCACTCCAAATGTGTGTGCGCTGAGCAAACCACTCGCGCAGCTGCTGCGGCGAGAGAGGCTCCCGCCGATGAGTCAGTCGCGGCGAGGCACCCGCAGGACCTCCGGCAAACGCAGTACCCCTAGGCTCAGAACCCCCAGACTCCGCACCCTCAAACTCAGCACCCCCAGGCTCCGCACCCTCAAGCTCAGCACCCCCAGACTCCGCACCCTCAGACTCAGTCCCCCCACGCTCCGCACCCTCAGGCTCAGCACCCCCAGGCTCCGCACTCGTAGGCTCAGCACCCCCAGACGCAGCACCCCCAGACGCAGCACCACCAGACGCAGCACCTCTAGCAGCACCTGAGTCTACAGCGACCTCAACAGGCACAGCCAGGGGGAGTGGGTCTACCTAAGACACACCTGAGGGAGCAGTACCCTGAGGGGGGAGGGGGTCTACCGGAGGGGGACCTGGAGCAACGAAGAGAGGCGGAGGGGGGGAGAGGGGCAGTGCGGTAGGGGAAGAGATAGTAAAAGGGAACCGACTCGTCAAATGTGACGTCCTAAGAGGGGAGGACACGGCGCGAGGTGGGGTGGTAAAATTGCCAGCCAGGCACGTCAAGGGGAAAGCCAAGGAAGACGCAGGGAATAGCGCGGGAGGAGAGCTTGTCCGCAGAAGTATCGCGGACAAAGGCACGAGAGCCCCAGACCCAGAACACCGACGCATCGCCAACCTTCCCCGTCCAACGCAGTGTCGGCGAGGTCTCCGGCAAGGAGACACGGGGCCAGAGGTTGAGCTGATGCGCAGCGTACCGGACCGCAAACGGCCACAAAAAATGGGGAGCAGCCACATGGATCATGGAGGTACGAGCCACCTCCATGACTAAGCCAATGCGGCGCTCAGCAACCCCATTTTGCTGCGGGGAGGCCGGAAGCGTGAATGACTGGAGAATGCCCTCCCCATGACAAAGGTTATGTAAGAGGTCGGAGGAGAACTCACCACCTCTGTCACAGTGCAGACACAGGACTGGAAGCTCCTCGCGGAACCGCCCGCGGAGCTGGAGACGGACTGCGTGGATCCAAGGGATCAAGACATCAGGGACCTCACCCTTGCTGCGCAAGGGGAAGACCGTGGTGTAACGCGTGTAGTCGTCAACAACCAGCAGGAAGTAGCGCTTGCGGTCTTGTCCACTGACGCGGGCTGGGCCCCACACATTCTTGTGGAGGGTTTGCAGAGGAGCAGTCGTCGCATCCTGGAGGGCAGAGAACACTACCCCCAGACGCCCCACGCTGAGCAAACCACTCACGAAGCTGTTGGGGTGAAGGGGTCTCGCTCCGATACTGCTGCTGCTGCCGTTGGCCACCGCCATAACCTCCCCTCTGAACAGCTCCACCCCAACTGCCACCACTCCCACTGCCGCCACTACCGCCACTCCCACCGGTGCCACCACCGCCACCACCAAAGCCCCCACTCCCGCCACCACTCCCACCGCTGCCACCACCTCCACTACCTCCACCACCTCCACTGCCGCCCCCACTACCACCCCTGCTGCCACCTCCACTACTCCTGCCACCCTTGCCCTTGCTGCTGCGGCGCTTCCCACTAGCAGAAGCAGCCCCGACATCTTCAGCACCAAGGATGTCAACAGCAGCAGCAGAGGCGTAGGAGGGGGCAAGGCGGGAGGGGGAACACCCCTCAAAGAAGGGCGTGCGAGGAGTGCCACGAGCGGCACCTACAACGACTACAATAGTCTCAGCTACAAGGAGGTGCTGCTCGAGCAGGTCAATAGTGAGGTCTGTGGGGTCAAGTGCAAGAAAGTGGTCTCTGACTGCGCGAAGAGAGTCAGGGAGGTGGGTGACTATGAAGTAGAAAGTGATGTACATCGGGGGCGGGTTCCTGTCCAGGAACCTCTGCTGGAAGGGCAGTATGAGACGGCCTAGAACAGCAGTGTCAGCTGTGGCGGGAGGGGTGAGAGAGGCTCCAGACGTGTGGTCAAACAACGAAACGCTGTCTGTAGAGTCACTCAGTAGGTACAGCTGTAAGTCGTCGAGCCACGTGTCGAACTGAATCGGACGGCCCTCATGATCGAACATGAAGACACAGAGAGAAGCCATAGCGGGAAGAGTACGGTGGCGCGCTACCAGAAGAGCAGCACGCAGGTAGGGCAGGGCGGCGCACAGCTAGGATGGCCAGTACCATAGTGGGCAGGAGCCAGGCGGTGCAATCAGCAGGGCGGGCATGCAAGGGGCTGTGAGCGGGCCGCAAGGGGTAGCGAGCAGGCTTCAAGGGGCGGCACGCAGGCTGCAAGGGGCGGCGGGCGGGCCTCAAGGGGCGGCGCGCGGGGCTGCAGAGGCGGCGCGCGGGCCGCAAGGGGCGGTGTACGGGGCTGCAGGGGCGGCGCGCGGGCCGCAATGGGCGGCGTACGGGGCTGCTGGGGCAGCGCGCGGGGCTTGAAGGGCAGCGCGCTGGCTGCAGGGGCGGCGCGTGGGCTGCAGAGGCGTCGCGTGGGGCTGCAACGATGGCGCGCGGGCTGCAAGGGCGGCGCGCGGGGATGCAGGGGGGGCGCGCAGGCTGCAGGGGCGGCGCGTGTGCTGCAGAGGTGGCGCGCGGGGCTGCAAGGGTGGCGCGCGGGGCTGCAGGAGCGGCGCGCGGGCTGCAGGGGCGGCGCGCAGGGCTGCAGAGGCGGCACGTGGCCTGTAGGGGCAGCTCGCGAGCTGCAAAGGGCGGCGCGACGGGCTGCAAGGGGCAGCGCGTGGGCCAGCAGGGCGGCGTGCTGTTAGGGCAGGGCAGCAGGGCAGTGAGTGGGGCAGTTCTGTGGTGGGCCCAAAGTAAGCTATATAACATTTTGACTCACATGAGAGCCTAGTGCGACAAGAGGCGACACGAGCAAGGGGGCTGCTACCAGACCTGACGCGCACACCTGAGCAGACGTAGCTACCGGAGGAGGCTCAGTAGTCAGTGTGTACAGACTCGACCCAGGCTGACGGGTGAACGTGGCCAGGTGACGGCCCGTCCGTGTACTCGACACACGCTGATCCCAAGGAGTGGTGGTAGTGACCATCGCATCCTAGAGTGCAGCGGTACTCACCAAGTTTGTAGAGAACGAGGGGAGGTGAAGACCTGAGAGTGAGCCGGACGGAACCGCCAGACACGGGAGAACAGTGGAGGAACGGGCAAGAACCGGGCCCCCTGAGGGGTCAGCCAGTCTGACTGGAACAGGTGCAGGGAGTGGAGTGAGGGTGGTACTATCGCGAAAGAAACAGCGGCAGACACAGGTAACAGTCACCCTCAGCACTAACAGACAAGGCATACATGGCAGCAAGGATAGCATCATAGTCAAGAGTAAAGATATCAACACCATACCTAAGCAGCTCTAGCCAGTGGGGGCGCTGAGCCTCGTCGGCAAACTCTGCGCGCCAAGCGTCGTCAAGGCGGGAGAAGCAGCAGTGCTCTATGTGAAACTTCCCGCATGTCTGACCAGCGCGGTCACATGTGCGAATGACATACGGGCAGCGAACACTACCCCCAGACGCCCCACGCTGAGCAAACCACTCACGAAGCTGCTAGGGCTTAGGGGTCTCGCTCCGACGCTGCTGCTGCTGCCTCTGGCCACCGCCAGAACCTCCCCTCTGAGCAGCTCCACCCCGACCGCCACCACTACCGCCTCCACCACTCCCTTTACCGCCACCACCGCCACCCCCACCCCCACCACTGCTACCACCGCCACCACCGAAGCCCCCACTCACGCCACCACTCCCACCTCTACCACCACCTCCGCCACCGCCACCGCCTCCACTGCCTCCACCACCACCACCCCCGCTGCCACCGCCACCACTCTTGCCACCCTTGCCCTTGCTGTTGCGGCGCTTCCCACTAAGAGCAGAAGCAGTCCTGACATCCTCAGGACCAAGGATGTCAACAGCAGCAGCAAAAACGTAGGAGGGGGCAAGGGGGGAGGGGGAACACCGCTCAAAGAAGGGTGTGCGAGGAGTGCCACGAGCAGCACCTACAGCGACTACGCTAGTCTCAGCTGCAAGGAGGTGCTTCTCAAGAAGGTCGACAGTGAGGTCTGTGGGGTCAACTGCAAGAAAGTGGTCCCTCACTGCGCGAAGAGAGTCAGGGAGGCGGGTGACTATGAAGTAGAAAGTGATGTACATCAGGGGGGGGGTTCCTGTCTAGGAACTCGGCTGGCAGGGCAGCGCGGTAGCGAGTGTCGCTAGTGCGAAGGTGGGTCACGAGGTCCTTGACTGTGGCAAAGGCTGACAGCTCGGGAAATAGGTAGGGCAGTATAAGGCGGCCGAGAGCAGCAGTGGCAGGGGAAGAGTAACGAGCGACTACAGTGTCGTACAGGGCCTTAGCAGTCTTGTGCTAGCCAAAGTGAGCGCGTTCGGCTAACGGCAGGTGGTTGCGAAAGGCTAAGCAAGCAGGAGCGTCACGGGTAAGCCACACTGAGCGAGTCACACTGTTAGCTGTGGCGGGAGGGGCGAGAGAGGCTCAAGGAGTGTGGTCAAACAACAAAAAGCTGTCTCTAGAATCGCTTAGTAGGCACAGCTGTAAGTCACCGAGCCACGTATCGAACTGGATCGGACGGCCCTCATGATCAAAGGTGAGAACACTGAGAGAAGCCATAGCGGGCAGAGCAGGGTAGTGCGCGATCTGCAGGGCAGCACGCAGGCAGGGCGGCGCACGAGCACTAGGGAAGCGCTCAGGGCAGGGAGAGGCGGCGCACGGCTAGGGAAGAGTGGCGCGCAGCCAGGGCAGGGCAGGGCGGCGACCAGCAGGGTGGCGTGCGGGCAGGGCAGGGCGGTGCGGCTGCCAACAGGCCAGCACGCGGGCAGCAGGGCGGTGCGCGGGCAGCAGGGCGTCGGCCAGCAGGGCGGCGCACAGCAAGGCGGGCAGCAGCAGGGCGGCGTGGGCAGGGCGGTGTCGCCAGCAGTGCATCTACCAGCAAGGCGGCGCACAGCAGGGCGTTGCATGCAGGGAGGTGCGGGCAGCGGTGCGGCTGCCAGCGGGGTGGCGCGCGGGCAGCAGGGCGCCAGCCAGCAGGGCTGCGGGCAGCAGGGCGGTGCGCAGCAAGGCGGTGCGGGCAGCAGGGCAGCTCAGCGCGAGAAGGGAAGGGCGACGCGCAGGCAGCAATGCGGCGCGCGGGCAGCAGGGCGACGCGACGGCCATCAGGGCGACGCGTCTGATAGGGTAGGGCAACGCGAACAGCAAGCAGGGCCATGCGACGGGCAGGGCAGGGCGACGTGACAGCCAGCAGGGTGACGCGATAGGCAGGGCAGGGCGACGCGACTAGTGGAACAGCTCTCTGTGGTGGGCACTAAAAAATAATCGGTCCTAGAACAGGACCTGCTCTAAAACCATGTCAGAATACTGAATGAGAAAATGACTCCATTGAACAGAAAGTTGGTACAAGTACTAACCCTAATTGGGTTGTACCCCTTATGGGTGTCAGAATCAACTAACAAGAATGATGGCATTGAACAGAAAGTTGAGTACAAGTACTAACCATAATTGGGTTGTACCCCTTATGGGCTACCCCACTATAGCCTACACAAATGTAAGCACTATAACATTCTGACACACCCCCATAGGCAAAGTGGGGGAGAACAAGTGGTCACAAGACCAGTCAAGAAAAGCAGAGGAAGCTCAGGGTGGATCACAAAGTCACCACACAGTCCGAGCACAAGCAAAGGGCCACAAGGCCAGTTCACATGCGAAGTTATATAAAAGAGAACAAACAATACATTGATCATACCCTAGCAAGTGTAAGCATGCAGGTATATATATATAGATCACAGTAATAGTACAAGTCAAGCAGTGAGCAAGAGAGGCAAAGTAGGCACAAGGCCTAACACAATAGAGAAGCGCTGATGATCACCAGGCGGAAATGCCTTGGTGAATATATCAGCAGTGTTGGCCCTAGTGGCCACGTACGCAAGACGAAGCTGGCCACGCTGCTGCAACTCTCGAGAAAGGAAGTAACGCAGAGCGATGTGCTTCGTTCTATGCTCCAGTCTGTACTCCTGACACAGAGCAATCATGGCCTTGTTGTCTGCGTACAGAACAGGAGGCGAACGAGGCTGCTCTCCCAAGTCAGTCAGCAGGTAGGTGAGCCAGCGTAGCTCCTGTGCAGCCATGGCCCCGGCGTAGATCTCAGCCTCACAACTAGAGCTGAGAGGGTACGCGAGGTCAGGTCGTGTGCACGTTATCAGGTACATGAGGCAACCCATAAGCTTTGGGTACGGACCACTCGGCTCTACGGACTCGTCCGAAGGTGGAGCTGAGAGCGAGTGGCTGGTAGACAGAGGAGTGGGCTGTGGCGAGGAGAACTGGAAGCCGAAGCGCTGAAGGACCTTGTGCACCATGCGTGACTGAGTCAGTGTGATGGTGCGCCGTGCTCTGTCCCGGGTGATCTGCAAGCCAAGATAGTTGCGCAGTTCACCAAGGTCAGTGCAGGTGTGTCTCTTCGCAGCTCCGACTTCACAAGGGTCAGTGCCTCAGTGTCAGCAGTGGCAAAGACCAAGTCGTCGACGTACACGAGGACGTAGAACCTGGCAGCGACGTGTCGGTACGTAGAAACAGCGATGGGTCAGCAGTAGAAGGAGTAAACCCCAGAGCTGCAAGTGTAGTCCTCAGTGTGTCGTGCCACTCGCGAGGCGCCGGCCGGAGACTGTAGACTGGCCGCCGGAGGCTCCACTGGGTACCTGCAGGAAACGACCCAGTGAAGCCAGGTAGGCGGCGCAGCCAGATCTCCTCGTGCAGGCTGCCCTGTAAGAAAGTTGTACTGAAGTCCAGAGAGTGTAACTCGTAGTCACGCTGAGCAACGATGTGCAGCAACACCCGAAGAGTAGTCATCTTCGGGGTGGGGGAGAAGGTCTGGAAGTAGTCGACCCCCTGTCGCTGACTGAAGCCTCGAGCAACGTAACGCGCCTTGAAGGCAGGCGGAGAACCCGGTGGCCGCTTCACCTTGAAAATCCACATGCCATCGACTATGTTCGCCCCAGGTGGGGGAACCTTGTCGACGTAGGTGCCTGTGGACTTTCAGGATGCCATCTCGGCATCCATGGCTGCCTGCCACTGAGAGAAATAGGGACCCGTAATCGCCTCCGCGTAAGAGCGTGGGGTCGGGATGTCTGGTGCATCCGGGTCTCTCTAAGGGGCAAGCAGCATGGAAGCGAAACGAGGTACAGCAGGTGCAAGAAACTCAAAGTCCTCCTGCCTTTCCTCAAGGACGTCCGTGCCAAACGCACACTCACCCCCGACGGACGGAGGACTGGCAGACTCAGACTCAGCAACAAGAGCAGTGGCGTAGTCTAGACGATAGGCAGCAGCGTAGTCAACAAGCTCAGCAACGAGGGCAGACGCAGCAGTGGACTCAAAGGAAGGGTGAGTGACAATAGTGGCGAGGAGACGAGAGACAGTGGGACTGGCAGCACGAGCGCGGTCAGACTCAAGGTGAGGGACGGCAGGAAGAGAGGACTCAGGAGGAGGCGGCAAAGGAACACCTAGTGGAACAGAGGAAGGACGAAGTACCATAGCATGTGTGCCGGTGACAGAAGGGGGTTGCGGACGAGGAACGCGACGACCAGTGCGAACAGGGGAGGCAGGACGAGACGCAGGCTCACGACGCTCCATAAGACTGCCGGTCTGCTCAGTGTAAGGAGAAGGAGCAGGCAGTGGGGAGGCTGACTGTAACGGCGGTTGCGACTGGTCAGGCGGTGGACACAGTAAGGGAGGAGTAAGGCCAGTAGAAGACGGTACACCAAGAACCTGCTGAAGCAGGGGAACAAAGTACGGTCGCGGCCGCACAGTGCCTCCAGCACCTCCAGCTCCAGGGTCAACAGCTCCAGCTCCTGCAGCTCCAGCGCCTCCTGCGCCAGTGCCTCCAGCTCCAGCTCCTCCAGCCCCAGCAGCTCCAGGCTCCGTAGGGTCTCCAGCTCCAGCTCTCCCAACACCACCAGTCCCAACAGCTCCAGTACCCCTGGTACGAGCACCTCCAGGACCAGCAGCTGCAGCACCTCCGGAACCACCAGCTCCAGCAGTAACTCCAGCACCTCCAGCTCCAGTGTCTCCAGCGGCAGAGACTCTAGCACCGGCAGCTCCACTCCGAAGGCAGGTGCGCTGAGCAAACCACTCGCGCAGCTGCTGCGGGGAGAGAGGCTCCGGCCAAGGAGACAATCGGGGCGAAGCACCCACAAAACCTCCAGAAGAAGTAGTAGCCCTCGGCTCAGCACCCCCAGTCTCCGCACCCTCAGAATCAGCACCCCCAGGCTCCACACCCTCAGGCTCAGCACCCCCAGGCTCCACACCCTCAGGCTCAGCACCCCCAGTCTCCGCACCCCCAGGCTCAGCACCCCCAGACCCGGCACCCTCAGACTCAGCATCCCCAGGCTCCTCACCCCCAAACTCAGCACACCCAGACACAGCATGTGGAGCAGCACCTGAGCCGACAGCTACCTCAACAGGCGCAGTACCAGGGAGAGGGTCTACCTGAGACACACCAGAGGGAGCAGGACCCTTGGGGGGGAAGGGGGTCTACCGGAGGGGGACCTGGAGCAAGCAAGAGCGGCGGGGGTGGGGGAGGAGCAGAGCGGTAGGGGAAGAGACGGTAAAAGGGAACCGACTCGTCAAACGTGACGTCTTGAGAGGGGAAGACATGACGCGAGTTGGGGTGGTAAAACTGCCAGCCAGGCGCGTCAGGGGAAAAGCCAATGAAGACGCAGGGAATAGCGCGGGCGGAGAACTTGTCCGCGGATGTATCGCAAACGAAGGGCACGAGAACCCCAGACCTGGAACACCGATGCATCGCCAACCTTCCCCGTCCAACACAGTGTATGCGAGGTCTCCGGCAAGGAGACACGGGGCCAGAGGTTGAGCTGATGCGCAGCGTACCGGACCGCAAACGGACACAGAGAATGGGGACCAGCCACATGGATCATGGAGGTACGAGCGACCTCCATGACTAAACCAATGCAGCACTCAGCAAACCCATTTTGCTGAGGGGAGTCCAGAAGCGTGAACGACTGGAGAATGCCCTCCCCACGAAAAAAGTCCCGCAAGAGGTCGGAGGAGAACTCACCACCTCTATCAGAGTGTAGACGCAGGACAGGAAGGTCCGCACGGAACCGCTCGCAAAGATGGAGACGGACTGCGTGGATCCAAGGGATCAAGACATCAACAACCTCACCCTTGTTGCGCAAGGGGAAGACCATGGTGTACTGCATGTAGTCGTCAACAGCCAGTAGAAAGTAACGCTCGCGCCCCTGTTCACTGACGCAAGCTGGGCCCCACACGTCCATGTGGAGAGTGTGCAGGGGAGTGTTGGTGCAACCCTACAGTTTGCACTCGGCTTGTTGTCCGTGTGCGTGAATGTGTGTGTGTATGGAATGGTATGAGGGCATGGGATAATATATATTTCATGCTTATAATTTTGTGTGAATGTTGAGTCATGATGTCGAGTGTGTGTGTCGAGTCAATAGCGAGTTATCGCTAGACGCGTGTTACGCGGTCGTTTGTGTCTCGCGCGCGGTTTCTATTTTGTCGTGCGCGGTTTCTATTTTGTCCTGTGTCGAACGTTCGGCGTGTCGCAGGTGTGTGCAGAAGACCCATCAAGAACTCAAGGATGAGTTTGTGATGAAGAGCCCGAGCCTTGGTGTCAAGCCTCAAGTGATTTCGAAGCTCGCCAAAAGGGTACACCTCAAGATATTGAAGATAGTTACATTACTTTGTGTAGTGTAACATTTCACTTGGTGTAGGCCCTAGTGAAGGGTAGTTTCGAGACCCTTCGTGGTTGGGGACAGTGTGGCACTGTTCCACATCACTGTACCTCGGCTCTTGGGGTTTGTAGGAGCTGGGAGTCATTCCCAACTCGTAACTCTTCCTATCTTGTGTTCTAAGACTATAGTGGCTGCCATAGTACCGTTCGTTCAAACCGACGCTGTGTCGTCAATTCTTCATCAAATCGTGCAATCTAAATTGCTAATTGTAGACGACGTGAAGACGCTCCAGATCCAATTTGAATCAAGTCATTTGCAGCTGTGAGCAGAACGCTATCAACGTTTGAAGCCGCTGTGCAGAAATCCGTCTGTGCTCTCTATCTTTCGTTTTAGGCACATTCAAGCCTATTGTGACTATAACAAGTGGTATCAGAGCCCCTTGGAGCAGTTTCGACAATGTCTGGACCTGAGGAAAGGGGTGGCAGAGGTGCTGGTGGCAGTGGAGAAGCTCAAGCTCAAGGCCAACCCCGTGATTCAGCCATGGCGCCCATGCAACCAAGTCTTGGCCCACCTAGGGATGAGCCTAGGGTGTTTGGGCTTGACAAGTTCAACGGTGACAACTTTGCTGAATGGTCCTTCAAGATGGAGAACATCTTTGACCACTATGACCTGCTGGAGGTGATGGAAGGAACGGAGAAGCGCCCCGAGAACGACCCGGAGAAGAGCCCGTGGGTGCGGAAGAGCGCACAAGGCTATCTCTTACTTGGGCAAGCGTTGGGGAGCAGTCAGATCCGTCACATCAAACCATTCCAGCGTGAACCAGAGAAAGGACCAAAGGCATGGGCTGCTCTCAAGGGTGTACATGCTCCTGCAACAGCGGCGGTAGCGGTGGTGTTGGAACGGCAAATGGCGGCACTACGAATTGAAGAAGACAAAGCGGTTGAAGAAGGGGTGCAGAAATTCTTCGACTTGTTGACGCGGCTTGAGGGAGCTGATTTGAACTACAGTGAGCTCCAAAAGAGGACCAAGTTGCTGGCCTTACTCCCAGAGTCATGGTCCTCGCTCATCATCAACCTTAATCGCGACTTGCCCCGCCTCTCGCTTGAAGACGTGAAGCGAGCTATCCTTCAAGAGGATTTCCGCCGCCGTGAGTTGGCGAGTGCGGATGGCGCTGGGGCAGCGAGCATCGGCCGTGGATATGGTCGAGGAAGAGGCAGAGGACGAGGGGGAGGAAGGTTTGGTGGCAGCAACTTCGGCGGAGGCCGCAGGAGTGGCGGTTACGGCAGCGACGACAAGAGCTACGGACGCGGTCGCGGCCGATTCGACGGCGAGTGTCACTATTGCCACAAGAGCGGACACATGTGGCGCGACTGCTACAAACTCCCTGATGGTTGGACCCCTGCTCAAGGCCAAGAGGGTAGAGGAGCAGGAGGAGGGAGAGGACGAGGCCGTGGAGGCCGTGGCGGTCGTGGTGGCGGAGCTGCAAACATGAAAAGCGGAGACAACGACAAGGACCCGAGCGACGATCGATACCCGGGTCTATTCTACTTCGTGTCGACGCAAGTACCGGCTGGTCCAGAGAAGGATGAAGGCTTTGAGGAGCCAGCAGCTGTGGGGAAGGTGACCCTACACCCCCTGGACTATTGGGTGATTGATAGTGGCGCTACCTATAGCATGACACCTCGCCCGGACTTGCTCACCGAACTCGAGCCGTCACCGGTGAAGCATGTCACATCGGCTTTGGGGCAGCGAGCAGAGGTGAAAGGCATGGGCAAGGCCATGTTCAAGGGTGCTGATGGGAAGATGGTGGGCCTCAAGAACGTGCTTTGGGTGCCCAGCCTTGCTGCAAACCTGATTTCCGTGCGGCGGTTGGCAAAGGCCGGCATGGACACGAACTCGAAGGGAGCCAAGACCTACACCGCAAGGCTTGGCGATCGAATTCTTTGGGACCTTCATGAGGACAGGGATGTTTACAACGAGATGTGGCAGATCCCAGTGGTCCCTATGCCTAAGGAGAGGCAAGTGGCAGCAAGCATCAGCACCAAGGATGGAGCGGTCGGTAGCGACGATGGCGCGAACGGTCGCGCTAAGGAGAATGAGCTCAAGAAGAGCAAACCTGGAGGGACCAGCAAGTTCAGTGAACCTAAGGAGAGTGGTGCAGCAACCAAGGAGCAGCAAAAGGGTGAGGAGAACCCAGAGGCAGCAGCGGAGGAGGACTACGGAGAGAGTATGTGGGGTGCTATTGCGAGCGCGGCATTCTCCAATCCAACTTCGGCTACGGGGGAGTGTGATTGGCTCACCTTGCATCGGCGCATGGGGCATGTGGCCCTGCCCATCTTGCAGCAGCTAGTGAAGAATGAGATGGTTGCTGGCATACGTGTGAAGGGGGAGCCCGATGAGGTGCTTGGCTGCCCGACGTGCATTCAAGCCAAGTTCACCCGGTTTCCGTTCCCTAGTTCGGAGGCAACGGCAAAGGCACCGCTTGATGAGGTGGTGATGGACGTGGTGGGCCCCCTGAAGCTTGGAGCTGCTGGAGCTGAGTATTTTCTCACCATTGTCGACGTCTACACCCGCATGACTTGGGTGTACGTGCTGGCCAAGAAGAGCGACGTGGCTGAAACGTTGAAGACGGATTGGTTCCCGATGGTGGAGCGGCAACAAGACCGTCTAGTCAAGTCAATCCGCACCGATCGAGGGGGAGAGTTCCTGAGCAAGGAGTTTGGGTTGTGGCTGAAGAAGAATGGTATTCGGCACTCCCTCACCATGCCATACTCCCCTGCAATGAACGGCATCGCCGAGCGAGCGAACCGCACAATCACGGAGGCGGCACGCGGGTTGCTCATTGAAGCCGGGCTACCCGACTATTTCTGGCCTGATGCGGTGCGGAGCGCGTGTGTGGCCAAGAACAGAGCCTTGAATCATGTGGGAGCAGACAAATGGGTGCCCTATGTGGAGTGGCTAGGAAGGAAGCCAAAGGTGGATATGCTTCGGGTGTTCGGGTGCATGTGCATGGCGCTCGTGCCTAAGCATATTCGGCACAACAAGCTTGGTGCCAAGGCGGTGTGGGCCGTGCACTTGGGCATGGCTCAAAACAGCAAGGGATGGCTTCTTTGGGACCCATTCACCAAGAAGTTCTTGGTGAGCAGGGACTGCAAGTTCATGGAGAACTTCATGTACAAGGATTGGAAGGCGGAGAATGAGGCGAAGATAGGCGTGCGGTTTGGGGAGGTGAAGAGTTCCGGTTTGGAGCATGTGGAGCTGCCTTTGGAGCTGAGCAGCGGCAGCACAACCACAAGGCAATCCTCCCTTGTGAATGGGGGAGAGGAGGCCAATGATGCAGAGGAAGAAGAGGAGGAGGTGCAGCAAGTGAGCGAGCGTGCACCGTCACTCCCTTCCCGTACTACGAGTGCTCCACGGATTCGAGCCACACCGCAGCAACGCCAAGGCCTTCAAGTCCCTGCAGCTGAGGAGGAAGGAAGGGGGAAGAGGAGAGTTCAACCCCCTAATAGGCTGACCTATGATGCGCCGGGAAAGCAGGGCAAGACAGCCCTGGCCGGAGCGGCAATGATGGTCGGAGACGACGAGGAGAGTGACTACGAGGAGTGTGCCTTCGCGTTCTTCTCTCCGGTGGAGATGCCGGGAGAACCAGCAACTCTCAAGGAGGCTTTGGAGAGTAGTGATGCTGAGGAGTGGAAGAAGGCCATGGAGAGTGAGCTGAAGAGCATCGAGGAGAATGACACGTTTGAATTGGTGGAGCTACCGGAGGGGCGTACGGCGATAACGTCCAAGTGGCTCTTCAAAATCAAGTCGGATGCCGACGGCAAGATCGAGTGCTACAAGTCTAGGCTTGTAGCCAAGGGGTACCAGCAGAAGGAGAAGGTGGACTTCAAGGAGCTGTTTGCCCCTGTGGTGAAGCCGACGACGCTGCGAACCCTATTCGCGGGAGCCGCCATCAAAGGATGGGTAGTAAAGCAAATGGACATCGTAACGGCATTCCTTAACGGCATCCTTGAGGAGGAGATTTTTATGGCGCAGCCAGAGGGGTTTGATGATGGTAGTGGCAGAGTGTGGAAGCTGAAGAAGGCCCTCTATGGGCTGAAGCAGGCCCCTAGGCAATGGTACATGAAGCTGCGCGAAGTGTTGGAGGGGATCGGCTTCACTCCCTCAACGGCCGATCACTCCTTGTTCATGCTTGGCGAGGGGGAGCAGAGGAGTTTCATGGTGGTTTATGTGGATGACATCCTCATTTTCTCACCCTCTTCTGACTTTGTGAAGGAGGTGATGCTGAAGCTTCAAGACAAGTTCAAGTGCAAGGCCCTTGGTGACGTGAGCTTCTACCTTGGGCTCCACATCGAACGAGATGTGGAGAAGCGGTGCATGCGGGTGCATCAACGAAAGTACCTGGAGGCATTGGCTGCCAACTTTGGGCAGAGTGAAGGCCATGTGGCTACACCCTTTCCCTCTGGGTTCAAGTGTGTGAAGGGACCAGAGGAGGAGAGCGTTGGTGAAGAGGAGAGGCGCCGATTTCACTCGTTGGTGGGCAGCCTCATGTATGCGGCGGTAAACACCCGACCGGACGTCGCGTTTGCTACCGGGCAGCTGGCTAGGGTTGTGCAATGCCCTAATGAGGAGCAGGTAGCAGCTGGAATGAGGGTGGCCAAGTATCTTGGCCAAACACCGACCGTTGGGCTGCAATACTCGGCGGCGGCACAAAGGCGCCAAAAGGGCGCGGATGGTGTTGAACCCGGGCGTTTGTTCCTCACCGCCTACTCGGATGCTTCATATGCATCAGAACCAGAGGACATGACAAGTGTGGGAGGCTTCATATGCTGTGTTGGTGGAGGCCCAACTGCTTGGGAGAGCAAGAAGCAGGTTGACCAAGCTTTGAGCTCGGTGGAGTCCGAGTACATGGCACTCTTCCGTGCCGTACGGGAGATTGTGTGGCAGCGGCGTTTGTTGGCTGAATTGGGGGAGGAGCAGCAAGGACCTACCCCACTGTACTGTGACAGCCAGGGTGCCATTGCTCTTGCTAAGAACCCTGTGTTGCATGGACTCACGAAGCACATGAGGGTGAAGTGGCATTGGACGAGGAGCATGGTAACCGCGGGTGAAGTTGAGTTGCGCTACGTGAAGACCACGGGGCAGCCGGCTGACATGATGACCAAGAGGCTGGTGGAGCAGCAGCATTGGAAGTGTTGCAAGCTGGCTGGGATGGCTCTGAACTGAGAGAGCAACATATCCTAAGGCCAACAATCCGAGGGGGAGTTTGTTGGTGCAACCCTACGGTTTGCACTCGGCTTGTTGTCCGTGTGCGTGAATGTGTGTGTGTATGGAATGGTATGAGGGCATGGGATAATATATATCTCATGCTTATAATTGTGTGTGAATGTTGAGTCATGATGTCGAGCGTGTGTGTCGAGTCAATAGCGAGTTATCGCTAGACGCGTGTTACGCGGTCGTTTGTGTCTCGCGCGCGGTTTCTATTTTGTCGTGCGCGGTTTCTATTTTGTCCTGTGTCGAACGTTCGGCGTGTCGCAGGTGTGTGCAGAAGACCCATCAAGAACTCAAGGACGAGTTTGTGATGAAGAGCCCGAGCCTTGGTGTCAAGCCTCAAGTGATTTCGAAGCTTGCCAAAAGGGTACACCTCAAGATATTGAAGATAGTTACATTACTTTGTGTAGTGTAACATTTCACTTGGTGTAGGCCCTAGTGAAGGGTAGTTTCGAGACCCTTCGTGGTTGGGGACAGTGTGGCACTGTTCCACACCACTGTACCTCGGCTCTTGGGGTTTGTAGGAGCTGGGAGTCATTCCCAACTCGTAACTCTTCCTATCTTGTGTTCTAAGACTATAGTGGCTGCCATAGTACCGTTCGTTCAAACCGACGCTGTGTCGTCAATTCTTTATCAAATCGTGCAATCTAAATTGCTAATTGTAGACGACGTGAAGACGCTCCAGATCCAATTTGAATCAAGTCATTTGCAGCTGTGAACAGAATGCTATCAACGTTTGAAGCCGCTGTGCAGAAATCCGTCTGTGCTCTCTATCTTTCGTTTTAGGCACATTCAAGCCTATTGTGACTATAACAGGGAGCAGTCGTCGGGGGAAATGAGGAGGAGTGAGGAGCGGCGCGCTGCCGCCCCTCGACACAAGGAAGGCAGGGTGGGGCAGGCGAGGGCGGGAGGGGAGGCAGAGACCTGGGAAGACCAGAGACAAGGAGCCAGGAGTGCATGCCACGAAGGCATGGCAGGGAGGGGTGACCCAGGCGGTGGTGCCACAGAAGGGTCTGGTTTGACAGGAGGCGACACGAGCAAGGGGGTCCTGCCCGACCTGACGCGGACACCTGGGCAGAAGCAGCTACCTGAGGAGGCTCGGTAGCCAGTGTGTACAGACTCGACCCTGGCGGACGAGTGAACGTGGCCAGGTGACGGCCCGTCCGTGCACACGTGCAGATCGACACACGCTAACTCCCAGGAGTGGTGGTCCTGACATTCGCGTCCTGGCGGGCAGCAGTACTCACCAAGTTCGTAGAGAACGAGGGGAGGTGAAGGTCTGATAGTGAGCCGGACGGAACTGCCGGACAAGGGAGCATAGTGGAGGAACGGGCGAGGACTGGGCCCCCAGAGGGGTCAGCCAGCCTGAA
Organism: Closterium sp. Naga37s-1; assembly: GCA_947471745.1. Classification (NCBI taxonomy): domain Eukaryota; kingdom Viridiplantae; phylum Streptophyta; class Zygnematophyceae; order Desmidiales; family Closteriaceae; genus Closterium; species Closterium sp. Naga37s-1. The sequence continues at coordinate 2,378,816 of CANJKZ010000195.1, read as the reverse complement.
CGGTAGAGGTGCAGAGAGAGGAGTGAGGGTGGTGCTGTCGCGAAAGAAACAGCGTGAGGCACCTGAGTCAAGCGTGAAGGTGTGGAAGGCCCAGCAGGCGCATTACCAGGGTTAACAGACTCAGTAGCACCTAGAGCAGCAGCCTCTATATCTGTATCAGGCGGCACACACAGGTAACAGTTACCCTCAGCACTAACAGACAAAGCATACATAGCACTAAAGATAGCATCATAATCTAGGTCAAAGATAGCAACTCCAGACCTAAGCAGCTCTGCCCAGCGGGGGCGCTCGGCCTCGTCACTGAACTCTGCGCGCCAAGCGTCGTCAAGGCGGGAGAAGTAGCGGTGCTGAATGTGAGGCTTCCCGCATGTCTGACCAGCACGGTCACCCGTGCGAATGACATACGGGTAGCTAACACTACCCCCAGACGCCCCACGCTAAGAAAACCATTCACGAAGCTGCTGGGGCGACGGGGTCTCACTCCGACGCTGCTGCTGCTGCCTCGGGCCTCCTCCAGAACCTCCACGCTGAGCTCCAGTCCGACCGCCACCACTCCCACCGCTGCCACTACCGCCACTCCCACCGCTGCCTCCTCCTCCGCCACCAAAGCCCCCACTCCCGCCACCACTCCCACCGCTGGCACCACCTCCATTGCCTCCACCACCACCCCCGCTGCCACTGCCACCACCCCTGCCACCCTTGCCCTTGCTGCTGTGGCGCTTCGCAGTAGCAGAAGCAGCCCCAACGTCCTCAGCACCAGGAACGTCAGCAACAGCAGCAGAGGCGTAGGAGGGGGCAAGGGGGGAGGGCAAGCACCCCTCAAAGAAGGGCGTGCGCGGAGTGCCACGAGCAGCACCTACAGTGACTAGACTAGTCTGAGCTGCAAGGAGGTGCTGCTTGAGCAGGTCAACAATGAGGGCTGTGGGTTCAAGTGCGAGAAAGTGGTCCCTGACAGCGCGAAGAGAGTCAGGGAGGCGGGTGACAATGAAGTAAAGAGTGATGTACATCGGGGGTGGGTTCTTGGCAAGGAACTCAGCTGGGAGGGCAGCGCGGTAGGGAGCGTCGCTAGTGCAAAGGTGGGAAACCAGGTCCTCTACTGTGGCAAAAGCGGACAGCTCGGGGCACAGGTAGGGCAGTAGAAGGCGGCCTACAGCAACAGTGGCAGGCGAGGAGTAGCGAGCAACGACAGCGTCGTACAGTGCATGTGCTGTCGTGTTCTGTCTATAGTGAGCACACTCGGCTAACGGCAGGTGGTTGCGAATGGCTAAGCGGGCAGCAGCGTCGCGAGTAAGCCACTGTGAGCGAGTCACACTGTCAGCTGTGGTGGGAGGGGCAGGAGTAGCACCTGACGTGTGGTCAAACAAAGAAACGCTGTCCCTAGAGTCACTCAGTAGGTACAGCTGCAGGTCGTCAAGCCACGTGTCAAACTAGATCGGGCGGCCCTCATGATCAAATGCTAGAATGCGGAGAGAAGCCATAGTGGCACAGCACGCAGAGCGAGGAGAAGTAGGGCAGCGCAGAGCACAGGGGCAGTGAGAGGGCCGCAAGGTGCGGCTAGCAGAGCAGCAGGGGTGGCTAGAGGGCCACCAGGGGCGGCGAGCGGGGCTGCAAGGGCGGCTCGTGGGCTGCAGGGTCGAGGGGCGGGCCACAAGGGGCGGCTCACGGGGCCTGGGGTCGACGGGCGGGCCGGGGCCTAGGGGCGATTGGCGCTGGTTGACGGGCGTCGGGCCGGGGCCTAGGGGCAACTAGCGACGGGCCGGGGCTAGGGGCGAAGGGCCGGGGCTAGGGGCGACTGTCCACGGGGCCGGGGCCTAGGGGCGACGGGCCGAGGGGCGACGGGCGACGGGCGACGGGCCGGGGCCGGGGCCTAGGGGCGAAGGGCGACGGGCCGGGGCTAGGGGCGACCGTCGACGGGGCCGGGGCCTAGGGGCGACGGGCCGAGGGGCGACGGGCGACGGGCGACGGGCTGGGGCCGGGGCCTAGGGGCGTAGGGCGACGGGCCGGGGCTAGGGGCGATGGTCGACGGGGCCGGGGCCTAGGGGCGACGGGCCGAGGGGCGACGGGCGACGGCCGGGGTTGAGGCCTAGGGGCGCAGGGTGACATGCGACGGGCCGGGGCCTAGGGGCGTCGAGCGACGGGCTGGGGCTGGGGGCGACGGGCGCGGGCCTAGGGGCGATAGGCGACGGGCCGGGGCTAGGGGCGACGGTCGACGGGGCCGTGGCCTAGGGGCGACGGGCCGAGGGGCGATTGTCGACGGGCCGGGGCCTAGGGACGTCGGGCGACGGGCCGGGGCTAGGGGCGACGGGCGCGAGCCTAGGGGTGACGGGTGACGGGCCGGAGCGTAGGGGCGTCGATCGCGGGCCTAGGGGTGTAGGGGCGTTGGTCGCGGGCCTAGGGGCGACGGGCGACGGGCCGGGGCCTAGGGGCGTTGGGCAACGGGCCAGGGCTAGGGGCGACGGGCGCGTTCCTAGGGGCGACGGGCGACGGGCCGGGGCCTAGGATCAACGGGCGACGGGCCAGGGCTAGGGGCCGCATGAGGGCGGCGCGCTAGACAGCAGGTGCGGCACGAGGGTCGCTAGGGGCGGCTAGTGGGGCAGCGCAGTGGTGGGCCCAAGGAAAAAAAACGGTCCTGGCGAAGGACCTGCTCTGAAACCATGTCAGAATCAACTAACGAGAATGATGGCATTGAACAGAAAGTTGGGTACAAGTACTAACCCTAATTGGGTTGTACACCTTATGGGCTACCCCACTATAGCCTACACAAATGTAAGCACTATAATATTCTGACAATGGGCTACCCCACTACAGCCTACACAATGTAAGCATTATAGCATTTGGACATGTGGCAGCCTCTGGCTGACCAACACCAAGCTACCGTACTACCTACATAGGAGATCATGCATCTGATAACGATAATGATGCATTTGTCTTAGTAGAGTAGAGGGGAAAAAATGCTATATGCTTTGGATGTAATATGCCTTTAACATCATAAGACAACCAATGCCAGAACTTGTAAACACCATCGGAATTTTCGCTTGCATCAACAATGACTCTATATGAGCTTCCTTATTCAGGAGGAGACAAGCTAAGTTCCGGTTTCATGCCTTTAGAACAGTCCTTCCCAACAGTGCTGATGAAGTAATACACCTCCCTCCCAAGCATGAAGGACCTTTTCTCCGTGCGCGCAGGCTTTCCAATGACAGGAGTGTAGACCGTCTTTTTATCGCACGCAGCATACACAGCGCTGTTAGTGGACCGGGCCACACTGTGCTTCTGGCCAAAAAATGGCGTCAAGAAGCCGCTGCCCCACTTAAAGACTGCAGACAGGTAGAGATGCATGCACCTAGAACGAAGTAGAGGTAGAGAGTATTGGTGCTCTATTGAATGCTACCAAGAAGGTACGATGGCGTTTGACTTGAAAACGTGGTGATGGTGGTGAATGATCCCTTTGAAGTGATTAGTGAGGAACACGGGAGGGGAGTGTGACGTAGTCAAATTGCAGAACAGCAACAACTTAAATGAACTTCATTGCATTCTGACACATGGTAATTCATCCCCAACACAACGCATCTGTGACACACGGTAACACGCACCTAGCCCATCACCAGATGCCAGAGTCGAAGGTGGAGTCCAGGACTTGACGCTAGGCCAACCCTTCTTGCCGCCAACCATTACGGTTGCAGCGTGCTGCATTCAATCAGGGGTACGTCGGAGAGGAACGGTAACTTTAGTGAAACCGAGGAAGCGCAGCAGCAGAAGGGTTACTGGAAGAGACGTCAAAGGGTGGAGAAAGGGGATCAATAACTAAAAGGCGGAAGGGTGAGGAACGAGAAACGATAACTGAAAGCAAAGCAAAGGTTCAAGGAAGGGGAGCGATAACTGAAAGGGAAGCTAAGTGAAGGGGAATTGCAACTGAAAGGGAAGCTAGGCGAAGGGGAATTGCAACTAAAAGGGAATGTAGAGGGTGAATACAAAAGAAGGGGAACTGAGGGAACAGATAAGGCGAAGGATGAGGCAACTGAAAGGGTGAAAAGGGGGTAAGAGCAACTAGAAGGGAGTTTAAATCAAAGGGAGAAGGAAAAGGGCAACTGAAAGGGATCGGGAATGGCGAAGAAAGGGGAGAGGCAAGTGGGAGTAAAAACGTTGAACATACGGAGCAACTAAAAGGAAAGGGAGGGGCGGAGTGGATGGGAGGGAGGGAGGGAGGAGGGGGGGGAACTCAGAGAGGGGGAACTCAGAGAGGGGGAACTCAGAGAGGGGGAACTCAGAGAGGAGGAACTCAGAGAGGGGGAACTCACAAGGAACTTGCTACTATTCACTAACAACGATTCGAGGGCCGGTTGTGTTTGAAAATTCCAACGAAGAGGCTGCATAGAACGCCACGAGCCCAAGTTGAACTTAGCAAGAAGGTGGAAACAAAAACTTCACAATAAACACTGTTAATCTGTCACTCTAGGCGACTCACAAGCGTTGAACCCCCTGAGCGAATCCTGCTCTGTCTTTACGACAAGCACGCCAGTGCAGGACAACTAACGTGATTCATTATCATCAGAAAAATGTGAAACTGTCGAGTATGGAGGGGGGGTGGAGAGGGGGTCATTTTTCGAGTTGGAGGCTGATGGTTTTTTTATCGTTTATGGGGTGCTATTTGGTGAACCGATATTCCCGGCAGTTTACCATCCTGTGCGACTAGTTCATTGCTGCAGATGGTCGATGCCTCGTCTAGTCGTTTACGACTACCCCTCTTGATCCCTGTTTATCTCTGTTTACAGACACGCACTGAACACGTGGAAGACAACTCATGGTTTACGTGGAGTTTCTGGTTGGGAGCTTGCGAGCGTTACCATTGGTCGATTTTTGCTGACAGAATTGGGGATAGATCGCGAGATGTGTGGGGCGTTAGCCAGCCTACACTTCACACACTGATTTGTCAAACTTATATGTTATAGTCTATCTAGGCTGTAGTGGGGTAGTTCACATAGGGTACAACACTTTTAGGTTTCCTACTTGTACCCACCTGCTTGGTAGTTCAGTTCATTCGTTCCATATTCTAACATGGTATTATGAGCAGGTTCCCTCGTGGGAACGTTTTTTTTTTAGGGCCCACCACGAGCATTTTTTTTTTTCCTGCCATGCCCGAAGCGCGCCTCGCGCCTGCCTTACCTGCGCCGTCGCGCGCCCTTCCCTAGCTGGCCCGTCGCGGCCCTGCCTCAGCCGGCCCGTCCCGGCCCGTAGCTGCTAGTCGCTGGCCCGTCGCCACGCGTCGCGGCCCTCCCTTAGCCGCCCACTGCGGCCCTGCGCTCGCCCGTCGCTGGCCCGTCCCGGCCCGTCTCGGCCCGACCCAGCCCGTCCTGGCCCGTCTCGGCCCGTCCCGGCCCGTCCCGGCCCGTCGCCGGCCTGTCCCGGCCCCTTTGCCGCCCGACGTCGGCCCGTCGCCGCCCGTCGTCGGCACGTTCACCGCCCGTCGCGGCCCGTTAGCCGCCCGTCGTCGGCCCGTTCGCCGCCCGTCGCGGCCTCTGCCCTGCAGCCGCCCTGTCGCGGCCTCTGCACTGCAGCCGCCCCCTGTCGTGGCCCGTTCGCCACCTGTCGCGGCCCTGCCCTGCAGCCGCCCCCCCTGTCGCAGCCCTGCCCTGCTGCCGCCCCAGTCGCAGCCCTGCCTTTGCCGCCCGTTGCGGCCTCTGCCCTACAGCCGCCCTGTCGCGGCCCTGCCCTGCTGCTGCCCCAGTCGCGGCCGACCTAAACCGCCTGCTGCAGCCCTGCCCTGCACCCGCCCCTAGTAAGCACCCGCGCTGCCCTGCCGCGCCGCACCGCACCGCCTGCTGCCGCGCCGCGCTGCCAGGAACCAAGCCGCGCCGCCCTGCCGAGCCGCGCCGCCCAGCCGAGCTGCGCCGCCCCACCGAGCCACGCCGCCCAGCCGAGCCGCGCTGCACTGCCGAGCCGCGCTGCTCTTCTGCTGCCACTACTGCTACTGCTGCTACTGTTGCTACTGCTGCTACTGCTGCTATGGCTAGCCCTACTGTTCTCACCTTTGATGCTGAGGGGCGTGCAGTTGACTTTGACGTGTGGGTTGACGACCTGCAGCTCTTTCTTCAGTGTGACTCTAGGGATGGGGTATCCCTTTTCGATCACACGTCCGGTATCTCTACTGCACCTGCTGCCACTGCTGACAGTACGGTTCGCTCACAGTGGACCACTCGTGACGCTGTTGCTCGCCTTGCTGTTCGTAGTCACCTGCCGCCTGCTGAGCGCGCGCATTTTGGCCAGAACAAGACTGCTAAGTCTTTGTACGACGCTGTAGTTGCGTGCTACTCCTCCCCTGCCACTGGTGCCCTCAGCCGCCTCATGCTGCCGTACCTTTTCCCTGACCTTGCCGCCTTTGCCACAGTCGCTGACCCCATTACTCACCTCCGCACTAATGACGCCCGCTACCGCGCTGCCCTTCCCACTGAGTTCTGTGCCAAGAACCCCCCCCCCCATGTACATCACCCTTTACTACCTAGTCACCCGCCTTCCTGACTCCCTTGCTTCAGTCAGGGACCACTTTCTCTCCCTTTGCCCCACCGAGCTCACTGTTGACCTGCTAGAGGCGTGCCTCACTGCAGCTGAGAAGAGTATCTTAGCTGTAGGTGCAGCTGCAGTCTCCTTGGCTGACCCCTCTGGGGGTGCAGTCCTTGTGCACTCTTCCACGGTTCTACCATGTCCTGCGGCCCCGTCGGGCGTGCTGTCGGGACTCCACCTTCCCTCGTTCTCTACGAACCTGGTGAGTGGAGCTGACCTCCAGGACGCGTGGGTTGACCAGTTCACCCCTGGAGGTCAGCGTGTGACCCACTGCACTTGCTCTCGGACGGGCCGCCACCTAGCCACGTTCACCCGTCGGCCTGGGTCGAGTCTGTACACACTGACTACTGCGTCTCCCCCGCTCATTGCGTCTGGTCAGGTAGCCGCGGCTAGTCAGGTGTTTGCTGCCGCGTCCAGGTCTAGTCAAACGTCTGCCCCCTGCTCATGTCGTCCTCTGTCGCACGAGACTCTTCTTTGGCACCACCGCCTTGGTCACCCCTCCCTGCCTCGTCTTCGAGGTATGGCCTCCTGTACCCTTGTCTCGGGTCTCCCCCGGTGCCTCCCTCCCCTTCCTCCGGGGCCTGCCCCTACCTGTGTTCCTTGTGTCGAGGGCCGGCAGCGCGCCGCTCCTCACTCCTCCACGTTCCCTCCGACAGAGGCTCCCCTGCATTCTCTTCACATGGACGTGTGGGGCCCAGCCCGCGTCCGTGGACAGGGTCACGAGTGTTAGTTCCTGCTGGTCGTTGACGACTACTCGCGTTACACCACAGTCTTCCCCTTGCGCAGCAAGGGTGAAGTTACTGAGGTGTTGATCGATTGGATCCGCGGTGCCCGTCGCCAGCCCAGCAAGAGTTTCGGCTCGGACCTTCCTGTTCTGCGTCTGCACTCAGACAGAGGTGGTGAGTTTTCCTTCGACCTTCTGAGGGCCTTCTGTCGTGCGGAGGGCATCCACCAGACGTTCACGCTTCCTGCCTCCCCACAGCAAAATGGGATTGCTGAGCGCCGCATTGGCATGGTCATGGATGTCGCTCGTACGTCCATGATCCATGCGGCTGCTCCCCATTTTCTGTGGCCGTTCGCGGTTCAGTACGCTGCGCATCAGATCAACCTTCAGCCTCGTGTCTCCTTGCCGGAGACCACACCTACTCTGCGGTGGACGGGGAAGGTTGGCGATGCGTCTGTGTTCCGTGTCTGGGGATCTCGAGCTTTTGTCCGCGATACTTCAGCGGACAAGCTGTCCTCTCGTGCCGTTTCTTGCGTCTTCCTTGACTTCCCCCCTAACGCACCCGGGTGGCAGTTCTACCACCCCACCTCGCGTCGTGTTCTGTCCTCTCAGGACGTCACGTTTGACGAGTCGGTGTCTTACTACCGTCTCTTTCCCTACCGCACTGCCTCTCTTCCCCCCCCGCCACTCTTCCTAGCGCCAGGTACTCCTCTGGTAGACCCCCTCCCCCCTCAGGGTCCTGCCCCCTCAGGTGTGTCCCAGGTAGACCCTGCCGAACCGGTCGAGGTAGCTGTCGACTCAGGTGCTGCTAGGGGTGCTGAGCCTGCGAGTGCGGGGACTGGGGGTGCGGAGCCTGGGGGTGCTGAGTCTGGGGTTGCTGAGCCTGGGGGTGCTGAGCCTGAGCGTGTGGAGCCTGGGGGTGCTGAGCCTGAGCGTACTGAGTCTGGAGGTTCTCCGGGTGTCCCGTCGCGGCGGGAGCCCCTCTCTCCGCAGCAGCTTCGTGAGTGGTACGCTCGGCGCTGTCACGGTGCTGCTAATGCTACTGGTGCTGGAGGTGCTCCTGGAGCTGCTGATGGTGCTACTGGTGCTGGAGCTACTGGCGGTACTTCTGGAGCTGCTAGAGGTGCTGCTGGTGCTGGAGCTGCTGGAGGTGCTGCTGGTGCTGGTGCTGCTGGAGGTACTGGTGCTGTTGGAGGTCCTGCTGGTGCTGGAGTTGCTGGAGGTGCTGGAGCAGCTGGTCCTGGAGGTGCTCGTACTGGAGGTACTGGAGCTGCTGGGGCTGGTGGTGCTGCAGGAGTTGGAGCTATAGGTGCTGGAGCTGTTGCTACTGGAGGTACTGGAGCTGGTGGTGCTGCGGGAGTTGTAGCTGGAGACCCTGGAGCTGGGGGTACTGGTGCTGTCTCTGCTGTTTCTGGAGGCGCTGCGCGGCCGCGGCCGTACTACATTCCGCTCCTTCAGCAGGTTCTTGGTCTCCCGCCTTCTCCTGGTCCTGCTCCTCCTTTACTGAGTCCACCGCGCGTCCAGTCACAGTCGCAGTTACAGGCGGCCTCTCCACTGCCTGGTCCTTCTCCTTACTTTGGACCGACTAGAGGTCTTACTGAGCTATGTTTATATATGTTTATAACTGAGGTCTTACTTTGGACCGACTAGAGGAATGTCGCGATATATATTTATATATGTTTATAACTGCCTGTAGCTTTAGCTTTAGTGTAGTTATGTTTCTTTGTTGTGGTGGTGCACCTCTTTGTTTCTTTGCTATATGTTCTTGCAAACCTATAGTGAAGACACACATTCTCGACATTCCTCCTTGGCACAAGCTACTCACGATACCCTTGGCCTAGGCTACTAAGCCTAGGCCCTTCTTAAACCCGGTTACCAGCTAAGTTCGTCTCGTGACATGGTAACAGATTGGTCCGTTGGGGGTGAGTGTGCTCTTTGCACGGACGTTCTTGAGGACAGACAGGAGGAGTTTGAGTGCTTTGCCGCTGCTGTACCTCATCTCGTGCCCATGCTGCTTGCCCCTGAGGGAGACCCGGATGCACCAGACATCCCGACCCCGCGCTCTTACGCAGAGGCGATAGAGGGTCCCTACTCCTCTCAGTGGCAGGCAGCCATGGACGCAGAGTTGGCTTCCTGGAAGTCCACAGGCACCTACGTCGACGAGGTTCTCTCCTTTCTCCCACGTCAGTGGCATGTGGATCTTCAGGGTGAAGCGGCCGAGGTGGGAGAACCTCGTCTACGTAGGTGCCTGTGAACTTCCAGGAAGCCATCTCTGCGTCCATGGCTGCCTGCCACTGAGAGGAGTAGGGACCCTCTATCGCCTCTGCGTAAGAGCGCGGGGTCGGGATGTCTAGTGCATCCGGGTCTCCCTCAGGGGCCAGCAGCATGGACATGAGATGAGGTACAGAAGCAGCAAAGCACTCAAAATCCTCCTGTCTGTCCTCAAGAACATCCGTGCCAAGAGCACACTCACCCCCGGCGGACGGAGGACACACAGAAACAGACGCAGCAACAAGACTAGCAGCGTTGTCTAGGCGACAGGCAGCAGCAAAGTCAACAAGCTCAGTAACAAGAGCAGATGCAGCAGAGGACTCAAACAGAGGGTCAGTGACAGTAGTGGCCAGAAGGCGCGTGTCAGCTGGAGTAGCAGCACGAAGGGAGTCGGACTCCGGGTCCGGACTGGCAGGAAGAGAGGACGCAGGAGGAGACGGCAGAGGGACACGCTGTGGAGCACTAGAAGGACGCAGTGTCATAGAGTGAGTGCCTGGGACAGGTGGGAGACGCGGACGCGAAACACGACCAGCGCGAACAGGACGGACAGGCAACGCAGCACGAGACGCAGGCGACACAGGACGAGACTCAGGCTCACGACGCTCCGTAAGACCCCCAGTCGGTCCAGAGTAAGGACCGGGCAGTGGAGAGGCCGGCTGCAACTGTGACTGGGACTGGACAGGCGGCGGACTCAGGAAAGGAGGAGGACCAGGAGGAGGCGGTGAGCTACGAACCTGCTGAAGGAGCGGAACGTAGTACGGCCGCGGCCGCGCAGCGCCTCCAAAAACAGCAGAGACAGCACCGGTACCCTCAGCCCCAGGGTCTCCAGTCCCAGCAGCACCTCCAGCACCTCCAGCAGCAGCAGCACCTCCAGTAGCACCTCCAGCACCACCAGCACCAGCAGCACCTCCAGAACCTCCAGCAGCACCTCCAGTAGCTCCAGCAGCACCTCCAGCACCAGCAGCAACTCCAGCAGCACCAGTACCAGCAGCACCTCCAGAAGCCTCAGCAGCACCTCCAGCACCATCAGCACCTCCAGTAGCACCAGCACCAGTAGCACCTCCAGAAGCCCCAGCAGCACCTCCAGCACCAGCAGCACTTCTAGTAGCACCAGCACCAGCTGCACCTCCAGAAGCCCCAGTAGTACCCCGACAGCGCCGAGAGTACCACTCACAAAGCTGCTGTGGAGAGAGAGGCTCCCGCCGCGGCGGGACACCGAGAGCACCTCCAGACGCAGTACCCTCAGGCTCCACACGCCCAGGCTCAGCACCCCCAGGCTCAGCACGCCCAGACTCAGCATCCCCAGACTCAGCACTCCCAGTCCCCGCACCCGCAGGCTCAGCACCCCCAGACTCAGCTACCTCGACCGGCTCGGCAGGGTCTACCTGGGACACACTTGAGGGGGCAGGACCGTGGGGGGGGAGGGGGTCTACCGGGGGAGTACCTGGGGCAAGGAAGAGCGGCGGGGGGGGGGGGAGAGGCAGTGCGGTAGGGAAAGAGACGGTAGTAAGACACCGACTCGTCAAACGTGACGTCCTGAGAGGACAGAACACTACGCGAGGTGGGGTGGTAGAACCGCCACCCGGGTGCGTCAGGAGGGAAGCCAAGGAAGACACAGGGAACGGCACGGGAGGACAGCTTGTCCGCAATAGTATCGCGGACAAAAGCTCGAGATCCCCAGACACGGAACGCGGACGCATCGCCAACCTTCCCCGTCCACCGCAGAGTAGGTGTGGTCTCCGGCAGGGAGACACGGGGCTGAAGGTTGATCTGATGCGCTGCGTACTGAACCGCGAACGGCCACAGAAAATGGGGAGCAGCCGCATGGATCATGGACGTACGAGCGACGTCCATGACCATGCCAATGCGGCGCTCAGCAATCCCATTTTGCTGCGGGGAGGCCGGAAGCGTGAACGTCTGGCGGATGCCCTCAGAACGATAGAAGGCTCTCAGGAGGTCGGAGGAAAACTCCCCGCCTCTGTCTGAGTGCAGACGCAGAACAGGAAGGTCTGAGCAGAAACTCTCACTAAGCTGGCGACGAGCACTGCGGATCCAGTCGATCAACACCTCAGGGACCTCACCCTTGCTGCGCAAGGGGAAGACTGTGGTGTAGCGCGAGTAGTCGTCAACGACCAGCAGGAAGTAACGCTCGTGACCCTGTCCACGGACGCGGGCTGGGCCCCACACGTCCATGTGAAGAGTCTTCAGAGGAGCCTCCGTCGAAGGGAACGAGGAGGAGTGAGGGGCGGTGCGCTGCCGGCCCTCGACACAAGGAACACAGGTAGGGGCAGGCCCCGGAGGAAGGGGAGGGAGGGACCTGGGGAGACCAGAGACAAGGGCACGGGAGGCCATACCTCGAAGACGAGGCAGGGAGGGGTGACCAAGGCGGTGGTGCCAAAGGAGAGTCTCGTGCGACAGAGGACGACACGAGCAGGGGGCAGACGCAGGACTAGACCTGGACGCGGCAGCAAACACCTGACTAGACACAGAGACCGAAGGGGGCGCAGTGGTCAGTGTGTACAGACTCGACCCTGGCCGACGGGTGAACGTGGCCAGGTGGCGGCCCGTCCGAGAGCAAGTGCAGTGGGTCACACGCTGACCTCCAGGGGTGAACTGGTCAACCCACGCGCCCTGGAGGTCAGCTCCACTCACCAAGTTCGTAGAGAACGAGGGGAGGTGGAGTCCCGACAGCAAGCCCGACGGGGCCGCAAGACACGGTAAAACTGTAGAGGAGCGTGCAAGGACTGGGCCCCCTGAGGGGTCAGCAAGGGAGACCGCAACAGGCCGGCTGAGCGGCGTGAGCGTGGTGCTGTCTCTAAAGAAAGAGCGCGAAGCACCAGAGTCAAGTGTGAAAGTGTGCAAGGCCTCAGTAGGTGCAGTACCAGAGAGAGTAGACGTACCAGCACCTGGAGCAGCAGACGCACTAGCACCTAGGGCAGCAGCCGCACGAGCACTAGAGCAGCAGCCGCAGTGCCCTGGTCGGGCGGGACACTCAGGTAACAGTCACCCTCCGTAATATCAGCAAGAGCATACATGGCAGCAAGGATAGCATCAAAATCTAGATCAAAGATAGGCACATTCTGCAGAAGCACATCATGCCAGCGAGGGAGCTCAACAGAGTCAGGAAACTGGGTACGCCAAGCGTCAGTCAAGCGACCGAAGCAGCGCTGCGTGGTGTGTGGGAGCCCACACACCTCCCTACTACGAGGGCCGGTGCGAAGAACGTAAGCGCAGGGACCTGCACCCCCAGACCTCCCACGCCCAGCGTACCACTCACGAAGCTGCTGAACCGACGGGGTCTCACGGGTGCGCAGCTGCTGCTGGCGCTGGCTGCCACCAAAGCTTCCACGCTGCGCGGCTGCACCTCGACCAGAACCACCGCCGCCTCCGCCTCCACCACCGCTGCCGCTGCCTCCACCACCTCCGCCGCTGCCTCCACCACCTCCACTGCCGCCACTGAAGCCCCCACTCCCGGTACCACCCCCACCTCCACCGCCACCCCCTCTGCCTCCTCCACCACCCCCCCCGCCACCCCCTCCACCACCCCTGGTCCCCTTGCCCTTGCTGTTGCGGCGTCTCCCACTAGGGGCAGACGCAGCTCCGACCTCCTCAGTGCCAACGAGGTCGACAGCAGCAGCAGAAGCAACAGAGGGGAGAAGGGGGACAGGGGAACACCCCTCAAAGAAGGGGGTGCGACGGTCGCCGCGAGAAGCACCTACAGCTAAGATTCTCTTCTCAGCTGCAGCAAGGCGCTCCTCTAGCAGGTCGACAGTCAGCTCAGTGGGGCAAAGGGAGAGAAAGTGGTCCCTGACTGAAGAGAGAGAGTCAGGGAGGCGGGTGACTAGGTAGTAAAGGGTGATGTACATGGGGGGGGGGGGTTCTTGGCACAGAACTCAGTGGGAAGGGCAGCGCGGTAGCGGGCGTCACTAGTGCGAAGGTGAGCAACTAGGTCAGCGACTGTGGCAAAGGCGGCAAGGTCAGGGAAAAGGTACGGCAGCATGAGGCGACTGAGGGCAGCAGTGGCAGGGGAGGAGTAGCGTGCAACTACAGCGTCGTACAAAGACTGAGCAGTCTTGTACTGACCAAAGTGTGCGCGCTCAGCAGGCGGCAGGTGACTACGAACAGCAAGACGAGCAACAGCGTCACGAGTGGTCCACTGCGAGTGAACAGTACTGTCAGCAGTGACAGGAGGAGCAGTGGAAACACCGGACGTGTGATCGAAAAGGGATACCCCATCCCTAGAATCACACTGAAGAAAGAGCTGTAGGTCATCAACCCATACGTCAAAGTCAACTGCACGTCCCTCAGAGTCAAAGGTGAGAACTGTAGGACTAGCCATAGCAGCAGTGGAAGCAGTAGGAAGAGGAGCAGCAGTAGCAGTAGTAGCAGTAGTGCAGCAGTAGCAGCAGGAGCTGCAGTAGCAGCAGCGCAGCAGTAGCAGCAGCGGCGCAGCTCGGCTAGGTGGCGCGGCTCGGCTGGGCGGCGCGGCTCAGCCGGGTGGCGCGGCTCGACTTACCAGAGACAGGTGCAGGCGCGGGCAGGGGTCGGCAGGGGCTCGTCAGCAGGGTCCGGCAGGGGCCGACAGAGGCACGCCAGGAGGGGCCGCGCCAGTTGAGGCCGGCAGGGGCTCGGCAGCAGGAGCCGGCAGGGGGCGCGCCAGTTGGGGCCGAGAAGGGGGGGGGTCCGCGACGGGCCGGCAGAGGGGCCGCGACGGGCCGGCAGAGGGGCCGCGAAAGGCCGTCAGAGGGGCCGCGATGGGCCGGCAGAGGGGTCGCGAAGGGCCGTGACGGGGCCGCGAAGGGCCGTAGGAGGGGGCGCAACGGGCCTTAAGAGGGGCCGCGACGGGCCTTAAGAAGGGGCCGCGACGGGCTTTAAGAGGGGCCGCAACGGGCCTTTAGAGGGGCCGCGACGGGCCATAAGAGGGGCCGCTAAGGGCCACGAAGGGGCAGCGACAGGCCACTAGGGGCCTCGAAGGGCAGGCACTAGGGCGCGGCTCGGTCAAATGCGACACGCGCCTCGAACAGGTAAGGAAAAAAATATTTCGATTTGTGGGCCCTAAAAACTCGAACCAGCTCTATACCATGTGAGAGTTGAGAAAGGAATGATTGAACTAGAAACGAGATGGGTACAAGTAGAGAACACAAAAGTGTTGTACCCTCTAAGAACTACCCCACTACAGCCTAAACAGACTATAGCAGATACAAGTTTGACAACACGTGCACAGACCTGGGTGAGCTGGCAAGCTGTCTTGGCTTGCGGATCACCAAGGACAGAGCACAGCGCACCATTACCTTGACTCAGTCACACATGGTGCAGCAGGTCCTTCAGCGCTTCGGCTTCACGTACTCCTCTGCCTACTGGTCACTCGCTCTCAGCTCCACCTTCGGACGAGTCCATAAAGCCGAGTGGCCCGTATCCAGAGCTTGTGGGCTGCCTCATGTACCTGATGACTTGCACACAACCTGACCTCGCATACCCTCTCAGCCTTTTGGCTGGCTACGTGGCTCCCGATAGGCACCGAAAGGTGCACTCGGATGCTGCGAAGAGGGTGTTGCGCTACTTGTGCAGTACGTCGGGCAAGGGGCTCGTGCTTGGAGGACGAGCTCGAGTTGTCCTCACTGGTCATGCAGACGCTTCCTGGGTTGACGACTTGGCTACTCAGCGGTCGTCATAGGGTTACACCTTCAGTCTTGGCTCCGGTTCTGTCTCTTGGCGGTCTACCCGCTCTTCTTCTGTTCTCAGCTCCAGTTGTGAGGCTGAGATCTACGCACTGGCCATGGCTGCACAGGAGTTACGCTGGCTCACCTACCTGCTGACCTACTTGGGAGAGGTGCCTCGTTCTCCTCCTGTTCTGTACGTTGACAACAAGGCCATGCTTGCCTTGTGTCAGGAGCACAGACTGGAGCACAGAACGAAGCACATTGCTCTGCAATACTTCCTTACTCGAGAGTTGCAGCAGCGTGGTCAGAGTTGGCCCGAGTAGCCACGTGCGCAAGACGAAGATGGCCACACTGCTGCAACTCTCGAGCAAGGAAGTATCGCAGAGCGATGTGCTTCGTTCTGTGCTCCAGTCTGTGCTCCTAACACAAGGCAATCATGGGCTTGTTGTCTACGTACAGAACTGGAGGCGAACGAGGCTGCTCTCCCAAGTCAGTCAGTAGGTAGGTGAGCCAGCATAGCTCCTGAGCAGCCATGGCTCCGGCGTAGATCTCAGCCTCACAACTGCAGCTGAGAACCGAAGACGAGCGGGTAGACCGCCAGGAAACAGAGCCAGAGCCAAGGCTGAAGGTGTAACCATGTGACGACCGCTGGGTAGCTGAGTCGTCAACTGGACAACTGGACCCTGTCCTCCAAGCACGAGCCCCATGCCCGACGTACTGCACAAGTAACGCAGTAACCTCTTCGCAGCATCCCACTGCACGTTTCGGTGCCTACCGGGAGCCACGTAGCGAGCCCGAAGGCTGAGAGGGTATGCGAGGTCAGGTCGTGTGCATGTCATCAGGTACATGAGGCAACCCATAAGCTCTGGGTACGAACCACTCAGCTCTACGGACTCGTCCGAAGGTGGAGCTGAGAGCGAGTGGCTGGTAGACAGAGGAGTGGGCTGTGGCAAGGAGAACTGGAAGCCGAAGCGCTGAAGGACCTGGTACACCATGTGTGACTGAGTCAGGGTGATGGTGTGCCGTGCTCTGTCCTGGTGATCTACAAGCCAAGATAGCTGCGCAGTTCACCCAGGTCAGTGCAAGTGTCTCTTCTGCAGCTCCAACTTCACAAGGATCACTGCCTCAGTGTCAGCAGTGGCAAAGACGAGGTCGTCGACGTACACGAGGACGTAGAACGGCGGCAGCAAGGTGTTGGTGCGTAGAAACAGCGACGGGTCAGCAGTAGCAGGAGCAAACCCAAGAGCCGCAAGTGTAGTCCTCAGTGTGTCGTGCCACTCGGGAGGCGCCTGGCGGAGACCGTAGACTTGCCGCCGGAGGCTCCACTGAGTACCTACAGGAAACGACTAAGTGAAGCCAGGTGGGCGGCGCAGCCAGATCTCCTCATGCAGGCTGCCCTGCAGGAAAGCTGTGCTGAAGTCTAGAGAGTGCAACTCGTAGTCACGC
Source organism: Closterium sp. Naga37s-1 (assembly GCA_947471745.1). Classification (NCBI taxonomy): domain Eukaryota; kingdom Viridiplantae; phylum Streptophyta; class Zygnematophyceae; order Desmidiales; family Closteriaceae; genus Closterium; species Closterium sp. Naga37s-1. The sequence goes on along the minus strand of CANJKZ010000195.1, from coordinate 2,362,157 downwards.
TGAGCAGCGATGTGTAGCAACACCCGAAGAGTAGTCATCTTCGGGGTGGGGGATAAGGTCTGGAAGTAGTCAACCCCCAGTCGCTGACTGAAGCCTCGAGCAACGTAACACGCCTTGAAGGCAGGCGGAGAATCTGGCGGCCGCTTCACCCATAAAATCCACATGCCATCGACTATGTTCGCCCCAGGTGGGGGAACCACGTCGATGTAGGTGCCTGTGGACTTCCAGGATGCCATCTTGGCATCCATGGCTGCCTGCCACTGAGAGGAGGAAGGACCCGTAATCGCCTCTGTGTAAGAGCGCGGGGTCGGGATGTCTGGTGCATCCGGGTCTCCCTCAGGGGCAAGCAGCATGGAAGCGAAACGAGGTACACCAGCTGCAAGAGCACACTCACCCTCGACGGACAAAGGACTTGCAGACACAGACTCAGCAATAATTGCAGTGGCGTAGTCTAGACGACAGGCAGCAGCAAAGTCAAGCAGCTCAGCAACGAGAGCAGACGCAGCAGCAGACTCAAAGGAAGGGTCAGTGACAGCAGTGGCGAGGAGACGAGCAACAGTGGGACTGGCAGCACGAGTGCGGTCAGACTCAGGGTCAGGGACCTTAGGAAGAGAGGACGCAGGAGTAGGCGTCAGAGGAACACGCAGTGGAACAGAGGAAGGACGAAGTGCCATAGCGTGCATGCCGGGGACAGGAGGAGGACGCGAACGAGGAACGCGACAAGCAGTGGAACAGGAGAGACAGGACGAGACGCAGGCTCACGACGCTCTGTAAGACCGCCGGATTGCTCAGTGTAAGGAGAGGGAGCAGGCAGTGGAGAGGCCGGCTGCAACGGCAGCTGCGGCTGGTCAGGCGGTGGGCACAGGAGAGGAGAAAGAAGGCCAGTTGAGGACGGGACACTAAGAACCTGCTGAAGCAGGGGAACAAAGTACGGTCGCGGCCGCACAGTGCCTCCAGCACCTCCAGCTTCAGGGTCAATAGCTCCAGCTCCTGCAGCTCCAGCGCCACCAGCGTTAGTGCCTCCAGCTCCAGCAGCTCCAGGCTCCGTAGGGTCTCCAGCTCCAGCGCCCCCAACACCACCAGTCCCGGCAGCTCCAATACCCCTGGTACAAGCACCTCCAGGACCACTAGCCGCAGTACCTCCAGTACCACCAGCTCCAGCAGTAACTCCAGCACCCCCAGCTCCAGCGTCTCCAGCGCCACCAGCTTCAGGAGCTCCACTCCGAAGGCGTGCGCGCCGAACAAACCACTCACACAGCTGCTGCGGAGACAGTCGCGGCGAAGCACCAGTAGGACCTCCAGACAAAGCAACACCCCGAGGCTCAGCACCCCCAGACTCCGCACCCTCAGACTCAGCACCCCCAGGCTCAACACCCCCAGTCTCCACACCCGCAGGCTCAGCACCCCCAGGCTCCTCATCCCCAGGCCCAGCACCCCCAGAACCAGCACCCTCAGACTCCGCACCCCCTGGCTCCGCACCCCCAGACGCAGCACCCCCAGACGCAGCACCTCGAGCAGCACCTGAGCCGATAGCTACCTGAATAGGCGCAGTTTCAAGGAGAGGGTCTACCTGAGACACACCCGAGGGAGCAGGACCCTGGGGCGGGAGGGGGTCTACTGGAGGAGGGGTAGAGCGGTAGGAAAAGAGACGGTAAAAGGTAACCGACTCGTCAAACATGACGTCCTGAGAAGGGAAGACACAGCGCGGGGTGGGGTGGTAGAACTGCCAGCCAGGTGCGTCAGGGACAAAGCCAAGGAAGACGCTGGGGATGGCACGGGCGGAGAGCTTGTCCGCGGATGTATCGCAAACAAAGGCACGAGAACCCCACACCCGAAAGACCGACGCATCGCCAACCTCCCCCGTTCAACGCATTGTGGGCGAGGTCTCCGGCAAGGAGACACGGGGCCAGAGGTTGAGCTGATGTGCAGCGTACCGGACCGCAAACGGCCACAGAAAATGGGAGCAGCCGCATGGATCATGGAGGTACGAGCGACCTCCATGACTAAGCCAATGCGGCGCTCAGCAATCCCATTTTGCTGAGGGGAGTCCGGAAGCGTGAGCAACTGGAGAATGCCCTCCGCACGACAGAAGTCCCGTAAGATGTCAAAGGAGAACTCACCACCTCTGTCACAGTGCAGACGCAGGAAAGGAAGGTCCTCGCCGAACCGCTCGCAGAGCTGGAGACGGACTGTGCGGATCCAAGGGATCAAGACATCGGAGACCTTACCCTTGCTGCGCAAGGGGAAGACCGTTGTGTACTGCGTGTAGTCGTCAACTACCAGCAGAAAGTAGCGCTCGCGGCCCTGTCCACTAACGCGGGCTGGGCCCCACACGTCCATGTGGAGAGTCTGTAGGGGTGCAGTCGTCAGGGGAAACGAGGAGGAGTGAGGAGCGGAGCGTTTCCGCCCCTTGACGCAAGGAAGGCAGGGCGGGGCAGGCGAGGGCGGTAAGGGAGGTAGAGACCTGGGGAGACCAGAGACAAAGAGACGGGAGTGCATGCCACGAAGGCGTGGAAGGGAGGGGTGACCCAGGCGGTGGTGCCACAGAAGAGTCTGGTGCGACAGGAGGTGACACGAGCAAGAGGCGGCTACCTGACCGGACGCGGACACCTGAGCAGATGCAGCTACCTGTGGAGGCTCGGTAGCTAGTGTATACAGACTCGACCCTGGCCGACGAGTGAACGTGGCCAGGTGACGCCCTGACCGTGATTACGTGCAGATCGACACACGCTGACCCCCTGGAGTGGTGGTAGTGACCATCGTATCCTGGAGGGCAGCGGTACTCACCAAGTTTGTAGAGAACGAGGGGAGGTGAAGACCTGACAGTGAGCCAGACGGAACCGCCGGACACGGGAGGACAGTGGAGGAACGGGCCACAACCGGGCCCCCGGAGAGGTCAGCCAGTCTGACCGGGACAGGTGCAGGGAGAGGAGTGAGGGTGGTGCTGTCACGAAAGAAACAGCGCGTGGCGCCTGGGTCCAACGTGAAGGTGTGCAAGGCCTGAGCAGGCGCAATACCAGGGAGAGTACCAGACTCACTAGCACCTAGAGCAGCAGCAGCTATACCTGGGTCAAGCGGCACACACCGGTAACAGTCACCCTCAACACTAACAGACAAAGCATACATAGCAGAAAGGATAGCATCAAAGTCTAGGTCAAAGATAGCAATCCTAGACCTAAGCAGATCTGCCCAGCAAGGGAGCTCGACGTCGTAACCAAACTCAGCACGCCAAGCGTCGTCGAGGCGGGAGAAGCAGCGGTGCTGAGTGTGAAGCTTCCCGCATGTCTGACCAGCACGAACACCCGTGCGAATGACATACGGGCAGCTAACCCCAGACGCCCCATGCAAAAACCACACACGAAGCTTTTGGGGCGACTGGGTCTCGCTCCGACGCTGCTGCTGCTGACGCTGGCCACCTCCAGAACCAACACACCGAGCGCCAGTCCCACCGCCACCAGTCCCACCACCGCCACTGCCGCCACTCCCACTGCTGCCCCCACCGCCGCCACAAGAAACCCCACTCCCTCCACCAGTCCCACTGCCGCCACCACCTCCACCGCTGCCCCCACCACGACTCCCGCTGCCACCTCCACCACCACCGCTGCTACCCCCACCACCCTTGCCACCCTTGACCTTGCTGCTGCGGTGCTTCGCACTAGCAGAAGCAGCCCGGACGTCCTTAGCAACAGAGACGTCTACAGCAGCAGCAGAGGCGTAGGAGGGGGCAAGGGGGGAGGGGGAGCACCCCTCAAAGAAGGGCGGGCGCGGAGTGCCACGAGCAGCACCTACAGCAACCGCACTAGTCTCAGCTGCGAGGAGATGCTGCTCGAGGAGGTCATCAGTGAGGGAGGTTGGGTCAAGGGAGAGAAAGTGGTCCCTGACAGAGCGAAGGGAGTCAGGGAGGCGAGTGACCACAAAGTAGATAGGGATGTACATCGGGGGCGGGTTCCCTGCAAGGAACTCGGCTAAGAGGGCAGCTCGGTAGCGAGCGTCGCTAGCGCGCAGGTGGGAAACCAGGTCCTCTACTCTGGTAAACGCAGAAAGTTCGTGGAACAGGTAGGGCAGAAGCAGGCGGCCTAGAGCAGCAGTGGCAGGGGAGGAGTAGTGAGCGACTACCGCGTCGTACAGTGCCTGTGCGGTCCTGTACTGTCCTAAGTGAGCGCATTCGGCCACCGGCAAGTGGTTGCGAATGGCTAAGCGGGCAGCAGCGTCGCGAGAAAGCCACTATGAGCGAGTCGCACTGTCAGCTGTGGCAGGAGGGGCTGTAGCGGCACCGGACATGTGGTCAAACAGCGAAACACTGTCCTTAGTATCACTCAGTAGGTACAGCTGCAGATCGTCGAGCCACGTGTCAAACGCAACCGAGGGGGGGGGCGAGGCGACGGGGCCGAGGGGCCGAGCTAGAGGCGACGGGGCCGCGGCTAGGGGCGACGGGGCCTAGGGGCCGAAGCGACGGGGCCGAGGGGCCGAGCTAGGGGCGACTGGGTCGACAGGGCCAAGGGGCCGAGGCTACGGGGCCAACGGGGCCGCGGCTAGGGGCGACGGGGCCAAGGGGCCGAGGCGACGGGGCCGAGGGGCCGAGCTAGGGGCGACGGGGCCGACGGGGTCGCGGCTAGGGGTGACGGGGCCAAGGGGCCGAGGTGACGGGGCCGAGGGGCCGAGCTAGGGGCGACGGGGTCGACGGGGCCGCGGCTAGGGGCGACGGGGCCAAGGGGCCGAGGCGACAGGGCCGAGGGGCCAAGCTAGGGGCGACGGGGCCGACGGGGCCGAGCTAGGGGCGACGGGGCCGCGGCTAGGGGCGACGGAGCCAAGGGGTCGAGGCGACGAGGCCGAGGGGCCGAGCTAGGGGCGACAAGGTCGACGAGGCCAAGGGGCCGAGGCGACGGGGCCAACGGGGCCGCGGCTAGGGGCGACGGGGCCAAGGGGCCGAGGTGACGGGGCCGAGGGGCCAAGCTAGGGGCGACGGGGTCGACGGGGCCGAGGGAACGAGCTAGGGGCGACGGGGTCGATGGGGTCGACGGGGCCGCAGCTAGGGGTGAAGGGGCCAAGGGGCCGAGGCGACGGGGCTGAGGGGCCGAGCTAGGGGCGACGGGGCTGCGGCTAGGGGCGACGGGGCCAAGGGGCCGAGGCGACGGGGCCGAGCTAGGGGCGACGGGGTCGACGGGGCCAAGGGGCCAAGGCAGGGGCTAGGGGCGATGCCAAGGGGTGACGGGCCGGGCTAGGGGTGGCGACGGGCCGGGGCCTAGGGGCAACGGGCGCGGGCCAAGGCTAGCAGGGCAGCAGGTGGTGGGCCCAAAAACAAACCGGTCCTAGGGGACCTGCTCTGAAACCATGTTAGAATGTCGTGAACGAGAATGAATGAACTAGCAATGAGTTGGGTACAAGTACTAACCCTAATTGGGTTGTACCCCTTATGAGCTACCCCACTATAGCCTACACAAATGTAAAAGCTATAATGTTTTGACACAAGGATAGGCCTGTTCGCAACATCTCCGCTCGCCAACGTCTGGAAGCCTTTTTTACCACTATTTGTTCACACAGTTCCTATTACATCCTATTATCTAGCCATAGGAACTGGTTTGAGCTCGTTCTCACATTTACGTAGCACGTGGCACATGTTTGTGCGTTCCATCGTGAATCTGTGCAAGGATAGGCCTACACGCAACATGTCAGCTCGCCAACGTATGAATGCCCTTTTTACCACTATTTATTCCCACATTTCCCTACTAAATCGTATTCTCTATCCATAGGTGTCAAAACATATATGCTTACATTGTTCTAGGCTGTAGTGGGTTTATCTTTAGGGGGTACAACATTTCTCTCGACCTTGTACTTGTACCCCCCCCTTCACCTAATGCGATCATTCATTCTCGATTCTAACATGGTATTAAGAGTAGTTAGGTCCTTAAGTTTTTTTTAAGAACGTAGGGTTACCACTGCCCCTTCCACTGCCCGTCGCGCGCCCCTAGGCCCGTCGCCAACGGCTCCGTCGCCCCGCGGCCCTTCGTTTTTTGGCCCCGCGGCCCTGTCGTTCCCGGCCTCGTCACACCTAGGCCCCGCGGCCCCTTCGTTTCTGGCCCCGTGGCCTTGTCGCACCTAGGCCCCGCGGCCTCGTCGTTCCAGGCCCCTCAGCCCCGTCGGCCCCTGGACCCCGTCGCCCGCGGCCCGTCGCACCTAGGCCCCGCGGCCCCGTCGTTCCCGGCCCCTAGGTCCCGTCGCCCACGGCCCGTCCCCTCAGCCCCGTTGACCCCAAGGCCCCTCGGCCCTCGTCGCCCATGGCCCCGCGGCCTCTAGTCAGTCGACCCCACGGCCCCTCGCCCCCCCCCCCCCCCCCCCCCCCGCGACCCCTAGGCCCCTCGGCCCTTGTCGCCCCTGGCCCCGCGACCCCGTTGCTCCTCGCTTAGGCCCCGGCCCTGCGACCCGTAGCCCGTCGACCCCATGGCCCCTCGGCCCCCGCAACCCCTAGGCCCCTCGGCCCTAGTCGCCCCTGGCCCCGCGGCCCTGTTGCCCCTCGCCTAGGCCCCGGCCCCGCGGCCCGTAACCCGTCGACCCCACGGCCCCTAGGCCCCTCGGCCCCTAGCCTAGGCCCTGGCCCCTCGCCCCCCCCCCCCCCTTCGCGTTTGGCCCCTCGGGCCCCCCCTTCGAGTTTGGCCCCTCGGCCCCTATGCCCCTCGCCCCCCCCTTCGGGTTTGGCCCCTCGGCCCCTATGCCCCTCGCCCCCCCCCCCCCCCCCCCCCCCCCCCCCTTTGTGTTTGGCCCCTCGCCACCCTCCCCCCCCCCTTGCGTTTGGCCCCTCGGCCCCTAGGCCCTTCTGCCCCTTGGCCCCTAGGCACCTAGGCCCCCCCCCCAAGTCGCGTTTGGCCCCTCGGCCCCTAGGCCCCTCGGCCCCTAGGCCCCTCGGCCCCTCGGCCCCTGCCCCCCCCCCCCCTTCGCGTTTGGCCCCTCGGCCCCTAGGCTCCTCGGCCCCTCGGCTCCTCGGCCCCTTGGCCCCTAGGCTACCCGGCCCCTCAGCCCCTGCTACTGCTACTGCTGCTACTGCTGCTACTTTTACTGCTGCTACTGCTACTGCTGCTCCTGCATACTGTGCCACTATGGCCTCGCTTCGAGTTCTCGCGTTCGAACATGAGGGTAGACCGGTTCAGTTTGACACGTGGCTCGACGACCTGTAGCTGTACTTACTAAGCGATATTAAGGACAGTGTTTCACTGTTTGACCACGTGTCCGGTGACGCTACTGCCCCTCCCGCCACAGCTGAAAGTGCGACTCGCTCATAGTGGCTTTCTCGCGACGCTGCTGCCCGCTTAGCCATTCGCAACCACCTGCCGTTAGCTGAATGCGCTCACTTCGGACAGCACAGGACCGCACAGGCACTGTACGACGCTGTAGTTGCTCGCTACTCCTCCCCTGCCACTGCTGCTTTAGGCCGCCTGCTTCTGCCCTACCTATTCCCAGAGCTGTCCGCCTTTGCCACAATCAAGGACCTGGTTTCCCACCTTCGCGCTAGCGACGCTCACTACCGCGCTGCCGCCCCCGCTGAGTTCCTTGACAGGAACCAGCCCCCGATGTTCATCACCCTCTACTTCATAGTCACTCGCCTCCCTGACTCTCTTCGCTCTGTCAGGGATCACTTTCTCTCTCTTGACCCCACCTCCCTCACTGTTGACCTCCTCAAGCAGCATATCCTTGCCGCTGAGACTAGTGCGGTTGCTGTAGGTGCTGCTCGTGGCACTCCGCGCCCGCCCTTCTTTGAGGGGTGCTCCCCCTCCCCCCTTGCCCCCTCCTACGCCTCTGCTGCTGCTGCAGACGTCTCTGTTGCTGAGGACGTCGGGGCTGCTTCTGCTAGTGCGAAGCACCACAGCAGCAAGGGCAAGGGTGGCAGGGGTGGTGGAGGTGGTGGAGGAGGTGGCAGCGGGAGTAGTGGTGGGCGCAGCAGTGGGGGTGGTGGCGGCGGTGGGACTGGTGGAGGGAGTGTGGGTTCTGGTGGCGGTGGTGGAGGCAGCGGTGGGAGTGGCGGCAGTGGCGGCGGTGGGACTAGTGGCGGTGGGACAGGCACTCGGCGTGTTGGTTTTGGAGGTGGCCAGCGTCAGCAGCAGCAGCTTCGCAGCGAGACCCAGTCGCCCCAGCAGCTTCGTGAGTGGTTTTTGCAGCGTGGGGCGTCTGGGGGTAGTGGTAGCTGCCCATATGTCATTCGCACGGGTGATCGTGCTGGTCAGACTTGCGGGCGGCTCCACACTCAGCACCGCTGCTTCTCCCGCCTCGACGACGCTTGGCGTGCTGAGTTTGGTGATGATGCCGAGCTCCCTCGCTGGGCAGATCTGCTTAGGTCTTGGATTGCTATCTTTGACCTACACTTTGATGCTATTCTTTCTGCTATGTATGCTTTGTCTATTAGTGCTGAGGGTGACTGTTACCGGTGTGTGCCGCCTGACCCAGGTATAGCTGCTGCTGCTCTAGGTGCTAGTGAGTTTGGTACTCTCCCTGGTACTGCGCCTGCTGAGGCCTTGCACACCTTGTTCGGCGCCCACGCCTTTGGAGTGGAGCTACCGGAGCTGGAGGCGCTGGAGACGCTAGAGCTGGAGGTGCTGGAGTTACTGCTGGAGCTGGTGGTGCTGGCACTGCGGCTACTGGTCCTGGAGGTGCTCGTACCAGGGGTACTGGAGTTGCCGGGACTGGTGGTGTTGAGGGCGCAGGAGCTGGAGACCCTACGAAGCCTGGAGCTACTAGAGCTGGAGGCTCTAGCGCTGGTGGCGCTGGAGCTGGAAGCGCTGGAGCTGCAGGAGCTGGAGCTGTTGACCCTGGAGCTAGAGGTGCTAGAGATACTGTGCGGCCGCGACCGTACTTCGTTCCCCTGCTTCAGCAGGTTCTTGCTGTCCCGTCTTCTACTAGCCTTACTCCTCCTCTCCTGTGTCCACCACCTGACTAGTCGCAGCTGCCGTTGCAGCCGACCTCTCCACTGCCTTCTCCCTCTCCCTACACTGAGTAGTCCGGCGGTCTTACTGAGCGTCTTGAGCCTGCGTCTCATCCTGTCTCGCCTGTTTGTACTGCTCAGCGCGTTCCTCGTTCGCGTCCTCTTCCTGACGCTGGCATGCACGCTATGGCACTCCGTCCTTCCTCTATTCCACTACGTGTTCCTCTGCCTGCTCCGCCTGTGTCCTCTCTTCCTGAGGTCCCTGACCCTGCATCTCACCGCGCTCGTGCTGCCAGTCCCACTGTCGCTCGTCTCCTCGCCACTACTGTCACTGACCCTTCCTTTGAGTCGGCTGCTGCATCTGCTCTCGTTGCTGAGCTGCTTGACTTTGCTGCTGCCTGTCGTCTAGACTACGCCACTGCTCTTGTTGCTGAGTCTGAGTCTGCCAGTCCTCCGTCCGTCACGGGTGAGTGTGCTCTTGGCACGGACGTCCTTGAGGACAGGCAAGAGGACTTTGAGTGTCTTGCAGCTGCTGTACCTTGTTTCGCTTCCATGCTGCTTGCCCCTGAGGGAGACCTGGATGCACCAAACATCCCGACCCCGCGCTCTTATGCAGAGGCGATTACGGGTCCTTACTCCTCTCAGTGGCAGGCAGCCATGGATGCCGGGATGGCATCCTGGAAGTCCACAGGCACCTACGTCGACGAGGTTCCCCCACTTGGGGCGAACATAGTCGATGGCATGTGGATTTTCAGGGTGAAGCGGCCGCCGGGTTCTCCGCCTGCCTTCAAGGCGCGTTACGTTGCTCGAGACTTCAATCAGCGACAGGGGGTCGACTACTTCCAGACCTTTTCCCCCACCCCGAAGATGACTACTCTTCGGGTGTTGCTGCACGTTGCTGCTCAGCGTGACTACGAGCTGCACTCTCTGGACTTCAGCACAGCTTTCCTGCAGGGCAGCCTGCACGAGAAGATCTGGCTGCGCCGCCCACCTGGCTTCACTGACTCTTTTCCTGCAGGTACTCAGTGGAGCCTCCGGCGGCCAGTCTACGGTCTCCGCCAGGCGCCTCGCGAGTGGCACGATACACTGAGGACTACACTTGCGGCTCTTGGGTTTGCTCCTGCTACTGCTGACCCGTCGCTGTTTCTACGCACCTACACCTCGCTGCCGCTGTTCTACGTCCTCGTGTACGTCGACGACCTCGTCTTTGCCACTGCTGACACTGAGGCACTGACCCTTGTGAAGTCGGAGCTGCAGAAGAGACACATCTGCACTGTCCTGGGTGAACTGCGCAGCTATCTTGGCTTGGAGATCCCCCGGGACAGAGCACGGCGCACCATCACCCTGACTCAGTCACACATGGTGCACCAAGTCCTTCGGCGCTTCGGCTTCCAGTTCTCCTCGCCACAGCCCACTCCTCTGTCTACCGGCCACTCGCTCTCAGCTCCACCTTCGGACGAGTCCGTAGAGCCGAGTGGTCCGTACCCAGAGCTTGTGGGTTGCCTCATGTACCTGATGACGTGCACACGACCTGACCTCGCGTACCCTCTCAGCCTTCTGTCTCGCTATGTGGCTCCCGGTAGGCACTGAAAGGTGCACTGGGATGCTGCGAAGAGGGTACTGCGCTTCTTGTGCAGTACGTCAGGCATGGGGCTCGTGCTTGGAGGACGGGGTCCAGTTGTCCTCACCGATCACACAGACGCTTCCTGGGTTGACGACTCAGCTACGCAGCGGACGTCACAGGGTTACACCTTCAGCCTCGATTCCGGCTTTGTTTCCTGGCGGTCTACCCGCTCGTCTTCTGTTCTCAGCTCCAGTTGTGAGGCTGAGATCTACGCCAGTGCCATGGCTGCTCAGGAGCTACGCTGGCTCACCTACCTGCTGACTGACTTGGGAGAGCAGCCTCGTTCGCCTCCAGTTCTGTACGTAGACAACAAGGCCATGATTGCCTTGTGTTAGGAGCACAGACTGGAGCACATAACAAAGCACATCGCTCTGCGATACTTCCTTGCTCGAGAGTTGCATCAGCGTGGCCAGCTTCGTCTTGCGTACGTGGCCACTAGGGCCAACACTGCTGATATATTCACCAAGGCACTTCCGCCTGGTTATCATCAGCGCTTCTCTACTGTGTTAGGCCTTGTGCCTACTTTGCCTCACTTGCTTACTGGCTGACTCTGCTTGTACTATGATCTCTATATATACCTGCATGCTTGCACTTGCTAGGGTATGATCACTGTATTGTTTGTTCTCTTTATATAACTCTGCATGTGAACTGGCCTTGTGGCCCTTTGCTTGTGCTCGGACTGTGTGGTAACTTTGTGATCCACCCCGAGCTTTCTTTGCTTTGCTTCTTCTCTTGACTTTTCTTGTGACCATTGCTTGCTCTTGCTATCCCCCACTTCGCCTATGGGGGTGTGTCAAAGCATATATGCTTATATTGTTCTAGGCTGTAGTGGGTTTATCTTTAGGGGGTACAACATTTCTCTTGACCTTGTACTTGTACCCCCCCGCCCTTCACCTTATGCGATCATTCATTCTTGATTCTAAGAATAGGAACTGGTTTGAGCTCGTTCGCACATTTACGCAGCACGTGGCGCATGTTTGTGCGTTCCATGTTGAATTTGTGCAAGGATAGGCCTGTACGCAACATGTCACTCGCCAACGTCTGAATGCCTTTTTTACCACTATTTCTTCCCACATTACCCTACTAAATCCTATTCTCTATCCATTTGAACTGGTTAGAGCTCGTTCTCACAACTACGCAGCACGTGGCGCATGTTTGTGCGTTCCATGGTGAATCTGTGCAAGGATAGGCCTGTACGCAACATGTCAGCTCGCCAACGTCTGAATGCATTTTTTACCACTATTTCTTCACACTTTCAGGTACTACTTCCTATTACCTTGCCATATGAACGAATTGGAGCTCGTTGGCACAACTATGCAGCTCCTGACGCTTGTTTGTGCATTTGCTGGCCTGAAACTGTGCAGGGATAGGCCTGTGCACAACATGTCACTGTTTCAACGTCTGGGTGTTGATTTTACCTCTATTTGTTCACACAGTTCCCTATTAAATCCTATTCCCTTGTCATAGGAACTGGTTGGAGCTCGTTAGCACAACTACGCAGCTCCTGACGCTTGTTTGTACGATTGCTGGCCTGAAACTGTGCAAGGATAGGCCTGTGTGCAACATGTCACTGTTTCAACGTCTGGATTTTGTTTTTACCTCTATTTCTTCACAAATTTTCCTAGTACATCCTATTCCCTTGCCATAGGAACTGATTGGAGCTCGTTAGCACAACTACGCAGCTCCTGATGCTTGTTTGTGCCTTTGCTGGCCTAAAACTGTGCAAGGATAGGCCTGTTCGACACGTTGTGCCAAACCAACGTCCATTTGTTATTTATAGCAGTGTTTATTCTGATCACTCAAATATTTACTATATTCCTGGCGTGCTGGTCAGGTTTGGTGTCATTCGCCGCGTTTGGTATGGAGATATGATGTTCCAAATATGCGAGGATGGAGAAATGTGCAAGGATAGGCCTGTGCTATTACGCGGTGCCAAATCAACGTCTGTTTGTATTTTTTTGCAAATGTGCGAGGGTGTTAAGAACCTACCGGACAGATCTCAACGATATTATCAAGAATAATGAGACATAAGCATTACACTGTTTGCATAGGAAGTGCCCCTAAACGCCTAGTGGTTCGTAACAATATCATTCTATGCACGATCCTATTTTCATTTATGGATCAATATATAAAAAAAACTCATACATACTGTGGTGTATGATGCTAATTGAGGAGTTGTTTGTATGATCAACGTATTTGTTTCAAATACTAAGGGCACTGCAGTCAGAAACCTCACTATTTGTTCTATTGATCAGATACTGCCTACATTTGTTATCATTTGTGACATTTTGTTTGTTTAATTTTCTACTTTCAAAGTTGGGCCTGAAACATAGTAGGTTGGTCTTTGGAGAAAAATATTGTGTACAGTAGGTTAGCGAACTTACAGCATTGCAGTTTCTCGAACTGCCAGCTCGAGCTGGCAGCAGTACAGCCCACCCCGCCAATGCGATTGCCGAGCAGTGCGTCGTTGTATCCCTCCAGCACGCGGTTCGACCAGGATGTCTCTTGCCAGCATGTCTCTTGCCACGCGAGGTTTTCTATGCCATGCTGGTTCCTTCTAGTGGGTTCCAATCCATTCCTGGCGGTGCGCGAACTCGACCTCACCCTCCCCCCCTCCCCCCCTCTCCCACTTTCCTGGAGGTTCACACCCCCAACACTCGCTCTTCCTTGTTCCCTCCCTCCCATCTTCCTCCCTTGGACGCCTATTACTCCAGCAAACCCCTTCGTTCTTTATTCACTTGTTTCTTCTTGGTTGGTGTGTCTGCTCCCGTTAGTCAGCTCCCGTGACTCCACCTACCCCGATGCTAGTTTCCTTAACACGAGGTACGACTGCCACTTTTTCGTAGGTGTTTCGACTTTCCCGAGGGTTTTTTTTCTCCTGTTCATCGTTCTCGACTCATATGGTTACGTAGTTGTCCGCGCTGACCAAGCTACATTTCTTAATAATCTTGCTATCCTTGCATGGTTTAGCCTGCGTAACTGTTCTTACAGTTAATAATTATGTGGTTAACCTGTCCCGTTTTGTACTGTTTTTGTCTTTGCAGGCGTGCCATGATAACGCATGCTTGGAGATACGCACGCTACCATGCTGCAAGGTGTGGTAAGAACTCAGTCACACTAATCTCCTAAGACTCCCTTGTCTATTTTCTTGATGTTGTTTTGCAGGTCACCTACAATATGTTCACCTAGTGAAGATAACTCCAGACACGCCGAGGTTGTGCCTGTAATGTCAGAATGTTATATTGCTTACTTTGTGTAGGCTATAGTGAGGTAGCCTATAAGGGGTACAACCCAATTAGGGTTCGTACTTGTACCCAACTCTTTCATAGTTCATCCATTCTCGTTCATTTTTTTGACATGGTTTCAGAGCAGGTCCTTCACTAGGACCGATTTTTTTTAGGGCCCACCACAGAGCTGCCCCACTAGCTGCCCTGCCCTACTAGCGCGCCGCCCTGCTGGCTCACGCGCCGCCCTCTGCAGCTCTCGAGCCGCACCTGCTGCCCCGCGCGCCGCCCCTTTGCGGCCCGCCCGTAGCCCCTAGGCCCCGCGCGCCGCCCCTTGGGGCCCGCCTGTCGACCCTAGGCCCCACGCGCCGCCCCTGCAGGCCTGCCCGTCGACCCTAGGCCCCGCGCGCCGCCCCTACAGGCCCGCTCGTCGACCCTGCTGCCCCGCAGGCCGCCCCTTGCGGCCCGCCCGTCGACCCTAGGCCCCGCGCGCCGCCCCTACAGGCCTGCCCGTCGACCCTAGGCCCCGCGAGCCGCCTCTGTAGGCCCGCCCGTCGACCCTAGGCCCCGCGCGCCGCCCCTGCACGCCCACCCGACGCCCCTGCTGCCCCGCGCACCGCCCCTTGCAGCCTGCCCGTCGACCCTAGGCCCCGCGCGTCGCCCCTAATGCCCTGCTCGCCGCCCCTGCAGCAATGCATGCCGCCCCTTGCGGCCCGCCCTTCGCCTCTGCAGCCCGCGAGCCACCCCTGCAGCACCGCGCGCTGCCTCCTTGCCCACCCGCCGCCCCTGCTGCTCTGCTCGCCGCCCTTGCAGCCCTGCGCGCCGCCCCTTGCAGCCCGCCCCTCGCCTCTGCGGCCCGCGAGCCTCCCCTGCAGCCCCGCGCGCTGCCCCTTGCCGCCCTCTCGCCACCCCTGCAGCCCCGCGCGCCGCCCCTTGCAGCCCGCCCGCCGCCTCTAGGCCCACCAGACGACCCTAGGCCCGCCAGCCGCCCCTCTTGCAGCCTGCGCGCCGCCACTTGCAGCCCGCTTGCCGCCCCTTGCTGCTGCCTGCCCTGTTCCTTGCGCTGCCCGGCTCCTGCCCGCCCTGCGTGCTGCGCTGCTATGGCTTCTCTCCGCGTAATTGCATTTGATCAGGAGGGCTGTCCGATCCAGTTCGACACGTGGCTCGACGACTTGCAGCTGTACCTACTGAGCGACTCTAGTGACGGCGTTTCGTTGTTTGACCACGCGTCTGGAGCCTCTCCCACCCCTCCCGCTACAGCTGACAGAGTGACTCGCTCATAGTGGCTTACTCGTGATGCTGCTGCTCGCTTAGCCATTCGCAACCACCAACCGTTAGCCGAATGCGCTCATTTCGGACAGCACAGGACTGCACAGGCACTGTACGATGCTGTAGTCGTCCGTTACTCCTCGCCTGCCACTGCTGCTCTAGGCCGTCTTCTACTGCCCTACCTGTTTCCCGAGCTGTCCGCCATTGCCACAGTAGAGGACATTGTTTCCCACCTTCGCACTAGCGATGCTCGCTACCGTGCTGCCCTCCCATCAGAGTTCCTTGCCAAGAACTCCCCCCCCCCGATGTACATCACTCTCTACTTTATAGTCACCTGCCTCCCTGACTCTCTTCGCGCTGTCAGGGACCACTTTCTCACGCACGACCCCACAGCCCTCACTGTTGACCTACTCGAGCAGCACCTCCTTGCAGCTGAGACTAGTGTAGTTGTTGTAGGAGCCGCTCCTGGCACTCCTCGCACGCCCTTCTTTGAGGGGTGTTCCCCCTCCCCCCTTGCCCCCTCCTACGCCTCTGCTGCTGCTGTTGACGTCCTTGGTGCTGAGGATGTCGGGGCTTCTTCTGCTAGTGGGAAGCGCTGCAGCAGCAAGGGCAAGGGTGGCAGGGGTGGTGGCAGTGGCAGCGGGGGTGGTGGTGGGGGCAGCAGTGGCGGTGGTGGAGGCAGTGGAGGTGGTGGTGTTGTGCCAAAGCACTATAGCGGCAGGGTCATCGCACTCCCATTCCGCTTGCAAGTCTGCTCAGCTTCTGGAATTTTGTGGGGAGGTGCTTCAACATGTGTTCTTCAGAACCTGCAAGTTTCAGAATTTTTTAAGCAGTTTACAAGGCATGGCAACATTTTTTGTTTCAAGACTTATGGCATCCCGGAAGTGTGTGTTACTCATTTTTGGTAACACCCGAGTTCACCATTTCGGCAGCTGACTCATCTACGAAACTTTGATTGGTCTGAAAATCGGTGTGGCCGTCCTTTGCCGAGTTGTGCAGGTGGTCCCCAAGTTTCAAGACAACCCATCATCGGAGTAGCACGTGACAGCTGTCGAAAGTTACTATTTCGTAGTCATGGTGCACTGTTGGCAGCATTTCCCTTGCCACCCTTTCATTGTTGTTATGCCAATGGTGCAGGGACAGAGAGAGAGACAAGAAGTACAGGTGGTCAAGTGGGACTCTACCACCCTCCTTTTGAGAAGTGTGGTCTTCCTGGAAGCAGCTTGCAAGAGGGTGCAATTGGGAAGACAAGCTGACTCATGGTTGGCTTGACTCACTATTGGTAGCCTTGACTACAGCTCTGAACATCCAAGTGTGGTTGGTTTTGTTGACCTAGCTAGGACGTTTCCCATCCTTCTCTAGCTTTTCTCCCCTAGGACTCAACCTTCTCTGAGTTCCCAGGATGGTCCCAACCCCTTAAGAGTCCCCTAGGCAATGTTGTACTCACCTCTTCCTTGCATCAATGAAACTACAGGTTTTCAGCTGAGCTTACATTTTTCGTTCACTGCATAGCGCATACACCTCTGATGAAAGCAAGAAATATACCGTTGGAAAGCAGACACCTGAAGCTTACTTTTCTCCAAGTTTGGAGGTGGCGGTAGTGGCGGCAGTGGGCGTGGTGGCGGTCGGGCTGGAGCTACTAAGCGGGGAGGTTCTGGCAGTGGCCAGAGGCAGCAGCAGCAGCGTCAGAGCGAGACCCCGTCGCCCTAGCAGCTTCGTGAGTGGTTTTCTCAGCGTGGGGACGTCTGGGGGTAGTGGTAGCTGCCCGTAAGTCATTCGCACGGGTGACCATGCTGGTCAGACATGCGGGAGGCCTCACACTCAGCACCGCTGCTTCTCCCGCCTCGACGACGCTTGGCGCGCAGAGTTTAGTGACGAGGCCAAGCGCCCCCGCTAGGCAGAGCTTCTTAGGTCTGGAGTTGCGATCTTTGACCTAGACTATGATGCTATCCTTGCTGCTATGTATGCCTTGTTTGTCAGTGCTGAGGGTGACTGTTACCTGTGTGTGCCGCCTGACCCAGGTATAGAGGCTGCTGCTCCAGGTGCTAGTGAGTCTGCTCTCCCTGGTACTGCGCCTACTGAGGCCTTACACACCTTTACACTTGACTCAGATGATTCACGCTGTTTCTTTCGCGACAGCACCACCCTAACTCCTCTCTCTGCACCTGTACCGGTAAGACTGGCTGACCCCTCCGGGGGCCCAGTCCTTGCCCGTTCCTCCACTGTTCTCCCGTGTCTGGCGGTTCCGTTCGGCTCAATGTCAGGCCTTCACCTCCCCTCGTTCTCTACGAACATGGTGAGTACTGCTGCCCTCCAGGATGCGATGGTCACTACCACCATTCCTGGGGGTCAGCGTGTGTCGATCTGCACGTGTACACGGAGGGGCCGTCACCTGGCCACGTTCACTCATCAGCCTGGGTCGAGTCTGTACACACTGGCTAGCGAGCCTCCTTAGGTAGCTGCGTCTACCCAGGTGTCCGTGTCAGGTCAGGTAGCACCCCCTTGCTCGTGTCGCCTCCTGTCGCACCAGACTCTCCTCTGGCACCACCGCCTTGGTCACCCCTCCCTGCAACGCCCTCGTGGCATGCACTCCCACCTCCTTGTCTCCGGTCTTCCCAGGTCTCTGCCTCCCCTCCCGCCCTCGCCTGCCCCGCCCTGTCTTCCTTGCTTCGAGGGGCGGCAGCGCGCCACTCCTCACTCCTCGTTTCCCCCGACGACTGGTCCCCTACAAACTCTCCACATGGACGTGTGGGGCCCAGCCTGCGTCAGTGGACAGGGCCGCGAGTGCTACGTTCTGCTGGTTGTTGACGACTACACACGTTACACCACTGTCTTCCCCTTGCGCAGCAAGGGTGAGGTCCCTGATGTCTTGATCCCTTGGATCCGCGCAGTCCGTCTCTAGCTTCGCGAGCGGTTCCGTGCGGACCTTCCTTTCCTGCGTCTGCACTTTGACAAAGGTGGTGAGTTCTCCTCCGACATCTTGCGGGACTTTTGTCGTGGGGATGGCATTCTCTAGTGGTTCACGCTTCCGGCCTCCCCTCAGCAAAATGGGATTGCTGAGCGCCGCATTGGCTTAGTCATGGAGGTCGCTCGTACCTCCATGATCCATGCAGCTGCTGCCCATTTTCTGTGGCCATTTGTGGTCCGGTTCGCTGCGCATCAGCTCAACCTCTGGCCCCGTGTCTCCTTGCTGGAGACCTTGCCGACACTTCGTTGGACGGGGGAGGTTGGCGATGCGTCGGTGTTACGGGTCTGGGGCTCTCGTGCTTTTGTTTGCGATACGTCCGCGGACAAACTCTCCGCCCGCGCTATTTCCTGCGTCTTCCTTGGCTTTCCCCCTGACGCACCTGGCTGGCAGTTTTACCACCCCACCTTGCGCCGTGTCTTCCCCTCTCAGGACATTACGTTTGGCGAGTTGGTTCCCTTTTACCATCTCTTCCCCTACCGCTCTGCCCCTCTCCCACCCCTGCCGCTCTTCCTTGCTCCAGGTCCCCCTCCAATAGACCCCCTCCTCCCCCAGGGTCTTGCTCCCTTAGGTGTGTCTCAGGTAGACCCTCTCCCTGGTACTGTGCCTGTTGAGGTAGCTGTCGACTCAGGTGCTGCTCGAGGTGCTGCGTCTGGGGGTGCTGCGTCTGGGGGTGCGGAGCCTGGGGGTGCTGAGTCTGAGGGTGCCAGGTCTGGGGGTGCTGAGCCTGGGGGTGCGGAGCCTGGGGGTGCTGAGCCTGCGCGTGTGGAGCCTGGGGGTGCTGAGCCTGAGGGTGTGGAGACTAGGGGTGCGGAGCCGAAGGGTACTGCTTCTTCTGGAGGTTCAGCGGGTGCTCCGCCACGACTGTCTCCCCTGTTGGAGCCTCTCTCCCCGCAGCAGCTGCGCAAGTGGTTTGCTCAGCGCACACGCCTTCAGAGTGGAGCTGCCGGTGCTGGAGATACTGCCGCTGGAGACACTAGAGCTGGAGGTGTTGGAGCTACTCGTCTTGGAGGTGCTGGAGTTACTGCTGGAGCTGGTGGTACCGGAGGTGCTGCAGCTCCTGGTCCTGGAGGTGCTCGTACCAGGGGTACTGGAGCTGCTGGGACTGGTAGTGTTTGGGGCGCTGGAGCTGGAGGAGCTGGAGCTGGAGACCCTGCGGCGCGTGGAGGTGCTGGGGCTGGAGGCGCTGGAGATGGAGGCACTGGCGCTGGTGGTGCTGGAGCTGGAGGAGCTGGAGCTGGAGACACTGGAGCTGTTGGCGCTGGAGCTTGAGGCACTGGCGCTAGTGGCGCTGGAGGTGGAGGAGCTGGAGCTGGAGACAGGCGCTGGAGGTGCTGGAGCTGGGGGTGCTGTGTTTGGCGGTACTGGTGCTGGAGGCACTGTTCGGCCGCGACCGTTTTTTGTTCCCTTGCTTCGTCAGGTCCTTAGTCTCCCGTCTTCTTCTGGCCTTTCTTCTAGCTTACTGAGTCCACCACCTCGCATGTCGCAGCCACAGTCACAGCCAGACTCCCCACTGCCTGCTCCTTCTCCTTATGCTGAGCAGACCGACTCTTTTACAGAGCGCCGTGAGCCTGAGTCTCGTCCTGCCTTGCCTGTTCGCACTATTCGCATAGGTCGTAGGGTTCCTCGTCCGCGTCCTCCTACTGTCCCCGGCACCCACGCTATGGCACTTCGTCCTTCCTCTGTTCCACTATGTGTTCCTCTGTCGCCTCCTCCTGAGTCCTCTCTTCGTGCCATCCCTGACCCTGAGTCTGACCGCGCTCGTGCTGCCAGTCCCACTGTCTCTCCTCTCCTCGCCACTGCTGTCACTGACCCTTCCTTTGAGTCCACTGCTGCGTCTGCCCTTGTTGCTGAGCTGGTTGACTTTGCTGCTACCTGCCGTCTAGACTACGCCACTGCTCTTGTTGCTGAGTCTGAGGCTGCCAGTCCTCCGTCCGTCAGGGGTGAGTGTGCTCTTGGCCCGGACGTCCTTGAGGACAGGCTGGAGGACTTTGAGTGTCTTGCAGTTGCTGTACCTCATTTCGCTTCCATGTTGCTTGCCGCTGAGGGAGACCCGGATGCACCAGACATCCCGACCCTGCGCTCTTACGTAGAGGCGATTATGGGTCCTTACTCCTCTCAGTGGCAGACAGCCATGGATCCCGATATGGCATCCTGGAAATCCACAGGCACCTATGTCGACGCAGTTCCCCTGTCTGGGGTGAACATAGTCGATGGCATGTGGATTTTCCGGGTGAAGCGGCCGCCAGGTTCTCCGCCTGCGTTCAAGGCACGTTACGTTGCTCGAGGCTTCAGTCCGCGACAGGGGGTCGACTACTTCCAGACCTTCTCCCCCATCCCGAAGATGACCACTCTTCGGGTGTTGCTGCACTTTGCACTCTCTGGACTTCAGCACAGCTTTCTTGCAGGGCAGCGTGCACGAGGAGATCTGGCTGCGCCGCCCACCTGGCTTCACTGGGTTGTTTCCTGCAGGTACCCAATGGAGCCTCTGGCGGCCAGTCTACGGTCTCCGCCAGGCGCCTCACGAGTGGCACGACACACTGAGGACTACACTTGCGGCTCTTGGGTTTACTCCTTCGACTGCTGACCCGTCGCTGTTTCGACGCACCGACACGTCGGTACCGCCGTTCTACGTCCTCGTGTACGTCGACGACCTGGTTTTTGCCACTGCTGACACTGAGGCACTGACCCTTGTGAAGTCGGAGCTGCAGAAGAGACACTTCTGCACTGACCTAGGTGAACTGCGCAGCTATCTTGGCTTGCAGATCACCCGGGACAGAGCACGGCGCACCATCACACTGACTCGGTCACACATGATGCACCAAATCCTTCAGCGCTTCGGTTTCCAGTTCTCCTTGCCACATCCCACTTCTTTGTCTACCGGCCACTCGCTCTTAGATCCACCTTCGGACGAGTCCGTAGAGCCGAGTGGTCCGTACCCAGAGCTTGTGGGTTGCCTCATGTACCAGATGACGTGCACACGACCTGACCTCACGTACCCTCTTAGCCCCCTGGCTCGCTACGTTGCTCCCGGCAGGCACCGAAAGGTGCACTGGGATGCTGCGAAGAGGGTATTGCGTTACTTGTGCAGTACGTTGGGCATGGGGCTCGTGCTTGGAGGACGGGGTCTAGTTGTCCTCACTGGTCACGCAGACGCTTCTTGGGTTGACGACTTGGCTACGCAGCGGTCGTCACAGTGTTACACCTTCAGCCTCGGTTCCGGCTCTGTTTCCTGGCGGTCTACCCGCTCGTCTTCGGTTCTCAGTTCCAGTTGTGAGGCTGAGATCTACGCCGGGGCCATGGCTGCACAGGAGTTACGCTGGCTCTCCTACCTGCTGACTGACTTGGGAGAGCAGCCTCGTTCGCCTCCAGTTCTGTACGTAGACAACAAGGCCATGATTGCCTTGTGTCAGGAGCACTGACTGGAGCACAGAACGAAGCACATCGCTCTGCGATACTTCCTTGCTCGAGAGTTGTAGCAGCACGGTCAGCTTTGTCTTGCGTACGTGACCACTAGGGCCAACACTGCAGATATATTCACCAAGGCACTTCAGTCTGGTGATCATCAGCGCTTGACTACTGTTTTAGGCCTTGTGCCTACTTTGCCTCACTTGCTCACTGCATGACCTTGCTTGTACTGTGATCTATATATATACCTGCATGCTTACTCTTGCTAGGCTATGATCACTGTACTGTTTGTGCTCTTGATATAACATTGCATGTGAACTGGCCTTGTGGCCCTTTGCTTTTGCTCGGACTGTATGGTGACTTTGTGATCCACCCTGAGCTTGCTTTGCTTTTCTTGACTGGTCTTGTGACCACTTGTTCTCCCCCACTTTGCCTATGGGGGTGTGTCAGAATTTTATATTGCTTACTTTGTGTAGGCTATAGCGGGGTAGCCCATAAGGGGTACAACCCAATTAGGGCTGGTACTTGTACCCAACTTTCTACTCAATGCATCCATTCTCGTTCATTCTTTTTACAAAGAGCAATTTCGAAATATCCCGATAGGAAAGTGTATTATTGTAACGGTTACGGGTGGTAACAGTCGCGCTCTGCGATTTTCGGATGCCACCACTTGCACGATCGTTAACCATCGTTTGCAGCCATTTAGTACCACCATCTCGCCATAAATTGGGGGTGGTGTGGATCGTGGTTGGCCCCTCAGCTCGTTTACAACTGGGCCTTCACCATTCACGAAGTGTGGTATACTACCGCCCAAACCCAATCAACCCCAGCTTATGCTCCGACACTGTAGCTGAACAAACGGGCGTATATGCTGGTTCGGACACCCTCCCGTTTTCCATACACAAAGGGCAATACCCCAGGTGGTTTATTGCCCTCGGGGTCAATCACGGTTTGCACAACAAAAACCACGCACAAGAAGGCGTTTACGATTCAAAAGGCCTTCGACATATTTATGATGATGGATTCGGCTCGTAGCAGTTTGATCTCACCTGCTGGCCATGAAGTTGAACGAAACCCTTACCTGCCAGCAGCAGCAGCAGCGCGATAAGGGAGAGGCGAGCCATGGCAAGGGTCTTGTCTTCGAATCGGATGCTCAACACAGACACGATTACAAGATGCTCTCGCGTGACTCTCGCTGAAAAGGTCTCAGTCTGATGACCTCAGGGTAATGGTTTGGCCCCTTACTATATCATCAATCCGTGAATGTTTTTAGCAGGGCGCTAGAGGTGACAAGACAATCTTGGCAGTCGAGGGGGCAGCAACCATCCCTCTATTTGGTCTCGGCTTGAGTCTTCACGGCGGTAGTGGGTGCATCGGACAATCCCGATGTGCGGTTCATCACGACCGACGATTGAGATTGAAGGTTCGCACTTAGCAAGGATCACGAAGCAAGTGGGAAACGGGTTTATAATAGTGGCCACGTTCGCTCCCTGATCCGCGCTAACGGAGCGGTGTGAGGAGATTCACTCTACAACGGTGGTGAGCTAGACTACGGGGTTGGCATGAAATACTAGGAGTGATCGTAGCTTTGCATAGTTCCTTAGTGCTTGCACAATCACGGGAGAAATTGTCAAGAGTTTCCACTAGCAAAGTTGGAATTACATAATTGTTCAAGAAGCAATGACAACAATGACTACATCAGGCACCTAGAAACTCTGCAGCTAGCCTAGTCGACCGACAGCACAGCATGGTCAACAGCCTGCCAGCGTTGCGTAGAGGAGTCGTGCCAGCACTGCAGAAAGGCGACCTGCCAACACAGCAGGTTGACGGTGTGCCAACGCTGCAGCAGAGCGGCTGCCCAGCGTTGCCCCGTAGTAGACAGCAGTGCGCACGCTCGCAGATGCGCGCAGACGATTGGCCCGACTTGCACCATTGTGCATCCGTCGGCTGTTGTCTGCGCCTGACGAGCCACATCAACTTCGAGATACCAACCCGAAGTCGCCTTCGCCATCGCGACCTCGACGATGTTTGCGTGCCTCCGCAGAACTCGCCGAGTAGGTTACCCGGTCGACCTGGACAACCCCAGGTGCTCTGGTCGACCACCAAGTCCTTCTGGTCGACCACCAGGTGCCCCTGGTTGACCACAGCTCCCGTCGAGCTACCCCTTGGTCGACGGACCCCTTCCGTCGATCAGAGCTGTCAGCTGTTGTCGCCGAGCTCCCCTCGTCGACTGCTGCTCACTTGTCAGGTCAACGGACTGCTCCGTCGACATCTCGGTCGAACTGCTCCTCCTGGTCGACGGCACACCCGTCGCCCAGACCAGTCAGTTACGGCTGTCGAGTTCCCTGGTCAACAGCAACACCACAGCAGTCCCCTGCAGCTCGACGAAGCCTGTCGAGCAGCTCTTCCACTGTGAATGGTCGGCTGCTACTCCCGTACATCCGACCAAGTCGTCGGCGTTGCCCAAGCGAGGGCGGGGCCAACACGTCATTCCCGTTAACACTCCCTTGCCGCGCTCACGCTTGGGCCTCCAGCCCACACGGCTGTACTCCACAGAGAAAACTCGTCCTCGGCGTGCATCCCACACACAGCACTCCATCACCGCACAAGCCATGCAGAAGGGCATGGCAACTACTGCTGCACATCAACGTCGCTGTCGCCGACGTCGTCCAGACGAACTTGGCCGATGGCGACAAAACACCGGTTGAAAGCCAGAAAATGCAGCGCCTTTGTCAGGAAGTCTGCCGGCTGCTCGGTGGTCGGGATGTACCTCAGTACGAACTTCCCGCGCCTCACCATGTGCTGCATCCAAGCATAGCGTCGCTCCATGTGCTTGAGGCTGCCTGTCAACCCCAAGCCTTCAGCGACTGTAATTGCCGACGTGTTGTCGACGCGGAGGATGGTCGGCTTCCCAGCGTCGAGTAGCCTGAATTCCGCAAGAAGGAAACGAACTCGGCGTCCCTCCTTGCCTGCATCCGTGGCCGCCACGTACTCCGACTCTGTCGATGACAATGTCACGCACTTGATGTGCGAGCTCGACAAGGAGACGGCGGCCCCTCCATAGACGAACACGTAGCCTCCCGTGCTCGTCCGGTTCTGCTTGTCGCCTGCGTCGTCGGCATCCACGTAGCCGATCAGCTCCAGCGACTCTGGTCCACCGCCGAATTCCAGGGCGGTGTCGTGGGTGTCAGCGAGGTAGGCGAGGCAGCGGTCGACCTCACGCCAATGCTGGTCGCTCCTCAACGTGAGGCCGCTCCCCAGCTTGCTGCAAGCGAACGCGATGTCCGGCCTCGTCGTCGTCGCCGCGAACTGCAGCGAGCCAACGTTCTGCCGGCACTCCTCCTCCTCCTTGCGCTCCTGCGCATCCTCGTCGTCGAATGTCAGCTCGGCGTAGGCATCGACCAAGACCGGCGTCTTCGGGACTCGACCGCCCTGCTCCTCGTCGATGAAGCGCCTACACAGCTTATCAGCGTAGCCCTGCTGGTGAAGCCACAGCTTCCTCGCTGGCCTATCGCGCACGATCTCCAGCCCGAGGTACTTAACAACCGGCGAAATCTCGCGCAGCTCGAAGGCAGCCTCCAGCAGCCCCTTTAGCTCCTTCAGCATCGCGGGGCTGCTGCTGGCGGCGAGAAGATCGTCAACGTAGACCAGCACCCAGCAGGTCACTCCGTCGTCGCTGGCCTTGAAGTAGAGCGCCTCGTCGACCTGGCTCTTCTTCCAGCCAGCGCCCAGCAGCACACCGACGAGTGCCCTGTACCACAGCAGTGGCGACTGTTTCAGCCCGTAGAGGCTCTTCAGCAGCTTACACACCCGGCCGGTCCCATCGTCGAAGTAGTCCGGCTGGTACATGTAGAGCACCATGTCGAGCTTGCTCTACAGGAAAGCGTTCTTCATGTCGAGCTTCATCAGATTGAGGTCGAGGACGGCGACGATGCTGAGGAAGATCCTGAGCGTGACGTAGCTGCTCACCGGCGAGTACATTTAGTCGTAGTCGGCACCGCACACTTGCGTGAAGCCCTTCACGACCAGCCTCGCCTTCTCGAGCTCAATGGTGTCGTCGATGCGATACTTGGTCGTCAACACCCACTGGTTCTTCATGATAATCACCCCCCGTGGGCGTTCGACCAGTTCCCAAGTGCCCATGCCGATGAGACTGTGGATCTCTTCTTCCATGGCGGCCTTCACCGCCTCACCCTTCCAGCTCGCCAGTGCCTCCTTTACCGACATCGTGGCGATGTCCCAGCGGTGTTCGGGGTCTTCGTGCATGTCGGGGTCGAGCTCTGGCAGTTCGTCATCCTCCTCGGCGTCGTCGTACAACAGGTCATCGTCGACCTCGTCGTACACAGCGGTGAAGGCAGCTCGCGATAGGCAGGCGTGGAAGCTCAGCCACTCCGGCGGCCGTTGAGCTCGACCAGTGCGTCGCAGCTCAGGCTTCGTGGTCGGAACCTCCACCACAACGCTTTCGGTGGACTCTTCTCTAGCCGACAGCTCCCCTTCTTCGTCGACGGCCAAGTCGGCGACCAGCTGCTTTTAGCCTTCGACCAGCTGCTCACCTCCTGCTGACTTCGGCAGCTCCCCTGTCGTCTGCACCCTTGCTGCTGACTCTTGTTCGACCGGCTCCCCTGTCTTCTGCTCCCCTGTCGTCGACGGCTTCCCATCCTGGTCGACGAGCTTGGCGCCTTGTCGACCGCCGGCGATGCCACTGGCCGGTGCCACAGGCGACGCCTCAAGGCTCCCCTCATCGCCGGTGGCCGACACAGGTGTCGACGCTGGCCGATCTGCGACGGGGAAGGGAGGAGCAAGAACCGCCACAACATCCTCATCAGCAGGCTCATCGACTTCGGTGAGCAGAGGAACCGTCGTCGTCGAGGTGTCCGTCGGCGCTGGTGCCTGCGTCCGCCCCGACGCCGGCCCAAACTTCGCCTTCCACACCTCCAGCGACATCGTCTCGTAGAAGATCACCTCGACCGACGTGACCACCTTGTTGTCGGTCAGGTCGAGCACCTCCCAGCCCTTACTCTCCAGCGACACGCCCAGGTGAAGCCCCCAGCGAGCTTTCGGCGCCAGCTTCCTACCTCGCTGCTGCTCAGGGACCATGAACTGCACCATGCAGCCCCACACCCGCGCCAGCGTGAGGTCGGCCTTCTTCCCGGTCAGTAGCTGGTACGGGGATGTCCCCGGCGGCGTCGTCGACCGCTCTTAGCAGTTGCGCACCCAGACAGCTTGTCGTAGAGCGAGGTGCCACCAGTGGTGCTGCACGCCCATGTGTAGCTGCATTGTCCTCTCGGACTCGACGGCCGTGCGCATCTTCAGCTCAGCCATGCCGTTCTGCTGCGGAGTGTAAGGGCATGTCAGGTCGTGGACGATGCCCTTGCCGTCGACGAAGTCGGTGAACTCCTTCCCGGGGAACTCCCCTCCCCGGTCTGAGCGGAGCATCAGCACCGACTTCTTCGCCTGCCGTTCCACCAGCACCAGCCACTTCTGGAACTCCCGTAGCACGTCGCTCTTCTTAGCGACCAGCATCACCCACACAAATTGAGTGTGGCGATCCTTCAGCAGCATGAAGAACAAGCTGCCATCCTTGGCAGCAACCCAAAATGGCCCGCACAAGTCAATGTGCACGACAGCCAACGCCTCCTCGGCGTCCGAGCCTTTGTTGGGGAAGGTGTGCCGCGCCAGCTTTCCTCCGACGCACGAGACACATGGTGGGTCTGCTCCGATCGACGGAGTGGTGTCAAGCCCAGTAGAGACTTCATGCTTTGCTGAGCTTTTGATCATGTTGACGCTGACGTGCGCGAGCCTCGCATGCAACCGGTCACGGGTCGACTTCGTCGCCGAGACGATCGTACGCAGAGCCACTACATCAGTCGACTGCAACCGCGTCGAGCAGGGGCAAAGGTCGGTGCAGAGGACACGTCCGGTGTAACGTGCTTGACCGAGCACCCCCCCGGTTGCGGCGACGAGCAGCATCTCGTCGCCGTCGCCCTTCAGCTGCACTCCGCTCTCTTTCAGTTGGCCAGCAGATAACAGGTTCGCCTGTACGCCCGGAACGTAGAGCACGTCGGGGATGAGGACCCGCTTGCAGAGCGACGGTTCCGCGACCCTCAACAGGCTGTAGTGCCCCGTTGAACCCACAAACATGCTTCACGCCGTCGCTTGGTGCCATGTCGACGAAGACCGCCTTCGTCCCCATCAGGTGGTGGGAGCAGCCGCTGTCGAGCAGCGCCGCCATCGGGTTGGCTTGCACAGCTGCCGCCACCGCCTGGAAGTCCTCGCCAGCCTCCGGCGCCAGCGAGACTGTTGACTCCACTACGCCGACCATCGAGCACGACGCCTCCCCGTCGCCTCGGCTCTTGCCGCTGGAGTTGTCGACGTCCTTCGTCGACGACGTCTTCCTCGACGTCTGCTCCTCCTTGCGCGGCCTCGCATCTCTATGAGGGCGACGGCTGGTCGATCGACTGCGGCCTCCCTTGGTGTCGTCCTCGTCGCTGTCATCGCGGTCAGGACACTCGTAGGAAAGGTGGTCGGGGTCGTGGCAGATCCAGCACTCTCGCCGTCGACCACCACCTCCACGACCCTTGTCCCGAGTCGACCTCTTTTCGGTCGACGTCCTTCGTCGACTGCCCACTTCCGCTACCTCCTCCGCCTGGCTTCCTGCGCTGCCCTTGCTGCTGATTCAGCTTCGTCGGTGCAGCGTAGTTTGCCTGAGGAAGGAGCTCCGTGGGCTGTTCGGCCTCCTGCATCGCCTCGTCTCGAAGGATGTAGCTGGTGATGGAGTCCTTGTCGAGGGACTCACGCGTCCCAGGTACCATCATCATCCTCTTCATGAGGTTGTATCCGCGCGGCAGGCCCTTGACAATATGGGAGATGTAGGACGCTGTCGAGTATTTGGCGCCCGCCATCCGCATCTTAGCCAGGATCCGTCGAGCACGGTTGCAATAGTCCGTCGCCGACTCCTGCTCACCCATCCGAATGTGTGTCATCTTCTCCTCTAGCTGTGCGATGTACAGGTCGTCCCTGACCTGGTACGTCGACAGGATGAAGTGCCATGCCTGGTGACCAGCATCCAGTCGCTCTCGACAGCTCCTGAGCGCCAGCTGCACCACCGGCTAGCAGCACCTCGAGATGACCATAAAGGTGAGAATGTGAGCCGCACGAAACTCCCCGCGTAGCCCGACATCGTCCACGGGCGGAATTGGCACTGTGCCGTCGGCGAAGCCCTTCAGCCCGGCGACCTCCAGCTGAGGTTCAATCAACTCCCTCCAGGTGATGAGGTCCCGTCGACCTTGAAGAGGTGCGACGGTAATTCGGTCCGGCGAGAACTTGAAGTAGCCATACGTCCGTGCAATTCCGCCCGCCGTTATATGCGTCGTCGCCGAGAACCCTCCACCACTACGTAGAGGAGAGCGACGTCGACCATCGTCGTCGCCACGAGAGCTACCTGCAGTCGCCGTCGACCGCTGCACTCGCACCTGACTCCTGTCGACTCCACCGTCGACCTGGATTACTCCTCTCTGCTTCATGCCGTTGTTGCCGTTGGTTTGTGCACCGCCGTCGACCTCGTCGTCGGCGCCACCTTCGTTTCGCACCGGTCGAGGAGAATCAGGACGGGAAGGGTGTTCCGTTGCCCACTGCGACCGGATGCCCAATTCGATGATCAGCAAGGGGATCGTCCCGTACTCGCCATCCACGTGGCGTCTCCTCGCATCAGCCAAGCGTGCCTCCAAGGTGTCCGCTACACCCGCATTGGCTACGGGGTCGACCATGGTGACTATCGCTGCTGCCGGCCTACGAACGACTTAGTAGGTGCAAAAGTCGGCTCCTATCTGAAGGTAATCTGCAGGGCCGTCCATGCTCACCGCACCATGAGGAGATTCACTCTACAATGGTGGTGAGCTAGACTACAGGGCTGGCACGAACTACTAGGAGTGATCGTAGCTTTGCATAGTTCCTTAGTGCTTGCACAATCACAGGAGAAATTGTCAAGAGTTTCCACTAGCAAAGTTGGAATTACAGAATTGTTCAAGAAGCAATGACAACAATGACTACATCAGGCACCTAGCAACTCTGCAGCTAGCCTGGTCGAACGACAGCACAGCATGGTCGACAGCCTGCCAGCGTTGCGTAGAAGAGCCGCACCAGCACTGCAGAAAGGCGACCTGCCAACACAGCAGGTCGACAGTGTGCCAACGCTGCAGCAGAGCGGCTGTCCAGAGTTGCCCCGTAGTAGACATCAGTGCGCACGCTCGCAGATGCGCGCAGACGATTGGCCCGACTTGCACCTGATGAGCCGCATCGACTTCGGGATACCAACCCAAAGTCGCCTTCGCCATCGCGAACTCGACGACGTTTGCGTGCCTCCGCAGAACTCGCCGAGTAGGTTACCCGGTCGACCTGGACAACCCCAGGTGCTCTGGTCGACCACCAAGTCCTTCTAGTCGACCACCAGGTGCCCCTGGTCGACCACAGCTCCCGTCGAGCTACCCCTTGGTCGAGGGACCCCTTCCGACAATCAGAGCTGTCAGCTGTTATCGCCGAGCTCCCCTCGTCGACCGCTGCTCACTTGTCAGGTGGACGGACTGCTCCGTCAACATCCCGGACGAACTGCTCCTCCTGGTCGACGGCGCACCCGTCGCCTAGACCAGTCAATTACGGCTGTCGAGTTCCCTGGTCGACAGCAACACCACAGCAGTCCCCTGCAGCTCGACGAAGCTTGTCAAGCAGCTCTTCCACTGTGAACGGTCGGCTGCTACTCCCGCACATCCGACCAAGTCGCCGGCGTTGCCCAAGCGAGGGCGGGGCCAACAGTCCATTCCCGTTAACACGGTGCACCTAAATCTAGTGAACATAACTTAATTTTGAGATAATCGAATCCTAATTACCTGCCAATGACTAAATTTCTAGTCGTGTTGAAAACTAGCGGGCAGGCCTGGAGTTTGTATTGATTATGCGGACAATAGATCCAGCTGACGTGGCACAGGATTGATGTCGCCGTTAAAAAAAAAGATGTCGCCGTTAAAAAAAGATGGGAGAAAAAGTCAGGGTTCTAAGCGGCTTGCGTGATGTGCTTCGCTTACGTGGCGGCCCGATGTTGCTACACAGGTCCGAGTTCTGGTTGTGGGAATCTATCTATACATACCTGCCACACAAGCCTCGTCCCTGTTGGAATGAACTGCTGCAGTTGCTCGCGTGGCACCAGGGTGGCGGGACAAAATTTCACGTGGCGAAAATTTTCGCCACAGTTTCCCCGTCAGCCAAAATTTCGAACCTACAAAAGGCATCTTGCAAAAATTCCCACTCGCCACCAGACCCTTCATATCTCCAGACAGCAAAGCATCATCATCTTTTCACCAATCAAAACTTATCAATCCTCCACCTCATCTCTCCTCCTATCCTCATCATCCTTCCCATCCCATCATCCACCAATCAAACAAAAGATTCCATACAAAACCTTCAAATCCAAGCCACATTCTCCCCACTCACCAAGCCTTAAAATCAAAGCCAAATTCATCCCACTCACCAAGCCTTAATTTCAAGACCACATTCATTCTCCTCACCAAGCCTTCAATTCAAGGCCACATTCATCACCCGCACCTTATCCAACTCAACCAATCACAATCATTCATCTTTTCCCCATCCTTCATCCAACATCAAGCCCCACCAAATACAAAAGGGTTCACCTCATTTCCTCACAACAACTTTTCAAGTCACTTTACACCCAAGCTCTCTACAAGATCCACTACAATTTCTCTCAAGGCCACCTTCAAAGTCCTCCTCCTTATGCCCAACTCCTAAGGCTCCACTCTTATCACCAACCTCTCCCAATCTAACCTCATAGCCATGTTCTCTAAATCTAGAGAAGTTTATGCTTCATAGTCTTTCTTTTAGATTGTTATTAATGGTTGCTCCTCAAGTCCATCATGTACCTCCTTTGGACTAGTGCATTTTAAGTTTTAATGCTTCAACACCAAGCTTTGTCTTTCTTATTATCAAGATTCAAGCTCTACCTTTCAACACTCAAGCTTGGAGACTCTTCTCCATACAACAATCAAGATCAACTACTCAACACTCAAGCTTGGATCTCATTTTCCTTTCAACGGTCAAGATCTACAATTCAAGCTTGGCTTCTCCAAGTTACAAAGCTCCTTCAATATAACAAGTAAGACTCTTTTAAGGTAAGTCACTTCTTCTTTGTTTTATCAAGCTTTCCTATTCAAGCTTTCTTGTTCTGTTCAAGATTCTTCTCTATTTAAGCTTCTTTATTTAAGGGTTCTTCATTCTTATCAAGTCTCATCTCTTCTCAAATTTTATTTGCTAATATCAAGTTTGTTTTACCTTCAACCCCCTTTACCTCTTCATCAATCACTTATTCAAGATCTTCCTTTAAGCAAATATTTCCTTTCCTTTTAATGTTTTCATCATCTTTCTTTCAAATTTATTATTATCTTATCTTTAACCTTCTCATTTAAAGCATTTACATTCTAAATCAATCTCTACTTCAAGAGTTTCTTTACCTTATCACCTTTGTCTTGTTTTTCAACCTTTTCTTCTATGACTTTTCCTTCTACTTGCTATTTACCCTTTCTCATCCTTTACTTAATTTTCAAGATGGTATCAGAGCTCGAGTTTGCTCCTTTTGTTGCTCTATCCGTGCGCACTTTCTAAAGACCTTTATTATTTGCTATTAGTGGTTTTCTTGCACTTGGTCTTGTACCTCCTTTTGTGGGGTTCTCCCTTTGTGTTTTTCCCTTTTTGCTCTCTTCTCTCTGTGTATGTGCGCGTGTATGCTTGTCTTGTTTTGTTTGTTTGTTTGTTGTTGTTGTTGTTGTTGTCTTTGTTTTCTACTTTCCCTTTTTTTTTTTGATTGCTTCGTTCCTTTCAGGAACTTTAGTTCAACATGGTTGAAAAGGATTCAAGTGTTCCAACTGGATCAACTTCATCTGCTGTCACCACCAACTCTTCAAATGAAGCAGCACCCCCTATGATTAATGCACCATCTCCGTCTATTTCACCATCTACATCCACCTTTACCTCCTCCTTAGTTCCAAAGTTGGACCTGAACCCTTTCGTACCTGGCCCCGCGGCCCGTCGCTCACGGCCCCCCGGCCCCCCTTTTCGTACCTAGCCCCGCGGCCCATCGTTCCAGGCCCCCTAGGCCCCGTCGCTCACGGCCCCACTGCCCCGTCGGTTCCGGCCCTTAGGCCCCGTCGCTCTAGGCCCCTAGGCCCCACCCTCGTGTTTGGCCCCTCGGACCCTAGGCCCCTCGGCCCCGCCCCTAGGCCCCTCGGCCCTTAGGACCATCGGCCCCTTGGCCCCGCCACCCTCGTGTTTGGCCCCTCGGCCCCTAGGCCCCTCGGACCCGCCACCCTCGTGTTTGGCCCCTCGGCCCCTAGGCCCCTCGGCCCCGCCCCTAGGACCCTCGGCCCCTCGACCCCTAGGCCCCTTGGCCCCTCGGCCCCACCACCCTCGTGTTTGGCCCCTCGGCCCCTAGGCCCCTCGGCCCCGCCCCTTGGCCCCTTGGCCACTGCACCTGCTACTGCTGCTACTACTACTGCTGCTACTACTACTGCTGCTACTGCTGCTCCTGAGTACTGCGCCACTATGGCTTCGCTTCGAGTCCTAGCGTTCGATCACGAGGGCAGACCGGTTGCATTTGACACGTGGCACGACAATCTGCAGCTGTACCTACAGAGCGATATTAAGGAAAGTGTCTCGCTGTTTGACCACGTGTCGGGTGTCGCTACAGCCCCTCCCGCCACAGCTGACGGTTCGACATGTTCCCAGTGGCTGTCTCGTGACGCTACTGCCCGCTTAGCCATTCGCAACCAACTGCCGGTGGCCGAATGTACTCACTTTGGACAGCACAGGACAGCACAGGCCCTGTACGACGCTGTCGTTGCTCGCTACTCCTCCCCTGCCTCAGCTGCTCTAGGCAGACTGCTACTGCCCTACCTATTCCCTAAGATGTCGGCTTTTGCCACAGTAGCGGACCTGGTTACCCACCTGCGCACTAGCGACGCTCGCTACCGTGCTACCGTCCCTGCTGAGTTCCTTGCCACGAACCAGCCCCCCATGTTCATCACCCTCTACTTCATAGTCTCTCGCCTCCCTGACTCTCTTCGCTCTGTCAGGGACCGCTTTCTCTCCCTAGACCCCACCTCCCTCACTGTTGACCTCCTCGAGCAGCATCTCCTCGCAGCTGAGACTAGTGCAGTTGCTGTAGGTGCTGCTCGTGGCACTCCACGCTCGCCCTTCTTTGAGGGGTGCTCCCCCTCCCCCCTTTCCCCCTCCTTCGCCTCTGCTGCTGCTGCAGACGTCTCTGTTACTGAGGACGTCGGCGCTGCTTCGACTAGTGCGAAGCGCCGCAACAGCAAGGGCAAGGGTGGCAGGGGTGGTGGAGGTGGCAGCGGTGGTGGTGGAGGTGGTAGCGGGAGCGGTGGTGGGGGCAGCGGGAGCGGTGGTGGGGGCGGCAGTGGAGGTGGTGGAGGCAGTGGGACTAGGGGCGGGAGTGGGGGCTCTGGTGGCGGCGGTGGAGGCAGCGGAGGGAGTGGCGGCAGTGGAGGCAGTGGGACTAGTGGTGGTAGGTCTGGACCTCGGCGTGGAGGCCCTGGTGGTGATCAGCGGCAGCAACAGCAGCGTCGGAGCGAGACCTAGTCGCCCCAGCAGCTCCGTGAGTGGTTGGTTCAGCGTGGGCCGGGTGGGGGTAGTGAGAGCTGCCCGTATGTCATTCGCACGGGTGTCTGTGCGGGCCAGACATGCGGGAGGCTTCACACAGAGCACCGCTGCTTCGCTCGCCTTGACGACGCCTGGCGTGCTGAGTTTGGTGACGACGTCGAGCGCCCTCGCTGGGCGGAGTTGCCTCGTGAGTTGCTATCTTTGACCTTGACTATGATGCTATTATCTCTGCCATGTATGCTTTGTCTTTTAGTGCTGAGGGTGACTGTTACCGGTGTGTGCCACCTGACCCATGTATAGCGGCTGCTGCTCTAGGTGCTAGTACGTCTGGTACTCCCCCTGGTACTGTGCCTGCTGAGGCCTTGCACACCTTCATGTTGGACTCCGGCGCCTCGCGCTGTTTCTTTCGTGACAGCACCACTCTCACTCCTCTCCCTGCACCTGTCCCGGGCAGATTGGCTGACCCCTCTGGGGGCCCGGTCGTTGCCCGTTCCTCCACTGTCCTCCCGTGTCCGGCGGTTCCGTCGGGCTCACTGTCAGGTCTTCACCACCCCTCTTTCTCTACGAACTTGGTGAGTACCGCTGCCCTTCAGGATGCGATGGTAACTACCACCACTCCTGGGGGTCAGCGTGTGTCGCTCTGCACGTGCACACGGACAGGGCGTCACCTAGCTACGTTCACTAGTCGGCCAGGGTCAAGTCTGTACACGCTGGCTACCGAGCCTCCTCAGGTCGCTGCGTCTGCTCAGGTGTCCGCGTCAGGTCAGGTAGCCGCCCCTTGCTCGTGTCGCCTCCTGTCGCACCAGACTCTTCTGTGGCACCACCGCCTGGGTCACCCCTCCCTGCCACGCCTTCGTGGCATGCACTCCCGGTTTCTCATCTCTGGTCTACTCAGGTCTCTGCCTCCCCTCCCGCCCTCGCCTACCCCGCCCTGCCTTCGTTGCGTCGAGGGGCAGCAGCGCGCCGCTCCTCACTCCTCCTCGTTTCCGCCGACGACTGCTCCCCTGCAGACTCTCCACATGGACGTGTGGGGCCCAGCCCGCGTCAGTGGACAGGGCCGCGAGCGCTACTTTCTGCTGGTCGTTGACGACTACACGCGGTACACTACAGTCTTCCCCTTGCGCAGCAAGGGTGAGGTCGTTGATGTCTTGATCCCTTGGATCCGCAGAGTCCGTCTCCAGCTGCGCGAGCACTTCGGTACAGACCTTCCGGTCCTACATCTGCACTCTGACAGAGGTGGTGAGTTCTCCTCCGACCTCTTACGGGACTTTTGTCGTGGGGAGGGCATTCTCCAGTCGTTCATGCTTCCGGACTCCCCTCAGCAAAATGGGATTGCTGAGCGCAGCATTGGCTTAGTCATAGAGGTCGCTCGTACCTCCATGATCCATGCGGCCGCTCCCCATTTTCTCTTGCTGTTTGCGGTCCGGTACGCTGCGCATCAGCTCAACCTC
Source organism: Closterium sp. Naga37s-1 (assembly GCA_947471745.1). Taxonomy (NCBI): domain Eukaryota; kingdom Viridiplantae; phylum Streptophyta; class Zygnematophyceae; order Desmidiales; family Closteriaceae; genus Closterium; species Closterium sp. Naga37s-1. The sequence continues at coordinate 2,326,633 of CANJKZ010000195.1, read as the reverse complement.
TGGCCCCGTGTCTCCTTGCCGGAGACCTCGCCCACACTGCGTTGGACGGGGAAGGTTGGCGATGAGTCGGTGTTTCGGCTCTGGGGTTCTCATGCCTTTGTTCACGATACATCCGCGGAAAAGCTCTCCGCCCGCGCCATTCCCTGCGTCTTCCTTGGCTTTATCCCTGACGTGCCTGGCTGGCAGTTTTGCCACCCCACATCACGCCGTATCCTCCCGTCACAGGACGTCACGTTCGACGAGCCGGTTCCCTTCTACCGTCTCTTCCCCTACCGCTCTGCCCCTCCCCCGCCCCCGCCGCTCTTCCTCGCTCCCGGTCCACCTCCAATAGACCCCCTCCCGCCCCAGGGTCCTGCTCCCTTGGGTGTGTCTCAGGTAGACCCTCTCCCTGGTACTGCGCCTGTTCAGGTAGCTGTCGGCTCAGGTGCTGCTGCAGGTGCAACGTCTGGGGGTGCTGCGTCTGGGGGTGCTGCGTCTAGGGGCGCGGAGTCGGAGGGTGCGGGGTCTGAGGGTGCTGGGTCTGGGGGAGCTGAGCCTGAGGGTGTTGAGCCTGGGGGTGCTGAGTCGGAGGGTGCGGAGTCAGGGGGTGCTACGCCTCGGGGTGCTGCTTCGTCGGGAGGTCCTGCTGGTGCTTCGCCGCGACTGTCCTCGCAGCAGCTGCGTGAGTGGCTTGTTCGGCGCGCACACCGTCGGAGTGGAGCTCCCAGAGCTGGAGGCTCTGGAGACACTGGAGCTGGAGGTGCTGTTGTTACTGTTGGAGCTGGCGGTACTGGAGGTGCTGCGGCTACTGGTCCTGAAGGTGCTCGTACCAGTGGTGCTGGAGCTGCCGGGACTAGTGGTGTTGGGTGCGCTGAAACTGGAGACCCTACGGAGCCTGGAGCAGCTGGCGCTGGAGGCGCTGGAGCTGGTGGAGCCGGAGTTGGTGGCCCTGGCGCACGAGGCGCTGGAGCTGCCGGAGGTGGAGTTGGAGGCACTTGGGCTGGAGGCACTGGAGCTGCAGGAGCTGGAGCTGTTGACCCCGGAGCTGGAGGTGCTGGAGGCACTGTGCGGCCGCGACCGTACTTCTTTTCCCAGCTTCAGCAGATTCTTGGTGTCCCATCTTCTACTGGTCTTCCTCCTCCCTTCCAGTGTCCACCGCCTGACCAGTCGCAGCCGCCGTTACAGCCAGCCTCCCCGCTGCCTGCTCCCTCTCCTTACCCTGAGCAGTCCGGCGGTCTTACAGAGCGTCGTGAGCCTGCGTCTCGTCCTGTCCCGCTTGTTCGCACTGCTCGTCGCGCTCCTCGTTCGCGTCCTCCTCCTGTCCCCGGCACGCACGTTATGGCACTCCGTCCTTCCTCTGTTCCAATACGTGTTCCTCTGCCTGCTCCTCCTGAGTCCTCTCTTCTTGAGGTCCCTGACCCTGGGTCTGACCGCGCTCGTGCTGCCAGTCCCACTGTCGCTCGTCTCCTCGCCACTGCTGTCATTGACCCTTCCTTTGAGTCTGCTGCTGCGTCTGCTCTCGTTGTTGAGCTGCTTGACTTTGCTGCTGCCTGCCGTCTCGACTACGCCACTGCTCTAGTTGTTGAGTCTGTGTCTGCCAGTCCTCCGTTCGTCGGGGGTGAGTGTGCTCTTGGCACGGACGTCCTTGAGGACAGGCAGGAGGACTTTGAGTGTCTTGCAGCTGCTGTATCTCGTTTTGCTTCCATGCTGCTTGCCCCTGAGGGAGACCCGGAGGCTCCAGACATCCCGACCCCGCGCTCTTACGCAGAGGCAATTACGGGTCCTTACTCCTCTCAGTGGCAGGCAGCTATGGATGCCGAGATGGCATCCTGGAAGTCCACAGGCACCTACGTCAATCAAGTTCTCCGTCTCGGGCGAACATAGTCGATGGCATGTGGATCTTCAGGGTGAAGCGGCCGCCGGGTTCTCCGCCTGCCTTCAAGGCGCGTTACGTTGCTCGAGGCTTCGGTCAGCGACAGGGAGTTGACTACTTCCAGACCTTCTCCCCCACCCCGAAGATGACTACTCTTCGGGTGTTGCTGCACGTCGCTGCTCAGTGTGACTACGAGTTGCACTCTCTTGACTTCAGCACAGCTTTCCTGCAGGGCAGCCTGCACGAGGAGATCTGGCTACGCCGACCACCTGGTTTCACTGGGACTTTTCCTGCAGGTACCCAGTGGAGCCTCCGCCGGCCAGTCTACGGTCTCCGCCAGGCGCCTCGCGAGTGGCACGACACACTGAGGACTACACTTGCGGCTCTTGGGTTTGTTCCTTCTACTGCTGACCCGTCGCTGTTTCTACGCACCGACACCTCGCTGCCACGGTTCTACGTCCTCGTGTACGTCAACAACCTCATCTTTGCCACTGCTGACACTGAGGCACTGACTCTTGTGAAGTCGGAGCTGCAGAAGAGACACACCTGCACTGACCTGGGTGAACTGCGCAGCTATCTTGGCTTGCAGATCACCCGGGACAGAGCTCGGCGCACCATTACCCTGACTCAGTCACACATGGTGCACCAGGTCCTTCAGCACTTCGGCTTCCAGTTCTCCTCGCCACAGCCCACTCCTCTGTCTACCAGCCACTCGCTCTCAGCTCCACCTTCGGACGAGTCTGTAGAGCCGAGTGGTCCGTACCCAGAGCTTGTGGGTTGCCTCATGTACCTGATGACGTGCACACGACCTGACCTCGCGTACCCTCTCAGCCTTTTGGCTCGCTACGTGGCTCCCGGTAGGCACCAAAAGGTGCACTGGGATGTTGCGAAGAGGGTACTGCGTTACTTGTGCAGTACGTCGGGCATGGGGCTTGTGCTTGGAGGACGGCGTCTAGTTGTTCTCACTGGTCGCGCAGACGCCTTTTGGGTTGACGACTCAGCTACGCAGCGGTCGTCATAGGGTTACACCTTCAGCCTTGGTTCTGGCTCTGTTTCTTGGCGGTCTACCCGCTCATCTTCGGTTCTCAGCTCAAGTTGTGAGGCTGAGATCTACGCCGGGGCCATGGCTGCTCAGGAGCTACGCTGGCTCACCTACCTGCTGACCGACTTGGGAGAGCAGCCTCGTTCGCCTCCAGTTCTGTACGTAGACAACAAGGCCATGATTGCCTTGTGCCAGGAGCACAGACTGGAGCACAGAACGAGCACATCGCTCTGCGATACTTCCTTGCTCGAGATTTGCAGCAGCGTGGCCATCTTCATCTTGCGTATGTGGCCACTTGGGCCAACACTGCTGATGTCTTCACCAAGGCACTTCTGCCTGGTGATCATCAGCGCTTTGCTACTATGTTAGGCCTTGTTCCTACTTTGCCTCACTTGCTTACTGCTTGACTCTGCTTGTACTGTGATCTCTATATATACCTGCATGCTTGCACTTGCTAGGGAATGATCACGGTGTTGTTTGTTCTCTTTATATAACTTTGCATGTGAACTGGCCTTGTGGCCCTTTGCTTGTGCTCGGACTGTGTGGTGACTTTGTGATCCACCCTGAGCTTGCTTTGCTTTTCTTGACTGGTCTTGTGACCACTTGTTCTCCCCCACTTTGCCTATGGGGGTGTGTCAAACTAATATGCTGCACATTGTGTAGTTTGTAGTGGGGTAGCCTATATGGGGTACAACACAACTCAGGGTTAATACTTGTACTCATCCTGCTGCTAGTTCATTCCATTCTCGTTCGTTACCTTGACAATCCTTTCTATTCTTCTGAGTCTGAAATCTCTCGACCACTTGGTGTAGTTCTAGCCTTAGTGTAGTTATCCTAACCTCCTGCTTGGTGGTGTACCCACCTTTCCTACCCTATTTGTACTCCACTTTCTATAGTGAAACCCACTTCTCCTTCTCGACTTTTCTCTCGACAGTCATGCCTAGTTTCACACCTTAGCCATGGCTCCTAAGCTTAATCCTCCCCACTAAGCTACGTATTTTAACAAAACACTGTCCTTAGAATCGCTCAGTAGGTACACATGCAGGTCGTCAAGCCACGTGTCAAACTGAACCGGTCTGCCTTCATGATCGAACGCGAGAACCCTAAGCGAAGCCATAGTGGTGCAGCACGCAGGAGCAGCAGTAGTAGCAGTAGTAGCAGCAGCAGTAGCAGCAGTAGCAGTAGCAGGGGCCGAGGGGCCGGGGGCCTAGGGACTTCGGGCCGCGGGGCCAGGAATAAAGGGGCCGAGGGGCCTGGGGCCTAGGGGCGACGGGCCGCGGGGCCGGAGCCTAGTCTAGGGGCGACGGGTCGCGAGGGGCCGTGGGGCCGAGGGGCCTAGGGGCCGTGGGGCCGTGGGGCCGTGGGGCCTAGGGGCCGTGGTTCGTCAGGCCGAGGGGCCTAAGGGTCATGGGGCCGTGGGGCCGAGGGGCCTAGGGGCCGTGGGTCGCGAGGGGCCGTGGGGCCGAGGAGCCTAGGGGCCGTGGGTCGCGAGGGGCCGTGGGGCCTAGGGGCCGTGGGTCGCAAGGGGCCATGGGTCGTGAGGGGCCTAGGTGCTGTGGGTCGCGGGTCGTGGGTCGCGGGGCCGAGGGGTCGCGGGTCGCGGGTCACGGGGCCATGGGTCGCGGGCCGTGAGTCGCGGGGCCTAGGGGCCGTGGGTCGCGGGTCGCGGGGCCGTGGGTCGAGGGTCGCGGGGCCGTGGGTCGCGGGTCGCGGGGCCGTGGGTCAAGGGTCGCGGGGCCATGGGTCGCGGGGCCTAGGGGCCGTGGGTCGCGGGGCCTAGGGGCCGTGGGTCGCGAGTGGCCGTGGGGTTGCGGGGCCTGGGCCTAGGCTAGGGGCGACGGGGGTCGCAACGGGCGACGAGCAACGGGGGTCGCGACGGGCGACGGGCGACGGGGGGCCAGGCGAGGGGCGACTGGCCGGGGCGACGGGCGACGGGGGGGCGAGGGGCCGTGGGCCTAGGGCGACGGGGCCGCGGGGCCAGGAGCAAAGGGGGCCGAGCGACGGGGCCGCGGGGCCGTGCTAGGGGCGACGGGCGACGTGGGGCCGTGCTAGGGGCAAAGGGCGACGGGGGGCCGTGCTAGGGGCGACGGGCCTAGGGGCAACGGGCCGGGCTAGGGGTGGCGACGGGCCGGGGTCTAGGGGCCTACGGGTCGCGACCTGAAGGAGGGGCAGCACGAGGGCTGCAGAGGACTGCTAGCGGGGTAGCGCTGTGGTGGGCCCAGGAAGAAAAAACGGTCCTAGCGGAGGACCTGCTCTGAAACCATGTCAGAATAATGAACGAGAAATGAATGAACTAGCAAAGAGTTGGGTACAAGTACTAACCCTAATTGGGTTGTACCCCTTATGGGCTACCCCACTACAGCCTACACAATGTAAGCTATATATAGGTTTGACATTTCCTCCTCAAATGAAGGCTCTGGCAGAGGAGTTCAAGGAGGTTTTCTAGCCGATTCCTGATGGACTACCTCCAGACCGCGCTGTGGGTCATACCATTCCTGTGGAGCCTGGAAAGGCACCACCGTTCCGACCTCTGTATCGCCTCAGTCCAGCTGAGTACGAAAAGGCTAAGCAGCAAATCGAAGATTATCTGAAAAAGGGATGGATTGAACCCAGTGCATCACCACACGGAGCACCAATCTTGTTTGTTAACAAGAAGGGCGGAGGGCTACGCATCTGCGTTGACTATCGCGCCTTAAACAAGTTCACAATTAATAACAGATATCCGCTGCCTCGCATTGAGGATCTGTTTGATCGTCTCCAGGGTGCCCAATGGATTAGCGCATTGGATCTCGCACAGGGGTACCATCAGTTGCGCATCACCAATGTGACGATGTACCCAAAACAGCGTTTCGCACGCCGTTTGGGCATTTTCAATGGCGTGTGCTGAGCTTCGGCCTGACCAATGCACCGACCTCATCTCAGAGGGCGATGAATGATGTCTTTCGTGAGGCAATTGGTCAATTCGTCCTGGTTTATCTCGACGATATATTGGTCTATTCCAAGACCAAAAAGGAGCACACAGAACACCTAAAATGGGTGTTAAACAAACTACGAGAGCATAAGTTCTACGCTCGCTTGTGGAAGTGTCACTTCTATAAATGCGAGTTAGAATATCTGGGACATCTCGTGGGGAACAGTGGATTGAAAGTTGATCCCAGAAAAGTGGCGGCTGTTGAGAACTGGCCCGTTCCACAGGACGTGGGTCAAGTCAGGTCCTTTTTGGGCTTAGCCAATTATTTTCGCCGTTTCTTGGAAAATTATTCAACCATCGTTGCCCCATTGACCGCACTTACTCGAAAAGGTACAGTGTGGGAATGGACCAGACAATCCCAAGAGGCATTTGGAGCGGTCAAACAAAAGTTGACCAATGCTCCCGTTCTGGTATTACCTGATCCAACAAAACCCTACGAGGTAGTCACAGACGCCTCAACGGTAGGGATTGGTGCAGTCCTCCTACAAGAAGGACGCCCTGTGGCATACGAGAGTAGAAAGCTCTCGCCGACAGAGCAGCGCTATACGACTTCTGAACAAGAACTGTTGGCAGACGTACATGCGCTACGAACATGGCGATGTTACTTGGAAGGTGTGGACTTTGTTGTCACAACTGACCATTGTCCAAACACCTACTTTTCCAGCCAAGCCACCCTCACTCATCGTCAAGCCCGATGGGCTGAGCTCCTTAGCGGGTTCACCTACGATATTCGATATCGGGCAGGTTCGACGAACATGGCTGACCCCCTCAGCAGACAGCCGATAGGGGCAGCAAACGGGCTTGAGGACACCGAACATGCTGCCGTCTTTGCAGCTTACTTTGGTATCCTCGCTGTTGCTCGAGTGAGTGAGATTACCTTCAGTGGTTTTCTGAAACGAATCCGCACAGGCTATCAGATTGATTCCTGGTTTCAGAACCCACAAAATACGAAGGATCTCTCGTGGGAGCATGAACTCTGGTGGCATGAAAAATAAATTGTAGTACCACATGTGGGGAACCTGCGGAATGACATCTTACAAGAAGTGCATGCCAGTAAATACAGTGGACACCTCGGAGTTAAGAAAACCCGATGGGCATTGTCTGACGTATACTGGTGGCCAGGGTTGGGCAATGAAGTCCAGCAGTTTGTTACACGCTGCGACATGTGTGCACGTAATAAACCGAGCACACAGAAACCCGGTGGTTTGCTTCAACCACTTGAAATCCCTCACGAACCTTGGGAGAGTGTATCAATAGATTTCATCACTGATCTCCCTAAAACACCAGATGGTCATACAGCGATCCTCGTCTTCGTGGATCATTTGACCAAGATGGTGCACTTCGTGCCTACAACCACGGACGTATCAGCAGAAGATACAACTAAGTTGATTGTTGCACATGTTTTCCGTTTACATGGTTTGCCCCGTGTGCTAGTGTCTGACCGAGACCCTCGTTTTACAAGCCGTTTCTGGCAGGAGGTCATTCGGACACTAGGGACGAAGCTGAAAATCTCGTCTGCATTCCACCCTCAAACGGATGGGCAGACCGAGCGCACAAATCGCACTCTAGAACAAATGCTTCGTTCGTTTATTGGCCCAACACAAGATGATTGGGATGAGTTGTTGCCAGTCGTGGGATTTGCTGTCAACAACTCACTGCATGAAAGCACCCACGAAAAACCCTTCATCTTAAATAGTGGTCGGCACCCCACAACACCTGCTACTCATGGGGTCAGTGGCTTGAAAATTCCAGCCGCTAAGGACTTTATTGGCAAGCAGCAAGAAGCGCTTAAGTCTGCTCGTCGTTGGTTGCAACTTGCCCAACAACGCGAAAAGTCTTATGCCAACATGAAATGCTGGGACGTCTCTTTTCAAAAGGGAGACAAAGTTTTGTTGAGTACGAAAAACATTCGACTCAAATTACCTGGGGCGCGAAAGCTGTTTCCTCGTTGGATTGGGCCATTCATGGTTAGCAAGCGGGTCGGGGCGGTGGCTTATAAGCTTAAGCTACCAGACACCTTGCAGATTCACAATGTCTTCCACGTGTCTCTGTTAAACAAGTATGTTGCCGACGGCACATACTTACCACCACCAACCATCGCCCTGGGTGAGGAACTATATTATGAAGTCGAGCGTGTGCTGATGCACCGTGATCGACAACGCGGCCGTAAAAGAAAACGTGAGTTCCTCATTAAGTGGAAAGGCTACGGGCCTGAACACAATTCTTGGGAGTTAGCAGAACACTTGACTGAAACAGCAGTTCAAGCTTACATGGAAGACTTCCACCGCTGCCGCTGCCTCCACCACCCCCACCGCCGCCACCGAAGCCCCCACTCCCGCCACCACCCCCACCTCCACCACCACCCCCTCCGCCTCCTCCACCGCCTCCACCGCCGCCCCCACCGTCCCCTCCACCACCCTTGCCCCCCTTGCCCTTGCTGTTGCGGCGCCTCCCACTAGGAGCAAACGCAGCCCCGACCTCCGCAGTGCGAACGAGGTCGACAGCAGCAGCAGAAGCAACAGAGGGGAGAAGGGGGACAGGGGAACACCCCTCAAAGAAAGGGGCGCGAGGGTCGCCGCGAGAAGCACCTACAGCTAAGATACTCTTCTCAGCTGCAGTGAGGCGCTCCTCGAGCAGGTCGACAGTGAGCTCGGTGGGGCAAAGGGAGAGAAAGTGGTCCCTGACTGAAGCAAGGGAGTCAGGGAGGCGGGTGACTAGGTAGTTAAGGGTGATGTACAGGGGGGGGGGGGTTCTTGGCACAGAAATCAGTGGGAAGCGCAGCTCGGTAGCGGGCGTCACTAGTGCGGAGGTGAGTATTGAGGTCAGCGACTGTGGCAAAGGCGGCAAGGTCAGGGAACAGGTATGGCAGCATGAGACGGCTGAGGGCAGCAGTGGCAGGGGAGGAGTAGCGCGCTACTACAGCGTCATACAAAGACTGAGCAGTCTTGTACTGGCCAAAGTGTGCGCGCTCAGAAGACGGCAGGTGACTATGAACAGCAAGGCGAGCAACAGCGTCACGAGTGGTCCACTGCGAGCGAACCGTACTATCAGCAGTGGCAGCAGGTGCAGTAGAGACACCGGACGTGTGATCGAAAAGGGATACCCCGTCCCTAGAGTCACACTGAAGAAAGAGCTGCAGGTCGTCAACCCACACATCAAAGTCAACTACACGCCCCTCAGCATCAAAGGTAAGAACAGTAGGGCTAGCCATAGCGGCAGTAGCGGCAGGAGCAGCAGTGGCAGCAGTGGCAGCAGAAGCAGCAGTAGCAGCAGGAGCAGCGCAGGCAGGGCAGTGCGGCTCAGTAGGGCGGCGCGGCTCGGTAGGGCGGCGCGGCCCGGCAGGGCAGCGCGGCTCGGCTGGGCGGCGCGGCTCGGCTCCTGGCGGCGCGGCGCGGCAGGGCGGCGCGGGTGCTTACCAGGGGCGGGTGCAGGGCAGGGCCGGAACCGGCGGTTTAGGTCAGGGCCGCGACTGGGGCAGCAGCAGGGCAGGGCCGCGACAGGGCGGCTGCAGGGCAGGGCCGCGACGGGCGGCGAAGGCAGGGCCGCAACTGGGGCGGCAGCAGGGTAGGGTCGCGACAGGGCGGCAAAGGCAGGACCGCGACGAGCGGCGACGTGCCAGCAACGGGCAGCTACGGGCCGGCGACGGGCGGCAACGGGCCGGGACGGGCCGGCGACGGGCCGGCGACGGGCCGGGACGGGCCAGCGACGGGCGGCAAAAGGCAGGGCCGCGATAGGGCGGCTGCAGGGCAGGGCCGCAGTGGGCGGCGAAAGCAGGGCCGCGACGAGTGGCTACGGGCCAGCGACGGGCGGCGACGGGCCGGGATGGGCCAGGACGGGCCAGCGTCAGGTGGCGAAGGCAGGGCCGCGACGGGCTAGCTAAGCCAGGGCCGCGACGGGCCGTTCTAGGGCCAGGAGCGAGGCGCGCTTCGGGCAGGGCGTGAGGCGCGCTTCGGGCAGGGCAAGAAAAAAAATCGTGGTGGGCCCTAGAAAAAACGTTCCCACTAGGGAACTTGCTCAGAATACCATGTCAGAATAGTGAACGAATGAAATTACTGAACTAGCAAGCAGGTGGGTACAAGTAGGAAACCTAGAAATGTTGTACCCTATATGAACTACCCCACTACAGCCTAAACAGACTATAGCATATAAGTTTGACAGATAAATTCTTCCTTGAGTTCTTGGAAGTCTGCTGCGCACACCTGCGACACGCCGAACTTTCCACACACGACAAAATAGAAAACCGCACATGACATGCAAACGACGACGTGATACGCGACTAGCGATAACTCGCAATTGACTCGACACACACATTCAAACGCCGCTGTCACACAATCTCCCGTACGGCACGGAAGAGTGCCATGTACTCGGACTCCACCGTGCTCAATGCTTGGTCCACCTTCTTCTTGCACTCCCAAGTAGTTGGGCCTCCACCAACACAGCAAATGAAGCCCCCCTCACTTGTCATGTCCTCCTGTTCTGATGCATAAGAGGCATCGGAGAAGGCTGTGAGGAACAAACGCCTGGGTTCAACACCATCCGCGCCCTTTTGGCGCCTTTGTGCCGCCGCCGAGATACTTGGCCACCCTCATTCCAACTGCTACCTGCTCCTCATTAGGGCATTGAACAACCCTAGCCAGCTGCCCGGTAGCAAAGGCGACGTCCGGTCGGGTGTTTACCGCCGCGTACATGAGGCTGCCCACCAACGAGTGAAAACGGTGCCTCTCCTCTTCTCCAACGCTCTCCTCCTCTGATCCCTTCACACACTTAAACCTAGAAGCAAATGGAGTAGCCTCATGGCCTTCAATCTGCCCAAAGTTGGCAGCCAAGGCCTCCAGGTACTTCTGTTGGTGCACACACATACACCGTTTCTCCACATCTCGTTCGATGTGGAGCCCGAGGTAGAAGCTCACGTCACCAAGGGCCTTGCACTTGAACTTGTCTTGAAGCTTCAGCATCACCTCCTTCACAAGGTCAGAGGAGGGTGAGAAAATGAGGATGTCATCCACATAAACCACCATGAAACTCCTCTGCTCCCCCTCGCCAAGCATGAACAAGGAATGATCGGCGGATGAGGGAGTGAACCCGATCTCCTCCAAGACTTCACACAGCTTCAAGTACCACTGCCTAGGGGCTTGCTTGAACCCATAGAGCGCCTTCTTCAGCTTCCACACTCTGCCACTACCATCATCAAACCCCTCTGGCTGCGCCAAGAAAATATTTTCTTCGAGAATGCCGTTGAGGATCGCGGTTGTCACGTCCATTTGTTTCACCAACCATCCTTTGATGGCAGCACCCGCAAGTAGGGATCTCAGCGTCGTCGGCTTCACCACAGGAGAAAACAACTCCTTATAGTCCACCTTCTCCTTCTGCTGGTACCCCTTGGCCACAAGCCTAGACTTGTAGCATTCGATTTTGCCGTCGGCGTCGGACTTGATCTTAAAGAGCCACTTGGACGCAATCGCCTTACGCCCGTCCGGTAGCTCCACCAATTCCCACGTGCCGTTCTCCTCAATGCTCTTCAGCTCACTCTCCATTGCCTTCTTCCACTCCTCAGCATCACTACTCTCCAACGCCTCCTTGAGAGTTGCTGGTTCCCCCGGCATCTCTACCGGAGAGAAGAACGCGAAAGCAAACTCCTCGTACTCACTTTCGTCGTCATCTCCAACCATCATTACCGCTCCGGCCAAGGCTGACTTGGCTGGCTTTCCCAGCGCATCATAGGTCAGCCTATTTGCGGCTTGGATTCTCCTTTTCCCCCTTCCTTCCTCCTTAGCTGCAGGGACATGAAGGCTCTCATGGCGTTGCTGTGGGGTGACTCGGATCCGTGGAGCACTCGTAGTGCGAGAAGGAAGTGTCGGTGCACGCTCGCTCACTTGCTGCATCCTTGGCCTCTTCCCCCCTGTTCACAAGGGAAGATTGCCTTGTGGTGGTGGTGCTGCTGCTCAGCTCCAAAGGCAGCTCCACATGCTCCAAACCGGAACTCTTCACCTCCCCAAACCGCATGCCTATCTTCGCCTCATTCTCCGCCTTCCAATCCTTGTACATCAGATTCTCCATCAACTTGCAGTCTCTGCTCAACAAGAATTTCTTGGTGAATGGATCCCAAAGAAGCCACCCCTTGCTGTTTTGAGCCATGCCCAAATGTACGGCCCATATCGCCTTGGCACCGAGCTTGTTGTGCCGAATGCTTACACACAAGCGCCATGCACATGCACCCGAACACCCGAAGCATATCCACCTTTGGCTTCCTTCCAATCCACTCCACATATGGCACCCATTTTTCTTCTCCCACATGAGTCAAGGCTCTGCTCTTAGCCACACACGTACTCCGCACTGCATCAGGCCAGAAATAGTCGGGTAGCCCGGCTTCAATGAGCAACCCGCGCGCCGTCTCCGTGTTTGTCCGGTTCGCTCGCTCGGCGATGCCGTTCATTGCAGGGGAGTATGGCATGGTAAGGGAGTGCCTCATGCCTTTCTTCTTCAGCCACAATGAGAACTTCTTGCTCAGGAACTCTCCCCCTCAATCGGTGCGAATTGCCTTTACTAGCCGATCTTGCTGCCGCTCCACCATCGGCAACCCATCGGATTGGAGAATGCCGCACTCGCAATAGTGCCCCACATGCTCTCTCCTCCTCCCCTGCTGCCTTGGAGTTTTCCTCACCCTTGTGCTGCTCCTTGGTTGCCGCACCACTCTTCTCAAGCTTGCACTACTTGCTGGTCCCTCCAAGTTTGCACTTGTTGGACACTTTCGCCTTGGCGCCATCGTTCGCGCCGTAGCCGCTACCAACCGCTTCACCCTTGGTGCTGACGCTTGCTGCCACTTGCCTCTCTTTAGGCATAGGGACCACAAGGATCTGCCACATCTCGTTGTAGACATCCCTATCCTCATGAAGGTCCCAAAGAACCCGCTCGCCAATCCTTGCGGTGTAGGTCTTGCCTCCCTTCGAGCTCGTGTCCATGCCGGCCTTTTGCAACCGCCGCACGGAAATGTAGGCTTGAATGTGCCTAAAACGAAAGATAGAGTGCACAGTCGGATTTCTGCATAGCGGCTTCAAACGTTGATAGCGTTCTGTTCACAGCTTTAAATGACTTGCTATAAATTGGACATGGAGCGTCTTGATATCCCCTACAATAGGCAATTTACATCACACGATTTCATCCAGTATTGATGACGCAACTTTGGTTTGAACGAACAGCACTACGGCAGCCACTATAGTCTTAGAACACAAATTAGGAAGAGTTACGAGTTGGGAATGACTCCCAGCCTCTAAAAACCCCAAGAGCTGAGGTACAGTGATGTGGAACAGTGCCACACCATCCCCAACCATGAAGGGTCTCGAAAATACCCTCTACAATGGCCTACACCAAGAGAAATGTTACACTACACATCGTAATGTAACCATTCTCACTATCTTGAAGTTTACCCTTTTGGAGAGCTTCGAAATCACTTGAATCTTGAAACCATGGCTCGGTTCTTCAAGATACATTCTTCCTTGAGTTCTTGGAATTCTGCTGCGCACACCTGCGACACGCCAAACGTTCCACACACGACAAAATAGAAAACATCACAGGACACGCAAACGACGACGTGATACGCGACTAGCGATAACTCGCTATTGAATCGACACAAACATTCAAAATCATGCCTCATCATTCACACACTATTGGCTGAGCAGAGTGCTATGTATTCAGCTTCAGCAGAGGAGAAAGCAATTAGTTCTTGCTTGCTCGACTGCCACGAGATAGGACCGACGGGCTCGAGTCGATAGCGAGGGGGGAGTTCGTGGGAAGAAACTCAGTGGGAAGGGCAGCGCGGTAGGAGTGTCACTAGTGCGGAGGTGAGCAACTACAGCGTCGTACAGAGCCCTAGCACTCTTGTACTGACTAAAGTGCGCGCGCTCAGTAGACGGCAGGTGGTTGCGCACAGCAAGACGAGCAGCAGCATCGCGCGTGAGCCACTGCGAGCGAACAGTACTGTCAGCATCAGCAGTAGGGGCAGTAGAGGCGCCAGACGTGAGATCGAACAGTGAGAGACCATCCTTGCTATTGCACTGTAGGAAAAGCTGCAGATCATCTAGCCAGACCTCAAAGTCAACAGCCCGACCCTCAGCATCAAAGGTAAGAACATTGAGACTAGCCATGACAGGAGAAGCAGCAGGCTAGCAGCAGCAGCAGTGAAACTCGGCTAAGCCGGCTAGTCAGGGCGGCGCTCGTACCAGGGGAGAGGCTGGGGCAGGGCCGGGGTAGGGCCGGGGCAGTTCAGGAGCAGGGCCGGGGGAGGGCCGGGGCAGTTCAGGAGCAGGGCCGGGGCAGGGCAGGGGCAGGGCCGGGGCAGAGCCGGGGCAGGGCCGGGGCAGGGCCGGGCAGTTCAGGAGCAGGGCCGGGGCAGGGCCAGGGCAGAGCCGGGCCAGGGCCGGGGCAGATCAGGGGCAGGGCCGGGGCAGTGCAGGAGCAGGGCCGGGGCAGTTCAGGAGCAGGGCCGGGGCAGAGCCGGGGCAGGGCCGGGGCAGTTCAGAAGCAGGGCCAGGGCAGGGCCGGGGCAGAGCCGGGGCAGGGCCGGGGCAGGGCCGGGGCAGTTCAGGAGCAGGGCCGGGGCAGTGCAGAAGCAGGGCCGGGGCAGTTCAGGAGCAAGGTCGGGGCAGTGCAGGAGTAGGACCGGGGCAGGGCCGGGGAAGAGCTGCGACAGGGCCTGACGAGGCCGTACGGGGCCTATAACGGGGCCTGACGGGCCTTACGGGGCCTTAAACGGGGCCAATGGGGCCTGACGGGGCTTATAACAGGGCCTGACGGGGCCGTACCGGGCCTCTAACGGGGCCAAACGGGGCCTGACGGTGCCTTACGGGGCCTCTAACGGGGCCTGACGGGCCTTACGGGGCCTTAAACGGGGCCAAATGGGGCCTTATAACGGGGCCTGACGGGGCCGTACGGGGCCTCTAACGGGGCCTGACGGGCCTTACGGGGCCTTAAACAGGGCCAAATGGGGCCTTACGGGGCCATACGGGGCCTGACGGGGCCTTACGGGGCCTTAAACGGGGCCAAACGGGGCCTGACGGGGTCTTAAACGGGGCCCTAAACGGGGCCTAAAGGGGCCTTGCGGGGCCTTACGGGGCCTTACGGGGCCTTACGGGGCCTTAAAACGGGGCCGTAAACGGGGTCGGAAAGGGGCCTTACGGGGCCTTACGAGGCCATACGGGGCCTGACGGGGCCTTAAATGGGGCCGTAAACGGGCCTTACGGGGCCTTAAGGGGCCTTACGGGGCCTAACGGGGCCTGACGGGGCCTTACGGGGCCTTAAACGGGGCCAAATGGGGCCTTATAACGGGGCCTGACGGGGCCGTACGGGGCCTCTAACGGGGCCTGACGGGCCTTACGGGACCTTAAACGGGGCCAAATGGGGCCTTACGGGGCCATACGGGGCCTTACGGGGCCTGACGGGGCCTTACGGGGCCTTAAACGGGGCCAAACGGGGCCTGATGGGGTCTTAAACGGGGCCCTAAACGGGGCCTTAAGGGGCCTTGCGGGGCCTTACGGGGCCTTACGGGGCCTTAAAACGGGGCCGTAAACGGGGTCGGAAAGGGGCCTTACGGGGCCTTACGGGGCCATACGGGGCCTGACGGGGCCTTAAATGGGGCCGTAAACGGGCCTTACGGGGCCTTAAGGGGCCTTACGGGGCCTAACGGGGCCTGACGGGGCCTTACGGGCCCTTAAACGGGGCCTTAAACGGGGCCGTAAGGGGCCTTACGGGGCCTAACGAGGCCTTACGGGGCCTTACGGGGCGGGCGCTGGCTCTAAGGGCGGGCGCAGGGGCCGTGACGGGCCTCGAAGGGAAGGCGCAAAGCGCGCGTCAAGTAGGCAGGGGAGAAATTTCAGTGGTGGGCCCTTTCTAAAAAATCTCGAAACTAGCTCTATACCATGTGAGAATGATAGACGAAAGAATGAATGAACTAGAAATGAGATGGGTACATATAGGAAACACATAAGTGTTGTACCCTCTAAGAGCTACCCCACTACAGCCTAAATAGACCATAGCAGATATAAGTTTGACAGTCGGCGTATTTTGCGGCATTGAGATAGATCGCGTTTTCTCTGTCCAGGATGTTGAGTCTGAGGTACTGAGTTATGGTAGAGGAAACCGTGAGTGAGAGATCCTGTTGCAGCACGATGAGGGGGAGTTTGTTGTGTCAAAGCACTATAGTGGCACGGTCATCGCACTCCCATTCAGCCTACAAGCCTACTTAGCTTTTGGAATTTTGTGGGGAGGTGATTCAACATGCGTTTTTTAAACCCACAAAGTTTTAGAAAATTTTAAGCAGTTTACAAGGCATGGCAACATTTTTAGTTTCAAGACTTATGGCATCCCGGAAGTGTGTGTTACTCTTTTTTGGTAACACCAGAGTTCACAATTTCGGCTTCTGACTCATCTACCAAGCTCTGATTGGTGTGAAAATCGGTGTAGAAGTCCTTTGTCGTGTTTTGCAGGTGGTCACCGAGTTTCAGGACAACCCAGCATCGGAGCAGCACGTGACAGCTGTCGAAAGTTACTGTTCCGTAGTCATGGTGCACTGTTGGCAGCATTTCCCTTGCCACCCTTTCATTGTTGTCATGCCAATGGTGCAGGGACAGAGAATGAGACAAGAAGTACAGGTGGTCAAGTGGGACTCAACCACCCTCCTTTTTGAGAAGTGTGGTCTTGCTGGAAGCAGCTTGCAAGAGGGTGCAAGTGGGAAGACAAGCTGACTCATGGTTGACTTGACTCACTATTGGTGGCCTTGAGTACAGCTCTGAACATCCAAGTGTGCTTGGCTTTGCTGACCTAGCTAGTTTCAGAGTTATATTGTTATAACTGCATGTAGTTCTAGCTGTAGTGTAGTTATCCTAATTTCCTGCTTGGTGGTGTACCCCCCTTTCCTACCTTATTTGTACTTCACTCTCTATAGTGAAATTACTTTTCTTGCTCTCCAACTCTCCAGATAGTCATCCATAGCCTAAACTCTAGCATGGCTCCTAAGCTTGCTCCTAAACTCTAACTTCGATTCTGATAGCTAGGACGTTTCCCATCCTTCTCTAGCCTTTCTCCCCTAGGACTTAACCTTCTCTGAGTTCCCAGGATGGTCCCAACCCCTTAAGAGTCCCCTAGGCAATGTTGTACTTCCCTCTTCCTTGCATCAATGAAACTACACGTTTTCAGCCGAGCTTACGTTTTCATTCACTGCGTAGCGCATACACCTCTGATGAAAGCAAGCAATATATAGTTGGAAAGCAGACACTTGAAGCTAACGTCTGTCCAAGTTTCAGCCTCGTACATTATTGGAGCTGATCGTGACGGCGTTATTGTGAGAATGATAGACGAAAGAATGAATGAACTAGAAATGAGATGGGTACATATAGGAAACACATAAGTGTTGTACCCTCTAAGAGCTACCCCACTACAGCCTAAATAGACCATAGCAGATATAATTTTGACACACCCCCATAGGCAAAGTGGGGGAGAACAAGAGGTCACAAGACCAGTCAAGAAAAGCAAAGCAAGCTCAGGGTGGATCACAAAGTCACCACACAGTCTGAGCACAAGCAAAGGGCCATAAGGCCAGTTCACATGCAGGTATAAGTATATAGAGTACAGTACAAGCAGGGTCAAGAAGTCAACAAATGAGGCACAGTAGTTACAAGGCCTAACACAGTACAGAAACGCTGATGATCACAAGGCTGAAGTGCCTTGGTGAAAACATCAGCAGTGTTGGCCTGAGAGGCCACGTAAGCAAGACGAAGCTGGCCACGCTGCTGCAACTCTCGAGCAAGGAAGTAGCGCAGAGCAATGTGCTTCGTTCTGTGCTCCAGTCTGTGCTCCTGACACAAGGCCAGCATGGCCTTGTTGTCGACGTACAGAACTGGAGGAGAACGAGGCGCCTCTCCCAAGTCGGTCAGCAGGTAGGTGAGCCAGCGAAGCTCCTGTGCAGCCATGGCCCCAGCGTAGATCTCAGCCTCACAACTGGAGCTGAGAACAGAAAAAGAGCGGGTAGACCGCCAGGAGACAGAACCGGAGCCAAGGCTGAAGGTGTAACCCTGTGACGACCGCTGGGGTAGCCAAGTCGTCAACCCAGGAGGCGTCAGCGTGACCAGTGAGGACAACTCGAGCCCGTCCTCCAAGCACGAGCCCCATGCCCGATGTACTACACAAGTATCGCAACACCCTCTTCGCAGCATCCCAGTGCACCTTTCGGTGCCTGCCGGGAGCCACGTAGCGAGCCAGAAGGCTGAGAGGGTATGCGAGGTCAGGTCGTGTGCAAGTCATCAGGTACATGAGGCAGCCCACAAGCTCTGGATACGAGCCACTCGGCTCTACGGACTCGTCCGAAGGTGGAGCTGAGAGCGAGTGACCGGTAGGCAGAGGAGTGGACTGTGGCGAGGAGTAGGTGAAGCCGAAGCGCTGAAGGACCTGCTGCACCATGTGTGACTGAGTCAAGGTAATGGTGCGCTGTGCTCTGTCCCGGGTAATCCGCAAGCCAAGATAGCTTGTGAGCTCACCCAGGTCTGTGCACGTGTGTCTCTTCTGCAGCTCGGACTTCACGTGGGCGAGTGCCTCCGTGTCAGCAGTAGCAAAGACAAGGTCGTCTACGTACACAAGAACGTAGAACGGCGGCAGAGTAGCGTCAGTGCGTAGAAACAGAGAAGGGTCAGCAGTGGAAGGAGCAAAACCAAGAGCAGCAAGAGTCATCCTGAGCGTGTCGTGCCACTCACGGGGTGCCTGGCGGAGACCGTAGACTGGCCGCCGGAGGCTCCACTGGGTACCAGCAGGAAACGACCCAGTGAAGCCAGGTGGGCGGCGCAGCCAGATCTCCTCGTGCAGGCTGCCCTGTAGGAAGGCTGTGCTGAAGTCAAGCGAGTGGAGCTCGTAGTCACGCTGAGCAGCAACGTGCAGCAGTACCCGAAGAGTGGTCATCTTCGGGGTAGGGGAGAAGGTCTGAAAGAAGTCAATTCCCTGTCGCTGACTGAAGCCACGTGCAACGTAACGCGCCTTGAAGGCAGGCGGAGAACCCGGCGGCCGCTTCACCCTGAAGATCCACATGCCACTGACGATGTTCGCCCCAGGTGGGGGAACCTCGTCTACGTAGGTGCCTGTGGACTTCCAGGAAGCCATCTCTGCGTCCATGGCTGCCTGCCACTGAGAGGAGTAGGGACCCTCTATCGCCTGTGCGTAAGAGCGCGGGGTCGGGATGTCTAGTGCATCCGGGTCTCCCTCAGGGGCAAGCAGCATGGACACGAGATGAGGTGAAGCAGCAGCAAAACACTCAAGGTCCTCCTGTCTCTCCTCAAGGACGTCCGTGCCAAGAGCACACTCACCCCCGACGGACGGAGGACAGACAGACGCAGACACAGACTCAGCAACAAGACTAGCGGCGTAGTCTAGGCGACAGGCTGCAGCAAAGTCAACAAGCTCAGCAACGAGAGCAGACGCAGCAGAGGACTCAAACAGAGGGTCAGTGACAGCAGTGGCCAGAAAGCGCGTGACAGTAGGACTAGCAGCACGAAGGGAGTCAGACTCCGGGTCCGGACCGTCAGGAAGAGAGGACGCAGGAGGAGAGGGCAGAGGGACACGCTGTGGAGCAGTAGAAGGACGCAGTGTCATAGAGTGAGTGCCTGGGACAGGAGGAAGACGCGGACGCGAAACACGACCAGCGCGAACAGTACGGACAGGCGACGCAGGACGAGACTCAGGCGACACAGGACGAGACTCAGGCTCACGACGCTCCGTAAGACCTCTAGTCGGACCAGAGTAAGGAGAAGGACCAGGCAGCGGAGAGGCCGGCTGCAACTGCGACTGGGACTGGACCGGCGGTGGACTCAGGAAGGGAGGAGGAGGAGGACCCGGAGAAGGCGGGGAGCCAAGAACCTGCTGAAGGAGTGGAACGAAGTACGGCCGCGGCCGCGCAGCGCCTCCAGAAACAGCAGAGACAGAACCGGTACCCTCAGCCCCAGGGTCTCTAGTCCCAGCAGCACCTCCAGCAGCTCCAGCACCAGCACCACCTCCAGCAGCGCCAGCACCAGCACCACCAGCAGCACCAGCACCTCCAGCAGCTCCAGCACGAGCACCACCTCCAGCAGCACCAGCACCTCCAGTAGCTCCAGCAGCACCTCCAGCACCTCCAGCAGCTCCAGCAGCACCTCCAGCACCTCCAGCAGCTCCAGCACCAGCAGCACCTCCAGCAGCTCCTGCACCAGCACCACCTCCAGCAGCGCCAGCACCTCCAGTAGCTCCAGTAGCACCTCCAGCACCTCCAGCAGCCCCAGCACCAGCAGCACCAGCACCAGCAGCAACCCGACAGCGCCGAGAGTAACACTCACGAAGCCGCTGTGGAGAGAGGGCTCTCGCCGCGACGGGACACCTAGAGCACCTCCAGACGCAGCACGCGCAGGCTCAGTACCTCCAGACACAGTACCCTCAGGCGCCACACCCCCAGGCTCAGCACGCCCAGTCTCAGCACCCGCAGACTCAGCACCCCCAGATTCAGCACCCCTAGCAGCACCTGAGTCGACAGCTACCTCGACCGGCTCGGCAGGGTCTACCTGGGACACACCTGAGGGGGCAGGACCCTGGGGGGGGAGGGGGTCTACCAGGGGAGTACCTGGTGCCAGGAAGAGCGGCGGGGGGGGGGGGAGAGGCAGTGCGGTAGGGAAAGAGACGGTAGTACGACACCGACTCGTCGAACGTGACGTCCTGAGAGGACAGAACACGACGTGAGGTGGGGTGGTAGAACTGCCACCCGGGTGCGTCAGGAGGGAAGCCAAGGAAGACACAGGGAACGGCACGGGAGGACAGCTTGTCCGCTGTAGTATCGCGGACAAAAGCTCGAGATCCCCAGACACGGAACGCGGACGCATCGCCAACCTTCCCCGTCCACCGCAGAGTAGGTGTGGTCTCCGGCAAGGAGACACGAGGCTGAAGGTTGATCTGATGCGCAGCGTACTGAACCGCGAACGGCCACAGAAAATGGGGAGCAGCCGCATGGATCATGGACGTACGAGCGACGTCCATGACCATGCCAATGCGGCGCTCAGCAATCCCATTTTGCTGCGGGGAGGCCGGAAGCGTGAACGTCTGGCGGATGCCCTCCGAACGACAGAAGGCT
Organism: Closterium sp. Naga37s-1; assembly: GCA_947471745.1. Lineage (NCBI taxonomy): Eukaryota > Viridiplantae > Streptophyta > Zygnematophyceae > Desmidiales > Closteriaceae > Closterium > Closterium sp. Naga37s-1. Next base: position 2,305,641 of record CANJKZ010000195.1, on the reverse strand, counting down.
CGCAGGAGGTCGGAGGAATACTCCCCTCCTCTGTCCGAGTGCAGACGCAGAACAGTAAGGTCTGAGCCGAAACTCTCACTGAGCTGGCGACGAGCACCGTGGATCCAGTCGATCAACACCTCAGGAACCTCACCCTTGCTGCGCAAGGGGAAGACTGTGGTGTAACGCGAGTAGTCGTCAACGACCAGGAGGAAGTAGCGCTCGTGACTCTGTCCACGGACGCGGGCTGGGCCCCACACGTCCATGTGAAGAGTCTGCAGAGGAGCCTCTGTCGGAGGAAACGAGGAGGAGTGAGGGGCAGCGCGCTGCCGGCCCTCGACACAAGGAACACAGGTGGGGGCAGGCCCCGGAGGAAGGGGAGGGAGAGACCTGGGTAGACCCGAGACAAGGGCACGGGAGGCCATACCTCGAAGACGAGGCAGGGAGGGGTGACCAAGGCAGTGGTGCCAAAGGAGGGTCTCGTGTGCCAAAGGACGACACGAGCAGGGGGCAGGCGCAGGACTAGACCTGGACGTGGCAGCAAACACCTGACTGGACGCGGCTACCGGACCAGACGCAGAGACTGGAGGAGGCGCAGTAGTCAGTGTGTACAGACTCGACCCTGGCCGACGGGTGAACGTGGCTAGGTGGCGGCCCGTCCGAGAGCAAGTGCAGTGGGTCACACGCTGACCTCCAGGGGTGAACTGGTCAACCCACGCGTCCTGGAGGTCAGCTCCACTCACCAGGTTCGTAGAGAACGAGGGGAGGTGGAGTCCCGACAGCAAGCCCGACGGGGCCGCAGGACACGGTAGGACAGTGGAGGAGTGTGCAAGTACTGGGCCCCCTGAGGGGTCAGCAAGGGAGACCGCAACAAGCCGACTGAGCGGCGTGAGCGTGGTGCTGTCTCTAAAGAAAGAGCGCGAAGCACCAGAGTCAAGTGTGAAAGTGTGAATGGACTCAGTAGGTGCAGTACCAGAGGGAGGAGACGTACCAGCACCTGGAGCAGCAGACGCACTAGCACCTAGAGCAGCAGCCGCACTAGCACCTGGAGCAGCAGACACACTAGCACCTAGAGCAGCAGCCACAGTGCCCGGGTCGGGCGGGACACGCAGGTAACAGTCACCCTCAGTAATATCAGCAAGAGCATACATAGCAGCAAGGATAGCATCAAAGTCTAGGTCAAAGATAGGCACATTCTGCAGAAGCAGATCATGCCAACGAGGAAGATCAACAGTGTCAGGAAAGTGGGTACGCCAAGCGTCAGTCAAGCGGCCAAAGCAGCGCTGCGTGGTGTGTGGGAGACCACACACCTCCCCACTACGAGTGCCGGTGCGAAGAACGTACGCGCAGGGACCTGCACCCCCAGACCTCCCACGCCCAGCGTACCACTCACGAAGCTGCTGAACAGACGGGGTCTCACGGGTGCGCAGCTGCTGCTGACGCTGGCTGCCACCAAGGCCTCCACGCTGCGTGGCCGCACCGCGACCAGCACCACCTCCTCCGCTACCTCCACCACCGCCGCCGCCGCCGCCGCCGCCTCCTCCGCCACCGCCGCCACGGCCGCCACTGCCGCCACCGACGCCCCCACTCCCGGAACCACCCCCACCACCACCTCCACCTCCTCCACCTCCTCCACCGCTGCCTCCACCGCCCCCACCACCACCCCTGCTTCCCTTGCCCTTGCCAGTGCGGCGTCGCCCACTAGGGGCAGACGCAGCGCCGACCTCCTCAGTGCGAACGAGGTCGACAGCAGCAGCAGAGGCAACAGAGGGGAGAAGGGGGACAGAGGAACATCCCTCAAAGAAGGGGGTGCGACGGTCACCGCGAGAAGCACCAACAGCTAAGATACTCTTCTCAGCTGCAGCAAGGCGCTCCTCTAGCAAGTCGACAGTCAGCTCGGTAGGGCAAAGGGAGAGAAAGTGATCCCTGACTGAGGAGAGAGAGTCAGGGAGGCGGATGACTAGGTAGTAAAGGGTGATGTACATGGGGGGGGAGTTCGTGGGAAGAAACTCAGTGGGAAGGGCAGCGCGGTAGCGAGCGTCACTAGTGCGGAGGTGAGCAACTAGGTCAGCAACTGTGGAAAAGGCGGCAAGGTCAGGAAAAAGGTACGGCAGCATGAGGCGGCTGAGGGCAGCAGTGGTAGGGGAGGAGTAGCGTGCAACTACAGCGTCGTACAGAGCCCTAGCACTCTTGTACTGACTAAAGTGCGCGCGCTCAGTAGACGGCAGGTGGTTGCGCACAGCAAGACGAGCAGCAGCATCGCGCGTGAGCCACTGCGAGCGAACAGTACTGTCAGCATCAGCAGTAGGGGCAGTAGAGGCGCCAGACGTGAGATCGAACAGTGAGAGACCATCCTTGCTATCGCACTGTAGGAAAAGCTGCAGATCATCTAGCCATACCTCAAAGTCAACAGCCCGACCCTCAGCATCAAAGGTAAGAACATTGAGACTAGCCATGACAGGAGAAGCAGCAGGCTAGCAGCAGCAGCAGTGAAACTCGGCTAAGCCGGCTAGTCAGGGCGGCGCTCGTACCAGGGGAGAGGCTGGGGCAGGGCCGGGGTAGGGCCGGGGCAGTTCAGGAGCAGGGCCGGGGGAGGGCCGGGGCAGTTCAGGAGCAGGGCCGGGGCAGGGCCGGGGCAGGGCCGGGGCAGAGCCGGGGCAGGGCCGGGGCAGGGCCGGGGCAGGGCCGGGGCAGTTCAGGAGCAGGGCCGGGGCAGTGCAGAAGCAGGGCCGGGGCAGTTCAGGAGCAGGGTCGGGGCAGTGCAGGAGTAGGACCGGGGCAGGGCCGGGGAAGAGCTGCGACAGGGCCTGACGAGGCCGTACGGGGCCTATAACGGAGCCTGACGGGCCTTACGGGGCCTTAAACGGGGCCAATGGGGCCTGACGGGGCTTATAACGGGGCCTGACGGGGCCGTACGGGGCTTCTAACGGGGCCAAACGGGGCCTGACGGGGCCTTACGGGGCCTCTAACGGGGCCTGAAGGAGCCTTACGGGGCCACTAACGGGGCCTGACGGGCCTTACGGGGCCTTAAACGGGGCCAAATGGGGCCTTATAACGGGGCCTGACGGGGCCGTACGGGGCCTCTAACGGGGCCTGACGGGCCTTACGGGGCCTTAAACGGGGCCAAATGGGGCCTTACGGGGCCATACGGGGCCTTACGGGGCCTGACGGGGCCTTACGGGGCCTTAAACGGGGCCAAACGGGGCCTGATGGGGTCTTAAACGGGGCCCTAAACGGGGCCTTAAGGGGCCTTGCGGGGCCTTACGGGGCCTTACGGGGCCTTAAAACGGGGCCGTAAACGGGGTCGGAAAGGGGCCTTACGGGGCCTTACGGGGCCATACGGGGCCTGACGGGGCCTTAAATGGGGCCGTAAACGGGCCTTACGGGGCCTTAAGAGGCCTTACGGGGCCTAACGGGGCCTGACGGGGCCTTACGGGCCCTTAAACGGGGCCTTAAACGGGGCCGTAAGGGGCCTTACGGGGCCTAACGAGGCCTTACGGGGCCTTACGGGGCGGGCGCTGGCTCTAAGGGCGGGCGCAGGGGCCGTGACGGGCCTCGAAGGGAAGGCGCAAAGCGCGCGTCAAGTAGGCAGGGGAGAAATTTCAGTGGTGGGCCCTTTCTAAAAAATCTCGAAACTAGCTCTATACCATGTGAGAATGATAGACGAAAGAATGAATGAACTAGAAATGAGATGGGTACATATAGGAAACACATAAGTGTTGTACCCTCTAAGAGCTACCCCACTACAGCCTAAATAGACCATAGCAGATATAAGTTTGACAGTCGGCGTATTTTGCGGCGTTGAGATAGATCGCGTTTTCTCTGTCCAGGATGTTGAGTCTGAGGTACTGAGTTATGGTAGAGGAAACCGTGAGTGAGAGATCCTGTTGCAGCACGATGAGGGGGAGTTTGTTGTGTCAAAGCACTATAGTGGCACGGTCATCGCACTCCCATTCAGCCTACAAGCCTACTTAGCTTTTGGAATTTTGTGGGGAGATGATTCAACATGCGTTTTTTAAACCCACAAAGTTTTAGAAAATTTTAAGCAGTTTACAAGGCATGGCAACATTTTTAGTTTCAAGACTTATGGCATCCCGGAAGTGTGTGTTACTCTTTTTTGGTAACACCAGAGTTCACAATTTCGGCTTCTGACTCATCTACCAAGCTCTGATTGGTGTGAAAATCGGTGTAGAAGTCCTTTGCCGTGTTTTGCAGGTGGTCACCGAGTTTCAGGACAACCCAGCATCGGAGCAGCACGTGACAGCTGTCGAAAGTTACTGTTCCGTAGTCATGGTGCACTGTTGGCAGCATTTCCCTTGCCACCCTTTCATTGTTGTCATGCCAATGGTGCAGGGACAGAGAATGAGACAAGAAGTACAGGTGGTCAAGTGGGACTCAACCACCCTCCTTTTTGAGAAGTGTGGTCTTGCTGAAAGCAGCTTGCAAGAGGGTGCAAGTGGGAAGACAAGCTGACTCATGGTTGACTTGACTCACTATTGGTGGCCTTGAGTACAGCTCTGAACATCCAAGTGTGCTTGGCTTTGCTGACCTAGCTAGTTTCAGAGTTATATTGTTATAACTGCATGTAGTTCTAGCTGTAGTGTAGTTATCCTAATTTCCTGCTTGGTGGTGTACCCCCCTTTCCTACCTTATTTGTACTTCACTCTCTATAGTGAAATTACTTTTCTTGCTCTCCAACTCTTCAGATAGTCATGCATAGCCTAAACTCTAGCATGGCTCCTAAGCTTGCTCCTAAACTCTAACTTCGATTCTGATAGCTAGGACGTTTCCCATCCTTCTCTAGCCTTTCTCCCCTAGGACTTAACCTTCTCTGAGTTCCCAGGATGGTCCCAACCCCTTAAGAGTCCCCTAGGCAATGTTGTACTTCCCTCTTCCTTGCATCAATGAAACTACACGTTTTCAGCCGAGCTTACGTTTTCATTCACTGCGTAGCGCATACACCTCTGATGAAAGCAAGCAATATATAGTTGGAAAGCAGACACTTGAAGCTAACGTCTGTCCAAGTTTCAGCCTCGTACGTTATTGGAGCTGATCGTGACGGCGTTATTGTGAGAATGATAGACGAAAGAATGAATGAACTAGAAATGAGATGGGTACATATAGGAAACACATAAGTGTTGTACCCTCTAAGAGCTACCCCACTACAGCCTAAATAGACCATAGCAGATATAAGTTTGACACACCCCCATAGGCAAAGTGGGGGAGAACAAGAGGTCACAAGACCAGTCAAGAAAAGCAAAGCAAGCTCAGGGTGGATCACAAAGTCACCACACAGTCTGAGCACAAGCAAAGGGCCATAAGGCCAGTTCACATGCAGGTATAAGTATATAGAGTACAGTACAAGCAGAGTCAAGAAGTCAACAAGTGAGGCACAGTAGGTAAAAGGCCTAACACAGTACAGAAACGCTGATGATCACAAGGCTGAAGTGCCTTGGTGAAAACATCAGCAGTGTTGGCCTGAGAGGCCACGTAAGCAAGACGAAGCTGGCCACGCTGCTGCAACTCTCGAGCAAGGAAGTAGCGCAGAGCAATGTGCTTCGTTCTGTGCTCCAGTCTGTGCTCCTGACACAAGGCCAGCATGGCCTTGTTGTCGACGTACAGAACTGGAGGAGAACGAGGCGCCTCTCCCAAGTCAGTCAGCAGGTAGGTGAGCCAGCGAAGCTCCTGTGCAGCCATGGCCCCAGCGTAGATCTCAGCCTCACAACTGGAGCTGAGAACAGAAAAAGAGCGGGTAGACCGCCAGGAGACAGAACCGGAGCCAAGGCTGAAGGTGTAACCCTGTGACGACCGCTGGGGTAGCCAAGTCGTCAACCCAGGAGGCGTCAGCGTGACCAGTGAGGACAACTCGAGCCCGTCCTCCAAGCACGAGCCCCATGCCCGATGTACTGCACAAGTATCGCAACACCCTCTTCGCAGCATCCCAGTGCACCTTTCGGTGCCTGCCGGGAGCCACGTAGCGAGCCAGAAGGCTGAGAGGGTATGCGAGGTCAGGTCGTGTGCAAGTCATCAGGTACATGAGGCAGCCCACAAGCTCTGGATACGAGCCACTCGGCTCTACGGACTCGTCCGAAGGTGGAGCTGAGAGCGAGTGACCGGTAGGCAGAGGAGTGGACTGTGGCGAGGAGTAGGTGAAGCCGAAGCGCTGAAGGACCTGCTGCACCATGTGTGACTGAGTCAAGGTAATGGTGCGCTGTGCTCTGTCCCGGGTAATCCGCAAGCCAAGATAGCTTGTGAGCTCACCCAGGTCTGTGCACGTGTGTCTCTTCTGCAGCTCGGACTTCACGTGGGCGAGTGCCTCCGTGTCAGCAGTAGCAAAGACAAGGTCGTCTACGTACACAAGAACGTAGAACGGCGGCAGAGTAGCGTCAGTGCGTAGAAACAGAGAAGGGTCAGCAGTGGAAGGAGCAAAACCAAGAGCAGCAAGAGTCATCCTGAGCGTGTCGTGCCACTCACGGGGTGCCTGGCGGAGACCGTAGACTGGCCGCCGGAGGCTCCACTGGGTACCAGCAGGAAACGACCCAGTGAAGCCAGGTGGGCGGCGCAGCCAGATCTCCTCGTGCAGGCTGCCCTGTAGGAAGGCTGTGCTGAAGTCAAGCGAGTGGAGCTCGTAGTCACGCTGAGCAGCAACGTGCAGCAGTACCCGAAGAGTGGTCATCTTCGGGGTAGGGGAGAAGGTCTGAAAGAAGTCAACTCCCTGTCGCTGACTGAAGCCACGTGCAACGTAACGCGCCTTGAAGGCAGGCGGAGAACCCGGCGGCCGCTTCACCCTGAAGATCCACATGCCACTGACGATGTTCGCCCCAGGTGGGGGAACCTCGTCTACGTAGGTGCCTGTGGACTTCCAGGAAGCCATCTCTGCGTCCATGGCTGCCTGCCACTGAGAGGAGTAGGGACCCTCTATCGCCTGTGCGTAAGAGCGCGGGGTCGGGATGTCTAGTGCATCCGGGTCTCCCTCAGGGGCAAGCAGCATGGACACGAGATGAGGTGAAGCAGCAGCAAAACACTCAAGTTCCTCCTGTCTGTCCTCAAGGACGTCCGTGCCAAGAGCACACTCACCCCCGACGGACGGAGGACAGACAGACGCAGACACAGACTCAGCAATAAGACTAGCGGCGTAGTCTAGGCGACAGGCTGCAGCAAAGTCAACAAGCTCAGCAACGAGAGAAGACGCAGCAGAGGACTCAAACAGAGGGTCAGTGACAGCAGTGGCCAGAAAGCGCGTGACAGTAGGACTAGCAGCACGAAGGGAGTCAGACTCCGGGTCCGGACCGTCAGGAAGAGAGGACGCAGGAGGAGAGGGCAGAGGGACACGCTGTGGAGCAGTAGAAGGACGCAGTGTCATAGAGTGAGTGCCTGGGACAGGAGGAAGACGCGGACGCGAAACACGACCAGCGCGAACAGTACGGACAGGCGACGCAGGACGAGACTCAGGCGACACAGGACGAGACTCAGGCTCACGACGCTCCGTAAGACCTCTAGTCGGACCAGAGTAAGGAGAAGGACCAGGCAGCGGAGAGGCCGGCTGCAACTGCGACTGGGACTGGACCGGCGGTGGACTCAGGAAGGGAGGAGGAGGAGGACCCGGAGAAGGCGGGGAGCCAAGAACCTGCTGAAGGAGTGGAACGAAGTACGGCCGCGGCCGCGCAGCGCCTCCAGAAACAGCAGAGACAGAACCGGTACCCTCAGCCCCAGGGTCTCTAGTCCCAGCAGCACCTCCAGCAGCTCCAGCACCAGCACCACCTCCAGCAGCGCCAGCACCAGCACCACCAGCAGCACCAGCACCTCCAGCAGCTCCAGCACCAGCACCACCTCCAGCAGCACCAGCACCTCCAGTAGCTCCAGCAGCACCTCCAGCACCTCCAGCAGCTCCAGCAGCACCTCCAGCACCTCCAGCAGCTCCAGCACCAGCAGCACCTCCAGCAGCTCCAGCACCAGCACCACCTCCAGCAGCGCCAGCACCTCCAGTAGCTCCAGTAGCACCTCCAGCACCTCCAGCAGCCCCAGCACCAGCAGCACCAGCACCAGCAGCAACTCGACAGCGCCGAGAGTAACACTCACGAAGCCGCTGTGGAGAGAGGGGCTCTCGCCGCGACGGGACACCTAGAGCACCTCCAGACGCAGCACGCGCAGGCTCAGTACCTCCAGACACAGTACCCTCAGGCGCCACACCCCCAGGCTCAGCACGCCCAGTCTCAGAACCCCCAGACTCAGCACCCCCAGACTCAGCACCCCTAGCAGCACCTGAGTCGACAGCTACCTCGACCGGCTCGGCAGGGTCTACCTGGGACACACCTGAGGGGGCAGGACCCTGGGGGGGGAGGGGGTCTACCAGGGGAGTACTTGTTGCCAGGAAGAGCGGCGGGGGGGGGGGGAGAGGCAGTGCGGTAGGGAAAGAGACGGTAGTACGACACCGACTCGTCGAACGTGACGTCCTGAGAGGACAGAACACGACGTGAGGTGGGGTGGTAGAACTGCCACCCGGGTGCGTCAGGAGGGAAGCCAAGGAAGACACAGGGAACGGCACGGGAGGACAGCTTGTCCGCTGTAGTATCGCGGACAAAAGCTCGAGATCCCCAGACACGGAACGCGGACGCATCGCCAACCTTCCCCGTCCACCGCAGAGTAGGTGTGGTCTCCGGCAAGGAGACACGAGGCTGAAGGTTGATCTGATGCGCAGCGTACTGAACCGCGAACGGCCACAGAAAATGGGGAGCAGCCGCATGGATCATGGACGTACGAGCGACGTCCATGACCATGCCAATGCGGCGCTCAGCAATCCCATTTTGCTGCGGGGAGGCCGGAAGCGTGAACGTCTGGCGGATGCCCTCCGAACGACAGAAGGCTCGCAGGAGGTCGGAGGAAAACTCCCCTCCTCTGTCCGAGTGCAGACGCAGAACAGGAAGGTCTGAGCCGAAACTCTCACTGAGCTGGCGACGAGCACCGCGGATCCAGTCGATCAACACCTCAGGAACCTCACCCTTGCTGCGCAAGGGGAAGACTGTGGTGTAACGCGAGTAGTCGTCAACGACCAGGAGGAAGTAGCGCTCGTGACTCTGTCCACGGACGCGGGCTGGGCCCCACACGTCCATGTGAAGAGTCTGCAGAGGAGCCTCTGTCGGAGGAAACGAGGAGGAGTGAGGGGCAGCGCGCTGCCGGCCCTCGACACAAGGAACACAGGTGGGGGCAGGCCCCGGAGGAAGGGGAGGGAGAGACCTGGGTAGACCCGAGACAAGGGCACGGGAGGCCATACCTCGAAGACGAGGCAGGGAGGGGTGACCAAGGCGGTGGTGCCAAAGGAGGGTCTCGTGTGCCAAAGGACGACACGAGCATGGGGCAGGCGCAGGACTAGACCTGGACGTGGCAGCAAACACCTGACTGGACGCGGCTACCGGACCAGACGCAGAGACTGGAGGAGGCGCAGTAGTCAGTGTGTACAGACTCGACCCTGGCCGACGGGTGAACGTGGCCAGGTGGCGGCCCGTCCGAGAGCAAGTGCAGTGGGTCACACGCTGACCTCCAGGGGTGAACTGGTCAACCCACGCGTCCTGGAGGTCAGCTCCACTCACCAGGTTCGTAGAGAACGAGGGGAGGTGGAGTCCCGACAGCAAGCCCGACAGGGCCGCAGGACACGGTAGGATAGTGGAGGAGTGTGCAAGTACTGGGCCCCCTGAGGGGTCAGCAAGGGAGACCGCAACAGGCCGACTGAGCGGCGTGAGCGTGGTGCTGTCTCTAAAGAAAGAGCGCGAAGCAACAGAGTCAAGTGTGAAAGTGTGAATGGACTCAGTAGGTGCAGTACCAGAGGGAGGAGACGTACCAGCACCTGGAGCAGCAGACGCACTAGCACCTAGAGCAGCAGCCGCACTAGCACCTGGAGCAGCAGACACACTAGCACCTAGAGCAGCAGCCACAGTGCCTGGGTCGGGCGGGACACGCAGGTAACAGTCACCCTCAGTAATATCAGCAAGAGCATACATAGCAGCAAGGATAGCATCAAAGTCTAGGTCAAAGATAGGCACATTCTACAGAAGCAGATCATGCCAACGAGGAAGATCAACAGCGTCAGGAAAGTGGGTACGCCAAGCGTCAGTCAAGCTGCCAAAGCAGCGCTGCGTGGTGTGTGGGAGACCACACACCTCCCCACTACGAGTGCCGGTGCGAAGAATGTACGCGCAGGGACCTGCACCCCCAGACCTCCCACGCCCAGCGTACCACTCACGAAGCTGCTGAACAGACGGGGTCTCACGGGTGCGCAGCTGCTGCTGACGCTGGCTGCCACCAAGGCCTCCACGCTGCGTGGCCGCACCGCGATCAGCACCACCTCCTCCGCTACCTCCACCACCGCCGCCGCCGCCGCCGCCGCCTCCTCCGCCACCGCCGCCACGGCCGCCACTGCCGCCACCGACGCCCCCACTCCCGGAACCACCCCCACCACCACCTCCACCTCCTCCACCGCTGCCTCCACCGCCCCCACCACCACCCCTGCTTCCCTTGCCCTTGCCAGTGCGGCGTCGCCCACTAGGGGTAGACGCAGCGCCGACCTCCTCAGTGCCAACGAGGTCGACAGCAGCAGCAGAGGCAACAGAGGGGAAAAGGGGGACAGGGGAACACCCCTCAAAGAAGGGGGTGCGACGGTCACCGCGAGAAGCACCAACAGCTAAGATACTCTTCTCAGCTGCAGCAAGGCGCTCCTCTAGCAAGTCGACAGTCAGCTCGGTAGGGCAAAGGGAGAGAAAGTGATCCCTGACTGAGGAGAGAGAGTCAGGGAGGCGGGTGACTAGGTAGTAAAGGGTGATGTACATGGGGGGGGAGTTCGTGGGAAGAAACTCAGTGGGAAGGGCAGCGCGGTAGCGAGCGTCACTAGTGCGGAGGTGAGCAACTAGGTCAGCAACTGTGGAAAAGGCGGCAAGGTCAGGAAAAAGGTACGGCAGCATAAGGCGGCTGAGGGCAGCAGTGGTAGGGGAGGAGTAGCGTGCAACTACAGCGTCGTACAGAGCCCTAGCACTCTTGTACTGACTAAAGTGCGCGCGCTCAGTAGACGGCAGGTGGTTGCGCACAGCAAGACGAGCAGCAGCATCGCGCGTGAGCCACTGCGAGTGAACAGTACTGTCAGCATCAGCAGTAGGGGCAGTAGAGGCGCCAGATGTGAGATCGAACAGTGAGAGACCATCCTTGCTATTGCACTGTAGGAAAAGCTGCAGATCATCTAGCCAGACCTCAAAGTCAACAGCCCGACCCTCAGCATCAAAGGTAAGAACATTGAGACTAGCCATGACAGGAGAAGCAGCAGGCTAGCAGCAGCAGCAGTGAAACTCGGCTAAGCCGGCTAGTCAGGGCGGCGCTCGTACCAGGGGAGAGGCTGGGGCAGGGCCGGGGTAGGGCCGGGGCAGTTCAGGAGCAGGGCCGGGGGAGGGCCGGGGCAGTTCAGGAGCAGGGCCGGGGCAGGGCAGGGGCAGGGCCGGGGCAGGGCCGGGCGGTTCAGGAGCAGGGCCGGGGCAGGGCCAGGGCAGAGCCGGGCCAGGGCCGGGGCAGATCAGGGGCAGGGCCGGGGCAGTGCAGGAGCAGGGCCGGGGCAGTTCAGGAGCAGGGCCGGGGCAGAGCCGGGGCAGGGCCGGGGCAGGGCCGGGGCAGTTCAGGAGCAGGGCCGGGGCAGGGCCGGGGCAGGGCCGGGGCAGAGCCGGGGCAGGGCCGGGGCAGGGCCGGGGCAGTTCAGGAGCAGGGCCGGGGCAGTGCAGAAGCAGGGCCGGGGCAGTTCAGGAGCAGGGTCGGGGCAGTGCAGGAGTAGGACCTGGGCAGGGCCGGGGAAGAGCTGCGACAGGGCCTGACGAGGCCGTACGGGGCCTATAACGGGGCCTGACGGGCCTTACGGGGCCTTAAACGGGGCCAATGGGGCCTGACGGGGCTTATAACGGGGCCTGACGGGGCCGTACGGGGCCTCTAACGGGGCCAAACGGGGCCTGACGGGGCCTTACGGGGCCTCTAACGGGGCCTGAAGGAGCCTTACGGGGCCACTAACGGGGCCTGACGGGCCTTACGGGGCCTTAAACGAGGCCAAATGGGGCCTTATAACGGGGCCTGACGGGGCCGTACGGGGCCTCTAACGGGGCCTGACGGGCCTTACGGGGCCTTAAACGGGGCCAAATGGGGCCTTACGGGGCCATACGGGGCCTTACGGGGCCTGACGGGGCCTTACGGGGCCTTAAACGGGGCCAAACCGGGCCTGACGGGGTCTTAAACGGGGCCCTAAATGGGGCCTTAAGGGGCCTTGCGGGGCCTTACGGGGCCTTACGGGGCCTTACGGGGCCTTAAAACGGGGCCGTAAACGGGGTCGGAAAGGGGCCTTACGGGGCCTTACGGGGCCATACGGGGCCTGACGGGGCCTTAAATGGGGCCGTAAACGGGCCTTACGGGGCCTTAAGGGGCCTTACGGGGCCTAACGGGGCCTGACGGGGCCTTACGGGGCCTTAAACGGGGCCTTAAACGGGGCCGTAAGGGGCCTTACGGGGCCTAACGAGGCCTTACGGGGCCTTACGGGGCGGGCGCTGGCTCTAAGGGCGGGCGCAGGGGCCGTGACGGGCCTCGAAGGGAAGGCGCGAAGCGCGCGTCAAGTAGGCAGGGGAGAAATTTCAGTGGTGGGCCCTTTTTAAAAACTCTCGAAACTAGCTCTATACCATGTGAGAATGATAGACGAAAGAATGAATGAACTAGAAATGAGATGGGTACATATAGGAAACACATAAGTGCTGTACCCTCTAAGAGCTACCCCACTACAGCCTAAATAGACCATAGCAGATATAAGTTTAACAGTCGGCGTATTTTGCGGCGTTGAGATAGATCGCGTTTTCTCTGTCCAGGATGTTGAGTCTGAGGTACTGAGTTATGGTAGAGGAAACCGTGAGTGAGAGATCCTGTTGCAGCACGATGAGGGGGAGTTTGTTGTGCCAAAGCACTATAGTGGCACGGTCATCGCACTCCCATTCAGCCTACAAGCCTGCTTAGCTTTTGGAATTTTGTGGGGAGGTGATTCAACATGCGTTTTTTAAACCCACAAAGTTTTAGAAATTTTTAAGCAGTTTACAAGGCATGGCAACATTTTTAGTTTCAAGACTTATGGCATCCCGGAAGTGTGTGTTACTCTTTTTTGGTAACACCAGAGTTCACAATTTCGGCTTCTGACTCATCTACCAAGCTCTGATTGGTGTGAAAATCGGTGTAGAAGTCCTTTGCCGTGTTTTGCAGGTGGTCACCGAGTTTCAGGACAACCCAGCATCGGAGCAGCACGTGACAGCTGTCGAAAGTTACTGTTCCGTAGTCATGGTGCACTGTTGGCAGCATTTCCCTTGCCACCCTTTCATTGTTGTCATGCCAATGGTGCAGGGACAGAGAATGAGACAAGAAGTACAGGTGGTCAAGTGGGACTCAACCACCCTCCTTTTTGAGAAGTGTGGTCTTGCTGGAAGCAGCTTGCAAGAGGGTGCAAGTGGGAAGACAAGCTGACTCATGGTTGACTTGACTCACTATTGGTGGCCTTGAGTACAGCTCTGAACATCCAAGTGTGCTTGGCTTTGCTGACCTAGCTAGTTTCAGAGTTATATTGTTATAACTGCATGTAGTTCTAGCTGTAGTGTAGTTATCCTAATTTCCTGCTTGGTGGTGTACCCCCCTTTCCTACCTTATTTGTACTTCACTCTCTATAGTGAAATTACTTTTCTTGCTCTCCAACTCTTCAGATAGTCATGCATAGCCTAAACTCTAGCATGGCTCCTAAGCTTGCTCCTAAACTCTAACTTCGATTCTGATAGCTAGGACGTTTCCCATCCTTCTCTAGCCTTTCTCCCCTAGGACTTAACCTTCTCTGAGTTCCCAGGATGGTCCCAACCCCTTAAGAGTCCCCTAGGCAATGTTGTACTTCCCTCTTCCTTGCATCAATGAAACTACACGTTTTCAGCCGAGCTTACGTTTTCATTCACTGCGTAGCGCATACACCTCTGATGAAAGCAAGCAATATATAGTTGGAAAGCAGACACTTGAAGCTAACGTCTGTCCAAGTTTCAGCCTCGTACATTATTGGAGCTGATCGTGACGGCGTTTTGAACAGAGGCGGTTTGAAGTTATTAGATTCTTCTTAGGCGGTTTCACAGGCATCTGCGACCCCTAAGTAGACTCTAGACTATAACACGTAGTCACACTGGGCTGCAACGTGTAGCAACACCTGAAGAGTGGTCATCTTTGGGGTGGGGGAGAAGGTCTGAAAGAAGTCGACCCCCTCACGCTGACTGAAGCCTCGAGCAACGTAGCGTGCCTTGAGGGCAGGCGCCTAAACTCTAGCATGGCTCCTAAGCTTGCTCCTAAACTCTAACTTCGATTCTGATAGCTAGGACGTTTCCCATCCTTCTCTAGCCTTTCTCCCCTAGGACTTAACCTTCTCTGAGTTCCCAGGATGGTCCCAACCCCTTAAGAGTCCCCTAGGCAATGTTGTACTTCCCTCTTCCTTGCATCAATGAAACTACACGTTTTCAGCCGAGCTTACGTTTTCATTCACTGCGTAGCGCATACACCTCTGATGAAAGCAAGCAATATATAGTTGGAAAGCAGACACTTGAAGCTAACGTCTGTTCAAGTTTCAGCCTCGTACGTTATTGGAGCTGATCGTGACGGCGTTTTGAACAGAGGCGGTTCGAAGTTATTAGATTATGCTTAGGCGGTTTCACGGGCATCCGCGACCCCTAAGTAGACTCTAGACTATAACACGTAGTCACACTGGGCTGCAACGTGTAGCAACACCTGAAGAGTGGTCATCTTTGGGGTGGGGGAGAAGGTCTGAAAGAAGTCGACCCCCTCACGCTGACTGAAGCCTCGAGCAACGTAGCGTGCCTTGAGGGCAGGCGCCTAAACTCTAGCATGGCTCCTAAGCTTGCTCCTAAACTCTAACTTTGATTCTGATAGCTAGGACGTTTCCCATCCTTCTCTAGCCTTTCTCCCCTAGGACTTAATCTTCTCTGAGTTCCCAGGATGGTCCCAACCCCTTAAGAGTCCCCTAGGCAATGTTGTACTTACCTCTTCCTCGCATCAATGAAACTACACGTTTTCAGCCGAGCTTACGTTTTCATTCACTGCGTAGCGCATACACCTCTGATGAAAGCAAGCATTATATAGTTGGAAAGCAGACACTTGAAGCTAACGTCTGTCCAAGTTTCAGCCTCGTACGTTATTGGAGCTGATCGTGACGGCGTTTTGAACAGAGGCGGTTCGAAGTTATTAGATTATGCTTAGGCGGTTTCACGGGCATCTGCGACCCCTAAGTAGACTCTAGACTATAACACGTAGTCACACTGGGCTGCAACGTGTAGCAACACCTGAAGAGTGGTCATCTTTCGGGTGGGGGAGAAGTTCTGAAAGAAGTCGACCCCCTCACGCTGACTGAAGCCTCGAGCAACGTAGCGTGCCTTGAGGGCAGGCGCCTAAACTCTAGCATGGCTCCTAAGCTTGCTCCTAAACTCTAACTTCGATTCTGATAGCTAGGACGTTTCCCATCCTTCTCTAGCCTTTCTCCCCTAGGACTTAACCTTCTCTGAGTTCCCAGGATGGTCCCAACCCCTTAAGAGTCCCCTAGGCAATGTTGTACTTCCCTCTTCCTTGCATCAATGAAACTACACGTTTTCAGCCGAGCTTACGTTTTCATTCACTGCGTAGCGCATACACCTCTGATGAAAGCAAGCAATATATAGTTGGAAAGCAGACACTTGAAGCTAACGTCTGTCCAAGTTTCAGCCTCGTACGTTATTGGAGCTGATCGTGACGGCGTTTTGAACAGAGGCGGTTCGAAGTTATTAGATTTTGCTTAGGCGGTTTCACGGGCATCCGGGACCCCTAAGTAGACTCTAGACTATAACACGTAGTCACACTGGGCTGCAACGTGTAGCAACACCTGAAGAGTGGTCATCTTTGGGGTGGGGGAGAAGGTCTGAAAGAAGTCGACCCCCTCACGCTGACTGAAGCCTCGAGCAACGTAGCGTGCCTTGAGGGCAGGCGCCTAAACTCTAGCATGGCTCCTAAGCTTGCTCCTAAACTCTAACTTCGATTCTGATAGCTAGGACGTTTCCCATCCTTCTCTAGCCTTTCTCCCCTAGGACTTAACCTTCTCTGAGTTCCCAGGATGGTCCCAACCCCTTAAGAGTCCCCTAGGCAATGTTGTACTTCCCTCTTCCTTGCATCAATGAAACTACACGTTTTCAGCCGAGCTTACGTTTTCATTCACTGCGTAGCGCATACACCTCTGATGAAAGCAAGCAATATATATTTGGAAAGCAGACACTTGAAGCTAACGTCTGTCCAAGTTTCAGCCTCGTACGTTATTGGAGCTGATCGTGACGGCGTTTTGAACAGAGGCGGTTCGAAGTTATTAGATTTTGCTTAGGCGGTTTCACGGGCATCCGCGACCCCTAAGTAGACTCTAGACTATAACACGTAGTCACACTGGGCTGCAACGTGTAGCAACACCTGAAGAGTGGTCATCTTTGGGGTGGGGGAGAAGGTCTGAAAGAAGTCGACCCCCTCACGCTGACTGAAGCCTCGAGCAACGTAGCGTGCCTTGAGGGCAGGCGCCTAAACTCTAGCATGGCTCCTAAGCTTGCTCCTAAACTCTAACTTCGATTCTGATATCTAGGACGTTTCCCATCCTTCTCTAGCCTTTCTCCCCTAGGACTTAACCTTCTCTGAGTTCCCAGGATGGTCCCAACCCCTTAAGAGTCCCCTAGGCAATGTTGTACTTCCCTCTTCCTTGCATCAATGAAACTACACGTTTTCAGCCGAGCTTACGTTTTCATTCACTGTGTAGCGCATACACCTCTGATGAAAGCAAGCAATATTTAGTTGGAAAGCAGACACTTGAAGCTAACGACTATCCAAGTTTCAGCCTCGTACGTTATTGGAGCTGATCGTGACGGCGTTTTAAACAGAGGCGGTTCGAAGTTATTAGATTTTTCTTAGGCGGTTTCACGGGCATCCGCGACCCCTAAGTAGACTCTAGACTATAACACGTAGTCACACTGGGCTGCAACGTGTAGCAACACCTGAAGAGTGGTCATCTTTGGGGTGGGGGAGAAGGTCTGAAAGAAGTCGACCCCCTCACGCTGACTGAAGCCTCGAGCAACGTAGCGTGCCTTGAGGGCAGGCGGAGAACCCGGCGGCCGCTTCACCCTGAAAATCCACATGCCACTGACGATGTTCGCCCCTGGATGGGGAACCTCATCAACGTAGGTGGCTGTGGACTTCCGGGAAGCCATCTCTGCGTCCATTGCTGTCTGCCACTGAGAGGAGTACTCACCCAAGATCGCCTCTCTGTAAGAGCGCAGGGTGGAGATGTCAAGTGCATCCAGGTCTCCCTTAGGGGCAAGCAGCATGGTAGCGAGATGAGGTGCAGCAGCCGCAAGGAACTCCATCTCCTCCTGTCTGTCCTCAAGAACGTCACAGCCAAGGGCAACCTTACCCTCCTGTCTAGGCGGTACACAGCAGCAAAGTCAACTAGCTCAGCGACTAAGGCAGACGCTGCAGGAGACGAGAACGTAGGGTCTATCACAACCGTAGCAAGAAAGCGAGTAACAGTAGGACTGGACGCACGAGCAAGGTCAGACGGAGGGTCAGCAACGTCAGTAAGAGAAGACGCGGGAGGTGACGGTAGGACAACACGCTGTGGAATAGAGGAAGGACGGAGTGTCATATCGTGAGTGCCTGGGACAGCCGGAGCACGAGGACGACGCACACGACGAACACGAGCAGGAACGGAAGCTCTAGTCTCAGGCTCTCTACGCTCAGGAGTGGTAGCACGAGTCTCAGGCTCTCGACGCTCAGTGAGGGACTCTGTCACAGCAGTGTAAGGAGCAGGAGCAGGCAGTGGGGAGTGTGGCAGTAGCGGTGGGAATAGTAACGGAGGAGTAGTACCAGCGGCTGGGAACTCAGTAGGAGCTGGAGGAAGACTGAGAAGGTGGCAAAGCGCACCAGTAGGTCCAGCACCTCCAGCACCAGCAGCACCTCCAGCACTAGCAGCTCCAGCACCTCTAGCACTAGTAGCACCTCCAGCACCTCCAGCAGTACCTCCAGTACCTCCAGCAGTGGCACCTCCAGCACCTCCATCGCCAGTAGCACCTCCAGCACGAGTAGCTCCAGCACCTCCAGCACCTCTAGCACCTCCAGCAGTAGCAGCTCCAGCACCTCCAGCACCAGCAGCACCAGCAGCACCTCCAGCAGTAGCAGCTCCAGCACCTCCAGCACTAGCAGCACCTCCAGCACTAGCAGCACCTCCAGGACTAGCAGCGCCAGCACCTGCAGCACCTCCAGCACTCCCGGCAGCACCTCCAGCACCTCCAGCACTGTCAGTGCCTCTAGGACTTGCAGCTCCACCACCTCCAGCACCAGCAGTACCTCCAGGACTAGCAGCTCCAGCACCAGCAGCATCTCCAGCACAAGCAGTATCTCCAGGACTAGCAGCGCCAGCACCTGCAGCAGGGTCACCCACAGCTCCACCGCCATTAGGACTCGCAGCACCCCAAGAGTCAACACCCCTAATCTCAGCACCCCCAGAACCCACACCTTCGGTCTCAGCACCCCCAGAACCCTCACCCCCAGTGTCACCTCTAGCAGCAGCTCCAGTGTCCTCAGCATGAGGCTGCTGAGGCGGCAAAGACGGCCTCGGCAGAAAACCAGGGGGGGTCTCGAAGCGAGGAGAGCGAGCAACCTCAGGCTCAGCACCCCCCGGCTAAGCACTAGCAGTCTCAGCTCCAGAGTCCACATCAGCGGGCTGCGGAGGCGGCGAAGACTGCCGAGGCGGAAAACCAGGGGGAGTCTCCAAGCGTGGAGAGTGGCGAGTGGCCGCCAAGTCGTCTGCAGCATGGTCACCCCCCTCAGCTGGGCCAGAGGAGTCAAAAGAGATCTCCACTGGCTCATCCAAGGGGGGTGGGTCTACCTAAGACACACCTGAGGGAGCGGGACCCTGCGGGGGGAGTGGGTCTACCGGGGGTGGATTGGTACCAGGAAGAGAGGCGCGAGGGGGACCGGGTGGGACGTGTGCGGGTGTAGCCTGTAGTAAGAGATAGACTCGTCAAAGGTGACGTCCTGGGAGGAGAAGACTCGACGCGAGCGCGGGTGGTAGAACTTCCACAACGGGGCGTCTGTGGGGAAGCCCAAGAAGACGCAGCGGAGAGTGCGAGGAGAGAGCTTGCTCGCGGTGGTATCACGAACAAGAGAGAGCGCGCCCCATACCCGAAACGTCGACGCATCGCCAACCTCTCCCATCCAACGTAGCGTGGGCGAAGTCTCTGGCAAAGAGACACGGGGCCAGAGGTTGAGCTGATGCGCGGCGTATCGAACCGCAAACGGCCACAGAAAATGGGGAGCAACCGCATGGATCATGGAGGTACGAGCAACCTCCATGATCAAGCCAATGCGACGCTCAGCAATCCCATTTTGCTGAGGAGATGCCAGAAGCGTGAATGACTGGAGGATGCCCTCGTCTCGACAGAACTCCTCAAGGAAGCTACAAGAGAACTCACTGCCCCTGTTAGAGTGCAGACGCAGGACTGGCAAGTCCCGCCGAAACCGCTCGCGCAGCTGGTAGCACAAATCCAGGGGATCAAAACACCGCTAATGTCCGCCTTGCACCGCAAGGGGAAGACAGTGGTGTAGCGTGTTGGTCGTCAACAACTAGCAGGAAGTAGCGCTCCTGGTCCGTTCCACTGACGGGGGCCGGGCCCCACACGTCCATGTGGAGAGTCTGCAGAGGAGCAGTGGTTGGAGGAAACTCAGAAGAGTGAGGAGCGGCGCGTTGCTGCCCCTTGATGCAGGGAAGGCACGGTGGTGTAGGCGAACGCAGGAGGGAGGGCAGGGACCTGGGAAGGCCAGAGACAAGGAGACGGGAGTGCATGCTGCGGAGACGCGGCAGCGAGGGGTGACCGAGGCGGTGGTGCCAGACGAGAGTCTGGTGGGAGAGTACGCGACACGAGCAAGACGCTGCAAGCTGACCAGACGCAGACACCTGACTGGACGCAGCCACCTGACCTGACTCAGCCACTTGTGCAGACGAAGTGGTCAGTGTGTACAGACTAGACCCAGGCCGTCGAGTGAACGTAGCAAGGTGACGATCAGTCCTGGAGCACGTACAGATCCCCTCACGCTGCCCTCCTAGAGTGTCAACCCATACATCCTGAAGAGCGGCGTTGCTCACCAAGTTCGTAAAAAACGTGGGGAGGTGGAGACCTGACAGAGAACCGGAGGGGACTGCTGGACACGGAAGGACAGTGGAGGCTCATGCGACTACTGGGCCCCCAGTTGGGACAGCCAGTGAGATTGGTACCGGTGCAGCTAGTGGTGTGAGTGTGGTGTAGTCACGAAAGAAACAACGAGACGCGCCTGAGTCAAGTGTGAAAGTGTGAAGGGCCTCAGCGGAGGCAGCAGACTCACTAGCAGCAGACTCACTAGTACCTGTGACTGCAGACTCACAAACACCTAGAGCTGCAGCAGACTCACAAGCACCTAGAGCAGCAGCATCGACACCAACATCACGAGTAAGCCACTGTGAGCGAGTCGCACTGTCAGCTGTGGCGGGAGGGGCGGGAGCGACGCCAGACGTGTGGTCAAACAACGAAACGTTGTCTCTAGAGTCGCTCAGTAAGTACAGCTGCAGGTCGTCGAGCCACGTGTCAAACTGGATCGGGCGGCCCTCATGATCGAACGCGAGAACGCGAAGGAAAGCCATAGTGGCGCAGCACGCAGGGCGGGCAAGAGCCTGGCAGCACAGGGAACAGGGCAGGCAGCAGCAAGGGGTGGCAAGCGGGCTGTGAGAATGATTGACGAGAGAAATGAGAGAAGATGGAATGAATGCACTAGAAAGCATTGGGATACATATAGCAAACCCTAACAGGGTTGTACTCACTACAGAGTACCCCACTGCAGACTAGAGAAACATAATATTCTGACACACCCCCATAGTCAAAGTGGGGTATGATCAGCACAACAAGCAATGGTCACAAGACCAGTCAAGAGAAGAAGCAAAGCAAAGCAAGCTCAGGGTGGATCACAAAGTCACCACACATTCTGAGCACAAGTACAAGAAGCAACAGTTTATAGTTCACAGCAAATAAGTAAAGCTAGAGGCTATCACAGAGGGCAAGTGAGGAGGAGGAGGCTGGACTAATAGGAAAGGAGAGAGGGGGCAACGGCGGAAGCTGCAGACACACGGGCAACAGGAGCGGCTCGCACTGTGGCTACCGGAGGCGCACCTCCGGACTACAGGAGTAACTGGCTCCGCGGCTAAGACGAGCGGCAGGAGCAACGGACCCACGGGCGACTGGCGCAGCGGCATCACTGGGCTACCGGAAGCGCACCTCCGGACTACTGGCACTGCTAGCAACACGACGGCTACCTCCACCCAACCTCCCTCTACTGCCGCACCCCCCATTCACACACCCCCTGCTACACCCCTAGGTTCACTCACACCCCACCCCCTAGCACCACTCCGTCGACTCACACACACCCACCCCCCTCAGCGGCAGCTGCAGCAGTGGGAGACGGAGTAGGAGGAGGAGCAGGGGATGCCACACACCCGCCACCCCCATACCCTCCCCCACTGCTGCACCTGCAGCAGGTGATGGAGGAGAAGGGGGGGGGGTTGCTGTGCATGGCGCGTGCAGAGGGCAGCAGGGCGCACGGGGCGCACAGGGCAGCAGGGCAGCAGGGCGCGCTGGGCGCACAGGGCTGCAGGGCGCGCGGGGCGCACAGGGCAGCAGGGCAGCAGGGCTGGCGGGTTGGCCACACCCGCCACCCCCATACCCTCCCCCACTGCTGCACCCGCAGCAGAGAGATGGGGGGGGGGGGGGGGGGGGGGGGGGGGGAGGGGGCGGGGGGGGCAGGCAGGTGCTGCAGGTCCCCTCCCCCCACTGCCGCAACCGCACCAGGGGGATGGCAGATCCCCTCCCCCCCACTGCTGCACCCGCAGCAGGTGGAGGGAGAGGAGAAAAGGGCGGAGAGGAGGGGGGGGGGGGGGGGGGGCTGGTGCTGCAGGTCCCCTCCCCCCACTGGCGCAACCGCAGCAGGGGGATGGCAAATCCCCTCCCCCCCACTGCTGTACCCGCAGCAGGGGGAGGTAGGAGAAGGGTGGGGGACCTGGTGCTGCAGATCCCCTCCTGCCTCCCCCTGGACCTCCAAGCTTCCCCCCCTTCTCCCCGCCATCCCCATGGAAGGGGGAGGGGGGGGGGGGGGGGGGGGGCGGGGGCTGGTGCCGCAGATCCCCTCCCCCCCCACTGCTGCACCAGGGGCGGCTGCTCCAGGGGCGGCTGCAGAGGTCCAGGAGCGGCTGCACCAGGGGCGGCTGCTCCAGGGGCGGCTGCACCAGGGGCGGCTGCTCCACGGGCGGCTGCACCAGGGGCGGCTGCACCAGGGGCGGCTGCTCCAGGGGCTGCTGCTCCAGGGGCGGCTGCACCAGGGGCGGCTGCACCAGGGGCGGCTGCTCCAGGGGCGGCTGCACCAGGGGCGGCTGCTCCAGGGGCTGCTGCTCCAGGGGCGGCTGCACCAGGGGCGGCTGCTCCAGGGGCGGCTGCACCAGGGGCGGCTGCTCCGACGCGTGGCCCCCCCTCCCAGGTCGCCCCTCCCGTCGCCTGTTGAGGCGACCTGAGGGGGGGGGGGGTGGGGGCGACGCGTGGCCTCCCAGGGCGCCAGAGCAGGCGGAAGAAGGGGCGACGCGCGCCCCCCCAGGTCGCCCCTCCCGTCGCCTTGCGTGGCGAGCGGGGGGGGGGGGGGGGGGCGCGCGCGACGGGGCCGATACTGGGGGCCGCGACGGGGGCCTGCGACAGGGGGCCGCGACGGTGGGCCGCGACGAGGGGCCGCGACAGGGTCGGGGCAGGGCCGGGGTCGGGGCAGGTCCGGGACGGGGCCGCGACAGGGTCGGGGCAGGTCCGGGAAGGGGCTGCGACGGGCCTAACGGGCCGCGAAGGGGCCGCTACAGGTCGTAAAGGGGGCCGCGAAGGGGCCTAACTGGCCGCGAAGGGGCCGCGACGGAGGCCTAACGGGCCGCGAAAGGGGCCGCGACGTGTCGTAAAGGGGGGCCGCGAAGGGGCCTAACGGGCCGCGAAGGGGCCTAAACGGGGGCCTAACGGGCCGCGAAAGGGGCCGCGACGGGCCTAGCGGGCCGCGAAGGGGGCCTAACGGGCCGCGAAGGGGGCCTTACGGGCCGCGAAGGGGCCGCGATGGGGGCCTAACGGGCCGCGAAAGGGGCCACGACGGGCCTAACGGGCCGCGAAGGGGCCTAACGGGCCGCGAAAGGGGCCTCTACGGGCCGTGAAGGGGCCACTACGGGCCGCAAGGGGGGCCTCGAAGGGCAGGCGCGACGCGCGCGTCAGGCAGGTAAGGAGAAAAGAAGTTTCAGTTTCAGTTTCAGTGGTGGGCCCAAGGATCGAAAAACAGCTCTATACCATGTGAGAATGATTGACGAGAGAAATGAGAGAAGATGGAATGAATGCACTAGAAAGCATTGGGATACATATAGCAAACCCTAACAGGGTTGTACTCACTACAGAGTACCCCACTGCAGACTAGAGAAACATAATATTCTGACACGGGCTGCAAGTGGCGGCGCGCAGGCTGCAAGAGGGGCGGCTCGGGGGGCCTAGGGGCGGCCGGCGGGCCTAGGGGCGGCGGGCGGGTCGCAAGGGGCGGCTCGCGGGGCTGCAGGGGCTGCGAGAGGGCCGCAAGTGGCGGCTAGCAGGGCAGTGGGGGCGGCAAGAGGGCCTCCAGGGGCGAGGTGCGGGTCGCTGGGTTTAGGGTCGACGGGCGGGCCGGAAAGGGCGGCGCGCGGGGCCTGGGGTCGACGGGCGGGCCGCAAGGGGCGGCGCGCGGGGCAGCAGAGGCGACGGGCGGGCCGGGGCCTAGGGTCGACGGGCGGGCGGGGCCTAGATTCGACGGGCGCGCGGGGCCTAGGGTCGACGGGCGGGCCGGACCTAGGGTCGAGGGGTGGGCCGGGCCTAGGGTCGAGGGGCGGGCCGGGGCCTAGGGTCGACGGGCGCGCGGGGCAGCAGGGGCGACGGGCGGGCCGGGGCCTAGGGTCGACGGGCGCGCGGGGCAGCAGGGGCGATGGGCGGGCCAGGGCCTAGGGTCGACGAGCACGCGGGGCCTAGGGTCGACGGGCGCTCGGGGCCTAGGGTCGACGGGCGGTCCGCAAGGGGCGGGCGCGCGGGGCCTAGGGTCGAGGGGCGGGCCGCAAGAGGCGGGCGTGCGGGGCCTAGGGTCGACGGGCGGGCCGCAAGAGGGCGGCGCGCGGGGCAGCAGGTGCGGCACGAGGGCTGCAGAGGGCGGCGCGTGAGCCAGCAGGGTGGCTAGTGGGGCAGCGTAGTGGTGGGCCCTAAAAAAAAAAAACGGTCCTGACGAAGGACCTCCTCTTAAACCATGTCAAAGGAATGAACGAGAATGAATGCATTGAACAGAAGTGGGGTACAAGTACTAACCCTAATTGGGTTGTACCCCTTATGGGCTACCCCACTATAGCCTACACAAAGTAAGCAATATAACATTCTGACACCACCACCCCCGCCGCCTCCACTACCCCGTCCGTCTCCACTGCCTCCACCCCCAGAGCCACCCCCACCGCCTCCACCCCCACCACCACCACCCCCGCCACCTCCACCGCTGGTGCCACCCTCACCACCCTTGCCCCCTTTGCCCTTGCTATTGCTGCGCCTCCCACTAGGAGCAGACGCAGCGCCAACTTCCGCAGCACCAAGGAGGTCGACAGCAGCAGCAGTAGCAACTGAGGCGAGGAGAGGGGAGGGAGCACACTCTTCAAAGAAGGGGAGCGGGGAGTGCCACGAGAGGCAGCAACAGCGACAGTGCTCTTCTCAGCCTCGAGAAGGGACTTCTCGAGCGAGTCAAGCGTGAGTTTAGTGGGGTCAAGGGCTAGGAACTGGTCCAGGACAGTGCGAAGGGAGTCAGGGAGGCGAGTAACGAGGATGTACAGGGTGATATATTGCGGGGGGGGGGGGGGGGTTCGCAGCAAGAAAGGTCGGCTTCAAAGCGACGCAGTAGCGAGCCTTACTAGAGCGGAGTTGGATAAAGAGGTCAGAGACAGTGTGGAAATCGGCTAGCTCCGGATGCAGGTACGGCAGCATGAGACGGCCTAGGGCAGCAGTAGTTGGGGAGGAGTAGCGAGTGACTACAGCGTCATAGAGGGCCTTGGCTGTTTTCTACTGGCTAAAGTGCGCGCGCTCAGCTACGGGCAGGTGGTTGCGGACAGCAAGGCGGGCAGTGGCGTCACGCATGAGCCACTTCGAATGATCATCTACCACTGTGGCAGCTGGGGCTGGGAGGGTTCCTTCGGTATGCAAGAACAGTGAAATTCCATCCCTAGCCTCGCTCTGCAGGTATAGCTGGAGATCATCAAGCCAAACATCAAAGCTAGTCGCACGACCCTCAGTGGCAGTGGCAGCAGTAGACGCAGCAGTAGGAGCAGTAGGGTAGTGCTTCTTAGGCATGGCGGCGCGGCTCAGCAGGGCGGCGCGGCTCGGGCTGGGCGGCGCGGCTCGGTAGGGCGGCGCGGCGCGGGCTGGGCAGCGCGGCTCGGCAGGGCACAGCGCAGCAGCGCGTGTGGCAGCAGCAGCTCAGGCGCAGCAGCAGGACCATTTGCAGCAGCAGTAGCAGTAGCAGCGCATTCAGCAGCAGCAGCCGCGCTCAGCAGCATCAGCAGGTAGCAGCAGCAGCACCACCACCACCAGCGCTTAGCAGCAGCAGCAGCACCAGCGCTTAGCAGCAGCAGCGCGTGTGGCAGCAACAGCTCAGGCGCAGCAGCAGGAACACTTGCAGCAGCAGTAGCAGAAGCAGCGCGTTCAGCAGCAGCAGTCGCGCTCAGCAGCAGCAGCAGCAGGTAGCAGCAGCAGCAGCAGGTAGCAGCAGCAGCGCATGCATCAGGAGGGGCCGCGCAGGTGACAGCAGCAGCAGCGCACAGCAGGGCGCAGGCTGCTGGTGGGCAGCGCTGTCAGAATCCCAGTCACTAGACCACTGGGAATAAAGGGCTTGTTAAGTAGCGGGTCAGTGCGCCCATCGAGCCTGTAACCCTTCCCTAGGATCAATCGGGGATCACCGGTGGACCTCTGACACCCCCCCGCACTGGGATGCCCGAAGTGCACACACTGGGATTCAAACACGAGACCTTTGCTCTGATACCATGTCAGAATCCCAACCACTAGACCATTGGGATAAAAGGGGTTGTTAAGTAGCGGGTCAGTGCGCCCATAACCCCCCAAGACAACGAGCCAGTAAACCTTCCCTATGATCAATCGGGGATCACCAGTGGCCCCCGACAAGCGCGAGCGGGCAGGGGCACAGTGGCACTCGCAGGCAGGGGCGCAGTGGCGCTCGCGGGCAGGAAGCGCGCTCGCGGGAGGGCAATGCGCTAGGCAGCAGGCAGCGCGATTGCTGGCAGGG
The DNA here is from genome assembly GCA_947471745.1 of Closterium sp. Naga37s-1. Taxonomy (NCBI): domain Eukaryota; kingdom Viridiplantae; phylum Streptophyta; class Zygnematophyceae; order Desmidiales; family Closteriaceae; genus Closterium; species Closterium sp. Naga37s-1. Next base: position 2,279,184 of record CANJKZ010000195.1, on the reverse strand, counting down.
CAGGGCAGGGCAGCGCGGTTGCGGGTGGGGCAGGACAGATCGATCGCGCTAGAGGGGCAGCACGAAAAACAGCATATGCGGCAGCACTAGGGGTGCTCGTGGGGCAAAACGATAAGTGCGCTCTCAGGGCAGCGTGCTACGGGCAGTTATATCCTAGCGTGGTGGGCCCAAGAACACTAGGAACGGACTAGGAAGGTACCTAGACTCTGAAACCATGTTAAGAGTAGCGAGAAAGTGATGGTTGATTAGGTTAGGGGGGGGGGGGGGTACAAGATTGTCGAGAAAAGAGTTGTACCCTCTAAGGATAACCCCTACATAGCCTAGACAAGCTAGAAACATATAATGTTTTGACATTGGCCTGGGGTTTGTATCATCTCACCTGCAGGGCCCTGCCCTGGACATTAGACGCATTCTTTCGATTTCTAAAGACTCGTTTAAGTGCAGGTAATGTCTTCATCTTCAACACCCCTAGTGCACATTCACCACTGGCAATGAGCCATGCCCCAGAATTGAAATTATCTGATGTCATGATACATGTTGTAAGCCTCATACGTGTTGAATTCCCATAGACTCGGCACAGCACGGCGGACCATTCCTCATCATCCGCACAATGTATCGAATGGGACATCACAGATGCTATACGATTACAACATCTCCCCATCATTCGCACAATGCACAGTACCGTACTACTGTACGAGGCAAGGAAGCAATCCATATTCACACGATGATCTCCTCGTCGTACACAGGGCTCCCACACCCTGGGGACAGCGCATCCAGAATGCGCCACGAGTCAGTCCTCTTGTCAAACTCCTGCCCGCATTGATGGCGGGCAGGGGGCAGGGCAACGGGGAGCAGGGGGGATGGATGGGTGCAGAGCAGAGGGGAAAATGGGGAAAGGACGGGCGCAGGGCAGCGGGGAACAGGGGGGATGGATGGGAACATGTCAAGGGGGGAGCGGGGATGGGAGGGTGCAGAAAGGGGGGAGACGGGCGCAGAGCAGGGGGAGACGTGGGATGGATGAGCAGAGAGAAGAAGGAGCTGTGTGGGAAGCGCACAGTGGGCGGAATGGGAGAGCTTGGGGTGCAAAGGGGTGTGAGAGCAGCGCGCAGAGCACACAGAGTGGCCTGAGAGTAAGGAGGACATGCAGAAGAGCAGAAGAGAAAGGTGGAAGTTACAAGCAGGGGTGTGCATATGTGTTTCTGTGTGCGCGCATCTGTTGGTGCATGCATGTGTGTGCGTTGCATAGGTATGTGTCCCTGTGTGCACAATGGGAGGCCTAGGGATTTAATTGGGATGTGGGGGGAACAGGGGTAGCGGAGGCGGATGGCGACAAAAAGAGGAGGCGGTGACTGCGAAGAAGGTAAAGCGGGGATGGAAGTGCTCACAGTGCGCAGCAGGGAGGGGAGAGCTCACAGTGCGCAGCACTCTGAGGTCAGGCAGAGAGGCGAAGGCGGCACTCTCAAGAGCGTCTGTCTGCCACACGTCCTCGCCTGCCTCCTGGAAAAGCGGCTCTATTTCCACCAGCCCCAGGTTCTGGTAGCACGGAGGAGCAGGGGGACGTGAGACACGAGAGGCGAGATATGCGAGGCGTGAATGCAGGAGATGCAGAGAGAAAGAGAGAGCAAGGCGGGAACGAGGACCAGCGGCTCTATCTCCACCAGCCCCAGGTTCTGGTAGGAAGTGGAGGGGTTCAGAGGGGTACGGAAAGGTCCAGCGGCCGGAGATGCAGAGAAGAGAGCTGAGAGATGAGGGCAGTCAAAGCAGTTGCAAGAAACCACCTTCGCTGCTTCTGACTCTGTGGCTGTGACTCGGAGGAGATTAAGAATCAGGAAAGGTGAGGTGGGAAAGAGGTGGAGGAATCAAAAGCAGTGAGGCAAGTAGCAATAAAGGGCATGGAAGAGAACAAACACGTATGCATGAATGAACAAACACTCGGGCACACTTGGTGCACGGATAAGAGAGGCGCTTCTCACCTCGGGTGGGAGCTTGTGGCGATCGCCACGGTCTGTTGGAGGGACAAGGAAAGGTGGTAGTGGCGGATTAGGTTGATGTGCTGGCAGATGAGGAGGATGTGCTGGCAGATGAGGAGGATGTGCTGACAGATGAGGAGGATGTGCTGGCAGATGAGGAGGATGTGCTGGCAGATGAGGAGGATGTGCTGGCAGATGAGGGAGCAAGCAATAGGGGCGATGTGCAGACGAGGTAAATGACCATAATGGAGGCAGAGAGGAAGTAGTGGGTGGCAGGGTGGAAGAGACAGAGACAAGGGGCGTGGCAGGGAAGCAGCGCACCTTTATTGCGGCCAACCACAAAGCCAACGCCTGCATGCACACAGAAAGGAAGGAAGAGGATATGAAAGGAGAAGAACACGGGGGGTCTGAGTGATGTAATACGAGAGAGGACAAGAGAGGGCAAGAGTGGAAAATGGAGGGCAAGAGAGGGCAAGAGAGGGCAAGAGAGGGAAAGAGAGGGCACGAGAGGGAGATAGAGGGCACGAGAGGGCACGAGGGGCAGAGGCTCACCTTTGATGCGGCCGTCATGAAATCTGTCCCTGACAGCAGCAGAGAGCGGGTACTCCACCACATCCCCCGTCACCGCCTCCACCACCTGGCCCACTGCCTCGCCCTCGCCCTCACTCCCGCTGTCTGACGACCACCTGGCTGCTGCTGCCTGCCTCGCATCGCCCTTGCGCGTCCTGCCATGTTGCAAGGGAGGGTTGTCGTGTGAGGGGTTGTGCCGTGCAGCATGGGGGTTGAGTGAGGTGAGGGGCTCGTCCCAAGTGTCAAGGGTTTAGGGACCCCACCCATGCCTCATTGGGCAGCACGCACGCACTCACTCACACCACCCATGCCCCACCCGCTTCTCACTTATGCTGAAAGGTCTGGAACTCGTCCCACGTGTCAAACGCCTCCCCCACGGACCCCACTCGCACCTCCCATGCCCCACCCATGCCTCACTGGGCTGCCTCACTGGGCTGCGTCACTGGGCTGCGTCACTGGGCTGCCTCACTGGGCTGCCTCACCGGGCTGCCTCACTGGGCTGCCTCACTGGGCTGCGTCACTGGGCTGCGTCACTGGGCTGCCTCACTGGGCTGCCTCACCGGGCTGCCTCACTGGGCTGCCTCACTGGGCTGCGTCACTGGGCTGCCTCACTGGGCTGCCTCACTGGGCTGCCTCACTGGGACTCACTTGCGCTGGAACGGTTGGAACTCGTCCCACGTGTCAAACGCCTCCCACGCCGCTCCCTTGCGCTCCGTGCCCCCTCTGCCCGCCATGAAGTCACGGCTCAGCGCTGCCGCCCCAAACCGGTCGTACAGCGCCCGCTGCTCCTCGTCCACCAGCACCTGATGGCGGGTTTAGGGAGGGGGGAAATGGGCGGGGAGACCGGGGGCCCAGTGGGACGGGGGAGTGCGAGGGGGTGTGTGTACTGGCGTCTGTTAGGGTGTCATACAGCGGCCTCTGCTCTTCGTCCACCAACACCTGATGGGGGGAGAGGGGGACGAGGCGGGGCAGTGAGGGGGGCCGTGGGAGAGAGGGTGTACTGGCGTGTGCTAAGTTATGTTGTCGCCATAGCGGTCGTACAGCGCCCTCTGCTCCTCGTCCACCAACACCTGATGGCGGAGGGGGCGAGAGAGAGGGAGGGACAGTGGGAGGAAGTGTGCAGTGGCGTGTATTGGTGTGTGTTGGCGTGTATTGGTGTGTGTTGGTGTGTGTTATTGGCGTCCACCAGCACCTGATGGAGGAAGGGGGGAGAGAGAGGGAGGGGGGAAGGGCGAGACGGCAGAGGGCAGAGGGCAGCGGCAGCAGCAGCAGCAGTGAGCATACTGGGTGGAGGCGAGTGGGTGAGTGAGCAGCATTAAGACTGCGCTGATTGTGGTGGCACCGATTCAATTCAGGCACACAGACGGTGGCAGTGAGTATTTGTGACGCTGGAGCATGCGTGGCATGCGGATAACGAGGCATGCGCGGCCAGAGGTGAGAGCGGACCGATACCTCGTACGCGTTACTGAGCTGAATGAACGTGTCTGCCGCCCCCGGGTCGCTGTTGACATCTGGGTGGTACTGCAGGGAGAGGGACGCGGAGAGGAGGGCAGGGAGGAGGGCAGGGAGAAGGCAGAGAGGAGGCAGAGACGCGGCATGAGGCAGAGACGACGAAGAGCGGAGCCAGGATGGGAGTGAGGGACGGGCAGGCAGGAGGTGCTGAGAGGGAGCGGGTGAGAGCGGAGTGCACTGAGTCACTTGGAAGAACGTGTGCCTCACGCGGTGCGCGACGTGCGACACGAGTCGCCGCCGACTGTTACTGGCCTACTAAAGAGCCGACCATGGTGGGAGCTCGCGCTGGGTAGTGCGCAGAGCGGAAGGTTGATGAGCCGTGACTACACGGAGAGTGACAGCAGCGGGGTGTGAGGCAAAAACGTGATATGTGCTCTCTTGGAGTTGTCTATTTTCTCGTTCTCTCTTCCTCTCGCACCGAAAGCGACACTCAGCTTGAAGCGCCAGCTTGCGGAATGCGCGTTTCAGCTCGGCCTTATCCGAGCTACGATCAACCCCGAGAAGCCCGTACAAGTCCACTTCCGCATCTGCAGCGACATTCGTGCCCGTCGCGGCGACAGTCGCCAACCGACGACGCGAAATCGCCGATCCCGTGCGACCCCTGCCGGCAGCAGCCGCGCCGCGAGATGGCAAACGAAGCGAACCGCTAGTCTGGCCTCTTGCGAATTGGGCGCACGGCGCGGCCTCTTGCGCTTGCAGTCGGCAGTGTTGAGAGCTCGTGATTCGATACAGAGTAGCGGGAATCGCGGTGGATGCCATGTCGGTTACTAGGTTCGATCACTTGGCAGACGAGCAAGCGGGAAGGGTGGGGCGAGCTTTGCTTTCACTTGGCCGTGGTAAAATGGACGATGGAGGCGCAGATTTACAGTCATCCCTGTGAATGAATCTGCGCCGTTCAAATTCATGCATCTGTTAGGATGACCCCAAGGCGGCGCGCTGACATGGAGCCACATGGCCGTGGGGAATACAGATAGATGTTTCCGATTGGAGAACACTCGTTGAGAGACATTGTCCAATCCAATTAGAACATTAACGTAGTTCAATAAAACAGCTTTGCAGATCGATCACCCATGTTATCTTATACCCCTCTCGGGCAAATGACCCACCACTACAGGGCTAATCTAGCAACTCGCCCTCACTCGCAAACCCTAGCCTTCATCACTTCTCGACTAAAACCCTCCATCAATTTCAATCCTTTCTTTTCCTTCTCCCTGTGTGCTTCCCAACGTGCCTTCCTTCCGTAACCTCCCCCTCTCCTTGGACTTCGCATTCATCGCGCCATGGCTTACCCCAACGCGTCCGACGACCTGGTGTGGGTGCTGCTGAACCAGGGCCACTGCTACAAGGCGCGCACGGCCGTCGGCTCCAAGCGCCACCTCAGCCGCGAGCCCAACAACCTCGTCGCGCTCCACTCGCGCAAGTACACCGGTACGCGCCCGCGCAAGTGCACAGATGCGCGCCCGCGCATGTGCGCAGGTTCGCACCCGCGCGTGCCGCTCTCGAAGCACTTCTTTGCAAATTTCTGCTGACGCCGCTTAGCGGATGTCGCAGTAGAAATAGCGGATACAGCAACAACGGATGTGGCAACAGCGGATATAGCTACTGCAGATGTCGTATAAGCGGATATCACCAAAGCGAATGTGTCAATAGCAGGCCGCGATCATCGCGGGGAAAGCAGGCCGCACTGCCATGCGTCGAGTTGTCGGGCGCCGCTCTGAGTGGCACTGCTGTGTTACGAGGAGCTTCGAAACGCTCTCGCATATCCCACGCGGCACGAAACGGGACGGCTGCGTAACGACTTCTCATCATCGCCGTTTGAGGCGAATAAAAAATCGCGAAAGCGGGTGGCTACGTAGCGACCAGAGGAATTTGGAGAAGTGGTTGGATCCACGGTATTTTTCATCTAGGACGTTTTTTTTTTCGGATTCAACGACGGCCTCTGCGTCTAAAGCCGCTGCGTCGGGAACCGCGGCGTCGCGCCATTTCTCGTTTCTTCGGCGCCCTACACCACCTGCACTCACCTCTCCCCTCCTCCCAAACCAGACTTGGCGGCCGGCAAGATGGTGGCGATCCGCGCGACGGGCAAGGGGCAAAATCCGGAGATGAGGGAACGTTGTCCTTTGCACTCCCTTCTCTCTCCTGTCCGCGTGACGGCGAACCGTGTCCCCCGCATTCCGGCCCTCCCCCCCCCCACCCCAACCCCCCCCTCACAAACTAGGCCTGGCAGCGGGCAAGACGGTGGCGATCCGCGCGACGGGCAAGGGGCAGAACCTGGAGATGACGATCACGCATCCCGACAAGGCGCACAAGCCCGCCGAGGCGCGCGAGGTCATCGTGCTCAAGAAGGACATGCCGCAGATCGCCAAAAACATCACGGACCGGGTGCGTTATAAGCAGCTAGGGTAAGGTGCGTCACAAGCAGCTAGGCCGGGTGCGTTATAAGCAGCGAGGGTAAGGTGCGTTATAAGTGTGCGTGAGGGTAAGGTGCGCAAGAAAAGCAAGGATACGGTGTGCGGAGTGTAGTAGTGCGCTCACTGATGTGTGACGATAGCTCCCATCACTGATCTGCCCTCCCCTCACCTCACCTTCCACCCCCCCCCCTCTGTCTGCTCTACGCACACAAGCTGGGAAGCAGCGCAGATCTGACATACGCATTCATTCAACTACTCGCAGAACCTTCTCCTCACTCCACAACTCCACTCCTCCCCCTCCCCCTCTCCCCGGCCCACCACCCATCCCACCCCTTCCATATCAGCAGACACGTACGAGCCGAGGTTGAACAAGGCAGCGCTGACGTATGCATACAACCTGCATCGCGCCCATCAACCCCGATTCCCCACTCCTCTACTCCTCGTCTTCACTTGTACCCACCCCCTGCCGCTTCTCCCTTTCTCCTCCCTCCCCTCCTCTCTTCCGCCCCCTTTTCTCTGAGAGCTAACCGCACGAGCGGCGGCTGAGCAAGGCAGCGCTGACATACCACAACCCCTATTCCCCTCTCTTGCACTCCTCATCCTCACTCCTTTTCCCCCACCCTCCTCTCCTTCCCCCCTGCTCCCCCCGCATCAGCTAACCACGTACGAGCCGCGGCTGAACAAGGCGGCGCTGGCCTATGCGTACAACCTGCACTCCACCCATCACACCCTATCCCCTTCTCCCTTCCCCCCCTCTCCCCCCCCCCCCCCGCCCCCCCCCCCCCCCCACCAGCTAACCACGTACGAGCCGCGGCTGAACAAGGCAGCGCTCGCCTACGCGTACAACCTGCACAGGGCACTGCGCCGCAGCGAGAGGGGGCAGGTGGGCACCGGCTCCAAGCACGTTGCTGTGCGCTGAACATGAACAAGGCAGCGCGGAAGCCCCCACAGTCGCACACTGCCATGTGCTACCTGAGTGATTGCTGATCTGGCAGGGTTTTAAGCTATGGGCGGTTGGTTGGAAGACTGATGTTTTGCTGGTTGTGATGGTGTGCTCTGGAAGTGTCACTCTATTGCAGTTTAAAGAAGTGGTCTTACAACAGTGTTTTGCCGATTTCCTTGTTAGTTTACCGTGATCCCCTGGATAGAGGTGCATTCGTTCAGGGTCCTTGCCAACAGTGCTTAAGAACAAACCTGCGTTTACAAGCCTGTAAGACTTTTTTGCCTTGCGCGAGGGCTTCACAACCATTGCAGAAACGGCCTTGGTATTGCAATTGGTGAAGGCGTTCTTGTCTGCAGAAAGAGCCACGCTGTGCATGCGGCCAAAGGCACCACTCAAGCCAGTGCCCCACTGAAAGACTGCAGATTAGAAAGGGAGGAACCAGACATGCGGTCAGAGGGGTGCGGATCAAGCTCGGTGAGAAGAGACAAGGGTGTCACCACTGCTCAACTGTACGCAACGAAGCAGTGGTGGCTGATGGTTTGAAACGCCGATCGCTATAATGATCAAGAGATGTACGCAAGGGATAGTCAAACGGTGACAACCGGTGACACGAGGTGAGCAGTGGTGGCAGACAAGCGGGAGAGACAGCGAAACAGTCAAATGCCGCAAGATGGATAACATGGTGATAGAATCTTTCTTGCGCGGATAGCTGGGCACTGAAAAGAATGAAAGAACGAACCTAATATATCATTTGGTGCGAATCCGGCAGCTGGTTGTGTCCAATGCTTGACGCCAGGCCAGCCCTTCTTGCCGCCAACCACTATCGTTGCGGCATGCTGCATGGAATGAGCGGCGCGGGAGAAACAAAGGCGGCATCGAGAAAGTATGAATGACACAAGCGTCGCGGTTCTTCATACCAGCCTATCTCTGCGGCAGCAGTGGCAGCAAAGAGCCTCTGCGGCAGCAAAGCTACCACATCATCTGATGCACCAAATTGAAACGAGGCAGCACGTGACTATCCGTTACTAACGAAGGGGGAAACGTCAAATGGGAAGGCAAGCGAGAGAAAACAAGGGGGGAGCAGGGGAAGCGGAAAGGTTAAGCGGGAAGGAAAGCGAGAGAAAAACAATGGGGGACGCAGGGGGAAGGGGGGAAGATGGTTGCACAGCGTGCTTACCGCAACTGCAGGGTGGGTTGCGCCCGGAAGGCCCAACTCGTTGAACGAGCAGACTGTACATCCATGAGCCCGCGTGATCACAGCATCGCCGCAGCATCATGCGTCGCGGCACATCAGGCGAGACAGCACGGAAGGCACGCCGGTACAGTACAGTATCATGATATCACAAGCAGGTGGACACGCAGCAGAAAATAAAAACTTCAAGACAGGTGAGAAGTTGATTAAAGAAAAGAACGACTCAAAAGGCAGAACTGAAAAAACACGTTGTCTCGTCTTGCCCTGCCCGAGTGCCTTCACTGAAGAGTGAATGCACAGCCACATGAAGTAACGACTCGTGGGAGGCTTACCTGCCAGCAGCAGCAGCAGCAGCAGCAGCAGCAGGGACAGACGACTCGCATCACAAAAAACCCGGGGTTAAACCGAGTTGGTTTTTGGGGTTCCGAACCTTGTGTTTGACGAATTTTGCCTGTCCCCGATTTCCCACTGTTTTCCGACAGGAAACTGTCGGATTTCTGTCGGAAATGGGGTAACCAGATGTTTGTTTCGCCCAACAATTCTATTTCAGGCGGATTTCAACACCATTTCCGACGCTTCGGATTTCTGACAGATTTCAGCTGGGCGTGTGGCTGGAGGCTGCGGGAGAAGGAATACCTCCTATTTAACATGTATTTCCTATGTCACATACAGTATTTGAGTAACTCATGTAGTTTTGTAAAACTACAAATAGAAGAAAGCACAAACGAAAATGTATTTATCCAACTCCATGCTGATGATAATTATTTAAGTCATTGTTGGTACATGTAACAACATGGCCAGAGTTTGTTGGCATGAATTTTCATATTGAATAACTCACTATAATATATTAAACACCTACTTAACTACATAAAATATTTATTCATAAAGTATACATCGACCTCAGTCGCGTCAAACGACTTCACTACATGGACATGACATAGAATAGAAGTTATAGGGATAATAGTGAATGCGTCGGGGATGAAAGAAGATAGGCGCACGCAGCCCGTCTTTGCGTGCACGCCTGCGGTCCTATAAAACTTCACGTACGCAAGATCATGACGCTCTCCTCCCTGAATGCAATGGAGCAATAGCAGCAACTTTGCATAGGCCACACTCTCCCCCTCGCACCAAACAGCAATATCTGAAAACCAGGGTGGCACTCAGGGGTTGCTCTCACGAAATCTGCCACCCACGATGCGTGCGTTTCAGTTGTTGCCGGCATCGCCATTGTTGTATGGATCTGCCAAAACGGTGAATGAAATCAAGTTAATATGAATACATGTTCTCTTAGATGATTGTAACAAATATGGCCACAATTATTATATCCTCAAAAATCATACCTGAATGGTTTGCACGGTAATGCCATATGCCGCCAAAGCGTGCGACAACGCTCTGTGTGCACTCGGGTGCTGCTGCGACCACCGTGACGCAAAGAACTTAGCAGAGGTGGGGTCACTTGCTGGCAAAACAGCAAGTGGCTCGGATTCCCTCGTCAAGACTGGTCGTCCGGTGTCCATCGCCTACGGGTGGGGTTAGAAGGGGGAAGAGGGGGAGGAGCAGGTGGGGCAGGGGGACGGAGCAAGGGGGGCAGGGGTGGCGGGGGGAGGGGCGTCACATAACAATTGCAAATGTAAGTAACTCAATCTAGCGCTCCTAAAGAGTTTAGTTACCTGCTGCATGATGGTGTAGCGAGCCCCGTCCTCGTCCTCCAGTGTGATAAAAGCAGCACTCTTCTCGTGATGTTTCATGATTTGCGCTTCGACGTTGCGCTTGTTGGAGCGGCGGTAAATTCTCTTCAAGAGGGGGCCGTGCAAGTGCTCCCACATGTTTGTCGAGAATTCTGACACATGGCCCGCCCTCCGGATAGCGAGAACGTAATGCGACAGGAGATGAGTCTTGATGATGCACCACTCAGATTTTTGGGTGGGAAACGCCACTTGCAACTTTGCCACGAGACTGTCCAGGGCCGGGGTGCGGGAAAAATGGGGTGTATGATGGGACCGTACGGGAGATAATGGGCTGGATTAGGGATAGTAGCTTGGAACTGAATTGTGCAGAGGTTTGCCCTATGCATACCTCTGCCCCTCCCTCTCTCTGCTCTGCCTCTACCCACCAGTGGCAGGTAACGGACTACGTTGATAGTATGGGTGGGGGGGTGAGGCTTGGAGAGCAGAACAGAGACTCCAGCATTGCCTCTGCCCTCTCTCTCTCCCATCTCGGTTCAGTCACTCCTGTCAGTGGCAGGGAAAGAAAGGCCAGAGAAGGGGCTGGAATGAGCATATGGGTGGGGGGGTGAGGCTTGGAGAGCAGGACAGAGACTCGAGCATTGCCTCTGCCCTCTCTCTCCCATCTTGGTTCAGCCACTCCTGTTAGTGGCAGGGAAAGAAAGGCCAGAGAAGGGGCTGGAATGAGGGTATGGGTGGGGGGGATGAGGCTTGGAGAGCAGGACAGAGACTCGAGCATTGCCTCTGCCCTCTCTCTCTCCCATCTCGCTTCAGCCACTCCTGTCAGTGGCAGGGAAAGAAAGGCCAGAGAAGGAGCTGAAATGAGGGGATGGGTGGGGGATGAGGCTTGGGGAGCAAACCAGAGACTCGAGCATGCCTCTGCTCTCTCTCTCATCTCGGTTCGGTCGCTCCTGTCAGTAACAGGGAAAGAAAGGCCATAGACGGGGCTGAAATGAGGGTATGGGTGGGTGGTTGAGGCTTGGAGCGCAATACAGAGGCTCGAGCATGCATCTGCCCTCTCTCCCATCTCTGTTCAGTCGCTCCTGTCAGTGACAGGGAAAGAAAGGCCAGAGAAGGGGCTGAAATGAGGGTATGGGTGGGTGGTTGAGGCTTGGAGTGCAAAACAGAGACTCGAGCATGCCTCTGCCCCCTCTCCCTTCTCTGTTCCGTCGCTCCTGTCTGGGACAGGGAAATAAAGGCCATAGAAGGGGCTGAAATGAGGGTATGGGTGGGTGGTTGAGGCTTGGAGCGCAAAACAGAGACTCGAGCATGCCTCTGCCCTCTCTCCCATCTCGGTTCAGTGACAGGGCAAGAAAGGCTAGAGAAGGGGCTGAAATGAGGGTGCGGGTGGGGGGGTGAGGCTTGGAGAGCTCAACAAGGAGTCGTGTAAACGAAAGGAGACCCTATCCGGCCCCATCCAAAACAAAGATATGGTATTAAGGTAATAAGATATGCATTAGTGGGAGAAGTTGAGGGCTCACTCGTCGGTCCATTCCTGCAAATGCCGAAGCGTGCCCTCCGTGTGACCTGGGAGCCGGGCGCAGTAAAGATACCACTCGAGGTATGCTCGAATGGCGCTCAACTGCGCATCCCTTGTCCGCGACCACAAAAATCAACACCTGTGAATTTGGGGATTAAAAAAGGGGTATGAAAATTCTGACTTGAGAAGTCGCTAAGACGGATTCATGGAGAGAGAGGACAGTAGGGTGTGGGCTGCCTCAGAAAGAGGGGCAGAGGGGGGGGAGGGGAGTGGTGGGTGTGGGACAGAGGGTAAGGGAGTATAGAGTGCTGCTCGTGCCAAGCAATGCCTCATTTACGGTTGTCACTAACCTGCAGAACAGATCGGTGCTCGAATGCGGCCACCTGGGCGTCGGACACGAAGTACGTCGAATTAGGGAGCCGCATATGTGTCATGCGAATGTCTGCTCTCAGTGACTTCAAACGCCTGAGCATGGTAGAAGAAGTAGGGATGACATACACTCCTTCATGAATTGAACGATGCTTTGCACAAGAAACCACGAATTCGCAACACAAGAAAGTGGAGATAGCAATGCCAACCTACATGAGACAGAACACAACCCACCCAAACTTACGCGTCAAACAAGGGAAGCCACTTCCCCTGAGTGCAACGGATGGCGGCGACTATGTGCCCGAGGATCCCGAGATCCGCTTGATGCATGATGTCCGGCATGATGACGAGGTAAGGATTTCCCCACGGTTTGCCAAAAACGTCCCATAGCCACAGGGAACATTGCACGCATAATAGGGTTAGGGTGACTCTTATGAGGTGGAACCAGGATACCAATGAAGCAATGTAGTATTGGAGGCTAATGGCAGTGAGGTTGAGGTGTGCGTAAAAGTGCAGAGATGTGGGGGGGTGCTTGGAAGGGAAGAGATGTGTGGGAGTGCGTGTTAGGGCAGAGATGTGGGGGAGTGCTTGGAAGGGCAGAGATGTGGGGGAGTGCGTGGAAGGGCAGAGATGTGGGGGACCTTGTGGAAGGGCAGAGATGTGGGGGACGGCCATTAAAAGTGCATTCACACTTACGTCGACGTCGAACGTCGAGTACTCCATCCCGATCGTTTTTTTGTCATCGAAGGGTTGATACCAGCTTTCCTTGATCCATTGCTGTTGCACAACAGTGCGGTTAACGTTTGGAGCTGACACGGCGCACAAGTGGTCCTGCATGTAGAATTGGATACCCACACGTATATACATGCAATACAAGTATGAGTTGAATGTGTGCGATCATGGTTAGGCGTTTAGTGCCGAAAAGGACAACTCAACGACAATGTCACATACCCTGTGGGCAAAACATATGCTGCACGGCCGGTTGGTAGTGCCCGAAAGAGTGCACGTAATTTTGCAACTTTCTGGAAAGTCACACACCAATGCGTACAGCATGGGTATGACGAGATGCTCAACGCCATTCGGGTCCTTCATCCTGAAACCACTGCAATGCGTTGTAAAAAAGAGAGGATGGGTTTTGGGGGACGAGGCTTGGTAGAATGATTTATATAGAGGGGTGGTTATACTTCTATATAGACGGAAACGCGTCCCTATAAAGCCATTGAAATGGCACTGATAAAATGGCACATGCGCAGATTGCGGTGGAAGCGAGCATGAGATTTGGACATCAAAGCAAAGTTAATATAGGGCAAGTGTGATCAAAACCTTTTCAACCCCTCGAGGATGGGCTGCAGCATGAGCTCCACGGCCTTGTGAAATAATTCGGTGCTCTGAGCCGAGCTCATGCCGGCCGGTGGTATCGGGAGATTCCCCAAAAGCACGTGGCCAGAAGATGCCCAACGTTTCCCCTGGGAGATGTTGACGAGACTCATCATCACCGGATGTGCCTTTTTCCTGCCGTTGTTGCTGAGGTGTGTGACGTCACTGTACAGGATAATCCCAGCAATGACTACGTCGGGCCCAACATGGGCCTGAGGTTTAATGTAAACAATACCACAGACATGGACATAGCATAACATAATACGGATGGAGGGGGGTATGTGAACAACATTAGAGCATACGGGAGCATGAGTGTGCATCTCACTCCACTCCCCTCCTCTGTCCGCCCTCCTCTGTCCCTCTCCTGTCTGTGGGTGGGAGGGACAGGCAGAGGGAGGCAAGTATACGGGGCAGAGTGAGAAGCATTTGAGAGTCAGTGAACTGTTGGAATGTGTTTTCTTGCAGCGAAGATATCATTTGAAGACATCGCAAAAAAGAAGCATTTGTACTACTCGTTCTCCCTCTCACCTGTGCCTCATGCCACCAGGTCGCTGTCTCCGGCGTGGTGTAGCGTCTCTGACGGGTCTTCGGGTCAGTGTCTACCCGTGGCTTCAAAACGAACCCAGGCGCATTCCGCGGATCGCCAAACAGGTCGGCCAGAGCCTGGAAGAGATGATCAAGACGCGATTATGACGAGCATGAACCAATACGTGCAGCGAAGTAAATGTCGTATCAAGTAATTAACTGGCACAGCACGAACCTGTAATAAATTACGGAAGAACAGCGTCTGCGCCGGGAAGCCCGCAACTTTGAATGTTACAGTCGAGTACCCACGGCCTAGACCACGCAGTTGGTCCAACTCGAAGCGCTCGAGCTCTCTGCAGTTGGTGTACTCCTCGAGCACTCTTTGTGCAAGTTCCGGAACCATTAGAAGTTGCAGCAGTGCGTTGATGTCCGTCTCTGCCAAACCAAGCCGTCCGTTGGCTTTCCGCACAAAGTGCAGAAAATGAAGCGCAGCGGGATTGCTCGGTGGTGGACGCCCGAAGCTTGTGGGTACGGAGGGAGCGGCGGTATTCCTGCCGCTGCTGGTACTCTGAGGCGAATTCAGCGTGTCCGCGTCGGTGACGGCCTCGGGTATTTCATTTCCGGGTGTACAACATGAGGAATTGCTGCCGGCGGAATGCTCACCGTCTTCCTGTGCCCGAACGTTGTCGCCATGGATGTGATGGGCCGGAACATGGGCCGTATTGTCGGCATCGGGAACAGGTGTGGTGAAAAGAACAAAGTGCTCTTGCACTGAAGGTCCACCCCGACGCAGTGCTGCATATTTGACACGGCATTCAGGGTCCCATGCCTTGTGCCGCCCAAAGCACTGGGCACTTCGAAATCTACCCCCGCAAAAGACGCACAGTAACTGTTTATTGACGTTCATGGTATGACCAGCTGTAATATGAAGAGACCCGAGAGTGGCCGCATTGTACAAGGGCTCTTTAGTAGCGGCCCCGCCGCGAGCCAGGCTGCTACCTACACTCGCAACGCATGCTGCTCGAGGCGGTTTAACGTGGTGGGACTGCCAGGCACACTATGAGCCGCGTGCGGCTGCTGGGACGGATGGGCTCATGGAAGGACAGCGGGAGGGAGACGATGTTCCAAGCCACCCTGAGAGCTAGGATAATAGGCTATGGATTGGCAATCCTTGCGCTTGTCTATCCCCGAAGAGGTCACGGTGAGAATTGCTCCGTAGTCTAGAGAAAACCGAGCAATAGTTAGAGCGAAGAAGCTAAGTCGCCAAATGAGAAGGCAAGGCTCAAGCCTCACCCTAAAGCAAGAGACTTGTGCGTGACTAGCACGTCAGGGCATCGTAAGCCGCACTTCGCTGTGATTGTAAGGCGAAGCTGGGCGGGTAGGATCACCGCACGGAGGAAGCGTGGCACAGCAAGCGACCCGGTGTGTGGTGTGGTGCGGCTATTTTGAATTCTGAATTCGAACTTTGAAATGACGGGATGGAATGCGCGCACTGCCTACACAGGCAACTGGCGGTTCGCGATTGTGGCGTATTTGTTAAAATTTGCAGACATGACAAAAACATTACACTCTAATTTACAAAAAAAAAAAACCGTGGACCCTAGGAATCAGAGCATAACCTATATGAAACAGGTGTCAACTGGCTCCCCTATCACTTGCCCATGCTTTCTGACAAGGTTTGGTTTGTGGCGCGCACTGAAATCCAATACCCGGCAAAGCCGCATCAGATTCTCGCTTCCCTTACATATCATGGCATGATAAACATATCTAGCCTTCATGGACAGAGCTGAGAGTGATAGGGGGTTCTCAACTTAGTGTCGAGAGACTACCCTATCACTCTCAGCTCATTCTGACAAGGTTTGGTTTGTGGCGCAGACTAAAATCCAATACCCGGCAAAGCTGGAGCCGATTCTGGCTTCCCTTACATATCATGGCATAATAAACCTATCTAGCCTTCATGGACTGAGTTGAGAGTGAAAGGGGGTTATCAAATTAGTGTCAATAGACTACCCTATCACTTGCAGAGCCTTCTGACAAGGTTTGTTTTGTGGCCCATACTAAAATCCAATACCCGGCGTAGCTGCATCAGATTCTCGCTTCCCTTACATATCATGGCATGATAAACCTATCTAGCCTTCATGGAATGATATGAGAGTGATAGGGGGGTCTTAAACTAGTGTCAAGAGACTACCCTATCACTCTCAGCTCATTCTGACAAGGTTTGGTTTGTGGCGCAGACTAAAATCCAATACCCGGCACTGCATCAGATTCTCGCTATCATGGCGTGCTGAACCTATCTAGCCTTCATGGACTGAGCTGAGAGTGATAGGGGGGTCTCAAATTGGTGTATAGAGACTACCCTATCACTTGCACATATCCATGATCGTCAGAGGAAGAGTTGTAAGGTGCTAGGAGCTTCATTGGTATAGCTTGCTATGTTGGTTGTGGCGATTTTCAGCCAAATGAGTTATTTAGTGCCGAACTGTATAGTAGGGCTAGGGGAAATGGTAGAGCCATCAAGACGATGATATGGACTACAATCGTTGGACGGAATCTCCTGATAATGTAATATAAACCTGTGCATTTGGTGCTAGATGTTGAGCTGAGAAAAGCCCTTAGGAACTCTTCAGGACTAAGATCGGGTGGTGATGTAGAGTTGTAACAGCGGAAGCTTTTAATGAAGAGTTGATGTGAACCACCTTGTGCTGGTTTGTGAGAACAAGATAAGTTAAATAATAGCAAAGAGATACAGGCCTTTTATATGATTACAGGGAATATAAAGAGTTCTAATTTAACTGTTTTTGCTGTTGCGGTTCGATACAGTGCCGACTCGGGTAACTGCTCTGTAACGAGTCAGTTATGTGTCCTTGCTGTCGAAGACCTTTGACCTTCGCGTAACCTCTGACAGTTGACTCGGGTGCTTCTTCGCTGTAGTCAGTTCCGTTTTGTGTCGCAGCTTCGATACGACAGAGGCGCTATAAATTACTTGTTTCCAACACTCCCCTTCGCTTCTGGAGGATCGTTGCTAATGACGTGTCCTTGTCCAGTCAGCAACATGCAGTACTCAAACTTCTGTTTTCCGAGTTTCTTGGTCAAGTAGTCGGTTGCCATCTCGGATGTGGGACAGTAGGATAGTTTGAGTCTTCCCTTTTCGATCTCGTCTTTCACGAAGAAGTACCGAAGGGCGATGTGCTTCGTTCGATTCGCGAACCCGTTTTTGTTCGCTATGCGAATGGCCAATTGGTTGTCGCAGAAGAGAGAGAAATTGGGTAACTGGGCCAATTTTGCTTCCTCCAGTAGTTCGCGAAGATATAGCCCTTCCTTGGTTGCTGAGCAGAGTGCGATATATTCTGCTTCTGCTGACGAGAGAGCAATTAGCTCTTGCTTGTTCGACTGCCAAGAGATAGGCCCGATAGGTTTGAGTCTGTAGACGTAGCCGGTTCGAGACTGTCTGTTGTCTGAATCTCCAGCGTGATCGGCGTCGACGTAGCCGATTAGTTTAGGAGCCGCAGTGTTGGTTTTGTGGTAGGTGAGTCCGATTGTCGGAGTACTGACGAGGTAGTGAAGCGCTCGGTCGAGTTCGAGCATGTGATCTGCTTCAGGCTTCTTGAGGTAGGTAGCGAGTTGGCTAGCTGAGTAGGATAGATCCGGTCGGCAGGTGACGGCTGCGAAGAGCAGGCAGCCTAGCTTCCTTTGGTAGTCGCGGACGCCAGTAGGTTTGAGTAGGGTGGAGGTCTTCCGATTTCCGTCGGTGTAGCGGTATGGTGTAGAGATGGTGGTTGGGGTGAGTTCGAAGCGTTTAGCAATAGTGTCAGAGTATTTTGCAGCGCTGAGGTAGATGGCATTGTCGCCGTCTTCGATGTTCAGTCCTAGGTACTGTGTCACGGTGGTAGCTGGAGAAATCCGATGCGAATGAGGCGGGCGTGAAGGTGCTGCTGCCATAATGTCGGGGCTTGCTTAATTCCGTATAGTGACTTCTCCAGTTGACAAATTTGGTTGGGGCCTGCGTTGGATCCGTGTGGGAGTTCAACGGAAATCTCAGCATCGACGGGGGCGTAGAGGAAGGCGTTGGCGACATCAATTTGTCGAAGCTTCTTTCAGTTCATGGCGGCGATTGCGAGAAGGATCCGTAGTGAGGTATGTCGGTTTACTGGGGTGAATGTCTCCGTGAAATCTCGCCCTTGCTCTTGGTCGAAGCCCCGCACGACCCAGCGTGCTTTGAACTTGTCGATTGTTCCGTCAGCTTTTGTTTTCACGCGGAAAACCCATTTTCCCGTGAGGACAGTTTTGTTGTGTGCCACTCCGATGGGCACGACTTTCCAGGTGTTGCGCTCCTGCAGCGCCTTCAGCTCTTTGTCCATGGCTTCACGCCATTTTTCCCTGTGTTCCCCCCCCAGAGCCTGCTGAATTGTCGCAGGCTCCTTAGGTGGTTCCGCTCCGTGGACGGTGGTGACAAGTCCCAGTATCTGCAAGCCACTCTGTGTGTAGCGGGGAAGATTTGTGTCCTCTGGATAAACTGCTTCGTCTCCAGCTTCAGGATCTGGTAAGAAGTTTGGTCCTATGCGTTCGGAGATGTTGGTGTCGACCGGTTGAGGTGTAACGTAACCGGTGTCGGCGAAGTCGAAATAGGTTTCGGCGTTGACGCTTTCGCGAGGATTTTCATCGTCCATCGGGATAGGCACGGAGCAGTATGGGAGTGGTCCTGCTTCTTCGGATGCATTGTCCACATTTTGCTCGTCCCAGTCAGCTTCGTCTGCTGCTGAAGCAAAGGCTCGGTTGCCACGGAAGCCGCCCGTGAGGTCTCGATTTGCTGCCAGGTTGTCCAGGTATGTTTGAAGTGTGAGTCGCTCATAGAAGATGACATCACGTGCTGCCACTGTTTCTTTCGAGTGGACGTCAAAAATCTTCCATGCGTTGTAATGCTTTTCGATGCCCAGATGCAGTCCCCACTGTGCGCGTTGAGAAATCTTCCGGCTCTTGCAGTGTGTGGGCGATACTGTACCATGCACCCGAAGACACGTAACATTTTTGTGTTGCCCAACTTTCCAGTCCACAGCAGGTGTGGTGATGCGTTGTTCGGAAGTGACGACGACGAAAGCAAGTTGTGCAGCATAACAGCGTGGTCCATTGCCTCAGGCCACTGGTGATTGGGCAGTCGCATGCCACGCAGCAATTTGCGCATGATGTTCTGGAGAGTTCTGTTCATCCGTTCTGCCACGCCTTGTTGTTGATGGGCGTAGGGAAGCAAAATGAGTCGCTTGATGCCTCATGTCGCGACTTGGAAGATTAAGGTGCCAGACGTAACGAGTAGCGGCGTCGATGAAGGTGATTCAGTTGTTGGCAGTATCACATGTGAATAACGTTGTAAGTGGGGGCGAGCTACACTACAACATCCAGGCCCAGTGCACAAGTTTTTCTTACTGTAATTCAAGGGCACGATGTGCTGACGAATTCACTGTAGTTCATATTTAGGGCAATATACGGATGTCATACTGTACTCAAGCATGCCTATGAGATTTACTGCGTGCTAGAAGGGCAGTTTGTTGAGAAAACTTGAGCTCGCAGATATGCGACAAACGTGCTACCCCAGCAAACCCTCCCGCCACATTCTGCATGGCAGGAGATATGTTTTTTGAGCACGCCGAATATATCTCAGCGGACAAGCGAGTCCGCCCGGGGGAGCTCACTGCCCGCGGGCAAAAAAAATAAAACCCATTCGGGCATGCATCCGGTCAGGGAGGCATCAACCCTAAACACAGGGAGGCATGGATTTAGGGTTGATGCCTCCCTCGGATGGCATGCCATCCGATGGGGTTTGAGGTTTTTTCTGCCCGGGGCAGCATGTCGTCAAGTCGTCAACGGGTCGTCAGGCTTGACGACCCGTTTCCGCTGAGATATTCCGAACAGTAATTCCGTATGCTGACTCACATCAACTGCTTCGTTTCCTGTGAGGGTGTGGCTGTACAGCGGTGTGGACCACAGCCATGTTGTCGTTCTCTCGCTTCGCTTGCAACAGCGTTCTTGTTGCTTGGTTTGTGGTAATTTGGACCATAGGGTATGTTTCGTTTGCAAACCTTAAAAGTGCGATATCTCACAACCCAGTGCATGTTGTTACTATTCTTAACGATTCCCATCGGACGTGAGACACTCCCGCACTCCGCGCACAAGTAGCTTTCTATTAAGTCAGATGCTTATGAGTCCAGAGCCTAATGAGAGTAAGCGGGGGGGTGGTACAAAAATTATTGTGTGTGTGCAGCCCGAACCTGTCCTGATCGCCTTCCTACATCGTCGGTCCCCTTTCGACTTGGCGACGGTGCATGTAACGTGCAGCACAACCTTTTGCACCTCACCTCACTTCACCAAACACCACCTCATCGAACCATTATTAACCCCAACTAAACCCATCCCAAGACACCCATTTTTCGTGGCCTCCTGCATGAAGTACTGTACAATATTCCTGCCGAGTCCCACACCCCTTCCCCTCTACCCCACCCGCCCGCTCGTCCCCGCACTCTCGCCTGCTCATTCCCGCTCCCACGCCTCCTCGTCCCCGCCACCTCGCCTACTCATCCCCGCTCCCAGGCCTCCTCGTCCCCGCCACCTCGCCTGCTCATCTCCGCTCCCTCAACTCCTCTATCTTGCCACTCGCCTGCTCATCTCCGCTCCCTCACCTCCTCTCTCCCCGTTACCTCGCCTGCTCATACCTGCTCCCTCAACTGGTCATCCCCACTCCCTTGCCTGCTAGAGTCCACTACGCTGCCTGCTCGTCCCCGCTCCGACGCCTACACTTCTAACACCAGCTTCTCTCACGCTTGGTGCGCGAGGTCCTCACCTACGCATTTGCAAACCAGTCTGCTTCGTAGTGGTCTGATCCGTTGAATGTTTTGGCATACATAGTTCGGTTTCAACAAGCGTGCGCAGTAAACCGTTAAGTCATGCTTGACCGATAAGCGAAATACTATGCGAAACCCGGATCGTTAAACGAGAATCCCTGTATAATCGTCAAAAGGAGTCTCACACGGGGACAATGCACGGGTTTGCGGCGGAGCACGGGGAGGGAGGTGAGGACGGGGAAGAACAAGGCTACACTGGAGAACCGACAGGGGAAGGGGGAGGATACGAGCAAGGGGAAGGAGGAGGATACGCGACAGTGCAAGGCGGAGGATACGCGACAGGGGGATGGGGAGGATACCAGCAAGGGGAAGGGGGAGGATACGCGACAGGGGAAAGGGGAGGGTACGCAACAGTGCAAGGGGAAGGATACGAGCAAGGGGAAGGGGGTGGATACGCAACAGGGGAAGGGGGAGGATACGCGACAGGAGGATACGGGACACGGGCAGTGGAAGGTTACGAGCAAGGGGAAGGGGGAGGATATGTGACAGGGGCAGGCGGAGGATACGAGACAGGGGAAGGGGGTGGAGACGAGGGCGAGGAAGGGGGAGAGGACGGGGGAGAGGAAGGGGGAGAAGACAAGGGAGAGGAAGGGGGAGAGGACGGGGGAGAGGAAGGGGGAGAAGACGAGGGAGAGGAAGGGGGGGAAGACGAGGGAGAGGAATGGGGAGAAGACGGGACAGGGGAACAAGGTGCATACGCGCCAGGGGAAGGGGGAGTACACGCGACAGTGCAAGGGGGAGGATACGAGGGAGAGGAAGGGGGAGGATACGCGGCAGGGGAAGGGGGAGGATACGCGGCAGGGGAAGGGGGAGGATACCCGGCAGGGGAAGGGGGGGGATACGTCGCAGGGGGAGGATACGAGGGAGAGGTAGGGGGGGAACATGGGACAGGGGAAGGGGGAGGATATGTCGCAAGGGGGGGGGCAAGTCTATGAGGAACAGGAAGGGGGGGAGTTTGCGGCGCATGGTGAGGGAGGATACAAGGCAGAGGGGGGGGGGGAGTGTCATGGCCGAAGCTGGGGAAGACGGTCACGCGAGAGATCCGGCCGGAGGCGATGGTGCGCTGAACGCAGCGGTGCGACAGGAAGCACATGAAGGCAGGGAGGACGACGCTGAGGACGATGATGTTGAACGTATTCTGTACCCTGTCAGGCCGGATGCGGAAGCAAGCCGTGGCTCCACGATGGATGAATCTGCGGAGGAGGCCGCCGCGATCATGCGGGGCAAGGCCAACAGCGCGAATCCAAGGGATCAGAACGTCAGGGACCTCACCCTTGCTGCGCAAGGGGAAGACCGTGGTGTACCGCGTGTAGTCGTCAACAACCAGCAGAAAGTAGCGCTCGCGGCCCTGTCCCACACGTCCATGTGGAGAGTCTGCAGGGAAGCAGTCGTCGGGGGAATCGAGGAGGAGCGAGGAGAGGCGCGCTGCCGCCCCTCGACGTAGGGAAGGCAGGGCGGGGCAGGCGAGGGCGGGAGGGGAGGCAGAGACCTGGGAAGCCAGAGACAAGGAGGCGGGAGTGCATGCCACGCAAGCGTGGCAGGGAGGGGTGACCAAGGCGGTGGTGCCAGAGAAGAGTCTGGTGCGACAGGAGGCGACACGAGCAAGGGGGTGCTACCTGACCTGACGCAGACACCTGGGCAGACGCACCTTCCTGAGGAGACTCGGTAGCCAGTGTGTACAGACTCGACCCTGGCCGACGAGTGAACGTCGCCAGGTGACGGCCCGTTTGTGCACACGTGCAGATCGACACACGCTGACCCCCAGGAGTGGTGGTAGTGACCATCGCATCCTGGAGGGCAGCTGTACTCACCAAGTTCGTAGAGAACGAGGGGAGGTGAAGACCTGACAGTGAGCCGGACCGAGTTGCCGGACACGGGAGAACAGTGGAGGAACGAGCAACGATTGGGCCCCCGGAGGGGTCAGCCAGTCTGATCGGGACAGGTGCAGAGAGAGGAGTGAGGGTGGTGATGTCACGAAAGAAACAGCGTGAGGCACCTGAGTCTAGCGTGAAGGTGTGCAAGGCCTCAACAGGCGCAGTACCAGGTAGAGCAGACTCACTAGCAACTAGAGCAGCAGTCGCTATACCTGGGTCAGGTGTGTTAGAGACTAAGGACGGAGTCTATGAAGATTAAGGGCCGAAATATCTCAAAATCGTCAACTATAATTCTGGACCGAAAAGTTGTCGTCACAAGAAACACCGTCAACCAAACACGAACTGTTAGAATTCTGTCAAACTCGAGTATGTTGTAGCCCTGGACAGTGGCTATCGTTCGGCGCACTCGAGTTATGAAGTTCGGCGCACTCGAGTTATAACTCAATTGCAATTTTCTCACAAGTTTACACAAGAAAGTTAGAGTAGGAAGAACCAGGTAGAAGGGGATGAGGAGGACGAGAGGGAAGGTCCCTAGGGAGTCCCCAACAAAGGAATCCCCATACCACACAATTACCCTTTCTATAGGCACCCCAACTTTGACATTTGCCACTTTCCCAACCGATGCCATCCACCTCACCCAACTTGGCCACACTTGCAAACCTGGATTGGCTTCTCCCAACCACTCACAGAAGAATGAACGAGAATGAATGAACTATGAAATAGTTGGGTACAAGTACTAACCCTAATTCGGTTGTACCCCTTATGGGCTACCCCACTATGGCCTACACAATATAAGCTTTAGAACATTTTGAAACACCCCCATAGGCAAAGTGGGGGAGAACAAGTGGTCACAAGACCAGTTTAGCAAAACAAAGCAAGCTCAGGGTAGATCACAAAGTCACCACCCAGTCCGAGCACAAGCAAAGGGCCACAAGGCCAGTTCACATGCAGAGTTATATAAAAGAGAACAAACAATACAGTGATCATACCCTAGCAAGTGTGAGCATGCAGGTATATATATAGATCACAGTACAAGCAGAGTCAAGCAGTTAGCAAGTGAGGCAAAGTAGGCACAAGGCCTAACACAGTAGAGAAGCGCTGATGATCACTAGGCGGAAGTGCCTTGGTGAATATATCAGCAATGTTGGCCCTAGTGGCCACGTACGCAAGACGAACCTGGCCACGCTGCTGCAACTCTCGAGCAAGGAAGTATCGCAGAGCGATGTGCTTCGTTCTGTGCTCCAGTCTGTGCTCGTGATACAAGGCAATCATGGCCTTGTTGTCGACGTACAGAACTGGAGGCGAACGAGGCTGCTCTGCCAAGTCAGACAGCAGGTAGGTGAGCCAACGTAGCTCCTGTGCAGCCATGGCCCTGGCGTAGATCTCAGCCTCACAACTGGAGCTGAGAACCGAAGACGAGCGGGTAGACCGCCGGGAAAAAGAGCCGGAACCGAGGCTGAAGGTGTAACCCTGTGACGACCGCTGCGTAGCTGAGTCGTCAACCCAAGAAGCGTCTGAGTGACCAGTGAGGACAACTGGACCCCGTCCTCCAAGCACGAGCCCCATGCCCGACGTACTGCACAAGTAACGCAGTACCCTTTTCGCAACATCCCAGTGCACCTTTCGGTGCCTACCGGGAGCCACGTAACGAGCCAAGAGGCTAAGAGGGTACGCGAGGTCAGGTCGTGTGCACGTCATCAGGTACATGAGGCAACCCACAAGCTCTGGGTACGGACCACTTGACTCTACGGACTCGTCCGAAGGTGGAGCTGAGAGCGAGTGGCTGGTAGACAGAGGAGTGGGCTGTGGCGAGGAGAATTGGAAGCTGAAGCGCTGAAGGGCCTGGTGCACCATGTGTGACTGAGTGAGTGTGATGGTGCGCCGTGCTCTGTCCCGGGTGATCTGCAGGCCAAGATAGCTGCGCACTTCACACAGGTCAGTGCAGGCGTGTCTCTTCTGCAGCTCCGACTTCACAAGGGTCAGTGCCTCAGTGTGAGCAGTGGCAAAGACGAGGTCGTCAATGTACACGAGGACGTAGAACGGCGGCAGCGAAGTGACGGTGCACAGAAACAGCGACGGGTCAGCAGTAGAAGGAGCAAACCGAAGAGCCGCAAGCATCGTCCTCAGTGTGTCGTGCCACTTGCGAGGCGCCTGACGAAGACTGTAGACTGGCCGCCGGAGGCTGCACTGGGTACCTACAGGAAACAACTCAGTGAAGCAAGGTGGTCGGCGCAGCCAGATCTCCTCGTGCAGGCTGCCCTGCAGGAAAGCTGTACTGAAGTCCATAGAGTGCAACTCGTGGTCACGCTGAGCAGCGACATGCAGCAACACCCGAAGAGTGGTCATCTTCGGGGTGGGGGAGAATGTATGGAAGTTTTCAACCCCCTCTCGCTGAATGAAGCCTCGAGCAACGTAACGCGCCTTGAAGGCAGGCGGAGAACCCGGCGGCCGCTTCACCCTGAAAATCCACATGCCATCGACTATGTTCGCCCGAGACGGGGGAACTGCGTCGACGCAGGTGCCTGTGGACTTCGAGGATGCCATCTCGGCATCCATGGCTGCCTGCCACAGAGAGGAGTAGGGACCCGTAATCGCCTCTGCGTAAGAGCGCGGGGTCGGGATGTTTGGTGCATCCGGGTTTCCCTCTAGGGCAAGCAGCATGGAAGCGAAACGAGGTACACCAGCTGCAAGACACTCAAAGTCTTCCTGCTTGTCCTCAAGGACATACATGGCAAGAGCACACTCACCCCCGACGGACGGAGGACTGGCAGACTCAGACTCAGCAACAAGAGCAGTGGTGTAGTCTAGACGACAGGCAGCAGCAAAGTCAACTAGCTCAGCAACGAGTGCGGACGCAGCAGCAGACTCAAAAGAAGGGTTAGTGACAACAGTGGTGAGGAGACGAGAGACAGTGGGACTGGCAGCACGCATAAGGTCAGACTCAGGGTCAGGGACTGCAGGAGAAGAGGACTCAGGAGGAGGTTGCACAGGAACACGTAGTGGAACAGAGGAAGGACGAAGTGCCATAGTGTGCGTGGTGGGGACAGGAGGAGGACGCGGACGAGGAACGCGACGAGCAGTGCAAACAGGCGAGACAGGACAAGACGCAGGCTCACGACGCTCTGTAAGACCGCTGGACTACCAAGAACCTACTGAAGCAAGGGAACGAAGAACGGTCGCGGCCGCACACTGCCTCCAGCACCAGCAACTACAGCTCCATGGTCAACAGCTCCTCCTGCTCCAGCGCCTCCTGCGCCAGGGCCTCCAGCTCCAGCTCCTCCAGCTTCAGCACCACCAGCGCCAGTGCCTCCAGTCCCAGCAGCTCCTTTGTAGGTTCTCTAGCTCCAGCAACTCCTACACCACCAGCCCGGGTAGCTCCAGTACCCCGGGTACGAGCACCTCCAGGACCATAGTCACAGTACCTCCAGTACCACCAGCAATAGCTCCACCACCTCCAACTCCAGTGTCGCCAGTGCCTCTGGCTCCGGCAGCTCCACTCCAAAGGCGTGCGCGCTGAACAAGCCACTCACGCAGCTGCTGAGGGGAGAGAGTTTCTGGTCACAGAGACAGTCTCGGCGAAGCACCAGCAGCACCTCCAGACGAAGCAGCACCTCGAGGCTCAGCACCCCCAGATTCCGCACCCTCTGACCCCGCACCCACAGGATCAACACCCTCAGGCTCAGCACCTCCAGGCTCAGCACCCCCAGACTCCGCACCACCAGACCCAGCACCCTCAGACTTAGCGCCCCCAGGCTCCGCACCCCCGGACTCAGTACCTCGAGCAGCACCTGAGTCGCCAGCTACCGCAACAGGCACAGTACAAGGGAAAGGGTCTCCTTGGGACACACCTGAGGGAGCAGGACCCTAGGGCGGGAGGGGGTCTACCGGAGGGGGACCAGGAGCAAGGAAGAGCGGCGGGGGCAGGGGAGGGGCAGAGCGGTAGGGGAAGAGACGGTAAAAGGGAACCGACTCGTCAAACAAGACGACATGAGAGGGGAAGACACGGCGCGAGGTGGGATGGTAAAACTGCCAGCCAGGCGCGTCAGGGGGAAAGCCAAGGAAGACGCAGGGGATAGCACGGGCGGAGAGCTTGTCCGCGGACGTATTGCGAACAAAGGCACCAGAGCCCCAGACCCGGAACACTGACGCATCGCCAACCTGCCCCGTCCAACGTAGTGTGGGCGAGGTCTCCGGCAAGGAGACACGGGGCCAGAGGTTGAGCTGATGCGCAGCGTACCGGACCGCAAACGGCCACAGAAAATGGGGAGCAACCGCATGGATCATGGAGGTACGAGCGACCTCCAAGACTAAGCCAATGCGGCACTCAGCGATCCCAATTTGCTGAGGGGAGGCCGGAAGCGTGAACCACTGGAGTATGCCCTCCCCATAACAAAAGTCCCGCAAGAGGTCGGAGGAGAACTCACCACCTCTGTCAGAGTGCAGACACAGGTCAGGAAGGTCCGCACTGAACCGCTCGCAAAGCTGGAGACGTACTGCACGGATCCAAGGGATCAAGACATCAACGACCTCACCCTTGCTGCGCAAGGGGAAGACGGTGGTGTACCGCGTGTAGTCGTCAACGATTAGAAGAAAGTAGCACTCGCGGCCCTGTTCACTGACGCGGGCTGGGCCCCACATGTCCATGTAGAGAGTTTGCAGGGGGGCAGTCGTCGGGGGAAACGAGGAGGAGTGAGGCGCGGTGCCCTCCCGTCCCTCGACGCACAGAAGACAGGGCAGGGCAGGCGAGGGCGGGAGGGGAGGCAGAGACCTGGGAAGACCAGACACAAGGAGGCGGGAGTGCATGCCACGCAGGCGTGGCAGGGAGGGGTGACCAAGGCGGTGGTGTCAGACGAGGCGACACGAGCAAGGGGGTGCTACCGGACCTGACGCGGACACCTGGGCAGATGCAGCTACCTGAGAAGGCTCGGTAGCCAGTGTGTACAAACTCGACCCTGGCCGACGAGTGATCGTGGCCAGGTGACGGCCCGTCCGTGTACACGTGCAGATCGACACCCGCTGACCCCCAGGAGTGGTGGTGGTGACCATCGAATCCTGGAGGGCAGCTGTACTCACCAAGTTCGTAGAGAAAGAGGGGAGGTGAAGACCTGATAGTGAGCCGGACGGAACCGCCGGACACGGGAGAACAGTGGAGGAACGGGCAACGACTGGGCCCCCGGAGGGGTCAGCCTGCCTGACCGGGACAGGTGCAGAGAGAGGAGTGAGGGTAGTGCTGTCACGAAAGAAACAGCGCGAGGCACCTAAGTCCAGCGTGAAGGTGTGCAAGGCCTCAGCAGGCACAGTACCAGGGAGAGCAGACTCACTAGCATCTAGAGCAGCAGCCGCTATACCTGGGTCAGGTGGCACACACTGGTAACAGTCACCCTCAGCACTAACAAGTAAAGCATACATAGCATTAAGGATAGCATCAAAGTCTAGTTCAAAGATAGCAACTCCAGACCTAAGCAGATCTGCGCAGCGGGGGCGCTCAACCTCTTCACCAAACTCAGCACGCCAAGCGTCGTAGAGGCGGGAGAAGCAGCGGTGCTGAGTGTGAAACCTCCCGCATGTTTGACCGGCACGGTCACCCGTGCGAATGACATACGAGCAGCTACCACTACCCCCAGACGTTCCATGCGGAAACAACCACTCACGAAGCTGCTGGGGCGACTGGGCCTCGCTCCGACGCTGCTGCTGCTGCCTCTGGCCACCTACAGAACCTCCACGCTGAGCTTCAGTCGTGCCGCCACCAGTCCCACCGCTGCCACTACCGCCACTCCCACCGCTGCCTCCACCGCTGCCACCAGCTCCACTGCCTCCACTACCTCCACTGCTGCCCCCACCACCTCCCCCGCTCCCACCACCTCCTCCACCACCCCTGCCACCCTTGCCCTTGCTGTTGCGGCGCTTCCCACTGGCAGAAGCAGCCCCGACGTCCTCCGCAGCAGGGACGTCTGCAGCAGCAGCAGAGGTGTAGGAGGGGGCAAGGGGGGAGGGGGAGCACCCCTCAAAGAAGGGCGGGCGCGGAGTGCCACGAGCAGCACCTATAGCAACTGCACTAGTCTCAGCTGCGAGGAGGTGTTGCTCAAGGAGGTCAACAGTGAGGGAGGTTGGGTCAAGTGAGAGAAAGTGGTCCCTGACAGAGCGAAGAGAGTCAGGGAGGCGGGTGACGATGAAGTAGAGTGTGATGAACATCGGGGGCTGGTTCCTGTCAAGGAACTCAGCAGGGATGGTAGCGCAGTAGCGAGCGTCGTTAGTGCGCAGGTGGGAAACAAGGTCCTCTACTATGGCAAAAGCTGACAGCTCGGGGAACAGGTATGGCAGTAGCAGTCGGCCTAGAGCAGCAGTGGCAGGCGAGGAGTAGCGAGCGACTACAGCGTCGTACAGCGCGTGTGCCGTCTTGTGCTGTCCGAAGTGAGCGCATTCGGCTAACGACAGGTGGTTGCGAATGGCTAAGCGGGCAGCAGCGTCGCGAGTAAGCCACTGTGAGCGAGTCACACTGTCAGCTTTTGCGGGAGGGGCGGTAGCGGCGCCAGACGCGAGGTCAAACAGCGAAACACTGTCCTTAGAATCGCTCAGTAGGTACAGCTGCAGGTCGTTGAGCCACGTGTTAAACTGAATTGATCTGCCCTCATGATCAAACGCAAGAACTCGAAGCGAAGCCATAGTTGCGCAGTAAGCAGAGCGGGGGGAAGCAGGGCAGGCAGCAATAGCATCAGCAGCAGGCAGGAGCAGCAGAGAGGGGGAGCAGCAAGCCGGGCAGTAGCAGTATCAGCAGCACTCAAAAAACGGCGTGCTGGGACTGGGGTCGACGGTCCGGGGCCTAGGGGCGACGGATCGGGGGCCTAGGGGCAACAGGCCGCGAGGCCAGGAGGGACGGGCCGCGGGGCCGAGAGGGATGGGCCGGAGCCCTGGGGTGGCGGGCCGTGGGGCCTAGGGGCGACGGGCCGGGGGCCTAGGGGCGAGGGCCCGCGGGCCTAGTGGCGACGGTCCGCGGGGCCGAGAGTGACGGGCCGGAGGCCTAGGGGAGATGGGCCACGGGGCCTAGGGGCGACGGGCCGCAGGGCCTAGAGCGACGATTCGCGGGGCTAGGTGCGACGGGCCGCGGGGCCAGGGGGTGACGAGCGACAAGCCGCGGGGCCTAGGGAAAAACGGGCCGCGGGGCTAGAGGGGTGACGGGCCGCGGGTCGACTAGGGATGACAGGCCGCGGGTCGACTAGGGGCGACGGGCCAAGGGGCAACGGGCCGCGGGGCCAGGGTCGACGGGCTACGGGCCACGGGGCTGGGCCTAGGGGGGTTGACGGGCGACGAGAAACGGGTCGCGGGGCCACGGGGCCTAAGGAAAACGGGCCGCGGGGCCAAGGGCAACGGGCAACGGGCCGGGCCTAGGGGGGGTCGACGGGCGATGGGCCGCAGGGCCGGGGCCTAGGCTAGGAGCTACGGGCCGCTGGGCCAGGGTCGACGGGCTACGGGCCGGGCCTAGGGGGGTCAACGTGCGACGGGTCGCAGGGCCGGGGCCTAGGATAAGGGCGACGGACGCGGGGCCAGGGGCGATGGGCTACAGGCCGCGGCTCCTAGGAGGGGCGACGGGCGACGGGCTGGGTCGATGGGCCTAGGGTGACGGGCGTAGGGGCGACGGGCCGGGGGTCGACTAGGCCATATTGAGTCAACCCGCGAATTCCCATAGTCGCTGCATCACAATAAAAAACTTCGAACGATCATATTTTTCTTGTTCTTGCTTTGATCGCGATGATTCTTGGTTCGTCGGAAATCTCTTGAGCTGAGAAGTCACTTCAGATATCTGCCCAAGCCAAATAGCATTCACACACACACTCAGAAAACCCAAACCACACCAAACACAGATTCTTGCACACACCACGCATGCAACGCACGAACATATGATGGGAGGCAGACAGACGTGAATGCAAATGATAGCATCACATAACAAACTCCCCCTCTGGCTGCCTACCATCATCCTACATGCCATAGCTCAAGCATGCACCCTCAATGCACACTCATTCCAGCAAGCTTCATCCCCTTCCAATGCTCATTTTCAGCCAGGCGCTTGGTGAGAATGTCTGCCGCCTGCTGCTGGGTCTTCACTATCTCCAACTGCACTTCCTTGTCCAGGAGCCTCCTCATCCAGTGCCACTTGGGCCTGATATGCTTTGTCAGCCCATGAAGACATGCATTCTTGGCCAGCTTCACAGCTGACTCATTGTCACATAACATCATAGTCAGCTCCCTCTGACAAACACCAATCTCCTCCAACAAACGGCTCAGCCACACCACCTCCTTCACCCCATGATGAAGGGCCATGTACTCGGTCTCACAAGAGGAGAGCCCCACCTCGTTCTGCTTCTTGCTGTGCCAGCTCACTGCATCACCTCCAAACAGGCACACATAGCCTCCAATGCTGGTGCCATCCGCCTTCACAGAGTTGAAGCTAGCATCGGTGTAGCAAGTCAAGAGCATCTCCCCCTTGCCCAAATCAGCAGCACCCTGTTGCTGCCTTTGCCTCACAGCACTGTACTCCAAACCCAGAGATGCTGTAGCACTCACATAGCGGACCAACCTCTTGGCCACTTCTAGCTGCTCATGACTGGGGCGTGAGACCACACTAGCAAGCCTGGATGTAGAAAAGGCAATGTCAGGCCGCGTGTGGTTAGCCGCATAGTTGAGTGCCCCAACCATGGAATGAAACAACTTCCTATCACTTTCACCCACCACCTCCTCATCAGCACAGGGCTCCACAGTGAAACCTGAAGGTAGTGGGGTGGCTGGCTTGCCTCCATCTTGCAGCCCATACTTCTCAGCCAGCCCCTCATAGTACTTCCTCTGGTGCAACCTCAACAATCCCTTGTCAAGGTCTCTCTCCACATGCATCCCAAGGTAATACTTGACATCTCCCATCTTTGAGCACTTGAACTGCATCTCCAGCATCTCCTCCATACGCTCCATCATTGCAGATGACTCAGAAAAGAGAAGGATGTCAACCACATACACCAGGAGCATGAGGAACTGCTCCTTCTCTTGCAGGAGGAACAAGCTGTGATCACACTCGCTCTTCTTGAAACCCCCAGCCAGCAGTGTCTCCTCCAGCTTGTGGTACCATGCGCGAGGAGCCTGCTTCACGCCATAGATGGCCTTCTTGAGCCTGCACACCCTGCCGCTCCCATCATCCAACCCCTCAGGCTGCAGAATGTACAGCTCCTCTAGGATGATCCCATTAAGGAAAGCAGTTGTGATGTCCATCCGCTTGATCCTCCATCCACGGTTTGCAGCCGTTCCCGACATCACCCTTAGTGTAGTCCCTTTCCCCACAGGAGCAAAAATCTCGTCAAAGTCCTTCCCCTTTGTCTGCTGGAACCCCCTAGCTACAAGCCTTGACTTGTAGCGGGTCAGCTCCCCATCAGGTCCATACTTGTGCCTGAAGATCAGCTTGGAAGAAATGGCCTTCTTCCCAGGAGGCAGCTCACACATCTCCCACGTTTCATTCTCCAGCAGAGAGTGAAACTCCTCCTTCACACTCTTGCTTCCACTTAGGACGGTCTGGAGGACATTGGGTACGTGGTGGACTATCTTGCTGTTGCTACTGCTGCTGCTGCTGCTGCTCCTCCACCTCAGGTTCTCCCCCATCCTCAGTCACCCTAGAGATCTCCTCCTCTGAGAAAGTGACCTGTACTTGCCTCGAAGGCCGCTGCACCTCATCATCCTCAATGATCAGCGGTGTAGTTGGAAGCTTCTGCTGCTGCTGCTTCCACTCCTTGTAGTACAAGGACTCAAGGAACTTCACATCCCTTGACACAGTCAGCTGGTGGCTAGTCAAGTCCCATATCAACCAGCCCTTGTGATCCTTAGCAATCCCCAAGTATACTCCCCATCTCCTAGAAGCCTCCAACTTTCCCCTCTTCTCCTTAGGCACATGAAACACCACCATGCAGCCGTAGGCTCTGAGCATGTTGACTGCTGGTGCACTCCCATACCACTTGGTGTAGGGGACTCGCTGCTTGTCCCCCATAGTCGCCAACACCATGTTCTTCACACGGGCGACCTGCCGCAGTGCAGTCACCCAAAACGGATCCGGCAGCTCTGCACGCCCAAGGAGAGTGCGAGCACCTTCCTGCAGGGTCCAGTTCAAGCACTCAGCCACGCCGTTCTGCTGAGGGTTGTAGGGCACCGTGAGCTGATGCTGAATGCCCTTCTTCAGCGCCAATGAATTCTCCCCCATTGTCAGTGCGGATCACCTTCACCTTGTGTCCGCTCTCCCTTTGAGCTCTCGGCATCCACTTCTTAAGAATAGCCACTGCTACTTCCCCCTTACACTTGAGAGGGTACACCCACACCGCACGTGTGTGGTCATCCACAATGGTTAAGAAGTAGTGGCTGCCCGAGAGAGAAGGGGCCCTCGTAGGGCCCACCACATCCATGTGCACAAGTGCGAGCGGGGCCTTGGCTGGTCCTGTACTGCTGCTGAAGGGAAACGTGGTGAATTTAGTTTCAAGGCATGTAGGGCAGCTCCCAATCTCCTTTGCTGCCCCCTTCAAGCTCCCATCCTTCACTAACTTCTGCAGCATAGGAAAATTCACATGACACAGCCTCTTGTGCCACGTCTCCCAATCAGCCTCACCACTCCCAGATGAAGCCTTTGCCCATGTAGCTGTCGCATCCACACCAGCAAGCACCTCACCATGTGGCTGCTGTGTCTGCTGCACCTTCTTGACTGCATCCAGGGCCCCATCAGTTGGCGCAGTCTCCTCTCCTCCCGTAGTTGCTTTAGCCGTTGCTGCAGCCGCTGCCGTTGCTGGTGGTTTCCCATTCCAAGGGATGATGGGCAGCTGCCACAGATCCTTGATGCAGCTGTTCTTCTCCTCCATATCCCACAACAACAGCTTCCCAAGCTTTGCATGGCAGCGGGTTGGACCGAAGGTAACTTTAGCCTTGCTCTTCTGCAACCGGCGCACAGAAAGAAGATTAGCCCCACGAGCTCCTGATTGGCTCCCATCACCTTGGCATTCCCAACAACAATCACAGGGAGCAAAGCACCTGAAGCGGCAACCACAAAATTAATCTTTCCAGGGGGCTTTACCTCGTCAAGCAAATCTGCCCGTGGGGTCATGTGACTTGTGCAACCTGAATCTATCACCCAGTGAGTGAGGGGGTGCATCACAACCTTCCCAACTGAGCCCACGTCACCCTCACTCCCTTTCACATCCTCAACCATGAGGAACATCCCAGGGTCGGCTTTACCTTGTGCACCATCACCTTGTGCACCTGAACCTTGCACGGCGCCACCTCGTGCACGTTCACCACTTGGCGGCTTCATGCCTGGAGGCGCCCATCCCTCAGGCCGGCTGAAACACTTGAACCGCGGGTGTCCAACCTTCTTGCAGTACGAGCACGCACCCTCCATTCGAATGCTCCCCCTGCCACCAGAGCTCCCATGCCCCTCGTTGTAGTCACCTCGGCATCTCCCTCTGCCAAAACCTCTCCCACGGCCTCGGCCTCTTCCTCCCCCTCTTCCTCTGCTGCCTCCTGCAGCTCCATACCCCTCAGCAGTATTGTTGGCAGCACCACCACCCGTGTGGCGCCTGCGGAAGTCCTCCTGCAGAATCTGCTGCCGTAGCCACTCAGGTGTCCACAGGTCCTGCTGAGTGTTGAGGGTGGGGATGAGGTTGTCCCACGAGTTGTCGAGCACCGAGATGATCTTGGTGCACTGCTGCATCTGCAACACATTGCTGCCCGCTGCTGCCATCCTCGTATGTCAAGGACCGGCTTCACATCATCGCCCGGTCGCATGGAGAGGGCAGCCAGCTCCTTCTCCAACACAATCACCATCGGCAGCGTGTTGGGCTGAATCACGTCGCGCAGTAGCTTCCACGCATTTGGTCTGGAATCATCCAACTCCACCAAATCCTTGATGTCTTGGAACATGTCGTTGTTGACCGATTGAAGGATCAGGTCGTACAGCACTGCGCTCTTCTCAATCCACAGATCGCGGGGATCTCCTTCCTCCGGCATCTTCTCTTCACCCATCGCAAGTTTTAGCAGCTTGTAGCGCTTGAATGCACTCCGCATCCGCCCGCTCCATTCCTCATAGTTGGAGCCATCCAATGCCTCGATCTTGGATGGTGGCGGCTCATTTCTCTTCTCAGCTGCATTTCCACTCCCTTGAGTGATCTTCTATTCTCCCAATCTCAATTTTCAGCTCCCTCCTTTGCTGTCCACACTGAAGTCCCACACAATTTCCACGAGTGTCGGTGCCAACGAAATTTCTAGAAGTCACATCCAACCTCTAGAACTCCACTTAGGCACACCCACAGGCCATGGTGGGTCTAGGAGGGTCTTCAAACTTCATTAGACTCTACACAAAGTCCTTCATCAGCTATGATTCCACTTGTTAGAGACTAAGGACGGAGTCTATGAATATTAAGAGCCGAAATATCTCAAAATCGTCAACTATAATTCTGGACAGAAACGTCGTCGTCACAAGAAACGTCGTCGACAAAACACGAACTGTTAGACTTCTCTCAAACTCAAGTATGATGTAGCCATTGACCGTGGCTATCGTTTCCAATTTGAATTGTATCAAAATATGGAGTATAACTCGAGTTATGAATTTCGGCGCACTAGGGGGTATGTTGCCATAGAAACTTAACTCAATCATAATTATCTCACAAGTTTACACAAGAAAGTTAGAATAGCAAGAACCAGGTAGAAGGGGATGAGGAGGACGAGAGGGAAGGTCCCCAGGGAGTCCCCGACCAAAGAAACCCCATACCACACAATTCCCCTCTCTATAGGCACCCCAACTTTGACATTTGTCACTTTCCCAACCCGTGCCATCCACCTCACCCAACTTGGCCACACTTGCCAACCTGGTTTGGCTTCTCCCAACCACTTGGCATCATCTACAGTGATGGTGACGAATTTCCCAACCCCCAAAAGTCTGTACCCCATATTGAGTCAGAAAATCCAAACCACACCAAACACAGATTCTTGCACACACTCACACCACGCATGCAACGCACGAACATATTATGGGAGGCAGACAGACGTGAATGCAAATGATAGCATCACATAACAAGGTGGCACACACCGGTAGCAATCACCCTCAGCACTAACACACAATGCATACATAGCAGTAAGAATAGCATCAAAGTCTAGATCAAAGATAGCAACCCCAGACCTAAGCAGCTCTGCCCAGCCGGGGTGCTCGACCTCGTCACCAAACTCAGCACGCCAAGCGACGTCAAGGCGGGAGAAGCAGCGGTGCTGAGTGTGAAACCTCCCGCATGTCTGACCAGCACGGTCACCCGTGCAAATGACATACGGGCAGCTACCACCACCCCCAGACGCCCCACGCTAAAACAACCACTCACTAAGCTACTGGGGCGACTGTGCCTTGCTCCGACGCTGCTGCTGCTACCTCTGGCCACCTCCAGAACCTCCACGCTGAGCTCCAGTCCTACCGCCACCAGTTCCACCGCTGCCACTACCGCCACTCCCACCGCTGCCTCCACCGCCGCCACCAGAGCCACCACTCCCGCCACCATTCCCACCGCTGCCACCACCTCCACTGCCTCCACCACCTCCACTGCTGCCCCCACCACCACCCCCGCTGCCACCGCCACCACCCCTGCCACCCTTGCCTTTGCCACTGCGGCGCTTCACACTAGCAAAAGCAGCCCCGACGTCCTCAGCACCAGGGACGTCTGCAGCAGCAGCAGAGGCGTAGGAGGGGGCAAGGGGGGAGGGGGAGCACCCCTCAAAGAAGGGCGTGCGCGGAGTGCCACGAGCAGCACCTACAGCAACTGCACTAGTCTCAGCTGCGAAGAGGTGCTCCTCAAGTAGGTCAACAGTGAAGGGGGTGGGGTCAAGTGAGAGAAAGTGGTCCCTGACAGAGCGAAGAGAGTCAGGGAGGCGGGTGACTATGAAGTAGAGAGTGATGAACATCGGGGGCTGGTTCCTGTCAAGGAACTCAGCAGGGACGGTAGCACGGTAGCGAGCGTTGCTAGTGCGCAGGTGGGAAACAAGGTCCTCTACCGTGGCAAAGGCGGAAATCTTGGGGAACAGGTAGGGCAGAAGCAGGTGGCCTAGAGCAGCAAAGTCGGGCGAGGAGTAGCGAGCGACTACAGCGTCGTACAGTGCCTGTGCTGTCCTGTGCTGTCCGAAGTGAGCGCATTCGGCTAACGGCAGGTGGTTGCAAATGGTTAAGCGGGCAGCAGCATCGCGAGTAAGCCACTGTGAGCGAGTCGCACTGTCAGCTGTGGCGGGAGGGGCGGTAGCGGTGCCTGACGCGAGGTCAAACAGCGAAACACTGTCCTTAGAATCGCTCAGTAGGTACAGCTGCAGATCGTCGAGCCACGTGTCAAACTGAATCGGTCTGCCCTCATGATCGAATGCGAGAACTCGAAGGGAAGCCATAGCGGCGCAGCACGCAGAGCGGGGAGAAGCAGGGCAGTGAAGAGCACAGGGCAGGCAGCAGCAGCAGTAGTAGCAGCACGCAGGAAGCGGCGTGCGGGGCCTGGGGTCGACGGGCCGGGGCCTAGGGGCGACGGGTCGGGGCCAAGGGGCGACGGGCCGCGGGGTCAGGGGCTACGGGCCGGGGCCAGAAGCGACGGGCCGTGGGGCCGGGAGCGACGGGCCGGGGGCCTACGGGCGACGGGCCGCGGGGCCTAAGGGCGACGGGCCGGGGGCCTAGGTGCGGCAGGCCGCGGGGCCAGGAGCGACGGGCCGCGGGGCCGGGAGCGACGGGCCTAGAGCCTAGGGGTGAAGGACCGCAGGGCCTAGGGGCAACGGGCCGGGGGCCTAGGGGCGACGGGCCGCGGGGCCAGGAGCGACGGGCCGTGGGGCCAGGAGCGACGGGTCGGGGCCTAGGGGCGACGGGCCGCGGGCCTAGGGGCGACGGGCCGTGGGGCCAGGAGCGACGGGCCGCAGGGCCGGGTGTGACGGGCCGAGGGCCTTGGGGCGACAGGCAACTGGGCCTAGGGGCGACGGGCCGCGGGGCCAGGAGCGACGGGCCGGGGGGGCTAGGGGCGACGGGCCGCGGGGCCTAGGGGCGACGGGCGACGGGCCGTGGGGCCTAGGAGCGACGGGCCGGGGACTAGGTTAGGGGCGATGGGCAACGCTCGACGGGCCGGGCCTAGGTTAGGGGCGACGGGCCGCGGGGCCAGGGGCGAGGGGCTACGGGCCGGGCCTAGGGGGGGCGACGGGCGATGGGCCGCGGGGCCAGGGAAGACGGGTCGGGTCCTAGAAGCGACGGGCGATGGGCCGCGCCTAGGGGGGGCGACGGGCGACGGGCCGGGGCTAGAGGTTGTCGTGAAGGCCGCACGAGGGTGGTGCGCGGAGTAGCAGGGGCGGCACGAGGGTCGCTAGCGGGGCAGCTCAGTGGTGGGCCCAAAAAAAAATTCGGTCCTAACGGAGGACCTGCTCTGAAACCATCTCAAGAACTAACGAACAAGAATGAATGAACTATGAAATAGTTGGGTACAAGTACTAACCCTAATTGGGTTGTACCCCTTATGGGCTACCCCACTATAGCCTACACAAATGTAAGCACTTTAACCTTCTGACACAACATATTACCAAACTTCCAAACACAACTTCCCTTGTCAACTTCCCCGGTCAACTTCCCCTAACAATTAACATACAACTAAGAATGGCAATCAAGTGAGTTCAATTTTCAGACATATGCCCTTCTTGCAGTCCTTTCCTCTCACTGTGCTAATGAAGTAAAAGGGTCTCCTTTAATGTCAAACTATATTCATACGCGTGTTAGGTTTGTTAGGCCATAGCGAGGTGCATTGTATAGGGCACAATACTTTCCATCTCCTGCCAGTCATACTCATTCCGCTGTATGTACCTTGACATGGTATCACTCGTTCTCACTACCAGTGGCTCTTCTAGCGGCGGCTGGTACCCGCACTTCTCGTGGCGCAGATTAGGGTTTCCGCAGACACTTCCAGCGTGCGGTCCTTCGCCAGCCACACCTAGTTGTTTAGGCTAGCTTATGCAGTGACGTTCCTATCTCCAATCATTCCTAGCTGATCCTACCTGTTCCTAGCCGCTCCTCGCAGTTCTCAGCCGTTCCTAGTCTCAGCTCCCTTTCATCATGGCGTCCACTAGGGTTTAGCAGCACCAGGGGCAGCCGCAATAGCAGCAGCAGTCCCAGCAGTGGGGACCTTAGAAGTAGTGGGTGCCTGGTGGTCCGGGGAGCGTCGGCCGCAGCAGTGGCTCATACAGTTGCGGAGATAGTCGCAGTGGCCGCGACCTCGGGACATGCCAGTACTGGATCATGTTTGGCTCTCATGCTTGCTCTACCTGCAGATGTTTTGACCACTCCACGTTCCACTGCTCAAGTCGCCTCGATGAACTGTACCGTGAGCGTTTCTGGCTTGACTCAGTTCGCCCAAACTGGCTTGCTCTACTTCGCAGTGGGTTTCGTTTGTTTGATATCCTTTTGACTCTAATACTATCCGATCTATTTGCTTGCATGTACCTAGGTTAGGATCGTTGCGTGTGTCTAGTGTAGGTGCTTGTGTTTCTAGTGTAGGTGCTTGTGTTTCTAGTGTAGGTGTCTGTATAGTTCCTAGCCCAGGTGTGAATACTGTTGCGCTTCTCTTCCCCTCACGCTTGACTCCGGCGTGTCCCAGTACTGTTGCGCTTCTCTTCCCCTTCCACAACCACACCACTGTCATTCCACTTCTAGAACCAGTCTCAGTTGCTTTGGCTGATCCTACTTCTAGACCAGCTGTCGCTCGAGGTTCTACCACGCTCCCATGTCTGACCGTCCCCTCTGGTTCCCTCATCGGTCTCCACATCCCCGCGTTTCCTAGGAGCTTGGTGGGTGTTGGACACCTTCAGGACCATGGGGTCATGGCCAATATTTCCCCACTACGAGGTTTGAGACTTGTATGGACGTTTCCACTTGGGTACTTATTGCAACATTCTCTCGGGAGCATTTGCCAGGTTTCTTCACACCGCACACTGCGTCCCCCCAGGTAGCAACGTCTAGTCAGGTTGATGCGTCGTGCTCTTGTCGGTCACTACCCCACCCGTCTGTCCTGTGTCACCACAGCCGATGTCACCTTTCACTCCCACGCTTCCACCAGATATCTATGCACGGTCTTATCTCAAGTCTCCCGCACTTGCTTCCGTTTCTCCCTCCTTCTCCTGCATCGCCGTGCACTAGCGTTGAGGGTAGGCTGTGCGCCCCTCACTCATCCTCCATTGCGCCAGCCACCGCGTCCCTCTAGACATTGCACTTGGACGTCTGGGGCCTCGTCCGGGTTAGGAGCACTTCTTCCTGGTGGTGGTTGAAGACTTCTCTCACTACACCACGATGTTCCCTCTGCAACAAAGGGCACACTTGTCTGATGTCCTGATTCCGTGGTTGCTGGTCACTAGTGCCCGATGCTCTCCCTGTGCTTTGTCTACACTCTGACCGTGTGGGTGAGTTTCGGTCCACCGTTCTTTAGGCTTCCGGACTCGCCACAACATAACAGGGTTGCTGAGCGCCACATAGGTTTAGTCATGGAGATCGCTCGTGCCTTCATGGTCCATCCCCGTGCGACTTATTTTATGTGGCCCTTCGCAGTTCGCTATGACGCATACTGGCTGAACCTCTGGCCGCGTATCTTGCGCCCGAAGGTTTCACCGACCTGCCTCTGGACTGGGTCACGTGGTGTTGCGTCAGTGGTTTTATCTGGGGCTGCCTTGCGCATGCTCATGCGGACAAGCTCTCGGCTCGCACCCTCCCCTGTGTCCTCCTTAATTTCCCAATTGACCCCCCTGACTTCACGTTTTACCACCCGTCCCTCCACCGGTTCTTTGACTCCCGCGAAGTCACATTTGACGAGTCAGTGTCCTTCGTCCGCTACCCCTACAGAGGTTTCTCGATTCCCCTTCCTCCCCTCTTCCCCATTCCCTCTCATCCTCCTGGTCCTACGCCTCCGGTACTCCCTCCCCACCCAGTTCCGGCCATGTCAGGTGTGTCTCACTCTACCCCTCCTCCCTCGTTAGCATGTCGGTGTTGTCTCCTTCACCACAGCTGTCTCATAGTCACCGCAGCAGCCTTCGGTGCTATCGCGGCAGGTCGAAGTGGAATCTGGGGGTGCTGGTCCTGAAGGTGTTGATCCTGGGCAGAGCATGGGAGGGGAGAGCTGAAGGGGAAACACAAGCAAGCACACTCTAGTCCGCAATTTCACGACGTGTGAACAGGGGCGCACCTTTGACACCAACGGGAATTTGCTAGGGTCCAGTTTGTGGACCTGCTCGAGCCGTCCGACCCGCCTCAGGTACGTAGTTTCCACCGACCTTATCAATTGCACGTTTGACAAGTGTGCGATATTGAGATTTTGCCAAACCTCCCATCAGGGTTGGACCAACCAGCCAAGCTAGGAACCTCAACCGCCACTTAGCTGTTTCTCTCTCTCTCTCTCTCTCTCTCTCTCTCTCTCTCTCTCTCTCTCTCTCTCTCTCTCTCTCTCTCTCCCTCTCTCTGTCTCTCCCTCTCTCTCTCTCTCTCTTTCTCTCTCTCTCTCTCTCTCTCTCTCTCTCTCTCTCTCTCTCTCTCTCTCTCTCTCTCTCTCTCTCTCTCTCTCTCTCTCTTTGGGCACTCAACCTCAACAGCCAAGTTGGATTTTTTTTTCTCTATCTCTTTCTCTCTCTCTCACACACACATACACACACACTTAAGGATGGGTTAAACACATTTGTGTATACACACATCTATGTACACATATATATTTGTATACATCACATGAAAATTGAACCCTTGACTAAAGATTGTCATCAAGATTTATTGGCCAATAAGGAAGATGCTAGGGATAAAGAAGGGGAGAAAATGTTTTTTGAAGCTGGTGGAATCCATTGACACCCACATTTTTGCGAAAAAATATGGCCGCTCTGCAACCTCTACGATTCCACCTAATTTAGGACAGAATTGCTGGTTTGGAGCTATTTTATGGGCAAACCTGATCAGCCTCCCAATCCGAACCCTCGACCTCACGATGACGACGATGGCAACGTCGACACACCGCCAGGACCATCATGTGACTGAGGCTCCGCATGAGTTTTCTCACCCGCACCTGAAAGCGACGACGATGATGCGTAGGAAATTTCCACCGACGGACAACATAACATGACAGCACTTTTATAGTAACATTAGCCTTGAATATGCATAAAAAGAAAGATAGAGTGCACAGTCGGATTTATGCACAGTGGCTTCAAACGTTGATAGCGTTCTGTTGACAGCTTTAAATGACTTGCTATAAACAGGATCTGTAGCGTCTTGATATTGCATACAACAAGCAATTTACATCGCGCAATTTCATCAAGTATTGATGACGCAACATCGGTTTGAACGAACAGCACTATAGCAGCCACTATAGTCTTAGAACACAAATCAGGAAGAGTTACGAGTTGGGAATGACTCCCAGCCTCTACAAACCCCAAGAGCCAAGGTACAGTGATGTAGAACAGTGCCACACTGTCCCCAACCATGAAGGGTCTCGAAACTACCCTCTACAAGGGCCTACACCAAGAGAAATGTTACACTACACAAAGTAATGTAACTATTCTCACTATCTTGAAGTTTACCCTTTTGGAGAGCTTCGAAATCACTTGAATCTTGAAACCAAGGCTCTGGTTATTCAAGATAATTTCTTCCTTGAGTTCTTGGAAGTCTGCTGCGCACACCTGCGACACGCCGAACGTTCCACACTCGACAAAATAGAAAACCGCACACGACACGCAAACAACGAAGTGACACGCGACTAGCGATAACTCGCTATGGACTCGACACACACATTCAAAATCATGCCTCATCATTCACACACTATTGTAAGCATGAAATATATATTATCTCATGCCCTCATACCATTCCATGCCCACACGCATGCACGCACACGGACAACAAGCCGAATGCAAACCGTAGGGTTGCACCAACAAACTCCCCCTCAGATTGTTGGCCTTAGGATCTGGTTCTCTCAGTTCAGAGCCATCCCAGCCAGCTTGCAACACTTCCAATGCTGCTGCTCCACCAGCCTCTTGGTCATCATGTCAGCTGGCTGCCTTGTTGTCTTCACCATGCTCATGTCCAATGCCATTTCACCCTCATGTGCTTCGTGAGGCCATGCAACACAGGGTTCTTAGCAAGAGAAATGGCACCTTGGCTGTCACAATAGAGTGGGGTAGGTCCTTGCTGCTCCTCCCCCAATTCAGCCAACAAACGCCGCTGCCACACAATCTCC
This sequence comes from Closterium sp. Naga37s-1, assembly GCA_947471745.1. NCBI lineage: Eukaryota > Viridiplantae > Streptophyta > Zygnematophyceae > Desmidiales > Closteriaceae > Closterium > Closterium sp. Naga37s-1. The sequence continues at coordinate 2,236,092 of CANJKZ010000195.1, read as the reverse complement.
CATACGGCACGGAAGAGTGCCATGTACTCGGACTCCACCGAGCTCAATGCTTGATCCACCTGCTTCTTGCTCTCCCAAGCAGTTGGGCCTCCACCTAGCAATGAAATGTGTGACGTCGGTAGCCTCCGGTAGCCTCAGACGAATCGAACACCTCCGGTAGCCTTGGACAAGCAGCTTCGAGATCCACTGTAGCTAGTGCCGCTGCTGCAGGTTGAAGTGTCAGGTTTTGCCGTCGCCAGTGCTGCATTCGTTGTTGCCGTGGCGACTTCTGTCTGGTTAGCAATCAACACCTCACGTCGTTGAAGCGTCGCGCAAGTCTACTCCTGTTCGGCATAGAGTACGGTGATTTCTTGTACGAAGTTGTCGCCTTGCCCCTCCATGCCTAACATGTGCATTCGAAAACCGGAACTGATTTACGTACCCGAATCGGCGCTTTTCATCGTCGCCCCCGCGGTTCTTTTTTTATGCTGGTTTTTAGCGGTTGAAGACCTTCGCGTGTAAACGAGCTCTGATTACCAACTGAATTATGAATCATGCGTACAACTACGGGACCATATATAGGAAAGAAATAAGGCCAGTAACTAGGATGTTGAGGGAAGGTTCCGAGGGTCGCGAAGCGTTTCGGATGGGTCCTTTCCGAATTCGGTAGGAACATCTCGGTGGAATCATGCGTTACGCAAAGTCACGCGGTGATAAACCAAAATGCACAGAATTCGGTGTATGTAACCTATTTAGTGCTTATAACTATAATAACTATAGTAAATGCAACGAACTAGGAAAACAAGCACAATATAATAGGAATAAGATGATGCAAGATAAAGTAAATATGGGTACGCATAGCCGTTGTACTCTCACACCATGTTTGTTTCGATAACCACTTCGGTGCAAGTTTAAAATCAACGCAGAACTAGTTTTACGTACCTCGAATCGGCATGATCGCCATCTCCCCTGCGGTTTTTTAAAGGCTGGTTTTCAGCGAACGAAGAACTTCGAGTGAGAACAAGCTCTGATTACCAAGTGTGAGGTGTCAGAGGTCCACTGGTGATCCCCGATTGATCCTAGGGAAGGGTTACAAGCATGTTGGCCTGGGGGGTTATGGGCGCACTGACCCGCTACTTAAGAAGCCCTTCTATCCCAATGGTCTAGTGACTGGGATTCTGATTTGGTATCAGAGCGAAGGTCTCGGGTTCCAATCCCAGTGTGTGCACTTCGGGCATCCCAATGCGGGGGGGGTGTCAGAGGTCCACTGGTGATCCCCGATTGATCCTAGGGAAGGGTTACAGGCATGTTGGCCTGGGGGGTTATGGGCGCACTGACCCGCTACTTAACAAGCCCTTTTATCCCAATGGTCTAGTGGTTGGGATTCTGACATGAGGATCAAGTCTCGAGACTAGAAGGTACCGAGCCTCGTGAACCGTCAGGAATGGAACCTTCTCGAATTCGGTCGAAGCAATTCTGTGTAAATTACGTGCACGCAAAGTCACGTGGGAATAACCAAAATGAGGCAAAATTTGATGCACGCAATCCTATTCGGCGCCATAAATACAATAATTATAGTAGAGGCAACAAATTAGGAAATATGCACATAAATGATAATATAAATAGGAATAAGCATGTCCATGTAATAACGGATGGCGTATTCTCACAACCGTCCAAGCTGGCTCGCAATGTAGGAGAAATCAGGCATGCATGTGATAAAGGCGAACAGCAAGCACCCCAATTGCTGTTGGTGAAGTTGGAGTCCTACGGGAGAGAGGGGTTTGTTGTCGGGTTTGTGATTAGGTCTGTGGCGTGCGGTAAGGAGTTGAGGGTGGTGCCAGTGGGATTAAGTGGTTCAGCGTGCTTGAAAGCTGATAAATGGATGGCTTTAGGAGTATAGGAGATGTTGAGGCCTAGGAACTGCGTCTCGTTGTGGTTGGTGGTGATGTCGACGAGGCTTTCTAGGTACTTCTCTCACTGATCGAGCAAGATGTTGCTCGTTCCAGTGTATAGCAGGTCATCGACGTACATGGTGAGCATGATGTAGTCCCCACAGAAGTGTAGGTGGTACATTCTAGGGTCATGTGGTAGCTAGGTGAAGAGGATCTCGAGTAGGATTTTGTGCATTTGTGGTTTCCACAGTCGGGACGCCTGTTTGATCTCGTACAGGGATTTCTTCAGCTCGCACGCCCTAGAGTTGCCTTCGCCGTAGGTGTGCAGTTGCTCCATGTAGATTACGATGTCGATCGGTGCATAAAGAAATGCATTCTTGATAGTAGCCGCGCACAACCCATCGTGCCTTGAATCTCTCAATTGAGCTGTCAGCAATGGTTTTCACTCAAAACACCCACTTTCCATACAACACCCTCCTTCCTTTTACAGCGACTCGATCCACAAGGACCTAGGTATTATAGGACTCCAGTGCTTTTAGTTCCGCATGTCAGAATGTTGTATTTGTCTAGCCTGCAGTGGGGTACTCTATAGCGAATACAGCCCAATCTAGGGTTTCCTATATGTACTCAACTGCTTGCTAGTGAACCTCCCTCCTTTCTTCATTCTTACTTTCTACTGCTAGTTCTGACATGCTATCAGAGCAGGTCGATCCCCTTGGGTCGATCCTGTGGGTGGGCCCACCACCTCACTGCTTCCGCTGCTACTGCTACTCTGTGTGTTGCACGCCCCGTGGCGTGCGACGGATTTTTCATCCCGCCGCGCGCTCGGAGCGTGCGGCGGTTTTCTGCCCGCCGTGCGCCCCGAGGCGCGCGGCGGTTTTCTGCCCGCCGTGCGCCCCGAGGCGCGCGGCGGTTTTCTGCCCGCCGTGCGCCCCGAGGCGCGCGGCGGCTTTCTGCCCCGTCACTCCGCGCGTCGCTCCCGGGAGGCGCTGCGACGGGCGACGGGGACCCGCGCGTCGCCCCCGTCGCCCGTCGCGGCCTGCGCGACCTGCGTAGGGCCCGCGCGCGGCCCGTACAGCCTGCGCGTGGCCCGTACGGGCTGCGCCAGGCCCGCGCGCGGCCCGTACGGGCTGCGCCAGGCCCGCGCGCGGCCCGTACGGGCAGCGCCAGGCCCGCGCGTGGCCCGTACGGACTGCGCCAGGCCAGGGCACGCCTCGGGCCGCCCGCACGCGGTTCGTACGGGCTGCGCCAGGCCCGTGGGCGCCCTGTTTTCTCTGCCCCTGCGCTGCCCGCTGTCCCCCGTGCTTCTGACGGCGCCCCACCCCTGCTGCTGCCCGTTCTCCTGAATTAGGGTTTGGGGGTGGGGGGTATGGGGGTGCAGTTTCTGTGCGTCGTCCCCTACTCCTCCTCCTCCTCCGTCTCCCAGTGTTGCAGCTGCCGCTGGGGGGGGTGGGTGTGTGGGAGCCGAAGGAGTGGTACTAGGGGGGTGACGTGCAAGTGGAGTTAGGAGTGAAGCAGTGGGTGTGTGGGGGGTGTGTGGGACAGTTGGAGGAGGTTGAGCGGAGGCTGCTGTCTTGTCGTCCGCAGCACCTGTAGTCCGGGGCGCACTGTCCTGGTAGCCCAGAGAGTCTGCTGCGCCTGTCGCCCGAGGGTCCGTTGCTCCTGTAGCTCGTCGTAGCCCGTGAGCCAGTTACTCCAGTAGTCCGGGGCGCACTGTCCCGGTAGCCACTGTGCCAGCAGCTCCTGTTGCCCGTGTGTCTGCAGCTTCAGCCGCCGTCTCTCATCTTCTCTCCTCTCACAGTCCCTCCTCCTCCTCACTTGCCCGCTGTGATTACCTCTAGCATTGCTTCTTATTGTGAACTCCTGCTATACCTGCTCATTGTGCTGATTACACCCCACTTTGGCTATGGGGGTGTGTCAGAATGTTGTATTTGTCTAGCCTGCAGTGGGGTACTCTATAGCGAATACAGCCCAATCTAGGGTTTCCTATATGTACTCAACTGCTTGCTAGTGAACCTCCCTCCTTTCTTCATTCTTACTTTCTACTGCTATTTCTGACACCGCATACATCGCTGCTCACCATTCCTCACTATGAGATCATGTTAGAGCGTGTCTTGGCGTATTTCTATTGATGACTCATAGGGCTGTGGTTGTTGCACTGTAAAGCCTGAGCAGTTGCGGCCCGGATGCTTGTTGGTGCAACCCTACGGTTTGCATTCGGCTTGTTGTCCGTGTGCGTGCATGCGTGTGTGCATGGAATGGTATGAGGGCATGAGATGATATATATTTCATGCTTACAATAGTGTGTGAATGATGAGACATGATTTTGAATGTGTGTGTGGAGTGAATAGCGAGTTATCGCTAGTCGCGTGTCACGTCGTCGTTTGCGTGTCGTGTGTGGTCTTCTATTTTGTCGTGTGTGGAACGTTCGGCGTGTCGCAGGTGTTGATTGTGTAGGTGGTTGTTGTATTTTGCTCTAGCTGGTTGTGGGCTAAGGGTTTGGGCAAAATATGATTGCTAGACTTGTTACGGGCTGGATTTGATCTCGCACCAAACAAGCACCAACAAACCTTTGCTACCCACTACAACACCTTTGGTGTTGCTAGTTTGGCACTTTGGATTGTTGGGGATTGTTGTATGGCGAGGGCTGGGATGGTAGGGTTTGTCAAACTCGTCATTTTTCAGATCTGAACTCTAGCTTAAGCCATTCCGATATGTAATCCATGGCTGCCAAGAAATTCCGCTAGGACACCCCGTCGCACATAAATGGCGATAGCGATCGGCCTAGATCTTGGTTTAAGGCGGGCGTTACCATTCTGGAAAGTAGAGATTAAGAAGTTTCCGACGCGTACCCGCTCATAGCTTAAGGTTACGTGAGATGTATGCAATGTTCCGTCGAAGTCGGCGGACTTAATCTCTTGTACGCTCTCCAGATTCGCACGCTATCCATCAGTGGTATCAGAGCTGGTTAGGCCTGCGACATTCCCTATTTTTATCAAATTTAGAATTTGTTTAAGGACATCCAGATCTAGGGTTGGTCATGGCCCAGAAATTAGATGGACATTCCCCGTCCAACGCAGTGTGGGCGAGGTCTCCGGCAAGGAGACACGGGGCCAGAGGTTGAGCTGATGCGCAGCGCACCGGACCGCAAACGGCCACAGAAAATGGAGAGCAGTCGCATGGATCATGGAGGTACGAGCGACCTCCATGACTAAGCCAATGCGGTGCTCAGCAATCCCATTTTGCTGAGGGGAGTCAGGAAGCGTGAACGACCAGAGAATGCCCTCCCCACGACAAAAGTCTCTCAAGAGGTCGGAGGAGAACTCACCACCTCTGTCAGAGTGCAAACGCAGGACAAGAAGGTCCACACGGAACCACTCGCGGAGCTGGAGACGGACTGCGCGGATCCAAGGGATCAAGACATCAACGACCTGACCTTTGCTGCGCAAGGGGAATACCATGGTGTACCGCGTGTAGTCGTCAACAACCAGCAGAAAGTAGCACTCGCGGCCCTGTCCACTGACGCGGGCTGGGCCCCACACGTCCATGTGGAGAGTCTGCAGGGGAGCAGTTGTCAGGGGAAACGAGGAGGAGTGAGGAGCGGCGCGCTGCCGCCCCTCGACGCAAGGAAGGCAGGGCGGGGCAGGCGAGGGCGGGAGGGGAGGCAGAAACCTGGGAAGACCAGAGACAAGGAGACGGGAGTGCATGCCACGAAGGCGTGGCAGGAAGGGGTGACCCAGGCGGTGGAGCCAAAGAAGACTCTGGTGCAACAGGAGGCGACACGAGCAAGGGGGTGCTACCTGACCTGACGCGGACACCTGAGAAGACGCAGCTACCTGAGGAGGCCCGGTAGCCAGTGTATACAGACTCGACCCTGGCCGACGAGTGAACGTGGCCAGGTGACGACCCGTCCGTGTACACGTCCAGATCGACACACGCTGACCCCCAGGAGTGGTGGTAGTGACCATCGCATCCTGGAGGGCAGTGGTACTCACCAAGTTCGTAGAGAACGAGGGGAGGTGAAGACCTGACAGTGAGCCGGACGGAACCGCCGGACACGGGAGGATAGTGGAGGAACAGGCAACGACCGGGCCCCCGGAGGGGTCAGCCATCCGGACCGGGACAAGTGCAGGGAGAGGAAGGAGAGTGGTTCTGTCACGAAAGAAACAGCGTGAGGCACCTGAGTCCAGCCTGAAGGTGTGCAAGGCCTCAGCTGGCGCAGTACCAGGGAGAGTACCAGACTCACTAGCACCTAGAGTAGCAGCCGCTACACCTGGATCAGGTGGCACACACCAGTAACACTCAACCTTTGCTCTAGCAGACAAAGCATACATAGCAGAAAGGATAACATCAAAGTCTAGGTCAAAGATAGCAACTCCAGACCTAAGCAAATCTGCCCAGCGAGGGCGCTTGACCTTCTCACCAAACTCAGCACGCCAAGCGTCGTCGAGCGGGGAGAAGCAACGGTGCTGAGTGTGAAGCCTCCCGCATGTCTGACCAGCATGGTCACCCGTGCGAATGACATACAGGCAGCTATCACTACCCCAAGACGTCCCACGCTGAAACAACCACTCACGAAGCTGCTGGGGCGACTGGGTCTCGCCCGGACGCTGCTGCTGCTGGCGCTGGCCACCTCCGGAACCTCCACGCCGAGCTCCAGTCCTACCGCCACCACTCCCACCGCCGCCACTGCCGCCACTCCCACCGCTGCCTCCACCGCCGCCACCAGAGCCCCCACCCCTGCCACCAGTCCCACCACCGCCACCACCTCCACCGCCTCCACGACCTCCACTGCTGCCCCCACCACCACTCCCGCTGCCCCCTCCACCACCCCTGCCACCCTTGCCCTTGCTGCTGCGGCGCTTTGCACTAGCAGAAGCAGCTCCGACGTCCTCAGCACGAGGGACGGTACGGTTCGCTCGCAGTGGACCACTCGTGACGCTGTTGCTCGCCTTCCTGTTCGTAGTCACCTGCCGTCCTCTGAGCGCGCGCACTTTGGCCAGTACAAGACTGCTAAGTCTTTGTATGACGCCTCACTGCAGCTGAGAAGAGTATCGTTGCTGTAGGTGCTTCTCGCGGCGACCCTCACGCCCCTTTCTTTGAGGGGTGTTCCCCTGTCCCCCTTCTCCCCTCTGTTGCTTCTGCTGCTGCTCTCGACCTCGTTCGCACTGAGGAGGTCGGCGATGCGTCTGCTCCTAGTGGGAGGCGCCGCAACAGCAAGGGCAAGGGGGGCAAGGGTGGTGGAGGGGACGGTGGGGGCGGCGGTGGAGGCGGTGGAGGAGGCGGAGGGGGTGGCGGTAGAGGTGGGGGTGGTAGCGGGAGTGGGGGCTTCGGTGGCGGCGGTGGGGGTGGTGGAGGCAGCGGCAGCGGCGGTGGAGGCAGCGGCAGCGGTGGTGGAGGTGGCGGCGGCGGTGGTGCTGGTCGCGGTGGAGCCGCGCAGCGTGGAGGCTTTGGTGGTAGCCACCGCCAGCAGCAGCCGCGTTCCCGTGAGACCCCGTCGGCCCAGCAGCTTCGTGAGTGGTACGCTGGGCGTGGGAGGTCTGGGGGTGTTGGTCCCTGCACTTACGTTCTTCGCACCGTCAGGCGCCGTGGGGAGACATGCGGGCTGCCACACACTGCGCAGCGCTACTTCGGTCGCCTGACTGACGCCTGGCGTGCCCAGTTTCCTGACGCTATTAAGCTCCCGCGCTGGGGTGATCTTCTTAAGCAGAACGTTGCTCTCTTTGATCTTGATTTCGATGCTATCCTTGCTGCCATGTATGCTGCGACTGATAGTGCTGAGGGTGACTGTTACCTGTGTGTTCCGCCCGACCCGGGCATTGAGGCTGCTGCTCTATGTGCTAGTGAGTCTGCTGCTCCAGGTACTAGTGAGTCTGCAGCTCCAGGTGCTGGTGAGTCTGCTCTCTCTAGTCCTGCACCTACTGAGGCCTTGCACACTTTCACACTTGACTCTGGTGCTTCGTGCTCCTTCTTTCGCGACAGCACCACACTCACGCCGCTCAGTCGGCCTGTCGCAGTCTCCCTGGCTGACCCCTCTGAGGGCCCAGTCCTTGCGCACTCTTCCACGGTTCTACCGTGTCCTGCGGCCCCGTCGGGCTTGCTGTCGGGACTCCACCTCCCCTCGTTCTCTACGAAATTGGTGAGTGGAGCTGACCTTCAGGACTTGTGGGTTGACCAGTTCACCCCTGGAGGTCAGCGTGTGACCCACTGCACTTGCTCTCGGACGGGCCGCCACCTGGCCACGTTCAGCCGTTGGCCTGGGTCGAGTATGTACACACTGACTACTGCGTCTCCTCCGGTTACTGCGTCTGGTCAGGTAGCCACGTCTGGTCAGGTGTTTGTTGCCGCGTCCAGGTCTAGTCCAGCGTCTGCCCCCTGCTCGTGTCGTCCTCTGTCACACGAGACTCTCCTTTGGCACCACCGCCTTGGTCACCCCTCCTTGCCTCGTCTTCGAGGTATGGCCTCTCGTACCCTTCTCTCTGGTCTCCCCAGGTCCCTCCCTCCCCTTCCTTCGGGGCCTGCCCCTACCTGTGTTCCTTGTGTCGAGGGCCGGCAGCGCGCCGCTCCTCACTCGTCCTCGTTCCCTCCGACAGAGGCTCCCCTGCAGTCTCTCCACATGGACGTGTGGGGCCCAACCCGCGTCCGTGGACAGGGTCACGAGCGTTACTTCCTGCTGGTCGTTGACAACTACTCGCGTTACACCACAGTCTTCCCCTTGCGCCGCAAGGGTGAGGTCACTGAGGTATTGATCGTCTGGATCCGCAGAGCCCGTCGCCAGCTCAGCAAGAGTTTCGGCTCGGACCTTCCTGTTCTGCGTCTGCACTCAGACACAGGTGATGAGTTTTCCTCTGACCTTCTGAGGGCTTTTTTTCGTGCGAAGGGTATCCGCCAGACGTTCACGCTTCCGGCCTCCTCACAGCAAAATGAGATTGCTGAGCGCCGCATTGGCATGGTCATGGACGTCGCTCGTACGTCCATGATCCATGCGGCTGCTCCCCATTTTCTGTGGCCGTTCGCGGTTCAGTACGCTGCGCATCAGATCAAGCTTCAGCCTCGTGTCTCCTTGCCGGAGACCACACCTACTCTGCGGTGGACGGGGAAGGTTGGCGATGCGTCTATGTTCCGTGTCTGGGGATCTCGAGCTTTTGTCCGCGATACTTCCGCGGACAAGCTGTCCTCTTGTGCCGTTCCCTGCGTCTTCCTTGGCTTCCCCCCTCACGCACCTGGGTGGCAGTTTTATCACCGCACCTCGCGTCGTGTTCTGTCCTCTCAAGACGTCACGTTTGACGAGTCGGTATCACGTCCTCTTTCCCTACCGCACTGCCCCTCTCCCCTCCCCGCCACTCTTCCTAGCACCAGGTGCTCCTCCGGTAGACCCCCTCCCCCCTCAGGGTCCTGCCCCCTCAGGTGTGTCCCAGGTAGCCCCTGTCGAGCCTGTTGAGGTAGCTGTCGACTCTGGTGCTGCTAGGGGTGCTGAGCCTGCGGGTGCGGGGCCTGGGGGTGCTGAGCCTGGGGTTGCTGAGTCTGGGCGTGCTGAGCCTGGGGGTGCTGAGCCTGAGCGTGCTGAATCTGGAGGTCCTCCGGGTGTCCCGTCACGGCGGGAGCCCCTCTCTCCGCAGCGGCTCCGTGAGTGGTATGCTCGGCGCTGTAGCCGTGCTGCTGGAGCTACGGGGCCTGCTGCTGGAGGTGCTTCTGGACCTGGAGCTGCTGGAGGTGCTGCTGGTGCTGGAGCTGCTGGAGCAGCTGGTCCTGGAGGTGCTGGTGCTTGAGGTACTGGCGCTGTTGGAGGTCCTGCAGGTGTTGGAGCTGCTGGAGGTGCTGGAGCAGCTGGTCCCAGAGGTGCTCGTACTGGAGGTACTGGAGCTGCTGGGGCTGGTGGTGCTGCAAGAGTTGGAGCTGTAGGTGCTGGAGCTGTTGCTACTGGAGGTGGTGCTGGAGCTGGAGCTGCTCGAGGTACTGGAGCTGGTGGTGCTGCGGGAGTTGTAGCTGGAGACCCTGGAGCTGAGGGTACTGGTGCTGTCTCTGCTGTTTCTGGAGGCGCTGCGCGGCCGCAGCCGTACTACGTTCCGCTCCTTCAGCAGGTTCTTGGTCTCCCGCCTCCTACTGGTCCTACTCCTCCCTTACTAAGTCCACTGCCTGTCCAGTCACTGACGCAGTTACAGCCAGCCTCTCCACTGCCTGGTCCTTCTCCTTACTCTGGACCGACTAGAGGTCTTACGGAGCGTCGTGAGCCTGAGCCTCGTCCTGCGTCGCCTGAGTCTTGTCCTGCGTCACCTCAGTCTCGTCCTGAGTCGCCTGTTCGCACTGTTCGCACTGGTCATCGTGTACCGCGTCAGCGTCCTCCTCCTGTTATAGTCACAATAGGCTTGAATGTGCCTAAAACGAAAGATAGAGAGCACAGACGGATTTCTGCACAGCGGCTTCAAACGTTGATAGCGTTCTGCTCACAGCTGCAAATGACTTGATTCAAATTGGATCTGGAGCGTCTTCACGTCGTCTACAATTAGAAATTTAGATTGCACGATTTGATAAAGAATTGACGACACAGCGTCGGTTTGAACGAACGGTACTATGGCAGCCACTATAGTCTTAGAACACAAGATAGGAAGAGTTACGAGTTGGGAATGACTCCCAGCTCCTACAAACCCCAAGAGCCGAGGTACAGTGATGTGGAACAGTGCCACACTGTCCCCAACCACGAAGGGTCTCGAAACTACCCTTCACTAGGGCCTACACCAAGTGAAATGTTACACTACACAAAGTAATGTAACTATCTTCAATATCTTGAGGTGTACCCTTTTGGCAAGCTTCGAAATCACTTGAGGCTTGACACCAAGGCTCGGGCTCTTCATCACAAACTCATCCTTGAGTTCTTGATGGGTCTGCTGCACACACCTGCGACACGCCGAACGTTCGACACAGGACAAAATAGAAACCGCGCACGACAAAATAGAAACCGCGCGCGAGACACAAACGACCGCGTAACACGCGTCTAGCGATAACTCGCTATTGACTCGACACACACACTCGACATCATGACTCAACATTCACACACAATTATAAGCATGAAATATATATTATCCCATGCCCTCATACCATTCCATATACACACACATTCACGCACACGGACAACAAGCCGAGTGCAAACCGTAGGGTTGCACCAACAAACTCCCCCTCGGATTGTTGGCCTTAGGATATGTTGCTCTCTCAGTTCAGAGCCATCCCAGCCAGCTTGCAACACTTCCAATGCTGCTGCTCCACCAGCCTCTTGGTCATCATGTCAGCCGGCTGCCCCGTGGTCTTCACGTAGCGCAACTCAACTTCACCCGCGGTTACCATGCTCCTCGTCCAATGCCACTTCACCCTCATGTGCTTCGTGAGTCCATGCAACACAGGGTTCTTAGCAAGAGCAATGGCACCCTGGCTGTCACAGTACAGTGGGGTAGGTCCTTGCTGCTCCTCCCCCAATTCAGCCAACAAACGCCGCTGCCACACAATCTCCAGTACGGCACGGAAGAGTGCCATGTACTCGGACTCCACCGAGCTCAAAGCTTGGTCAACCTGCTTCTTGCTCTCCCAAGCAGTTGGGCCTCCACCAACACAGCATATGAAGCCTCCCACACTTGTCATGTCCTCTGGTTCTGATGCATATGAAGCATCCGAGTAGGCGGTGAGGAACAAACGCCCGGGTTCAACACCATCCGCGCCCTTTTGGCGCCTTTGTGCCGCCGCCGAGTATTGCAGCCCAACGGTCGGTGTTTGGCCAAGATACTTGGCCACCCTCATTCCAGCTGCTACCTGCTCCTCATTAGGGCATTGCACAACCCTAGCCAGCTGCCCGGTAGCAAACGCGACGTCCGGTCGGGTGTTTACCGCCGCATACATGAGGCTGCCCACCAACGAGTGAAATCGGCGCCTCTCCTCTTCACCAACGCTCTCCTCCTCTGGTCCCTTCACACACTTGAACCCAGAGGGAAAGGGTGTAGCCACATGGCCTTCACTCTGCCCAAAGTTGGCAGCCAATGCCTCCAGGTACTTTCGTTGATGCACCCGCATGCACCGCTTCTCCACATCTCGTTCGATGTGGAGCCCAAGGTAGAAGCTCACGTCACCAAGGGCCTTGCACTTGAACTTGTCTTGAAGCTTCAGCATCACCTCCTTCACAAGGTCAGAAGAGGGTGAGAAAATGAGGATGTCATCCACATAAACCACCATGAAACTCCTCTGCTCCCCCTCGCCAAGCATGAACAAGGAGTGATCGGCCGTTGAGGGAGTGAAGCCGATCCCCTCCAACACTTCGCGCAGCTTCATGTACCATTGCCTAGGGGCCTGCTTCAGCCCATAGAGGGCCTTCTTCAGCTTCCACACTCTGCCACTACCATCATCAAACCCCTCTGGCTGCGCCATAAAAATCTCCTCCTCAAGAATGCCGTTAAGGAATGTCGTTACGATGTCCATTTGCTTTACTACCCATCCTTTGATGGCGGCTCCCGCGAATAGGGTTCGCAGCGTCGTCGGCTTCACCACAGGGGCAAACAGCTCCTTGAAGTCCACCTTCTCCTTCTGCTGGTACCCCTTGGCTACAAGCCTAGACTTGTAGCGCTCGATCTTGCCGTCGGCATCCGACTTGATTTTGAAGAGCCACTTGGACGTTATCGCCGTACGCCCCTCCGGTAGCTCCACCAATTCAAACGTGTCATTCTCCTCGATGCTCTTCAGCTCACTCTCCATGGCCTTCTTCCACTCCTCAGCATCACTACTCTCCAAAGCCTCCTTGAGAGTTGCTGGTTCTCTCGGCATCTCCACCGGAGAGAAGAACGCGAAGGCACACTCCTCGTAGTCACTCTCCTCGTCGTCTCCGACCATCATTGCCGCTCCGGCCAGGGCTGTCTTGCCCTGCTTTCCCGGCGCATCATAGGTCAGCCTATTAGGGGGTTGAACTCTCCTCTTCCCCCTTCCTTCCTCCTCAGCTGCAGGGACTTGAAGGCCTTGGCGTTGCTGCGGTGTGGCTCGAATCCGTGGAGCACTCGTAGTACGGGAAGGGAGTGACGGTGCACGCTCGCTCACTTGCTGCACCTCCTCCTCTTCTTCCTCTGCATCATTGGCCTCCTCTCCCCCATTCACAAGGGAGGATTGCCTTGTGGTTGTGCTGCCGCTGCTCAGCTCCAAAGGCAGCTCCACATGCTCCAAACCGGAACTCTTCACCTCCCCAAACCGCACGCCTATCTTCGCCTCATTCTCCGCCTTCCAATCCTTGTACATGAAGTTCTCCATGAACTTGCAGTCCCTGCTCACCAAGAACTTCTTGGTGAATGGGTCCCAAAGAAGCCATCCCTTGCTGTTTTGAGCCATGCCCAAGTGCACGGCCCACACCGCCTTGGCACCAAGCTTGTTGTGCCGAAGATGCTTAGGCACGAGCGCCATGCACATGCACCCGAACACCCGAAGCATATCCACCTTTGGCTTCCTTCCTAGCCACTCCACATAGGGCACCCATTTGTCTGCTCCCACATGAGTCAAGGCTCTGTTCTTGGCCACACACGCGCTCCGCACCGCATCAGGCCAGAAATAGTCGGGTAGCCCGGCTTCAATGAGCAACCCGCGTGCCGCCTCCGTGATTGTGCGGTTCGCTCGCTCGGCGATGCCGTTCATTGCAGGGGAGTATGGCATGGTGAGGGAGTGCCGAATACCATTCTTCTTCAGCCACAACCCAAACTCCTTGCTCAGGAACTCTCCCCCTCGATCGGTGCGGATTGACTTGACTAGACGGTCTTGTTGCCGCTCCACCATCGGGAACCAATCCGTCTTCAACGTTTCAGCCACGTCGCTCTTCTTGGCCAGCACGTACACCCAAGTCATGCGGGTGTAGACGTCGACAATGGTGAGAAAATACTCAGCTCCAGCAGCTCCAAGCTTCAGGGGGCCCACCACGTCCATCACCACCTCATCAAGCGGTGCCTTTGCCGTTGCCTCCGAACTAGGGAACGGAAACCGGGTGAACTTGGCTTGAATGCACGTCGGGCAGCCAAGCACCTCATCGGGCTCCCCCTTCACACGTATGCCAGCAACCATCTCATTCTTCACTAGCTGCTGCAAGATGGGCAGGGCCACATGCCCCATGCGCCGATGCAAGGTGAGCCAATCACACTCCCCCGTAGCCGAAGTTGGATTGGAGAATGCCGCGCTCGCAATAGCGCCCCACATACTCTCTCCGTAGTTCTCCTCCGCTGCTGCCTCTGGGTTCTCCTCACCCTTTTGCTGCTCCTTGGTTGCTGCACCACTCTCCTTAGGTTCACTGAACTTGCTGGTCCCTCCAGGTTTGCTCTTCTTGAGCTCATTCTCCTTAGCGCGACCGTTCGCGCCATCGTCGCTACCGACCGCTCCATCCTTGGTGCTGATGCTTGCTGCCACTTGCCTCTCCTTAGGCATAGGGACCACTGGGATCTGCCACATCTCGTTGTAGACATCCATGTCCTCATGAAGGTCCCAAAGAATTCGATCGCCAAGCCTTGCGGTGTAGGTCTTGGCTCCCTTCGAGTTCGTGTCCATGCCGGCCTTTGCCAACCGCCGCACGGAAATCAGGTTTGCAGCAAGGCTGGGCACCCAAAGCACGTTCTTGAGGCCCACCATCTTCCCATCAGCACCCTTGAACATGGCCTTGCCCATGCCTTTCACCTCTGCTCGCTGCCCCAAAGCCGATGTGACATGCTTCACCGGTGACGGCTCGAGTTCGGTGAGCAAGTCCGGGCGAGGTGTCATGCTATAGGTAGCGCCACTATCAATCACCCAATAGTCCAGGGGGTGTAGGGTCACCTTCCCCACAGCTGCTGGCTCCTCAAAGCCTTCATCCTTCTCTGGACCAGCCGGTACTTGCGTCGACACGAAGTAGAATAGACCCGGGTATCGATCGTCGCTCGGGTCCTTGTCGTTGTCTCCGCTCTTCATGTTTGCAGCTCCGCCACCGCGACCGCCACGGCCTCCACGGCCTCGTCCTCTCCCTCCTCCTGCTCCTCTACCCTCTTGGCCTTGAGCAGGGGTCCAACCATCAGGGAGTTTGTAGCAGTCGCGCCACATGTGTCCGCTCTTGTGGCAATAGTGACACTCGCCGTCGAATCGGCCGCGACCGCGTCCGTAGCTCTTGTCGTCGCTGCCGTAACCGCCACTCCTGCGACCTCCGCCGAAGTTGCTGCCACCAAACCTTCCTCCCCGTCGTCCTCTGCCTCTTCCTCGACCATATCCACGGCCGATGCTCGCTGCCCCAGCGCCATCCGCACTCGCCAACTCACGGCGGCGGAAATCCTCTTGAAGGATAGCTCGCTTCACGTCTTCAAGCGAGAGGCGGGGCAAGTCGCGATTAAGGTTGATGATGAGCGAGGACCATGACTCTGGGAGTAAGGCCAGCAACTTGGTCTTCTTTTGGAGCTCACTGTAGTTCAAATCAGCTCCCTCAAGCCGCGTCAACAAGTCGAAGAATTTCTGCACCCCTTCTTCAACCGCTTCGTCTTCTTCAATTCGTAGTGCCGCCATTTGCCGTTCCAACACCACCGCTACCGCCGCTGTTGCAGGAGCATGTACACCCTTGAGAGCAGCCCATGCCTTTGGTCCTTTCTCTGGTTCACGCTGGAATGGCTTGATGTGACGGATCTGACTGCTCCCCAACGCTTGCCCAAGTAAGAGATAGCCTTGTGCGCTCTTCCGCACCCACGGGCTCTTCTCCGGGTCGTTCTCGGGGCGCTTCTCCGTTCCTTCCATCACCTCCAGCAGGTCATAGTGGTCAAAGATGTTCTCCATCTTGAAGGACCATTCAGCAAAGTTGTCACCGTTGAACTTGTCAAGCCCAAACACCCTAGGCTCATCCCTAGGTGGGCCAAGACTTGGTTGCATGGGCGCCATGGCTGAATCACGGGGTTGGCCTTGAGCTTGAGCTTCTCCACTTCCACCAGCACCTCTGCCACCCCTTTCCTCAGGTCCAGACATTGTCGAAACTGCTCCAAGGGCCTCTTATACCACTTGTTATAGTCACAATAGGCTTGAATGTGCCTAAAACGAAAGATAGAGAGCACAGACGGATTTCTGCACAGCGGCTTCAAACGTTGATAGCGTTCTGCTCACAGCTGCAAATGACTTGATTCAAATTGGATCTGGAGCGTCTTCACGTCGTCTACAATTAGCAATTTAGATTGCACGATTTGATAAAGAATTGACGACACAGCGTCGGTTTGAACGAACGGTACTATGGCAGCCACTATAGTCTTAGAACACAAGATAGGAAGAGTTACGAGTTGGGAATGACTCCCAGCTCCTACAAACCCCAAGAGCCGAGGTACAGTGATGTGGAACAGTGCCACACTGTCCCCAACCACGAAGGGTCTCGAAACTACCCTTCACTAGGGCCTACACCAAGTGAAATGTTACACTACACAAAGTAATGTAACTATCTTCAATATCTTGAGGTGTACCCTTTTGGCGAGCTTCGAAATCACTTGAGGCTTGGCACCAAGGCTCGGGCTCTTCATCACAAACTCATCCTTGAGTTCTTGATGGGTCTTCTGCACACACCTGCGACACGCCGAACGTTCGACACAGGACAAAATAGAAACCGCGCACGACAAAATAGAAACCGCGCGCGAGACACAAACGACCGCGTAACACGCGTCTAGCGATAACTCGCTATTGACTCGACACACACACTCGACATCATGACTCAACATTCACACACAATTATAAGCATGAAATATATATTATCCCATGCCCTCATACCATTCCATACACACACACATTCACGCACGCGGAGAACAAGCCGAGTGCAAACCGTAGGGTTGCACCAACACCTCCTGTCCCCGGCACTCACTCTATGACTCCGCGTCCTTCCACTGCTCCACAGCGTATCCCTCTGCCGTCTCCTCCTGCGTCCACTCTTCCTCACGGTCCGGACCCGGAGTCTGACTCCCTTCGTGCTGCTAGTCCTACTGTCAAGCGTTTTCTGGCCACTGCTGTCACTGACCCTTCGTTTGAGTCCACTGCTGCGTCTGCTCTAGTTGCTGAGCTTGTTGATTTTGCTGCCGCCTGTCGTCTAGACTACGCCGCTAGTCTTGTTGCTGAGTCTGAGTCTGCGTCTGTCTGTCCTCCGTCCGTTGGGGGTGAGTGTGCTCTTGGCACGGACATCCTTGAGGACAGACAGGAGGACTTTGAGTGCTTTGCCGCTGCTTTACCTCATCTCGTGTCCATGCTGATTGCGCCTGAGGGAGACCTGGATGCATCAGACATCCCGACCCCACGCTCTTACGCAGACGCAATAGAGGGTCCCTACTCCTCTCAGTGGCAGACAGCCATGGACACAGAGATGGCTTCCTGGAAGTCCACAGGCACCTAATTCGACAAGGTTCCCCCGCCTGGGGCGAACATCGTCAGTGGCATGTGGATTTTCAGGGTGAAGCGGCCGCCGGGTTCTCCGCCTGTCTTCAAGGCACGTTACGTTGCACGAGGCTTCAGTCAGCGACAGGGAGTTGACTTCTTCCAGACCTTCTCCCCTACCCCGAAGATTACCACTCTTCGGGTGCTGCTGCACGTCGCCGCTCAGCGTGACTACGAGCTACACTCTCTTGACTTCAGCACAGCCTTCCTACAGGGCAGCCTGCACGAGGAGATCTGGCTGCGCCGCCCACCTGGCTTCACTGGGTCGTTTCTTGCTGGTACCCAGTGGAGCCTCCGGCGGCCAGTCTACGGTCTCCGCCAGGCACCCCATGAGTGGCACGACACACTGAGGACGACTCTTGCTGCTCTTGGGTTTGCTCCTTCCACTGCTGACCCGTCGCTGTTTCTTCGCACTGACACCACTCTGCCGCCGTTCTACGTTCTTGTGTACGTAGACGACTTAGTCTTTGCTACTGCTGACACTGAGGCACTCACCCACGTGAAGTCGGAGCTACAGAAGAGACACACGTGCACAGACATGGGTGAACTGACAAGCTATCTTGGCTTGCAGATCACCCGGGACGGAGCACAGCGCACCATTACCTTGACTTAGTCACACATGGTGCAGCAGGTCCTTCAGCGCTTCGGCTTCACGTACTCCTCGCCAAAGTCCACTCCTCTGCCTACAGGTCACTCGCTCTCAGCTCCACCTTTGGACGAGTCCGTAGAGCCGAGTGGCCCGTATCCAGAGCTTGTGGGCTGCCTCATGTACCTGATGACCTGCACGCGACCTGACCTTGCCTATCCTCTTAGCATTCTAGCACGCTATGTCGCTCCTGGCAGACACAGGAAGGAGCACATGGATGCAGCTAAGAGGACGCTATGTTGCGCTACTTGTGCAGTACGTCGGGCATGGGGCTCGTGCTTGGAGGACGGGCTCGAGTTGTCCTCACTGGTCACGCAGACGCTTCCTGGGTTGACGACTTGGCTACGCAGCGGTCGTCATAGGGTTACACTTTCAGCCTTGGCTCCGGCTCTGTCTCTTGGCGGTCTACCCGCTCGTCTTCTGTTCTCAGCTCCAGTTGTGAGGCTGAGATCTACGCTGGGGCCATGGCTGCACATGAGTTACGCTGGCTCACCTACCTACTGACCGACTTGGGAGAGGCGCCTCGTTCTCCTCCAGTTATGTACGTCAACAACAAGGCCATGCTTGCCTTGTGTCAGGAGCACAGACTGGAGCACAGAACAAAGCACATTGCTCTGCGCTACTTCCTTGCTCGAGAGTTGCAGCAGCGTGGTCAGCTTCGTCTTGCTTACGTGGCCACTCGGGCCAACACTGCTGATATCTTTATCAAGGCACTTCAGCCTTGTGATCATCAGTGTTTTTGTACTATGCTAGGTCTTGTGCCTACTTGGCCTCACTTGCTCACTTCTTGACTCTGCTTGTACTGTGATCTCTATACATATACCTGCATGCTTACACTTACTAGGTTTTGTTCGCTGTATTGCTTGTTCTCCTTTATATAACTCTGCATGTGAACTGGCCTTGTGGCCATTTGCTTGTGCTCAGAATGCGTGGTGACGTCGTGATCCACCCTGAGCTTGCTTTGCCTTTCTTGACCGGTCTTGTGACCTCTTGTCCTCCCCCACTTTGCCTATGGGGGTGTGTCAAGCTTGTATACTATAGTCTATCTAGGCTGTAGTGGGGTAGTTCATATTGTTGGAAACAACTGATTTAAGCGCCTCTGTCGTGTCGAAACACCAAGACAGAAGCGAAGCGGATCGTATCGAAACATCGGTGAGTCAACCCTCGGAGGTTGAACAACTGCTGGAGGTCACGCGAAAGTCAAAGGTCAGCGACCTTTGACCTGACGAAGTGTACAGTGCGACAGCAAGGACATATAACTGACTCGCTACAGAGCAGTTACCCGAGTCGGCACTGTATCGAACCGCAACAGCAAAACAGTTAGAATAGAACCTTTTCATATTCCTTGTAATCATATAAAAGCTTGTATCCTTTTGTTATTATCAACTTACTTTGCCCTCACATACAAGCGCAAGGTGGTTCACAATCCTTTATTAAATGCTTCCGCTACTACATCATCCTACTCTTGAATTCTGTCCTGCAAAGATCCTAAAGGGCTTTCTCAGCCCAACATGGTATGAGAGCAGTCAGGGCAAATTCGACTACAAACAAGAAATCTACAACATCACAAGAAATGGCAACGCAGAAGGAGAGAAGCTCCTCTAACGGCTCTCCTCGCACTACCCCTACTCCACCTCCTGCCTCTGGCCTACAGACAGAGGAGGGTACGGCAACAAGACCAAGGGCATCGTCTTCGGAAACTCCCGCAAATCAAGCTGCGGCCTTCGATCCAGACATGATGGAGAAGTTCTTCTCCTTCATGTCCTTCTACGAACAACACCAGCAGGGGGCACCTGCACAGTCAAACAACAGCAACAACAACGCAACACCGATGAGCCTCGATGGTTCATCCTACGCACGTGGAAATCAACAGCAACGGCCTACCTTTGCCCCGTATGAGCCCCAGCGTGGCTCCGTCAGCTTTATGCCACACCCGCAGCCTGCATCCGGACAAGAAAAGACATTGGATGCACTTCAAGTTCAGTCGCAGTTCGCGCACGTCTTAAAACTGCAGACGACAAGGCCTTTCGACGGAAAGGATTTCTTTACCTGGTCATTCGAGTTCGAGTTAATGATGGAAGGCGCGCAGATTCTTGGCTTCTTCGACGGGTCTCTGCCATATCCAACACACGGCACACAGTACAACAAGCAGCAGTACACTTATCAATCAATGATGGCATACACAATACTGCTGAGAAACATCACTCCAAGTCAGCAACAGAACATACAGTCTTACCGGGGTTACGGCAACTCTGCAGAGCTCGCGTACAACCACCTGAAGAACCTGTATCAAGCAACAGACAGCGTAAATCAAAGTCGATTAATGGCGCAACTCACGACAGTCGAAATGAAACCAGGCGAAAAAGGGATGGCGTATATCAGCCGTTGTCGCGAATTGCGCGACAAACTCTTTCGATGCGGAGGATCGATTTCAGAAGACGCCTTCGTCACAGTCATCATCGGCGGCCTCGGTCCTCAGTGGCGCTCCACCCGCGCCATACTCCGAGCGCATGGAAAGATATCAGAAGCAGCACTCTGCGCCGAAATCCATGCTGAGCAGCAAGACATGGACCTGCAAGAAGAACGACACAAGAAGAAGGCATCAGTGCCCGAATTTGCATTCCACACTCAACGACGCTACAACAACAACAATCGGCATCAACCGAAATCAGTACCTCCGTTCTGTCACCTTTGCAAGATGTCAGGGCATCCTCGCTCACACTGCCCTAACCGACAACAGTCAGTACCAACGCAGCGATAACTTCGGCCTTCAAGCAGTCAAGTTGCCTCAACTCAAGCGAGTTCGACTTCTCAAATACAAGCCTCAACGACATCGACGGGACAACCTGCGCAAGGAACAAGAAACATTGTCAGTTGCATGACACGACTGACCGACTCCTGCATCACAGAGTCTCCACCACATTACTCACCGGAAGAACAACTCGACAACAGCATGCCTCGCCGCGAGTCACTTCAACCAAATCCAACATACGCAGCCATCGCACAAAGTGAGCCATCCGGGAAGGATACGTGGTTCTTGGACAGCTGCTGTGGACAACATATGTGCTCCTCAGGACGCTTTGTTCAACGTGAACACCAACTTCAACGTGAAGTCGTCATCACCGTCGCCAACAATCAGAACCTGCGCACACGACGACAAGGCGTAGTGCAACTTCAGTCACGAGAAACAAACGTCATACTGCAGATGTCAAAGGTTTTGATAGCAGAAGGACTCGGTTACAACCTACTGAGCGTCAGTCAGCTGATGGCGAAGGGCATACACCTCGAGGCAGACAGCACCACACAGGAGTTCAAGCTCTTCCACGATCGAGGAGGACTCTACATCGGCAAAGCGGTCCTAAAAAACAATGTCTTCGTCCTCGACTTTGTTCCAGATCTCGGCACTGCCGACAGCGACGGGATTGTCACCTTCACCTCTTGGACACATCCACCGGATCTTGACCCCGACTTCAGTCCAGAAGGCTTCTGGTACTCGCACACCATCCCTGAAGCAGAACGAACAAGAGCATTAGCAACGATTCAACACTCGGCAGCAGCAGAAACAACATGAGCAGCAGCAGAAACAACATCGGCAGCAGCAGAACCATCGGAAATACCAACAACACTTACAACACCAGTCGCAAGTTATTCAACATCGCCACACATCGACAATACTTCACCGACTCCTGCGCAGCAGCTAACTCCCACTCCTCGCGAAGTACACAGAAGCGCCAACTTCACCGCCGCCTTTTACTCCAACTCCACCCTGTATCGTCGTTCACCCGGACATCGCGCTAGCGAAGACATCTGGCACGCACGAATGGGACATCCAAGCTATACAGTGTTAAACAACACAATAGGAGCAGGCGTTCTCGACAAAGATTCACTGCTTCTAACCGACGGAAGTGAACTTCGACGAGCGCGAGGAACGTGTTTTACCTGCCCCGAAGCTGACTTACCGCATCGACCTTTCACTTCTCACCACAACCCCAGCGCACCAGCTTACGCACCACTTGAAAAGGTGTACAGCGACATCCTGTACAATCGCGAACCCGGAAAAGGAGCATACAGTTATACCATCACGTTCATCGATGCAGCTACACGTTACGTTTGGCACCTCAATCGTCCGAGCAAGGACATGGCCTTCGAAGCCTTCATCGCTTGGCTTCCAGTAGCAGAACAAGAATCAGGCGAGAAACTGAAAAGCTTTCAGTCAGACGGAGGAGGAGAATACACCTCATAGAGGTTCAAGCAGTTCTTGGCAGAAAAGGGGATCAAGAGGCTCATCTCGCTTCCGTACGCCCATCAACAGCAAGGCGTGGCGGAACGGATGAATCGAACTCTCCAAAACACCATGCGCAAGTTACTGCGTGACATGCGACTGCCCAATCACCAGTGGCCTGAAGCGATGGACCACGCTGTCATGCTGCACAACTTGCTTTCGTCGTCGTCACTACCGAACAACGCATCACCGCATCTGCTGTGGACAGGAAAACAGGGCAGCACAAAAATGTTAAGAGTTTTCGGCTGCATGGTACAGTACCGACCCCCATCTGCACGAGCCGGCCGATTTTCCCAACGAGCACAGTGGGGACTACACCTGGGCATCGAAAGAAATTACAACGCGTGGAAGATTTTCGACGTCCACTCCAAAGAAACAGTAGCAGCACGTGACGTCATTTTCTACGAACGACTCACCCTTCCGACATACCTTGCCAACCTGGAAGAAAATCGGGATCCCACAGGTGGCTTCCATGGAGATCGACACTTCGCCTCGGCAGCAGACGAAGCTGACTGGGACGAGCAGAACGTGGATAACGCCTCGGATGAAGCAGGACCACTCCCTTACTGCTCCGTGCCCATCCCGATGGATGACGAAAATCCTCGCGAAAGCGTCAACGCCGAAACTTATTTCGACCTCGCCGACACTGGTTACGTTACACCTGCAGAAGTCAACACCAACGAAGCAGAACGCATAGGACCCAATTTCATACCTGACCCAGAAGCAGGTGACGAAGCAGCTTATCCCGTGGACACAACACTCCCCCGCTACACACAGAGTGGTCTTCAGATACTTGGTCTCGTCACCGCGGTCCACGGCACGGATACTCCTAAGGAGCCTGCCACAGTTCAGCAGGCTCTGGGGGGGGAGCATAAGGAAAAATGGCATGAAGCCATGGACAAGGAACTGAAAGCACTACAGGAGCGCAACACCTGGAAAGTTGTTCCTATCGGCGTGGCACGAAACAAGACAATACTCACCGAGAAGTGGGTCTTCCGTGTGAAGACGAAAGCAGATGGCACCATCGACAAGTTCAAGGCACGCTGGGTCGTACGTGGCTTCGACCAAGAGCACGGACGCGATTTCACCGAGACATTCGCACCGGTTAGTCGACACACCTCACTACGGATTCTTCTCGCGGTCGCCGCTATGGAGAAAAAGAAGCTGCGGCAAATCGACGTTGCCAATGCTTTTCTCTACGCACCTGTCGACGCAGAAATCTTCGTCGAACTTCCACACGGTTCCCATGGAGAACCTAACCAAGTCTGCCAGTTACTGAAGTCCTTGTACGGGATCAAACAGGCCCCGAGACTGTGGCAGCAGTACTTACACGCTCGACTCACTCGCATCGGATTCTGGCAGCTACCGCACGACCAAGGAATGTACCGGCTCACGAAAGGCGATGACTACATTTTACTAATCATCTACGTAGACAATCTGCTTTACATCGGGTCAACCGACAGTGTCACTACCTGGTTCGAAGGGGAGTTACAGAGAGATCTTACGCTCACGGTTTCATCTACCGTCACGCAATACCTCGGCCTCAACATCCAAGAAGGAGAAGACGCGATCTATCTCAACGTCGCAAAGTATGCCGACACCATCGCCAAACGGTTCGCACTCACGCCAACTACCATCTCCACGCCATACCGCTACACGGCAGGAAATGACAAGGCAGAATCTGCTCCACTGAAACCCGCCGACATACGCAACTACCAGAGAAAGCTAGGATGCCTTCTCTTCGCGGCCGTCACCTGCCGTCCAGACCTATCATACTCAGCAAGTCAACTCGCCACCTACCTCAAAAGGCCTGAAGACCAACACATGAAGGAACTCGATCGCGCTCTACACTACCTCGTAAGCACTCCGACGATCGGTCTGATCTACTACAAGAACATAACTACAACGCCCAAGCTAATCGGCTACGTCGACGCCGACCACGCCGGAGATTCTGACAACAGGCACTCGCGCACAGGCTACATCTACCGCCTCGAGCCTATCGGACCTATTTCGTGGCAGTCAAGCAAACAAGAATTAATCGCTCTCTCCTCAGCTGAAGCTGAATACATCGCACTCTGCTCAGCCACCAAGGAAGGACTGTACCTTCGCGAACTGCTGGAGGAAGCGAAGCTGGCCCAGTTACCCAGCTTCTCCCTATTTTGTGACAACCAGTCGGCAATTCGCATCGCCAACAAAAATGGATTCGCGAACAGGACGAAACATATCGCCCTGCGATATCTCTTCGTAAAGGACGAGATCGAGAAGGGAAGACTTGAGCTGTCTTACTGTCCCACATCCGAGATGGCAGCTGATTACTTGACCAAGAAGCTCGGAAAGTCGAAGTTCGAATATTGCATGCTGCTGACTGGACAGAGCCACGTCACCTGCAGCGAGACTCCAGAAGCGAAGGGGAGTGTTGGAAACAACTGATTTAAGCGCCTCTGTCGTGTCGAAACACCAAGACAGAAGCGAAGCGGATCGTATCGAAACATCGGTGAGTCAACCCTCGGAGGTTGAACAACTGCTGGAGGTTACGCGAAAGTCAAAGGTCAGCGACCTTTGACCTGACGAAGTGTACAGTGCGACAGCAAGGACATATAACTGACTCGCTACAGAGCAGTTACCCGAGTCGGCACTGTATCGAACCGCAACAGCAAAACAGTTAAAATAGAACCTTTTCATATTCCTTGTAATCATATAAAAGCTTGTATCCTTTTGTTATTATCAACTTACTTTGCCCTCACATACAAGCGCAAGGTGGTTCACAATCCTTTATTAAATGCTTCCGCTACTACATCATCCTACTCTTGAATTCTGTCCTGCAAAGATCCTAAGGGCTTTCTCAGCCCAACACATATAGGGTACAACACTTTTAGGTTTCCTACTTGTACCCACCTGCTTGCTAGTTCAGTCATTCCTTCTTTCACTATTCTGACACACCCGGTTCTGCAGGATTATTTGACTCGCCGGCGTGTTCCGGATAGACACCTTTCTTAGGAGGGGGGGTACTATACGGGATTTTCCCTAATTCTTTACTGAGTCACACTGTACGCGTACAGACTCTAACTTTCGGAGTTCAGGCTCGGTCCGACGACCTCGCCCTCCGAACCACCATCGCGTCGCCTTCGGGTTTCCCAACCCTGAACTTGCACCCAACCATTCGCGGTCCTGCGACCTCGGCCTAACTAGCAGTTGCTATATTAGTCCTAGGCTTCATTATTTGCGTAGTACTTGTTATCACTTCCGCGTTATTGAATCCTGCGCACCCTCTTCTTTACAACTCATAACACTTCCTCTCACTCATACATATAATTTAACAAAGTTACTAAACTCAGATCCGCTTGCAACTATATAAACTGTATTAATATAATGCCAACAATCTCAATATCAGGAGGGAACTGATGGAGGCGATTTGGGATGGGCCTGTTCTGCTTCAGTAAAAGCTCCACACCGGGTGTGAATAAAAGGCCTCCGCCTGAATTCTGACTGTGTTTGTCAAGCTGTTTTTTTACAGCGGAAAAAATCGCATGGGTGTGAGGAGGAAATGGATTTGCGAAAATTGCGAGGTCTTGTGTGCTGCGCCTTGGCTGTTGTGGGGTCGTCTCGATTCGCCACGGCATGGGCTCTCGTGTGTGTGCGAACGTGCTTCCTTATATTCTTGCGTCGAACCAACAACGAACAGGCACTGTTGGTGGGCGCCCTTCCCTCTTGAGCAAAAAAAAGGAAAATGGAGCAGTGGGAAAATACAGCTGCAGGCATTTGCTCAGGCCGTAGTTATGGCTGAGGCATCGAGTGTAGGTGAGGATATAAGCAGCTCAGCTCGCGCTGCGAGGGCGTGAGCGAACGAGAGATATAGAGGGATACTGGGAGGTTGTAAAGAGAGCGAGAGGAAGTGGTAAGAGAGAAGCAGACAGCGATAAGAAAGAAAGGCCCAGCAGCATCCGCATGTGCGCCGCGCGCACGATACTGGGTCGAACGGAGCTGGCCTTATGCGGCGGGTCAATTCAAGGCCTGGGGCCTCGTTAATGTCGCAGTGTTTCGTGCTATTGCTGACGAGGTAGAATTACTAGGATACGCGATCGACCAGTAGTAAAGCCGCCAGTTGGTAGGTTGATAGGAGCCGTTTGGACGGAAAGAGCCGGTTTGCGTGCCGCGTCGTGCTACAACCGCATTGAATTTAAAGCGTTCTTAACGCCAGGTCGCGTCGCAATGCTGCGCATCACGACGAGCGCCGATCGCGGTGGCAAGGGCGGAACAGACGCGACAGACGACGGGGCTGCCACCTCCCCCTCCCCGTCGCTTTCCCCCTCGCCTTCCCCTTTATCCCCCGCGCTTTCCCCGTTCTCCCCCACGCCTCCGCCGTTCTCCCCGTCGTCCGCCTCCGCGCAAATCAGCCGGCGCAGGTTGCACATGAGCTACGACTTCGACGGGGAGAGCAGCAGCGGCGGGGAGGGCAGCGCAGGCGGAAGCGGAAGCGCGCGTCGGGTGCGGCAGGGGCACCGCAGCTTCTCCCACCGCTCCGGAGTTCTCTCACCCCCCGATACTTCCCCCTTAGGATCCCCCGCCCCCGCCGCCAGGCCCGCCAGTCCCCTGGGCAGTCCGCGCAGAAGCGCGCTTGGGGGGCTTGGCGCGCTTGTAGAGGGTGGGGGCGGGGAGGCGGGATTGGCGCTCAGGCCCTTGCGGTTGGGGAAGTGGAGTCCAGGCGGGGGCGCCGCAGTCGGCCCTGCAGAAAGGTCAGTGGGGGGGAGGGTCGGCGGAGACGGGGGAACAGGCGCAGAGCTGCGTGATAGCGGTGGCGCGGGGGAAGAGAGCCGGCGGAGTGGGGCGGGTCTAGGTAGTGAGGCTAGGGTGGGGGAGGAAGGGCGCGAGGTGGGCGCAGTTGGTGCCAGGGGCGAGGCTGCGCGGAGTGATGTGCTCGCGGGGGCGCAAGAGGCGCGGGCGCAAGGTCAAGCGAAAGAGCATGCACGTGGCGGGACAGCAGCAGCGGCAGCAGCCGCTTCCGGAACGCCCAAGTCGGCCCCTGCGTCCCCCAGCTGGCTGGGCGGGTGGGCGGGCCTGCTGCTGGGCGCAGGGGGGGGGGAGGCGGGTGTGGTGGAAGAGGGGAAGGGGGAGGCGGGCAAGGGGGAGGACGGCGCAGGTAGAGCGGGTGGACTGAGATTGCTGTCCCCGTTCGCGTGGAGGGGAGGCGGGATGTGGGGGGACAGCGGTAAGGGGAAGGGAGGGAAGGGGACGGGGGAAGGGGATGGGACGAAGCAGGGCTTGGGGGGTCAGAAGGGCGCAGGGGAGGGGAACGAGGAGGAAGCAGGGGAGGCGGGAGATGAGGAAGCAGGAGAAAGGGAATGGGAGGGCGGGGGGGATAAGGAAGGGGAGGAAGATGAGGAGCGGACTTTGCGAGGAGGGGGGTCCAGTGATGATGCGCGGAGGGGGAGTGGGGCGAGCAGGGGTGAAGGGGAGGGGGCGAGTGACGATGAGAGTGACTTTGCGTTCCAGGCAGAGCGGTGGGGCGAAGGGGGGACAGTGAGTGGTGGTGGGGCACAGGATGGTGGTGTGGGGGGGGTGGTGCAGGATGGTGGGGGGATTCAGGATGATATGGGGATGGACGGTGATTATAAGCCAAATATGGAGGACTCTGATAGCGAGGATAGATGGACAAGTTGCGAAACAGAGCGAGTTGAACATGAGAAGGCCGGTAGCAATGAAAGTGGCAGCTGTGAGCAAGCTAATAACGAGGATAGTGGGAACGAGGAGGCTCGTAGCGATGGCAGTGCGCGTGAGGAATCCAATAACGAGGACACTGGTAGTGAGGAAGCTAGTAGCGAGGACAGTGAGGTTGATGAGAATAGTATGGCGGATGCTGAAAGTGAGGTGGAAAGTAGTGAGAGTGAGAGTGAGAGTAAGAGTAAGAGTGAGAGTAAGAGTGAGAGTGAGAGTACGAGTAAGAGTAAGAGTAAGAGTAAGAGTAAGAGTGAGAGGGAGAGTAAGAGTAAGAGTAAGAGTAAGAGTAAGAGTAGGAGTGAGAGTGAGAGTGAGAGTGAAAGTAAGATGAAGAGTACGAGTAAGAATACGAGTGTGAGTGAGAGTGAGAGTGAGAGTGAGGGTGAGAGTAAGAGTAAGAGTGAGAGTGAGAGCAAGATTAAGAGCAAGAGTAAGAGTATGAGTGAGAGCGAGAGTGAGAGTAAGATTAAGAGTAAGAGTAAGCAGGTGCGTGAGAGTGAGAGCGAAAATACGAGTGAGAGTGAAACGGAGAGTGAGAGTGAGAGTGAAACTAAGAGTGAAAGTGAGAGTAAGATTAAGAGCAAGGGTGAGGGTGAGAGTGAGACCGAGTTTCCGAGTGAGGACTCTGATGACAGTGTGCGAAGGGAGCAAGGCGGGGGGCGTAAGGGTTGCGGAGAGAATGAGGGAGCAAAGGATGGGGACTGGGCAGCAGCGCTTGATGGCAAGAAGGGGGGGGGAGAGCTGGCTGTGGGGGAGGAAAGAGAGGAAGAGGAGGAAAGGGAGGAGGATGAACGGAAGGAGCAAGAGGAGGAGACAGAAGCAGAGGGTGAGGGGGTGAAAGAGGAGCAGGACGACAAGGAGAGTGGGGAGGAAGGAGGGGAGAAGATGGAAGCTATAATGACGTCATCTCATGGTGTTTTGGGTGCTCTGGTTGGTGCTAGTAATGGTGCTGATGGTGGTGGTGGCGAGGAAAAGGGGATATCTAGGGCAAACGACAATGGGAGCAGCAGGGCAGGGAGAGGCAGTGACAGGGACAGGTGTGAGGAAAGGAGAGGAGAGAGTGGGGAGAGTGGGGGTGGACTTGAGGAGGGACAGCGGGAGAATGAGGAGACAGGGGAGAACTTCGAGGAGGGAGGGAGGGAGAGTGAGGAGAGGGAGGAGAGGGAGGAGAGGGAGGAGCAGTGGGTGGAATCCGTGGGTGGGGTGAACAAGGCAACAGCGACTGGAGTGAGGGTTGCTGTGGGTGGTGCTGCTGGGCAGATACAGAGTGAGAGTGAATGCAGTGAGAGTGAGAGCAGCGAGAGTGAGAGCAGTGAGAGTGAGAGTGAGAATGAGAGTGAGAGTGAGGAAAAGGAGAGGGAGATTGAGAGTGAGACCGAGGGGAGTGAGGGAGAGAGTGAGAATGAGGGGACTGAGGGAGAGAGTGCGAGTGAGAGGGAGGGTGAGAGTGAGAGGGATGAGGGAATGGAAGGGCAAGTAGAGTGTGAGAGGGATGCGCCCTTGAAGGGTGTTGAAGCGGCACCACTGATGGCTGCTGCTGAGGGCGGTGTGCAGCAGGAACAGAGTGAGGGGAGTGAGAGTGAGAGTGGAAGTGAAAGTGAGGGGACTGGGAATGAGAGTGAGAATGAGAGTGCGGAGGGAGGTGAAGGGAAGGTGGAGCATGGAAAGCAGGGGAAAAAGACTTCGGATGGTGTGGAAGCCACAACAGCAGCTGCACCTATGGATGCTGTGGGTGGTGTGGAGCAGGAACAGAGTGAGGGGAGTGAGAGTGAGAGTGAGAGTGAGAGTGAGTGCGGGAGTGAGAGCGAAAGTGAGAGTGAGCAGACTAAGATTGGGGGGATTGAGAATAAGGAGAGTAGGAGTAAGTTGAGCGAGAGTGAGGGAAGTGAGAGTGAGGAGAGTGAGAGTGAGAGTGAGGGAGAGGAGGGGCAGGAAGGGCAGGTAGAGCATGAGAAAGAGGGGTCCTTGAAGGGTGTTGGTGCGACCACACCAGCTGCACCGGTGAGTGGGGATCAGGAACAGAGTGAGGGGGGCGAGAGCGACAGCGAGAGTGAGAGTGAGGAGGGACAGGAAGGGCAGGTGGAGTATGAGGAGGGGCCCTTAAACGGTGTTGAAGTGACCACGCCAGCTGCAATGGTGGCTGCTGCGGTGGGTGGTGTGGAGCAGGAACAGATTGAGGGAAGCGAGGGTGGGAGCGAGAGTGAGGGTGATAGTGAGAGTGAAGGTGATAGTGAGAGTGAGGGTGATAGTGAGAGTGAGGGTGATAGTGAGAGTGTGGAAGGGGGGGATGGGAAGGTGGAGCATAGAAAGGAAGGGAGGGCCCCCTTGGATGGTACTGAAGTCACAGAAGCAGGTGCACCTGTGGGTGCTGTGGATGGGGTGGAGCAGGAACAGAGTGAGGGGAGTGAGATGGAAGGTGAGAGGGAGAGAGAGAGTGGAACTGAGGAGACTAAGGGCCGGGAGATCGAGAATAAGGAGAGTGGGAGTGTATTGAGCGAGAGTGAGGGAAGTGAGAGTGAGGAGAGTGAAAGTGAGAGTGAGAGTAAGGAGTGTGAGAGGGAGAGCGAGACTGAGAGTGAGATGGGGACTGAAAGCGAGAGTGAGAGTGAGAGTGAGGACGGAAGGGAAGGGAGGGTGGAGCGTGGAAAGGAGGGGGAGGGGCTCTTGAATGGTGTCGAAGTCACAGAAGCAGCTGCCTTGGTGGGTGCTGCTGTGGGTGGGGTGGAGCTGGAACAGAGTTTGAGGAGCGAGAGCGAGAGTGAGAGTGAGAGTGAGAGTGAGAGTGAAGGTGAGAGTGAAGGGATTGAGAGGAAGATTGGGAGTGAGGAAACTCAGGGTGGGGAGATTGAGAATAAGGAGAGTGAGTGTAAGTTGAGCGAAAGTGAGGGAAGTGAGGGAAGTGAGAGTGAGGAGAGTGAGAATGAGAGTGAGAGTGAGAGTGTGAAGGAGGGAGAGGAGGAAACGGAAGGGCAGGTAGCGTATGAGAAGGAGGAATCCTTGAAGGGTGTTGACGCGACCACACCAGCTACACTGGGGAGTGGGGAGCAGGAACAGAGTGAGAGGAGCAAGAGTGAGAGTGAGGGGAGTGGGAGCGAGAGTGAGAATGAGAGTGTGGAGGGAGGGGAAGGGAGGGTGGAGCATGGAAAGGAGGGGCTCTTGGATGGTGTTAACGCCACAACAGCGGCTGCACCGATGGGTGCTGTGGGTGGTGTGGAGCAGGAACAGAGTGGGGGGAGTGAGAGTGAGAGTGAGAGTGAGAGTGAGGAGACTAGGGGTGGGGAGATTGAGAAAAATGAAAGTGGGAGTAAGTTGAGCGAGAGAGAGGAAAGTGAGTCTGAGGGGAGTGAGGTTGGGAGTGAGAGTGAGGGAGAGGAGGGAAAGAAAGGGCAGGTAGAGTATGAGAAGGAGGAATCCTTGAAGGGTGTTGAAGCGACAGCGCCAGCTACACTGGTGGCTGCTGCTGTTGGTGTTGGTGGTGTGGAGCAGGAACAGAGTGAGGGGAGTGAGAGTGATATTGAGAGTGCAGAGGGAGGGGAAGCGAGGGTGGAGCATGGAAACGAAGGGGAGGGGGAGGGGCTCTTGGATGGTGTTGCGGTGACAGAAGCAGTTGCACCTGTGGGTGTTGTGGATAGTGTGGAGCAGGAACAGAGTGAGGGGAGTGAGATTGATATTGAGAGTGAGAGTGAAGAAACTGAGAGGAAGAGTGAGAGTGAGGGTGAGAGCGGGAGCGAGAGTGGGAGTGAGAGTGGGAGCGAGAGTGGGAGTGAGGGTGGGAGTGAAGGGGCGGTGGAGCATGGACAAGAGAGGCCGTTGGATGGTACTGAGAGCTCAGCTCCCCCTGGATCGATGGGTGCTGCTGTGGGTGGTGTGGGGCAGGGACAGAGAGAGGCGAGTGAGAGTGAGAGTGACAGCGAGGGTGAGGATGGGGTGGAGGGGCCGGTAAAGTGCGGTACAGAGCGGTGCTTGGATGTTGATGAAGTGGCTGCTGCTGTGGGTGGTGTGGGGCAGGGAGAGGGTGAGGGGGGTGAGAGTGAGGAGACTAAGGGTGGGGAGACTAAGAACAAGGAGAGTGGGAGCAAGTTGAGCGAGAGAGATGGAAGTGAGAGTGAGGAGAGTGAGAGTGAGAGTATGGAGAGTGAGAGTGAGAGTGAGAGTGGAAGTGTGAGTGAAGAAAGCGAGAGTCAGAGTGAGAGAGAGGAGAGTGGGAATGAGAGTGAGAGAGAAGAGATTGGGAATGAGAGTGAGAAAGAGGAGAGTGGGAGTGAGGGAGGTGGAGACGAACAAGGGGATGCAGGGGAGATGATCGACCAGGAGAAGGAAGGTGAGAGGAACAACAGCGGATGGGGTGAGACGAGCGGTGGGAGTGAGACTGGGAGTGAGAATGACAGTGAGAATGTGAGCGAGAATGAGAGAGAGACTGATAGTTATGGAGAACATGTAAGGAGGCTGGTTGATGCTGTTGCTGCTGCTGCTGTTGATGCTGCTGCTGCTGCTGATGCTGTTGCTGCCGCCGCTGCCGCTGTTGTTACTGCTGCTGCGGCCGCTGCCGCGGCTGATGCTCATGCTGATGCTGCTGCTGCTGCTGCCGCTGCTGATGCTGATGCTGATGTTGCTGCTGGTGCTGATGCTGATGTTGCTGGTGCTGATGCTGATGCTGCTTCTGATACTTCCTGGGCTGCCTCTGCTGCTGCATTAGGTGTTGAGGAAGGGCAAGAACTGGAACAGGCAGGTGAAGCGCACAGGGAGGAGAGCAGCGAGGAAGAAGGTGAGTGTGAACATGGCAGCTCCATTCAGTTTGACGCCCATGCCACTCCAGCTGGCAGCCGTGCCACTCCAGCTGGCAGCCGTGCCACTCCAGCTGGCAGCCATGCCGCTCCAGCTGGCAGCCATGCCGCTCCAGCTGGCAGCCATGCCACTCCAGCTGGTAGCCATGCCACTCCAGCTGGCAGCCATGCCACTCCAGCTGGTAGCCATGCCACTCCAGCTGGCAGCCATGCCACCTGCAGGGCCGAAGTACCAGAGAGTGCAGCAGTGCTGGAAGTGCTGAGTCCAGTCTTTGCTGCTGCGTCGCACAGCAGACCCGCCCTACGGGCTCCCTGGGACGACGATGACGGCGATGGTGAGAGTGCTCGTGGCCTGGTTGCAGCTGTGGATGCAGCAGGTGAGGGGGAGAAACATGGGGGGAGGAACGGGGGTAGGGAGGGTGTGGAGGCAGTGCAGGACATGTTTGCAGCAGAGGAGCTGGCGGCAGTGGGCGTGGAGGAGGGGAGCGGGGTGGTGGAGAGTGAGGGAGTGCGGACAGCAGTGGAGGGTAAAGTAACGAGGGCGGCAGTGGAGAGTGATAAAGGGAGGGCGGCAGTGGAGAGTGATAAAGGGAGGGCGGCAGCTGCAGTGCAGGACATGTTTGTGGCAGAGGATCTGGTGGCTGTGGGCGAGGAGGAAGGGAGTGGGGAAGTGGAGGAGAGTGAGGGAGAGCAGGGGTCGGTGAAGAGTGAGGGAGTGGGGGCGGCAATGCAGGACTTGTTTGTGGCGGAAGATTTGGTTGCTCTGGAGGTGCAGAAAGGGAGCAGGGAAGTGGAGAGCGAGGGAGTGCGGGCGGCAGTGGAGGGTGATGGCGGGAGCGCAGCAGTGCAGGACTTGTTTGTGGCGGAAGAGTTGATTGCTCTGGGTGTGGTGGAAGAGAGCAGGGAAGTGGAGGGCGAGGGGAAAAAGATGGCAACGGCAAGTGAAGGGGTGGGGGCAGTAGGGAAGAGTGATAGAGTGAGGGTGGTCGTGGGGAGTGATGAAGGGAGCGCAGCAGTACAGGACATGTTTGTGGCGGAAGAATTGATTTCCCTGGGCGTGGCAGTAGAAAGCTGGGCGGTAGAGAGAGAGGAAGACAAGCGGGCAGTAAAGAATCAGCGAGAGGGTACGGCAGTGGAGGGGAATCCAGTAAGGGGGCCAGGGCAGGACATGTTTGTGGGGGGGGAGCTTTCTGATCTGGGGGTGGAGGAAGGGAGTAGGACAGTGGAAAGGGAGGGAGAGGAACGGGCAGTGCAGCATGAGGGAGTGAAAATGCAAGCGGAGAGTGTGCGAGGAGAGAAGCAGGACATGTTTGTGGAGGGGGATGTGGTTGCCCTGGGCGTGGAGGAGGAAAGAGTTGTGAAAGTGAAGAGTGAGGGAGTGGGGGCGGCAGTGGATGGCGATAGAGTGAGGGCGGCCGTGGGGAGTGATGAGGAGAGGGCGGCAGTGCAGGACATGTTTGTGGCCGGGGAGTTGGTTGCTCTAGGCATGGAGGAAGGGAGGGGGAAAGTGGAGAATGAGGGAGTGGGGGCAGCAGTGGCGGGTGATGGAGGGAAGCCGGCAGTGCAGGATATGTTTGTGGAGGGCGAGCTTGCTGGGCTGGGCGTGGAGGAAGGGAGCGGGGCAGTAAAGAGGGAGGGGGAGAGGGAGCCAGGAAGGAATGAGGGGCTGAGGGCGGTAGTGGGGAGTAATGAAGAGAGGGAGGCAGTGGGGAGTAATGAAGAGAGGGAGGCAGTGGGGAGTAATGAAGAGAGGGAGGCAGTGGGGAGTAACGAAGAGAGGGAGGCAGTGGGGAGTAACGAAGAGAGGGAGGCAGTGGGGAGTAACGAAGAGAGGGAGGCAGTGGGGAGTAACGAAGAGAGGGAGGCAGTGGGGAGTAACGAAGAGAGGGAGGCAGTGGGGAGTAACGAAGAGAGGGAGGCAGTGGGGAGTAACGAAGAGAGGGAGGCAGTGGGGAGTAACGAAGAGAGGGAGGCAGTGGGGAGTAACGAAGAGAGGGAGGCAGTGGGGAGTAACGAAGAGAGGGAGGCAGTGGGGAGTAACGAAGAGAGGGAGGCAGTGGGGAGTAACGAAGAGAGGGAGGCAGTGCAGGACATGTTTGAGGAGGGGGAGCTTGCTGGGCTGGGCGTGGACCGGGAGGGTGGGGAGATAGAGAGGCATGATGGGGTGGGGGTGCCAGGCAGAGAGGTGGGGGTGGAGGGGCATACAACCGCAAAACCATTATCGCCTGCTGCTGCTGCTGCCGCTGTGGCTGCCGCAGCTGCTGCTTCCACTGCTGCAGCTGCTGCCTCTGTTCTTCCCATTCTGGCCAGGCCCCACATCCCCCACGCCCCCCACACGCCCCACACCCCCCTCAGTCCCCCCACCACGCCCAAGAGTGGTGTGAGTCCGAACGCGCGGCAGCGCATGCAGCGGGCAGCGAGGAAGCTGCAGTTCGTCACGTTCCTGCGCTCGCACATGGGAGGCAGGGCGGAGGGTGGCGCTGCTGGGGCACACGTGGCTGGGAGAGCAAAGCACGGGAGTGATGAGGAGCAACGGAATGACCTTGAAGACAAGCCAGGTGCTGTGAGCTTGGATTTGGGCGGCAGTATGGGTGGTGAGGAGGAGAGGCTGGTCGTTGATGTGACCACACCGAGTGCTATGGAGGCGAAACCGGGTGCTGATGGTACCGTGGGTGGTGTGAGGGAGAGCATGGTGGTTGCCGGTGCACTGCCTGGTGTACAGGCGAGCATGAGTGCTGCTGACCGTACTCTGGGTGGTGTGGTGGAGGATGTGGGAAGGGTGTATCAAGTTGGAGATGAAACGAGTTTGCGGGAGAGGGATGGGAAGGAGATGGGGGCAGAGGAGGCAGGAGAAGGACGAGAGGAGCCGGGGAGTAATGAGGCGGAAGGAAGAGAAAGGCAGGAGAGTGGAGAGGATGGGGATGAGGGAGAAAGGGAGAGGAGGAAAACGGGGAGGGAGGAAGGAGAAGGTGGGGCGAGGGGGAAGGAGGGTGGGGTGGGAGTGGGCGGGGAGGAGAATGAAGTGAGGGAAGAGGAGGGAGAGGGGAGGGAAGAGGAGAGCAAGGGGAGGGAGAGTGAAGGGGACGGGGAAGTGGGAAGGGAGCGGGGGAGTAAAGCGAGAGAAGAGGAGGAGGGGAAGGATGGTGAAGGTGGGGAAGAGAGTGAGGAGAAGGAAGTGGAGCTTCACAAGGAGGGCTCAAGCGGTGGAGAGGCAGGGAGGGATGCTGGCGTATGGGACAGGCGGGAGGAGGGAGAGAGTGAGAAGCAAGTGGCAGAAGAGGCAAGAGGGAGTGCGAGGTGGCAAGTGGTACAAGACGGTAAGAGTGGGGGAGAAGTGCTGGGGGCGGAAAAAGGGAGTGAGAATGGATTGAGAGAGGAGGGAGCGGGTGAGAAGGAAGTGGGAGAGGAGGAAGTGTGTGAGAAGCAAGTTGGAGAGGAGGTATGGAGTGGTTCGCCTTGTGCTGCCGACTCCCCAGAATTTGTTCCTGATTCTCCCACCATTGGAGTTGCTGATTCCAGCATCCCCTCTTCGTGCCATCCTCCTGCTCCTGTTGACGTGAGGGATGAAGGAAGGGAGAGAAGGGAGAGTGATCAGGATGGAGAGAAGGGGGAGAGTGAAGAGGAGGGAGCGAGAAGGGAGAGTGAAGAGGAGGGAGGGGAAGAAGAGAGGGGCGTGAGTGAGGAGGAGAAGTTGGCAAGTGACGAGGAGGCGAGTGCAAGTGCAACGGAGGGTCGTGGTGGTGTGTGTAACGAGGGCGCCCATGGAGGGGACGAGGGCGCCCATGGAGGGGACGAGGGCGCCCATGGAGGGGACGAGGGCGCCCATGGAGGGGACGAGGGCGCCCATGGAGGGGACGAGGGCGCCCATGGAGGGGACGAGGGCTGGGTGGAACAGGAGGGAGAGGGTGAATGCGGAGGGGGTGTGCAGCGAGACTCTGCCACCCGACCCTCTTCCTGCGCAGCCGTCTCTCCCCCCTTGAGCACTGATGCTGCTTCTCAAACGGAGTCACTCTGTAACGCAGACGCCACATTGCCCAGTGTTGCATCCCCATCCCTGTCCCTCGCTTTTACCCAGTTCAGTACTGCTTCTCCTGCCACCACCTCCTCCTCGCTCCTTCCAGATGCCAACTCACCCAATCACCCTGACTCTGCCTCCCCTCGTTCCCCCATCCCCTCCTCCCCTCGTTCCCCCAACTCCACCTCCCCTCGTTCCCCCACCCCCACCTCCCCCCATCCCCCCACCTCTGGCTCTCCTCGCGTCAGCGAAGCTGGGTCCCCCACTTCCATCCCCGACTCCCCCACCTTTGGACTCACCAGCAATACCCCTGCCATTCCCACCCCCACTGTGGCTGCCGCTGCTGCAAGCATGAATGGGACAAGCACGGACTCTCCCACATTCACTCCTGATTCGCCCACGTTTGGGTTTGCTGCTGCCAGCGTTGCACTCGTGGCAACACCAGCTTCTTCTGCTGCTGGCGGGGCAACTGAAGCAAGTGGGGCGAGCATCACCAGCAGCAGCATCGGATGGGGGAGAGTCTCTGCAGCGGTAGCAGGCACCCTCGGTGATTCCTCCCCTCCCACTGTGGATTTCTGGTCCGCTGACTCTGCTGACTCTGTTGACTCTGCTGCTCTCGATCATGACGCGCTTGATGGGCCTGAGTGTGATGCCACCCCCAGCGGTGTCGAAGCCCAGGGCCAGGATGCTGCAGCTGCGGAGTCGCAAGCACGAGCGGCACTGCGGGAGGGAGGGGAAGGGGGGAAGCAGGAGGCAGAGCAAGCGGGGCAGGGCGGAGAGCGAGTGGACTGTCTGATTGAAGACTCGGTGCACTCCATGCTCTTTGGGGTAAGCTCCTTCTCTATCACTATCCTCCCCTACCACCCTCCCTCCACCACCCTCCCCGATAATTTTTTGTTCCTTGCAACTGTCCAGCCCAATCTCGTTGCCACTATTTCTTCTACCGCATGCCACACCCGTCCCATCGTCCGTCCTGTCTCTCCCTGCCCCTCCTCGCCCCCGCTACAGGCTGAAGGTGCCTCAGGAGCTTCAAATCCAGTCACCTCACAACGTGAGCAACGCCTGCCCTCTTCCCTCATCGCCCTTCACCTCGCATCCTCCTGTCCTTGCATTTCCTCCATCACTTCCTCTTCGACTTGCCTCCTTCCTTCCACTTCTCCTGCAATCTGCTTCTGATAATTTTGTCCCTCCCTCCATGTGCATGCGTGCATGTGCGCGTGCATGTGTGTTTTCTGTGTGTATGTGTGTGTTTGTGTGCATCTTTGCATTTGTGTGCGTTTGTGTGTGTTGGGGCATGGGTGTGTGTGTGCGTGTGTGTGTGTTGGGGCATGGGTGTGTGTGTGTGTGCGTGTGTGTGTGTGTACGTGTGTGTGTGTGTGTACGTGTGTGTGTGTGTGCGTGTGTGTGTGTGTGTGTGCGTGTGTGCGTGTGTGTGTGTGTGCGTGTGTGCGTGTGTGCGTGTGTGCGTGTGTGTGTGTGTGTGTGTGTGTGTGTGTGCGTATGTCTGTGCATGTGTGATCGGTGTATCTATGCATGTGTATGTGCGTGCATGTGGTGCAATAAGCAGCAGCATCACCATCACCCCTGCCAACGCACACCGGCACCGCCCTGGCCTCCCTGGCGTCTATCTTCGACCGCCACATGGAGGAGCGCGAGAGAGCAGGGGACCCACCTGTCATCGCCGCTCTCTCCTCGCCCTCCTCCTGCTCCACCTCGCCCTCTCCCTCACCCTCGCCGCACCCCGTGCCCGCCGCACTGCCTTTCTCCGCCCACCCAGAGCCATCTGCTTCTGCAGCAGCAGTGCCTGCGACAGCAGCGGCAACAGAAGAACTGGCAGTAGAAGAATCACTGGCAGTTTTGGTACCATCAACAACAGCAGTACCAGAAGCAGCTGCCACGTCTGCTCCTTCCTCTGCCCCTTCCGTTGCCCCATCCTCTACCCCTTCTGCTGCCCTTTCCTTGTCTCCCCTGCCTGCCATGACATTACCGTCTGACCCGCCTCACCAGCAGCCATCTCTCGCCTCTGCCATGTCACACCCCGTTCTCTCAGCCGCTCCCCTTTCCATTCCTTCTCTCCCTGTCCGTCCCTCCTCGCCTCCCCGCCCTGCGTTTCCCTCCTCTGCCTCCTGTCCCGCCCCATCCCCCCGCCACTCCCCCTTTCCCCCCTCTCCTTCCTCCAAACCCCCATCCCTGCCCCGCCCTTTCCCTCCCTCCAGCCCCCGTTCCCGCCCCTCTTCCCCTTCCCTCCCCCGCCCCTCTTCCCCCTCCTTTCCTCACCCCCCACACTCCCCCTCTCCCTCCTCCCGCCCCTCCAACCTTCGCACTCTATCTCGCCGGCGCCCCCCTTCCCCCCCAATGCCCTCCCCCTCTTCCCGCCCCCGCGCCCTCCGTCCCCTCACAGTGGTAGCAGCTGCCTCAGAAGGTACCTCCTACTCCCCCCGCGCCTTCCCCATCCTCTCCCCCTCCGCCTCCCCTCGCACCCGCTCCACCTTCTCTCCGTCCTCCTCCCCTCCCTGCTCTCCCTCACTCTCCTCCGCTCCTCCTCCCTCCCAGACCTTCTCACTCCCATCCTTTCTCTCCGACCGCTACCTACCCTCCCCCCCCTGCTGCTGCTGCTGCTGCTGCCTCCTCTGCTGCACATTCTTTCACCGTCCACCCACCTCTTCTCGTACTAGACTCTCCGCCATCTTTACAACCTGCAAATGATTCTGAAAATGCACCAGGTGAAGCCTCAGATGAATCTTCAGGCGGGATTTCCTTGGCTGAGCGTCGGCCTATACTCCCGCCGCTCCCTGTGCTGGAACCTCAGCAGCCAGCGTCCATGGCTCTCCCTCCTACCCCTCCGCCTCTGCCTCTGCCTTTCTCTCCCCCCTCGCCTGCTCAGCCTGACAATCAAGCTGCCCTCACTAGCGGAGCTGGCGGCAGCAGTGGCAGCGGCAGCAGCAGTATTAGCATGACGGAATCACCCCCGATGTTCTTCTTCCCTGACAAAACGGCTAGAGATGAATCACCTGAGAATGAATCATCTGAAGATGGACGATCAGCAACAGCAGCAGCAGCAGCAGCAGCAGCAGCAGCAGCAGCAGCAGCAGCAGCAGCAGCAGCGGAAAGCAGTGGCACCAGTGATGATTTCCCTATTCACCCTGCTGGCCCGGTTTACTCCATTGACCTTGCTGGTCCTGTTGACTCCGTTGACTCCTTTGACCCTGCTGCCAGCCTTCTGTTGGCTGCTGTGCCCGCCTGTGAGCCTGCAGGCACAGCAGAGGGGAGAGGTGGAAGCGGGGGAGAGGAAGTCGTGCCTATTGCCGCCGCAACAGCTGCTGACGGCTCGGTGGCAGGGGCAGGGGCAGGGGCAGCATTGGTTTGTGCAGCAGACACAGGAGAAAGAGCTGACACAGGGGAAGATGAAGCACTGCTCGCTGCCCCTCTTGCACCTGGCGCAACTGCTGCCCCTGCTATTGCGGTTGGTGGCGGCACGGTGGCAGCGGGAGCAGCAGTGGCGGCATGTGCTGCTGCAGTGGCTGGTGTGGGCGGCATCATGGCTGCCGGGACCACCGCTGGTGCACGCAGCAGTAGTGGCAGCAGGGCGGAGCAAGCAGATGGGGCGCTGGTCGTGAATGCAGGGAGCAGGCGGGAAGGAGTGGAGGGTAGGGAGGAAGGGGATTTTCGGAGGTATGCGGAGGGTAGGGAGGAAGTGGAGGGTAGGAAGGAAGCGGAGGTTAGGGCGGAAGTGGAGGGTAGGGAGGAGAAGACTGGGGCAGACCAACCTGAAAGGGCAGACGGGCTAGTGGATGGGAGTGAGAGGAGTGTGGAGAGCGAGGACGAGAGAGGGAGCAGCTTGCCTGGCACGGTAACAGACGCTGCAAGCACGGTAACAGCGGCGCCAGTGACACCACTCGCAGTTGCAGCCTCCTTGGAGGCTCCTTCTCTCCTCGTGGAGCCAGGCGTGGTAGCACCCACACCCTCAGCAACATCGCCCAGGCTGTCGCCCAGGCTAAGCATTGCCACTGCAGGTGCAGCTGCCGCAGAGAGCGGTGCAGAGGGTGATGGCAGCGTGGGTGGCAGCGTGGGTGGCAGCGGCACGGGGATGGGCTGTGAATCCGGTGGCAGTGAGGAGGCTGAGCTTACTTTCAGCACCACCATCACCCAAGGTAGCAGCAACTGCAGCAGCAGCAGCAGCGGTGGTGCAAGTGATGGTGCAGGTGTTGCGAGCAGCACGACACCAGCTGTCTCTGTGGATTCAGCTCCCCGCGTGCCTCTCTTCCGCCCCAAAGCCCCTCCTCCCCTCCCTCTCTCCCCTCGCCCCCTCTCTCCGCTCCGTTCCAAGCAGTATCTTGCGCTCTTCTCCTCCGCTCCTATGTCTCCGGACCTAAAAAAGCAGCAGCAGCAGCAGGCAGCACGGAGAATGGACTCCCCACCTCTCTCACCACAGCAGCTCTCTGCTCTTTCGTTCTCCCCTCCCCTATCCCCCAAGAAAATGTCTGCTCTCTCACCCTCCCCTCCCCTCTCCCCTCAGCAACCCCGTGGCATGCCTCGCTCCCTCTCCCCTCACCGTCACCGCTTTGCACTCTCTGCCTCCTCTGCTCTTGCTGCCACCGCTGCTGCTGCCATCCCTGCTGCTGCCATCCCTGCTGCTGCCACCACTGCTTCTGCCATAGGTACCGCTCCTTCTGCTTCGGATGGGGAGAAGATGTCAGGCATGGGACAGGCGAGAGCAGCGGCAGATGGGTGTGACGTGGCAGGTGTTGCCGACGTGGCAGATGGTTCTCTTGTGCATCCTCCCTCTGATGACGCCATCGGCGCTGGTACCCCTGCAGTGGCTGGATTGGGCCTGCTGGCAGTGTGCTCCGGTGAAGTGGAAGAGGAGAAAGAGAGTGAGGAGGGAGACGAGGGAGAGGAGGGAGAGGATGTTGAGAAGGGAGAGGGTGTAGAGGAGGGAGAGGAGGGAGGAGAGGGAGAGGAGGAAGAGGAGGATGAATGGAAGGAGGGCAACAGAGGGGAGCAAGGGCACGAGCCGAGGGGCTCTACAGCCTTTGTGGCGGCCCCTATCCCTGTCCACGCTAGCCCCGATGACCTCTCCCCTCGTGCTATGTCCCCCGCTCCTGCTGCTGCAGCAGCAGCGGCGGGCGGGGTGCGGGATGGACGAGTGAAGGGTCTGGCGTCCATGTTTGAAGCCAATTGTGAGTGCCTCTGGCCCAACTTGCATCTTGCTATTGCCTATGCTGCTGTGTGCATTTGCACCAATGCCCTGCACTTGTGTTCATCCCTCCCCTCTCCTCTCTCCCTTTGCCCCTCTCCCCTCCCCTCTCGCCCCTCCCCCCTCGCGCTTCGCGCCTCGCCCCTCCCCCAATCCCCCCAATCACCCCACCAGTGGCAGCCAAGCGCCAGAAGCAGTCAGCACCGCTGCCCCTCGCCACCACCACCACCACGCCGGCCCCTGCTGCACCTTGCCACACCACCTCTCACACGCCTTCACCGGTCACAGCCTCCCCCACGGCTACCTCTCCCGTAGAACCTTCTCCCACAGAGACTTCCCCCTCAGATCCTCCCCTCAATGATCCTCCCCTCAATGAGCCTCCCCTCAATGAGCCTCCCCTCAATGAGCCTCCCCACACAGAGCCTCCCCCCACAGAGCCTCCCCCCACAGAGCCTCCCCCCACAGCGCCTCCCCCCACAGAGCCTCCCCCCACAGAGCCTCCCCCCTCAGCGCCTCCCCCCACAGAGCCTCCGTTGGCATCAGGGCGTGAGAAGCAGCAGCAGTGGGGGTGGTCCTCGCTGCTCGCCATGGCCTGGCGCCCCTCCTGGGGCTCCGCTCACCCCCCCACTCCTGCTCCCGCCTCCGAAGCTCCCGCCTCCGAAGCTCCCGCCTCCGAAGCTCCCGCCTCCGAAGCTCCCGCCTCCGAAGCTCCCACGTCTGAACCTCCTGCCTCCGAACCTCTTACCTCCAAACCTCCATCCTCCGAAGCTCTCGCCTCTGAAGCTCCCGATTACGAAGCGCCCGCCTCTGAAGCTCCCAGCTCCCAGGCTGACGTTGCTGGCAGTCATATTAATGCTATTGCTGCCCCGGCCGAAAGCCCTTCTTCCCCTGCTTCACCTGCTGCTGCTGCTGCTGCCGCCGCCGGTGTTGCTGCTGCTGCCACTGCTGCTTGTTTTGCCGCTGCTGCGGCTGCTGCTGCCCCTACTGGTGATGCAGGTGTTGCAAGCGGTAGCGTGGATGATGTGAGGAGTGCAGGCGCAGAGGGTGAGGAGAGAGAGAGTGCAGGTGATAGTGGGGCTGCGGCTGGCAGTGCTGTGTTTCAGGGGGTGCTGCCACTGGACTCCCATGCACGCTGTGAGGGTGCGAGTGAAGCGGAGAGTGAGCGTGAGAGTGACGGTGAGGGGGAGGCTTCGAGTGAGTGTGTGAGTGAGGTTGCAAGTGAGGGTGTGAGTGAGGATGAGCGAGAGGGTGATGAAGAGGTTGGGAGTGAGGATGGGGGAGTTGAGAGAAGATATGAGAGTGAAAGAGGGGGAAATTTTGTGGGTGCAGGTGAGGGGGCTGAGAGTAAATACGAGAGTGAGGAAAACGGGGAGGTTGTGAGTGAGGGTGAGGGGGTTGAGAGTAAATATGAGAGTGAGGAAAACGGGGAGGTTGTGAGTGAGGGTGAGGGGGTTGAGAGTAAATATGAGAGTGAAGAAAACGGGGAGGTTGTGAGTGAGGGTAAGGGGGTTGAGAGTAAATACGAGAGTGAAGAAGACAGGGAGGTTGTGAGTGAGGGTGAGGGGATTGAGAGTAAATATGAGAGTGAGGAAAACGGAGAGGTTGTGAGTGAGGGTGAGGGGGTTGAGAGTAAATACGAGAGTGAAGAAAACGGGGAGGTTGTGAGTGAGGGTGAGGGGGTTGAGAGTAAATATGAGAGTGAGGAAAACGAGGAGGTTGTGAGTGAGGGTGAGGGGGTTGAGAGTAGATATGATAGCGAGGAGGGTGAGTTTGTGAGTGAGGGTGAGGGGGCTGCAAGTAAGTATGAGAGTGAAGGGGAGAGAGACGTTGGGAGTGAGTATGAGAGTGGAAGAGAGACTGGGGGCGAGGGTTGGAGTGAGAGTGGGGGAGAGATGGCTGCTGCAGTGCACACAGAGCGTGAAGCTGAATGGAGAGAGCATGAGCCGGAGCAGATCAGCAAACCCAGGAGCACACAAGTAGACGAGGGGCACGCAGAGGGTGCAACAAAGGCAGATGCGGAGGCAGACGCAGACACAGAGACAGAGGCCGAGGGAGATGGAGAG
This sequence comes from Closterium sp. Naga37s-1, assembly GCA_947471745.1. NCBI lineage: Eukaryota > Viridiplantae > Streptophyta > Zygnematophyceae > Desmidiales > Closteriaceae > Closterium > Closterium sp. Naga37s-1. The sequence continues at coordinate 2,192,105 of CANJKZ010000195.1, read as the reverse complement.
GGAGAGGGAGAGGGAGGGGGAGAGGGAGAGACAGAGGATGAGGGAGAGACAGAGGATGAGGGAGAGGCAAATGCAGAGGCAGAGACAGAAAGTGAGATAGAGGCAGAGGGAGAGGGAGAGGCAGGGGCAGAGGCAGGGAAAGAGACAGAGGAAGAGGCAGAGACTGAGGCAGTAAGAGAGGAGGTTCCGGAGAATCAGTCAGAAAGGGGGACGGCTGAGGAGGCAGGGAGGCGGGCAGGAGAGGAGGCGAGGGATGGGAGGCAGGAGGAAGGTGAGGCGAGGCAGGGATGGCGTGACGAAGACGATAATTCAACCACTGAAGCTGCTATAGTACCCTTGCAGGAAGATTCGAGGAAAGTGCTGGAGGTGTCGGAGGATGTGCTGAGTGGGAGTGATGATGAGGAAGAAGAGGGGAGGAATGAAGGGGAGGGGAGGGGAAGAGGAGGGGGAGTGGGGGTAATGGTGCAAGGGGAAGCAAGCAGAGATGAGGAGGAGCGGAGTGCAAAGGTGGAGGGGATGGCGGTGGGGAGTGAGAAGGGAGAGGGTGGGGATGCTGTGGAGGAGGAAGAGGAGGAGGGCGAAGGGCGAGAGGATGAGGAAGGCGGAGAGGGTGAGGAAGGGAGAGAGGGTGAGGAAGGGAGGGAGGTTGGAGGTGAAGTAGGGGAGTGCGTGTCTGAGGCAGGATGCTCCGGTGACGTGGAAGATGACGTGGAAGATGACGTGGAGGATGACATGATAGTTGATTTGGAAGGAGAGGAGCTGGACGTGGGTCAGCTACAGCGGGATATTGAGGCAGTTCTTAAGGAAGCCTTCAAACTGAAAGGGAAAGGGTCGGATGGGGTGTGGCGCGTGACTGTGGTGCGAGATAGCAGTAAGGAGGGGAGCGTGGTGGAGGTGGATGCTGGGGAGGTGGGTGTGGGGGAGGTGGATTTGGGGGCGGATGCTGATGATGAGGGGGAGGATGATTCGGAGGAGGAGGGAGAGGACGATGATAGCTATGTTGGGGAAGAGGATGAGGACGAGGAGGACGACGAAGAAGATGAGGAGGAAGAGGAAACGGAAGAAGAGGAAGAGGAGGAGAGCGAGGAGGAGGAGAGTGGGGAGGAGGAGGGGTGTGCGGGGGACAAGGCGGAGTCATCAGAAGCAGTTACGGTGCAGGCAGGCGCAGGGCCTGCCGTAACTGCCTTGGCTGCTTGTGCTGCGGATGTAGCAGTGGCGGCGAGAGAGAGGGGGGAGAAGGAGGGCAGTGGGAGCGAGGAATTCGCGGATGCACGGGGTGCATCAGGGGAATCAGGGGGGTCAGAGGGGCGTGGAGAGTTAGGAAAGGGAGAGGAAGAGGATGAGAGCGAGGAGGGGGAGGAGGCAAGGGGGCAGCAGCAGCACCTCCCCAGCCTGCACAGCCAGCCGCCCTCCTTGCCTCCTCAGACATCCTCCCTCGCTGCTGTTGCTGCCGCCGCTCCTGCTGCTGCTGCCGCCAGTGCCAGCGACAGTTGTGCGCCTGTCACTTTCTCCCCACCTGTTGCTGCCTCCGCCTCATTCCCTGCACTTTCCTCCCCTGCTGAGCCCCCCCTGCCTCTTACTCACGATACTCTCCCGCATGCCTCCTCCAACTCACCACCCCTATCAACTGCATCACCTCCACCTACAGCAGCAGCCGCAGCAGCAGTGGTAGCAGCGGCAGCCGGGGTGGCAGCATGCAGTCAATTTGAGGAGGGCTCTGCCAGTGCAGGCGATGCTGACAGCACTGGGAGCACTGGGAGCGGTGAAGGCGTGCGGGCGACTGGCAGTGGTGAGAGCAGAGTGGGTGTTGACGGGGATTGTGGCGCCGTTGAAGGCCTCACGGATGGGGAATACACCGAGGGGGATAGAGGCGGTGTTGACAGCATGGGAGGCATGATTGGCACGGGCGGCACGGGCGGCATGGGCGGCATGGCCAGCAGTGACAGTGTGGGCGGCATAGTGAACATAGAGGATGTGGTGGATGACGGTGCCTCTGACACCTCCTCTGCATACCTTGACGCCCACATGGATCGCTTCACCTCCGCCTCCTCCCTGCGCTCCGCCTCCTTTCGAAGCACCACCTCTTTCCTCAGCACTGCCTCCGCTTTCGATAACTCCGCCTCCTCTTTTGATGACACAGCCAGCACCATTGCCGGCTACCAAACCCCGCCCACCTTTCCCCCCTCCCCCGCCTACTCCCTCTCCTCCGCCCCCTCCCCCTCCCGCCTCTCCCTCACCTCCCGCTCCTTCTTCCCCTCCCCGTTCCCCCCGACCCTCTCCACGCCGCACCTCTCTCCCCCCGAGTCCCCTGCCTCTGCAGCCTCGGAAGCACTCTACTCTGCTCGTGAATACTTCACCCCGCGTGCCCAGTCCCCGTCTGCTGCCTCTATGCGCTCTGACCAACGATTCTTCAGCAGCCCGGGCAGCAGCGACGGCTTTCACACGCCTCTTCACACCCTGCAGTCGCCGTCTCCCCGTGCTGGCCTGTACTTGCCGTCTCCCCGTGGCAGTCTGCGCTCTCCTTCCCCCCGTGCTAGCCTGCGCTCGCCCTCTCCCCGTGCTGACCTGCATGCAACAGCACAGCGAAGCGGCTTCCACACTCTCACTCCTCGCTCCGCTCTCCGCTCCCTCTCCCTGCAGCCCGCTCGCCCTTCCTTCGCCTCTGCCAGTGCTGCTGGCGCTCGCAGTCTGGCAGACAGTGGAGAAGAGACTGGAGGCGGATTAGGAAGAGAAGAAGCAGAGGGCAGGAATACCAGCAGGGATATTGGCCAGGATGCTGGCAGGGATGGGCAGCAGCAGCAGCAGGACGTGGGCCAGCAAGTAGGGGGAGGGAGGATGGCGGCAGAGGAGGTGGAGGAAAGCGAGGATAAGTTTGTGGTGGCTGAACGGCCTGCTGCTGGTCACTCGCAGCCCGTGCAGCAGGAGCAGCGACAGGCGGAGGGGGAGAGGGAAGAGAAAGAGACAGAAGAGGAGGAGCAGAAGCAAAGCATACCGCAGGAGAGGGTTATTCCAGCAGCAGTTCCAGCCGTGGTCGCTGCTGTTGTTCCCATCCTGAACCCTGACGCCCCATCCTGTGACCCCACAGCATCTGAACCCTCTCCCTGCAACCTCTCTGCTGCTGATGCTGCTCCTCCTCACTCTGCTGCAACCGCAGCAGCTGCTTCTGGAGAAGACGCCAAGTGGAAGCTGCCTGGAAGGAGCCTGTTTGGTCTCTTTGCACGAGGCGCCGGTGGGAGTGCCAGCAGACGCACTGGGGGGACAGAAGATGTGGCGGAGGAAGGAGTGGAAGGTGTGGGGGTGAGGGAGACGAGCAGCGGTGATCCGAGAGGGGTGGAGCACGAGGATGAGTTTGAGAGTGCTCGGGTTGGGTTGAGGGAGGATGACGTGGTGGCAGGGGATGCGTTGGGCGGAGTGGATGGTGGGATGGCGTTGGGGAGAGCAGAGGGGGAGGAGAAGAATGAGGATGAGCCTCGGGAGGAGGAGGAGGAGGTGAAGGGAAACAGCGATGCGAGGAGAGCAGAAGAGGAGTTGCAGATGGGAGAGGGGCAAGGGGAGGCAGAGGAGGAACGGGTTGAAGTGGTGGAAGGGTCAGAGAGTGCAGGTGGAGGGGTCATGCTCAAGGGGAGTGGCAGTGCTCCCTCTGTGTCTGCTGCAATGGCTGCTGGTGCTGCGGCGGCTGCTGCTGCTACTGCTGTTGCTGCTGTCACTCTTCCCAATCATCCCCCTGCTGCGCTATCCCCACCTCCTTTTGCCTCATCTGCTGCCCCTGTGTCTGCTTCTGTGTCCGATCCACCGCAGCAACACTCAGCAGCAGCTCTGCCTTCGCGCCAGCAAGCAGCAGCAGCAGCAGCGGAGAACAGGGCACAGAGGCGAGCAGCAGAGCAAGAGCAGCCCCGGCACGAGCAGCAACAACGGCATATGGCACCGCAGCAGCCACAGCAACAAGAAGTGCCCGAGGTGCAATCCTCTGCTACACGTGATCCACTGCTTGCAGCACCAGCAGCAAAAGCAGCAGCAGCACCAGCAGCACCAGGAGCAGCACCAGCAGCACCAGCAGCAGCACCAGCAGCACCAGCAGCACCAGCAGCAGCACCAGCAGCACCAGCAGCAGCACCAGCAGCACCAGCAGCAGCACCAGCAGCACCACCAGCACCACCAGCAGCATTACCAGAATCACCACCAGCAGCAGCGCCAGTAGCAGCAGCACTGGCAGTGCCACCAGTGGACGAATTTCTTCTGAGGCGGCGTCGCAGAGACGCTCTCATGCAGTTCTCCCGCTCCTCTAACACCTCCCGCCCTACCCTCTCCTCCTCTCGCCCTCCTGCATTCCTCCCCACCTCTGCCGCTGCTGCTGGGATCGCTCGGGCTCGGCTGCGGCCTGCTGTGTCCATCGGCGGTGCTGCTGCCCCAGCTGCAGGGGAAGCTTCTCAGCTCGCCCCAGCGACCCGTGAAGGCCTGAGGACAGGTGCAGTGGGCACAGCAGGAAAGAGTTCTGCTGCTGGCAGAAGTGGCGGTTTGGATGGGTTGAGAGGTGCAGAGGAGTCGGTTCCTGGTATGGAAAGGATTGGGGATTGGGAAGAGGGTGGCAAGGAAGAGGAGGGGGAGGTGTTGCAGGGGCTGCGGGTGAAGAACCGGCAGGGCGAGTGGGAAGAGAGTGAGGACTTTCGGCCGCAGTGCTTGCAGCAGCCACAGTGCATGCCCTCCCTGCACCTGCCCCGTGAGGAAGGGAACACGGCAGGAGCTGCTGACGCAGGGGGGAAGCGAAAGCACGGTGGCAGACGGGAGCACGAGACGAGGCGGACTGATGAGGATGATGATGATGACTCGGTAAGAGAAAGGGAGGTGTGTGGGTGGAGTCATAAGCAGATGAGATCACGACATTCATAAGTTCACATCACGTAAAGAGTACCATGCCTCATGAATGTCATGTAGGCATCCACTCTGCCTCTCTTTGTGTTCGTTCCACATGTTCCATTCACTCACGATTTGATTGTGTCACATGCCACCTTGCACTGCTGGCAGGAACCGGAGGAGCAGCTGCTGAAGCACCGTGGGGCTGCCTCCTTTGCCTGCTGCTTCCGCCCAGCCGTCAGAGACTGATGGCTATGGCAAGAAGCTGAATGCCTCAGTTGTTGGTCTTTACTTGAGATGTCCACCTTGTTCATGTAGAACAGATTACAGGACACTGCTTTAGACACGTGGAGAGGACAGCGTGTATTATATATACAGTACAAGTGAAACCGGTTAGGCTGATGCCCCTAGCCTGTCTATTGTATTTAATTATTAAGATACTTGACCTGCATTCTTGCTTAAGTTTGCCTAGAGTGACAAGAATGTCTATGAAATACCATAATCCCTTGGGCACACTGGAAGTCACGCGACGAAAGCGTCAAAGGCGAAGGCGTGCGAGAGTATGATAGCATGTCAGATTGCAGCGAGGATAAATGTACCGTAGTACGATTCTGGTTGTTTGTCAATAAGGCTTGTAATTTTGTTATGCAGGATATGTTGGAACATATTGTTGGAAACAAGTGATTTATAACGCTTCTGTCGTATCGAAGCTTCGACACAAAACGGAACTGACTACAGCGAAGAAGCACTCGAGTCAACTAAGGCAACCGTCGGAGGTTGCGCGAAGGTCAAAGGTCTCCGACCTTTGACCTGACGAAACGTACAGTGCGACAGCAAGGACACATAACTGACTCGTTATAGAGCAGTGACCCGAGTCGGCACTGTATCGAACTGCAACAGCAAAACAGTTAAAGTAGGACTTTTCATATTCCTTGTAATCATATAAAAGGTCTGTATCTCTTTGCTGTTATTCAACTTATCTTGTTCTCACACACTAGCACAAGGTGGTTCACGACAACTCTTCATTAAACGCTTCCGCTATTACATCTCTACGTCAACACCCGATCTCAAGTCCTGAAAGTTCCCAAGGGTTTTTCTCAGCCCAACATGGTATGAGAGCAAGGCAGGACAAGATCACTTCTTTCAACCTTTTACAACACAAGTCATGGCTACACAAAAGGAGAGGAGCTCCTCCAACGGATCTCTCGGCACTACCCCTACTCCACCTCCAGTCTCTGGCCTACAGACAGAACAAGGCACAAGACCAGCTGCAGGGTCAACGGAAACTCCCGGGAATCAGCAAGCAGGCTTCGACCCAAACACGATGGAGAAGTTTTTCTCCTTCTTGTCCTTCTACGAGCAACACCAGCAAGCAGCTCCTGCGCAATCAAACAACAGCGACAACAACAACAGAGCAACACCGATGAGTCTTGATGGTTCATCGTATGCGCGCGGAAATCAACAACAACCTACCTTGGCTCCGTATGAGCCTCAACGCGGCTCCGTCAGTTTCGCGCCGCAGCCGCAGCCTTCATCTGGACAAGAGAAGACACTGGACGCGCTTCAGGTGCAATCGCAATTCGCACACATTCTCAAATTGCAAACATCAACGCTTTTCGACGGGAAGGATTTTTATACTTGGTCTTTTGAATTTGAGCTGATGATGGAAGGTGCGCAAATCCTCGGATTCTTCGACGGGTCCCTGCCATATCCAGCACACGGGACACAGTACGACAAGCAGCAATACACGTATCAGTCGCTGATGGCGTATACGATACTTCTTCGAAACTTGATGCCAAACGAGCAACAAAATATTCATTCTTATCGAGGATATGGCAACTCCGCCGAACTGGCTTACGACCATTTGAAGAACCTGTATCAAGCAACAGACAGCGTTAACCAGAGCCGTCTCATGGCACAGCTGACAACAGTGGAAATGAAAACTGGCAAAAAGGGAATGGCTTATATTAGCCGTTGTCGCGGACTGCGCGAGAGACTCCTTCGATGCGGAGGATCAATTTCGAAAGAAGCATTTGTAACAGTCATCATCGCCGGTCTTGGTCCTCATTGGCGCTCCATAAGAGCACTTCTTCGAGCTCACGGGAAGATCTCCGAAGCAGCACTCTACGCCAAAAACCACGCTGAACAGCAAGACATGGACCTGCACGAAGAACGACACAAGAAGAAAGCATTAGCACCGGAGTTCGCCTTCCACACTCAACGACGCTACAACAACAACAACAACCGACACAATAACCGACAAGTACAACAATACGTCCCACCGTTTTGTCACCTTTGCAAGACGTCCGGTCATCCGCGTACACACTGCCCGAATCAGCAGCAGCCGACAACACCGCAACGTCAACTTCGGCCTTCAAGCAGTCAAGTAACTTCTACGGAGGCGCATCCCACCAGTCAAGTGCAGTCTTCAACATCTTCAACATCGCAATCTGCACAAGGAACAAGAAACATCGTCAGCTGCATGACAAAAACAACGGACTCCTGCATCACCGGATCACCACCCTACTACTCACCAGAAGACCAACTCGATGAAAGGACTCCCCGCCGCGAATCACTGGAGCCCAATCCAACATATGCAGCTATCGCCCAAAGCGAGCCGTCCGGGCAAGACACCTGGTTCTTGGACAGTTGCTGCGGACAACACATGTGTTCTTCAAGTCACTTCGTTCAACAAGAACACCAACTTCAACGCGAAGTCGTCATCACCGTGGCCAACAACCAGAACCTGCACACACGACGACAAGGCGTAGTACAACTTCAATCCCGAGAAACCAACGTCATCCTACAAATGTCCAAAGTACTGATTGCAGAAGGACTTGGCTACAACTTACTGAGCGTCAGCCAACTGATGGCGAAGGGGATCCATCTTGAAGCAGACAGCACCACACAGGAGTTCAAGCTTTTCCACGGTAGAGGAGGACTCTACATCGGCAGAGCGGTCTTGAAAAATAATGTCTTCGTCCTCGACATTGTACCAGACCAAGGAACCGCCGACAGCGATGCCATCGTCAACTTCACCTCTTGGACGCACCCACCGGACCTCGACCCCGACTTCAGCCCTGGAGGGTTCTGGTATTCACATACCATACCTGAAGAAGAAAGAACACGGGCATTAGCAACAATCCGACAAGAAGAGACAACATCGACAGCAGCAGAGACAACATCGGCAACACCAACAACACTTACAACACCACTCGTGAACTCTTCGACGGCACCAACACTCATCGACGACACTCCACCGACTCCTGCGCAGCAGCTAGCTCCCACTCCACGTGAAGTTCATAGAAGCGCCAATTTAACCGCGGGCTTTTACTCCAACTCCGACCTGTATAGGCGCTCACCCGGACATCGTGCAAGTGAGTCCCTGTCGCACGAACGACTAGGTCATCCAAGCAACACCACGTTAAACAACACAATCAAGGCAGCAGTGCTCGACAAAGACTCACTACTTCTACCCGACGGCAGAGAACTCCAACGAGTCCGCAGAGCATGCTTTACCTGTCCCGAAGCCGACTTACCACATCAACCGTTCGCCTCTCACCACAATCCAAGCGCGCCAGCTTATGCACCACTCGAGAAAGTATACAGCGACATTATGTATACTCGCGAACAAGGACAAGGCGCATATAATTACGTAATCACTTTCATCAACGCCGCCACCCGTTACGTCTGGCACCTTAATCTTCCAAGTCGCGACATGGCCTTCGAAGCCTTCGTCGCCTGGCTACCTGTGGCAGAACGAGAATCGAGCGCAAAGCTGAAAAGCTTCCAGTCTGACGGAGGAGGGGAATATCAGTCCCAGAGGTTCAGGCAGTACCTCGCAACATGAGGCATCAAGCGACTCATCTCACTTCCCTACCCCCATCAACAGCAAGGCGTGGCAGAACGGATGAACAGAACTCTCCAGAACACCATGCGCAAATTGCTGCGTAGCATGCGACTGCCCAATCACCAGTGGCCTGAGGCGATGGACCACGCTGTCATGCTGCACAACTTGCTTTCGTCGTCGTCACTTCCTAACAACGCATCACCGCACCTCCTTTGGACAGGAAAGTTGGGCAACACAAAAATGTTACGATTCTTCGGGTGCATGGTACAGTATCGCCCACACACTGCAAGAGCCGGAAGATTTTCTCAACGCGCACAGTGGGGACTACACCTGGGCATCGAAAAACATTACAACGCATGGAATTTTTTTACGTCCACTCGAAGGAAACAGTGGCAGCACGTGATGTCATCTTCTACGAGCGAATCACACTTCAAACGTACCTGGACAACCTGGCAGCAAATCGAGACCTCACGGGCGGCTTCCGTGGCAACCGAGCCTTCGCTTCAGCAGCAGACAAAGCTGAGTGGGACGAACAAAACGTGGACAACGCATCCGAAGAAGCAGGACCACTCCCATACTGCTCCGTGCCTATCCTGATGGACGACGAAAATCCTCGCGAAAGTGTCAACGCCGAAACTTATTTCGACTTCGCCGACACCGGTTACGTTACCCCTCAACCAGTCAACACCAACATCTCCGAACGCATAGGACCAAATTTCTTACCAGACCCCGAAGCAGGAGACGAAGCAGCTTATCCAGAGGACACAAATCTCCCCCGCCACACAGAGTGGCCTGCGGATACTGGGACTCGTCACCGCCATCCAAGGAGCAGAACCACCTAAAGAGCCTGCGACAATTCAGCAGGCTCTGGGGGGGGAACACAGGGAAAAATGGCGTGAAGCCATGGACAAGGAACTGAAGGCGCTGCAGGAACGCAACACCTGGAAAGTCGTGCCTATCGGAGTAGCACGCAACAAAACTTTCCTCACGGGAAAATGGGTTTTCCGCGTGAAAACAAAAGCTGACGGAACAATCAACAAGTTCAAAGCACGCTGGGTCGTGCGAGGCTTCAACCAAGAGCAAGGGCAAGACTTCACGGAAACATTCGCCCCAGTAAGCCGACATACCTCACTGCGGATTCTCCTCGCAATCGCCGCCATGAATCGGAAGAAGCTCCGACAGATCGACGTCGCCAATGCCTTCCTCTACGCCCCCGTCGACGCTGAGATTTTCGTCGAACTCCCGCACGGGTCCAACGCAGGCCCAAACCAAATTTGTCAACTGGAGAAGTCGTTGTACGGGATTAAGCAAGCCCCGAGACTGTGGCAGCAGCACCTACACGCCCGCCTAATTCGCATCGGATTTCTTCAGCTACCACACGACCAAGGAATGTATCGACTGGCGAAAGGCACCGACTACATTCTGCTTATCGTCTACGTCGATGATCTTCTCTACATAGGCTCCACCGACACTGTAACGACATGGTTTGAAGGGGAGCTGCAGGGAGATCTAACTCTCACCGTCGCAACCACCGTAACACAGTACCTAGGACTGAACATCGAAGACGTCGATGCCATCTACCTCAGCGCTGCAAAGTACACGGACACTATTGCTAAATGCTTCGGACTCACTCCAACCACTATCTCCATGCCATACCGCTACACCGACGGAAATCGGAAAGCCTCCGCCCTACTTAAACCTGCTGGAGTCCGCGACTACCAAAGGAAGCTAGGGTGTCTACTCTTCGCAGCCGTCACCTGCCGACCGGATCTATCCTACTCGGCTAGCCAACTTGCTACCTACCTCAAGAAACCTGAAGCAGAGCACATGCTCGAACTCGACCGAGCGCTTCACTATCTCGTCAACACTCCGACGATTGGCCTCACCTACCACAAGACCAGCACCGCAACACCTAAGCTAATCAGTTATGTCGACGCCGATCACGCTGGAGACTCCGACAACAGACGGTCTCGAACCGGCTACGTCTACAGACTCGAACCTATCGGGCCTATCTCATGGCAGTCGAACAAGCAAGAGCTAATCGCTCTCTCGTCAGCAGAAGCAGAATATATCGCACTCTGCTCAGCAACCAAGGAAGGGCTATATCTTCGCGAACTACTGGAGGAAGCAAAATTGGCCCAGTAACCCAATTTCTCTCTCTTTTGCGACAACCAAACAACCATTCGCATAGCGAACAAAAACGGATTCGTGAATCGAACGAAGCAAATCGCCCTTCGGTACTTCTTCGTGAAAGACGAGATAAAAAAGGGAAGACTCGAACTATCCTACTGTCCCACATCCGAGATGGCAGCTGACTACTTGACCAAAAAACTCGGAAAACAGAGGTTCGAGTACTGCATGCTGCTGACTGGACAAGGACACGTCATCAGCAACGATCCTCCAGAAGCGAAGGGAAGTGTTGGAAACAAGTGATTTATAACGCTTCTGTCGTATCGAAGCTTCGACACAAAACGGAACTGACTACAGCAAAGAAACACTCGAGTCAACTAAGGCAACCGTCGGAGGTTGCGCGAAGGTCAAAGGTCTCTGACCTTTGACCTGACGAAACATACAGTGCAACAGCAAGGACACATAACTGACTCATTATAGAGCAGTTACCCGAGTCGGCACTGTATCGAACCACAACATCAAAACAGTTAAAGTAGGACTTTTCATATTCCTTGTAATCATATAAAAGGTCTGTATCTCTTTGCTATTATTCAACTTATCTTGTTCTCACACACTAGCACAAGGTGGTTCACGACAACTCTTCATTAAACACTTCCGCTATTACATCTCTATGTCAACACCCGATCTCAAGTCCTGAAAGATCCCAAGGGCTTTTCTTGTTGGAAACAACTGATTTAAGCGCCTCTGTCGTGTCGAAACACCAAGACAGAAGCTAAGCAGATCGTATCGAGACATCGGTGAGTCAACCCTCGGAGGTTGAACAACTGCTGGAGGTTACGCGAAAGTCAAAGGTCAGCGACCTTTGACCTGACAAATGCAGCGCGACAGCAAGGACAAACAACTGTCTCGATACTGAGCAGTTGCCCGAGTCGACACTGTATCGAACCGCAACAGCAACAGTAAAACAGTTGTTAACTGTATCTCTTCATATTCCTTTGTATTTCTACAAAAGGCTTGTATCTCTTTTGTTTAATCAACTTACTTTGCCCTCACATACAAGCGCAAGGTGGTTCACAGTCCTTTATTAAACGCTTCCGCTAATACATTATCCTACCCTTGAATTCTGTCCTGCAAAGATCCTAAGGGCTTTTTCAGCCCAACATGGTATGAGAGCAGTCAGGACAAATTCGACTACGAACAAGATACCTACAACATCGCAAGACATGGCAACTCAGAAGGAGAGAAGCTCCTCTAACGGCTCTCCCGGTAATACTCTTAGTCCACCTCCTGCCTCTGGCCTACAGACAGAGGAGGGTACGGCAACAAGACCAAGGGCATCGTCTTCGGAAACTCCTGCAAATCAAGCTGCGGCCTTCGATCCAGACATGATGGAGAAGTTCTTCTCCTTCATGTCCTTCTACGAACAACACCAGCAAGGGGCACCTGCACAGTCAAACAACAGCAACAACAACAACGCAACACCGATGAGTCTCGACGGTTCATCCTACGCACGTGGAAATCAACAGCAACGGCCTACCTTTGCCCCGTACGAGCCCCAGCGTGGCTCGGTCAGCTTTATGCCACACCCGCAGCCTGCATCCGGACAAGAAAGGACACTGGATGCACTTCAATTTCAGTCGCAGTTTGCGCACGTCTTAAAACTGCAAACGACAAGGCCTTTCGATGGAAAGGATTTCTTTACCTGGTCATTCGAGTTCGAGCTGATGATGGAAGGCGCGCAGATTCTTGGCTTCTTCGACGGGTCCCTGCCATATCCAACACACGGCACACAGTACGACAAGCAGCAGTACACTTATCAATCAATGATGGCATACACAATACTGCTGAGAAACATCACTCCAAGTCAGCAGCAGAACATACGATCGAACCGCAACAGCAAAACAGTTAAAATAGAACCTTTTCATATTCCTTGTAATCATATAAAAGCTTGTATCCTTTTGTTATTATCAACTTACTTTGCCCTCACATACAAGCGCAAGGTGGTTCACAATCCTTTATTAAATGCTTCCGCTACTACATCATCCTACTCTTGAATTCTGTCCTGCAAAGATCCTAAAGGGCTTTTTCAGCCCAACATGGTATGAGAGCAGTCAGGGCAAATTCGACTACAAACAAGAAATCTACAACATCACAAGAAATGGCAACGCAGAAGGAGAGAAGCTCCTCTAACGGCTCTCCTCGCACTACCCCTACTCCACCTCCTGCCTCTGGCCTACAGACAGAGGAGGGTACGGCAACAAGACCAAGGGCATCGTCTTCGGAAACTCCCGCAAATCAAGCTGCGGCCTTCGATCCAGACATGATGGAGAAGTTCTTCTCCTTCATGTCCTTCTACGAACAACACCAGCAGGGGGCACCTGCACAGTCAAACAACAGCAACAACAACGCAACACCGATGAGCCTCGTTGGTTCATCCTACGCACGTGGAAATCAACAGCAACGGCCTACCTTTGCCCCGTATGAGCCCCAGCGTGGCTCCGTCAGCTTTATGCCACACCCGCAGCCTGCATCCGGACAAGAAAAGACATTGGATGCACTTCAAGTTCAGTCGCAGTTCGCGCACGTCTTAAAACTGCAGACGACAAGGCCTTTCGACGGAAAGGATTTCTTTACCTGGTCATTCGAGTTCGAGTTAATAATGGAAGGCGCGCAGATTCTTGGCTTCTTCGACGGGTCTCTGCCATATCCAACACACGGCACACAGTACAACAAGCAGCAGTACACTTATCAATCAATGATGGCATACACAATACTGCTGAGAAACATCACTCCAAGTCAGCAACAGAACATACAGTCTTACCGGGGTTACGGCAACTCTGCAGAGCTCGCGTACAACCACCTGAAGAACCTGTATCAAGCAACAGACAGCGTAAATCAAAGTCGGTTAATGGCGCAACTGACGACAGTCGAAATGAAACCAGGCGAAAAGAGGATGGAGTATATCAGCCGTTGTCGTGAATTGCGCGACAAACTCCTTCGATGTGGAGGGTCGATTTCAGAAGACGCCTTCGTCACAGTCATTATCGGCGGCCTCGGTCCTCAGTGGCGCTCCACCCGCGCCATACTCCGAGCGCATGGAAAGATATCAGAAGCAGCAATCTGCGCCGAAATCCATGCTGAGCAACAAGATATGGACCTGCAAGAGGAACGACACAAGAAAAAGGCATCAGTACCCGAATTCGCATTCCACACTCAACGACGCTACAACAACAACAATCAGCATCAACCGAAATTAGTACCTCCATTCTGTCACCTCTGCAAGACGTCAGGACATCCTCGTACACACTGTCCTAACCGACAACAGTAAGAACCGACGCAGCGGCAGCTTCGACCTTCAAGCAGTCAAATTGCCTCAACGCAAGCAAACTCGACATCTCAAGTACAAGCCTCAACAACATCGACGGGACAACCTGCGCAAGAAACAAGAAACATCGTTAGTTGTATGACACGGCTGACCGATTCCTGCATCACCGAGTCTCCACCACATTACTCACCGGAAGAACAACTCGACAACAGCACGCCTCGCCGCGAGTCATTTCAACCAAATCCAACGTACGCAGCCATCGCTCAAAGCGAGCCATCCGGGAAGGATACGTGGTTTTTGGACAGTTGCTGTGGACAGCATATGTGCTCCTCATGACGCTTTGTTCAACGTGAACACCAACTTCAACGTGAAGTCGTCATCACCGTCGCCAACAATCAGAACCTGCGCACACGACGACAAGGCGTAGTGCAACTTCGGTCATGAGAAACAAACGTCATACTGCAGATGTCAAAGGTTTTGATAGCAGAAGGACTTGGTTACAACCTACTGAGCGTCAGTCAGCTGATGGCGAAGGGCATTCACCTCGAAGCAGACAGCACCACTCAGGAGTTTAAGTTATACCACGGTAAAGGTGGTCTCTACATCGGAAAAGCAGTCTTGAAAAACAACGTATTCGTCCTCGACTTTGTTCCAGATCTCGGCACCGCCGACAGCGACGGGATTGTCACCTTCACCTCTTGGACACATCCACCGGATCTTGACCCTGACTTCAGTCCAGAAGGCTTCTGGTACTCACACACCATCCCTGAAGCAGAACGAACAAGAGCATTAGCGACAATTCAACACTCGGCAGCAGCAGAAACAACACCGGCAGCAGGAGAAACATCGGCAACACCAACAACACTTACAACACCAGTCGCGAGTTCTTCAGCGGCATCGCCACACATCGACAATACTTCACCGACTCCTGCGCAGCAGCTAACTCCCACTCCTCGCGAAGTTCACAGAAGCGCCAACTTCACCGCCGCTTTTTACTCCAACTCTGACTTGTATCGCCGCTCACCCGGACATCGCGCTAGCGAAGACATCTGGCACGCACGAATGGGACATCCAAGTAATACGGTGTTAAACAACACAATCAGAGCAGGATTTCTCGACAAAGATTCACTGCTTCTAACCGACGGAAGTGAACTTCGACGAGCGCGAGGAACGTGTTTTACCTGCCCCGAAGCTGACTTACCGCATCGACCTTTCACTTCTCACCACAATCCCAGTGCACCAGCTTACGCACCACTTGAAAAGGTGCTCTTTATATAACTGTGCATGTGAACTGGCCTTGTGGCCCTTTGCTTGTGCTCGGACTGTGTGGTGACTTCGTGATCCACCCTGACCTTGCTTTGTTTTTATTGACTGGTCTTGTGACCGCATGTTCTCCCCCACTTTGCCTATGGGGGTGTGTCAGAATGTTATATTGCTTACATTGTGTAGGCTATAGTGGGGTAGTCCATAAGGGGTACAACCCAATTGGGGTTAGTACTTGTACCCAACTGTTTCAGCGTTCATTCATTCTCGTTCATTCTTCTGACAGAAAGCACGTTGTGCAGCAGTACAGCGTGGTCCATTGCCTCGGGCCACTTATGGTTGGGTAGTCGCATGCCACGTAGCAGCTTGCGCATGGTGTTCTGGAGGGTCCGGTTCATTGTTTCTGCAACACCTTGCTGTTGATGGGCGTAGGTAAGGGATATGAGTTGCTTGATGCCTCTCTCCGCCAGGTATTGCTTGAACCTCTGTGACTGGTATTCTCCTCCCCCGTCTGACTGGAAACTCTTTAGCTTCGCTATGGATTCCCTTTCCGCTACTGGGAGTCATGCAACGAAGGCTTCGAAGGCCATGTCGCGACTTGGTAGGTTGAGGTGCCAGACGTATCGGGTGCCAGCGTCGATTAACGTTATCATGTAATTGTAAGCCCCTTGTCCGCTTTTGCGGGCGTATAGTATGTCGCTGTAGACCTTCTTCAGTGGTGCGTATGCTGGTGCTCCCGGGTTGTGGCGGGAGACAAATGATTGATGGGGTAAATCGGCTTCGGGGCAGGTAAAGCACGCTCCACGAACTCGTTGAACTTCTCTGCCGTCTGGTAAGAGTAGTGAGTCCTTGTCGAGAACTCCTGCTCTTATTGTGTTGTTCAGTGTCGTGTTGCTGGGATGTCCTAACCTCTCATGCCATAGTGATTCGCCGGCGCGATGTCCAGGTGATCGCCTATACAGATCAGAGTTGGAATAGAATCCTGCAGTGATGTTGGCGCTTCTGTGGACGTCGCGTGGAGCGGGAGTCGGTGTGGTGTCGTTGATGGGAGGTGATGCTGATGAAGGGCCGGTGATTGGTGCTGGTTTTGATTGCTATTGATTCGGGCAGTGAACACGAGAGTAGCCTGACATTCGACAGAGGTGATAGAACGGTGGTACATATCTTCGTGCTTGATGCTCGTGTTGTCGGTTGTTGTTGTTGCGCCGCTGAGTGTGAAAGGCAAACCCTTGTACTTATGCCATTTTCTTGTGTCGTTCTTCGTGCAGGTCCATATCTTGTTGCTCGGCATGAATTTTTGCGCAGAGGTTTGCTTCGGAGAGTCTTCCGTGGGCCCGGAGAATGGCCCGGGTGGAGTGCCACTGAGGACCGAGGCATGCGATGACGACAGTGACGAAGGCGTCTTCGGATAGTGCCCCGCCGCACCGAAGGAGTCTGTCGCGTAGACCGCGGCAGCGACTGATATAAGCCATTCCTTTTCCACCGAGTTGCATTTGGACTGCTGTCAATTGGGCCATGAGACGACTCTGATTTACGCTGTCGTTTGCTTGATACTGGTTCTTCAGATGATTGTACGCGAGCTCGGCGGAGTTACCGTATCCGCGATAAGTTCGGATGTTCTGCTGTTCGTTTGCCGTTATGTTTCGTAGGAGTATGGTGTACGCCATCAGTGACTGATACGTGTACTGCTGCTTGTCGTACTGTGTCCCGTGCATTGGATATGGCAGGGAATCGTCGAAGAAACTGAGGATTTGAGCACCCTCCATCATTTGCTCGAATTCGAAGGACCAGGTATAGAAGTCCTTCCTGTCGAATACTGTTGTCGTTTGCAGTTTTAGCACGTGTGTGAATTGAGACTGCAGCTGAAGTGCATCCAGTGTCTTCGTCTCTTGTCCAGGTGGAAGTCGGTTCGGCATGAAGCTGACGGAGCCGCGTTGAGGCTCTATGGTTCGAAGGTAGGTTGCTGATTTCCGCACGCAAAAGAGGAGCTGTCAAGACTTATGGGGGTAACTCTGTTGTTGTTGTCGCTGTTGTTTGACTGCGCAAGTGCCGCTTGCTGTTGTTGTTCGTAGAATGAAATGAAGGAGAAGAATTTTTCCATCATACTTGGGTCGAAGCCAGATGTCGGATTTGCAGGTGGTTCAATAGATTCTGCAGCTGGTCCTTGGGCAGTGCCTTCTTCTGTCTGTAGTCCAGAGACTGGAGGTGGAGTAGGAGTAGTGCCACGAGATCCAGTAGACGAACTCCTTTCCTTCTGTGTTGCCATGTCTTCTGTCGTTGTAGAGAGTGGAGGTAGTTGAGCCTTGTCTTTGCTAGCTCTCATACCATGTTGGGCTGAGAAATCCCTTAGGATCGTTTCAATGACTAAGGCTCTGACTGATAATGTATTTAGCGGAAGCATTTGAGACGGACTGAACCACCTTGCACTGGTATGTGAGAACAAGATACCGTATTACCCCGGATTGTAGCGCATATGCGCTTATAATAAAATCAGTTATTTTAAGGGGGGCGCTTGCAATTGAATATCCGCCATAAGCGTCGGCGCTTATATAATGACAAATACAGAAATACAACTTAAACGCACCAAACTGTACATTTCAGTCTCGTAAGTTGAATCGAATCGAAATTTTACAGGGTCCAAAATCAGAATCGCGCGAGAGCGATTTTCTGACGGTGCACAGAGCTTTGACACGTCATTTTTCCCACGTGCCAACTCATACTGACTAGACGCGCAACCAGTAGGTCCTCGAAAGTTAAACGAAGTGAAAATGGGGGTATTTACTCGCTAGAAATTTGAAATTCGTTACCGTTTTAATTTGCATTGAAAAATAAAATTTGCATGTGCTTACAATATGTCAGTGTTTTACAGGGGGGGGGGGCACTAATAATCGAATTCCGACCATAAGCGCCATGCTCCAGATAGAAGCGCCGGCGCCTTTAATCGGACGGCGCCTATATCCGAGGCCATACGGTAAATTAATTATAGCATAGAGATACAATGATTTTTATATGATTACAGGGAATATGAAAAGGTTTTACTAACTGCAGCTGTAACTGCTAATGCGGTTGATACAGCGACGACTCGGGTAACTGCTCAGTAGCAAATCAGTTATTTGTCCTTGCTGCCGTGCTGTTTTCGTCGAGTCAAAGGTCGCTGACCCTTGACCTTCGCTTCAACTTCTTGCTGTTGTCCCTTTTGTCAACGCTTCGCTGTATCGTAGCTCGGTTGACTCGGTGTTGCTTTGCTGTGAGTCTGCTTCGTTCTTGCCATAGCGCTCGACACATCAGAAGCGCGAACTACCTTATATGTGTTGGGCTGAGAAATGTTGGGCTGAAAAAGCCCTTAGGATCTTTGCAGGACAGAATTCAAGGGTAGGATAATGTATTAGCGGAAGCGTTTAATAAAGGATTGTGAACCACCTTGCGCTTGTATGTGAGGGCAAAGTAAGTTGATTAAACAAAAGAGATACAAGCCTTTTATAGGAATACAAAGGAATATGAAGAGATACAGTTAACAACTGTTTTACTGTTGCTGTTGCGGTTCGATACAGTGTCGACTCGGGCAACTGCTCAGTATCGAGACAGTTGTTTGTCCTTGCTGTCGCGCTGCATTTGTCAGGTCAAAGGTCGCTGACCTTTGACTTTCGCGTAACCTCCAGCAGTTGTTCAACCTCCAAGGGTTGACTCACCGATGTCTCGATACAATCTGCTTCGCTTCTGTCTTGGTGTTTCGACACGACAGAGGCGCTTAAATCAGTTGTTTCCAACACTCCCCTTCGCTTCTGGAGTGTCGCTGCAGGTGACGTGGCTCTGTCCAGTCAGCATCATGCAATATTCGAACTTCGACTTTCCGAGCTTCTTGGTCAAGTAATCAGCTGCCATCTCGGATGTGGGACAGTAAGACAACTCAAGTCTCCCCTTCTCGATCTCGTCTTTTACGAAGAAATATCACAGGGCGATATGCTTCGTCCTGTTCGCGGATGCATTTTTGTTGGCGATGCGAATTGCCGACTGGTTGTCGCAGAATAGGGAGAAGCTGGGTAACTGGGCCAGCTTTGCTTCCTCCAGAAATTCGCGAAGGTAGAGTCCTTCCTTGGTGGCTGAGCAAAGTGCGATATATTCAGCTTCAGCCGAGGAGAGGGCGATTAATTCCTGTTTGCTCGACTGCCACGAAATAGGTCCGATAGGCTCGAGACGGTAGATGTAGCCTGTGCGCGAGCGCCTGTTGTCAGGATCTCCGCGTGATCAGCGTCGACGTACCCGATAAGCTTGGGCGTTGTAGTTCTGTTTTTGTAGTAGATCAGGCCAATCGTCGGAGTGCTTACGAGGTAGTGTAGAGCGCGATCGAGCTCCTTCATGTGTTCGTCTTCAGGCCTTTTGAGGTAGGTGGCGAGTTGGCTTGCTGAGTATGATAGGTCTGGACGGCAGGTGACGGCCGCGAAGAGAAGACATCCTAGCTTTCTCTGGTAGTTGCGTATGCCGGCGGGTTTCAGTGGAGCAGATTCTGCCTTGTCATTTCCTTCCGTGTAACGGTATGGCGTAGAGATGGTAGTTGGCGTGAGTGCGAACCGTTTGGCGATGGTGTCGGCATATTTTGCGGCATTAAGATAGATCGCGCCTTCGTCTTCTTGGATGTTGAGGCCGAGGTACTGCGTGACGGTAGGTGAAACCGTGAGCGTAAGATCTCTCTGTAACTCCCCTTCGAACCAGGCAGTGATATTGTCGGTTGACCCGATGTAAAGCAAATCGTCTACGTAGACGATAAGTAGAATGTAGTCGTCGTCTTTCGTAAGTCGGTACATGCCTTGGTCATGCGGCAGCTGTTTGAATCCGATACGAGTGAGTCGAGCGTGTAAGTACTGCTGTCACAGTCTCGGCGCCTGTTTAATCCCGTACAGAGATTTTTGCAGCTGACAGACTTGATTGGGCTCTCCGTGAGAACCATGTGGGAGTTCGATGTAGATTTCTGCGTCGACAGGTGCGTAGAGAAAAGCGTTGGCGACGTCGATTTGCCGCAGTTTCTTCTTTTTCATAGCGGCGACCGCGAGAAGAATCCGTAGAGAAGTGTGTCGGCTGACCAGATCGAATGTCTCGGTGAAGTCACGTCCATGCTCTTGGTCGAAGCCGCGTACGACCCAGCGTGCCTTGAACTTGTCGATGGTGCCATCTGCTTTCGTCTTCACACGGAAGACCCACTTCTTGGTGAGTATTGTCTTGTTTTGTGCCACGCCGATAGGAACAACTTTCCAGGTGTTGCGCTCCTGTAGTGCTTTCAGTTCCTTGTCCATGGCTTCACGCCATTTTTCCCTATGCTCCCCCCCCAGAGCCTGCTGAACTGTGGCAGGCTCCCTAGGAGCAGCCGTGCCGTGGACCGCGGTGACGAGACCAAGTATCTGAAGGCCACTCTGTGTGTAGCGGGGGAGTGTTGTGTCCTCGGGATAAGCTGCTTCGTCGCCTGTTTCTGGATCAGGGATGAAGTTGGGCCCTATGCGTTCTCCTAAGTTGGTGTTGACTTCTGCAGGTGTAACGTAACCAGTGTCGGCGAGGTCGAAATAAGTTTCGGCGTTGACACTTTCGCGAGGATTTTCGTCATCCATCGAGATGGGCACGGAACAGTAAGGGAGTGGTCCTGCTTCTTCCGAGGCGTTATCCACGTTCTGCTCGTCCCAGTCAGCTTCGTCTGCTGCCGAGGCGAAGTGTCGGTCACCACGGAAGCTACCTGTGGGATCCCGATTTTCTTCCAGGTTGGCAAGGTATGTCGGAAGGGTGAGTCGTTCGTAGAAAATGACGTCACGTGCTGCTACTGTTTCCTTGGAGTGGACGTCGAAAATCTTCCACGCGTTGTAATTTCTTGCGATGCCCAGGTGTAGTCCCCACTGTGCTCGTTGGGAAAATCGGCCGGCTCGTGCAGATGGGGGTCGGTACTGTACCATGCAGCCGAAAACTCTTAACAGTTTTGTGCTGCCCTGTTTTCCCGTCCACAGCAGGTGCGGTGATGCGTTGTTCGGTAGTGACGACGACGAAAGCAAGTTGTGCAGCATGACAGCGTGGTCCATCGCTTCAGGCCACTGGTGATTGGGCAGTCGCATGCCACGCAGTAATTTGCGCATGGTGTTCTGTAGAGTTCGATTCATCCGTTCCGCCACGCCTTGCTGCTGATGGGCGTAAGGAAGCGAGATGAGCCTCTTGATTCCCCTTTCTGCCAAGAACTGCTTGAACCTCTGTGAGGTGTATTCTCCTCCTCCGTCTAACTGAAAGCTTTTCAGTTTCTCGCCTGATTCTCGTTCTGCTACTGGGAGCCAAGCGACGAAGGCTTCGAAGGCCAAGTCCTTGAGGTGCCAAACGTAACGTGTAGCTGCATCGATGAACGTGATGGTATAACTGTATGCTCCTTGTCCGGGTTCACGATTGTACAGGATGTCGCTGTGCCTGGCGGAGACCGTAGACTGGCCGCTGAAGACTCCACTGAGTACGTGCAGGAAAAGACTCAGTGAAACCAGGTGGGCGGCGCAGCCAGATCTCCTCGTGCAGGCTGCCCTGCAGGAAAGCTGTGCTGAAGTCCAGAGACTGCAACTCGTAGTCATGGTGAGCAGCAACGTGCAACAACACCCGAAGAGTAGTCATCTTCGGGGTGGGGGAGAAGGTCTGGAAGTAGTCAACTCCCTGTCGCTGACTGAAGCCTCGAGCAACGTAACGCGCCTTGAAGGCAGGCGGAGAACCCGGTGGCCGCTTCACCCTGAAGATCCACATGCCATCGACTATGTTGGCCCAAGACGGGGGAACTGTGGACTTCCAGGATGCCATCTCGGTATCCATGGCTACCTGCCACTGAGAGGAGTAAGGACCCATAATCGCCTCTGCGTAAGAGCGCAGGGTTGGGATGCCTGGAGTTTCCGGGCCTCCCTCAGGGGCAAACAGCATGGAAGCGAAACGAGGTACAGCAGCTGCAAGACACTCAAAGTCCTCCTGCCTGTCCTCAAGGACGTCTGTGCCAAGAGCACACTCACCCCCGACGGACTGAGGAACAAGAGCAGTGGTGTAGTCTAGACGGCAAGCAGGCAGCAAAGTCAAGCAGCTCAGTAACGAGAGCAGATGCAGCAGCAGACTCAAACAAAGGGTCTGTGACAGCAGTGGCGAGGAGAGGAGAGACAGTGGGACTGGCAGCACGAGCGCAGTCAGATGCAGGGTCAGGGACCGCAGGAAGAGAGAGAGGACCAGGCAGAGGGACACGCAGAGGAACAGAGGAAGGACGAAGGGTCATGGCGTGCGTGCCGGGAACAGGAGGAGGACGCGAACGAGGAACACGACGAGCAGTGCGGACAGGCAAGACAGGACGAGACACAGGCTCACAACGCTCTGTAAGACCGCCAGACTGCTCAGTGTAAGGAGAAGGAGCAGGAAGCGGAAAGGCCGGCTGTAACAGCGGCTGCGACTGGTCAGGCGGGGGACAGAGGAGGGGAGGAGGAACGTCGCTAGACGACGGGTTACCGAGAACCTGCTGAAGAAGGGGAACGAAGTACTGTCGCGGCCGCACAGCGCCACCAGGGTCAACAGCTCCATCTCCTCCAGCTCCAGCACCTCCAACACCAGGGCCTCCAACTCCAGCGCCTCCAGCACCAGTGCCTCCAACTCCAGCTCCTCCACCTCCAGCGCCACCACCACCAGTAGCACCAGACTCCCTAAGGTCTCCAGCTCCATTACCCTCAACACCACCTGTCCCGGCAGCTCCAGTACCCCGGGTACGAGCACCTCCAGGACCAGTGGTCGCAGTAACTCCAGTAACACCAGCTCCAGCAGCTACTCCAGTACCTCCAGCTCCAGCTGCTCCACTCCGAAGGCTCGTACGCCGCACAAACCACTCACGCAACTGCTGTGGAGAGAATCTCGGCGAAGCACCAGCAGAAACTCCAGACGAAGCCGCACCCTGAGGCTCCGCACCTCCAGACTCCACACCCTCTGACGCAGCACCCCCAGGCTCAACACCCTCAGGCTCAGCACCCCCAGGCTCACCACCCCCAGTCGCAACACCCTCAGGCTCCGCACCCCTAGACGCAGCACCCCCAGACGCAGCACCTTGAGCAGCACCTGAGCCGACAGCTACCTGAATAGGCGCAGGACTAGGGAGAGGGTCTACCTGAGACACACCTGAGGGAGCAGGACCCTGGGGCGGGAGGGGGTCTACCGGAGGGGGACCGGGAGCAAGGAAGAGCGGCGGGGGCGGGAGAGGAGCAGAGCGGTAGGGGAAGAGACGGTAAAAGGGAACCGCCTCGTCAAACGTGACGTCCTGAGAGGGGAAGACACGGCGCGAGGTGGGGTGGTAAAACTGCCAGCCAGGCGCGTCAGGGACAAAGCCAAGGAAGACGCAGGGGATAGCACGGGGGGAGAGCTGGTCTGCGGACGTATCGCGAACAAAGGCACGAGATCCTCAAACGCATAACACCGACGCATCGCCAACCTCCCCCGTCCAACGCAGTGTGGGCGAGGTCTCCAGCAAGGAGACACGGGGCCAGAGGTTGAGCTGATGCGCAGCGTACTGGACCGCAAACGGCCACAGAAAATGGGGAGCAGCCGCATGGATCATGGAGGTACGAGCGACCTCCATGACTAAGCCAATGCGGCGCTCAGCAATCCCATTTTGCTGAGGGGAGTCCGGAAGCGTGAACGACTGGAGAATGCCCTCCCCACGACAAAATTCCCACAAGAGGTCGGAGGAGAACTCACCACCTCTGTCAGAGTGCAGACGCAGGACAGGAAGGTCCTGGCTGAACCGCTCGCGGAGCAGGAGACGGACTGTGCGGATCCAAGGGATCAAGACATCAACAACCTGACCCTTGCTGCGCAAGGGGAAGACGGTGGTGTACCGCGTGTAGTCGTCAACTACCAGCAGAAAGTAGTGCTCGCGGCTCTGTCCACTGACGCGGACTGGGCCCCACACGTCCATCTGGAGAGTCTGCAGGGGAGCAGTTGTCGGGGGAAACGAGGAGGAGTGAGGAGCGGCGCGCTGCCGCCCCTCGATGCAAGGGAGGCAGGGCGGGGCAGGCGAGGGCGGCAGGGGAGGCAGAGACTTGGGTAGACCAGAGACAAGAAGACGAGAGTGCATGCCACGAAGGTGAGGCAGGGAGGGGTGACTCAGGCGGTGGTGCCACAGAAGAGTCTGGTGCGACAGGAGGCGACACGAGCAAGAGGCGGCTACCTGACCTAACACGGACACCTGAGCAGACGCAGCTACCTGAGAAGGCTCGGTAGTGAGTGTGTACAGACCCAACCCTGGCCGACGAGTGATCGGTGCCAGGTGACGCCCCGTCCGTGTGCACGTGCAGATCGACACATGCTGACCCCCAGGAGTGGTGGTAGTGACCATCGCATCCTGGAGGGCAGCGGTACTCACCAAGTTTGTAGAGAACGAGGGGAGGTGAAGACCTGACAGTGAACCGGACGGAACTGCCGGACACGGGAGGACAGTGGAGGAACGGGCCACTACCGGTCCCCCAGAGGGGTCAGCCAGTCTGACCGAGACAGGTGCAGGGAGAGGAGTGAGGGTGGTGCTATCACGAAAGAAACAGCGCGAGGCGCCGGAGTCCAACGTGAAGGTGTGCAAGGCCTCAGCAGGTGCAATACCAAGGAGAGTACCAAACTCACTAGCACCTAGAGCAGCAGCGGCTATACCTGGGTCAGGCGGCACACACCGGTAAAAGTCACCCTCAGCACTAACAGACAAAGCATACATAGCAGAAAGAATAGCATCAAAGTCTGGGTCAAAGATAGCAATCCTAGACTTAAGCAGATCTGCCCAGCGAGGGAGCTCGACGTCGTCACCAAACGCCCCGTTCGTGTGCACGTGCAGATCGACACACGCTGACCCCCAGGAGTGGTGGTAGTGACCATCGCATCCTGGAGGGCAGCGGTACTCACCAAGTTTGTAGAGAACGAGGGGAGGTGAAGACCTGACAGTGAGCCGGACGAAACCGCCGGACACGGGAGGACAGTGGAGGAACGGGCAACGACCGGGCCCCCAGAGGGGTCAGCCAGTCTGACCAGGACAGGTGCAGGGAGAGGAGTGAGGGTGGTGCTATCACGAAAGAAACAGCGCGAGGCGCCGGAGTCCAACGTGAAGGTGTGCAAGGCCTCAGCAGGCACAGTACCAGGGGGAGTACCAGATGCACTAGCACCTAGAGCAGCAGCGGCTATACCTGGGTCAGGCGGCACACACCGGTAAAAGTCACCCTCAGCACTAACAGACAAAGCATACATAGCAGAAAGAATAGCATCAAAGTCTGGGTCAAAGATAGCAATCCTAGACTTAAGCAGTTCTGCCCAGCGAGGGAGCTCGACGTCGTCACCAAACTCAGCACGCCAAGCATCGTCAAGGCGGGAGAAGCAGCGATGCTGAGTGTGGAGCCGCCCGCAAGTCTGACCAGCACGGTGACCCGGGCGAATGACATACGGGCAACTACCCCCAGACGCCCCACGTAGAAACCACTCACGAAGCTGCTGGGGAGACGGAGTGTCGCTCCGACGCTGCTGCTGCTGACGCTGGCCACCTCCAGAACCGACACGCCGAGCGCCAGTCCCACCGCCACCAGTCCCACCGCCTCCACTGCCGCCAATCCCACCGCTGCCTCCACCACTGCCACCAGAGCCCCCACTCCTGCCAACAGTCCCACTGCTGCCACCACCTCCACTGCTGCCCCCACCACCACTCCCGCTGCCACCTCCACCACCACCGCTGCCACCACCACCACCCCGGCCACCCTTGCCCTTGCTGCTGCGGCGCTTCGCACTAGCAGAAGCAGCCCCAACGTCCTCAGTAACAGAGACGTCTGCAGCAGCAGCAGAGGCGTAGGAGGGGGCAAGGGGGGAGGGGGAACACGCCTCAAAGAAGGGCGGGCGCGGAGTGCCACGAGCAGCACCTACAGCAACTTCACTAGTCTCAGCTGCAAGGAGATGCTGCTCGAGGAGGTCAACAGTGAGGGAGGTGGGGTCAAGAGAGAGGAAGTGGTCCCTGACAGATTGAAGAGAGTCAGGGAGGCGGGTGACTATAAAGTAAAGAGTGATGTACATCGGGGGCGGGTTCCTTTAAAGGAACTCAGCAAGAATGGCAGCGCGGTAGCGAGCGTCACTAGCGCGAAGGTGGGAAACCAGGTCCTCAACTGTGGTAAAGGCAGACAGCTCGCGGAACAGGTAGGGCAGAAGTAGGCGGCCTAGAGAAGCAGTGGCAGGGGAGGAGTAGCGAGCGACTACAGCGTCGTACAGCGCCTGCGCCGTCCTGTGCTTACCAAAGTGAGCGCATTCAGCTAATGGCAGGTGGTTGCGAATGGCTAAGCGGGCAGCAGCGTCGCGAGTAAGCCACTGTGAGCGAGTCGAACTGTCAGCTGTGGCGGGAGGGGCAGTAGCAGCGCCTGACGCTAGGTCAAACAGCAAGACACTGTCCTTAGAATCGCTCAGTAGGTACAGCTGCAGGTCGTCGAGCCACGTGTCAAACTGAACCGGTCTACCCTCATGATCAAACGCAAGAACCCGAAGCGAAGCCATAGTTGATCAGCACGTAGCAGCAGCAGTAGCAGCTGTAGTAGTAGCAGCAATGACAGTGGGATTAGGGGGGGGGGGGCCGAGGGGCTAGGGTCGACTGGGCCGGGTGCGCGGGCTAGGGGTCAACGTGGCCGGGCGCGGGGCTAGGGGTCGACAGGGGGGCCGGGCTCGGGCTAGGGACGGGTCCGTGTTATAGTCACAATAGGCTTGAATGTGCCTAAAACGAAAGATAGAGAGCACAGACGGATTTCTGCACAGCGGCTTCAAACGTTGATAGAGTTCTTCTCACAGCTGCAAATGACTTGATTCAAATTGGATCTGGAGCGTCTTCACGTCGTCTAAAATAATCAATTTAGATTGCATGATTTGATAAAGAATTGACGACACAGCGTCGGTTTGAACGAGCGGTACTATGGCAGCCACTATAGTCTTAGAACACAAGATAGGAAGAGTTACGAGTTGGGAATGACTCCCAGCTCCTACAAACCCCAAGAGCCGAGGTACAGTGATGTGGAACAGTGCCACACTGTCCCCAACCACGAAGGGTCTCGAAACTACCCTCCACAAGGGCCTACACCAAGAGAAATGTTACACTACACAAAGTAATGCAACTATTCTCACTATCTTAAAGTTTACCCTTTTGGAGAGCTTCGAAATCACTTGATTCTTGAAACCAAGGCTCTGGTTGTTCAAGGTAAATTCTTCCTTGAGTTCTTGGAAGTCTGTTGCGCACACCTGCGACACGCCAAACGTTCCACACACGACAAAATAGAAAACCGCACACGACATGCAAACAACGACGTCGCACGCAACTAGCGATAACTCGCTATTGACTCGACACACACATTCAAAAAACATGCCTCATCATTCACACACTATTGTAAGCATGAAATAGTTATTATTTCATGCCCTCATACCATTCCATGCACACACGCATGCACGCACACGGACAACAAGCCGAATGCAAACCGTAGGGTTGCACCAACAAACTCCCCCTCGGATTGTTGGCCTTAGGATCTTGCTCTCTCAGTTTAGAGCCATCCCAGCCAGCTTGCAACACTTCCAATGCTGCTGCTCCACCAGCCTCTTGGTCATCATGTCAGCTGGCTGCCTTGTCGTCTTCACATAGTGCAACTCAACTTCACCCGCGGCCACCATGCTCCTCGTCCAATGCCACTTCACCCTCATGTGCTTGGTGAGGCCATGCAACACAGGGTTCTTAGCAAGAGCAATGGCACCTTGGCTGTCACAGTAGAGTGGGGTAGGTCCTTGCTGCTCCTCCCCCAATTCAGCCAACAAATGCCGCTGCCACACAATCTCCCGTACGGCACGGAAGAGTGCCATGTACTCGGACTCCACCGAGCTCAATGCTTGATCCACCTGCTTCTTGCTCTCCCAAGCAGTTGGGCCTCCACCAACACAGCAAATGAACCCTCCAACATTTGTCATGTCCTCTGGTTCTGATGCAAAAGAAGCATCCGAGAATGCGGTGAGGAACAAACGCCCGGGTTGAACACCATCCGCGCCCTTTTGGCGCCTTTGTGCCGCCGCCGAGTATTGGAGCCCAACGGTCGGTGTTTGGCCAAGATACTTGGCCACCCTCATTCCAGCTGCTACCTGCTCCTCGTTAGGGCATTGAAAAACCCTAGCCAACTGTCCGGTAGCAAACGCGACGTCCGGTCGGGTGTTTACCACCGCGTACATGAGGCTGCCCACCAACGAGTGAAAACGGCGCCTCTCCTCTTCACCAACGCTCTCCTCCTCTGGTCCTTTCACACACTTGAACCCAGAGGGAAAGGGTGTAGCCACATGGCCTTCACTCTGCCCAAAGTTGGCAGCCAATGCCTCCAGGTACTTTCGTTGATGCACCCGCATGCACCGCTTCTCCACATCTCGTTCGATGTGGAGCCCAAGGTAGAAGCTCACGTCACCAAGGGCCTTGCACTTGAACTTGTCTTGAAGCTTCAGCATCACCTCCTTCACAAGGTTAGAGGAGGATGAGAAAATGAGGATGTCATCCACATAAACCACCATGAAACTCCTCTGCTCCCCCTCGCCAAGCATGAACAATGAGTGATCGGCCGTTGAGGGAGTGAAGCCTATCTCCTCCAAAACTCCTCGCAGCTTCAAGTACCACTGCCTAGGGGCCTGTTTCAGTCCATAAAGAGCCTTCTTCAGCTTCAAAACTCTGCCACTACCATCATCAAACCCCTCTGGTTGCGCCATAAAAATCTCTTCCTCAAGGACGCCGTTGAGGAATGCCGTTGTGACATCCATTTGTTTCACCACCCATCCTTTAATGGTAGCTCCCGCGAGTAGGGTTCTCAGCGTCGTCGGCTTCACCACAGGAACAAACAACTCCTTATAGTCCACCTTCTCCTTCTGCTGGTACCCCTTGGCCACAAGCCTAGACTTGTAGCGCTCGATATTGCCGTTGGCGTCGGACTTGATCTTGAAGAGCCACTTGGACGTAATCGCCTTACGCCCCTCCGGTAGCTCCACCAATTCCCATGTGCCGTTCTCCTCAATGCTTTTCAGCTCACTCTCCATTGCCTTCTTCCACTCCTCAGCATCACTACTCTCCAAGGCCTCCTTGAGAGTTGCTGGTTCTCCCGGCATCTCCATCGGAGAGAAGAACACGAAGGCACACTCGTCGTAGTCACTCTCCTCGTCATCTCCAACAATAAGTGCCGCTCCGGCCAGAGCTGACTTGGCTGGCTTTCCCAGTGCCTCATAGGTCAGCCTATTTGGGGCTTGGGTTCTCCTTTTGCCCCTTCCTTCTTCCTCAGCTGCAGGGACATAAAGACCTTGGCGTTGCTGCGGGGTGACTCGGATCCGTGGAGCACTCGTAGTGCGAGAAGGAAGTGTCGGTGCATGCTCGCTCACTTGCTGCACCTCCTCCTCTTCTTCCTCTGCATCCTTGGCCTCCTCTCCCCCATTCACAAGGGAAGATTGCCTTGTGGTGGTGCTGCCGCTGCTCAGCTCCAAGGGCAGCTCCACATGCTCCAAACCGGAACTCTTCACCTCCCCAAACCGCATGCCTATCTTCGCCTCATTCTCCGCCTTCCAATCCTTGTACATCAGATTCTCCATGAATTTGCAGTCCCTGCTCACCAAGAATTTCTTGGTGAATGGGTCCCAAAGAAGCCACCCCTTGCTGTTTTGAGCCATGCCCAAGTGCACAGCCCATATCGCCTTGGCACCGAGCTTGTTGTGCCGAAGATGCTTAGGCACGAGCGCCATGCACATGCACCCGAACACCCGAAGCATATCCACCTTTGGCTTCCTTCCAATCCACTCCACATAGGGCACCCATTTGTCTGCTCCCAAATGAGTCAAAGCTCTGTTCTTGGCCACACACGCACTCCGCACCGCATCAGGCCAGAAATAGTCGGGTAGCCCGGCTTCAATGAGCAACCCACGCGCCGTCTCCGTGATTGTCCGGTTCACTCGCTCGGCGATGCCGTTCATTGCCGGGGAGTATGGCATGGTAAGGGAGTGCCTTATGCCATTCTTCTTCAGCCACAATGAGAATTCCTTGCTCAGGAACTCTCCTCCTCGATCGGTGCGAATTGCCTTCACTAACCGGTCTTGTTGCCGCTCCACCATCGGCAACCAATCGGTCTTCACCGTTTCATCCAAGTCACTCTTCTTGGACAGCACGTACACCCAAGTCATGCGAGTGTAGACATCCACAATGGTGAGAAAGTACTCAGCTCCAGCAGCTCCAAGCTTCAAGGGGCCCACCACGTCCATCACCACCTGATCAAGTGGTGCCTTAGCCGTTGCCTCCGAACTAGAGAACGGGTAACGGGTGAACTTGGCTTGCATGCACGTCGGGCAGCCAAGTACCTCATCGGGCTCCCCCTTCACACGTATGCCAGCAACCATCTCATTCTTCACTAGCTGCTGCAAGATGGGCAGGGCCACATGCCCCATTCGCCGATGCAAGGTGAGCCAATCACACTCCCCCGTAGCCGAAGTCGGATTGGAGAATGCCGCACTCGCAATAGTGCCCCACATGTTCTCTCCATACTCCTCCTCCGCTGCTGCCTTGGGGTTCTCCTCACCCTTGTGCTGCTTCTGAGCTGCTGCACCACTCTTCTTGTGTTCACCGAGCTTGCTGGTCCCTCCAAGATTGCACTTCTTAGACTCAATCTCCTTAGCGCGACCGTTCGTGCCATCGCCGCTACCAACCGCTTCACCCATGGTGCTGATGCTTGCTGCCACTTGCCTCTCCTTAGGCATGGGGACCACAGGGATCTGCCACATCTCGTTGTAGACATCCCTATCCTCGTGAAGGTTCCAAAGAATCCGCTCGCCAAGCCTCGCGGTGTAGGTCTTAGCTCCTTTCGAGCTCGTGTCCATGCCGGCCTTTTGCAACCGCCGCACGGAAATCAGGTTGGCAGCAAGGTTGGGCACCCAAAGCACGTTCTTGAAGCCCACCATCTTCCCATCAGCACCCTTGAATATGGCCTTGCCCATGCCTTTCACCTCTGCTCGCTGCCCCAAAGCCGATGTCACATGCTTCACCGGTGACGGCTCAAGTTCGGTGAGCAAGTCCGCACGAGGTGTCATGCTATAGGTAGCGCCGCTATCGATCACCCAATAGTTCAGGGAGTGTAGGGTGACCTTCCCCATAGCTGCTGGCTCCTCAAAGCCTTCATCCTTCTCTGGACCAGCCGATGCTTGCGTGGACACGAAGAAGAATTGACTCGGAAAGCGATCGTCCCTCGACTCGCTCTCGTTGCCGGAACTCTTTATACTTGCAGCACCACCTCCGCGACCGCCACGGCCTCCACGGCCTCTTCCTCTCCCTCCTCCTGCTCCTCTACCCTCTTGGCCTTGAGCAGGAGTCCATCCATCAGGGAGTTTGTAGCAATCGCGCCACATGTGTCCGCTCTTGTGGCAAAAATGACACTCGCCGTCGAACCGTCCGCGACCGCGTCCGTTGTTCTTGTTGTCATTGCCGTATCCGCCACTCCCGCGGCCTCCACTGAAGTTTTTGCTGCCAAATCTGCTTCCCCCTCGTCCTCTGCCCCTTCCACGGCCATACCCTCGGCCGATGCTTGCTGCCCCGGCGCCATCCGCACTCGCCAACTCACGGCGGCGGAAGTCCTCTTGAAGGATCGCCCGCTTCACGTCTTCAAGCGAGAGGCGGGGCAAGTCACGATTGAGGTTGATGATGAGCGAGGACCATGACTCTGGGAGTAAGGCCAGCAACTTGGTCTTCTTTTGGAGCTCACTGTAGTTCAAATCAGCTCCCTCAAGCCGTGTCAACAAGTCGAAGAATTTCTGCACCCCTTCTTCAACCGCTTCGTCTTCTTCAATTCGTAGTGCCGCCATTTGCCGTTCCAACACCACCGCTACCGCCGCTGTTGCAGGAGCATGTACACCCTTGAGAGCAGCCCATGCCTTTGGTCCCTTCTCTGGTTCACGCTGGAATGGCTTGATGTGACGGATCTGGCTGCTCCCCAACGCTTGCCCAAGTAGGAGATAGCCTTGTGCGCTCTTCCGCACCCACGGGCTCTTCTCCGGGTCGTTCTCGGGGCGCTTCTCCGTTCCTTCCATCACCTCCAGCAGGTCATAGTGGTCAAAGATGTTCTCCATCTTGAAGGACCATTCAGCAAAGTTGTCACCGTTGAACTTGTCAAGCCCAAACACCCTAGGCTCATCCCTAGGTGGGCCAAGACTTGGTTGCATGGGCGCCATGGCTGAATCACGGGGTTGGCCTTGAGCTTGAGCTTCTCCACTGACACCAGCACCTCTGCCACCCCTTTCCTCAGGTCCAGCCATTGTCAAAACTGCTCCAAGGGGCTCTGATACCACTTGTTATAGTCACAATAGGCTTGAATGTGCCTAAAACGAAAGATAGAGAGCACAGACGGATTTCTGCAAAGCGGCTTCAAACGTTGATAGAGTTCTTCTCACAGCTGCAAATGACTTGATTCAAATTGGATCTGGAGCGTCTTCACGTCGTCTAAAATAATCAATTTAGATTGCATGATTTGATAAAGAATTGACGACACAGCGTCGGTTTGAACGAGCGGTACTATGGCAGCCACTATAGTCTTAGAACACAAGATAGGAAGAGTTACGAGTTGGGAATGACTCCCAGCTCCTACAAACCCCAAGAGCCGAGGTACAGTGATGTGGAACAGTGCCACACTGTCCCCAACCACGAAGGGTCTCGAAACTACCCTCCACAAGGGCCTACACCAAGAGAAATGTTACACTACACAAAGTAATGCAACTATTCTCACTATCTTAAAGTTTACCCTTTTGGAGAGCTTCGAAATCACTTGATTCTTGAAACCAAGGCTCTGGTTGTTCAAGGTAAATTCTTCCTTGAGTTCTTGGAAGTCTGCTGCGCACACCTGCGACACGCCGAACGTTCCACACACGACAAAATAGAAAACCGCACACGACACGCAAACAACGACGTCGCACGCAACTAGCGATAACCCGCTATTGACTCGACACACACATTCAAAATCATGCCTCATCATTCACACACTATTGTAAGCATGAAATATATATTATTTCATGCCCTCATACCATTCCATGCACACACGCATGCACGCACACGGACAACAAGCCGAATGCAAACCGTAGGGTTGCACCAACAGTCCGGGCGCGGGGCTAGGGGCCCACGGGGCCGGGCGCGGGCTAGGGGTAAAAGAGGCCGGGCGCTGGGCTAGGGGTCGAGAGGGGGCCGGGTGCGGGCTAGGCACGGGGCCGGGCGCGGGGCTAGGGGCCGACGGGGCCGGGCGCGGTCTAGGGGTCGACGGGGGGCCGGGCGCGGGCTAGGGGTCCACGGGGCCGGGCGCGTAGCTAGGGGTTGATGGGGGGGGGGGGGCCCGGGCGCGGGCTAGGTTTCGACAGGGGCCGGGCGCGGGCTAGGTGTCGGCAGGGGCCGGGCGCGTGGCTAGGGGTCAACTGGGAGCCGGGCGCGGAATAGGGGTCGACGGGCCGGGCGCGGGCTAAGGACGGGGCCGAGCGCGGGCTAGGGATCTACGGGCCGCGGGCTAGGGGTCGACGGGCCGCGTAGGCTAGGGTCGACGGACCGGGCGCGCGTAGGCTAAGGGCGACGGGCCGGGCGTGCGTAGGCTAGGGTCGATGGGCCAGGCGCGGGCTAAGGACGGGGCCGGGCGCTGGGCTAGGGGTCGACGGGCCGCGGGCTAGGAGTCGACGGGCTGCGTAGGCTAGGGTCGACGGACCGGGCGCGCGTAGGCTAGGGGCGACGGGCCGGGCGCGTAGACTAGGGGCAACGGGCCGGGCGCGCGTAGGCTAGGGGCGACGGGCCGGGCGCGTAGGCTAGGGTCGACGGGCCTAGGGGCCTGGATCAAAGGGGGGGGGCCGCGGGGCCGTGAGATGGCGCGACGGGCCTAGGGGGGGTACTAGTAGCGTAGCAGGTGGTGGGCCCAAGGAACCTGCTCTGATTCCATGTCAAAGTAACGAACGAGAATGGATGACCTTGCAAACAGTTGGGTACAAGTACTAACCCTAATTGGGTTGTACCCCTTATGGGCTACACCACTACAACCTACACAAATGTATAAGCTATAATGTTCTGACACCAGTGACTCCAGCTCCAGCTCCGCCAGCACCAGTGCCACCAGCGCCAGTGCCTCCACTCCCAGCGCCTCTAGCCGCAGCACCTCCAGGCTCCGCAGGGCCTCCAGGCCCAGAATCTCCAGCTCTAGCGCCCCCAACACTCCCAGTCCCGGCAGCTCCAGTACCCCTGGTACGAGCACCTCCAGGACCAGTAGCTGCAACACCTCCGGTACCACCAGCTACAGCAGTAACTCCAGCACCTCCAAGAAGAGTAGCTCCAGCACCTCCAGCCCCAGTGTCTCCAGCGGCAGAGTCTCCAGCTCCGGCAGCTCCACTCCGAAGGCGGGTGCGCTGAGCAAACCACTCGCGCAGCTGCTGCGGGGAGAGAGGCTCCGGCCATGGAGACCGTCGTGGTGAAGCACCAGCAGGACCTCTAGAAGAAGCAGTACCCCGAGGCTCAGCACCCCCAGACCCCGCACCCTCAGACTCAGCACCCCCGGGCTCAAAACCCTCAGGCTCAGCACCTCCAGGCTCCACACCAGCAGGCTCAGCACCCCTAGGCTCCGCACCCCCAGGCTCAACACCCCCAGACCCGGCACCCTCAGACTCAGCACCCCTAGGCTCGGCACCCTCAGACTCAGCACCTCCAGATGCAGCACCTCGAGCAGCACCGGAGTCGCCAGCTTCCTCAACAGGCACAGTACCAGGGAGAGGGTCTACGTGAGACACACTTGAGGGAGCAAGACCCTGGGGCGGGAGAGGGTCTACCGGAGGGGGACCGGGAGCAAGGAAGAGCGGCGGGGGTGGGGGAGGGGCAGCGCGGTAGGGGAAGAGACGGTAAAACGGAACTGACTCGTCAAACGTGACGTCCTGAGAGGGGATGACACGGTGCGAGGTGGGGTGGTAAAATTGCCAGCCAGGCGCGTCAGGGGGAAAGCCAAGGAAGACGCAGGGAATAGTGCAGGCGGAGAGCTTGTCCGCGGACGTATCGCGGACAAAGGTACGAGAACCCCAGACCCGGAACACCGACGCGTTGCCAACCTTCCCCGTCCACCGCAGGTTAGGCGAGGTCTCCGGCAATGAGACACGGGGCCAAAGGTTGAGCTGATGCGTAGCGTACCGCACCGCAAACAGCCACATGAAATGGGGAGCAACCGCATGGATCATGGAGGTACGAGCGACCTCCATGACTAAGCCAATGCGACTCTCAGCAATCCCATTTTGTTGCGGTGAGGCCGGAAGCGTGAACGACTGGAGGATGCCCTCCCCATGACAAAAGTCCCGCAAGAGGTCGGAGGAGAACTCACCACCTCTGTCAGAGTGCAGACGCAGGACAAGAAGGCCCTGGCAGTACCGCTCGCGAAGCTGGAGACGGACTGCGCGGATCCAAGGGATTAAGACATCAGGGACCTCACCCTTGCTGCGCATGGGGAAGACCGTGGTGTAGCGCGTGTAGTCGTCAACAACCAGCAGAAGTAGCGCTCGCGGCCCTGTCCACTGACGCGGGCTGGGCCCCACACGTCCATGTGGAGAGTCTGCAGGGGAGCAGTCGTCGGGGGAAACGAGGAGGAGTGAGGAGCGGCGCGCTGCTGCCCTCGACGCAAGGAAGGCACGGCGGGGCAGGCCAGGGTGGGAGGGAAGGCACAGACCTGGGAAGACCAGAGACAAGGAGGCGGGAGTGCATGCCACGAAGACGTGGCAGGGAGGGGTGACCAAGGCGGTGGTGCCAGAGGAGAGTCTAGTGCAACAGGAGGCGACACGAGCAAGGGGGTGCTACCTGACTTGACGCGGACACCTGGGTAGACGCAGCTACCTGAGGAGGCCCGGTAGCCAGGGTGTACAGACTCGACCCAGGTGGACGAGTGAACGTGGCCAGGTGACGGCCCGTCCGTGTACACATGCAGATCAACATATGCTGACCCCCAGGAGTGGTGGTAGTGACCATCGCATCCTGGAGGGCAGCGGTACTCACCAATTTCGTAGAGAACGAGGGGAGGTGAAGACGTGACAGTGAGCCGGACGGAACCGCCGGACACGGGAGAATAGTGGAGGAATGGGCAACGACTGGGCCCTCTGAGGGGTCAGCCAGTCTTACCGGTACAGGTGCAGAGAGAGGAGTGAGAGTGGTGCTGTCGTGAAAGAAACAGCATGAAGCACCTGAGTCAAGCGTAAAGGTGTGCAAGGCCTCAGCAGGCGCACTACTAGGGAGAGCAGACTCACTAGCACCTAGAGCAGCAACCTCTATACCTGGGTCCGGCGGCACACACAGGTAACAGACACCCTCAGCACTAAGAGACAAGGCATACATAGCAGCAAGGATAGCATCATAGTCAAGGTCAAAGATAGCAACTCTAGACCTAAGCAGCTCTGCCCAGCGAGGGCGCTCGGCCTCGTCACCAAACTCTGCGTGCCAAGCGTCGTCTAGGCGGAAGAAGCAGCGGTGCTGAGTGTGAGGCCTCCCGCATGTCTGACCAGCACAGTCACCCGTGCGAATGACATACGGGCAGCTACCACTACCCCCAGACGGCCCACGCTGAGACAACCACTCACGAAGCTGTTGGGGCGACGGGGTCTCGCTCCGACGCTGCTGCTGCCGCCTCTGGCCACCGCCAGAACTTCCCCTCTGAACAGCTCCACCCCGACCGCCACCACTGCTCCCGCCACCACCTCCACTGCCGCCACCACCGCCGCCACCACCGCCGTCACCAACGCCTCCACTCCCACCACCACTCCCACCACCACCACCGCCACCTCCACCGCCTCCACCGCCCCCACCACCTCCTCCACCGCTGCCACCCCCACCTCCCTGGCCTCCCTTGCCCCTGCCGCTGCGGCGCCTTCCACTAGGAGTAGACGCAGCCCCGACCTCCTTAGTACGAAGGAAGTCAACAGCAGAACTAGACGCGATAGAGGGGACAAGGGGGGAGGGGGAATACCTCTCAAAGAAAGGAGTGCGAGGAGTGCCACGAGAAGCGCCTACAGTGACTATGCTGGTCTCAGCCTTAAGGAGGTGCTTCTCGAGAAGGTCGACAGTGAGGGGTGTGGGGTCAAGGGCGAGAAGGAAGTCTTTGACTGCGCTAAGAGAGTCGGGGAGGCAGGTGACGATGTAGTAGAGCGTGATGTACATGGGAGGTGGGTTCTTGGCTAGAAACTTGGCGGGAAGCGCGGCACGGTAGCGAGTGTCACTAGTGCGAAGGTGTGTGACAAGGTCGGCAACAATTGCAAAGCGGGACAGCTCTAGGAACAGGTAGGGCAGTATAAGGCGGCCAAGAGCAGCAGTGGCCGGGGAGGAGGAAGGAGCGACTACCGCGTCGTACAGGGCTCTAGCTGTCTTGTGCTGGCCAAAGTGAGCGCGTTCGGCTAACGGCAGGTGGTTGCGAACGGCTAGGCAAGCAGCTGCGTCACGGGTAAGCCATTGTGAGCGAGTCGCACCGCCAGCTGTGTCGGGAGGGGCGAGAGAGGCACCAGACGTGAGGTCAAACAGCGAGACACCGTCCCTAGAATCGCTCAGTAAGTACAGCTGAAGGTCATCTAGCCACGTGTCGAATTGTATCGAACGGCCCTCTGCATTGAACGAGAGCACACTGAGAGTAGCCATTGTGGGCGAAGGAGTTGGACGCGCTAGCAGTAGGGCAGCACGCAGGTAGGGCAAAGCAGGGCAGTGGGCCGGCAGGGCGGCGCGCAGGCAGATCAGTGCAGGGCGGCAGCCAGTAGGGCGGCACGAGAGCAGGGCAGGGCAGCGCGGCTACGAGCAGCGCGCAGTAGGGCGGCGCGGCGGCTAGCGGCGCGCAGGCAGGGCAGGGCGGCGCAGCGGCGAGTTGCTCGCGGGCAGGCAGGGCGGCGCGGCGGCGAGTGGCGCGCGAGCAGGGCAGGGCGGCGCGTCAGCCGGCGGCGCGCGGGCAGGGCAGGGCGGCGCGGCAGCGGGCGGCGCGCGGGCAGGGCAGGGCGGCGCGGCAGTGGGCGGCGCACAGGCAGGGCAGGGCGGCGCGGCAGCGGGCGGCGCGCGGGCAGAGCAGGGCTGCACGGGGGCGAGCTGCGCGCGGGCAGGGCAGGGTGGCGCGGCGGCAAGTGGCGCGCGGGCAAGGCAGCGGCGGCACGGCGGCGAGCGGCGCGCAGGCTTGGTCGCGCGGCGGCGAGTGGCGCGCGGGCAGGGCAGGGCCGCGCGGCGGCGAGTGGCGCGCGGGCAGGGCAGGGCGACGCGGCGGCGAGCGGCGCGCGGGCAAAGCAGCGGCGGCATGCAGCACGTGGGCAGGGTAGGGCAGGGCGTGCGCGGGCGGCGCGATGCAGGGTAGGGCGTGCGCAGGGCGGCGCGACGCAAGCAGGGCGGCGCGACGCAAGCAGGGCGGCGCGACGTGTGGGGTAGCACGATTCGGTGGGCCCTAAAAAAAAAACGGTCCTAGGAGAGGACCTGCTCTGAAAACCATGTCAGAAAGTGTAAGCGAGAATGGAATGAACTATGAAAGAGTTTGGTACAAGTACTAGCCCTAATTGGGTTGTACCCCTTACGGGCTACCCCACTATTGCCTACACAAAGTAAGCAATGTAACATTCTGACAAGATGAGTCAGCAGCCGAAATGGTGAACTCAGGTGTTACCAAAAAAGAGTAACACATATTTCCGGGATGCCATAAGTCTTGAAACAAAAAATGTTGCCATCCCTTGTAAACTGCTTCAAAGATCTGAAAATTTGAGGGTGTGAAGAACAAATGTTGAAGCACCTCCCCACAAAATTCCAGAAGCTGAGCAGGCTTGTAGGCTGAATGGGAGTGCGATGACCATGCCACTATAGTGCTTTGGCACAATAGTAACTGCCAGAAGCAGCAGGCTGAAGCACAATCGTTCTGAGAGTAGGAGATTTTGGCTGGATTGCCGGGCAGGAAGGATGTCAAGATTTCTCGAAGTATCCTCCATAAAACTCTGCATCTAATTATGTCGGTTTTATGACAGGAACGTAAATAAAGTCAGCGCAGTAACGGCGAGCGATCCGGTGATCTCGGAATAAAGAACAAGTTGAGCGTCGTCAACTTGGATAGTCAAGAGTGCAAGACTGTGAGAGCGAGGAAAGGGAGGGTGAGGACGAGATTGTGACGGGCTTACATCATAGGAGAACGAGAATCACGGAAGCTGCCAAGCCGAGAGACGGAAGCCGCGCCATTCAATAGCAAGTTGCTCGACCGACCTACAGACGGTACTAGTAGCAGTCGACCTAACGGGGCTTGTAAGCTTTTGAGACGGAACAGCTTCAGTTGTAATGGCTGCGGCTACTAGCCGCAGTCCCTCCTTTTTATCCGCTTTGGCTGTGATTGAGGGATCCGGCACGACATGCCGCCAATGGGGTGGCACTCATGGGCCACCAACGGAGAAATCACCTAGCGTGGTCTGGTGGTTTCCGCTTGTGCCTCATTAGAAGTACTAGTGGCGTTGACCTTTGACGACTGCAGAACCATTGTGTTTTGTCAACGATAAACAAGATCGACGCTGTACCGATGAAATCGACGGAGGCTGATGAGCTACTAGGCGAACACCCTGCGTACTGATGCCATCCGGTTCATGCACTCTGCGAAGAGGGAGTACAGTTTCCATGCACGATCAAAGAAGAGAGTATGCACCAGGATTGAAGTGCGGCACGCGCTTTGGTGACACAGCCACTGTTGTGCAAGCTGGTGGAAGTGCGGCACGCAAAGATAACGAACAAAATGACGGATCATGGGAACGTGGTGGTAGTCTCGCTGGAGTCGTCGGCGGCAATCGAAAGAGGTCCCGGCATCTAGCGTCTACGGGCTGCGCAGGCAAAGAAAAAGGGGGTCAAGAAGCGGGTGGAGCTTGCGATCAAGGACGCAAATGGAGATCTCGGCGCTTTGCTATCCAGGCTGACGCCGTGCTTCACATTTTAACCCTGTGCAAATTTCGCAACTTTCCGGGCTCATGAACGCCCTTAAAGGGGGACGGTTCTGTTAGAATATTGAAGGAAGGAATGACTGAACTAGCAAGCAGGTGGGTACAAGTAGGAAACCTAAAAGTGTTGTACCCTATATGAACTACCCCACTACAGCCTAGACAGACTATAGCATATATGTTTGACAGGTTCTTCATGTGGTGGGCTCGTTTGAGGGCAATAGGGGCGTACATGTGGGAGGAGAGGAAGAGGGTCGGTGCGACTAAAAAGCATCTGGAGAAGGAAGTGAGGATCTTGCGGCAGCGACTGTCACAGAACCCGGATTGCCAACAGACGAGCATTATCCTGCTCAAAAAGGAGGAGCTTTTTGAGGCATACGAGAAGAGCCATCAAAAGAAGTTGCAGGAATAGCTTACGGTCAAGGCGGAACTAGACGGGGAAAAGACTTCCAGTTTTTTGTCCGGGCGAGTAAAGGTGCGGAAAGCCAAGACGGAGATGAGAGCAGTTCAGTTTAAAGGGATCACTTACTCGGGAGCAAGGGGGGTGCTCACGGCGAGATCGACGCTGTACCGACGAAATCGATGCTGTCACGAAATTGACGCTAGTACCCACGAACACCATTCCGCTCGAATGCGATTGGTGCTTTCTGTACAGGCGAGAGAGGTTCGTCCACCGCATGCTGGAAAGTGATGCGTCTTCTGTCAATGGATTGCAAGAAAAGAAGGGCCGAGTGGCACCTGGCATTGCAGGGTAAGGCCGGGTAAAATAAGTAGCGCATGTATGCTAGGCCAAGTAAACTTTCGTTGTACTCTTTTGAGAAGAGATTAAATTCTCTACTACATAACCAAATTCGAATTCATATATTACTTACAATTATACACTAAATTAAATGAGCTACACATTTCCACAAACAACCAGAGTTGTACTATATTTATCCGGGCTGTCACCGTAAAATCTAATTATAAATACATTCTAATCCTCATCCTCCTTTTCTGCGATGCAAGAATCTTGGTTTTGTAAGGGGTAGTGCATCAATAATTTCCCACAACTTTTACAATCCCACCTAGGACTTGGTTAGACTTGATTTGCCTCAATGCAGTTCCCCCTCCCGGGGCGGACGCAGTCGACGGCTGTGGATCTTCAAGGTGAAGCAGCCACCTGGATCAACACCTGTCTTCAAGGCACTCTACGTGGCTAGGGGCTTCAGACAGCATGAGGGAGTTGACTTCTTTCAGACCTTCGCCCGACCCCAAAGATGACTACTGTTCGGGTGTTACTTCACGTAGCAGGACTACGAGACTACGAGCTGCACTCCCTCGACCTTTCCACTGCCTTTCTCCAGGGCCGCTTACACAAGGAGATCTGGCTGCGTCGTCCTCCTAGCTTCACCGGCACTTTCCCCCCTTGGACCCAGTAGAGCCTGAGATGACCGGTCTACGGTCTCCGCCAGGTGCCCCGTGAGTGGCACGACATGCTACGCACCATTTTGGCTGACCTCGGTTTTCACCCTTCGTCCGCCGACCCATCACTCTTTGTTCGCAGAGGCTCCATTCCGTTCTTTGTTCTTGTCTACGTCGACGACTTGGTCTTCGCTACAGCAGACAAGTTTATCTGGCTGAGGTGAAGTCTGAACTGCAGAAGAGACACACGTGGACTGACCTGGGCGAACAGCACTGCTACCTTGGCTTGCAGTTCGCCAGGGACAGCCGCTCGCACCATTACACTCTCACAGTCACACATGGTGCATTAGATCCTTCAGCGGTTGGGGCTTCAGTTTTCCACCACACAGCCCACTCCTCTTGCTGTCGACCACGGACTCACCGGCCCTTTTCACGACGAGCCCTTTGGGTCTAGTAGTCCCTACTTAGAGCTTGTGGGTTGCCTCATGTACTGGATGACTTGTACTCGTCTGGACCTCGCCTTTCCCCCCATCGTTCTCTCTCGCTTTGTTGCAAGTGGGAGACACCATCCTGTGCACTGGATGGCTGCTTTGAGGGTGGCGAAGTACCTGGCGACTACATCAGGCGTGGGGTTTGTGCTTGGAGGGACACAGCCAGTTGTACTGACTTGTCACTACGACTCTTTGTACGCTGACGACATGGAGACCCAGCAGTCTACTCAGGGGTGCTGCTTCGATTTGGGTGCTGGAGCTGTGTCGTGGAGGTCTACTCGGTCATCGTCTGGAACTGTCCAGCGTAGAGGCTGAGATCCAGCGTAGAGGCAGCCATAGCTGTGCAG
Source organism: Closterium sp. Naga37s-1 (assembly GCA_947471745.1). Lineage (NCBI taxonomy): Eukaryota > Viridiplantae > Streptophyta > Zygnematophyceae > Desmidiales > Closteriaceae > Closterium > Closterium sp. Naga37s-1. The sequence continues at coordinate 2,149,466 of CANJKZ010000195.1, read as the reverse complement.
AAGCTTTGTTGATTGACTTTCTTGCTCACTGACCTTGGTGAGCGGCCTTGCTCTGCACCGACCTTGTTCGCTCATAACAAGGCCATGATCCTCCTTTGTCTAGAGCCTTGACTGGAGGGCAGGGTGAATCACATCGACGTGAGGTACTTTCCCCTGCGAGAGTTGCAGCGACTTGGCCAGGCTTGCTTGGATTTCGTGGCCTCAGCGGCCAATACATCAGACATTTTCATCAAGGCCCTAGTGCCTTGTTGACACTGGTGCTAGTTTGCTGTAGCATTGTTTTCTTGTCGCTTGCTTTGCTTGTCCTTGCATCTATATATATTTGTGGACTCTTGAGCTGGCCTTGTGGCTGCTTGTTTGTTTCGAAATATGTGGCGATCTTGAGATCCACCCTGAGTGTTGCCTTGTTTGTTGATTCTCTTGGCTGGTCTTGTGACCCTTTGTTTCCTTTGTTTTGATGCCCCTCACTTCGCCTATGGGGTTGTGTCAAATGTTATACATTATGGTGATAGGCTATAGTGAGTAGGGCTGCAGGGAGTACAACGTTTTCTAGGTTTAGCATTTGTATCTCCCATCCTACTAGTCATTATCATTCCGCTATGCATCACTCATGAGAGTTTCTACATAATTGTCAGATGTTATAGTCTTAATGATGTGTGTCATATGGGGTACAACATTTAGGGTTAGGTTTATGTACCCCAACCAACCTTAGTGAAATCACCATTCCGTTCTTGACATGGTATCACCTAGGTTAGGATCCTGTGGGATCCCGTTCCTCTCGTTCTCGTCCGTAGCGCCCAAGCCTGTTCCGTACCCTAGTGCCCGTTACGCCCGTATTGTCCCCTAGCGCCTATCGCACTCATCTCTCTCATGCCCTAGTGCTCGCTGCGCATGCCGCCGCGTCGCCCCTGCTGTCCCGTTGCATCGCCCTTGCTGTCCCGTTGCGACGCGCTATCCTGTCGCGTCGCGTCCATCCCATCCCGTGCCTCGGTTTGTGACGCGCTTCTTCTGAAGCACCCTAGCGAGCTCACTCTCGAGGTCCTTGAGTCTGCCCTCGAGGACGTCGAGAGCAACCTCCGATTGGTAGCCTACGCCTCTGGTGCTGTGCCCCCTCCACTGTTTCATGGGTGCACTGTCCCTCAGCTGCCCACCTTTACTGCCTCCCTCGCCACGGACGCTACTGACGTGACCGCAGCTAGTGTTACGACTTCTTCGCGGTCTAGGGGTAGGAGTGGCAGGAGGGGCAGTCAGGGTGCGGGCGGAGGCGGCGGAGGCGGCGGAGGTGGCGTGACAAGCGGTGGTGGCAGGAATGCATAGGTTGGAGGAGCCACTCGTGCAGCGGCTAGTGACTCCCCTGCTGCAGCTGGTGGAGGTGACGCTTGAGCTCGTCACGCACCTGCTGGTCCACCAGATGCAGGTGCTCGAGTGGTGGCTTGGTACCTGACTCAGCGGCAGCAGCACCAGCAGCCACTCCTCTCGCAGCAGCCACAGCAGCAGCAGCGGCAGCAGCAGACTCCGGGGCAGGGGTCAGGACCGCGTCGGCCTTCGCGTGGTGCCGTCCACCCTCCCCGCACCTATCTCGTTCAGACAGGTGCTCGCCAAGGCCTTTTTTGTGGCCGCGCCCACCCACCAGGTCAATGCTTTGCTCAGCTCACTTACTCACTTCGTGCGGCCTACGGCGTTGGTGGCCCTGCCCCTGACTGGCTTCCCCTTGTTCAGTTGTACGGCCCCGCTTTGTGGGGCATATCGGCTTCTCAGTTGCTTGATCTCTTAGCAACTCCTCATGCTATGTATGCTGTTGTTGACTCTAGTCCTTCTGACTCTGTTTACTCGAGTATTGTTAGCTTAGGTGCTGGTGTTGCTGAGGTGCCTGTTGCTAGTGTAGGTACTTGTGTTTACACTAGTCATGGAGATGCTCCGGAGGACGCTTCGCTGTCTTTCACTCTGTCTACAAGCCTGCTCAGCTTCTGGAATTTTGTGGGGAGGTGCTTCAACATGTGTTCTTCACACTCTCAAAGTTTCAGAATTTTGAAGCATATTACAAGGCATGGCAACATTTTTAGTTTCAAGACTTATGGCATCCCGGAAGTGTGTGTTACTCTTTTTTGGTAACACCCGAGTTCACCATTTCGGCTGATGACTCATCTTCCAAGCTTCGATTGGTCTGAAAATCGGTGTGGCTATTCTATGCCGTGTTGTTCAGGTGGTCACCGAGTTTCAGGACAACCCAGCATCGGAACAGCACATGACAGCTGTCGAAAGTTACTGTTCCGTAGTCATGGTGCACTGTTGGCAGCATTTCCCTTGTCACCCTTTCATTGTTGTCATGCCAATGGTGCAGGGACAGAGAATGAGACAAGAAGTACAGGTGGTCAAGTGGGACTCTACCACCCTCATTTTGAGAAGTATGGTCTACCTGGAAGCAGCTTGTAAGAGGGTGCAAGTGGGAAGACAAGTTGACTCATGGTTGGCTTGACTCACTATTGGTAGCCTTGAGTACAGCTCTGAACATCCAAGTGTGGTTGGCTTTGCTGACCTAGCTAGGACGTTTCCCATACTTCTCTAGTATTTCTCCCCTAGGACTCAACATTCTCTGAGTTCCCAGGATGGTCCCAACCCCTTAAGAGTCCCCTAGGCAATGTTGTACTCACCTCTTCCTTACATCAATGAAACTACACGTTTTCAGCCGAGCTTACGTTTTTATTCCGTGCGTAGCGCATACACCTCTGATGAAAGCAAGCAAAATACAGTTGAAAAGCAGACACCTGAAGCTAATTTCTGTCCAAGTTTCAGCATCGTATGTTATCGGAGCTAATCGTGACGGCGTTTTGAATAGAGGCGGTTCGAAGTTGTCAAATTCTGCTTAGGCGGTTTCATGGGCATCCGCGACCCCTAAGTGGACTCTAGACTATAACAAGTGGTATCAGAGCGGCTCTTCTCTGTTCCTGGGTCAATATGGAGGCTGAAGGTTCTGATCCAGCTGGTCGTGGTGGCAGTGGTGGCATGAGAGGCGCTGGGGAAGCAGGAAGAGGCATTGCAGGTGGATCTGCACCAATAGCATCCGTTTCAACACCAGCCAAGGATGATGTGAAGGCATTCAACCTGAAGAAGTTCTCTGGGGAGGATTGGGCATCATGGAGCTTCAGGATGGAGTTCCTATTTAACCATTTTGGGCTGCTTGAAGTGATGGATGGAGATTTGAAGAGGCCTGCGAGCGAAGGAGCGACCAAGGAATGGGATCGCCGATTCAAGGATGGATTCTTCCTTCTCTCTCAATGCCTCTCATCCAACCAGCTTCACCACATCAAGCATCTCATCAAGGATATCCAGTGTGGTCCCAAGGCATGGAAAATATTAAAGGATGTCCATGCCCCCAGCAGCGAAGTGATAGTGGTGGTGCTCGAGCGACAACTCCATGCGGTGAAGATCAACGAGGGTGATGCCATGCAAGGAGCGTTCGATCAACTCCAGGATCTCTATGTGAAGCTCTCTGCTGCTGGTGTGGACTACCCTGAGAAGATCAAGTGCTACAAGGCTCTCTCCCTGCTTCCGGAGTCGTGGGGCCCCTTGGTGGTCAACCTCAATGGCATGAAGGACTCATGGTCCCTTGAGTGGATCCGTGCTCAAGTCCTTCAAAAGGAGCTTCGGAGGAAGGAGTTGACTGCCGCTGCCGGTGAAGGTGGAGGCTCTACCTACAGCATGAAAGGCTTCAAAGGGCGTGGCAGCAAGAAAGGCAAGGCCAAGGAAGGCTCTGGAGGGGAGCAGTATTCAGGAGGGAAGCGTGGCATAAGGGAGGAAAGTGGTGTGGCGGCAAGTATTGGTATTGCCATGTGGAAGGTCACCCGTGGTTTAAGTGTCGCAAGCTACCTGACGGTTGGAGGCCTGGTCAGCCATCGATTAAAGGCTCTAAGGGTGTTCATGGAGCTATGGGAGAAGGCATGGGCAGTGAGGAGGGCGATGGACGTTCTGACGGACATGGCGGCATGTTCTACCATGTAGGAGAGGCATCCTCCGAGGACATGGTTGTACCGGCCAGCAAGGTTGCTCTTCACCGCTCCTTCCATTGGGTCATCGACACGGGAGCCTTCATGACCATGACCAACCGAGAGAATCTGCTAGATGAAGTCAGGCCATCAAAGGCAGCCACCGTCGTTTCAGCCACCGGCCAAGTTGTACCCGTGCGTGGCGAGGGGAGAGCCATGTTTATGGGAGCGGATGGGAGGCTTGAGGGGCTGAAGCGTGTTCTTCTTGTCCCTGGACTATGTGCCAACCTTCTCTCTACCAAGGCATTGAGCGAGGCAGGGATGAAGATGGAGATGATGGGCACAAAGGTATTCAAGGCAACTCTGGATGGGCGCGTGTTGTGGGACCTCCAAGGTGGCAAGGACATGCACCGGTCCATGTGGGAGATACTGGTGCTGCCATGGAAGGAGGCGGCTGCACGCTTGGCTGCTGAAGTTGTAAGAAGAGGGCATGCAAGCCACGTAACCAGTGGAAGAGGTGGTGATGGCAGTGATGGTGGGCTGCTTGTGCATGGGGAGGGTGCGCTACCAAGTGTAACTCATAGCACGGGTGAGACGGATTGGCTCACCGCACACCGTCGCTTTGGCCACGTGGCGCTACCTCAGTTGCATCGGCTGTTTAAGGAGGAAAGACTCAAGGGGCTGAGGATAAAGGGGGAGCCCAAGGAGGTGGGCTCTTGTGAGACTTGCTTGACCAGCAAGTTCTCATGGTTTCCCTTCCATTCGGCGGTGGGGCATTCAAGTGACCTGGTGGAGCTCGTGCATGTGGATCTTGTGGGGCCCATGAAGGTGAAGAGAGATGGTGGGGCCCTGTATTCCATGACTATGGTGGATGATTACACAAGGATCACCTGATCTTTTCCACTTGCAAAGAAGAGTGATGCTGCAAGGGTCATCATTGAAGAGTGGCTGCCCAAAGTGGAGCGAGAGAGCGGCAAGCGGGTGAAGGCGATTCGTAGCGAGTGTGGTGGGGAGTTTTTGGGAGCGGAGTTCCGGAGCTGGTTGAAGCGGCACGGCATCAAGCAGCAGCTCACCACGGCCTACACCCCTCGGTCAAACGGCGTGGCAGAGAGAGCAAAGCGGACCATCATAGATGGCGGGAGAACGATATTGGTGGACTCGGGTCGACCCTTGCGGTTCTGGCCCCTCGCTATTCGTCATGCTACCGTAATCAAGATCCGGGTGTTGACTCATGTGGGAGGTCAGCATTGGGTCATTATGGAGAAGTGGAGTGGCAAGAAGCTCCTGGTGGACATGCTTCGTATCTTCGGGTGCATGGGGCTCGTGCATGTGCTCATATGGGACCCAAAATCCAACACCATCTTCACCACCAGAGATGCCAAGTTCATGGAGGCGCTCATGTTCAAGGATTGGTCGGAGCGAGGGAGGAGCAAGGTTACCATTCCGCTTGGAATAGAGGTGGGAACGAACGACCCACTTCTCATTCCCATCGAGTTTTCCCCATCTTCAGAGTTAACAGAGGTGTCACATGACTTGGGAGGTGCTGAAGGGGAGGCAGATGTGGAAGGAGGACTCCAGCAAGGGGAGGCCCCTGTAGCTGAGAGAGGTGATACTGAAGAGGAGGTGCAGCAGCCTACACCATCCCCTAAGCTTTCACCAAGGCGCACAACCCAAGGGAAGCGTGATGTTGTCCGTGGTGGAGCCAAGGAAGGAGCAGCCAAGGAGAGGCCTAAGAGAGCTGCCCACCCAAGGGATTTCCTCAAGTATGAAAGGCTTGGGGGTCCCTAGGCATTGCTGGTCCAGGAGAAGGAAGATGAGGAGGAGAAGGGAGCCAAGGGGGAGATGGAGCAGATTTGTTGCTTTGGCGTCAACTTACCTCATGAGCCGGCATCAATGGAGGAAGCTGTCGCTGGAGATGATCCAGAGGCGTGGCTGGCTTCAAGGGAGGATGAGTTCAAGAGTCACATGGAGAATGAAACGTGGACTCTTATCAATCTATCCCCAGGAAGGAAGGCGCTGGACTGCACGTGGCTGTTACGTGTGAAGACCGATGCGGAGGGGAGGTTGGAGAGGCGCAAGACAAGGCTTGTGATCAAAGGCTTTCAGCAGAGGGAGGGGATTGACTTCCAAGAGGTGTTTTCTCCTATTGCCAAGGCTCCTACACTCCAAGTGTTGCTAGCAGCCGCTTCTGTTTGTGGCTGGAAGGTGGAGCAAATGGATGTGAAGACGGCTTTCCTCTATGGCGTGGTAGATGAGGAGATCTACATGAAGCAGCCAGAGGGGTATGATGATGGGAGCGGACGTTTTTGCAGGCTCAACAAGGCCATCTATGGCCTCAAACAAGCTCCAAGATGCTGGTATGCAAGGTTGGTGGAGGCGTTGGAGGCTCTTGGCTTCAAAGTTAGCGGCTGCGACGAGAGTCTCTTCATGACCGAGGGGGAGGAGGAGAAGGTATTTCTCCTTGTCTATGTCGATGACATCCTCCTCTTCTCTCCATCCCTGGAGAGGATCAAGGAGGTGCAAGGAAATCTAAAAGAGACCTTTCAATGCAAGGCCCTTGGACCTGTAGGGTATTACCTTGGTCTTCAAGTGGAGCGGGACGAGGTGAAGGGATGGTTGAGGCTTCACCAACACAAGTACCTTGCAACCATGGGGGAGAAGTATGGGCTGGAGGAAGGGAGGAGTGTGAAGACTCTTTTATCCTCAGGGTTTCTGCTGCACCTTGATGAAGAGGAGGGTGAGGTGTTGGAGTACGAGTTGTAGCGTCGGTTCCAGTCAATGGTGGGGAGCTTGATGTACGCTTCAGTCAACACTCGCCTCGACATTGCGTTTTCTGTTTCACAGCTCCCTTCAAGAGCACCTGGATGCTGCAGAGAGGCTGGTGAGGTACTGCATGGCATCCTCAAGGGTGGGGCTGCAATATTCAGTGCATGGGCAGCTGAAGCAAAAGGGAGTGGAGGAGGTGAGCACAAAGACTGGTGCACCTGCAAGGCATGGGCACTTGTACCTCTCGTGCTTCACCGATGCTACCTGGGCAAGTGACATCAGTGATGCTACATCCCATGGTGGCTATATGTGCTGTGTTGGAGGGAGTCCAGTGAGCTGGAAGTCTAAAAAGCAAGTAGAGATAGCTCACTCATCAACGGAGAGCGACTACATGGCATTGTTTCATGGAGTGAAGGAGGTGGTTTGGATGAGGAGGTTGCTTGAGGAGTTGGGGCAAGAGCAAGAGGGTCCTACACCTGTGTTTTGTGATAGCCAAGGAGCAATTGCAATGGCGTGTAATGCTGTGCTCCATGGGCTGAACAAGCACATGCATATCAAGTGGCATTGGGTGAGGAAGGAGGTGAAGAAGGGCACCATCTCCTTGCACTACATCAACACTACCAAGCAACCTGCAGATTTCTTGACTAAGCGGCTTGCAGAGCATCAGCATTGGAGCTATGCCACCTTTTATGGCATGTCCTTCAACTAAGGGAGGCAGCTTCAGGGAGCAGGTAAGGATGAATGAGAGCACGATGAGGGGGGGTTTGTTGTGCCAAAGCACTATAGTGGCACGGTCATCGCACTCCCATTCAACCTACAAGCCTGCTCAGCTTCTGGAATTTTGCGGGGAGGTGCTTCAACATGTGTTCTTCACACCCTCAAATTTTCAGATTTTTGAAGCAGTTTACAAGGTATGGCAACATTTTTAGTTTCAAGACTTATAGCATCCCGGAAGTGTGTGTTACTCTTCTTTTGTAACACCCGAGTTCACCATTTCGGCTGGTGACTCATCTAAAAAGCTCTGATTGGTCTGAAAATTGGTGTGGCAGTCCTTTGTTTTGTTGTGCAGGTGGTCACCGAGTTTCAGGACAACCCAGAATTGGAGCAGCACGTGACAGCTGTCGAAAGTTACTGTTCCATAGTCATGGTGCACTGTTGGCAGCATTTCCCTTGCCACCCTTTCATTGTTGTCATGCCAATGGTGCAGGGACAGAGTATGAGAAAAGAAGTACAGGTGGTCAGGTGGGACTCTACCACCCTCATTTTGAGAAGTGTGGTCTTCCTGGAAGCAGCTTGCAAGAGGGTGCAAGTGGGAAGACAAGCTGACTCGTGGTTGGCTTGACTCACTATTGGTAGCCTTGAGTACAGCTCTGAACATCCAAGTGTGGTTGGCTTTACTGACCTAGCTAGGACGTTTCCCATCCTTCTCTAGTCTTTCTCCCCTAGGACTCAACCTTCTCTGAGTTCCCATGATGGTCTCAACCCCTTAAGATTCCCCTAGGCAATGTTGTACTCAACTCTTCCTTGCATCAATGAAACTACACGTTTTCAGCTGAGCTTACGTTTTCGTTCACTGCATAGCGCATACACCTCTGATAAAATCAAGCAATATACAGTTGGAAAGCAGACACCTGAAGCTAATGTCTATCCAAGTTTCAGCATCGTATGTTATTGGAGCTGATCGTGAAGGCGTTTTGAACAGAGGCGGTTCGAAGATATCAGATTCTGCTTAGGCGGTTTCATGGGCCTCCGTGGGTGTTTTGATTGAGCCTTCTAGGGAGACTGTGGTCTGTGTAGACAGTGACACGTACGCGCCTCTGGCCACCTTTCACACTGAGCCAGGCTCTGGTCTCTACACACTTTGCACTGGCCCTCGAGAGAGGCGGCAGCAGCAGCAGCAACAGCAGCAACAGCTGCCTCCGACCCCTGTCACTGCCCCCTGTCAGGTCCCCGTGTCTCACCAGGTTGCCGCCTCCCACTAGGTAGCTTTTTCTGGTCTGGTTCCAGCGTCTAGTCCGGTTGCTGCATCTTGTTCGTATCAGTTGCTTGCCCACCCCACTGTTCTGTACCACCACCGCCTTGGTCACTCGTCCATTCCTCGCCTACGCACTATGTCTAGCTTGTCAGAATCCCAGTCACTAGACCACTGGGATAAAAGGGCTTTTTAAGTAGCGAGTCAGTGCGCCCATAACCCCCCAGGACAACGAGCCAGTAACCCTTCCCTAGGATCAATCGAGCATCCCCAGTGTTGGTTTTCTGACATTGTCAGCGTCTCGTCTTTGGCCTCCCGCGAGTCTTGCCGTCGCTGCCGCCTTTGTTTGCACCACCTTGCACCCCTTGCATCGAGGGTCGGCTGCGCGCCACCCCTCACTCCTCATCCCTTCGTCTGGCCACTGAGCTCTTTGAGACTCTCCACTTGGACGTCTGGGGCCCCGCCCCTCGCCCTGGCCCTGAGCGAAAGAGTTTCTTTCTGGTGGTCGTTGATGACTACTCTCGCTATACCACCGTATTTCCTTTGGCGAAGAAGTCCGAGGTGACTTCTACGCTGATCCGGTGGTTGCTTACCACTGCGGACTCTCGTGGCCATCGTGTCAGCTATCTTTACTCTGACCGCGGGGGTGAGTTTCGCTCCGGCATTCTTGCTGGATATTGTCGCGAGCAGGGCATCCGACAGTCCTGGACGTTTCCAGAGTCCCCACAGCAGAATTGGGTTGCTGAGCACCGCATAGGCTTGGTCATGGAGATTGCACGCACCTCCATGATCCACGCCTGTGCCCCCCATTTTTTGTGGCCCTACGTGGTTCGGTACGCCGCTCACCACCTGAACCTCTGGCCACGTGTCTCTCCGCCAGAGGCTTCACCGACCAGTCTTTGGACTGGGTCCCCTGGTGCTGCGTCGTTTTTTTGTGTCTGGGGCTGCTTGGCGCTTGTTCGTGACGCCTCGGCGGACAAGCTCTCCCCTCGCGCCCTTTCTTGTGTCTTCCTTGGTTTCCCCGAGGACTCCTTTGACTTCACCTTTTACCACCCTCCCCTTCACCGGTTCTTTGACTCCCACAACGTTTGTTTTGTCAAGTCAATCCCCTACTACACCCGGTACCCCTGTCGAGGTCTCCCGGTTCCTCCTCCCCCCTCTCTTCCTGACTCCCGCTCCCCCACCTGCCCTTCCGACACAGCCCCCCCCCCCTGGTCCAGCCCCATCAAGTGTGTCACACGCTACCCCCCCCCCCCCCTCTTGTTAGCCCCTCAGGTGCCGTCCCCTTCCCCACAGTCCTCCTCTCAGCCTGCTGCAGACCCTGCGGGAGCAGGTGCTCGTGTTGAGGACCTTGGGGGTGCTACCTCTGGAGGTGTTGGAGATGGAGCTGAGATTGTGCCTGCACGAGGCGCTGGTGCTGGGGGTGCTGGAGTTGGAGCTGACCCCGTGTCTGCAGGAGGTTCTAGTCTTCGGGTAGCTAGTATTAGTCGAGCTGTCCCTGGGGGTGCTACGACTGGGGGTGCGGGTGCGCCCTCTATTGGACCTGGAGAGTCTGGGACTGGCCACATTGCTGCTGGTGGTGCTGGCTCTAGGGGTGGTGTGACTGGTGCTTTGGAGAGAAGTCCTGGGGCTACCACCGCCCCGGGCACTACTCCTCCCCCCCACCCCTACCCGACCCGGAAACAGACCCGTCTTTGCCGTGCACGTGAGGAGCAGCTGGATTTGGAGTGAGAGGGGCTAGAGTTGGAGCGGCAGCAGCTGGAGGAGCGGCAGAAGCAGCAGCAGCAGGCGCAGCAGCCGCAGCTGCAGGAGCAGTTGGAGCAGCTGCAGCCGCAGCTGGAGGAGCCGCAGCCGCCGCAGCAAGAGCAGCAGCAGCAGCCGCCACAGCAGGAGCAGCAGCAGCAGCCACCGCAGCAGGAGCAGCAGCCGCAGCCGCCGCCGCAGCAGCCGCCACCTCCGCCTCCTGTCTCTGGCCTTCGGGCCCTTGGTCTCCCTTCTCCCTCTCCTCCCCCCTCTCCCCCTCCTCCTGTCTACGGTCCCATGTTTCCTCCTCCTAACCCCACCCCAGCTGTTTTCCCTCGTTCTCAGCCTCCGTTGTCCCCTCCTCTTTCTCACGCTTGGACTTCTCGCTCTCCTCGTGCTCGTCCCTCGTCCCCTGTCCCTGACACTGACCTTCATACTGTCCTGTTCCGTCCTATTCCGCCTCGTTTGACTCCACCTGTGCTTCCTTCTCCTCTGAGTCTGCCCTCAATGCTTCCCTCTCTACTCCTGTCACTGACTACTACTGCACGTAACGACCTGTTCTCTCTCGTGTTCTCGCCTCTATTGTTACGGACCCTCGTGCCTCTCCGTCCTCTGTCTCCGCTCTTACTGCCTCAGTCACTGAGTTTGCCTCTACTCGCCGCCTTGACTACGCCACTAGTCTTGTGGCTGCTCCTCCTACCAGTCCTCGGGCCGTCGGGGGTGATTCTGCCCTTGGCTGTGACGCCCTAGAAGACAGGCAGTTTGAGCTAGAGTTCCTGGCAGCCGCTTCCCCTCATCTCTGTGCCATGCTGCTCGCCCCTGAGGGAGACCCCGACGCCCTTGACATACCTTCTCCTCGCACTTACACTGAGGCAGTGTCATAGCCTTGGGCCTCTCAGTGGAGAGCTGTCATGGACTCAGAGATGGCCTCCTACGAGTCCACAGGCACCTACGTTGACGAGGTTCCCCCGCGGGGGCAAACGTAGTCGATGGCATTTGGATCTTCAGGGTGAAGCGACCACCGGGATCTCCTCCGGTCTTCAAGGCGCGCTATGTGGCTAGAGGTTTCAGTCGACACGAGGGAGTTGACTTCTTTCAGACCTTCGTGCCTACCCCGAAGATAACCACTCTTCGGGTATTACTGCACGTAGCAGCACAGAGAGACTACGAGCTACACTCTTTCGACTTCTCCACTGCCTTCCTTCAGGGTAGCCTACACGAGGAGGTCTGGTTGAGTCGTCCCTCTGCCTTCACTGGCACTTTCTCTCCTGGTACCCAGTGGAGGCTGAGGCGACCGGTCTACGGTCTCCGTCAGGCTCCTCGTGAGTGGCACGACACCCTTCGTTCTACCTTGTCTAACCTCGGTTTCCAGCAGTCTTCTGCCGACCCGTCGCTATTTGTTCGTCGTGGCTCCACACCGTTCTTTGTACTGGTCTACGTCGACGACCTGGTTTTCGCCACTGCTGACAAGGTTGCTTTGGCTGACGTGAAGCACGAACTGCACAAGAGACACACGTGCACTGACCTTGGTGAGCTGCGCCACTACCTTGGCCTGCAGATCACCAGGGACAGAGCCGCTCGCACCATTACACTCTCACCGTCACACATGGTGCAGCAGGCCATTCAGCGGTTTGAGCTTCAGCACTCTACTGTACAGCGCACACCTCTTGCCGTTGACCACAGACTCATCGGACCCTTTCTTGACAAGCCGTTTGAGCCTAGTGGTCCCTACGCAGAGCTTGTGGGCTGCCTCATGTACCTGATGACTTGTACTCGCCCGGACCTCGCGTTCCCTCTCAGCATCCTTGCTCGCTTTGTTGCGCCAGGAAGACACCGTCCAGTTCACTGGACAACTGCTGTGAGGGTGGCGAAGTACCTAGCGACGACATCAGGTGTGGGGCTGGTTCTTGGAGGGAGACAGTTTGTCATACTTACTGGACAGCGTGACGCTTCTTATGCTGACGACGCCGAGACTCACAGGTCTACTCAGGGGTACTGTTTCAGCCTGGGCTCTGGAGCTGTTTCGTGGAGGTCCACGCGTTCCTCCTCGGTCTCGACCTCTACCGCTGAAGCTGAGATCTACGCTGGAGCCATGGCTGCACAGGAGCTGCGTTGGTTGACTTTCTTGCTCACCAACCTTGGTGAGCGGCCGAGCTCTGCACCGACCTTGTTCAATGACAACAAGGCGTTGATTCTCCTCTGTCGAGAGCTTCGACCGGAGAGTAAAGTGAAGCACATCAATGTCAGGTACTTTCTTCTGCGAGAGTTGCAGAGGCTTGGACAGGCTCACTTAGACTTTGTGGAGTCCGAGGCCAACATTGCAGACATCTTCACCAAGGCCCTTCCGCCTTGTGACCACCAAAGGTGTTGTGTGCAGTTAGGTCTCGTTGACACATGTTCTCACCTTACGTAGTCTTGAGTTCTCTGCTTGCTCTGTTTGTACGCTTTATATATACCTCTGTGAACTCTTGAACTGGCATTGTGGCTCTTTTGCTTGTGCTCAGAGTGTGTGGTGACATTGTGATCCACCCTGAGCTTTGTTGCTTTGTGACTGGTCTTGTGACCGTACGTTGTTGGTTTTGCTCGACACCCCTCACTTAGGCTATTGGGGTGTGTCAGATGGTATAGTCTTAGTGATGTGTGTCATATGGGGTACAACAGTTAGGGTTAGGTTTATGTACCCCAACCAACCTTATTCAAATCACCATTCCATTCTTGACAATAATCTGGTTAATTGGCGGTGTTGGAAAATCAGGCTAAATCAATGCCGACTATATATTCATCGGTATGTATGGATTGTTCACAACACCAGTCACACAAAGCAGGCAAGTCCAACTGCTGACCTAAGTATCCCGAAAAGCACCAGCTTCACTGATTTTAGCACCAGCGCCGTCAGCAGCATCAATAACAGCAGCAGCAGACGCAGCGAGCTGCTTCTCCAGATAAGCCTCCACCAGGTGCGACCCACACGCACGATGCACCACAGGCATGGTGGCGGGCGAGTCCAGCCACACAAACTCGCCCCGGACCCCGCCAGTTGCACTTCCTGCTTGCGTGCTTGGGTGGGCCAACTGGTGGCGAGCAGCGGCAATGGCGTGGCGGATGGCAGAGTGGATGGAGACAGCGAGCAGCAGCGGGGGCTCGCCAGATGCTGATGAGGGCAGAAGGGGGGAAAAATGGGGGAACGTGACAGATGGGAGAAGGGAGTTAGATGAGGACCATGATGTGGTGGGTGAGTGATGGGTGGAGACCTGTGCCCCCTCCTGTGTGTTGCTTGCGGTGTTGTGGTACCCAGGGCCCTCACAAGTACAATGCTACGGATGACTATTTGATGTGCCCTGGCTTGGAACCCCATGCTATGCAGTAACGTGGGGGCAGGTAAAGGAGCGAGGCAGAGAGGAGCAAACAAGGGAGAATCAGAAGCGTGAGGGTGAAGAGCATAGGGAGTGGGTGAGAGGAGGGAGGAGGTGAGGGTCACATTTGGAGGAGAGCACGCCTTGCTTGTTGCCTGTCCCATGCAGGAGGGAGACGTTGAGCTGACGGGGCACGGTGTCGAATGATGGCACCTTGTACGCCCACGTGCCGTCTGAGAGCAGCTTCCCGGTAGCTTCGTCCACCAGCACCTCTTCCGTGGTGAAGAATTCCTGCCCCTGCACGAATGCCCCCTCCACCTGGCGAGGGTATGGGCAAGAGGGAAAGAGGGCGAGCGCGAGCGCGAGGGAGACAACGGAACAAACTGCACCTCTTCCAAAATGAAGTAGCCCTGCCCCTGCACGAACGCCCCCTCCACTTCACGCATGCGAGAGGGAGGGGGATGGAGAGGAAGAGGAACAGGGGGAGGGAGAGGGAGAGGGAGAGGGAGAGGGAGAGGGAGAGGGAGAAGGAGAGGAAGAGGGAGAAGGAGAAGAAGAGGGAGAGAGGGAGAGGGAGAGGGAGAGGGAGAGGGAGAGGGAGATGAGGGAGGGGTAAAACATGGTCGGTGGGCGCGCACACACGCAAACACGTTTCGAAACACGCTAAGCGATCAAAAACTGTGATAAGAAACACGATTTCTGGGGAACGTCCAGGAAGTGAAAGGATGGAGAGGTACTTGTGGATGCATGCATGTGGCGTGGCGTGCACACGCGCCTACCTGTCCAATGTCGACAGCCGGGTTGAGGCTGCGCGCACAGTCACAGTGTATGTCAGCATGCAGCATTGCCACTGCCCCTGTCAGCACGTCCACCTCCACCTGCCACACCATTGCACGTTATGTTAGAAATATGTTGTAGCATGCTAACACAATTGTGACTGCTCCTGCCCCACCCTCTGGTGACACCGCGAGCACCATCCATCTCACTTAGGGTCCTGTCTACCACGCCCGCTTCAAGCATATCGAACTGCGCTAGTTTTTCATCCGCGAGCTCGTTCAACAGGGCCTTCTTGCCGTTCGGAAGATTACGGCCGAGACCAATCCAGCCGACATCTTCACCAAGGCTCTACTTCGCCCTGCGCACTCTGCTCTGCTACGCCTCATTGGCCTTGCTCGCCCGGGCGCCCCTTGATTCAGGGGTTGTCCCCTTCTTGTCTTAGCATGCTAAGGGCTTGTGTTAGAATTACATTGTAGCATGCTAAGTCTTATGTATGCCTGTACACCAAATGTGGTGTATAGTTGGGTTGAGACTACACCCAACATTGAGTGTAGCCTTCCAAGTTGAGGTGCCAATCCAACCCAATTGTGGTGGAGCCCCCAATTGCAACCCACTGGACCATAGGTTCTCTCACTCCCCAAAGTTAGGACAACCCAACCCAATGGGCCATAGGTTGCCCCACTTCTCCAAACATGGTCAACCCAACCCAATGGGCCATTGGTTGTCCCACTTCCCAAAGAGGGGTTAACCCAACCTACTGGGTCACATGTTGCCCCACTTTCCCAAGTGAGGACAACCCAACTCAATGGGCCATAGGTTGGCCCACTCCCCCAAGTTCCACCTGTCTCCCTTTCCCTCCTAACCTTCTCTTCCCAACTATGTATGCTTGCTTCACTTTCTAGTAAAATCATTCATTCCAATTATTTTCACACGAGCAGGGTGAGGCAGACGAACGGAAATACAAAGATGAGCATAAGATTGGCATAGACTGCGCAGAAGGGAAGCATGGCAGAGGCGGAACAATGTGCATGCATGCATTGGTTCTTCACTCACCAGCAGCCAGCCACACACAGGATTGAGGAGTACCTCTGAGACGGCGGCACCAAAGGTGAAGTAGGAGGTGTGCGAGGGGTCGGGCTGAAAGTGCACCTGCGCTGAGAGCGTGAGCTCCATGGCCTTGGCCTGCGCTGCCACCTCTTCCCACCTCGCCACGTCACCCTCCTCCACCGCCACGTCATCTTCTCCTATTCGTGACTCCCCTTAATAAGTCCGCTATCCCGCTTCACCCGCCGGCATGCCTTGGCCTGCTCGGCTGCAGCCTTGGCGGTGAGCAGCATGGGCAGCAGGTGGTGGCAGGCGAGCAGCACGGCGGCACAGGAGGCTTCAGAGGAGGAGCTGGCAGCCGTCATTCCCGCATTGCCCATTGACAGGCTGTCGTTCTCCACCACTCTGATTCGCCACCCCCCCCCCCCCCCCACGGTTCCGATACGTTGCTGCTGCTTCCGCTGCCACCACCACTGCTGCCTCTGCTGCTGCAGTTGCCGCTGCCAGTCCCGCTCCCACTTCGGCTGTTACTGCTGATACCAGCATCTGCTGTGCCGGTAGCAGTGGTGGTCCAGAGGGCGTTGAGGCCAAGGGCAGCCGCCTGGCGCAGCTTGGTGGAGAGCCCATGCCCCATCTCCACGCCGCCCGCCTCCACCACCACCGACCCGTCACCAAACACCGTCACGCATGCAGGCTTGGCGAGCAGCGGCACGTGGTAGAGTGAGGGCGCTATGGCCAGGCCCCGCTTGCACCACACGTGTGCCGGTTGAATGCCTCTACCGCTGCTGCAAGCTCGGTGTAGCTCGCAAGGGCCTTCGCCTCCCTCCACACTCGCTGTGCTATCGCTCCCTCATCCTCATCCCCGTCCTCGTTTTCCTCCCCCTCTACTGCAGCAGGAGTGGCAGGAGCAGCAGGAGCAGCAGGATTGGCAGCAGCAGGAGGAGCAGGGAAGGCGGAGGGGAAGAAGTCACGGAGAGCGTGGGTGGTGATAAGGTTATGTTCACGCACGAGCAGGGGGGGCAGCCCCAGGGCAGCAGCGACGTGGTCCATCACACTCTCTGCCACCACCACTGCCTGCACCTCGCCTTGCGCCCTCACTGGGCTGCGCGTCGGTAGATCCGTCCTGAACGTCGGCAGAGGCGGGGAAGTGCGGTGAGGGAGGGGGGGTGAGGTGAGGGAGAGCACGGCACGAGAGGTGGCTGCCCGCTCCAAGACGCTCTCCACCACTAGCACGGCACGGCCTGCACCTCGCCTGGCGCCCTCACTGTGCTGCACGTGGGCAGATCCATCGTGAAGGGCGGCAAGGGCAGGTAGGGAGAGTGCGGAAAAGCATGAAAGGCTTAATGCACTCATATGACAAAACGGACAAAACGTGGTGTAATTATGAGGGAGAGAGGAGAGAAGAGGAAACGAGAGAGAAGGTGGGAGCTAGGGCAGGGGAGGCATGGGGATGACAGCGAGGGAGATGACAGTGCAAGTGGCAATGGAATGAAGGACATATATTGACAATGGAGTGAGCAATGCGCGGCCATCTCAGAGTAATACAGGAGTTTGTGATCAATCCTCGTCCTTGGCATCAAGCTAAAACCCACCCATTCCTCAACCTCCACTTTCACCAACAAACCTCAGCCTCCCACCCATCTCCTCCCAATCCCTCCTATCGCCACCCCCTCCCTTCGCCTCTTCCACACAACCCCCCATCCTCCCATCTCCACCACACCCTCCCCCACCACCGCACCTGACCACTTTGAAGTCGATCTCCAGTGCCCCCCATGCGTACTGCGCCAGCGCGGGCCCGTAGTTGGCTGCCAGCCAGCAGCTCGTGCTGGCACTGCTGCCGCCGTTCAGCACCGCCCGCACGCGCAGTGCATGCACGCGCCCCGTGCCGTCAAACCCCACGTTGTACCGGGCACGCGCCTCGTGCCACCCGCCCACTAAGGCTGTGTCCACCTTGCGGTCTAAGGCCATGCGCACGGGGCGCTGCAGTCGCTGCGCTGCCAGCGCACACGCCACCGCCACCTGATGGTAAAGAAGGGGGAGGGGCGGGGGAGGGGGAGATGGTGGGGGAGGATTGGTAGGGGAAGGGATTGAGTGGTTAGCAAAGCGGAGTAGGAAGAGGAAAGAACGTGGGAACAGTAGGCACGGGGAGAGGGGCGAGTGGAATGTCTGTGTGTGTGCCTGATAGCAGGAGAGATTTCTGCCAGAACCAGCATTTGCAAGTCGTGCCTTCATTCAGGAACAACCCCTCATATCTCATCCAGCACCCATGCCAATCCCCTCTGAGTTCCCACTGAAACCCCCCTCAATCTTCATACGAACCCCCCTACACCAACCCCTTTCCGTCACCTCACATCACAAGCCCATCCCCACACCCATCCCCTCCCCATCCCCATCCCTTTTCCATCCCCACCCACTCCCCATCCCCATCCCTTTTCCATCCCCACCCACTCCCCATCCCCATCCCTTTTCCATCCCCACCCGCTCCCCATCCCCATCCCAGCCCCACCCCACTCCCCATCACACTAACAAGGCTGGCCTGAATGGACTTGCCACCGAACGCGCCGCCAAGGCAGCGGGTGACGACGCGCACGCAGGAGAGGGGCAGCCCCAGGGCGAGGGCCACGGCCTGCTGCGTGTGCTCGAGGCTCTGCGTGGCACTGTGCACCGTCATGCTGCCCCCCTTGTCTGGTACTGCCAGTGCAGCTTGCGGCTCCAAGTCGAAGTGCTGTTGTGAGCCTGACCGCACCTGGAGGCGGGTGGACGGAAGGGGGGGGGGGGGGTGGGGGGGGGGGGTGGGGGGGTTGAGGGGGTGAGATGGGGCACCGTCATGCTGCCCCCCTCGTCCGGTACTGCCATTGCAGCTTACGGCTCCAAGTAGAAGTGCTGTTGTGAGCCTGACCACATCTGGGGCGCATGGGGGGTGTGGGGGGGTGGGATGGGTGGGGCGAAGGGAAGTGGAGGGGGGAAGAAGGGAGGGGAGGGGAGGGGAGCGAAAGGTAGGGGAGGATGGGCCATGCCATCCTCATCGCATGAGCCACATGCCATCCTCACCACATGAGCCACATGCCATCCTCACCGCATGAGCCACATGCCATCCTCACCGCATGAGCCACATGCCATCCTCACCACATGAGCCACATGCCATCCTCACCGCATGAGCCACATGCCATCCTCACCACATGAGCCATGCCATCCTCACCGCATGAGCCACATGCCATCCTCACCACATGAGCCACATGCCATATTCACCACATGAGCCATGCCATCCTCACCGCATGAGCCATGCCATCCTCACCACATGAGCCACATGCCATCCTCACCGCATGAGTCACATGCCATCCTCACCACATGAGCCATGCCGTCCTCACCACATGAGCCACATGCCATCCTCACCGCATCAGCCATGCCATCCTCACCGCATGAGCCACATGCCATCTCACCATATGAGCCATGCCATCCTCACCACATGAGCCATGCCATCCTCACCGCATGAGCCATATGCCATCCTCACAGCATGAGCCACATGCCATCCTCACCGCATGAGCCATGTCATCCTCACCGCATGAGCCGCATGCCATCCTCACCACATGAGCCACATGCCATCCTCACCACATGAGCCACATGCCATCCTCACCGCATGAGCCATGCCATCCTCACTGCATGAGCCACATGCCATCCTCACCGCATGAGCCACATGCCATCCTCACCGCATGAGCCATGCCATCCTCACCGCATGAGCCACATGCCATCCTCACCACATGAGCCACATGCAATCCTCACCACATGAGCCACATGCCATCCTCACCGCATGAGCCATGCCATCCTCACCGCATGAGCCATGCCATCCTCACCACATGAGCCACATGCCATCCTCACCGCATGAGCCATGCCATCCTCACCACATGAGCCACATGCCATCCTCACCGCATGAGTCACATGCCATCCTCACCACATGAGCCATGCCGTCCTCACCACATGAGCCACATGCCATCCTCACCGCATCAGCCATGCCATCCTCACCGCATGAGCCACATGCCATCTCACCACATGAGCCATGCCATCCTCACCACATGAGCCATGCCATCCTCACCGCATGAGCCACATGCCATCCTCACAGCATGAGCCACATGCCATCCTCACCGCATGAGCCATGTCATCCTCACCGCATGAGCCGCATGCCATCCTCACCACATGAGCCACATGCCATCCTCACCACATGAGCCACATGCCATCCTCACCGCATGAGCCATGCCATCCTCACTGCATGAGCCACATGCCATCCTCACCACATGAGCCACATGCCATCCTCACCGCATGAGCCATGCCATCCTCACCGCATGAGCCACATGCCATCCTCACCACATGAGCCACATGCAATCCTCACCACATGAGCCACATGCCATCCTCACCGCATGAGCCATGCCATCCTCACCGCATGAGCCATGCCATCCTCACCACATGAGCCACAGGCCATCCTCACCACATGAGCCACATGCCATCCTCACCGCATGAGCCACATGACATCCTCACCGCATGAGCCACATGCCATCCTCACCGCATGAGCCACATGCCATCCTCACCACATGAGCCATGCCATTCTCACCACATGAGCCACATGCCATCCTCACCACATGAGCCACATGCCATCCTCACCACATGAGCCATGCCATCCTCACCACATGAGCCGTGCCATCCTCACCTCTCCGCTGATCTTCAACGGGCTCTTGTCGAAGGCTTCCTGGAAGTTTCCTCGACGAGGCAGGCAGTTGAGGAAGGCGGGGTGGAGAGGGAGGAAGGCCCCCTCTGCCTCCGCCTGCTCTATTGTCACAAGGGGACCCTGCCTGCCCCGGCATGCACTGGATGCATCTATTGATACAGCTTCCTCTGCTGATCCTGCTGCTGTTGCTGTTGGTGATGATTCTTCTGCTGCTGATGCTGCTCCTGCTACTGCTGCTGGCTGCATAGCGGCAGGCAGAGGAAAGGGGTGGTAGGAGCACTGCACCTTGCGTGCGCCCTCCTGTGCATGGCGATACGAGTCTGCCACCTGGCGGATGATTCACGATTCATGGTAGGGTTGGGTTGGGTGTGATTGGTGAAGAGGGAGGGTAGGAAAACGTGGAAAGGAAGTGGGAAGAAGAATGGTTGAGATGGTGAGTCGTTGAACTCGCAAAGGAGAAAAAGCAATGAGAGCGCAGGGAGCGGGAGATGAGCAAATGGCCCGACCCGACCCGACCCGACCCGACCCGACCCGACCCGACCCGACCCGACCCGACCTGGCCGGGCTACACGGGCTCTCGGGTCGGGTCGGGTCGGGCCAGGCTCAGGCCAGGTTCCTGAAAGTTCTGGCCCGACCCAGGCCTACACACTCGGGTCAGCTTGGACCCGGTCACGGGTCGGGTGGGTCGGGCCAGTCTGACCCGCCCATTAGAGGGAGCAGGGGTGTAAAAACGCGAAGTTGTAAAAAAAGGCCATTCCTGCATCGCGATTTTCCGTGAACAGCAGGATACAATAGTAAACTAGCTATAAATGGTCTGTCAATGAGGTTTGAACGGGCCCTAATCAAGTAGTTTCTAAGCTTAGGTGACTTGGTTGCTACCGTTATGCAAGATTGAGAGAGTGGGTAGGTTCTGATGTTGAGGGGATAAAAAATCCCTTGATCACAATTTGAACTAGGGTGGTGTGCCCTCTGCCGAAATCGGGTTGGGCCGAAAGCCCGACCCAATTTCCCTGGTCTTGACCCGAATTTGGGTCGGGTCAAGCTTGACCCGAAACCCGACCCGGCTCGGCCCGAGTTCCATGCTCGGGTCGGGTTTTTGCTCGGGTCGGGTCGGGTCGGCCCGCATGGGGCATGCAAATGAAACCACTGCCCCGACCCGGGCTAAACTTCGGGTCAGGTCGGCCGGCCCGACCCGAGCAGGGCAAATGCTCATCTCGGGGTTCAATGTTCATAGCGCCATGTAGATCCCCCTTTGTCCCAGCGCCCCTCCATTACCCCTTCTACGCCACCTGCCACCCAGCACCCACCACCCAGCAGGGCCACCCATGGCACCCAGCACTCACGACGAGGGCCACAGGTTGGCCATGAAACTCCGTGCTGTCGTGAGCAAACAGTGTGTCCGCGGCCCCCACAAGCAGTGAGGCAACGTTGGCACCCCCGGGTGGCAGGTGCGAGGCGTCCAGTACCGCCTCAACCCCCGGGGAGGCGAGTGCAGCGGCGTACCAGCGAGCAGTGATGCGCGCACAAGGGTGTGTGGCCACTGCAAAGGCGGCGTAGAGACAGGCGGCTGGTGCTGGCATGTCGTCTACATACCTGGCATGGCCTGGTGAGGCGGTGGAGGGAAGAGAGAGCATGGAGAGGAGCGAGATTGGGGAGAGAGAGGGGGGAGAGCGGGAGAGGGTCGAAGGGAGATAGGAGGGTGAGAGTGTGTGTTAAGTGTGGGGTGAGGCTGAGAGGGTGAAGGGATGGGAGTGGAGCGGGAATGGACAAGGGCGGATGGCGTTCGGGGAGAAAGTAAAGAGGTGGAGGGAAGAACAGTGGGCGGCACAGGTGACGAAGAGAGGCACACCTGTGGCCTGCAGGTCGGCGCCCAGCTTGGGCAGGGGCAGGGCGAGAGGAGCGACGTCCGTGGTGACGCTGAACACCTGCCGGCCCCTCATCACCACGTGCTGCTGCCCGCTGCTGCCATGCGCTCCATCAGTGCTGGCAGCACCAGCAGAAGCGCCACCATCAGCCCCAGCAGCGCCACCAACCTCCCCAGGGCAGCGTGTGTTGCTGCCACCCACTGCGCCATCCCCATTCTCAATGCTCTTCCTTGGCAGGTCCGCCTGGGGCAGGCTGGTGTGGGACAGGCACGGGTGGTGCAGGTCGGTGTGGGGCAGGGTGGTGTGGGGCAGGGTGGTGTGGGGCAGGGTGGTGTGGGGCAGGGTGGTGTGGGGCAGGGTGGGGTGCGGCAGGTACGGGTGCAGCAGGAGGCGGGAGAGGAAGGAGAAGAGGAAGCCCACGGCCACCTCCACGCGGTACTGCACCCACTGCGTGCCCTCAGCGGGCACCACCTCCTCCCTCACCGCCCTTATCGCTGCCAGCATGCTACCACATGTCAGCACACCATTGGGTGCCAGCAGACAGGCCTCGGCACGGCGAGCTCTGATGGCGTGCGGGCCGTTGAAGGCGCCGAAGACCAGGCGGGCGGAGAGGATGGTGGGGGGCGGGGGAGGGGAAGAAGAAGAGGAGGAGGAGGTGGAGGAGGAGGAAGGGTGTGGAAGGGAAGAGGGGGAAATGTGGAGGAGGAAGGCAGCATTGACATACGCATAGGCGTTGCCAGAGGGGTGGGCAAAGGCGCGGAAGGAGTCAAACACAAGCTGAGGAGCGGTAGAGGAGGGCGAGGAGGAAGGGGGGGGAAAGGGCCCGGGGCAGGGCAGGAAGGCGGATTGCAGGAGAGTGGTGGGAGGGAGATCGGAGCGGTGAAGAAATTCCTCAAGTGGGAGGTCCTTCCACACCCACCCATCGCTGCCTGCTGTGTTGCCTGCACCCAGCACGCTCCTGCTGAAGCCCAGGCTGCATGTGAGAGATGTGGAGGGGGAGGGGGTGGGGGAGGGAGTGGTGGTGCGCACAGAGGCATGGAGGGCCAGCAGCAGAGTGGCAACATTGGAGGGGAAGGCGCGGCGAGACGCAGCCAGCACAAGGTTGCCCCCGATGCTGGCAGCGTTGCGCACATGCGGCCCCGCCACCCTCCTCACGTGTGCCGCCACTCGCGAGAAAACTGCTGCCGCCGCCGCCGCCGCCGCCGCTGCTGCTGCTGGTGGTGCTGTCCCGTTGGCGTCATCCCAGCCGTGGATGACAAGGCCTCTGTAGTCTGCATCAGCAGAGCCACCAGCGGCAACCTTCCCCGACACGGCCTCCAGCACTGCAATCACATCCGATAGAGTCACAGACGCACCGAACCTAATCCCCATCACACGCTCCTTCCCTGCTGCTTCACCCTCTCCACCCTCTCCACCCCCTCCCCTCTCACCCCCCTCATCGTCCTCCCCAGCAGGCCCCGCCTCCCACGCCACGCGTTGCAACTCCGGCCGTCCCTTGACGTCCACGAGAGTGATACGCGCCAGGGCGTCACAGCGCGCGAGGTCAGGATACACACCCGCCGCCGTGCTGCCCGCCACCAGCCGCACCTCGCCCCACTCACTCTCACAATCGCCCCGAGGGATAGCTGCTGATCCTCCTGCACTTTGCTCGCCCTGCTCCTCCTTGCTGCTGCTCCCACCTGCTCCTCCCTCCTCGTCTGTTCCTATCCCCTCGTCACTGCTCCCTCCGTGCCTTGACGTCAGCAGCACCATTCTCAGCTCCTCTAGACTCCTGGGCGCCACCCACATCACCTTCCTGCTCCTTCTCCTCCGCCCCTTCCCCGGCTGACCCTCTGCCTCCTCCGCACTAGCTCCTGCACTGTTGCCCCTGTCACCATCACTACCGTCACCATCACTACCGTCACCATCACTACTGTCACCATCACTACCGTCACCATCACTACCGTCACCTGCCACATCCACTTCTCCCTCCAACCCCCACTCTCCCCCCAACCCTCCTTCTCCCTCCACCCCTGCTTCCTCCCAGTGCTCCCACACCAGCATCTCGCCTCCCTCGCCGTTAACCCCCCTCCCTGCGCGCTCCTGCCACCGCCTGGCCTGCTGCTTTGCTTCCACCTTGAGCCATGCTGGGAAGGGCGGGTCGCAGAGGGGGTTGTAGAGGGACAGGGGCTTGCCACGCGTGCTGCACACCCCACTGCACTCAGCACTGCACTTGGTGCCCCGCTGCGCCACTGCACGTCCCTGTCCTAGCGCCTCAGCTGATGCAGCAGCGGCGAACTCGCTTAGCCCCACTACCCTGCACGCGCGCGCCCCTGCCGATGCACGCCCAGCAGCACGCCCAGCAGCGCACGACCCCAGCTCCTCCAGATCCATTAGCCCCGCTGCTGCAGCGACTGTATCTACACCTGCGCTGCTAGAGCGCCATAAAAAGCAGTTTTATCAGTTTTACTTTCCTTCTCCCTTTCCTTCTGTTGGAATAACCGAAAGGTCAAAGTAACATTCCCGAAGGATCTGCACTCACGCGTCACTTCAAAACGAAGCAACGCGTTTGTAGCAGTACCGCAATAGCTCATATAGAGCATGCGGAAGATCGAGAGTCACCCGAAGGTCAACAGTCGAAGACAGTCAACGGTCGTGACCCTTGACCGACTAGTAACCGCACTTGGTAGTTACGCAATGCAACTTGGTAACTGTCGAGAAGAGCAATAGTCGTGGTTACTGTAGCAATGGAATTCAGTTAATATGGGAATGTACCCCTCAGAGTACATGGCTAGCTATGATTGCTACTTATACCCTTGTACTCCTATCTTATCATCATCTTGTTCTCTGTCAACTAATATTAACAAGGTCATTACAGAGACTCCATTGTCTTCTCCTAGACTTAGCAGACTTATTCTATCCACTACAATCCTTCATTATCACAACATGGTATGAGAGCCTGAGTGGATTATAAGGCCTGTCAAGTTCTTGTTCTTCCTAGAACAAACTCGTTATAAGTTACTCATTACAAACTACTACAACTCTGCATCACAATGGCTCCCGAGGGAAAAGCCACTGCAGATTCTCCGGGCCCACCACCAGCAACGCCTACTGCGCCATCAGCGGTGACCTCTGTCAGCGCCGCTCTCGTTGATCAGCTTGTCGCCCGCATCAACGCTCTTGAGAGCCATCAAGCTATGAGCATCGATGACTCAAGTTACGCAAGAGGAGTTTCTTGACTCCCTCTCCCTGGGGAAGACTGCCGCGTCAACTCCGAGAGGTCTTTCACCTTTGACAACTGTCAAGCTTCAGCTCCTGCACAAGACAGTCAACAACGAGTACAGCCAGAAACAATCGCGACTCTGCAGACAAAATTCGTTTTGACTTCAAAGCTGAAGACCTGAACTCAATTCGACGGCAAAGAATTCTACACATGGAGCTTCGAATTCAAACTCCTCGCAACAACCGCTCAGGTCTGGATGTATTACGACGGAAGCCTACCTTTCCCATCGGAAGGAACCATCCAGGAGAAGCATCAATACTACCACGAATCTCTCATCGCGTACACCACTCTTCTCCGAAACCTCTCCCCCTCCGAGCAGCTCGGCATTCGCTCCTACAAGTCAGAATGGGCACCTGCGTATGCATCTTGGGAGCACCTGCATATGGCAACAGATCCCGTTACGATGAGTCGCCTACTTAGCCAACTGACATCGGTTAAAATGCAACAAGGGGAGAAAGCGGGACCGTATATCAACCGGTGCCACAATCTGCGCAGCCACATTAAGAAGTGCGGCGGAACCGTTCTTGACGACATGTTCGTCTCCATGGTTCTCTCTGGCCTTGGACCCGACCGGCGTCAGTGTCAGTCGTTGCTCCGCGCTCGAGCAGCTATTTCCGAGTCCGCCCTGTGTGCCACGCTTCTCTCCGAGCAGAAGGAGATTGATCTGTACAATGAGAAGAACAACAAAAGGGAAAAAATAGTGGTCTTCACTGGAGCGGCTGAAGGGGAGCAACATGGAAAGAAAGGGACATTCTGCAAGTACTGTAAGAAACCCGGCCACACTATCGATCGGTGCTACAAGCGAAAGGCCGCTGACGAGAGACGCAACAACTCCTCCGGCCAGCAGTCCTCAGCACCCTCGACATCCCCTGCTGCAACAGCCACCTTATCGCCGCCTTCCTTTGCGAGCACTTCACTAACTCCTGCACGCATTTCAACCAAGGACAAAGGCAAGGGGTCAATCATGAGCTGCATGGCGCGCCGTCGCAGATGCATCCGATACTATGACGGCACCGAATTCCCACCTATCGCGCTCATTAACCCCATCGCACCCAGTCCAGACAATGATCCTACCATTCATAGCTGGATTAATCGTCCAACAAATATCCCACCTGACTTTGAGTTGCCTCCACCAACACCGGAGTCCCCTCCCAGTATTTCCGCAAGGCGATACATCGATCTCTCGCCGCACACCGGGGATTTCGACCGCGTCGTCACTCCAAAGATTGCTTGGAGTGCGCGACGCAATCGCGAGAGCATCAAATCCTGGTATCTTGACAGCTGCTGTGGGCAACACATGGTGGGATCTCCAACATTCATTAAAAATTCAAGGCACATGCGACGGCCGTGCGAAGTTACCGTCGCCAACAACGGACGTCTCAAAACATATGACATCGGAGAAGTTTGCCTTGAGGCCGACGACACTCACTTCACTATTCACATCGACGACGTGCTGGTTGCTCCTGATCTTCAATACAACCTACTCTCTTCAGCACAGCTCATGCGGTGTGGAGTTGACATTCGCAGCAACTGCAAGGACAAAACCTTCGAACTTTATTATAAAAATACTTAAATCGGAAAAGCTGACGATGATGACGGGGTCTTTGTTTTGAAAAAAAATTGCTCAAGGCACCACTGACGATTCTAAACGAACGCTTCTGCTGAAAACAACTCCCACAGAGCCGATGGCTTGGTCACACCCAGAAGAGATGGATCTTGAACGGCCCCGCCTTCGATGGTCTTCTGCGACTGCACACCGTCCCAACTGCCTCGACCTCCAACCCAGGGGGTATTGGACCTGCAACAGTGGAAGAAGAGGAGGACAGTGGAAAGTTCTGCAGTTGCTGAGAACCGGACACTGGAGAAAACATAACAACTCAAGCAACTGGCTGGGGGAGTCCCGGCCCTCCAGTTGGCCCATGGGGAGAAGTTATAACGCCAGAGGAAGCAGCCGCATGCAGATGGGATGCCATCCCAACATCGGAAGAAGGCGGCGCCACCACCACGACGGAAGCAGGCGTTGCCGCTAGAGGCGGCTGGGGAACCTCAACCGAAGGAGGATGGGGACAATCAGCTCCTGCCTATCCGGATGCTCCAGGACTTCCCCCTGCGGAAGTTGCGGCAGTCGATCCGTACTGGGCAACTCGCGGTACTAGCTGGGGCGGCCCTCCTCTTCCGGACCAGTACGCTTCTGACACACCGGAACCAGTTCAAGAAGAGTCAGAAGAAGAAGTAACTTATGAGTTCTTCGGGGAAGCAGCGGAACTACCGGAACCTACCGAGGAGCCGCCGTCGCCAGAACAAGGGCCTCGGCAAATTGAAGTCATCGGCGATGAATACAGCTACTTTCGCATTCCCATGACAGGACTTCCTGTCTCCGATTGGCCCAAAGCGCCACCATCTTCGTCCTTGCTCGTCACCGGCGAACAAAGTTCACGCCGGCGATACCGACGACATCATCAGAATTCCCCGCGTGCTCCTGGAACGAAATTATGTTCGAGCCTTTGCAGTTGACGCCGACGCTGCAACCGACACGGGACCTGAAAAGCAACAAAACGACGAAGCTGCAAGGCATAAGTATTATCAAAAGACAGTCGGGTACCGTGCGGAATCGGAAGCATGGCATCAGCGACTCGGGCACCCCTCACACACCACACCCAAGAACTCTCTCAAGGCTGGTGTCTTTGACAACGACGTGCTGCTCCTCCCTCACGGAGGCTCCCTCACAGCAGAATCAGCCAACCCGTCATGCACCATGTGCCCAACTGCGTCACTCGCCCACAAACCCTTTCCCGATTTACCCCTTGGCTACGAACGCTACAAGCCGCTCGATTAAGTCTACAGCGACTTCATGGTTCTTAGCCAAACTGGGTTCAACGGCGAGTTCTACACGCTTACCTTCATCGATGCATGCACACGCTACGTCTGGGCCGTCAACACCAACTGCCGCTCTCTCGCCTTTGAGTGCTTCGTAGCGTGGATGAAGCGGGCTGAACGTCAGTCTGGACTGAAGCTGAAAACCTACCAGACATATGGGGGTTTGGAGTTCTTCTCAACTGAGTTCAAGGAACTCTTCAAGCAGAAGGGGATTGAGCACCTGGTGTCCCTGCCCTACGCTCACGAGCAGCAAGGTGTAGAAAAACGGACAAACAGGAGCCTCGCCACAAGGATGAGGGCCCCGATGAAGCAGTCACCTATGCCAACCAAATACTGGCCATTTGCAATGAACCACGCAGTCTGGCTGCACAACTTGCTGTCCTCCCAAAGCCTCGAGAACAACAACTCTCCCTACAGGGCTTGGACGGGCAGAAAAGTGGGCAAACGTCTGCTTCGAGTGTTCGGCTGCATGGTACATTACAGGCCACACACAGCAAGGACCGGAAAATTTGCTGACCGGGCACGCTGGGGCATCCACCTCGGGATCGAAAAAAAATACAAGGCGTGGATCGTGCTGGACTACGCAACACACGAAGTCACAAAATCACGTGACTGCATCGTCTACGAGAAGCTGACTCAGCCACTGTTCAAGGAGCACCGCGAAGCTGACAGGGCACCAGAAAGGATCTTTGAGGGACACCGCAGCTTCGCAACTCCACATGATGAAGCTGACCTGGCAGAAGATGCTGATGCAGAAGATGTCACCCAATTTGACAGCGCACCCAACATTCCCCTTACAAGCCCATTCCAGACTCCGACATTCATACCTGTACACCAATTCGATCCTGACGATACAACTCGTGAAGCCCACAACTACAACAGTGCAGCGCGCCGATCACCGGATGTCGAGTTACCACCAAACACCTCACAAGACACCCTCCGCCTCGGCAACGACAGTGACGACGACGTCGTCGAAGTAACCAGCTTCCACGACTACGATCGCCTCCACTTCGAAAAGACCAACGAAACCGGTCTCCGCATCCTCAGACTCGCCGTCGCTGTTCGCCACGCCTCCCCCAAGGAACCTACCACCTGTCAGATTTATATGACAGAGCTACTGTAGGCTATAGTGGGGTAGCACATATGGGGTACAGTTTTCTAGGGTTTGCATTTTGTACCCAACTTTCCCTTAGTCATTTTCATTCCTCGTTTCTTCTCATGGTATCGAGCAGGTTCCCTAGTGGGAACGATTCCTAGGGCCCACCACCACAAATTTTTTTTTTTTTCCTGCCCGGAGCGCGCTTCGCTCAGGCCCGAGTCGCGCCCTGGGTGCTCCCCCCCCTACCGTCGCGCCCTCGCTAGGCCCCTCACGGCCCCGTCGCGTCGCCCTTAGCGGCCCCCTCACGGCTCGTCGCGCCGCCCCTTACGGCCCTTCGTGCCGCCCTTACGGCCCGTCGCGCCCGTCGCGCCGCCCTTACGGCCCCTCGTGCCGCCCCTTACGGCCCCTCGCGCCGTCCCTTACGGCCCCTCGCGCGGCCCCTTACGCCCCTTACGGCCCCTCGCGCGGCCCCTCACGGCCCCCTACGGCTCGTCGCCGCCCTCCGCGGCCCCGCCACCTACCTGTGCGGCCCCACCACCTACCTGTGCGGCCCCGCCACCTACCTGCGGCCCCGCCACCTACTAGCGGCCCCGCCACCTACCTGCGGCCCCGCCACCTACTAGCGGCCCCGCCACCTACCTGCGGCCCCGCCACCTACCTGCAGCCCCGCCACCTCCTAGCGGCCCCGCCACCTACCTGCGGCCCCGCTACCGTACCTCTTGCCTGACCTTGCTGCCTTTCCCACAGTCGCTGACCTCATTACGCACCTCCGCACTAGTGACACTCGCTACCGCGCTGCGCTTCCTGCTGAGTTCTGCGCCAAGAACCCCCCCCCCATGTACATCACTCTTTACTACATAGTCACCCGGCTCCCTGACTCCCTTCGCGTAGTCAGGGACCACTTCCTCTCAGTTTGCCCCACCACTCTCACCGTTGACCTCCTCGAGAAGTCCCTCCTAGCAGCAGAGAAGAGCATAGTCGCTGTAGGAGCCTCTCGTGGTGACCCTCGCACCCCCATCTTTGAGGGGTGTTCCCCCTCCCCCCTTTTGCCCTCTGTTGCCTCTACTGCTGCGGCCGACCTCGTTGGGCTTGAGTCGGTCGGTGCGGCGTCTACCCCTAGCGGGAGACGCCGCCCTGGCAAGGGCAAGGGGGGCAGGGGCACTGGAGGAGCTAGCGGGGGCGGTGGAGGCGGCGGTGGAGGCAGTGGAGGGGGTGGGGGTGGCGGTGGGGGTGGTGGTGGGGGTGGAGGTGTCGGTGGCGGCGGTGGAGGCGGAGGCGGCGGCGGCGGTGGCGGTGGGAGCGGAGGTAGCGGCGGTGGAGGAGGCGGCGGCGGAGGAGGTGGAGCTGGTCGGGGTGGCGCTGCGCAGAGGGTTGGCTCCGGTGGTGGTCAGCGCCAGCAGCAGCAGCAGCAGCAGCAGCGCACTCGTGACATCCCCCCCCCTCAGCAGCTCCGTGAGTGGTACGCTGCACGCCAGCGGGGTGGGGGTACTGGTCCGTGCACCTACGTCCTCCGCACCGGCGACCGCGCGGGTGACCAGTGCGGGGGGGCGCACTCCACCCAGCGCTACTTTGGCCGCCTGACGGACGCTTGGCGTCACCAGTTCCCTGAGGCCACTGAGATCCCCCGCTGGGGTGAGCTGTCTAGGGCGGGTGTCGCTGTCTTTGACCTTGACTTTGATGCTATTCTTGCTGCTATGTATACTGTGACTATTAGTGATGAGGGTGACTGTTACCGGTGTTTTCCGCCCGACCCGGGCATTGAGACTGCTGCTCTAGGTACTGGTGAGGCTGCTGCTCTAGGTGCTAGCGAGGCTGCTGCTCTAGGTGCGTCTGCTCCCTCAGGTGCTGGTGAGTCTGCTCTCTCAGGTTCTGCGTCGGCTTCGGCCTCCCACACCTTCACCCTTGACTCGGGGGCTTCTCGCTCCTTCTTTCGAGACCGCACCACACTCACGCCGCTTGGCCGGCCAGTTGCGGTCTCTCTGGCAAACCCCTCTGGGGTTCCTGTCCTTGCTCACTTCTCCACTGTCCTCCCGTGTCCGGCGGCCCCCTCTGGCACCCTGTCTGGTCTTTACCTCCCCTCGTTCTCTACGAACTTGGTGAGTGGTGCTGACCTACAGGATGCGGGGGTTCACCAGTTCACTCCTGCGAGTCAGCGGGTGACCCACTGCACGGACGCTCGGACTGGCCGACACCTGGCCACGTTTACCCGTCGGCCGGGGTCGAGCCTGTACACCCTGACCACTGCGTCTCCTCCAGTCACTGCGTCTGGTCAGGTAGCTGCGTCGGGTCAGGTGTTTGCTGCAGCGTCCAGGTCTGGTCCTGAGTCTGCCCCCTGTTCGTGTCGCCTCCTGTCTCACGAGACTCTCCTCTGGCACCACCGCCTTGGTCACCCCTCCCTGCTTCGTCTCCGAGGCATGGCCTCCCGTGTCCTTGTCTCTGGTCTTCCCCGGTCCCTCCCTCCCCTTCCTCCGGGGCCTGGCCCTACCTGCGTCCCCTGTGTCGAGGGGCGGCAGCGGGCTGCCCCTCACTCCTCCCAGTTTCCTCCGACAGAGGCCCCGCTGCAGACGCTTCACATGGACGTGTGGGGCCCGGCCCGCGTCCGTGGACAGGGTCACGAGCGCTACTTCCTGCTGGTGGTTGACGACTACTCGCGTTACACCACAGTCTTCCCCTTGCGCAGCAAGGGTGATGTCACTGAGGTGTTGATCGACTGGATCCGCGCAGCTCGTCTCCAGCTCAGGCAGAGCTTCGGCTCGGACTTTCCTGTTCTGCGTCTGCACTCTGACAGAGGTGGAGAGTTCTCCTCTGGCCTTCTGCGAGCCTACTGTCGTGCGCGAGGCATCCGCCAGACCTTCACGCTTCCGGACTCTCCACAGCAAAATGGGATTGCTGAGCGCCGCATTGGCATGGTCATGGACGTCGCCCGTACGTCCATGATGCATGCGGCTGCCCCCCATTTTCTGTGGCCGTTTGCGGTTCGGTACGCGGCGCATCAGATCAACCTTCACCCTAGGGTCTCCAGGCCGGAGACCTCCCCAGCTTTGCTGTGGACGGGGAAGGTTGGCGATGCGTCTGCGTTCCGTGTCTGGGGATCTCGGGCGTTTGTCCGCGACTTGTCTGCGGACAAGCTGTCCCCTCGTGCTGCTCCTTGCGTCTTCCTTGGCTTCCCCCCTGACGCGCCAGGGTGGCAGTTCTACCACCCCACCTCTCGCCGTGTTCTGTCCTCCCAGGACGTCACGTTTGACGAGTCGGTCCCCTACTACCGCCTCTTCCCCTACCGCACTCCGTCCCTCCCCCCGCCTCCGCTCTTCCTTGTGCCAGGTCCCCCCCCGGTAGACCCCCTCCCCCCTCAGGGTCCTGCCCCTTCAGGTGTGTCCCAGGTAGACGCAGTCGAGCCTGTCGAGGTTACTGGTGACTCTGGTGCTGCTGAGGGTGCTGAGCCTGGGGGTGCTGACGCTGGGGGTGCTAAGCGTGTGGGTGCTACGCCTGGGGGTGCTGAGCCTGAGGGTGCTACTACTGGGGGTGCTGAGCCTGGGGGTACTGAGCCTGGAGGTGCTACTACTGGGGGTGCTGAGCCTGGGGGTGCTGAGCCTGGGGGTGCTGAGCCTGGGGGTGCTACTACTGGGGGTGCTGAGCCTGGGGGTACTGAGCCTGGAGGTGCTACTACTGGGGGTGCTGAGCCTTGGGGTGCTGAGCCTGGGGGTGCTGAGCCTGGGGGTGCTACGCCTGGAGGTGCTGAACCTGGGGGTGCGGAGCCTGAGGGAGCTGGGCCTGCTTGTGTGGCGTCTGGCGGTGCTGAGCCTGGGGGTTCTCCGGGTGCTTCGTCTAGGCGGGAGCCACTCTCTCCACAGGAGCTGCGCGAGTGGTTTGCCCAGCGCTGGAGGCGTGCTGCTGGTGCTAGAGGTTCTTCGGCTACTGAGGGTGCTGGTGCCGCGGGTCCCGGAGGTGCTCGTACTGGGAGTACTGGAGCTGCTGGGCCTACGGGTACGACTGGAGCTGGAGCTGCGGAGGGTGTTGACGCTGAGGCTACTGCTGTCGGTCCTGGAGGCGGTTCTGCTGGGGGTGCTACTGGTGCTGCTGGAGGTACTGGAGCTGGAGGTGCTGCTGGCGCTGGTGCTGCCGTTGGGGGTACTGGTGCTGTCCCTGCTGTGTCTGGAGTCGCCGCGCGGCCTCGGCCGTACTTCGTTCCGCTCCTTCAGCAGGTTCTTGGTCTCCCGCCTTCTACTGGTCCTCCTCCTCCCTTAGAGTGTCCACAGCCTGTCCTGTCACAGTTACAGTTACAGCCGGCCTCCCCACTGCCCGCTCCTTCTCCCTACACCGGTCCTACTGGAGGTCTTGCTGAGCGTCGTGAGCCTGCGTCGCGTCCTGCGTCGCCTGTCCGTACTGCTCGCGCTAGTGGTCGTGGTTCGCGTCAGCGTCCTCCTCCTGTCCCTGGCACGCACCGGATGTCTCTGCGTCCGTCCACTGCTCCTCTGCGTGCCCCTTTGCCTTCTCCTCCTGAGTCCTCTCTTCCTGCTCTTCCCGACCCGGAGTCGGACTCTCTTCGTGCTGCCAGTCCTACTGTCACGCGTCTCCTTGCTACTGTCGTCACTGACCCTTCCTTTGCGTCCACTGCTGCGTCTGCCCTAGTTGCTGAGCTCGTCGACTTTGCTGCTCGCTGTCGTCTAGACTATGCTGCTTGTCTTGTCGCTGAGTCTGAGTTTGTCTGTCCTCCGTCCGTCGGGGGTGAGTGTGCCCTTGGCACGGACGTCCTTGAGGACAGGCAGGAGGAGTTCCAGTGTTTGGCTGCTGCTTCACCTCATCTCGTGTCCGTACTGCTTACCCCTGAGGGAGACCCGGATGCACTTGACATCCCGACTCCGCGCTCTTACGCGGAGGCGATAGAGGGTCCCTACTCCTCTCAGTGGCAGGCAGCTATGGACACAGAGATGGCTTCCTGGAAGTCCACAGGCACCTACGTTGACGAGGTTCCCCCGCCTGGGGCGAACATCGTCAGTGGCATGTGGATTTTCAGGGTGAAGCGGCCGCCGGGTTCTCCGCCTGTCTTCAAGGCGCGTTACGTGGCTCGTGGCTTCAGTCAGCGGCAGGGAGTTGACTACTTTCAGACCTTCTCTCCCACCCCGAAGATGACCACTCTTCGGGTACTGCTGCACATAGCTGCTCACCGCGACTACGAGCTGCACTCTCTTGACTTCAGCACTGCTTTCTTGCAGGGCAGCCTGCACGAGGAGATCTGGCTGCGTCGCCCACCTGGCTTCACTGGGTCTTTTCCTCCTGGCACCCAGTGGAGCCTCCGGCGGCCAGTCTATGGTCTCCGCCAGGCACCGCGTGAGTGGCACGACACACTGAGGACTACACTTGCGGCTCTTGGGTTTGCTCCCTCTACTGCCGACCCGTCGCTGTTTCTGCGCACCGACACTTCTTTGTCGCCGTTCTACATCCTCGTGTACGTCGACGACTTGGTCTTTGCCACAGCTGACACTGCTGGACTCGCCCACGTGAAGTCCGAGCTGCAGAAGAGACACACGTGCACAGACCTGAGTGAACTGCGCAGCTACCTTGGCTTGCAGATCACCCGGGACAGAGCACGCCGCACCATTACCCTGACTCAGTCACACATGGTGCAGCAGGTCCTTCAGCGCTTCGGCTTCACGTACTCCTCGCCTCAGGCCACTCCTCTGCCTACTCGCCACTCGCTCTCAGCTCTGCCTTCGGATGAGTCCGTAGAGTCGAGTGGCCCGTACCCAGAGCTTGTTGGCTGCCTCATGTACCTGATGACCTGCACACGACCTGACCTCGCATACCCTCTTAGCATTCTCGCACGCTATGTTGCTCCTGGGAGACACAGACCGGAGCACATGGCTGCAGCGAAGAGGGTGTTGCGTTACTTGTGCAGTACGTCGGGCATGGGGCTTGTGCTTGGAGGGCAGAGTCCAGTGGTCCTCACTGGGCATGCAAACGCTTCTTGGGCTGACGACCAGGCTACGCAGCGGTCGTCACAGGGTTACACCTTCAGCCTTGGTTCCGGCTCTGTTTCGTGGCGGGCTACCCGCTCGTCTTCTGTTCTCGGCTCCAGTTGTGAGGCTGAGATCTACGCCAGGGCCATGGCTGCACAGGAGCTTCGCTGGCTCACCTACCTGCTGACTGACCTCGGAGAGCCGCCTCGTTCTCCTCCAGTGCTGTACGTAGACAACAAGGCCATGCTGGCCTTGTGTCGAGAGCAGAGACTGGAGCACAGAATGAAGCAGATTGCTCTCCGCTACTTCCTTGCTCGTGAGCACAGCAGCGTGGTCAGCTGCGGCTTGCGTACGTGGCCTCTCAGGCCAACACTGCTGATGTCTTCACCAAGGCACTTGCGCCTTGTGATCATCAGCGTTTCTGTACTCAGCTGGGCCTTGTGCCTACCTTGCCTCACTTGCTCACCCCTTGATCTTGTTTGTACTGTTGCATATATATATACACCTGCTCTTGCTTGTCTAGCCTTATATATATATGTAATCCTGCATGTGAACTGGCCTTGTGGCCTTGAACCTGTGCTCGGAATGTGTGGTGACTTTGTGATCCACCCTGAGCTTGCTTTGCTTTGCTTGACTAGTCTTGTGACCCCTTGTTCTCCCCCACTTTGCCTATGGGGGTGTGTCAGATTTATATGACAGAGCTACTGTAGGCTATAGTGGGGTAGCACATATGGGGTACAGTTTTCTAGGGTTTGCATTTTGTACCCAACTTTCCCTTAGTCATTTTCATTCCTCGTTTCTTCTCACCACCGTTCGCCAAGCCTTGTCTGGCCCCGACAGTGAGAAATGGAAGGCAGCCATGGCAGCGGAAGTCGCGGCACTGAAGAGCCGCGGAACGTGGAAGCTGGTTCCACGATCATCAGCGAAGGGGAGAAATTTTCTCAGCGGCAAATGGGTCTTCCGAATCAAAACACTTGCAGATGGCTCCATTGACAAGTACAAAGCGAGATGGGTGGTACGCGGCTTCAAGCAAACCCACATGGTGGATTTCGACCTCACCTACGCGCCCGTTGGAAGGCACACCTCAGTGCGCATCCTCATCTGAATCGCAGCCGTTAAATAGCGCTTGCTCCGTCAAATCGGCGTCGGAAGTGCATTCTTGTACGCTCCTGTCGACGCCATCATCTTCGTCGAGCAGTTGCATGCCTTTGAGGACGCCGATGACGCCGTCTGCCTCCTTCAAAAATCCCTCTATGGAATCAAGAAGGCACCTCGATCGTGGCAGCAGTACCTGTACACCGTCCTGACAGAGCTCGGATTCACTCAGCTGCCACATGATCTCGGAATGTACCGCAAGGAGTCGCGTGGCAAGTTTATTCTCCTTGTCGCCTATGTCGACGACCTACTCTACACCGGCGACGACACGGAGCTGCTGTATCGGTTTGAGGCAGATATCAAGGAGAAGCTTGAAGTGACCATCAACCACAACGTCACACAATTTCTGGGCCTCAACATCACCCAATCTGCCACCTCCATCCACCTCTCCGCCGCTAAATACACGGAAACACTAGCGAAGAAATTTGCCATCGCCCCGATCAACCTCACCACCCCCTTCCGCACTCCTCCTCCTAACCACGAACCTGACACCACATCGCTCTCCATCGAGGATCATCGGCTCTATCAGCAGCAGCTGGGGTGTCTCTTGTTCGCTGCCATCACGTGCCGACCCGATCTCTCCTACGTCGCAAGCCAGCTCGCTCAGTATCTGAAGCAACCTGAAGGGGAGAATCTACTGGATCTACGCCGAGCACTTCAATACTTTGTTTCTACTCCTGACGTCGAACTCACCTACGAAGCTAACCTCACCGCTACCCTACAGCTTCATGGCTACGTTGACGCAGACCACGCGGGAGACATTGACAACAGACGCTCCCGAACAGGATTCATTTTTCAACTCCAACCTGCCGGACTCATCTCTTGGAACTCCCAGAAGTAGGAGCTCATTGCACTTTCGTCAGCCGAAGCTGAGTTCATCGCCGCCAGCGCAGCTGTTCGCGAAGAACTGTATCTAATGGAGCTCCTGCAGGAAGCGAAAGTGACGATGAACGGGCACTTTACGTTACTCTGTGACAACCAGAGCGCGATCAAGATCGCGAACACGCCCGACTTCGTGAACCGCACGAAACACATCGCACTCCGTTACTTCTTTGTCAAAGACGAGATCGACAAGGGCAAGGTCAAACTCACGTATTGCCCAACTGGTGACATGGCAGCAGATTTCTTGACCAAGAAGCTGCCACGTCAGAAGTTTCAGCACTGCACCAACATGTGCGGGATCTCGAAGAAATCCCACGTGGCTCACCTTCAGGAATGAAGTGTCAGAATGTTATGTTTGTCTAGCCTGCAGTGGGGTACTCAATGGTGAGTACAGCCCAATCTAGGGTTTGCTATATGTACTCAACTGCTTGCTAGTGCAGTCCTCTCTTTCTCATTTCTAACTTTCCTTTGGTTTCTCAACATGAAGGGGAGTGTTGGAATAACCGAAAGGTCAAAGTAACATTCCCGAAGGATCTCCACTCACGCGTCACTTCATAACGAAGCAACGCATCTGTAGCAGTACCGCAATAGCTCATATAGAGCATGCGGAAGATCGAGAGTCACCTGAAGGTCAACAGTCGAAGACAGTCAACGGTCGTGACCCTTGACCGACCAATAACCGCACTTGTTAGTTACACAATGCAACTTGGTAACTGTCGAGAAGAGCAATAGTCATGGTTACTGTAGCAATGGAATTCAGTTAATAAGGGAATGTACCCCTAAGAGTACATGGCTACCCTTGTACTCCTATCTTATAATCTGTCAAACATTAATCACATAGCCTGTCTAGGCTGTAGTGGGGTAGACACTATGGGGTACAGTTTCCTAGGGTTTCATATTTGTACCCAACTCATTTCCTAGTCAATCATTCATTCATGTTTCTTCACATGGTATAGAGCGGGTTCCCTAGTGGGACCGTTCCTTCCTAAGGGCCCACCGTTAAATTTTTATTTTCCTACCTGCCCGAAGCGCGCGTCGCGCTCTGCCCTGCCTTAGACTTTTGCGGCCCCTTAGCGGCCTGTCCTGCCCTACGCGGCCCCTTTGCGGCCCATTAGCGGCCCCCTTCGCGGCCCCGTTGCGACCCCGCCACGGCCCTGCCCCGTCGCCCGACGCCGCCCCGCCACGGCCCTGTCGCGGCACTGCCCCGGCCCTGCCCCGTCGCCCGTCGCGGCCCCGCCCCGGCCCTGCCCCGGCCCTGCCCCGTCGCCCGTCGCGGCCCCGTCGCGGCCCCTCTCCGGCCCTGCCGCCGCCCCGTCGCGGTCCTGTCGCGGCCCGGCCCCGGCCCTGCCCCGGCCCTGCCCCGGCCCTGCCCCAGCCCTGTCGCGGCCCTGTCCCGGACCTGTCGCGGCCCTACCCCGGCCCTGTCGCGGCCCTATCGCGGCCCTGCCCCGGCCCTGTCCCGGCCCTGCCCCGGCCCTGCCCCGGCCCTGCCCCGGCCCTGCCCTGACCTTGCCCCGGCCCTGTCCCGGATCTGTCGCAGCCCTGCCCCGGCCCTGCCCCGGCCCTGCCCCGGCCCCGCTCCTGGTAAGAGCACCGCCGAGCCGGCCCGCCCTACCGAGCCGCGCTGCCCTGCCTAGCCGCGCCGCTTAGCCGAGTCGCACTGCTGCTGCTGCTGCTAGCCTACTGCTGCTACTGTCATGGCTAATCCCAGTGTTCTTACCTTTGATGCTGAGGGTCGAGCGGTCGACTTTGAGGTCTGGATAGATGATCTGCAGCTCTTCCTACAGTGCGATAGCAAGGATGGTCTCTCACTGTTCGATCTCACGGCTGGCGCCTCTACTGCCCCTGCTGCTGATGCTGACAGTAATGTTCGTTTACAGTGGACCACGCGCGATGCTGCTGCCCGCCTTGCTGTGCGTAGTCACCTACCGTCTACTGAGCGCGCGCACTTTAGTCAGTACAAGAGTGCTAAGACTCTGTACGACGCTGTAGTTGCACGCTACTCTTCCCCTGCCACTGCTGCCCTTAGCCGCCTCATGCTACCGTACCTGTTCCATGACCTCGCCGCTTTTGCCACAGTCACTGATCTCATTACGCACCTCCGCACTAGTGACACCCGCTACCGCGCTGCACTTCCTGCTGAGTTCTGCGCCAAGAACCCCCCCCCCCCCATGTACATCACCCTCTACTACCTAGTCACCCGACTCTCGGACACCCTTCGCTCGGTCAGTGACCACTTCCTCTCTCTTTGCCCCACCACACTCACCGTTGACCTCCTCGAGGAGCGCCTCCTTGCAGCAGAGACTAGTATTACCGCTATAGGAGCCTCTCGTGGTGACCCCTGTACCCCTTTCTTTGAGGGGTGCTCCCCAGTTCCTCTTTTGCCCTCCGTTGCCTCTGCTGCTGCTGTCGACCTTGTTGGCACCGAGTCGGTCAGCGCTGCGTCTGCTCCTAGCGAGAGGCGCTGCAACGGCAAGGGCAAGCGGGGCAAGGGCGCTGGAGGAGGTGGCGGGGGAGGCGGTAGTGGCGGTGGAGGCGGAGGAGGGGGTGGGGGTGGGGGTGGTGGCAGCGGTGGGGGCTTCGGTGGCAGCGGTGGAGGTGGAGGCGGCGGTGGCGGTGGCGGTTGGGGTGGAGGCGGTGGAGGCGGCGGCGGTGGAGGTGGAGCTGGTCGAGGCGGAGCTGTGCAGCGGGGACCCCAGCACCAGCCACGCTCTCGTGAGACCCCGTCGCCCCAGCAGCTTCGTGAGTGGTACGCAGGGCGCCAGGGGTCTGGGGGTGCTGGTCCCTGTGCCTACGTCCTGCGCACCGGCGACCGCACTGGAGAGCAGTGTGGCGGCCTGCACGCCACCCAGCACTGCTTCGGCCGCCTGAGAGACGCCTGGCGTACCCAGTTCCCTGACGCCACTGAGATCCCTCGCTAGGGTGATCTGCTCAGGTCGGGTGTAGCTATCTTTGATCTTGACTTTGATGCTATTCTAGCTGCCATGTATGCTGTGTCTATTAGTGCTGAGGGTGACTGTTACGTGTGTGTTCCGCCTGACCCGGGCATTGAGGCTGCTGCTCTAGGTGCTAGTGAGTCTGCTGCTCCAGGTGATGGTGAGTCTGCTCTCTCAGGTACCGCGTCGGCTCAGGTTTTGCACACCTTCACCCTCGACTCGGGTGCTTCCCGCTCCTTCTTTCGAGACCGCACCACCCTTACGCCGCTCAGTCGGCCGGTTGCAGTCTCCCTGGCAGACCCCTCTGGGGGTCCTGTCCTTGCCCACTACTCCACTGTCCTCCCGTGTCCGGCGGCCCCGTCAGGCTCCCTGTCCGGTCTCTACCTCCCCTCGTTCTCTACGAACTTGGTGAGTGGTGCTGACCTTCAGGATGGAGGGGTTGACCAGTTCACTCCTGTGAGTCAGCGAGTGACCCACTGCACGTGTGCTCGGACGGGCCGCCACTTGGCCACGTTTACCCGTCGACCGGGGTCGAGCCTGTACACACTGACCTCAGAGTCTCCTCCGGTCGCTGCGTCTGGTCAGGTAGTTGCGTCGAGTCAGGTGTTTGCTGCAGCGGCTCGGTCAGGTCCTGAGTCTGCCCCCTGCTCGTGTCGCCTCCTGTCCCACCAGACCCTCCTCTGCCACCACCGCCTTGGTCACCCCTCCTTGCCTCGTCTCCGAGGCATAGCCTCCTGTGTCCTTGTCTCTGGTCTCCCCCGGTCCCTCCCTCCCCTTCCCCCGGGGCCTGCCCCTACCTGCGTTCCCTGCGTTGAGGGGCGGCAGCGCGCCGCTCCTCACTCCTCCGAGTTTCCTCCGACAGAGGCTCTGCTGCAGACTCTTCACATGGACGTGTGGGGCCCAGCCCGCGTCCGTGGACAGGGTCACGAGCGTTACTTCCTGCTGGTGGTTGACGACTTCTCGCGTTACACCTCAGTCTTCCCCTTGCGCCGCAAGGGTGAGGTCACTGAGGTGTTGATCGACTGGATCCGCATTGCTCGTCTCCAGCTCAGAGAGCGTTTCGGCTCGGACTTTCCTGTTCTGCGTCTGCACTCTGACAGAGGTGGAGAGCTTTCCTCCGACCCTCTGCGAGCCTTCTGTCGTGCGGAGGGCATCCGCCAGACGTTCACGCTTCCGGCCTCTCCACAGCAAAATGGGATTGCTGAGCGCCGCATTGGCATGGTCATGGACGTCGCTCGTACGTCCATGATCCATGCGGCTGCTCCCCATTTTCTGTGGCCGTTCGCGGTTCAGTACGCGGCGCATCAGATCAACCTTCAGCCCCGGGTCTCCATGCCGGAGAACGGGCAAGGTTGGCGATGCGTCTGCGTTCCGTGTCTGGGGATCTCGAGCTTTCGTCCGTGACTTGTCTGCGGACAAGCTGTCCTCCCGTGCTGTTCCTTGCGTCTTCCTTGGCTTCCCCCCTGACGCGCTTGGTTGGCAGTTTTACCACCCCACCTCGCGTCGTGTTCTGTCCTCCCAGGATGTCACGTTTGACGAGTCGGTTCCGTACTACCGTCTCTTCCCCTACCGCGCTGCCCCCGTCCCCCCCCCCGCCGCTCTTCCTCACGCCCGGTCCCCCCCCGGTAGACCCCCTCCCCCCTCAGGGTCCTGCCCCCTCAGGTGTGTCCCAGGTAGATGCAGTCGAGCCTGTCGAGGTAGCTGTTGACTCTGGTGCTTCTCAGGGTGCTGAGCCTGCGGGTGCCGGGTCTGGGGATGCTGAGCCTGGGGGTGCTGAGCCTGGGGGTGCTGAGCCTGAGCGTGCGGAGCCTGGGGGTGCTGGGTCTGGGGGTGCTGAGCCTGAGCGTGCGGAGCCCTGGGGTGCTGGGTCTGGGGGTGCTGAGCCTGGGGTTGCTGAGAGTGGGGGTGCAGAGCCTGACGGCGCTGGAGCCGTGCTGCAGGAGCTGGTGGTGCTGCCGGTGCTGGAGGTTCTACTGCTGCTGGGGGTGCTGGAGCCACGGGTCCCGGAGGTGCTCGTACTGGAGGTACTGGAGCTGCTGGGCCTGGTGGTGCTACTGGAGCAGGGGCTACTGGCGGAGCTGGAGCTGGTAGTGCTGCTGGAGTAGGTGCTACTGGAGGTACTGGAGCCGGAGCTCCTGCGTCTTCCGGTGGTCCTGCTGGAGCTGGAGCTGCTGGAGGTACTGGAGCTGGAGGTGCTGTTGGAGCCGGTGCTCCTGTGGGTGCTGGAGTTGGCGCTACTGGAGCTGCTGGAGGTACTGCTGGTGCTGGTGGTGCTCCTGGAGTTAGTGCTGACGCTGGAGGTGCTGGTGCTGTCTCTGCTGGTTCTGGAGGCGCTGCGCGGTCGCGGCCGTACTTCGTTCCGCTCCTTGAGCAGGTGCTTGGTCTTCCACCTTCTTCTGGTCCTACTCCATCCTTAGAGTGTCCACCGCCTGTCCTGTTCGAGTCACAGTTACAGCTGGCCTCCCCTCTGCCTGCTCCTTCTCCCTACGCTGGTCCTACTGGAGGTCTTGCTGAGCGTCGTGAGCCTGAGTCGCGTCCTGCGTCACCTGTTCGTGCTGCTCGCACTAGTCGTCGTGCTCCACGTCAGCGTCCTCCTGCGGTCCCGGGCACGCATCAGATGGCACTGCGTCCTTCCACTGCGCCGCAGCGTGTCCCTTTGCCGTCTCCTCCAGAGTCCTCTCTTCCTGCTCTTGCTGACCCGGAGTCTGACTCCCTTCGTGCTGCCAGTCCTACTGTCACGCGTTTCCTAGCCACTGTTGTCACTGACCCTTCCTTTGAGTCCACTGCTGCGTCTGCCTTAGTTGCCGAGCTTGTCGACTTCGCTGCTCACTGTCGTCTAGACTACGCCGCTAGTCTTGTTGCTGAGTCTGCGTCTGTCTGTCCTCCGTCCGTCGGGGGTGAGTGTGCTCTTAGCACGGACGTCCTTGAGGACAGGCAGGAGGAGTTCCAGTGTTTTGCTGCTGCATTACCTCATCTCGTGTCCATGCTGCTTGCCCCTGAGGGAGACCCGGATGCACCAGACATCCCGACCCCGCGCTCTTACGCAGAGGCGATAAAGGGTCCCTACTCCTCTCAGTGGCAGTCAGCCATGGACGCAGAGATGGCTTCCTGGAAGTCCACAGGCACCTACGTCGACGAGGTTCCCCCACCTGGGGCGAACATCGTCAGTGGCATGTGGATTTTCAGGGTGAAGCGGCCGCCGAGTTCTCCGCCTGTCTTCAAGGCGCGTTACGTGGCTCGAGGCTTCAGACAGCGGCAGGGAGTTGACTACTTTCAGACCTTCTCCCCGACCCCGAAGATGACCACTCTTCGGGTTCTGGTGCACGTCGCTGCTCAGCGTGACTACGAGTTTCACTCTCTTGACTTCAGCACTGCTTTCCTACAGGGCAGCCTGCACGAGGAGATCTGGCTGCGCCGCCCACCTGGCTTCACTGGGTCGTTTCCTCCTGGTACCCAGTGGAGCCTCCGGCGGCCAGTCTACGGTCTCCGCCAGGCGCCCCGTGAGTGGCACGACACACTGAGGACTACGCTTGCGGCTCTTGGGTTTGCTCCTTCTACTGCTGACCCGTCGGTGTTTCTTCGCACCGACACTTTGCTGCCGCCGTTCTACATCCTCGTGTACGTCGACGACTTGGTGTTTGCTACGGCTGACACTGCTGGACTCGCCCACGTGAAGTCCGAGCTGCAGAAGAGACACACATGCACAGACCTGGGTGAACTGCGCTGCTACCTTGGCTTGCAGATCACCCGGGACAGAGCACGACGCACCATTACCCTGACTCAGTCACACATGGTGCAGCAGGTCCTTCAGCGCTTCGACTTCACGTACTCCTCGCCTCAGGCCACTCCTCTGTCTACTCGCCACTCGCTCTCAGCTCTGCCTTCGGATGAGTCCGTAGAGCCGAGTGGCCCGTACCCAGAGCTTGTTGGCTGCCTCATGTACCTGATGACCTGCACTCGACCTGACCTGGCATACCCTCTTAGCATCTTGGCACGCTATGTTGCTCCTGGCAGACACCGACCAGAGCACATGGCTGCCGCGAAGAGGGTGTTGCGCTACTTGTGCAGTACGTCGGGCATGGGGCTCGTGCTTGGAGGGCGGAGTCCAGTGGTCCTCACTGGTCACGCAGACGCATCTTGGGTTGACGACCTGGCTACTCAGCGGTCGTCACAGGGTTACACCTTCAGCCTTGGTTCCGGTTCTGTTTCGTGGCGGTCTACCCGCTCGTCTTCTGTTCTCAGCTCCAACTGTGAGGCTGAGATCTACGCAGGGGCCATGGCTGCACAGGAGTTACGCTGGCTCACCTACCTGCTGACTGACCTGGGAGAGCGGCCTCGTTCTCCTCCAGTTGTGTATGTAGACAACAAGGCCATGCTGGCC
Source organism: Closterium sp. Naga37s-1 (assembly GCA_947471745.1). NCBI lineage: Eukaryota > Viridiplantae > Streptophyta > Zygnematophyceae > Desmidiales > Closteriaceae > Closterium > Closterium sp. Naga37s-1. The sequence continues at coordinate 2,104,697 of CANJKZ010000195.1, read as the reverse complement.
TTGTGTCGGGAGCACAGACTGGAGCACAGAACGAAGCACATTGCTCTTCGCTACTTCCTTGCTCGTGAGCTGCAGCAGCGTGGTCAGCTACGCCTTGCTTACGTGGCCTCTCAAGCCAACACTGCTGATATCTTCACCAAGGCACTTCAGCCTTGTGATCATCAGCACTTCTGTACTTTGCTAGGTCTTGTGCCTACTTGGCCTCACTTGCTTACCTCTTGACTTTACTTGTACTGTGATCTATATATATACCTGCATGTGAACTGGCCTTGTGGCCTTTGAACCTGTGCTCGGAATGTGTGGTGACGTTGTGATCCACCCTGAGCTTGCTTTGCTTTGCTTGACTGGTCTTGTGACCCCTTGTTCTCCCCCACTTTGCCTATGGGGGTGTGTCAAACATTAATCACATTTCCTGTCTAGGCTGTAGTGGGGTAGACACTATGGGGTACAGTTTCCTAGGGTTTCATATTTGTACCCAACTCATTTCCTAGTCAATCATGTTGGGAACAAACAATCTTAAGCGCCTCTGTCGTGTCGAAACACCAAGGCACAAGCGAAGCAGAGCATATCGAGGCACCAGCGAGTCAACCCTCGGAGGTTGAAGTAACCGCTGGAGGTTACGCGAAAGTCAAAGGTCAGCGACCTTTGACTTGACAAATGCAGCGCGACAGCAAGGACACACAACTGACTTGACATTGAGCATTTGCCCGAGTCGCACTGTATCGAACCGCAACAGTAAAACAGTTTAATTATATCTCTTCGTATTCTTTGTACTCTTATATAAACCTTTGTACTTGCTTGTTTTAATCAACTTACTTTGCCCTCACATACCAGCGCGAGGTGGTTCAAGGACTTCATTTAAACGCTTCCGCTACTACATCACTCTACCCAGAGTTTAACCCTTCCAAAGATCCTAAGGGGCACTCAGCCCAACATGGTATGAGAGCTGGTTAGGGTTAAAATTATTTCTCCTTAACACCTAATACACCAAGAGACATGTCTACCAGAAAGGAGAGGAGCTCCTCCAACGGCTCTCCTGGTACTACTCCTACTCCACCTCCTGCCTCTGGCCTACAGACAGAGGAAGGCACAACAACGAGACCGGCAGCTGGGTCTACTGAAACACCCGCAAACCAAGGCGCGGGCTTCGATCCAAGCATGATGGAGAAGTTCTTCTCCTTCATGTCCTTCTACGAGCAGCATCAACAAGGAGCACCTGCGCAATTAAACAACAGCAACAACAACAACAACGTGACGCCCATGAGTCTCGATGGCTCATCCTACGTACGCGGGAATCAACAACAGCAACCTACCTTCGCTCCGTACGAGCCCCAGCGCGGCTCCGTCAGCTTCATGCCACAACCACAACCTGCACCGGGACAAGAGAGAACGCTGGACGCACTACAAGTTCAGTCGCAGTTCGTGCACGTTCTAAAACTGCAAACGACAAAACCCTTCGACGGGAAGGATTTCTTTACCTGGTCGTTCGAATTCGAGCTGATGATGGAAGGAGCGCAAATCCTTGGCTTCTTCGACGGGTCCCTGCCATACCCAACAAACGGCACACAGTATGAGAAGCAGCAGTACACCTATCAATCGATGATGGCATACACGATACTACTGAGGAACATCACTCCAACTCAACAACAAAACATACGGTCTTACCGAGGCGACGGCAACTCCGCGGAGCTCGCGTACAATCACTTGAAGAGCCTGTATCAAGCAACAGACAGCGTAAACCAAAGTCGGTTAATGGCGCAGCTGACAACAATCGAAATGAAACCAGGCGAGAAGGGAATGGCGTATATCAGTCGCTGCCGCGAGCTGCGCGACAAGCTTCTTCGATGTGGAGGATCGATTTCAGAGGACGCCTTCGTCACGGTTGTCATCGGCGGTCTTGGTCCTCACTGGCGCTCCACTCGCGCCATACTACGAGCCCACGGGAAAATTTCTGAAGCAGCACTTTGCGCCGAAATCCACGCCGAGCAGCAAGACATGGACCTGCAAGAAGAACGACACAAGAGAAAGGTATCAGTGCCCGAATTCGCGTTTCACACTCAACGGCGCCACAACAACAACAACAATCGACCGAAAATCGTACCTCCGTTCTGCCACCTCTGCAAGACTTCAGGGCATCCTCGTACGCACTGCCCGAATCGACAACAGTCAATGTCGCCGCAATGCCAACTTTGCCCTTCAAGCAGTCAAGTCGCCTCAACGCAAGCAAATCCGACAACTTCAGTACAAGTCTCAACAACATCGACGGGACAACCTGCGAAAGGAACAAGAAACATCGTCAGCTGCATGGCAAGGCTGAGTGACTCCTGCGTAACTGAGTCACCACCATATTACTCACCAGAAGAACAACTCGACAACAGCACGCCTCGCCGCGAGTCACTTCAACCGAACCCGACGTACGCCGCCATCGCTCAAAGCGAGCCGTCCGGGAAGGATACATGGTTCTTGGACAGTTACTGCGGACAACATATGTGCTGTTCAGGACGTTTCGTTCAACGCGAGCACCAACTTCAACGAGAAGTCGTCATCACTGTCGCCAATAATCCGAACCTGCGCACACGACGACAAGGAGTAGTGCAACTTCAGTCACGAGAGACGAATGTCATTCTGCAAATGTCCAAAGTCCTAATAGCAGAAGGACTTGGCTACAACTTACTGAGCGTCAGTCAGTTGATGGCGAAAGGCATACATCTGGAAGCCGACAGTACCACCCAGGAGTTCAAGCTGTACCACGGGAAGGGCGGCCTCTACATCGGAAAGGCGGTCCTGAAGAACAATGTCTTCGTTCTCGATTTCTTCCCAGACCTGGGCACCGCAGACAGTGACGGGATCGTCACCTTCACATCTTGGACGCACCCGCCGGATCTCGACCCCGACTTCAGTCCGGAAAGCTTTTGGTATTCACATACCATTCCTGAAGCAGAACGAACACGTGCGTTAGTAACAATACAACATTCGGCAGCAGCAGAGACAACATCGGCAGCAACAGAGACAACATCGGCAGCAGCAGAGACAACATCGGCAGCAGCAGAGACAACATCGGCAGCAGAAGAGAAAACATCGGCAGCAGCAGAGACAACATCGGCAGCAGCAGAGACATCATCGGCAGCAGCAGAGACATCATCAGCAGTAGCAGGAACAACAACAGTAGCAGCAACAACGACACCACTCCTCGTTGACGAAGCACCACCAACACCCGCACAGCAGCTGAATCCGGCTCAACGGGAAGTCCATAGAAGCGCAAACTTCACCGCCAACTTCTACTCCAACTCCGACGCGTATCGACGCTCACCCGGACACCGCGCCTCCGAAGACATCTGGCACGCACGCATGGGACACCCAAGCAACACTGTGTTAAACAACACAATAAGAGCAGGAGTCCTTGACAAGGACTCGTTACTACTACTCGACGGCAGAGAACTTCAACGGGCACGAGGAACATGTCTTACCTGCCCCGAAGCCGACTTACCACATCGGCCGTTCACTCCTCATCACAACCCGAGCACACCCGCGTACGCACCACTCGAAAAGGTGTATAGCGACATCCTGTACAATCGGGAACCAGGACAAGTAATTTTCAACTACACAATCACCTTCATCGACGCCGCCACCCGTTACGTCTGGCATCTAAACCTACCCAGCCGCGACATGGTCCTCGAAGCATTCGCTGCTTGGCTACCAGTAGCAGAAAGAGAGTCGGGCGTAAAGCTGAAAAGCTTCCAGTCTGACGGAGGAGGAGAATACACCTCTCAGCGATTCAAGCAGTACCTGGCGGAAAGGGGAATCAAGCAGCTCCTCTCTCTTCCCTACGCCCATCAGCAGCAAGGTGTAGCAGAAAGAATGAACAGGACTCTGCAGAACAGCATGCGCAAACTGTTGCGTGGCATGCGGCTACCCAACCACCAGTGGCCTGACGCGATGGACCACGCTGTCATGCTGCACAACTTGCTCTCATCTTCATCACTACCGAACAACGCATCACCGCATCTGCTGTGGACAGGAAAACAGGGCAGCACAAAAATGTTACGAGTGTTCGGATGCATGGTACAGTACCGACCCCCAGCAGTACGAGCGGGCCGATTTTCACAACGCGCACAGTGGGGACTACACCTCGGCATTGAAAAGAACTACAACGCGTGGAAAATCTTTGACGTCCACTCCAAGGAAACAGTAGCAGCACGCGACGTCATTTTCTACGAACGACTCACGCTCCAGACATACCTTGCCAACCTGCAAGAGGACCAAGATCCCACAGGTGGTTTTCGTGGAGACCGAGCCTTCGCCTCGGCAGCAGACGAAGCTGACTGGGACGAGCAGAATGTGGCCAACGCATCAGAAGAAGCTGGACCCCTTCCGTTCTGCTCCGTCGACGTCCCCATGGACGAAGATAACCCTCGCGAAAGTGTCAACGCCGAAACATTCTACTACTTCGCCGACAACGGTTACGTAACACCTACGACAGTCAACACCAACGAAGCAGAACGAGTAGGACCGAATTTCATACCTGATCCAGAAGCGGGAGATGAAGCAGCTTATCCCGAGGATGCAACTCTTCCCCGCTACTCACAGACTGGACTGCAGATTCTCGGACTCGTCACCGCAGTCCACGGCAACACTCTTCCTAAGGAGCCTGCGACGGTTCGGCAGGCTCTGGGGGGGGAACACAGGGAAAAATGGCGTGAAGCCATGGACAGAGAGTTAAAGGCGCTGGAGGAACGGAACACCTGGAAAGTTGTCCCCATCAGCGTGGCAAGGAACAAGACCATTCTCACCGGGAAATGGGTCTTCCGCATTAAAACAAAAGCAGATGGCACAATTGAGAAGTTCAAAGCACGCTGGGTTGTGCGTGGATTCGATCAGGAGCACGGACGGGACTTCACCGAGACATTCACCCCGGTTAGCCGACATACCTCACTTCGAATCCTCCTCGCGATCGCCGCCATGAAGAAAAGGAAGCTACGGCAAATCGATGTCGCCAACGCGTTCCTCTACGCACCTGTCGACGTGGAAATCTTCGTCGAGCTCCCACACGGTACCAACGGGGAACCTAACCAAGTCTGTCAACTGCTGAAATCACTTTACGGGATCAAGCAAGCTCCGCGGCTATGGCAACAATACCTACACGCTCGCCTCATTCGCATCGGATTCCGCCAACTACCTCACGACCAAGGAATGTACCGACTCACTAAAGACACCGACTACATTCTGCTGATCGTCTACGTAGACGACCTACTCTACATCGGCTCCACTGACGACATCACCACCTGGTTCGAAGGGGAGCTACAGAGGGACCTCACACTCACGGTCTCCTTTACCGTCACACAGTACCTCGGCTTGAACATTCGGGAAGAAGAAGGCGCGATCTACCTCAACGCCGCTAAGTACGCCGACACCATCGCCAAACGCTTCGCGCTCACACCTACCACCATCTCTACGCCCTACCGCTACGCGACAGGAAACCACAAGGAAGGATCCTCTCTACTCAAATCCGCCGGGATACGCGACTACCAGAGAAAGCTAGGATGCCTTCTCTTCGCAGCTGTCACCTGCCGCCCCGACCTCTCATACTCCGCAAGCCAGCTCGCCACCTACCTCAAGAAGCCTGAAGCTGAACACCTGGCGGAGCTCGACCGCGCTCTCCACTACTTCGTCAGTACCTCAACGATCGGCCTAACTTACTACAAGAACACAACTACACCGACTAAATTAATCGGCTACGTCGACGCTGATCACGCTGGCGACTCCGACAATAGGCGCTCCCGCACCCGCTACATCTACCGCCTCGAACCTATCGGACCGATCTCCTGGCAATCGAGCAAGCAGGAATTAATTGCTCTCTCGTCAGCTGAAGCAGAATATATTGCACTCTGCTCAGCCACCAAGGAAGGACTCTATCTTCGCGAGCTGCTGGAAGAAGCGAAGTTAGCCGAGTTACCCAACTTCACTCTGATCTGCGACAGCCAATCTGCAATTCGCATCGCCAACAAAAATGGATTCGCGAACAGAACGAAGCATATCGCTCTGCGATATTTCTTCGTGAAAGACGAGATTGAGAAGGGGAGACTTGAACTATCCTACTGTCCCACGTCCGAGATGGCAGCTGACTACTTGACCAAGAAGCTCGGAAAACAGAAGTTCGAGTACTGCATGCTGCTGACTGGACAAAGCCACGTCACCAGCAGCGACACTCCAGAAGCGAAGGGGAGTGTTGGGAACAAACAATTTCGATTGATGCCATCAATCTAAACCTGATTAATGCCAACCGAACACTCAACCATGTGGGACCTCCGAGGCGGCAAGGACATGCACCGGTCCATGTGGGAGATACCGGTGCTGCCATGGAAGGAGGCGGCTGCACACTTGGGTGCTGAAGCTGTAAGAGGAGGGCATGCAAGCCACGTAACCGATGGAGGAGGTGGTGATGGCAGTGATGGTGGGCTGCTTGTGCATGGGGGGGGTGCACTACCAAGTGTAACTCCTAGCACGGGTGAGACGGATTGGCTCACCGCACACTGTCGATTTGGACACGTGGTGCTACCTCAGTTACAGCAGCTGTTTAAGGAGGAAAGAGTCAAGAGGCTGAGGATAAAGGGGGAGCCCAAGGAGGTGGGCTCTTGTGAGACTTGCTTGACCAGCAAGTTCTCAAGGTTCCCCTTCCATTCGGCGGTGGGGCAGTCAAGTGACCCGGTGGAGCTCGTGCATGTGGATCTTATGGGGCTCATGAAGGTGAAGGGAGATAGTGGGGCCCTGTATTCCATGACTATGGTGGATGATTACACAAGGCTCACCTGATCTTTTCCACTTGCAAAGAAGAGTGATGCTGCAAGGGTCATCATTGAAGAGTGGCTGCCCATGGTGGAGCGAGAGAGCGGCAAGCGGATGAAGACGATTCATAGCGACCGTGGTGGGGATTTTATGGGAGCAGACGTGTTTGCAGGCTCAACAAGGCCATCTATGGCCTCAAACAAGCTCCAAGATGCTGGTATTCAAGGCTGGTGGAGGCGTTGGAGGCTCTTGGCTTCAAAGTTATGTCAAAAGAGTAACTAGCTAAGCTTAGGAGCCATAGCTAGGTTATGAGAGAGGGGAGAGGCAAGGAAGTTCGAGAGGAACATGTCGAGAGAAATTTGCCAAAGAGGGTTTCAATAATGAACAAGGGTACAAAGATATAGGCAAAAGAAGAAGAAATGGTGCACCACCTGCAAGATATTATAACTACACTAGGCTCTACTGTAGGCAGTTATAAATGTATACGAATACATTTCAACAAGTTAGTGGGTGCGACGAGAGTCTCTTCACGACCGAGGGGGAGGAGGAGAAGGTGTTTCTCCTTCTCTACTTCGATAACATTCTCTTCTCTCCATCCCTGGAGAGGATCAAAGAGGTGCAAGGAAAGCTAAAAGACACCTTTCAATGCAAGGCCCTTGGACCTGTAGGGTATTACCTTGGTCTTCACGTGGAGCGGGACGAGGTGAAGGGATGGTTGAGGCTTCACCAACACAAGTACATTGCAGCCATGGGGGAGAAGTATGGGCTGGAGGAAGGGAGGAGTGTGAAGACTCCTCTACCCTCAGGGTTTCAGCTGCACCTTGATGAAGAGGAGGGTGAGGTATTGGAGTATGAGTTGCAGCGTCGGTTCCAGTCAATGGTGGGGAGCTTGATGTACGCTTCGGTCAACACTCGCCCCGACATTGCGTTTTCAGTTTCACTGCTCGCTCGTGTGGTGTCTAGGCCCCTTCAAGAGCACCTGGATGCAGCAGAGAGGCTGGTGAGGTACTGCATGGAAACCTCAAGGGTGGGGCAGCAATATTCAGTGCATGGGCAGCTGAAGCAAAAGGAAGTGGAGGAGGTGAGCTCAAAGACTGGTGCACCTGCAAGGCGTGGGCACTTGTACCTCTCGTGCTTCACCGATGCTACCTGGGCAAGTGACATCAGTGATGCTACATCCCATAGTGGCTATATATGCTGTATTGGAGGGAGTCCAGTGAGCCGGACGTCTAAAAAGCAAGGAGAGATAGCTCACTCATCAACGGAGAGCGAGTACAAGGCGTTGTTTCATGGAGTGAAGGAGGTGGTTTGGATGAGGAGGTTGCTTGAGGAGTTGGGGCAGGAGCAAGAGGGTCCTATACATGTGTTTTGTGACAGCCAAGGAGCAAGTGCAATGGCGGGTAATGCTGTGCTCCATGGGCTGAACAAGCACATGCATATCAAGTGGCATTGGGTGAGGAAGGAGGTGAAGAAGGGCACCATCCCCTTGCACTATATCAACACTACCAAGCAACCTGCAGATTTCTTGACTAAGCGGCTTGCAGAGCATCAGCATTGGAGCTGTGCCACCTTGTGTGGCACGTCCTTCAACTAAGGGAGGCAGCTTCAGGGAACAGCTAAGGGATGAATGAGAGCACGATGAGGGGGAGTTTGAAGTGCCAAAGCACTATAGTGGCACGGTCATCGCACTCCCATTCAAAGACAAGCCTCCTCTACTTCTGGAATTTTGTGGGGAGGTGCTTCGACATGTTTCTTCAGACCCTCAAAGTTTCAGAATTTTTGAAGTCGTTTACAAGGCATGGCAACATTTTTTGTTTCAAGACTTATGGCATCCCGGAAGTGTGTGTTACTCTTTTTTGGTAACACCCGAGTTCACCATTTCGGCTACTGACTTATCTAACAAGCTTTGATTGGTCTGAAAATCGGTGTGGCGGTTCTTTGCCATGCTGTTCAGGTGGTCACAGAGTTTCAAGACAACCCAGCATCGGAGCAGCACGTGACAGCTGTCGAAAGTTACTGTTCCGTAGTCATGGTGCACTGTTGGCAGCATTTCCCTTGCCACCCTTTCATTGTTGTCATGCCAATGGTGCAGGGACAGAGTATGAGACAAGAAGTACAGGTGCTCAAGTGGGACTCTACCACCCTCCTGTTGAGAAGTGTGGTCTTCCTGGAAGCAGTTTGCAAGAGGGTGCAAGTGGGAAGACAAGCTGACTCATGGTTGGCTTCACTCACTATTGGTAGCCTTGAGCACAGCTCTGAACATCCAAGTGTGGTTGGTTTTGCTGACCTAGCTAGAACGTTTCCCATCCTTCTCTAGCCTTTCTCCCCTAGGACTCAACCTTCTCTGAGTTCCCAGGATGGTCCCAACCCCTTAAGAGTCCCCCAGGCAATGTTGTACTTACCTCTTCCTTGCATCAATGAAACTACACGTTTTCAGCCGAGCTTACGTTTTCATTCATTGCGTAGCGCATAAACCTCTGATGAAAGCAAGAAATATACCTTTGGAAAGTAGACACCTGAAGCTAACTTCTATCCAAGTTTCAGCCTCATATAATATCAGAGCTGATTGTGACGGCGTTTTGAACAGAGGCGGTTCGAAGTCATCAGATTCTGCTTAGGCGGTTTCATGGGCATCCGCGACCCCTAAGTGGACTCTAGACTATAACATGGGGCACCGACGGCGGAGGCTGGGACACTAGCTGTGGCGGATGGGGAACTCACGTCACTGTCGGAGGACTTGTTGACACGCCCCTCACCCGAGAAGAACTAAGGCGAGAAGAGGAAGAAGAAGAACCACCTCTAACAGTAGTTCCCCTCGAGCGACTACCGCGAGATCTCCGATCACCTCCTCGATCACCCTTCGTGGGTCGAGTTCACCACACCTTCATCGACTGGGGTAATGAGCCATCAACCCTGCGAGAAGGCCCACTCGGAGGATTCATTCAAAAGGCACTACCACACCGCTTCTCGTGGTCCCTGACTGCAACTTCTGGCACTTGCACTATCAACCTTGCAAACAGAAGAAGCAGAGGCAACATCGGAAACTGAAGAAGAAAGTAGACAGCGACAGCGCAAACAATCCTGGACGAGACACCTGAAGAGGCACTCACGATCCGCACACAATACCTGCGCACATCTGGAGTCCGCGCAGATGATGACCTCTGGCACCAGCGCCTCGGGCACCCTTCGCGCCAAACCCTCAACAACTGCATCACGGCCAAAGTGTTCCTACCTGGCGCCATACTTCGAACCGACGGCTCAGAACCACGAAGCACCTGCACCATCTGCCCTACAGCCGCTACCAGCCTTACCCCTTCCTCGAGCCCATGCACAAGGTCTACAACGACTTTTTCATTGTCGACTACGGAGGGATTAAAGACGAGTGCTACACTCTCACCTTCGTAGAAGCAAACTCGCGGTACGTCTGGGTAGCTAACGTGGTCAACCGCCGGAAGGCCTTCAAAGTGTTCCGCATCTGGCTGGCTAACGCGCAGTGACAATCAAAGAAGAAGTTGAAAATTTGGCAGACGGACGGCTCCATTGAATTCCACAGCAACGAGCTGCAGATTTTCCTCACGGAGAAAGGGATCCTGCACCACATCTCACTCCCCTACGCGCATTAGCAGCAAAGCATCACCGAACGCACGAATCGCACGCTCATGACGAAGCGCACTGCTGAAATAGTCTGGACTTCCCACGTACTGGACCTACGCGATGCACCACGCTGTGAGGTTGCATTAACTCCTTTCCACCCCAACAAGCAAGGGGAAAGCTCTCACCTCACGAGAATGGACTGGAACGAAGGGCGATACCTCCATGCTGAGGGTCTGGGGAAGCATGGTGCAATATAGGCCCACCTCCGCAACCATTGGCAAGTTCACCGACCGGGCGCGCTGGGGAATCCACCTCGGCACTAACGAGTACAAAGTGTGGTTGATTCTGGACCTACAGACCAACAAGATCGCACCTGCGCAAGCCGTTCTCTTCTACAAACGCCTCACCCTCACAAGGTTTCGCGAAGACGAAATTGCAGGAGCGGCACGGGTCTACGTCAACAACGGCAGGAGCTTCGCCTCTCCAGAGACGAGGCAGCATTGGCGATTCTCGACCGCGGCTGCGACGATGAGCACCCTGGAGACCCTCCTCGCCCACGCGACAATGACGACGACGATGACGAAGATGACAACGCGCCTAGATTGTCAAGGCGTTGAAACCCAGCAAGGAATGCTGCGCCTGAACCGGAAAGCGACGACAACGACGTGCAAGAAGTAACTACTACGGAACATCATGGCTCGAACGTCACGGAACTTCAACTACTCGGCCTACACGCCGCCACGACCAATGCTCCACTCGTCATCGAGCCCAAGAACCCGAAGCAGGCTCTAACCGGACCTCACACCAAGGAGTGGCGAGCGGCCATGGACGTGGAGCTAAAAGCAATGGAGTCACGGGACACCTGGGTCCTAGTCAATCACGCTGCAGTGAAGGGGAGGCAAGTACTGTTGGGAAAATGGGTCTTCCGCGTGAAGACCGCCGCCGACGGAAGTATCTAGCGTTTCAAGGCTTTTGGGTCATACGCGGCTACGACCAGCGCCACGGCATCGACTTTGATCAGACTTTCCCCCCTGTAAGCCGTCACACCCCAGTGCACATCCTGGCCATCGCCGTCGCAAGACATCTACCACTGCGGCAGATCGATGTGAAGAACGCGTTCTTGTACGCGCTGGTCGATGCCACAATCTTCGTGGAGCAGCCGCACACCTATGGGGAAGGAGATCCAAGTATCTGCCAACGGAAGAAATCCCTTTACGGGATCAAGCAGGCGTCGCGACTCTAGCAGCAAGACCTGCACAAGATTTTGCTCGAGATTGACTTCAAGCAGCTGCCGCACGATCCGGGGATGTATCGCCTTCACTTATGCGGCGACTATGTTATCCTAACAGTATACGTCGATGACGTGCTGTACACGGGATCGAGCAACGCGCTACTCGATCAGTTTGAGAAGAACCTGGCGCAGCGCGTCGACATCACCATTAGCCACGACATGATGCAGTTCTTGCAGCTCAACATCTCCTACGCGCTAGAAGCCATTCATCTCTTAGCTTATAGGTACGCGGAGAAATTGGGTAAGCGATTCAAGATTCCATCTGCACCACTCTCAACTCTATACCGATCACACAGCGCTAACTACAAACTAAACAACAAACATGTGTCGTCCGCTGGACTCGATATCTACCAACAACAACTTGGTTGCCTGCTGTTCGCCTCTGTCAACTGCCGACCCGACCTTTCGTACATCACCAGCCAGCTGGCACAGTACTCACGCAAGACAGTGGTAGACAATCTGTTGGACCTGGAGAGCGTCCTGCAGTACTTCATCTCCACGCCTGACATCGGCCTCTCCCATTCAACGCTGACAACACCATCCTTCAACCTCGCGGGCTACGTGGTCACATATCACACCGCAGACCTACCAATTGATGGTCACAAACGTGCTTCGGTTTTTGAATCGAGCCAACAGGGCCAATCTCCTGTGATTCCCAGAAGTAGGAGTTGGTTGTCACTCTATCTGCGAGAGCTAATGTAGGAGGCGAAACTCCCAACATCGCCAACATTTTGCCTCTGTTGCAAAAACTAAAGTGCGATCAGAATCGCGAACAAGCCCGGCCTCGTCAACCGAACAAAACACATCGCACTTCGATACTTTTTTCGTCAAGAACGAAATTGACCAGGGAAAGGTTGACCTGACGTACTGCCCCACCAGTGAGATGGCAGTCGACTTCCTCACCAAGCAACCACCACGTCAGCAGCACCAGCACTACTCCGACCTTGGCAGAGTAAACACGCGAGTCAATATCTGCTATGCCCAAGAATGAAAGGGGGTGTTGCGATATGGATAGTATGAGAATGCATTCCTGTATGCAACATGAGCTAACACTACCGAGTACGAAGGCGAGGAATCAGGCGAGCCGAAGCGACGGAAATAATTGTCAGGCAAGAACCGATGCAAGCAGATACATTTGAAGTGGAAATGGCGGAAACAGGTTTTGAATTGGATACCCGCACCACACGGTTGAGTTTCGCTGTAATAAGGGAATGTACCCCTTGGAGTACATGGCTATCTAGGAATTTTTGTATTCCTTTGTATTCCTACATAAACCAATGTATGCATCTGCTATAATCACTTCAGTCATATACATTCAATCTGACGTGGGGTCACTATTTCCGCTGCAATATAAGTGCGATCAACCCTGAGGCGATCCTTAATTAAGTCCCCTTTGGGATTGCAACATGATCGGACAATATATTATAGCATCGACATGTACGAGTGCAACTGACGTTGGTGAATGAATGTAAACATGTGCAACGACGATTTTACAAACGTTTGTGAACACCCGGAAATGGATGCTAATATATATCGATTTGCAAGGGAGATGATGGGGTCGTTGAAACAACGAAGTCACGTTGCCCCAACGACGATAACAATCCCAAATTGCAACATGATACATATTTTCACCACACTCTAAAACAAACACAACCAACACCATACAACATTGACCTTCACATCTATTGACGCATGCGCCCGCGCGAACACACACGCATGCGAGCACACACACACAGTATATGCGCATACACACAGACACACACACATACATATACACACACAGACACATACACACAGACACACATACACACACACACACCCACACATACACACACACATGTACACACATACATATACACACTTACAGACACACACACGTACACATGTCAAACTTATATATAGCTTACTTTGTGTAGGCTGTAGTGGGGTAGCCCATAAGGGGTACAACCCAATTAGGGTTAGTACTTGTACCCAACTGTTTCATAGTTCATTCATTCTCGTTCGTTCTTTCTGACATGGTTTCAGAGCAGGTCCCTTCTAGGACCGTTTTTTTTTTGGCCCACCACCTGCTGCCCTGCTAGCCACCCTCGCAACCCGTAGGCCCCCCCCTAGGCCCCAACCCGTCGCCACTCCTAGCCCGGCCCGTCGCCCCTAGACTCGGTCCCTTGGCCCCGTCACCCCTAGCCGCGGCCCCTCGGCCCCGTCGCCCCTAGCCGCGACCCCTCGACCCCCGTCGCCCCGTCGCCCCTAGCCGCGACCCGTCGCCCTGTCACCCCTAGTCGCGGCCCCGTCGCCCCTAGCCTTGGCCCCGTGGCCCCTCGCGACCAGCGCCCCTAGCCGCGGCCCCTCGGCCCCGTCGCCCCTAGACGCGGCCCCTCGGCCCCCGTCGCCCCGTCGCCCCTAGCCGCGACCCCTCGCCCTCTCGCCCCTAGTTGCGGCCCCGTCGCCCCTAGCCTTGGCCCCGTGGCCCCTCGCGACACGTCGCCCTTAGCCTCGGCCCCTCGGCCCCATCGCCCCTAGCCGCGGCCCCTCGCGACCCGTGGCCCCGTCGCCCCTAGCCACGTCCCCTCGCGACCCGTCGCCCTGTCGCCCTGTCGCCCCTAGCTGCGGCCCCTCGGCCCCGTCACCCCTAGCCGCCGCCCCTCGCGACCCGTCGCCCCGTCGCCCCTAGTCGCGGCCCCGTCGTCCCTAGCCTCGGCCCCGCGCCCCCCCCCCCTTCGCGACAGGTCGCCCCGCCGCCCCTAGCCTCGGCCCCTCAGCCCCCTCGCACCTAGCCGCGCCCCCCATCGACCCGTCGCCCTGTCGCCCCGTCGCCCCTAGCCTCGACCCCTCGCCCCCCCCCCCCTTCGTGTTTGGCCCCTCGCCCCCCCCTTCGTGTTTGGCCCCTCGGCCCCTAGGCCCCTCGGCCCCCCCTTTGTGTTTGGCCCCTGGGCCCCTTGGCCCCTCAGCCCCTCTGCCCCTCGGCCCCTTGGCCCCTAGGCTACTCGGCCCCTCGGCCCCTTCGACCTCGACACCTCGGCCCCTTGGCCCCTAGGCCCCAGGCCCCTCGGCCCCTTGGCCCCTCGGCCCCTCAGCCCCCCCCCCCCCCCCCCCCCCCTTCGTGTTTGACCCCTCGGCCCCTTGGCCCCTCGGCCCCTCGCCCCCCCCTCCCCCCCCTTTCGTGTTTGGGCCCTCGGCCCCCAGGCCCCTTGGCCTCTTGGACCCTCGGCCCCTCCCCCCCCCCCCCCCCCCCCCTCCCCTCGTGTTTGGCCCCTCGGCCCCTAGACCCCAGGCCCCTCGGCCCCTAGACCTCGGCCCCTCGGCCCCTCGGCCCTAGGCCCCTCGGCCCCTCGGCCCTAGGCCCCTTGGCCCCATGGCCTCTCTGCCCCTGCTACTGCTGCCCCTGCTACTGCGTGCTGCGCCACTATGGCTTCGCTTCGAGTTCTCGCGTTCGATCATGAGGGTAGACCGGTTCAGTTTGACACGTGACTCGACGTCCTGCAGCTGTACCTACTGAGCAATTCTAAGGACAGTGTGTCGCTGATTGACCTCGCGTCAGGTGCCGCTACTGCCCCTCCCGCCACAGCTGACAGTGCGACTCGCTCCCAGTGGCTTACGCGCGACGCTGCTGCACGCTTAGCCATTCGCAACCACCTGCCGCTAGCCGAATGTGCTCACTTTGGACAGCACATGACAGCACAGGCCCTGTACGACGCTGTAGTCACTCGCTACTCCTCGCCTGCCACTGCTGCGCTAGGCCGACTGCTACTGCCCTACCTGTTCCCCGAGCTGTCAGCTTTTACCACAATAGAGGACCTGGTTTCCCACCTGCGCACTAGCTACCGTCCCTGCTGAGTTCCTTGAGAGGAACCACCCACCCATGTTTATCACCCTCTACTTCATAGTCACTCGCCTCCCTGACTCTCTTCGCTCTGTTAGGGACCACTTTCTCTCCCTTGACCCCACCTCCCTCACTGTTGACCTCCTCGAGCAGCATCTCCTCGCAGCTGAGACTAGTGCAGTTGCTGTAGGTGCTGCTCGTGGCACTCCGCGCCCGCCCTTCTTTAAGGGGTGCTCCCCCTCCCCCCTTGCCCCCTCCTACGCCTCTGCTGCTGCTGCAGACGTCTCTGTTGCTGAGGACGTCGGGGCTGCTTCTGCTAGTGCGAAGTGCCGCAGCAGCAAGGGCAAGGGTGGTAGGGGTGGTGGAGGTGGCAGCAGTGGTGGTGGAGGTGGCAGTGGGAGTGGTGGTGGGGGCAGCAGTGGAGGTAGTGGAGGCAGTGGGAGTGGTGGCAGCGGTGGGACTGGTGGCGGGAGTGGGGGCTCTGGTGGCGGCGGTGGAGGCAGCAGTGGGAGTGGCGGCAGTGGAGGCGGTGGGACTAGAGGCAGTAGGACTGGACCTCGGCATGGAGGCCCTGGTGGTGGCCAGCGGGAGCAGCAGCACCACCACAGCGCTGCCGTTTTCTTGGGCCCACCACAGCGCTGCCTCACTAGCCGCCCTGCTGCCCCTAGCGACCCTTGAGAAGAAACAAGGATGAATGGACTATGAATGAAGTGGGTACAAGTACTAACCCTAATTGGGTTGTACCCCCTATGGGATACCCCACTACAGCCTACACAAAAGTGTAAGCTATGATGTTCTGACACACCCCCATAGGCAAAGTGGGGGAGAACAAGGGGTCACAAGACCAGTCAAGCAAAGCAAAGCAAGGCAAGCTCAGGGTGGATCACAACGTCACCACACATTCTGAGCACAAGTTCAAGGCCACAAGGCCAGTTCACATGCAGGAGCACATATATATATATATAAGGCTAGACAAGCGAGAGCAGGTATATATATATGTAACAGTACAAGCAAGGTCAAGGGGTGAGCAAGTGAGGAAAGACAGGGACAAGACCCAGCTGAGTGCAGAAGCGCTGATGATCACAAGGCGGAAGTGCCTTGGTGAAAACATCAGCAGTGTTGGCCTCAGAGGCCACGTACGCAAGCCGTAACTGACCACGCTGCTGTAGCTCACGAGCAAGGAAGTAGCGAAGAGCAATGTGCTTAGTTCTGTGCTCCAGTCTCTGCTCTCGACACAAGGCCAGCATGGCCTTGTTGTCTACGTACAGGACTGGAGGAGAACGAGCCGGCTCTCCAAGGTCGGTCAGCAGGTAGGTGAGCCAGCGAAGCTCCTGGGCAGCCATGGCCCCAGCGTAGATCTCAGCCTCACAACAGGAGCCGAGAACAGAAGACGAGCGAGTAGCCCGCCACGAAACAGAGCCGGAACCTAGGCTGAAGGTGTAACCCTGGGACGACCGCTGCGTAGCCTGGTCGTCAGCCCAAGAAGCGTCCGCGTGCCCAGTGAGGACCACTGGACTCCGCCCTCCAAGCACTAGCCCCATGCCCGACGTACTGCACAAGTAGCGCAACACCCTCTTCGCTGCAGCCATGTGCTCTGGTCGGTGTCTCCCAGGAGCAACATAGCGTGCAAGAATGCTAAGAGGGTATGCAAGGTCAGGTCGTGTGCAGGTCATCAGGTACATGAGGCAGCCAACAAGCTCTGGATACGGGCCACTCGACTCTACGGACTCATCCGAAGGCAGAGCTGAGAGTGAGTGGCGAGTAGGCAGAGGAGTGGCCTGAGGCGAGGAGTACGTGAAGCCGAAGCGCTGAAGGACCTGCTGCACCATGTGTGACTGAGTCAGGGTAATGGTGCGGCGTGCTCTGTCCCGGGTGATCTGCAAGCCAAGGTAGCTGCGCAGTTCACCCAGGTCTGTGCACGTGTGTCTCTTCTGCAGCTCGGACTTCACGTGGGCGAGTCCAGCAGTGTCAGCTGTGGCAAAGACCAAGTCGTCGACGTACACGAGGATGTAGAACGGCGGCAGAGAGGTGTCGGTGCGCAGAAACAACGACGGGTCGGCAGTAGAAGGAGCAAACCCAAGAGCCGCAAGCGTAGTCCTCAGTGTGTCGTGCCACTCACGTGGCGCCTGGCGGAGACCGTAGACTGGACGCCGGAGACTCCACTGGGTACCAGGAGGGAAAGACCCAGTGAAGCCAGGTGGGCGGCGCAGCCAGATCTCCTCGTGCAGGCTGCCCTGTAAGAAAGCAGTGCTAAAGTCGAGAGAGTGCAGCTCGTAGTCACGGTGAGCAGCAACGTGTAGCAGTACCCGAAGAGTGGTCATCTTCGGGGTGGGGGAGAAGGTCTGAAAGTAGTCAACTCCCTGCCTCTGACTGAAACCACGAGCCACGTAACGTGCCTTGAAGACAGGCGGAGAACCCGGCGGCCGCTTCACCCTGAAGATCCACATGCCACTGACGATGTTCGCCCCAGGAGGGGGGACAGCGTCAACGTAGGTGCCTGTGGATTTCCAGGAAGCCATCTCTGCATCCATAGCTGCCTGCCACTGAGAGGAGTAGGGACCCTCTATCGCCTCCGCGTAAGAGCGCGGAGTCGGGATGTCAAGTGCATCCGGGTCTCCCTCAGGGGTAAGCAGTACGGACACGAGATGAGGTGAAGCAGCTGCCAGACACTGGAACTCCTCCTGCCTGTCCTCAAGAACGTCCGTGCCAAGAGCACACTCACCCCCGACGGACGGAGGACAGACAGACCCAGACTCAGCGACAAGACTAGCAGCGTAGTCTAGGCGACAGCGAGCAGCAAAGTCGACGAGCTCAGCAACTAGGGCAGACGCAGCAGTAGACTCGAAAGAAGGGTCAGTGACGACAGTAGCAAGGAGACGCGTGACAGTAGGACTGGCAGCACGAAGAGAGTCCGACTCCGGGTCGGGAAGAGCAGGAAGAGAGGACTCAGGAGGAGAAGGCAAAGGGGCACGCAGAGGAGCAGTAGACGGACGCAGAGACATCCTGTGTGTGCCAGGGACAGGAGGAGGACGCGGACGCGAACCACGACCACTAGCGCGAGCAGCACGGACAGGCGACGCAGGGCGAGACGCAGGCTCACGACGCTCAGTAAGACCTCCAGTAGGACCAGCGTAGGGAGAAGGAGTAGGCAAAGGAGAGGTAGGCTGTAGCTGTGACTGTGACGGGACAGGCGGTGGACCCTCCAAGGGAGGAGGAGGACCAGTAGAAAGCGGAAGACCAAGAACCTGCTGCAGGAGTGGAACGAAGTACGGTCGAGGCCGCGTAGCGACGCTAGAAACAGCAGTGACAGCACCAGTACCCCCAGCAGGAGCACCCGCTCCAGCAGCACCTCCAGCAGCTCCAGAACCTCCAGCAACACCAGGAGCACCCCCAGCAGGACCGCTAGTGGTAGTCTCAGCGCCAACACCCTCAGCAGCACCAGCTCCAGTCGAACCTGCAGGCCCAGCAGCTCCAGTACTCCCAGTACGAGCACCAGCGGGACCCGCAACAGCAGCACCCTCAGAAGCCGAAGAACCTCCAGCACCAGCAGCACGGCTCCAGCGCCGGGCAAACCACTCGCGCAGCTCCCGTGGAGAGAGTGGCTCCCGGCGAGACGAAGCACGCGGAGAACCTCCAGGCTCAGCACCCCCAGGCCCAGCACCCCCAGGCACAGCATCCCCAGGCGTAGCACCCCCACACTCAGCACCCCCAGGCTCAGCACCCCCAGGCGTAGCACCCCCAGACTCAGCACCCCCAGGCTCAGCACCCCCAGGCTCAGCACCCTCAGCAGCACCAGAGTCACCAGTGACCTCGACAGGCTCAACTGCGTCTACCTGGGACACACCTGAAGGGGCAGGACCCTGAGGGGGGAGGGGGTCTACCGGGGGGGGACCTGGAACAAGGAAGAGCGGGGGCGGGGGGAGGGACGGAGTGCGGTAGGGGAAGAGGCGGTAGTAGGGGACCGACTCGTCGAACGCGACGTCCTGGGAGGACAGAACACGGCGAGAGGTGGGGTGGTAGAACTGCCACCCAGGCGCGTCGGGGGGGAACCCCAGGAAGACGCAAGGAGCAGCACGAGGGGACAGCTTGTCCGCAGACAAGTCGCGGACAAACGCTCGAGATCCCCAGACCCGGAACGCCGACGCATCGCCAACCTTCCCCGTCCACAGCAAGGCTGGGGAGGTCTCCGGCCTGGAGACTCTGGGGTGAAGGTTGATCTGATGCGCCGCGTACCTCACCGCAAACGGCCACAGAAAATGGGGGGCAGCCGCATGCATCATAGACGTACGAGCGACGTCCATGACCATGCAAATGCGGCGCTCAGCAATCCCATTTTGCTGCGGAGAGTCCGGAAGCGTGAAGGTCTGACGGATGCCTCGTGCACGGCAGTAGGCTCGCAGAAGGCCAGAGGAGAACTCCCCGCCTCTGTCCGAGTGCAGACGCAGAACAGGAAAGTCGGAGCCAAAGCTCTGCCTGAGCTGGAGACGAGCTGCACGGATCCAGTCGATCAGCACCTCAGTGACATCACCCTTGCTGCGCAAGGGGAAGACTGCGGTGTAACGCGAGTAGTCGTCAACAACTAGTAGGAAGTAGCGCTCGTGACCCTGCCCACGGACACGGGCTGGGCCCCACACGTCCATGTGAAGCGTCTGCAACGGGGCCTCTGTCGGAGGAAACTGGGAGGAGTGAGGGGCAGCACGCTGGCGCCCCTCGACACAGGGGACACAGGTAGGGCCAGGGCCCTGAGGAAGGGGAGGGAGGGACCGGGGGAGACCAGACACTAGAAGGCGGGAGGCCATGCCTCTGAGCCGAAGCAGAGAGGGGTGACCAAGACGGTGGTGCCAGAGGAGAGTCTCGTGAGACAGGAGACGACACGAACAGGGGGCAGACTCAGGACCAGACCTGGACGCTCCAGCAAACACCCGACCCGACGAAGCGACTCTACCAGACTCAGTAACGGGAGGAGACGCAGTGGTCAGTGTGTACAGGCTCGACCCCGGCTGACGGGTAAACGTAGCCAGGTGTCGGCCTGTGCTAGCCTCTGTACAGTGGGTCACCCGCTGGCGTGCAGGAGTGAACTGGTGTACACCCGCATCTTGTAGGTCAGCACCACTCACCAGGTTCGTAGAGAACGAGGGGAGGTAGAGACCAGAAAGGGTGCCAGAGGGAGCCGCCGGACACGGGAGGACTGTGGAGAAGCGAGACAGGACAGGACCCCCAGAGGGGTCAGCCAGAGACACTGCAACCGGTCGACTCAGCGGTGTGAGTGTGGTGCGGTCCCGAAAGAAGGAGCGAGACGCCCCAGAGTCAAGGGTGAAGGTGAGGGAGGCCGAAGCCGACGTAGTACCTGAGAGCGCAGACTCACCAGTACCTGAGGACGCAGACACACGAGCACCTAGAGCAGCAGCGTCGCAAGCACCTAGGGCAGCAGCCTCACCAGGACCTAGAGCAGCAGTCTCAATGCCCGGATCGGGCGGGAAACACCGGTAACAGTCACCCTCATCACTAATAGACACAGCATACATGGCAGAGAGAATAGCATCAAAGTCAAGATCATAGATGGCAACACCCGCCCTAGACAGCTCGCCCCAGCGAGGGATCTCGGAGGCCTCCGGGAACTGGTGACGCCACGCGTCCGTCAGGCGGCCAAAGCAGCGCTGGGTGGGGTGGGCACCCCCACACTGCTCACCCGCACGGTCGCCAGTGCGCAAAACGTAGGAGCACGGACCAAAACCCCCACCCCGCTGACGCGCAGTGTACCACTCACGAAGCTGCTGAGGGGACAGGGTGTCACGACCACGCTGCTGCTGCTGGCGCGAGCCACCACCGGAGCCACTCCTCTGCGAAGACCCGCGACCAGCACCACCGCCACCCCCGCCGCCTCCGACGCCTCCGCCGCCTCCGCTACTGCCGCCGCCTCCGCCTCCGCCGCCGCCTCCACCTCCGCCACCTCCGCCACCTCCGCTCCCACCGCCACCGCCGCCGCCACCTCCACCTCCACTGCCGCCACCGACCCCTCCACCCCCACCTCCACTCCCACCGCCACCCCCACTCCCCCAACTGCCACCACCTCCACCTCCACCGCCCCCGCTCGCTCCTCCAGCGCCCTTGCCCCCCTTGCCCTTGCCAGAGCGGCGTCTCCCGCTAGGGGCAGACGCCGCACCGACCGACTCAAGACCAAGGAGGTCGGCCGCAGCAGCAGAGGCAACAGAGGGCAGAAGGGGGGAGGGGGAACACCCCTCAAAGATGGGGGTGCGCGGGTCACCACGAGAGGCCCCTACAGCGACTATGCTCTTCTCGGCCGCTAGGAGGGACTTCTCGAGGAGGTCAACAGTGAGAGTGGTGGGACAGACAGAGAGAAAGTGGTCCCTGACTACGCGAAGGGAGTCAGGAAGGCGAGTGACTATGTAGTAAAGAGTGATGTACATGGGGGGGGGGTTCTTGGCGCAGAAGTCAGGAGGGAGTGCAGCGCGGTAGCGAGTGTCACTAGTGCGGAGGTGCGTAATGAGGTCAGCGACTGTGGGAAAGGCAGCAAGGTCAGGCAAGAGGTACGGTAGCGGGGCCGCAGGTAGGTGGCGGGGCCGCTAGGAGGTGGCGGGGCCGCAGGTAGGTGGCGGGGCCGCAGGTAGGTGGCGGGGCCGCTAGTAGGTGGCGGGGCCGCAGGTAGGTGGCGGGGCCGCTAGTAGGTGGCGGGGCCGCAGGTAGGTGGCGGGGCCGCACAGGTAGGTCAGGAAAGAGGTACGGTAGCATGAGACGGCTCAGTGCAGCAGTGGCAGGGGAGGAGTAGCGCGCAACTACAGCGTCGTACAAGGTCTGAGCACTCTTGTACTGACTAAAGTGCGCACGCTCGGAGGTAGGGAGGTGGCGACGCACAGCAAGACGTGCAGCAGCGTCGCGCGTGGCCCACTGGGAGCGAACAGTGGCGTCAGCATCAGCAGCAGGGGCAGTGGAGGCGCCAGAGGTGAGGTCAAAGAGAGAGAGGCCGTCTGCCCTATCGCACTGTAAGAACAGCTGCAGGTCATCTACCCAGACCTCAAAGTCAATGGCCCGACCCTCAGCGTCAAAGGCGAGAACACTAGGGGTAGCCATGACCCTAGACGACTAGCAGCGCAAACAGTAGGGTGAGGACAGTGCAGTGAAAAGGCGCTGTGCTCACCAGACTGGGCAGGTCGGGCGGCCCGGAAGGAGGGCGGCGCGACGGCTCGGCGGCTCAGCTGCTGGGCGGCTCGGCGGCTCGGCGGCTCCGCTGCTGGGCGGCTCGGTTGCTGGGCGGCTCGGCTGCTGGGCGGCGTGGCTGCTGGGCGGCTCGGCTGCTGGGCGGCTCGGCTGCTGGGCGGCGCGTCTGCTGGGCGGCTCGGCTGCTGGGCGGCTCGGCTGCTGGGCGGCTCGGCTGCTGGGCGGCTCGGCGGCTCGGCGGCTCGGCTGTTCGGCTGCTGGGCTGCTGGGCGGCTCGGTTGTCCGGCTGCTCGGTCGCTGGGCGGCTCGGCTGTGCTACTGCAAGGCGGCGCGGCTGGGCAGCAGGTGACGGGGCCGCAGGTAAGGGCGGCGGGGCCGCTGGTAAGGGCGGCGTGGCCGCGGGTAGGGTGGCGGGGCCGCAGATAGGGTGGCGGGGCCGCAGGTAAGGCGGGGGGGGCCGCGGGTAGGGTGGCAGGGCCGCGGGTAGGGTGGCGGGGCCGCAGGTAAGGTGGCGGGGCCGCAGCAGAGGGCGGCGGGGCCGCAGGTAAGGTGGCGGGGCCGCGGGTAGGGTGGCGGGGCCGCAGGTAAGGTGGCGGGGCCGCAGGTAAGGTGGCGGGGCCGCAGGTAAGGTGGCGGGGCCGCAGCAGAGGGCGGCGGGGCCGCAGGTAAGGGCGGCGTGCCCGCTGGAAGGTGGCAGGGCCGCAGGTGAGGGCGGCACGAGGGGCCGCGGAGGTCGGCAGCGTGCCGTAAGGGCGGCACGCGACGCCGCGAAGGGCGGCGACGAGCCGTTACGGGCGGCGCAAGGGCGGCGACGGGCCGCTTAGGGTGGCGACGGGCCGCGAAAGGGCGGCGACGGGCCGAGTAAGGGCGGCGCAAGGGAGGCCGCGAGGGGCGACGCGACAGTAGAGAGGGCACACGAGGCGCGACTCGGGCCTAAACTAAGCGCGCTCCGGGCAGGAAAAAAAAATTTCGACTTGGTGGGCCCTAGGAACAGTTCCCACGAGGGAACCTGCTCGATACCATGAGAAGAAACAAGGATGAATGGACTATGAATGAAGTGGGTACAAGTACTAACCCTAATTGGGTTGTACCCCCTATGGGATACCCCACTACAGCCTACACAAAAGTGTAAGCTATGATGTTCTGACAACCCTCGTGTCGCTCCTACTGCCCCGCGCGCCGCCCTTGTGCAGCCCTGTCTGTCGACCCTAGGCCCCGGCGCCCCATCGTCCTTAGGCCCCCGGTGCCCTGTCGACCCTAGGCCGCGCGCGCCCCCGTCGATCCTCGGCCCAGGCCCGTCCCGTCGACCCTCGGCCCGCGCGCCCCGTCGACTCTAGGCCCACGAGCCCCGTCGACCCTAGGCCCGCAACCCGCCCCCTCGACCCTCGGCCCCGGTGCCCCGTCGACCCTAGGCCCCGGACCTGCCCCGTCGACCCTAGGCCCCGGCGCCCAGTCGACCCTAGGCTCGCGACCCGCCCCGTCGACCCTCGGCCCCGGTGCCCCGTCGACCCTAGGCTTCGGACCCGCCCCATCGACCCTAGGCCCCGGCGCCCTGTCGACCCTAGGCCCGCGCGCCCCGTCGACCCTAGGCCCGCGACCCGCCCCGTCGACCCTCGGCCCCGGTGCCCCGTTGACCCTAGGCCTCGGACCCGCCCCTTCGATCCCAGGCCCGCGCGCCCCCCCCTCGACCCTAGGCCCCGGACCCGCCCCGTCGACTATAGGCCCCGGCGCCCTGTCGACCCTAGGCCCGCGCGCCCCGTCAACCCTAGGCCCGTGACCCACCCCGTCGACCCTAGGCCCCGGTGCCCCGTCGACCCTAGGCCCCGGACCCGGCCCGTCGACCCCAGGCCCTGGCGCCCTGTCGACCCTAGGCCCGCGCGCGCCCCGTCAACCCTAGGCCCGCGCCCCCCCCCCCCTTGACCCTCGGCCCCGGACCCGCCCCGTCGACCGTAGGCCCGCACCCGCCCCTTTGACCCTAGGCCCCGAGGCCCCGTCGACCCTAGGCCTTCGGCCCGCCCCTCTCCCCAGCAGCCCGCGAGCTGCCCTTGCAGCCCCGCGCCTCGCCCCTGGTGGCCCTCTAGCCGCCCCTGCTGCTTTGCTAGCCACCCCTTGCGGCCCTCTCTCCGCCCCTTGCTGTTGTGCTGCCCTGCTTCTCCCCGCTCTGCGTGCTGCACCACTATGGCTTCTCTCCGCATGCTAGCGTTCGATCATGAGGGACGTCCTATACAGTTTGATGCGTGGCTCGACGACCTGCAGCTGTACCTACTGAGCGACGCTAGGGACATCGTTTCCCTGTTTGACCACACGTCTGGTGCTGCTCCCGCCCCTCCCGCCACAGCTGACAGTGCGACTCACTCACAGTGGCTTACTCGTGACGCTGCTGCTCGCTTAGCCATTCACAACCACCTGTCGTTAGCCGAATGCGCTCACTTCGGACAGCATAGGACAGCACAGGCGCTGTAAGACGCTGTAGTCGCCCGTTACTCCTCGCCTGCCACTGCTGCTCTAGGCCGTCTTCTACTGCCCTACCTGTTTCCCGAGCTGTCCGCTTTTGCCACAGAACAGGACCTAGTTTCCCACCTTCGCACTAGCAATGCTCGCTACCACGCTGCCCTCCCAGCAGAGTTCCCTTCCAAGAACTTACCCTCCATGTACATCACTCTATACTTCATAGTCACTCGCCTCCCTGACTCTCTTCATGCTGTCACGGACCACTTTCTCGCACTTGACCCCATTGACCTCACTGTTGACCTTCTCGAGCAGCACCTCCTTGCAGCAGGACTAGTATAGTCGCTGTAGGTGCTGCTCGTGGCACTCCGCGCACGCCCTTCTTTGAGGGGTGCTCCCCCTCCCACCTTGCTCCCTCTTGCGCCTCTAATGCTGCTGCTAACGTCCCTGGTGCTGAGGACGTCGGGGCCGCTTCTGCTAGTGCGAAGCGCCATAGCAGCAAGGGCAAGGGTGGCAGGGGTGGTGGCGGTGGCAGCGAAGGTGGTGGTGGGGGCAGCAATGGAGGTGATGGAGGCAGTGGAGGTGGTGGCGGCGGTGGGAGTGGTGGCGGGAGAGGGGGCTTTGGTGGCGGCGGTGGAGGCAGCGGTGGGAGGGGCGGTAGTGGCAGCGGTGGGAGTGGTGACGGTCAGACTGGAGCTCAGCATGGAGGTTCTGGAGGAGGCCAGAGGCAGCAGCAGCAGTGTCGGAGCGAGACCCCGTCGCCCCAGTAGTTTCGTGAGTGGTTTGCTCAGCGTGGGGCGTCTCGGGTTAGTGGTAGCTGCCCGTATGTCATTCACACGGGTGACCGTGCTGGTCAGACATGCGGGAAGCTTCACACTCAGCACCACTGCTTCTCTCGCCTCGACGGCGCTTGGCGCACAGAGTTTGGTGACGAGGCCGAGCGGCCCCACTAGGCAAAGCTGCTTAGGTCTGGAGTTGCTATCTTTGACCTAGACTATGATGCTATCATTGTTGCTATGTATGCTTTGTTTGTTAGTGCTGAGGGTGACTGTTACCTGTGTGTGCCGCCTGACCTAGGTGCTAGTGAGTCTGTTCTCCTTGGTAGTGCGCCTGCTGAGGCCTTGCACACCTTCACACTTGACTTAGGTGCCTCACGCTGTTTCTTTCGCGACAGCACCACCCTCACTCCTCTCTCTGCACCGGTCAAGCTGGCTGACCCCTCCGGGGCCCCAGTTCTCACCCGTTCCTCCACTGTGCTCCCATGTCCAACGGTTCCATCTGGCTCATTGTCAGGCCTTCACCTCCCCTCGTTCTCTATGAACTTGGTGAGTTCCGCTGCCCTCCAGGACGCGATGGTCACCACCACCACTCCTGGGGGTCAGCGTGTGTCGATCTGCACGTGTACACGGACGGGCCATCACCTGGCCACGATCACTCGTCGGCCTGGGTCGAGTCTGTACACACTGGCTACCGAGCCTCCACAGGTAGCTGCGTCTGCTCAGGTGTCCGCGTCAGATCAGATAGCACCCCCTTGCTCGTGTCGCCCCCTGTCGCACCAGACCCTTCTGTGGCACCACCGCCTGGGTCACCCATCCCTGCCACGCCTTCGTGGCATGCACTCCCGCCTCCTTGTCTCTGGTCTTCCCAGGTCTCTGCCTCCCCTCCCGCCCTCGCCTGCCCCTCCCTGCCTTCCCTGCGTGAAGGGGCGGCAGCGCGCCGCTCCTCACTCCTCCTCGTTTCCCCCGACGACTGCTCCCCTACAGACTCTCCACATGGACGTGTGGGGCCCCGCCCGCGACAGTGGACAGGGCCGCGAGCACTACTTTCTGCTGGTTGTTGACGACTACATGCAGTACACCACGGTCTTACCCTTGCGCAGCAAGGGTCAGGTCGTTGATGTCTTGATCCCTTCGATCCGCGAAGTCCGTCTCCAGCTCCGCAAGCGGTTCAGTACCTTCACGACACTCGTACCGGAGACCTCGCCTACACTGCGTTGGACGGGGAAGGTTGGCGATGCGTCGGTGTTCCGGGTCTGGAGTTCTTGTGCCTTTGTTCGCGATACGTCCGCGGACAAGCTCTCCGCCCGCGCTATTCCCTGCGTCTTCCTTGGCTTTTCCCCTGACGCACCTGGCTGGCAGTTTTACCACCGCACCTTGCACTATGTCTTCCCCTCTTATGACGTCATGTTTGACGAGTCGGTTCCCTTTTACTGTCTCTTCCCCTACCGCTCTGCTCCTCCCCCACAACCGCCGCTCTTCCTTGCTCAGGTGTGTCTCAGGTAGACCCTCTCCCTGGTACTGTGCATGTTGAGGTAGCTGTCGGCTCTGGTGCTGATCCGGGTGCTGTGTCTGGGGGTGCGAAGCCTGGGGGTGTGGAGTATGAGGGTGCCGGGTCTGGGGGTGCGGAGCCTGGGGGTGCGGGGTCTGGGGGTGCTGAGGGTGGGGGTGTGGAGCCTGGGGGTGCTGAGCCTCAGGGTGTGGACCCTGGGTGTACTGAGCCTGAGGGTGTGGAGCCTGGCGGTGCTGAGTCTGAGGGTGTTGAGTTTGGGGGTGCTGAGCCAAGGGGCACTGCTTCCTGTGGAGGTCCTGCGGGTGCTTCGCCACGCCAGTCTCCCCGGCAGGAGCCTCTCTCCCCGCAGCAGCTGCGCGAGTGGTTTTCTCAGCGCACCCGCCTTCGGAGAGGGGCTGCCGGAGCTGGAGTCTCTGCCACTGGAGACACTGGAGCTGGAGGTGTTGGAGTTACTGCTGGAGCTGGTGGTACCGGAGGTGCTGCAGGTGCTGGTCCTGGAGGTACTCGTACCGGGGGTACTGGAGCGGCCGGCACTTGTGGTGTTGGGGGAGCTGGAGCTGGAGACCCTGCGGAGCCTAGAGCTGCTGGGGCTTGAGGAGCTGGAGCTGTTGGCGCTGGTGCTGGAGGCACTGGCGCGGGAGGCGCTGGAGCTAGAGGAGCTGGACCTGTTGATCCTAGAGTTGGAGGTGCTGGAGGCACTATGCGGCCGGACCGTACTTCGTTCCCCTGCTTCAGCAGGTTCTTGGTGTCCCCTCTTCTACTGGCCTTCCTCCTCACTTACTGTGTCCACCGCCTGACCAGTCGCAGCCGCCGTTTCAGCCAGCCTCCCCACTGCCTGCTCCTTCTCCTTACACTGAGCAGAGCGGCGGTCTTACAGAGCGTCGTGAGCATGCGTCTTGTCCTGCCTCCCCTGTTCGCACTGCTTGTCGCATTCCTCGTCCGCGTCCTCCTCCTGTCCCCGGCACACACGTTATGGCACTTCGTCCTTCCTCTGTTCCACTGCGTGTTCCTCTGCCGCTTCCTCCTGAGTCCTCTCTTCCTGCCGTCCCTGAGCCTGAGTCTGACCGTGCTCATGCTGCCAGTCCCACTGTCTCTCGTCTCCTCTCAACTGTTGTCACTGACCCTTCCTATGAGTCCACTGCTGCGTCTGCCCTCGTTGCTGAGCTAGATGACTTTGCCACTGCCTCTCGTCTAGACTACGCCACTGCTCTTGTTGCTGAGTCTGTGTCTGCCAGTCCTTCGTCCGTTGGGGGTGAGTGTGCTCTTGGCGAGGACGTCCTTGAGGACAGGCAGGAGGACTTTGAGTGTCTTGCAGCTGCTGTACCTCGTTTCGCTTCCATGCTGCTTGCCCTTGAGGGAGACCCGGATGCACCAGACATCCCGACCCTGCGCTCTTACGCAGAGGCGATAACGGGTCCCTACTCCTCTCAGTGGCAGGCAGCCATGGATGCCAAGATGGCATCCTGGAAGTCCACAGGCACCTACGTCAACGCAGTTCCTCCGTCTCGGGCGAACATAGTCGATGGCATGTGGATTTTCAGGGTGAAGCGGCCGTCGGGTTCTCCGCCTGCCTTCAAGGTGCGTTACGTTGCTCGAGGCTTCAGTCAGCGACAGGGGGTCGACTACTTCCAGACCTTCTCCCCCACCCCGAAGATGACTACTCTTTGGGTGTTGCTGCACGTCGCTACTCAACGTGACTACGAGTTACACTCACTCGACTTCAGTACAGCTTTCTTGCAAGGCAGCCTAGACGAGGAGATCTGGCTGCGCCACCCACCTGGCTTCACTCGGTCGTTTCCTGCAGGTACCCAGTGGAGCCTCCAGCGGCCAGTCTACGGTCTCCGTCAGGCGCCTCGCGAGTGGCATGACACACTGAGGACTACACTTGCGGCTCTGGGGTTTACTCCTTCTACTGCGGACCCGTCGCTGTTTCTACGCACCGACACCTCGCTGTCGCCATTCTACGTCCTCGTGTACGTCGACGACCTTGTCTTTGCCACTGCTGACACTGAGGCACTGACTCTTGTGAAGTCGGAGCTGCAGAAGAGACACACCTGCACTGACCTAGGTGAACTGCGCAGCTATCTTGGCTTCCAGATCACCCGTGATAGAGCACGGCGCACCATCACACTGACTCAGTCACACATGGTGCACCAGGTCCATCAGCGCTTCGGCTTCCAGTTCTCCTCGTCAGAGCCCACTCCTCTGTCTACTGGCCACTCGCTCTCAGCTTCACCTTCGGACGAGTCCGTAGTGCCAAGTGGTCCGTGCCTAGAGCTTGTGGGTTGCCTCATGTACTTGATGACGTGCACACGACCTGACCTCGTGTACCCTCGCAGCCTCCTGGCTCGCTACGTGGCTCACGGTAGGCACCAAAAGGTGCATTGGGATGCTGCGAAGAGGGTACTGCGTTACTTGTGCAGTACGTCGGGCATGGGGCTTGTGCTTGGAGGACGGGGTCCAGTTGTCTTCACTGGTCACGCAGACGCTTCTTGGGTTGACGACTC
This sequence comes from Closterium sp. Naga37s-1, assembly GCA_947471745.1. Classification (NCBI taxonomy): domain Eukaryota; kingdom Viridiplantae; phylum Streptophyta; class Zygnematophyceae; order Desmidiales; family Closteriaceae; genus Closterium; species Closterium sp. Naga37s-1. The sequence continues at coordinate 2,074,789 of CANJKZ010000195.1, read as the reverse complement.
AGCTACGCAGCGGTCGTCATAGGACTCCCACTTGCCAACAGAATTAGTTGTAGTCCATGTCGCAATGCTGAAACCTTCCAGTCCGCTCTTGAGCGTACACAGGTTCAGTGTAGCACTCACACCTGTGTGGGCGTACTCTCCAGATTTGGTAGAGAAAGAAAAATCACAAACAAGTTTAACGAGATCAGATCATAACACTAGAAAATGTAGAGCATCGAAAGCAATCGTTTTTCGAGCTTGTAGATATCGAGATCTATTCACGTGAACAAAAGACAATGAAAAACATAAATGAACCAGTGCAAACGCCAACTACAACAAAAATGATGGAAACAAATAACAAACACCTATCATTGTGTCAAAAACCGCAACAATGGTATCTCGCGCGTCCGCGGTCTATGACACATGCTCCAAGTCACAAAGGTACCCGACATTGGTGAAACACCATCCAATGGTGAAACCGCAAGCGAGTGCACCCTCTTCCGACCACCTGAATGAACAGAACCACGACCTGAGTGCCGCGTATCTCTGCACTGAGTGCACATGTGATTTCTTGGCCTAAAGAGATCACATTCTCCTTCACCATTCCCAAACTGGAGGGGGGAAGGAAAAAAAAAAAAGTAAACAAATCTACATATTAATGTCATTTATACAACACTTTTGATCGTCGAATTGACATGATCTTGATAGTGGACTAATATGCAATACAAACCTGATAACTATGAACAACCTACAACACTTACAAAATGACGCTGCCAACGTTGGCTGGTGCCGTGAGAACAGGATTCAAACTCTGCGTGACGCGAGCATCAATATCATCGTTCCTGATCTTGATGATCCACGACCTATGAACAACCTGCAACACCTGCAAAATTACGTTGCCGACGTCGGTTGGTGCAGCGAGAACAGGAGTCTAACTCCGCGTGACGTGAGCAACAATATCATCATCCGTGATCTTGATGATCCTTGACCTGTTAGAATTAAATACAATATGAAAATTGGAAAGACACTTGAGGTTATATGCTTCATGTACAATATACATATATGAACGAAATGCATATTTAAATACAAACACTTAATTAATTGATAAAGCACATTAAGACCGCTTGTACTATACCTCCTGGTCGTAAAGATCTGAGAATGGTCGACACAAACCATTTCACATTTTGTGTGTGCGCGTGTTCTTCATTTTGTGATGTTCTGTGCACATTTCTTCTTGCATTTTGTGTGTTTCGTTTTCATTCGTAATTGCATTTTGTGTTAGTGCATTTTCAGTTGCGTTTTCACTGTTCTCATGAAGCTCTCATGAAGCTCAAACGAGGCTCCCATGACGCGTTCAAATGAGGCTCTCATGAAGCTCAAATGAGCTCCCATGAAAGTCACATGAGACCTAAGGGCGTGTAAAATCGGCAGACACAAATATTCGGCCACAAAGCCGACTGGCCGAATTGGCGAAAGTAACACATTCACGAAATTAATGAGCTCCGTTGCGAAAGTCGCAAATTTCGCGAATGTCATGCGAATTTGATGGCCGTAAAAGTGGTCGACTCGGGTCGACTCGAAATCAGCCACGTTCCCGCCCCGTCGTTGCGACGTTGACAGCAGGTGTCGCAAGACTCCGCATGCGACGCCAAACAGAAACCACGTTCACGTCACCACCGCACGTACACAACGTCTGGACAGGCTCAAATGCAGTGGAGTCAGTGCTGTGGCTCTTGGCTAAATGTGCGTTGCTGACCCCTGTGTGAACGGAGCCGCGGTAGCAATGTTCAGGCCGTGGTCGAGCTTGGAGTGGCGTTCCAATATCGGGTGCACGTGTGCGACTCCGTCGCACAATTCGGCCATTTGAAAGTTTACAACTTCCTGGAGTCGGCCAGCAATTCGCTCTGGAAAGTTGTAAAATTTGCAGACTTGCAAATACTGGCTGGTTATTGGCCGACTCTGATTCGGCCATCTGGTCGACATGTGCGAAAGAAGTGTCGACCATTTGGACGACAAAATCCCAGCCAAACCCAATTTTTCAAAATGCTCGCCGATTTTACACGCCCTAAGTGTTTCATACGAGGCTCATGCAAGCAACCCATGATAGTCCTATGAGCTTCGAATGTTAAATGCAAGGCCCATTGGAGTCTCATAAGTCTCGAATATTTCATACCAGGCTTATGTGAGAGAGTGGTGAGCTAGGGGGGTCGAATGTTTGACAGGTCAAGGGGGGCGCCTTGACTTTTTTCGCGCAGGTTAAAGGCACGAAAGTCAGGACCCGCGCGTGGGTCCTAGCACGTGCGTGTTGCCCCGCAAGGCACGAGCGTGTGCCGCGCACTGTTGCGAATGTGTTTTACACACGATGCTCAACCCCTGCGCGTGAATTTGCCCTGCCCAGGATGGAAAATCTGCACCCGTGTTTTATTTACCAGCCAGTTGCACCCACATTACAAGCCCCTCGAGCAAGTTGCAGTGGTTATGAACCAATACGAACCACAGAAACCGAAGTCAAACAGAAGAGACTGAAGTCAAACTATCAACGGGGAGTTACAAATTTTTTATAAGCCCTTTTTTGCTAGGTGCGACGTTGACGAAATTTGCGAAATGCCCAGAATCACTTAAAAGCCCCCTTCACAAGGCAACCTTGGGTTAGTCAAACGAGCATCGTGTGTACAGCACACTCGCAATAGGACAGGGCACGTTTCGGCCCTGTCCCGAACTGTACACGCACATGATTGCGATCATGGCGCGCTATATAGCACGACCAAGAAAAATTGTATCCCGCGCTGACTCACGGGACGGGAAATTTCTCGCGAATTTCATGCCGTTTTGCGTAATCATTTCGCCATAGGTACAAATCGGTTATTCCGTCTTTCAAACAGTAAAATCCGTTTTATAACTATCGTATGAAGCCTTTAGATCTACATTGGAGTCACATGCGAGTCTCATGAGTGCGCACATTTGAGTCAGCAGGGGCAATGGTCACAAGTGCAATTTGAAGGTAGTTCTTAACAACAAGAGGATATCGCCAAATGTTCAAGGAGTTGAGCAACCGTTTCAAATACAGCATGGCAAAATTATGCGGATTAGTTAAACATTTGTTTTATGCTTGCCCTTGCATGTGCTTAGAGCTTATATAAATGTGTGCTTGTACCTATCGAAATAAATCCAATACATTCGCGTATTGACGAGATTAGAAACGGTTGTTGGTGTTGCTGAAGCTCTGCTCGACCAGATTGCTTGTCCTACAAACTGAGCAAGGCACAACTACTCACTTGTAATTTTCCTACACCCTTGTCTAGGAGGTGACAAGGTGTCACACTCTAAGGGTCACAAGTGATGTTAAGTGTTGCCAAGTTAAGTTTGTAGTTCAAGTTTAATCACTTCCGCATAACGTTATAGTGGTCAATATACCTCTGTGATCGTTACTAGGTACTCATGCCATTAGTAAAGCGCTACAATAAGGACAATAAGGTGGTGAGGTTGCATTTCTAACCAGGCATGGGTGACTTAGGGTACTGTGACATAGCACAGGCGACGTGGCAACCATACGTTCTGTCAGCAAGTCATAAGTTGATGTAGTTACGGCTAATGCGAAGTGCGGTTTATCGTGGTGGTTGGGTTGCGATAGAAACCCCAATGTGGGAGGAGTACAAACGTGGTTTGGCATTTGCAGCAGACATGCACACTAGCCAACAACGATCATTAGCATTGACGTACGTGCACGGCACGTCAAGCCCGAACCTAGTTGTGTAGTCAAACAGGTGTCGAGGGCGTTTGTGATTGGTGGATGGGGGGTCCTTTGCGCTAGTCGCACAAACCCTCAATGTTGACACAAAGCCAAGATCGCACGCGCTTCGGCCAACGTGCTGGTGGCATCCGCCAGTTCCGCATGACACAAACAGTAGTTGGGAAAGTGGCCACAACACAAGCTTGAATATGCCCTAAGTAACTGTATGTTGCTGAAAATGCCGTAGCGAAGCAGCCTCGTGCTGCTGATAACCATATGTTGCAGCTTCCTTTATTCTGCAACAAGTCACACCCAGTCATGAGCCCCATATTGCCAGTGTTAGAGGGGGATTTACTGTTCACTTTGAACAGTACTTTCCAACTCACCCTTATCCTTATCTTCATTGATGTTCTTGTGTCACGTGGCACTCTAATTTTCTTGCTTCTATTTTCTAGTCCCACAAAGTACTTTCCATCATTCGATCTTGCATGCTATATCAACCTTGCTTGTATTCCCCAATATCAACCAAATTTCATTCAACCATTACCCTGTTCGCATATTTCGCTAATCCTTTCTTCGTCAAAGTCTTCTGCCGCGCTTCATCTTCGACTTAGTCGACCCCGCTATTCTTTAGCGGATTCAGGCCAAGGGGCCTAACAGCCAAGAATTGCGTTTGACATTTCTAGACACTACAAAAATAGTATGTACCAAACAGTTAAGAAGTTTTTGTATTTAACCACGCTACTAGGTAACACTGTGATCAAATCATGACCTCGCATATGTATTAAAGGCTCACCTGGGTTTCTTGGAGAGAATACAGATGATGGAGCAGATATCGTATGTGGCTCAAAGAACGAACCCGCAGAGTGTCTTGTAGCACCTATCGATCGCCCATATCGGTGGAAGCAGCGTCTCAGACCAGAAAAGCAGCTCCATTTTCTTCCGTTCAACATCCATGACATACAGCTTTGCAAGAAGTTTAGCCGCATTTTGCCGATCAAGGTCGTGGGGTCGAACACTAATAACCATCGCACGGACCATAAAGTTCAAAAGCCTTTCACGTTGGACTCAGGCGCCTCACACTGTTTCTTTCGTGACAGCACCACTCTCACTCCTCTTCCTGCACCTGCCCGGTCAGACTGGCTGACCCCTCTGGGGGCCCGGTCATTGCCCGTTCCTCCATTGCCCTCCCGTGTCTGGCGGTTCCGTCCGGCTCACTGTCAGGTCTTCACCTCCCCTCGTTCTCTACGAACTTGGTGAGTACCGCTACCCTCCAGGATGCGATGGTCACTACCACCACTCCTGGGGGTCAGTGTGTGTCGATCTGCACGTGCACACGGACGGGACGTCACCTGGCCACGTTCACTCGTCGGCCAGGATCGAGTCTGTACACACTGGCTACCGAGGTACCTCAGGTAGCTGCGTCTGCTCAGGTGTCCGCGTCAGGTCAGGTAGCCGCCTCTTGCTCGTGTCGCCTCCTGTCGCACCAGACTCTTCTGTGGCACCACCGCCTGGGTCACCCCTCCCTGCCACGCCTTCGTGGCATGCACTCCCATTTTCTCGTCTCTGGTCTACCCAGGTCTATGCCTCCCCTCCCGCCCTCGCCTGCCCCGCCCTGCCTTCCTTGCGTCGAGGGCCGGCAGCGCGCCGCTCCACACTCCTCCTCGTTTCCCCCGACGACTGCTCCCCTGCAGACTCTCCACATGGACGTGTGGGGCCCAGCACGCGTCAGTGGACAGAGCCGCGAGCACTACTTTCTGCTGGTGGTTGACGACTACATGCGGTACACCACGGTCTTCCCCTTGCACAGCAAGGGTCAGGTCGTTGATGTCTTGATCCCTTGGATCCGCACGGTCCGTCTCCAGCTCCGCGAGCGTTTCGGCCAGGACCTTCCTGTCCTGCGTCTGCACTCTGACAGAGGTGGTGAGTTCTCCTCCAACCTCTTGCGGGACTTTTGTCGTGGGGAGGGCATTCTCCAGTCGTTCACGCTTCCGGATTCCCCTCAGCAAAATGGGATTGCTGAGCGCCGCATTGGCTTAGTCATGGAGGTCGCTCGTACCTCCATGATCCATGCGGCTGCTCCCCATTTTCTATGGCCATTTGCAGTCCGGTACGCTGCGCATCAGCTCAACCTCTGGCCCCGTGTCTCCTTGCCGGAGACCTCGCCCACACTGCGTTGGACGGGGGAGCTTGGCGATGCGTCGGTGTTCCGGGTCTGGGGCTCTCGTGCCTTTGTTCGCGATACGTCCGCAGAAAAGCTCTCCCCCCGTGCTATCCCCAGCGTCTTCCTTGGCTTTGTCCCTGACGCACTTGGCTGGCAGTTTTACCACCCTACCTTGCGTCGTGTCTTCCCTTCTCAGGACGTCACGTTTGACGAGTCGGTACCCATTTACCGTCTCTTCCCCTACCGCTCTGCCCCTCCCCCGCTCCCGCCGCTCTTCCTTGCTCCCAGTCCCCCTCTGGTAGACTCCCTCCTACCTCAGGGTCCTGCTCCCTCAGGTGTGTCTCAGGTAGACCCTCTCCCTCGTCCTGCGCCTTTTGAGGTAGCTGTCGGCTCAGGTGCTGCTTGAGGTGCTGCGTTTAGGGGTGCTGCGTCTGGGGGTGCTGCGTCTGGGGGTGCAAGGCCGGAGGGTGCGGAGTCTGAGGGTGCTGGGTCTGGGGGTGCTGAGCCTGGGGGTGAGGAGCCTGGGGGTGCTGAGCCTGTGGTTGTGGAGCATGAGGGTACTGAGCCTGGGGGTGCTGAGTTAGAGGGTGCGGAGTCTGGGGGTGCTGAGCCTCGGGGTGTTGCTTCGTCTAGAGGTCCTGCTGGTGCTTCGCCGCGACTGTCTCCGCAGCAGCGGCGCGAGTGGTTTGTTCGGCGCGCCCACCCTCGGAGTGGAGCTACCGGAGCTGGAGACGCTGGAGCTAGAGGTGCTGGAGTTACTGCTGGAGCAGGTGGTACTGGAGGCACTGCGACAACTGGTCCTGCAGGTGCTCATACCAGGGGTACTAGAGCTGCCGGGACTGGTGGTGTTCAGGGCGCTGGAGCTGGAGTGCCTACGGAGCCTGGAGCTACTGGAGCTGGAGGCACTGGCGCTGGTGGCGCTGGAGCTGGAGGCGCTGGAGCTGCAGGAGCTGGAGCTGTTGACCCTGGAGCTGAAGGTGCTGGAGACACTGTGCGGCCGCGACCGTACTTCGTTCCCCTGCTTCAGCAGGTTCTTGGTGTCCCGTCTTCAACTAGCCTTACTCTTCCCCTCCTCTGTCCACTGCCTGACCAGTCACAGTTGCCGTTGCAGCCGACCTCTCCACTGCCTGCTCCCTCTCCTTACCCTGAGCAGTCCGGCGGTCTTACAGAGCGTTGTGAGCCAGGGTCTCGTCTTGTCTCGCCTGTTCGCACTGCTCGATGCGTTCCTCGTTCGCGTCCTCCTCCTGTCCCCAGCACACACGCTATGGCACTTCGTCCTTCCTTTGTTCCACTGCGTGCTCCTCTGCCTGCTCCTCCTGAGTCCTCTCTTCCTGAGGCCCCTGACCCTGAGTCTGTCCGCACTCGTGCTGCCAGTCCCACTATCGCTCGTCTCCTTGCCACTGGTGTCACTGACCCTTCCTTTGAATCTGCAGCTGCGTCTGCTCTCGTTGCTGAGCTGCTTGAATTTGCTGCTGCCTGTCATCTAGAATACGCCACTGCTCTTGTTGCTGAGTTTGCGTCAGCCAGTGTTCCATCCGTCGAGGGTGAGTGTGCTCTTGGCACGGATGTCCTTGAGGACAGGCAGGAGGACTTCGAGTGTCTTGCAGCTGCTGTACCTCATTTCGCTTCCATGTTGCTTGCCCCTGAGGCAGACCAGGAGGCACCAGACATCCCGACCCCGCGCTCTTACGCAGAGGCGATACGAGTCCTTACTCCTCTCAGTGGCAGGCAGCCATGGATGCCGAGATGGCATCCTAGAAGTCCACAGGCACCTACTTCGACGAGGTTCCCCCACCTGGGGCGAACATTGTCGATGGCATGTGGATTTTCAGGGTGAAGCGGCCCCCGGGTCTCCGCCTGCCTTCAAGGCGCGTTACGTTGCTCGAGGCTTCAGTCAGCGACAAGGGGTTGACTACTTCCAGACCTTCTCCCCCACTCCCAAGATGACTACTCTTTGGGGGTTGCTGCACATCGCTGCTCAGCGTGACTACGCGTTGCACTCTCTGGACTTCAGCACAGCTTTCCTGCAGGGCAGCCTACACGAGGAGATCTGGCTGCGCCGCCCACCTGGCTTCACTGGGTCGTTTCCTACAGGAACCCAGTGGAGCCTCCGGCGGCCAGTCTACGGTCTCCGCCAGGCGCCTCGCGAGTGGCACGACACACTGAGTACTACACTTGCGGCTCTTGGGTTTGCTCCTTCTACTGCTGACCTTTCGCAGTTTCTACGCACCGACACCTCGCTGCCGTCAATCTACGTCCTCATGAACGTCGACGACCTTGTCTTTGCCACTGCTGACACTGAGGCACTGACCCTTGTGAAGTCGGAGCTGCAGAAGAGACACACGTGCACCGACCTGGGTGAACTGCGCAGCTATCTTGGCTTGCAGATCACCCAGGAAAGAGCACAACGCACCATCACCCTTACTCTGTCACACATCGTGCACCAGGTCCTTCAGCGCTTCGGCTTCTAATTCTCATCGCCACAGCCCACTCCTCTGTCTACCAGCCACTCTCTCTCAGCTCCACCTTCGGACGAGTCCGTAGAGCCGAGTGGTCCGTACCCAGAGCTTGTGGGTTGCCTCATGTACCTGATGACCTACACTCGACCTGACCTCGCGTACCCTCTTAGCCTCCTGGCTCCCTACGTGGCTCCCGGTAGGCACCGAAAGGTGCACTGGGATGCTGCAAAGAGGGTACTGCGTTACTTGTGCAGTACGTCGGGCATGGGGATCGTGCTTGGAGGACGGGGTCCAGTTGTCCTCACCGGTCACGCAGATGCTTCCTCGCTTCCTGGGTTGACGACTCAGCTACGCAGCGGTCGTCACAGGGTTACACCTTCAGCCTCGGCTCTGGGTCTGTTTCTTGGCGGTCTACCCGCTTGTCTTCGGTTCTGAGCTCCAGTTGTGAGGCTGGGATCTATGCCGGGGCCATGGCTGCACAGGAGCTACGCTGGCTCACCTACCTGCTGACTGACTTGGGAGAGCAACCTCGTTCGTCTCCAGTTCTGTACGTAGACAACAAGGCCATGATTGCCTTGTGTCACGAGCACAGACTGGAGCACAGAACGAAGCAGATCGCTTTGCGATACTTCCTTGCTCGAGAGTTGCAGCAGCGTGGCCAGCTTCGTCTTGCGTACGTGGCCACTAGGGCCAACACTGCTGATATATTCACCAAGGCACTTCCGCCTGGTGATCATCAGTGTTTCTCTACTGTGTTAGGCCTTGTGCCTACTTTGCCTCACTTGCTTACTGCGTGACTTAGCTTGTACTGTGATCTTTATATATACCTGCATGCTTGCACTTGCTAGGGTATGATCACTGTATTGTTTGTTCTCTTTTATATATAACTCTGCATGTGAACTGGCCTTGTGGCCCTTTGCTTGTGCTCGGACTGTGTGGTGACTTTGTGATCCACCCTGAGCTTGCTTTGCTTTTCTTGACTGGTCTTGTGACCACTTGTTCTCCCCCACTTTGCCTATGGGGGTGTGTCAGAACATTATAGCTTTTACATTTGTGTAGGCTGTAGTGGGGTAGCCCATAAGGGGTACAACCCAACTAGGGTTAGTACTTGTACCCAACTCATTGCAAGTTCATTCATTCTCGTTCACTCATTTCAACACTAGACACAACAAAAATAGTATGTACCAATCAGTTAAGAAGTTTTTGTATTTAACCACGTTACTAGGTAATAATGTGATCAATTCATGACCTCGCATATGTATTAAAGGCTCCTGGGTTTCTTGGAGAGAATACAGATGATGGAGCAGATATCGTATGTGGCTCAAAGAACGAACCTGCAGAGTGTCTTGTAGCACCTATCGATCGTCCATATCGGTGGAAGCTGTGTCTCAGACCAGAAAAGAAGCTCCAACATCCATGACATCCAGCTTTGCAAGAAGTTTAGCCGCATTTCGCCGATCAAGGTCGTGGGGTCGAACACTAATAACCATCACACGGACCATAAAGTTCAAAAGCCTTTGGGGTTTGAAAGCTGAAGCTGTCAACTTTGACGGCTGCTCATTCATTATGTTAACAAAAATATTAAACATGCTGACCACGCTGCTGTAACTCTCGAGCAAGGAAGTAGCGCAGAGCAATGTGCTTCGTTCTGTGCTTCAGTCTGTGCTCCTGACACAAGGCAAGCATGGCCTTGTTGTCGACGTACAGAACTGGAGGAGAATGAGGCGCCTCTCCCAAGTCGGTCAGCAGGTAGGTGAGCCAGCGTAACTCCTGTGCAGCCATGGCCCCAGCGTAGATCTCAGCCTCACAACTGGAGCTGAGAAGAGAAGACGAGCGGGTAGACCCGCAAGAGACAGAACCGGAGCCAAGGCTGAAGGTGTAACCCTGTGACGACCGCTGCGTAGCCAAGTCGTCAACCCAGGAGGCGTCTGCGTGACCAGTGAGGACAACTCGAGCCCGTCCTCTAAGCACGAGCCCCATGCCCAACGTACTGCACAAGTAGCGCAAAACCCTCTTTGCAGCATCCCAGTGCACCTTTCGGTGCCTACCGGGAGCCACGTAGAGAGCCAGAAGGCTGAGAGGGTATGCGAGGTCAGGTCGTGTGCAAGTCATCAGGTACATGAGGCAGCCCACAAGCTCTGGATACAAGCCACTCGGCTCTACGGACTCGTCCGAAGGTGGAGCTGAGAGCGAGTGACCGGTAGGCAGAGGAGTGGACTGTGGCGAGGAGTACGTGAAGCCGAAGCGCTGAAGGACCTGCTGCACCATGTGTGACTGAGTCAAGGTAATGGTGCGCTGTGCTCTGTCCCGGGTGATCCGCAAGCCAAGATAGCTTGTCAGCTCACCCAGGTCTGTGCACATGTGTCTCTTCTGCAGCTCAGACTTCACGTGGGCGAGTGCCTCAGTGTCAGCAGTAGCAAAGACCAAGTTGTCTACGTACACGAGAACGTAGAACGGTGGCAGACTGGTGTCAGTGCGTAAAAACCAAGAGATTGTAGAATGGCCGCCGGAGGCTCCACTGGGTACCAGCAGGAAACGACCCAGTGAAGCCAGGTGGGCAGCATAGCCAGATCTCCTCGTGGAAGCTGCCCTGTAGGAAGGCTGTGCTGAAGTCAAGCGAGTGGATCTCGTAGTCACGCTGAGCGTCGACGTGCAGCAGTACCCGAAGAGTGGTCATCTTCGGGGTAGGGGAGAAGGTTCGGAAGAAGTCAACTCCCTGTCGCTGACAGAAGCCATGTGCAACGTAACGCGCCTTGAAGACAGGCGGAGAACTCGGCGGCCGCTTCACCCTCAAGCTCCACATGCTACTGACGATGTTCGCCCCTGGCGGGGGAACCTCGTCGACGTAGGTGCCTGTGGACTTCCAGGAAGCCATCTCGGCGTCCATGGCTGCCTGCCACTGAGAGGAGTAGGGACCCTCTATCGCCTCTACATAAGAGCGTGGGGTCGGGATGTCTGGTGCATCCGGGTCTCCCTCAGGGGCAAGCAGAATGGACACGAGATGAGGTACAGCAGCGGCAAAGCACTCAAACTCCTCTTGTCTGTCCTCAAGAACGTCCGTGCCAAGAGCACATTCACCCCCGACGGACGGAGGACAGACAGACGCAGACGCAGACTCAGCAACAAGACTAGTGGCGAAGTCTAGGCGACAGGTCTGCAGCAAAGTCAACAAGCTCAGCAACGAGAGCAGACGCAGCAGTGGACTCAAACAAAGGGTCAGCGACAGCAGTGGCTAGAAAGCGCGTGACAGTAGGACTAGCAGCACGAAGGGAGTCAGACTCCGGGTCCGTGCCGTCAGGAAGAGAGGACACAGGTGGGGACGGCAGAGGGACACGCTGTGGAGCAGTGGAAGGACGTAGTGTCATAGAGTGAGTGCCAGGGACAGGAGGAGTACGCGGACGCGAAACACGATGACCAGCGCGAACAGTGCGGACAGGCAATGCAGAACGAGACTCAGGTGACGCAGGACGAGACTCAGGCGACACAGGATGTGACTCACGCTCACGACGCTCCGTAAGACCTCTAGTCGGTCCAAAGTAAGGAGAAGGACCAGGCAGTGGAGAGGTCGGCTGTAACTGCGACTGTGACTGGACAGGCGGTGGACTCAGTAAAGGAGGAGTAGGACCACGAGAAGGCGGGAGACCAAGAACCTGCTGAAGGAGCGGAACGTAGTACGGCCGCGGCCGCGCAGCGCCTCCAGAAACAGCAGAGACAGCACCAGTACCCTCAGCTCCAGGGTCGCTAGCTACAGCTCCCGCAGCACCACTAGCTCCAGTACCTCCAGCAGCTCCAGCTCCAGAAGCACCTCCAATAGCAACAGCTCCAGCACCTACAGCTCCAACTCCTGCAGCACCACCAGCCCCAGCAGCTCCAGTACCTCCAGTACGAGCACCTCCAGGACCAGCTGCTCTAGTACCTCCAGCAGCTCCAACACCAGCAGGACCTCCAACAGCACCAGTACCTCCAGTACTACCTCCAGCAACTCCAGCACCAGTAGCACCTCCAGCAGCTCCAGCACCAGCAGCACCTCCAGCAGCTCCACCAGCACCTCTAGCACCAGCAGCACCAGCAGCACCAGCAGCACTAGCAGCACCTCGACAGCTCCGAGCGTACCACTCACAAAGCTGCTGCGGAGAGAGGGGCTCCCGCCGCGACACGACACCCGGAGGACCTCAAGACGCAGCACGCTCAGGCTCAGCACCCCCAGGCTCAGCCCTCCCAGAATCAGCACCCCCATGCTCCACACGCTCAGGCTCAGCACCCCCAGGCTCCGCACCCTCAGACACAGAAACCCCAGGCTCAGCACCCCCAGTCCCCGCACCCGCAGGCTTAGCACCCCTAGCAGCACCTGAGTCAACAGCTACCTCGACCGGCTCGGCAGGGTCTACCTGGGACACACCTGAGGGGGCAGGACCCTGAGGGGGGAGGGGGTCTACCGGAGGAGTACCTGGTGCTAGGAAGAGTGGCGGGGGGGGGGAGAGAGGCAGTGCGGTAGGGAAAGAGACGGTAGTAAGACACCGACTTGTCAAACGTGACGTCCTGAGAGGACAAAACACGACGCGAGGTGGGGTGGTAGAACTGTCACCCAGGTGCGTCAGGGGGGAAGCCAAGGAAGACGCAGGGAACAGCACGGGAGGACAGCTTGTCCGCTGAAGTATCGCGGACAAAAGCTCGAGATCCCCAGACACGGAACACAGACGCATCGCCAACCTTCCCCGTCCACCGCAGAGTAGGTGTGGTCTCCGGCAAGGAGACACGAGGCTGAAGGTTGATCGGATGCGCAGCGTACTGAACCGCGAACGGCCACAGAAAATGGGGAGCAGCCGCATGGATCATGGACGTACGAGCGATGTCCATGACCATGCCAATGCGGCGCTCAGCAATCCCATTTTGCTGTGGGGAGGCCGGAAGCGTGAACGTCTGGCGGATGCCCTCCGCACGACAGAAGGCCCTCAGAAGGTCGGAGGAAAACTCACCACCTCTGTCTGAGTGCAGACGCAGAACAGGAAGGTCCGAGCTGAAACGCTCGCTGAGCTGGCGACGGGCACCGCGGATCCAGTCGATCAACACCTCAGTGACCTCACCCTTGCTGCGCAAGGGGAAGACTGTGGTGTAACGCGAGTAGTCGTCAACGACCAGCAGGAAGTAACGCTCGTGACCCTGTCCACGGACGCGGGCTGGGCCCCACACGTCCATGTGAAGAGTCTGCAGGGGAGCCTCCGTCGCAGGGAACGTGGAGGAGTGAGGAGCGGCGCGCTGCCGGCCCTCGACACACGGAACACAGGTAGGGGCAGGCCCCGGAGGAAGGGGAGGGAGGGACCGGGGGAGACCAGAGACAAGGGTACGGGAGGCCATACCTCGAAGACGAGGCAGGGAGGGGTGACCAAGGCGGTGGTGCCAAAGGAGAGTCTCGTGTGACAGAGGACGACACGAGCAAGGGGCAGACTCAGGACTTGACCTGGACGCGGCAGCAAACACCTGACTAGACACGGCTACCTGACCAGACGCAGTGACCGGAGGAGACGCAGTAGTGAGTGTGTACAGACTCGACCCAGGCCGACGAGTGAACGTTGCCTGGTGGCGGCCCGTCTGAGAGCAAGTGCAGTGGGTCACACGCTGACCTCCAGAGGTGAACTGGTCGACCCACGTGTCCTGGAGGTCAGCTCCACTCACCAGGTTCGTAGAGAACGAGGGGAGGTGGAGTCCCGACAGCAAGCCCGACGGGGCCGCAGGACACGGTAGAACCATGGAAGAGTGCGCAAGGACTGGGCCCCCAGAGGGGTCAGCCAGGGAGACGGCGACAGGCCGACGGAGCGGCCTGAGTGTGGTGCTATCACGGAAGAAGGAGCGCGAAGCACCAGAGTCAAGTGTGAAAGTGTGCAAGGCCTCAGTAGGTACAGTACCAGAGAGAGCAGACTCACCAGCACCTGGAGCAGCAGACTCACCAGTACCTGGAGCAGCAGACGCACTAGCACCTAGAGCAGCAGCCTCAATGCCCGGGTTGGGCGGGACACTCACGTAACAGTCATCCTCAGCACTATTAGTCACAGCATACATTGCAGCAAGGATAGCATCGAAATCAAGATCAAAGATAGCAACATTCTGCCTAAGCAGATCACCCCAGCGAGGGAGCTCAACAGCGTCAGGAAACTGGGCGTGCCAGGCGTCAGTCAGGCGACCGAAGCAGCGCTGCGCAGTGTGTGGCAGCCCGCACGTCTCCCCACGACGCCCGCCGGTGCGAAGAACATAGGTGCAGGGACCAGCACCCCCAGACCTCCCACGCCCAGCGTACCACTCACGAAGCTGCTGGGCCGACGGGGTCTCATGGGAACGCGGCTGCTGCTGGCGCTGGCTACCACCAAAGACTCCACGCTGCGCGGCTGCACCTCGACCAGCACACCGCCGCCGCCACCTCCACCACTGCTGCTGCTGCCTCCACCACCGCTGCCGCTGCCTCCACCACCTCCGCCGCTGCCTCCACCACCTCCACCGCCGCCACTGAAGCCCCCACTCCCGGCACCACCCCTACCTCCACCGCCACCCCCTCCGCCTCCTCCACTGCCTCCGCCGCCGCCCCCGCCGTCCCCTCCACCACCCTTGCTCCCCGTGCCCTTGTTGTTGCGGCGCCTCCCACTAGGAGAAGATGCAGCCCCGACCTCCTCAGTGCCAACGAGGTCGACAGCAGCAGCAGAAGCAACAGAGGGGAGAAGGGGGACAGGGGAACACCCCTCAAAGAAAGGGGTGCGACGGTCGCCGCGAGAAGCACCTACAGCTAAGATACTCTTCTCTGCTCTAGCGAGGCGCTCCTCTAGCAGGTCGACAGTGAGCTCGGTGGGGCAAAGGGAGAGAAAGTGGTCCCTGACTGAAGCAAGGGAGTCAGGGAGGCGGGTGACTAGGTAGTAAAGGGTGATGTACATGGGGGGGGGTTCTTGGCACTGAACTCAGTGGGAAGGGCAGCGCGGTAGCGGGCGTCACTAGTGCGGAGGTGAGTAATGAGGTCAGCAACTGTGGCAAAGGCGGTAAGTTCAGGGAAAAGGTACGGCAGCATGAGGCGGCTGAGGGCAGCAGTGGCAGGGGAGGAGTAGCGCGCAACTACAGCGTCGTACAAAGACTTAGCAGTCTTGTACTGGCCAAAATGCGCGCGCTCAGCAGGCGGCAGGTGACTACGAACAGCAAGGCGAGCAACAGCGTCACGAGTGGTCCACTGCGAGCGAACCGTACTGTCAGCAATGGCAGCAGGTGCAGTAGAGACACCGGACGTGTGATAAAAAAGGGATACCCCATCCCTAGAGTCACACTGAAGAAAGAGCTGCAGGTCGTCAACCCATACGTCAAAGTCAACTGCACGTCCTTCAGCATCAAAGGTGAGAACAGTAGGGCTAGCCATAGCAGCAGTAGCAGCAGTAGCAGCAGTAGCAGCAGTAGCAGCAGTAGCAGTAGTAGCAGCAGTAGCAGTAGTGGCAGCAGAAGCAGTGCAAGCAGAAGGGCAGCGCGGCTCGGCAGAGCAGCGCGGCTCGGCTGGGCGGCGCGGCTCGGCAGGGCGGCGCGGTTCGGTTCCTGGCGACGCGGCGCGGCAGTAGGCGGCGCGGCGCGGCACGGCAGCGCGGGTGCTTACCAGGGGCGGGTGCAGGGCAGAGCCGCAGCTGGCTGTTTAGGTCAGGGCCGCGACCGGGGCGGCAACAGGGCAGGGCCGCGACAGGGGCGGCAGTATGGCAGAGGCCGCGACGGGCGGCGAAGACAGGGCCGCGACAGGGGCGGCAGCAGGGCAGGGCCGCGACAGGGCGGCAGTAGGGCAGGGCCGCGTCAGGGCGGCTGCAGGGCAGAGGCCGCGACGGGCGGCGAAGGCAGGGCCGCGACTGGGGCGGCAGCAGGGCAGGGCCGCGATAGGGGGCGGCTGCAGGGCAGTGGCCGTGACAGGGTGGCTGCTAGGCAGAGGCCACGACGGGCAGCAAACGGACCAACGATGGGCGGCGACGGGCCGACGACGGGCGGCAAAGGGGCCGGGATGGGCCGAGACGGGCCGGGACGGGCCGGGTCGGGCCGAGACGGGCCGGAACAGGCCGGGACGGGCCAGCGACGGGCGGCACGGGGCCGTAGTGGACGGCTAAGGCAGGGCCGCGACGCGTGGCGACGAGCCAGCGACGGGCAGCGACGGGCCGGGACGGGCCGGCTGAGACAGGGCCGCGACGGGCCAGCTAGGGAAGGGCGTGCGACGGCGCAAGTAAGGCAGGCGCGAGGCGCGCTTTGGGCAGGGCAGGAAAAAAAATGTTCGTGGTGGGCCCTAAAAAAACGTTCCCACGAGGGAACCTGCTCAGAATACCATGTTAGAATATTGACCGAATGAATGACTGAACTAGCAAACAGGTGGGTACAAGTGGGAAACCTAAAATTGTTGTACCCTATAAGAACTACCCCACTACAGCCTAGATAGACTATAGCATATATGTTTGACAAGAAAAGAGCACTTAAGACAAATAGAAATATAGAGTGATATATAGAGAGAGAGAGCGAGAGAGATGTGGTTAGCTTAGCTCTCTTCCCTCTCCCTTAACCCTTAGCCCTCTTCCCTCCAGGCTATTTAAGCCCTTCCGGTGCTCTTCCGGCCCCATTATTCATTTCTGTATTTAGTTTCGGCGGGTGAGAGCGAGAGAGATGTGGTTAGCATAGCCCTCTTCCCTCACTTAACCCTTAGCCCTCTTCCCTCCCAGGCTACTTAAGCCCTTCCAGTGCTCTTCTAGCCTCGTTATTCATTTCTGTTTTTAGTTTCGACACGAGAGGCCAAGAGAGATGTGGTTAGCATAGCCCTCTTTCCTCTCCTTTAGGCCTTAGCCCTCTTCCCCCCCATGCTATTTAAGCCCTTGCAATGCTCTTCCTAACTCATTCTTCATTTCTGTTTTAAGTTTCGGCAGCTCGGTATGGCAAAGACAGCAAAATGCAGCACAACACTACAACGAGGCATACAAACATGGCAACAAGCAGCATCAACTAAAGCGGGAAACTGCAGCACGTCTATGCGCGCAGGGTTATAGAAACTAGTCCGCCTCTAGGTTGATCAGAATCCCTGTCATGGTCCTCCACAGGGGGCGGACGACCAATGATGTTGCGCCGATCGCATTGACTCCGGTCCCTGCATGCAGGTGCTGCCTCAGAACCCGTACCGCTTCATCAACCTGTCCAACCGCCACGCCTCCCCGCGCGGGTGCAACAAACACATGCGCCAAAAGTATGGCAAGCTGCCCAGCTGCTACAAGACAATCAACTCGAGGATCGGGATCGAGAGTGCTCTCTCGGGTCTGCTGAATGGATGCATGTGCATTCACTTGAATCAATTGCAGGGCACGTAGGCACGCTGCCAAGCGCCACAACTGCCCATGACTCGCCGTGGCGACTAGAATCTGCGGGGGGAAAGACCCATCAGCTAGAAGACGGAGAGGAGCGGGCTCGGTAGGAGGAGCATCACCAACATGGCGCAGTGACACAAACTGTGCTCTCCCCGCTCCGCCTCCCGCCCCCACAAATTCCATTCAAGCAACTGGGGGGGGCCAAGGGAAAATGGGAGAGGATGCGTCGCCATCCTCTCATGCGCAGGCGCATACGGGGACGGAGCCACAGGCTGAGGTGGCGGAGCTCGCTCGTGGACAGGTGCGGGGACAAGAGCCGCAGCCAGCTGAGCCGGCGGGCCATTCTGGATAGACGACCCAGCCATCGCGGCAGCCAGCATCCCGGGAAAGTCCTCGCGCAACTGCTGCACCTCATTTGCGCGACCACGACCGCGACCGCGACCTCCCCACCAGTGGGGCAGATCAGTGCGAGGGGGATGCGTGACGACGTGGATAACTGCCCCCCCGATGAGTCGTCGCATGGCCTTGGAGCGGGCGCAACGGGCTTAGCTGGCACAGGCTCAGGGGACACCTTGTGGGCCGAATCAGGGCCGGCGCCCACCGTTGTCCCCTGCGCCGAACCTGTGATGACAACTTGGACGAGTGGTGGTGCAGCAAGCGCCAATTGTGCGACGGGAAGCGGCGCGACCAATGCTGGGATTTCGTGAGCAAGAAGGGAGAGACTTGGTGGGGCAGCAACAACACGTGGTGCAGAGAGAGCTGGCGGCGCAACCACAGCAGGAGGAGCCGGGAAGGCAGCAGTAGCGGCAGCCGCAGGAACCGGAGGGGGAGAGAGAACATTCTTATCAGTGTTACCTTGGTCAACCCCTGATTTCTCCGCCTCAGTCGCCATCGCTAGGAACGCGTTGACACCAGATGTTGGAGGACGCACGGTTGTGACCGAGAACTAGGGGAGGAGGACGTGGAAGTCTGTTGCCAGCCGCGGCCAGCCCGCTGAGAGGCGGGAGTCGTACCGGGAGTCACGGGCGTGGAAGGGGAGCGTGAGGAGGAGGTCCAGAGAACGCTTACCAGGCAGCGGCTAGGATGGCTTAAAATGAAATAGCAAGAACTAATGAAGAGGCTACTGTGTCGGGGAGTATTTTATGAGGGAGGAGAGGATTCAGCAGATTCTCCTTCAAGGGTTTAGGGTTTAGGTTTTTTTAAGCATCCAAGCATTTCGCGCTCTTATTTTTTGTGGCCCTCATACGTGTCACTGACGTTGGGGGCCTTCATGAAAGTTCTGTCGTGATGTCAAAACGGAGTAGGCGCAGGACCATCGGGCACGACGTTCGAACACCTGCAGGAAGCTGCCCTGGTCCATGCCTCTGTAGGCTCTCACCTGCACGCCCTAGTCAACACAGTGCTGAGAGGGAATTTGCCTCTGGAGGTCGAAAAGTTACTTAGAGTGTCACGTCTGATAGCCCTTAGCAAGCCGTGTCAGAATCCCAGCCACTAGACCACTGGGATATAAGGGCTTGTTAAGTAGCGGGTCAGTGCGCCCATAACCCCCCAGGACAACGAGCCTGTAACCCTTCCCTAGGATCAATCGGGGATCACCAGTGGACCTCTAATACCCCCCCGCACTGGGATACCCGAAGTGCACACACTGGGATTCGAACCCGAGACCTTCGCTCTGATACCATGTCCGAATCCCAGCTACTAGACCACTGAGATATAAGGGCTTGTTAAGTAGCGGGTCAGTGCGCCCATAACCCCTTAGGACAACGAGCCCGTAACCCTTCCCTAGGATCAATCGGGGATCACCAGTGGACCTCTGACAAGCCGGACAGAGGGACCAGGCCGATTGCCATCGGCAAGTGTATCATACGGCTAGTAGCTAAGGTAGCGCTCACACAGATAGCAGGTGGGGTGAGAGAGTTCTTCTTACCTCTGCAGTTTATAGTAGCTGTACCGAGCGGAGCAAAGGCCGTTATTCACATCACTCGCACGTTAACTGCTGCCAACCCAGGAACGCTAGTTCTACAAGCAGACCTGGCCAACGCTTTCATCGCCAAGCCATCGCAGCTGCTTTGAAGGGATCACAACTAGAGCCGCTACTGCCACTGGTCCAATTCTCATATGGCCAGTCGTCAGTCCTACACCTCGATGCCGCCTTTGAACACGCACCCCTGCGCAGCGAGACGGGAGTTCGCCAAGGTGACCCTCTCGGGCCCCTTCTATCCGCTGCTGCCATGCACCCAGCCCTAAAGGCAGCGGCGAAAGCGCACCCTGAAGGCAGCCTGATCAAGCAACATACCTTAGGTATCCCGCCTATTTGAAGGTGTCCCGCTCAGCGGCGAAGGGTTGAAGTGTCAGAATCGTAACTATGGTGTGAGACTAGGAGCCATGCTAGGGTTGAGACTAGGCATTGATGTCGAGAGAGTTTTGGCAAGGGAGAGAAGAAAGTCGAGAAGAGAAGAGTTTCACTATAGAAAGTTGGAAACATATATGCAAGGAAAAGAGAGAGGTGCACCACCAAACAAGTTTAGAAACTACATTAAGTCTACACTACAAGCAGTTATAATATAATGCATGTACTTATATTCCGACATGAAGGTGCTAGGCAGCTTCATCGGCAATACCGCAGCAATATCCGCTTTCATCCGTGCCAGCCTAGAGGCGATGAGCACGCCCCTGAGGCTGATAGAATGGATGGAACCACTGTTGGCGGGGTTTGTGCTGTCTTGGTGTATATCACGCCGTGTTTCCTACCTTGCCCGCAAGACACCGTTGCCGCACCTGCCCGGGTAGGAGTGGTCCGGTTGGGGACAGTGGCTTTTGGAGACACTGCTAGCTGCATGTGGAATTAATCAACCACGTGGCGAGGCAAAGACCTCCTGCCCATGGGCTCAAGCTTCCCTACCTGTGTTGCTCGCGGGCCTTGGACTGGCTGACCCTTCCATCGAAAGGCGCCACAGCTTCCTTCCTAGCTCTACGCAAGCACAGCAACTACTCGACTCACTGGACAGCGGAAGCATCGGCCCACTGGAGGAGACCCATGAGCAGATGCGCGGGCCTTATACCAATTCATCGCCACTTGCTGAATGGCTAGCTGAGTGCGAAGAGAACCTCCCACAGTCAGCCCAAGAACTCTTACAATCGGAGAGAAAAACCCAGACCACAGCGGCTGCTTTCATTGTCTGGATACGGGGCAGGGGATTCGTTGAATGTAGTACACCTATTCTCCTCACTTCGCCTGGAGGTCCCCCACTACGCCAATGCACTCCAGTTCCGGCTGAGGCTCCCCTTCGCAACACCCGAGGTGTGCAAATGAACGAAATAGGTGGAAATCTCCGACAAACGCCTTCCGAACCACCTGTTGCGATGCAGTACAGAGGGGGAAGGGCGGCGGGCGGGGGGAGGAAGGGGGGGGGAGGGGGGGGCAAATCAACATGCATAATGAACTTCGAGACCAATGTGTGCGCATGGCACAAGATGCCTGTTTTATGGTGCACAAGGAATTGGCCGCCTTCAGCCCCATCGAGGAGAAGACGACGGATCTGGCAATATGAGACCACTCCTCTGGGGAATAACTTCAACATGAGATTTAGCAACATCAAGCCAAACGTGATCAATAAGGGTATTCCGCACAGTAGTCGATGATTGAACGCATTGAGTCATACGTGTATTTTTTATCACTTGTACCAAAGGCTTTGGCATAGAAACATTAAATCGAAGTTGATGTCACCAATTATCATAATATGTCCAATCGAAGGAATTGCATCAAGATTTGATCGTAATGATGAATAGATAGTTGCTTGAGGCGAACGTTGATTACGATAAAGATATATTAGGAATGTATTTGGCATTGAAATATATTCCATTACAGCAAACCAAATTTTATTGTATAACTTGTGAAAAAAAAAAATCAGAGACGGGCTTATTATTGAAGGCAACAAGCATGCCACCGAAATCAGAATGTTGAGGAAATACAGAAAATGCATTCAATGCATCCCCTTGTGTCTGTTCATGTGCAAGGTGTGTCTCAAATAACACCATGAAATCAAATGATTTCATGAATGTCGTGTCACAAATGCATGTCAAGAAACTAAACGAGAATGGATGCATTGAGAAGAAAGGTGTGTCAAAGGAATGAACGAGAATGAATGAACTATGAAACAGTTGGGTACAAGTACTAACCCTAATTGGGTTGTACCCCTTATGGGCTACCCCACTACAACCCACACAAAGTAAGCACTCTATCAGTTTTGACACACCCCCATAGGCCACTGGGGGAGAATAAGAGGTCACAAGAACAGTCAAGAAAAGCAAAGCAAGCTCAGGGTGGATCACAAAGTCACCACACAGTCCGAGCACAAGCAAAGGGCCACAAGGCCAGTTCACATCCAGAGTTATATAAAAGAGAACAAAAAATACAGTAATCATACCCTAGCAAGTGTAAGCATGCAGGTATATATATAGATCACAGTACAAGCAAAGTCACGCAGTGAGCAAGTGAGGCAAAGTAGGCACAAGGCCTAACACATTAGAGAAGCGCTGATGATCACCACGCGGAAGTGCCTTCGTGAATATATCAGCAGTGTTGGCCCTGGTGGCCACGTACGCAAGATGAAGCTAGCCACGCTGCTGCAACTCTCGAGCAAGGAAGTATCGCAGAGCGATGTGCTTCGTTGTGTGCTCCAGTCTGTGCTCCTCACACAAGGCAATAATGGACTTGTTTACGTACAGAACTAGAGGAGAACGAGGCTGCTCTCCCAAGTCAGTCAGCAGGTAGGTGAGCCAGCGTAGCTCCTGTGCAGCCATGGCCCCTGCGTAGATCTCAGCCTCACAACTGGAGCTTAGAACCGAAGATGAGTGGGTAGACCGCCAGGAAACAGAGCCCGAACCGAGGCTGAATGTGTAACCCTGTGATGACCGCTGCGTAGCTGAGTCGTTAACCCAAGAAGCATCTGCGTGACCAGTGAGGACATCTGGACCCCGTCCTCCAAGCATGAGCCCCATTCCCGACGTACTGCACAAATAACGCAGTACCCTCTTCGCAGCATCCCAGTGCACCTTTCGGTGCCTACCGGGAGCCACGTAGCGAGCCAGGAGGCTGAGAGGGTACGCGAGGTCGGGTCGTGTGCACGTCATCAGGTACATGAGGTAACCCACAAGCTTTGGGTACAGACCACTCGGCTCTACAGACTCGTCTGAAGGTGGAGCTGAGAGCGAGTGGCCGGTAGACAGAGGAGTGGGCTGTGGCGAGGAGAACTGGAAGTTGAAGCGCTGAAGGACCTGGTGCACCATGTGTGACTGAGTCAGTGTGATGGTGCGCCGTGCTCTGTCCCGGGTGATCTGCAAGCCAAGATAGCTGCGTAGTTCACCCAGATCAGTGCAGGTGTGTCTCTTCTGCAACTCCGACTTCACAGAGTCAGTGCCCCAGTGTCAGCAGTGGCAAAGACGAGGTCGAAGATGTACACTAGGACGTAGAACGGCGGCAGCTACGTGTCGGTGCGTAGAAACAGCGACGGGTCAGCAGTAGAAGGAGTAAACCCCATAGCCGCAAGTGTAGTCCTCAGTGTGTCATGCCACTCGCGAGGCGCCTGGCGGAGACTGTACACTGGCCGCCGGAGGCTCCACTGGGTACCTGCAGGTAACAACCCAGTGATGTCAGGTGGGCAGCGCAGCCAGATCTCCTCGTGCAGGCTGCCCTGCGAGAAAGTTGTACTGAAGTCCAGAGAGTGCAAATCGTAGTCACACTGAGCAGCGACGTGCAGCAACACCCGAAGAGTAGTCATATTTGGGGTGGGGGAGAAGGTTTGGAAGTAGTCGACCCCATGTCGCTGACTGAAGCCTCTAGCAACGTAACGCGCCTTGAAGGCAGGCGGAGAACCCGGAGGCTGCTTCACCCTGGAAATCCACATGCCATCGACTATGTTCACCTGAGACAGGGGAACTGCGTCGACGTAGGTTCCTATGGACTTCCAGGATGCCATCTCAGCATCCATGGCTTCCTGCCACTGAGAGGAGTAAGGACCCGTAATCGCCTCTACGTAAGAGCACGGGGTCGGGATGTCTGGTGCATCTGGGTCTCCCTCAGGGGCAAGCAGCATGGAAGCGAAACGAGGTACAGCAGCTGCAAGACACTCAAAGTCCTCCTGCGTGTCCTCAAGGACGTCCGTGCCAAGAGCACACTCACCCTAAACGGACGGAGGACTAGCAGACTCAGACTCAGCAACAAGAATAGTGGCGTAGTCTAGACGACTGGCAGCAGCAAAGTCAACCAGCTAAGCAACAAGGGCAGACGAAGCAGTGGACTCAAAAGAAGGGTCAGTGACAACAGTGGCAAGGAGACGAGAGAGAGTTGGACTAGCAGCACGAGCGCGGTCAGACCGCCGGTCTGCTCAGTGTAAGGAGAAGGAGCACGCAGTGGGGAGGTTGGCTATAACGGTGGCTGTGACTGGTCAGGCGGTGGACACAGTAAGGGAGGATTAAGGCCAGTAGAATACGGGACACCAAGAACCTGCTGAAGTAGGGGAACGAAGTACGGTCGCGGCCGCAGAGTGCCTCCAGCACCAGTACCACCAGCACCCCCAGCTCCAACACCTCCATTTCCAGGGTCAACAACTCCAACACCTCCAACTCCTCCAGCTCTAGCGCCTCCCGCGCTTGTGCCTCCAGCTCCAGCGTCACCAGCTCCAGCTCCTCTAGCTCCAGCGCCACCAGCACCGCTGCCTCCAGCTCCAGCACCTCCAACACCACCATTCCCGGCAGCTCCAATACCCCTGGTACGAGCACCTCCAGGACCAGCAGCTGCAGCACCTCCGGTACCACCAGCTCCAGCAGTAACTCCAGCACCTCCAGCTCAAGTGCCTCCAGCGGCAGAGTCTCCAGCTCCTGCAGCTCCACTCCGAAGGCTTGTGCGCTGAGTAAACCACTCGCGCAGCTGCTACGGGGAGAGAGGCTCCGGTCGGGGAGACAGTCGTGGCGAAGCACCCGTGGGACCTCCAGAAGAAGCAGTACCCCGAGGCTCAGCACCCGCAGACTCAACACCCCCAGGCTCCACACCCGCAGGCTGAGCACCCCCAGAATCCACACCCGCAGGCTCAGCACCCCCAGGCTCCACACCCGCAGGCTCAGCACCCCCAGACTCCACACCCGCAGGCTCAGAACCCCCAAGCTCCACACCCGCAGGCTCAGCACCCCCAGACTCCACACCCGTAGGCTCAGCACCCCCAAGCTCCGCAACCCCAGGCTCAGCACCCCTAGACCTGGCACCCTCTGACTCAGCACCCCCAGGCTCGGCACCCCCAGGCTCCGCACCCCCAGATGCAGCTTCCCCAGACGCAGCACCTCGAGCAGCACCTGAGTCGACAGGCCCAGTACCAGGAAGAGGGTCTACCTGAGACACACCTGAGGGAGTAGGACCCTAGGGGGGGAGGGGGTCTACCGGAGGGGGACCTGGAGCAAGGATGAGCAGCAGGGGTGGGGGAGGGGCAGAGAAGTAGGGGAAGAAACAGTAAATGGGAACTGACTCGTCAAACTTGACGTCCTGAGAGGGGAAGACACGGCGTGAGGTGGGGTGGTAAACCTGCCAGCCAGGCGCGTCAGGGGGAAAGCCAAGGAAGACGCAGGGAATAGTGCGGGCGGAGAGCTTATTCGCGGACGTATCGCGAACAAAGGCACGAGAGCCCAAGACCCGGAACACCGACGCATCGCCAACCTCCCCCGTCCAACGCTTAGTCGGCGAGGTCTCCGGCAAGGAGACACGGGGCCAGAGGTTGAGCTGTTGCGCAGCGTACCGGACCGCAAACGGCCACAGAAAATGGGGAGCAGCCGCATGGATCATGGAGGTACGAGCGAGGGGAGGTCGCAAGGGGCAGCGCGCTAAGCTGCAAGGGCTGCGGGAGGGCTGCAAGGGTCAGCTAGCAAGGAAGACAGGGGCGGCTAGAGGGCCACCAGGGGCGGCGCGCGGGGCTGCAAGGGCGGCTCGCGGGCTGCAGGGGCAAGGAGCGGGCCGCAAGGGGCGGCGCGCGGGGCCTGGGATCGACGGGCGGGCTGGGGCCTAGGGTCGACGGGCGGGCCGGGCCTAGGGTCGACGGGTGGGCCGGGCCTAGGGTCGACGGACTGGCCGGGGCCTAGGGGCGACGGGCGGGCCGTGGCCTAGGGTCGACGGATGGGCGGGGCCTAAATTCGACGGGCGGGCCGGGCTAGGGTCGACGGGTGGGCCGGGCCTAGGGTCGACGAGCGGGTGTGCGGGGCAGTAGGGGCGACGGGCGGGCCTGGGCCTAGGGTCAACGGGCGCGCGGGGTAGTAGGGGTGACGGCCGGGCCGGGGCGTAGGGTCGACGGGCGGGCGGGGCCTAAAGTCGACGGGCTGGCCGGGCCTAGGGTCGGCGGGCGGGCCGGGCCTAGGGTCAACAGGCGGGCACGCGGGGCAGCAGGGTCGACGGGCGGGCCGGGGCCTAGGGGCGACGGGCGGGCCTAGGTCTAGGGTCGAAGCGCGGGCCGGGCTAGGGTCGACGGGCGGGCGCGCGGGGCAGCAGGGTCGACGGGCGGGCCGGGGCCTAGGGGCGATGGGCGGGCCTGGGCCTAGGGTCGACGGGCGGGCCGAGCTAGGGTCAACAGGCGGGCCGGGCCTAGGGTCGACGGGCGGGCCGGGCCTAGGGTCGACGGGCGGGCGCGCGGGGCAGCAGGTGCGACGGGTGGGCCGGGGCCTAGGGGCGACGGGCGTGCGGGGCCTAGGGTTGACGGGCGGGCCGCAAGGGGCGGGCGCGCCAGGCCTAGGATCGACGGGCGGGCCGCACGAGGGCGGTGCGCGGGGCAGTAGGTGCAGCACAAGGGCTGCAGAGGGCGGCGCGTGAGTCAGCAGGTCGGCTAGTGGGGCAGCGCTGTGGTGGGCCGTAAAAAAACGGTCCTAATGAAGGACCTACTCTGAAACCATGAAACAGTTGGGTACAAGTACTAACCCTAATTGGGTTGTACCCCTTATGGGCTACCCCACTACAGCCTACACAAAGTAAGCACTATATCAGTTTTGACAAGGCGGTACAAGAACTGACCCTAAATGGGTTGTACCCCTTATGAGTTACCCCACTACAACCTACACAACCTAAACATAATAATAGTTTGACACACCCCCATAGGCAAGGTGGGGGAAAACAAGGGGTCACAAGACCAGTCAGGAAAAGCAAAGCAAGCTCAGGGTGGATCACGAAGTCACCACACTCTCGAGCAAGGAAGTAACATAGAGCGATGTGCTTCGTCCTATTCTGCAGTCTGTGCTCCTGGCACAAAGCAATCATGGCCTTGTTGTCTACATACAGAACTGGAGGAGAACGAGGCCGCTCTCCCAAGTCGGTCAGCAGGTAGGTGAGCCAGCGTAACTCCTGTGCAGCCATGGCCCCTTCGTAG
The DNA here is from genome assembly GCA_947471745.1 of Closterium sp. Naga37s-1. Classification (NCBI taxonomy): domain Eukaryota; kingdom Viridiplantae; phylum Streptophyta; class Zygnematophyceae; order Desmidiales; family Closteriaceae; genus Closterium; species Closterium sp. Naga37s-1. Next base: position 2,047,721 of record CANJKZ010000195.1, on the reverse strand, counting down.
ATCTCAGCCTCACAACTGGAGCTGAGAACCGAAGACGAGCTGAAGCAGCTGATGAAGATTCTTTTTGCCCCGGGCAGCTTGATGCCGCCAGGGGTGGGTGCGGGTGCGGGGAGCGGGGAAGTGGGAGGGGCGAGTGGGGGTTTAGGTGGATCCAGCCTCATGCGCCATCACCACCATCATCAACACCACCATAACCACCATCACCAGCAGCGCTACCAGCAGCAGCAGCAGGCACCGTCTTCCACATGCCCCACATGCGCGGCCTGTGCATCCCCCCATGCCCCCCGCAGCGGCACCAGCAGTCCTCTGCTCTTCGCTGCTGGCGGGGGTGCCATGCCCCGCGGCTACCCTGGCGACAGCACTCCCATGGGAGGGGCAGGCGCACAGGGAGGGGCAGCAGGTGCAGGAGCAGCCTGCGGGGGGAACAGGGCATCTCACATGGCGGGGAGCATAATAGGCGACACCATCACGGGCACGATAGCGGATGGGCTCATAGGAGCCGCCAGCGGCAGCACCTCCCTCGTCGGCCGCATTGCCAGCAGCGCTGCGGGCGCCCTCATCTCCGACAGCTGGCGCTCTCTGGTTGGTGGGGACGCAGCAGGTGCGGGGACAGGAGCGGGTGGGGGAGGCGGGTGGTGGACGCCACAGACGGGCATCATGCCCGGCCTCTCCCACTCTTCCACCTCTGCTGCCCCCGCTGCTCCCACTGCCTACAGCCTGGGAAGACTGTTCAGCAGCTTCGGGAGCACCAACCCTAGCAGCAGGGGCGGCATGGGCGGGGTGCCAGCGGGGGTGAGCAAGAGCGTGGCGGAGCTGCTGCACGACTCCGTGCCCATCCGCCTCGCCACGCCCTCCAAGTCCAACCTCCTACTCCACTCCTCCCCTGACCTGGGCCGGTCCAATCTCAGCCCTGCACGGGCCAGGCCTGCAGGTGTGGCTTCTGGGTCAGGGGCGTGGCCGGTGTCTGGCAGCGTGGGGAAGAGTAACAGTGAGGGCGGCCTAGCAGGGAGACCGGGGATGGGAGGTGGGGTGTCAGGAGCTAAGACAGGAGGAGGCATGGGAAGAGCAGGGGAGGAGGGCGAGGCGCAGGGGGTGGTGAGTGTGATAGACATCCCCGAGTCGCTGGGGCTGCTGCAGCACCTGCGCCAGCTGTCGCTGCACATCAACAACCCGCGCCAGCAGGTGCGCCTGCCCGACTCCATCGGCCGCCTCTCCCTGCTGGAAGACCTGCACCTCGCCTTCCCCCTGCCCGCCTTCGTGCCACCCTCCCTCTGGTCGCTGCCGTCGCTGCAGCGCCTGTCCCTGGCGGGGTGGAAGGGCCTCGCCTTCCTGCCCAACTGCCTGGACGACCTCTCCAGCCTGCGCTCGATGCACCTGCGCTGCCACGATCTGCTCGACCTCCCGCCCTCCGCCGCGCGCCTGCAGCACCTCACAGAGCTGCTGTGGGAGACACCGCGCCGTGGCAAGGACCATGGGGTTGCTGCTGGGGGTGGAGGTGGGGGTGGGGGTGGGAGTCTGTTTGGGGATCACTACCAGCACCAGCAGCAGCAGCAGCAGCAGCAGTCGCTGGAGAGTGCGTCGGTGCCGCCATCGCTGGGGCTGTTCACGCAGCTGCAGCACCTCACACTGCGCAACGCCACCTTCCTGCCGGATGACCTGCAGCTGCTCGCGCCCAATCTCACGCACCTGCAGGTGTGGGGCGCCCACGGCCACCTGCGCTTCCTCCCGCACTCACTGCTGCGCCTGCGCCGCCTGCACCACCTCGACCTGCGCGGCGCCTTCTCCCTCGTGCCACCTGGCATCGGCTGCCTCAAGGAGCTGACTCAGCTCTGCCTTGTCAGCGGGTCGCTGGAGAGCCTGCCGCCGTCCATGGCTGAGCTGGCAAGCCTGGAGGAGCTGCGATTGGACGGGTGCTCGGGCGATCTGCAGCTGCCCGACATGCTCTTTGCCCGCCTCAAGCGCCTGCGCTCACTCTCCCTGCCCACCAACGCCGCCTCCACTGTGCCGCGCGGCCTCACCCTGCTCACCTCGCTCGCCTCCCTCTCCATCGAGTGCTCTGCCTCCGTCCCCACGCCGCAACCAGCCGCCGCTCTTGCCGTCCCCGACCCCCTGCCGCTCACGCCTCCACCGCCCCCAACACCTGCCGCTGCCATCTTCAGCGCCCTCGCTGCCTCCTTCTCCCCACCACCACCTTCTCAATCCCGCTCGCCACACCGCTCCCCCTCACCCATCCCCTCCATGACCCCCCTCCCTCCGCCCTCCTCTCCTCTCACCGACTTCTGGGACCCATCCCGCCTGCCGCCTGCACCCACCGCCCTGCCATCCACATCAGTGCTCCCTCTGGCCTTTGGCTCACTGGCCAGTCTGCGCTCACTGCGCCTGCTGTGCCCGCATGTCACGGCCCTGCCGCCCACCTTCGTCGCTCTACCCCGCCTGGAGGACCTGCAGCTGCGCTTCTCGGGCTCGCTGCCGCGCTCCTTCGGTGCGCTCACATCTCTGCGCTCGCTCGTGCTCGACAGCCCCAAGCTCTACGCACTGCCCGAGTCCATTGGCAACCTCTCCCTGCTCACCTCGCTCACGCTCACCTGTGCGCACCTCACCCTGCTGCCCGTCTCCATCGGCCAGCTCACAGCGCTGCGCTCGCTCAAGATCATCCAGTGCCACTGCCTCGAGTCCCTCCCCTCCTCCCTCTCTGCCCTGGCCAGCCTCTCCCTCCTTGACGTGTGCTGTGACAATCTCAACTGGCTGCCAGTGTCCTTGGGTCGCCTGTCTGCGTTGGAGGACCTCTCCCTGGCCAGCAAGAGCCTCACGCAATTGCCCGACAATTTCGGGCAGCTGCAGCATTTGCGACTGCTGCGGCTGGACTGCCCGGCCCTTGAGAGCCTGCCTGCAACGTTTTGGCAGCTGCCTGGGTCGGTGCGTGTGGACATGAGTGCGCAGTTGAAGCAGCGGTTGCAGCAACAGCAGCAGGACCGGCTGCACCAGGAGCAGCAGCGACTGGAGCAGGTTTGGCTGCAGCAGCAACAACAGCAATTCCAGTTGCAGCAGCAGTTGCAGCTGCAGCAGCAGGTGTTGCAGCAGCAGTTGCTCCAGCTTCAGCAGCAGTGAATAAGTGTGGTGGTACCGTGGTTGTGTTTGGTACAGTATTAGCCTTTTATATTATGGTAATCAAAGAATCTGCACCCTTATTCGTGTCCTGCTGATCTATTAGCATTTTATTTTTGTCGTATTCCTCCGGATATCAGGCTCGCTCTCAGGATTTAATTAAATAGGAACATTTTTTTTTATAGCATGGTAGGAACTTTTTTTTTTATAGCACGGTAGGAACATTTTTTTTATAGCACGATAGGAAAGGAACATTTTTTTTTTAATAGCATCCCGCCTTCCTCTGAAGAAAAAAACGATTCAAGTTGTAGCATGAGACTGTTGAAATCTAAGCAAAACACCGTAGCTTGAAAGAGTTGCATAGGATTATTCATTGTGGTACACGTTAAAATCAAGTGCACATTCATGCAAGGGTGCGGAACCACGCAAGCAACTTGGAAAGTCCAGTATCCAGTGCCTGATTACGCTTCTCATAGCCTATGGGGGGGCAGCCGGGAAAACAAAGACAGGATATACTGGTGAAGGTGAAAGGGAATGATGAGTACCTTGCAAGGCGAGGAGCTCCCAACAACACCATGAGAGGGGCAGGAGTTGACAGGAAGATCAGCAGCTTTGGTTTCGTAAGAACGTGTCCTCCCCAGTCGCGTTGAATCAGCCGTGCCTTGGTTCCGATTAATCCCATAGCAGCAGTCTGGAGTACTTCTCTTCCCACAAACACTCCAATTTTCATATCTCCTAGCTATGGCTCACACTCACCTAACCCCCATACTCTAAACCTACCCAGCCAGTCACCCAGGCGTGGCACTCACCCAGGCTCGGCACTGACCCAGGCTCGGCACTCATCCATCCAGGCTCGGCACTCACCAAGGTCAGCGGCGACGCGGTGAGCGCACATGATGCCGGAGAAGGCCACCGCAATGACCCCCTGCCCCGGGAAGCAGCTGTCGCCCACACAGTACAGCCCCGGCACTTGCTGTAGCGTGGACGGGTGGTGGCGGCACGGAACACAGGCAAGAGAGACTGATGAGTGTGCAACGATATAACCCACTTTCCTCTTCTCTCCTTCCTCCCACTTGATCCTTCCGCAACAATTTTTCTTCCAACATCATCCAACCCGCAACGCTATCATGAATTGTAATTACAATGGCGCATCAAAGGACTCAACATGCGGCGGCATGAAGGGCGGCATGCGGCGGCATGAAGGGCGGCACGCCAAAGGGTGGGGGTGGGAGCGAACCGTGGTGTTGAAGGGCATCCCAAGCAGCCCCAGCGGGTGGCGCGCGGGAATGGGGCCATACGTGCCATCCACCCGGTTCAAGAAACGCCGGTGCGTGCGCGGCGTGCCCACCTGCCATATGGGTGTGGGGTTGGGGAGAAAGGAGGGATAAGGACGAGATGGGGATGGGATGGGATAGAGATGGAATGGGATGGGGATGGATGGGATGGGGATAGGGATATGGTAATGGGGAAGGAGCTGGCAGGTAATGGTGATGGTGGTGGAAAAATGAAGGGAGTGAGAGTGGAGGAATGCTGGCTTTAGAAGAAGTCAACGAAATAATACCCACTTCCATAGATACCATGCACTTCCATAGATACCATGCACTTCCATAGATACCATGCACTTCCATAGATACCATGCACTTCCATAGATACCATGCACTTCCATAGATACCATGCACTTCCATAGATACCATGCACTTCCATAGATACCATGCACTTCCATAGATACCATGCACTTCCATAGATACCATGCACTTCCATAGATACCATGCACTTCCATAGATACCATGCACTTCCATAGATACCATGCACTTCCATAGATACCATGCACTTCCATAGATACCATGCACTTCCATAGATACCATGCACTTCCATAGATACCATGCACTTCCATAGATACCATGCACTTCCATAGATACCATGCACTTCCATAGATACCATGCACTTCCATAGATACCATGCACTTCCATAGATACCATGCACTTCCATAGATACCATGCACTTCCATAGATACCATGCACTTCCATAGATACCATGCACTTCCATAGATACCATGCACTTCCATAGATACCATGCACTTCCATAGATACCATGCACTTCCATAGGTACCATGCACTTCCATAGATACCATGCACTTCCATAGATACCATGCACTTCCATAGATACCATGCACTTCCATAGATACCATGCACTTCCATAGATACCATGCACTTCCATAGATACCATGCACTTCCATAGATACCATGCACTTCCATAGATACCATGCACTTCCATAGATACCATGCACTTCCATAGATACCATGCACTTCCATAGATACCATGCACTTCCATAGATACCATGCACTTCCATAGATACCATGCACTTCCATAGATACCATGCACTTCCATAGATACCATGCACTTCCATAGATACCATGCACTTCCATAGATACCATGCACTTCCATAGATACCATGCACTTCCATAGATACCATGCACTTCCATAGATACCATGCACTTCCATAGATACCATGCACTTCCATAGATACCATGCACTTCCATAGATACCATGCACTTCCATAGATACCATGCACTTCCATAGATACCATGCACTTCCATAGATACCATGCACTTCCATAGATACCATGCACTTCCATAGGTACCATGCACTTCCATAGATACCATGCACTTCCATAGATACCATGCACTTCCATAGATACCATGCACTTCCATAGATACCATGCACTTCCATAGATACCATGCACTTCCATAGATACCATGCACTTCCATAGATACCATGCACTTCCATAGATACCATGCACTTCCATAGATACCATGCACTTCCATAGATACCATGCACTTCCATAGATACCATGCACTTCCATAGATACCATGCACTTCCATAGATACCATGCACTTCCATAGATACCATGCACTTCCATAGATACCATGCACTTCCATAGATACCATGCACTTCCATAGATACCATGCACTTCCATAGATACCATGCACTTCCATAGATACCATGCACTTCCATAGATACCATGCACTTCCATAGATACCATGCACTTCCATAGATACAATGCACTTATACCAAATCCACTCACGTCCATGAGCTCAACTCACGTCCATGAGCTCAACTCACGTCCATGAGCTCAACTCACGTCCATGAGCTCAATTCACGTCCATGAGCTCAACTCACGTCCATGAGCTCAACTCACGTCCATGAGCTCAACTCACGTCCATGAGCTCAACTCACGTCCATGAGCTCAACTCACGTCCATGAGCTCAACTCACGTCCATGAGCTCAACTCACGTCCATGAGCTCGACTCACGTCCATGAGCTCGACTCACGTCCATGAGCTCGACTCACGTCCATGAGCTCGACTCACGTCCATGAGCTCGACTCACGTCCATGAGCTCGACTCACGTCCATGAGCTCAACTCACGTCCATGAGCTCAACTCACGTCCATGAGCTCAACTCACGTCCATGAGCTCAACTCACGTCCATGAGCTCAACTCACGTCCATGAGCTCAACTCACGTCCATGAGCTCAACTCACGTCCATGAGTTCAACTCACGTCCATGAGCTCAACTCACGTCCATGAGCTCAACTCACGTTCATGAGCTCAACTCACGTCCATGAGCTCAACTCACGTCCATGAGCTCAACTCACGTCCATGAGCTCAACTCACGTCCATGAGCTCAACTCACGTCCATGAGCTCAACTCACGTCCATGAGCTCAACTCACGTCCATGAGCTCAACTCACGTCCATGAGCTCAACTCACGTCCATGAGCTCAACTCACGTCCATGAGCTCAACTCACGTCCATGAGCTCAACTCACGTCCATGAGCTCAACTCACGTCCATGAGCTCAACTCACGTCCATGAGCTCAACTCACGTCCATGAGCTCAACTCACGTCCATGAGCTCAACTCACGTCCATGAGCTCAACTCACGTCCATGAGCTCAATTCACGTCCATGAGCTCAACTCACGTCCATGAGCTCAACTCACGTCCATGAGCTCAACTCACGTCCATGAGCTCAACTCACATCCATGAGCTCAACTCACGTCCATGAGCTCAACTCACGTCCATGAGCTCAACTCACGTCCATGAGCTCAACTCACGTCCATGAGCTCAACTCACGTCCATGAGCTCAACTCACGTCCAAGAGCTCAACTCACGTCCATGAGCTCAACTCACGTCCATGAGTTCAACTCACGTCCATGAGCTCAACTCACGTCCATGAGCTCAACTCACGTTCATGAGCTCAACTCACGTCCATGAGCTCAACTCACGTCCATGAGCTCAACTCACGTCCATGAGCTCAACTCACGTCCATGAGCTCGACTCACGTCCATGAGCTCGACTCACGTCCATGAGCTCGACTCACGTCCATGAGCTCAACTCACGTCCATGAGCTCAACTCACGTCCATGAGCTCAACTCACGTCCATGAGCTCAACTCACGTCCATGAGCTCAACTCACGTCCATGAGCTCAACTCACGTCCATGAGCTCGTCTCACGTCCATGAGCTCGACTCACGTCCATGAGCTCGACTCACGTCCATGAGCTCAACTCACGTCCATGAGCTCGACTCACGTCCATGAGCTCGACTCACGTCCATGAGCTCAACTCACCTCCATGAGCTCAACTCACGTCCATGAGCTCAACTCACGTCCATGAGCTCAACTCACGTCCATGAGCTCAACTCACGTCCATGAGCTCAACTCACGTCCATGAGCTCGACTCACGTCCATGAGCTCGACTCACGTCCATGAGCTCAACTCACGTCCATGAGCTCGACTCACGTCCATGAGCTCGACTCACGTCCATGAGCTCAACTCACCTCCATGAGCTCAACTCACGTCCATGAGCTCAACTCACGTCCATGAGCTCAACTCACGTCCATGAGCTCAACTCACGTCCATGAGCTCAACTCACGTCCATGAGCTCAACTCACGTCCATGAGCTCAACTCACGTCCATGAGCTCGACTCACGTCCATGAGCTCGACTCACGTCCATGAGCTCGACTCACGTCCATGAGCTCGACTCACGTCCATGAGCTCGACTCACGTCCATGAGCTCGACTCACGTCCATGAGCTCAACTCACGTCCATGAGCTCAACTCACGTCCATGAGCTCAACTCACGTCCATGAGCTCAACTCACGTCCATGAGCTCAACTCACGTCCATGAGCTCAACTCACGTCCATGAGCTCAACTCACGTCCATGAGCTCAACTCACGTCCATGAGCTCAACTCACGTCCATGAGTTCAACTCACGTCCATGAGCTCAACTCACGTCCATGAGCTCAACTCACGTTCATGAGCTCAACTCACATCCATGAGCTCAACTCACGTCCATGAGCTCAACTCACGTCCATGAGCTCAACTCACGTCCATGAGCTCAACTCACGTCCATGAGCTCAACTCACGTCCATGAGCTCAACTCACATCCATGAGCTCAACTCACGGCCATGAGCTCAACTCACGTCCATGAGCTCAACTCACGTCCATGAGCTCAACTCACGTCCATGAGCTCAACTCACGTCCATGAGCTCAAGTCACGTCCAAGAGCTCAACTCACGTCCATGAGCTCAACTCACGTCCATGAGTTCAACTCACGTCCATGAGCTCAACTCACGTCCATGAGCTCAACTCACGTTCATGAGCTCAACTCACGTCCATGAGCTCAACTCACTCACGTCCATGAGCTCGACTCACGTCCATGAGCTCGACTCACGTCCATGAGCTCAACTCACGTCCATGAGCTCAACTCACGTCCATGAGCTCAACTCACGTCCATGAGCTCAACTCACGTCCATGAGCTCAACTCACGTCCATGAGCTCAACTCACGTCCATGAGCTCAACTCACGTCCATGAGCTCGACTTACGTCCATGAGCTCGACTCACGTCCATGAGCTCAACTCACCTCCATGAGCTCAACTCACGTCCATGAGCTCAACTCACGTCCATGAGCTCAACTCACGTCCATGAGCTCAACTCACGTCCATGAGCTCGACTCACGTCCATGAGCTCGACTCACGTCCATGAGCTCGACTCACGTCCATGAGCTCAACTCACGTCCATGAGCTCAACTCACGTCCATGAGCTCAACTCACGTCCATGAGCTCAACTCACGTCCATGAGCTCAACTCACGTCCATGAGCTCAACTCACGTCCATGAGCTCGACTCACGTCCATGAGCTCGACTCACGTCCATGAGCTCAACTCACGTCCATGAGCTCAACTCACGTCCATGAGCTCAACTCACGTCCATGAGCTCAACTCACGTCCATGAGCTCAACTCACGTCCATGAGCTCAACTCACGTCCATGAGCTCAACTCACGTCCATGAGCTCAACTCACGTCCATGAGCTCAACTCACATCCATGAGCTCAACTCACGTCCATGAGCTCAACTCACGTCCATGAGCTCAATGGCATTGGAGAGGCCGGGGAAGAGCGTCTTCTCGAGGCGCGCGATGATTTGCTCCGCCACCTGCTGCTTCTTTGCGCTGTACTCCTCCGTGCTCATGCCCTGCCACGTGGGGTGCCGTGCACGTTGCATGCTCGGAGATGTTTGGATGATGCACGTTGCATTGTACTGTTGTGCTGACAGCAGAGGGGCAGTCGGTAAATACAGCACACAGCAGCGCAGGACAGTGGAAGTAAAGAAGAAGTAATCCCCATGCACCTGCCAGTCATGCATCCCACCTGCCAGTCATGGATCCCACCTGCCATTCGTGCATCCCACCTGCCAGTCATGCATCCCACCTGCCAGTCATGCATCCCACCTGCCAGTCATGCATCCCACCTGCCAGTCATGCATCCCACCTGCCAGTCATGCATCCCACCTGCCGGTCATGCATCCCACCTGCCAGTCATGCATCCCACCTGCCAGTCATGCATCCCACCTGCCAGTCATGCATCCCACCTGCCAGTCATGCATCCCACCTGCCACTCGTGCATCCCACCTGCCACTCGTGCATCCCACCTGCCAGTCATGCATCCCACCTGCCACTCGTGCATCCCACCTGCCAGTCATGCATCCCACCTGCCAGTCATGCATCCCACCTGCCAGTCATGCATCTCACCTGCCAGTCATGCATCCCACCTGCCAGTCATGCATCCCACCTGCCACTCGTGCATCCCACCTGCCACTCGTGCATCCCACCTGCCAGTCGTGCATCCCACCTGCCACTCGTGCATCCCACCTGCCACTCGTGCATCCCACCTGCCACTCGTGCATCCCACCCGCCAGTCGTGCATCCCACCTGCCACTCGTGCATCCCACCTGCCACTCGTGCATCCCACCTGCCAGTCGTGCATCCACGCGGTGGTGAAGACGTGCAGAATGTGCCGCCCCGCCGGCGCCAGCGACGGGTCCAGCACCTGAGGGGCGAGGCAGAGGGCGTGGCAGGAGGGCAAGGCAGGGGGGCGAGGCAGGGGGGCGTGGCAAAAGGGCAAGGCAGGGCAGCGAGGCAAGGAGGCGTGGCAGGGGGGCGAGGCGGAAGGAGGTTGGCAGAACGGCGAGGCGAGCAGTAATAAAGTACCAGTTACAGAGGAGTGTAGAGTGGAATAGGACATGTGACATACGAAGTACATAGGGATATCCCCCTTGCAGCCAGCTGCTCTCATACGGCTTACAGTGGGGATGCTGAGGAAGATGCTCTCATACGGCTTACAGTGGGGATGCTGAGGAAGATGCTCTCATACGGCTTACAGTGGGGATGCTGAGGAAGATGCTCTCATACGGCTTACAGTGGGGATGCTGAGGAAGATGCTCTCATACGGCTTACAGTGGGGATGCTGAGGAAGATGCTCTCATACGGCTTACAGTGGGGATGCTGAGGAAGATGCTCTCATACGGCTCCTCCATGCGCCCCCACTCGCTCTGCACTCACACCACATGCACCACGCATGGGCACGAAACACAGGAACATAGAGAGACAGATTGTGAGGCACGAAACAAGTGGTGCACGCGTCACTTCCGGGTTTGGGGTTTAGGGTTCCTCAAATGCTCACACACGGAGGCACTCACCTCCAGCACGAGGTGGTGGCACTCAGTGCCGGGTGGCAGCGCGTGGGCCTTGACACCGAGGTGCATGGAGAGGAAGGAGGGCGCCTGGCGGTACCGCTGCTGGAACTGCCTCTCCTCCTCCGGCATGCGCTCCAACGGTACCAGCTTGCCTGCCCGCCCCGAGAGGGGGGGGGGGGGGTTGTGGGTTGGGAGATGAGGGGGGAGTGGTGTACGGGAGAGGGGGGGATGAGAGGAATTGCAACGATGGGTGGCGGGTGACTGCAGCGTGTGATACGGTTTCAGGGTGCAGGCGCCAGGCCCCTGAAAGGCATGAGACAGTGGCTTAAAGGCAGCTGGCAGCAGCCGTGCCGTGATGAAAGGTGGAAGGGGAGAGTGAAGAGGAACGTGGAAGGATGGTGAAAGGGGGTGAGAACAGTGCCGAAGGAGGGTGGACGAGGGGAGGAGGAAAGGAGGAGGGCGAAAGGAGGGTGAGAGGAGGGCGAGAGGAGGGTGAGAGGAGGGCGAGGGGAGGGTGAGAGGAGGGCGAGAGGAGGGTGAGAGGAGGGCAGGAGGAGGGTGAGAGAGGAGGGCGAGAGTGGAGCGGAGGGGGAGAGCAGTTAGTGTACCGAAGGTGTCCCATCGGGTGGCGTTGGAGACAACGGTCTTGGCCCTCACTGTGCGCCCGTCACTGAGCTTCACGCCCGCCTGCCGGTCCGTGCCAGGAGGACGAGGGGAGGAGCCAGAAGGGAAATGTCAAGATAAATGATGGGACGGATGATGATGGCGTACATGATGGGACGGATGATGATGACGTACATGATGGGACGGATGATGATGGCGTACATGATAGGACGGATGATGATGGCGTACATGATAGGATGGATGATGATGGCGTACATGATGGGACGGATGATGATGGCGTACATGATGGGACGGATGATGATGACGTACATGATAGGACGGATGATGATGGCGTACATGATGGGACGGATGATGATGGCGTACATGATGGGACGGATGATGATGGCGTACATGATAGGACGGATGATGATGGCGTACATGATAGGACGGATGATGATGACGTACATGATGGGACGGATGATGATGGTGTACATGATGGGAGGTGAATGTTGGCGATTCATTGGGGCGAGGTAAGGACATGGTAGGAGCAGCAAGGCGGGTTGCTGTAGGTGCCCGACAGAATCTGAGAGAGGTGTTTCCCTTCCAGCGCTGGCAGCAGCAAGCAGCGTGACACAAGTGGTTGCTCCCACTGCACTGCAGGCAGCTAGTCTAGTCGCCTTTCATCCTCTCTTCCCCACCACACACGACGCCAAGCAAGCACTCACAGCGCGGCCGTGGTGGTCGAAGAGCAGCTGCGTGACGTTGGCCTTGTACCGCACCTCTCCCCCGCGCTCCACCAGCCCCGCCACCAGCTCCTGTGCGATGCGCCCCACGCCGCCGCGCGGGTAGTTGATGCCGCCGTAGTGCCGGTCGCACAGCACCTGCCGGGCTCACATGGAAGGCAGTTAAGGACGCGTTACCATTTCCTCCGATCCTACACACGATCGAGATTCTGAATTTGCAATACCGACACTGACGCACAAACGCGCATCTCGTAACACACGTGGCACTGCAGGGTTTCCCCCGAATCGGCCTGTACAAGCAGGGTAGTCAAGGCACTCGTGACACAGCTTCGCCACACACCTCGTAACCAGGCTAGCGAAATTGCCTTCCCACAATTCCAATTCGCGCCTGTTTCTCTCACGAAATCGTACCTTTCACCTAACCACAAGTGATCGTGCCTGGTAGGCTCACATCGCGCATGGGCTGGGGGGATCAATTAAAGCACACCGTCCACCTCTGCTTCAATGAAGTCAAGATGATACAGTGGCATACTGTAGCACTACTGTAGGCTGACGTCATGCTGATTACTAGCACGATCGATCTGCAATCGATCGCGGGGCACGATCGATTGCGTCCTAAGGAAGGGGTGAGGGGCGATTGGGGCAGGGGTGAAGGGCGTTGGGGGCAGGGGTGGGTGAGGGGCGACTGTAGAAGGGGTGAGGGGCGAGTGGGGCATGGGTGAGGGGCGAGTGGGGCATGGGTGAGGGGCGAGTGGGGAAGGGGGATGAGGGTAAGAGCATCCTTGTGAGGGTAAGAGCATCCGTGTGAGGGTAAGAGCATCCTTGTGAGGGTAAGAGCATCCTTGTGAGGGTAAGAGCATCCTTGTGAGGGTAAGAGCATCCTTGTGAGGGTAAGAGCATCCTTGTGAGGGTAAGAGCATCCTTGTGAGGGTAAGAGCATCCTTGTGAGGGTAAGAGCATCCTTGTGAGGGTAAGAGCATCCTTGTGAGGGTAAGAGCATCCTTGTGAGGGTAAGAGCATCCGTGTGAGGGTAAGAGCATCCTTTGTTGTAATTTCATATTTCATACAACATACATAGGCTAGAAGTGTAGCACATTTATAAATGGGGGGGTTGCTTAGTGTACCCTCCAACCACATTTTGTGGTTGGTTGGGATTGGTCCTTAGCTCAACCAATCCCAACCAACACACATTTGTGGTTGCTTGGGTCACAAGCAAGCTCACCCATTGGCCAACTTATTGGCCAATAGGGTAAGCTTGCCTCTCATCTCTCTCTTGCTCATTGTTTGTACTAAAGAGCCTCTTGGCTCATTATTCAATGTATCAATTCTCTCTCTTCTAACATGGTATCATGAGCTAATGGCTCACGCCTACCTCCCTCGGTCCTTAGGCCACCCTCTCCTCCCCGTTCCTCAGATCTAGCCCCACCCACGGAGCTGCCCTCCCTTCACGCGCCCTTTAGGCGCTGTCCTCCCTCCCCGTGCGCCCCCTAAGGCGCTGCCCTCCAAGGCACGTCCAGATCTGCAACTCCAGCGCCCAGATCTGCACTCCCCGCGCTCAGATCTGCAACTCCAGCGCCCAGATCTGCACTCCCCGCGCTCAGATCTGCAACTCCAGCGCCCAGATCTGCACTCCCCGCGCTCAGATCTGCAACTCCAGCGCCCAGATCTGCACTCCCCGCGCTCAGATCTGCAACTCCAGCGCCCAGATCTGCACTCCCTGCGACCAGATCTACTCCTCCCGCGCCTAGATCTGATCATTCCGCGCCCAGATCTGGATTCCGCGCCACCAGATCTCCTCCTCCCGCGCCCAGATCTGAACATTTCGCACCCAGATCCGCCCTCCGCGCGCTCATATCTGCCCTTCGCGCAACCAGATCTGCACTCCGCGCGACCAGATCTGCCCTCCGCGCGACCAGATCTGCCCTCCGCGCGACCAGATCTGCCCTCCGCGCGACCAGATCTGCCCTCCGCGCAACCAGATCTGCATCTCCCGCGCTGAAATCTGACCATTTCGCGCCCATCTCTGCACATCCCGCTCGTTTGCCGCGGGCTGTCCCGCGTGCATTCGCCACGGGCTTCCCAGTCGCACGGCTGCCCTCTTCGTCCCCTCCCCCCCCCCCCTCTCTCCCTTCCTCCTCCCATTGTACCCGCAGCAGCATCATCAGCGGCACCTCAACGGCACCACCAGCAGCACCCTCCCCCCTTTCCTCCCCCATAGCATCGCCCTCCTCCTCCTCCACCCAACCCACCCTCCGCTCCTCCCTTCCTCCTCCCATCCTACCTGCAGCAGCACCAGCAGCAGCACCAGCAGCGGCACCACCAGCAGCACCCTTCCCCCTTGCCTCCCCCATAGCATCGCCCTCCTCCTCCACCATCCTCCTCCTCCCATCCTACCTGCAGCAGCACCAGCAGCAGCACCTGCAGCGGCACCACCAGCAGAACCCTTCCCCCTTGCATCCCCCATAGCATCGCCCTCCTCCTCCTCCACCTTCCCCACCCTCCGCTCCTCCCTTCCTCCTCCCATCCTACCCGCAGCAGCATCCGCAGCGGCACCAGCTGCAGAACCAGCAGCGGCACGGGCAGCAGGGCCAGCAGCAGCATTGGCAACGGTACCCTCGCACCATCCTCCTCCTGCCCTAGCCTCTACCCACCCTCATCTCTATGGCATCGTCGTCCGATTCTTCCGTCGACCTTGCCACTGTTGACGCACTCGAGTTGCTGCCTGACAACTCTGCTGCTAATTGACACTCTTATGCTCATTCCGTTGAGGTGCTCCTCTCCTCTGTTGTGGTCAGCGGCTACAACCTTCGCTCGGTTGTCTTTCAGGAAGGCGGTGGACTTCAGCCCGTGGCCCCCACCGCTCCTACTGGACCTGCCCCCGCCCACCCTGGCGCCGAGCCCTCTCCCCCCGGTGATCCTCCCACCTTCGCGCCGAATGTCAACGACCCGCAGAGCTCGGAAACCGCCATTCGCACCTACCGCACCAATCTCCAAGAGCACCTGCGCCTGCAATTGCGTTACGAGGACGACAGGCGCATCTATGACGAGGCCGCTGCCCGCTACAACAAGTATCAGGAGGACCTGGACACCTACACTGCAGAACTTGCAGACTACACCACGAAAATTAATGCCTGGCGGGTTGCTGATCGGCGTGCGCTTGCCATTCTTCTCGCCACCATCCCCTCCTCCCTCAAACGCGAGCTCTCACCTACCTCCTCCTCCCACCTGTGGCGACTGCTAGTCGACCTTTTCGATCGGCAGGACGTTGCCACTCTTTACGCCCTTATCAAGGAGTTTGGAACTCTCTCCATGGATTCCACTTCTGGCGCAGCTGCTTTCACTCGCCGTGTCTTAGACCTTGCTTGGCGCCTTGCAACACTCGATGTGGTGTACCCGGACACCGTCATCTGCTGCCACCTCCTCGAGGGCCTCACACCTGCCTTCGACGCTCACAAGCTTGCTTACATGCAGCTTATCTCCAAGCACCACACCCCTGCCGAAGTCGCTCAGTGGATTATCACCACCGAAGCTGAGATCCTCCGCCACTCTTCCTCCACAGCCGCAGCAGCCCAGTCGCGCAGCAGCCGGGGTGGACGTGGCGGTGGGCGTGGGGGTGGGCGTGGTGGTGGGCGTGGGGGTGGACGAGGGGGATCAGCAGGTCGCGGTGGTGCTGGCAGCAGTGGTGCGGGTCGTGGTACGGCAGCTGCCTTTCCTCCCTGTCAGTACCTGCCTCGCTACGGTCCCACTCAGGGACAGCGCTGCGGCCAAACCACCCATGCCACTGAGACGTGCTTCAAGGCACTCAGTGATGAGTGGTTTGCCCGTGGCAACACCGGCACCCCTCCTCGCTGGTCCGCCCTCAACCCTCGCCCCACTCCCCTTGAGGTCCGTTCCTCTCCCCTTTATGAACCTCCCTCCTCCACCCACGCCCACCAGGCCCTCGCCCCTCCCCAGCAGCAGCAACAGCAGCAGCAGCTTGGGAATCAGCAGCAGGGGTCACAGCAGTATGGGCAGCAGCTTCTCCTCTCTCAGCTCCAGCAGCAGCTCCAGCATCTCCAGCAGCAGCTCGACCTCCAGCCGCAACTGCCCCTCCTCCCTCCTCCTCCGGTTTCCCAGCAGCAGCCCTTTCCTACCTGGACTGCTGGGAGTGCTGCCTCTGCAGCCCATCTCTCGGGTGCGTCCCCGGCGCCGTCTGCAGGTGGCAGTGTGACCGCTTTCCCTTCCTCTGGTTTTGTTGGTCTATTAGGTCAACCTGAATCTGTTGCATCTCCCATGTACCCTTCTTCTGCTAATGAAACTTCGTTCCAGTACTCTGCCTCACCTTCCTCCACCATTGACTTCGTTCTGGACAGTGGAGCCACTGACACTGTCCTTCGCGACGCTGGTACACTGCGCCCTCTCCCCACACCAACCTCCCTCCTCGGCGCTGATAGCAGTTTTTCCATCCCTTGTCACAACACCTCCACCCTTCCCTGTCCTCTCTTTCCCTCAGGTACTGTCACCGGTCTCCACATTCCCTCCCTTCGTACTAACCTCCTCTCCCAAAGGTCCCTCCAACAAGCCATGATCACCACTCTCATCCCAGGTGGTGCTAACCATTGTGACCTATACCAAACCTCCACAGGTCGTTTTCTCGCCCGTATTCCCTATTGTCCTCGCTCCCGTCTGTACACCCTTCGGGTTCCCCACCCCCTCACCTTCCAAGTTGCCTCCCCCCCCCCTCCTTCCCCCCCCCCCCTCCCCTCCCTCCCACTAACCCACCCCTCCCCCCCCCGCCCTCCTGACTCTGACTGTTCTTGTCGCTCCCTCTCCCACCCCACCATCCTCCTCCATCACAGGCTAGGCCACCCCAACTTCGCTACTCTGCGCTCCTCTGTCTCCTCCGGTCTCCTCCACGGTCTCCCTTCCTCCCTCCCTCCCCTCCCCAAATCCCCTGCCCCCCCCTGCACCGTCTGCGTTCAGAGCAAGCTCAAGCAGCAGCCGCACCGGAGCTCCCCCTCCGCTGCTGCGCAGCCACTTGATCTTGTTCACATGGACCTATGGGGCCCTAATCCCTCTCCCACTCGCCAGGGCCATCGCTACCTTCTCGTGCTTGTTGATGATCACAGTCGGTACTCGTCCGTCTCTCTCCTTCGGACGAAGGCGGATGCCCCGGCTGCGATCATCGCCTGGCTCGAGCGGGCAAACACCCATTTTGGGCGCCCTGTTTGCCGCCTTCACTCTGATGGAGGTGGTGAGTTCCTTAACAACCAAGTCTCCTCCTATTGTCAGTCTCGTGGCATCCTTCAGACTTACACCCTCCCTCACTCCCCACAGCAGAACGGCGTAGCTGAGAGTCGTGTTCGAGAGATCACCAAAACAGCCCGGTGTCTACTTGTCCACGCCTCCTGCCCCCCTTCTCTTTGGGGCTACGCCCTCCTTCATGCCGCCCTCCTTACTAACCTTTACCCTCACCCCCTTCTCCCCTCCATCACCCCCACTGAGCTGTGGACGAAGGGCAAGCCTGATGCCTCATCACTTCGTGTCTGGGGCTCTAAGGCACATGTCCTCATTCACCCCTCTGACCGCTCCCGTTCCATGGGAAAGCTTGCCCCTCGTACCCTTCCCTGCATCTTCCTTGGTCATAATCCCTCCTCCCCTGACTACCTTTTCCTCCACCCACCATCCGGTCGTCTAATCCGCAGCCGGGATGTGGTCTTTGACGAGTCCACTCCCTACTACTCCTCTCCCACATCTACTGACCCACTCCCCCCTCTCACCCGTCCCCTTGTCTGGTCTGACACCACCCCTCCCCCACTACTCCCTCCTCCCCCCATCCTCCCACCCCCCCCTTCTCCGCCGTCCCAGTCCCATGGTGCCCCTCCCTCTTCTGGTGACATCTTTGACCCGGAACCTCTGTCTTCTCCTGTCTCCCCCGCTCACTCCTCTCCTAGTACCCCTCCCCCCCCCCCTTCCTCTCCCTCGCCACCAACCCGTCCTCCCCCTTCCCGCACCATACTCACCCGGTATCCCCACACCAGGTCACGTGACGGTATCCTTGGTGCACCGCCTCCCGTTACCCTCTCTACCTCTACCCTCCCCCCTCTCTCCCCCCTCCTCCGTCACTTCCTCCAGGCTGTCTTGCATCAAGCCCCTCATGCAACAGCCCCCTCAGCCACCTCCTCTCCAGCAGCGGCACCAGCAGCGGGACCAGCAGCGGCAACAGCAGCAGCGCCAGCAGCCGCAGCAGCAGCGGGACCAGCAGCGGCACCAGCAGCGGCACCAGCAACAGTACCAGCAGCGGCACCAGCAACGGCACCAGCAGCGGCACCAGCAGCAGTACCAGCAGCGGCACCGGCAACGCCTCCACCAGCAGCACCAGCAGCGGCAACAGCAGTCATCCGCGCCTTCCACACCTCCCTCTCTGAGGACTCCCATGAAGAGTTCCTTGACCTCCACCTTTATGACCCCTCGCTTCTACCCATCACGTTCGACCTCTCTGGCACACCTGTCTTCGCCTTCTCCTCTGCTCCCTCCATTTTCGTTCCTACCACGTACGAGGAGGCAATGGCGTGCCCTGACGCTCCGCTATGGCTCGCCGTCATCATGAAGGAGCTGGAGGCCTTTATCGGCAACTCCTCTTTTGTCGATGTGCCTCGCCCTCCCGCCCCTACGAACGTGGTGAAAGGAAAGTGGGTGTTTCGCGTCAAGCAGCTGCCAGGGGAGCCGCCCGTTTATAAGGCTCGTTACTGCGCCAAGGGGTTCACGCAGCGGTATGGTTTTGACTTCTTCGATACCTTCTCCCCTACTGCCAAGCCTGCTACTGTTCGCGCCGTGCTCGACCTCGCCGCTCGCCTCAATATGGAGATCCACTCGATGGACGTTTCTAACGCCTTCCTACAAGGCGTCCTCCGCGAGCTTATCTACATGGAGCGTCCAGCCGGCTTTCACCTCCCCTTCCCAGCAGACTCTGTCTGGCAGCTGCGTCGACCGGTGTATGGGCTCCGACAGGCCCCGAGGGAGTGGCATGCTAAACTTGCCGCCACCCTTGCTGAACTTGGGTTCCGCACCTCCCGCTCTGACGCCAGCCTCTTCCTCCGCACCTCCCCCTCCCCATTTTACATCCTTGTGTATGTCGATGACATGATTCTGCTCAATGCCGACCTTGGAGAGTTGGAGCATGTTAAGGCTGAGTTGGGCACCCGTCTCAAGTGCAAAGACTTGGGAGAGCTGCAGCATTATCTGGGCATGACCATCACCCGTGACCGCTCCGCCCGCACCATCTCACTCTCCCAGGGTCATTACTTGCAGCAGGTCTTGGAGCGGTTTGACATGGCCCGCGGCGGCGCCCAACATACACCTCTTTCTGTCGGGCACCACCTCTCTCCACCCACCTCCCCCTCAGCCTCCTCCCATCCTTATCCCGAGCTCATCGGCTCCCTCATGTACGCCATGGTCTCCACTCGCCCTGACCTTGCCTACCCCATCAGCGTCCTCGCTCGCTTTGTTGGCGCAGGCAAGCATACGGAAGAGCACTGGCAGGCCGCCAAGCGTGTCCTCCGGTACCTTCGTGGCACCAAGGACTATGTCCTTACCCTTGGCGGCCCCTCCCCACCTCTTCTCAGTGGCTACAGTGACTCCTCCTGGGCTGATTCCCGGCCAGATCGTCGCTCCTCCCAGGGCTATGGCTTCTCTCTTGGCAGCGGCCTTATCAGCTGGCGCTCCACCCGCTCCTCGGCTGCAGCCCTCTCCTCCTGCGAGGCGGAATTGTATGCCGCCACCATGGCTGCGCAAGAGGCCCGCTGGCTCACCTTCCTTCTTGAGGAACTTGGTGCCCCCCAGCGCTGTCCCACAATTTGGTGTGACAATGCTAGTACCATTCACCTCACCAAAGATGTTGTGTTTAGGGTAAGAGCATCCTTGTGAGGGTAAGAGCATCCTTGTGAGGGTAAGAGCATCCTTGTGAGGGTAAGAGCATCCTTGTGAGGGTAAGAGCATCCTTGTGAGGGTAAGAGCATCCTTGTGAGGGTAAGAGCATCCTTGTGAGGGTAAGAGCATCCTTGTGAGGGTAAGAGCATCCTTGTGAGGGTAAGAGCATCCTTGTGAGGGTAAGAGCATCCATGTGAGGGTAAGAGCATCCTTGTGAGGGTAAGAGCATCCTTGTGAGGGTAAGAGCATCCTTGTGAGGGTAAGAGCATCCTTGTGAGGGTAAGAGCATCCTTGTGAGGGTAAGAGCATCCTTGTGAGGGTAAGAGCATCCTTGTGAGGGTAAGAGCATCCTTGTGAGGGTAAGAGCATCCTTGTGAGGGTAACTACATGCCACAATCACTATGGCGTGCATTGCTGCGGGCAGCATGGCATGGCGAGCAGCTCACCATGGCAGCGTTGATCATGGGCGTGTTGGCCGCATTCACTGTGCTCACTATAAAGCACTGCCGCCTGCCAAAGCCAGTTGGTGCCGAGGGAAGAGAGGAGCGGCGGAGAGACGAAGGGGAATGGGAGGGAACGCAAGGGAAGACACAGGGAGGGGGGGACACAGGGGAGACGCAACCGAGAGCTGTTGATACAAAGCTTTAGCCAGGCATCAGACAAAGAAAGCGATGGAAGGGACAAGGTGATGCAAGTGGAAGTACCGTCGTCCACACCTTGTGCAAAGGATGTGGACGCTCTGCAGTGACGAAAAAAGCAACCAGTTGGCGGGAGTAATAGCGAAAGCTAGCCTCTACTGCAGGCCTAACAAAACGACATCAGGGGGACAAGTTGAGAGAAATGAGTAGAGAAGGTTGTGGAGAGCAGCAAACTGACGGAGTTGTTAGATGGGCGATATCTGCAGCGGCGGTGTGCGGGAGGGACAGCACCTCGGCATCGATGAAGGCGAGAAGGTCGGAATCGCTGATGTACTTGCGTGCTATGTCGCCCGCGTTCTGTGGTAGGTAGTACGCTGGTGGGAGGGGGGGGAGGGACATGAGGGCGGCAGAGAAGGTTGGCGAGTAGTGGGGTGTGGCTGGACCGGGATAAGCCATGGCAGAGGGAAGGACGGGTGGAGTGGTACGGCAATGCAGTGCAGCAACAGCAGAGGGGCGCACATTGGTAGTGAAGAGCAAGCAGATGGTGCAGAGCAGTTGTGCCATGCCGTGTGTGTGGCGTGCGAATGGGAGTGGGTGGAGCGACGCGGGATAAGGGCTAGGAGAATCAGCGAGGCGTGGCGAGGCACGGCGCATGGAGGGACGGTCACGGACCGAGGGTGAGACAGGCTCGGGGGTTGCGGAAGAACTGGCCCAGCAGGTAGAGCGGCTCCTCCAGCGACTGCAGCTCCAACGCGTTCAGCGCGTTGAACACCTGCCCGGAGGGGGGGTGGGGAGGGGTTGGTGGGGGTGATTGGGGGTGGTGCGGTGAAGGAGGGGGAGGGGGGGAGGGGTGGGAGAAAACCGAACAAGTTGGAGATTGCGAAGGTGTAGTGATACGACGGTGCCTGGAATGGCACGGCATCGGCATGTCATGGTGTGGTACACATGGTATGCCTTTCTCTGCCATGTTGAGCAATGCGATCCCACGGCATGTCATGCTGAAGCTTGCTAGACCACACACGACGAAAGGCATCGTAAGGAACTCGGATGTGACACGGACCAATGAGTGACAAATAAGACGAATGCAATGCTCTTGCGTGTGTGAGCAATGCATGTGCCTCAAGATTGTGCGCTCACAGGAGCACTCACACATCATCCAGCACTCACACTCCAGCACTCACAGCCCAGCACTCACAGTCCAGCACTCACAGTCCAGCACTCACAGCCCAGCACTCATCGTAGAACTTGCGAATGCCGTCCCTCTCATGCGGGAAGCGCGCCACGAGCTCCTCCAGAAACTGCTCGTAGCTGCGGTGCACCTGAGGGGGTGCAGTGAGTCAGGAGAGAACACGGTGACGCATGTGGGGAGTGGAAGGTGTGATGCATGCCACGTTACACCATGCACTGCACAGTCCCAGATTTTTAACAAAATGCCGCCCCGTTGCACCCGGAGGAACAGCAGCAGAAAGACACAGCCAGAACCGCAGAGCACAGAACGTGTCAGATGCATATGGGGAGCAGCACATGTCGACCTGCCACCCACCTGCACGCTGAGCCCGTTGGGCATGTGGTAGTGCACGGCCACGGGGTCCTCCAGCAGTGGCAGCTTGCGCCTCACCGCTGCCAGCGCGCGCGTCACCAGGTTCACGTTGCCCTGCAAGCAGGGTAGAGGGAGAGGAGGGGTATATGGTTCAGAGCCTCACCACGTTCTCCCCACTCGCCTCCGTCATCTTCCACGGTTCTTCCCCTTCCCTTCTCCCTCTCCACACCTCCCTCTCCTCCTTCTTTCTCTCGACCTTGCCCTGTCCCTTCATCCCTTCCAGTCACTCCCCTCCCGTTCGCGCCCGCCCCTGCCTTCCCCCCTCCGCCCCTCCGCACCCCACAGCTTCCCCCCCCCCTCCCCCCGCGCACCTTATCGCCGAAGCCGAACATGACGGACGACCCCACGTCGAACGTGTACCCGTCGCGCGCGTACCACCCGGAGCTGCCGCCCGGGATGAGATAATTCTCCAGCAGCAGCACGCGCATGCCGCGCACCGCCATCTGCGTCGCCGCCACCAGCCCGCCCATCCCCGCGCCGATCACCACCGCGTCGTACTCGCGCTCCCCCGCGCCCTCCGCGGGGCCGCTATCGCCCGCTCTGCTCTCCACGGCATTGGCGGAGGCTTCCGCGCGCGCGGCAGTTGCGCGGGGACACGCAGTCCTGCGGACGACGGTGCGATCGCAGGGGTGCGATGACGTGCGACACACACGCGTTAATTGGCTCCCGCCCAGTCGCACGAAGGCGCCCGGAGGAGGCTTGGCGGAGCGGGTGGCGGGAACGAGGGATGCGCGCAGGCATGGCGCGGAGGAGCGGTCCAGCGGCGCACGGAGGGTTAGCGGGGCGTGGGTCGACGTCATAGTGGAGGAGGGGCGAATGACGTGGCGTGACGTGGAAATTATCCAGAAGGGTGCTTTGCTGAGGCGGGGAATGGGCTTGCTTGGGCCAGGATCCGATATTAGCTCATCATCATCACAAACCGGGGAAAGCAAATTGTGTTTCCAGGTTAGGGCGTGTGTGATTTTTGATTTTGCCATAATTTTATGTTTTTGACTCGATTTAA
This sequence comes from Closterium sp. Naga37s-1, assembly GCA_947471745.1. NCBI lineage: Eukaryota > Viridiplantae > Streptophyta > Zygnematophyceae > Desmidiales > Closteriaceae > Closterium > Closterium sp. Naga37s-1. Next base: position 2,024,093 of record CANJKZ010000195.1, on the reverse strand, counting down.
GCATTTGAACACAAGCTGAACATGACTCGACTTTGAGCATTGGCAATGTTCGAACCGCAGGTGACAATGCTTGTAGATTCACAATCACACAGGAAAGTGCGAATTTGCAAGTTCGAGATAATAGGGGGGGAACCGAGCCGCCTATAGGGTGCGTAGGTTACCGGGTATTCTTATTTTTGTTGGAAACACATAGTTGACGCTTCTGAAGTATCGAAGTAATAACACGAACGAAGCAGACTACAGTGAAGCAACAAGCGAGTCAACCAAGGAGGTTAACAAAACGTACCAGCTGGAAGTTACACAAAGGTCAAAGGTCAGAATATGTTGTTTGTGTAGCCTGCAGTGGGGTACTCAATAGTGAGTACAGCCCCTTAGGGTTTGCTATTTTTGTATCCTGCTGCTTGCTAGTTCAATCACTCCTTCTCAATTCTGTTCCTGCACACAATCCTAGCTCGTACTTGGCGCCTCCTTTCGTAGTCCTACTGTGGCCTAGGCTACTAAGCCTAGGCCGTACTCCTACTATATCTGACATGGTATCAGAGGGCGGCATGTCTGCCGCCTTCCTGTGTATGGGCCCACCACCCGCTTTCGCTGCCGTACTGTCCGCCGCGCGCCCCGTGGTGCGCGGCGCCGAAATTAGGGTTTCTGCCCGCCGCGCGCTCGGGACGCGTGGCGGCTTACCCCTCCGTGGCGCCCGTCGTGGCGCCCGTCGTTTCTACTGCTACCGGGGGCCCGCGCGGCCTCACCTCCCGTCGCCCGTCGTGGCGACCACGGGGGGCTCGCGCGCGGTCCCCTCCCGTCGTCCGTCGTGGCGACCACGGGGGCCCGCGCGGCCTCCCCTCCCGTCGTCCGTCGTGGCGACCACGGGGGCCCGCGCGGCCTCCCCTCCCGTCGTCCGTCGTGGCGACCACGGGGGCCCGCGCGGCCTCCCCTCCCGTCGTCCGTCGTGGCGACCAAGGGGGCCCGTGCGCGGTCCCCTCTCGTCGCCCGTCGTGGCGACCACGGGGGCCGCGCGGCCTCCCCTTCCCGTCGCCCGTCGTGGCGCTCCGGGGGGGCCCGCGCGGCGCCCTTTTTCGTCGCCCGTCGTGGCGACCACGGGGGCCGCGCGGCCTCCCCTTCCCGTCGCCCGTCGTGGCGCTCCGGGGGGGCCCGCGCGGCGCCCTTCCCGTCGCCCGTCGCGGCGGCTCTGGGGGCCCGCGCGGCGCCCTTCCCGTCGCCCGTCGCGGCGGCCCTGGGGGGGCCGCGCAGCTCCCTTTCTCGTCGGCCGTCGGGGCGCCCTGGGGGCCGCGTTCTTCCCCCCCCGTCCTCCTACCTTCACCTGCAGCGGCCGCCCCTGGAGCCGCCCCTGGAGCAGCCCGCACCTGCAGCAGCCGCCCCTGGAGCAGCCCGTGCCTGCAGCAGCCGCCCCTGGAGCAGCCCGCACCTGCAGCAGCCGCCCCTGGAGCAGCCCGCACCTGCAGCAGCCCGCGGCCCGTCCCTGCAGCCCCCCCCCCCCCCCCCGTGCTGCCCATTGCTCCCAATCCGCCGTACGTTCCGCGGTGGTGGGGGTGTGGGGTGGCGAGCATGGGGGTGACCGGTGTGGGTAACCTGAAGCTCCTCCTCCTCCTCCGTCTCCCACTGCTGCAGCTGCCGCTGAGGGGGGTGGGTGTGTGGGAGCCGAGGGTTTAGGGTTTAAGGGGGGTGCCGTGGGAGTGGAGCTAGGGTTTCAGCAGGGGGTGTGTGAGAAGGGTGTGGGACGGTCGGGGGAGGTTGAGTGGAGGCTGCAGTCTTGTCGTCCGCAGCACCTGTAGTCCGGGGCGCACTGTCCTGGTAGCTCAGAGAGCCTGCTGCACCTGTTGCCCGTGGGTCCGTTGCTCCTGCCGCTCGTCGCAGCCGCAGAGCCTGTTACTCCTGTATTCCGGGACGCACTGTCTCGGTAGCCACTGAGAGCCTGCTGCACCTGTTGCCCGTGGGTCCGTTGCTCCTGCCGCTCGTCGCAGCCGCAGAGCCTGTTACTCCTGTATTCCGGGGCGCACTGTCTCGGTAGCCACTGAGAGCCTGCTGCACCAGTCGCCCGTGGGTCCGTTGCTTCTGCCGCTCGTCGTAGCCGCAGAGCCAGTTACTCCAGTATTCCGGGGCGCTCTGTCTCGGTAGCCACTGTGTCAGCCGCCACTGTGTCAGCCGCTTCTGTTGCCCGTGTGTCTGCAGCTTCAGTCGTCGCCTCCCATCTTCTCTCCTTTCATAGTCCCTCCTCCTCCTCACTTGCCCTCTGTGATAGCCTCTAGCTTTGCTGATAATTATGAACTATTGCTATGACTGCTCATTGTGCTGATTACACCCCACTTTGGCTATGGGGGTGTGTCAGAATATGTTGTTTGTGTAGCCTGCAGTGGGGTACTCAATAGTGAGTACAGCCCCTTAGGGTTTGCTATTTTTGTATCCTGCTGCTTGCTAGTTCAATCACTCCTTCTCAATTCTGTTCGTGCACACAATCCTAGCTCGTACTTGGCGCCTCCTTTCGTAGTCCTACTGTGGCCTAGGCTACTAAGCCTAGGCCGTACTCCTACTATATCTGACAGGGAGGACCCTTGACTCGACGAAATACAGCACGACAGCAAGGACAAACAACTGACTCAGTATTGAGCAGTTGCCCCTGTCGTTACTGTATCGAACCGCAACAGCAAAACAGTTAGTTGCACCTTTCATATTCCTTGTAATCTTATAAAAGACCTTGTATTACCTTGCTATAATCAATCTCTTGCTCTCATACACCAGTGCAAGGTGGTTCGACAAGATTACTATACGCTTCCACAATTACAACATCTCTACCCAAAGTCTTAGCCTTGAAAAGATCCTAAGGGCTTGTTCTCAGCCCAACATGGTATGAGTGTTGGAATTAAGGTTAATTCGGGTTGCTCCTGTCAGATATATATGCCTTAGCCTACGTAGGCTGTAGTGGGGTAGACACTAAGGGGTACAGCTTTCATATTTGTATCTCACACTTTCCTAGTTCATTCATTCCTGTTGTTCCTTTCACATGGTATAGAGCAGGTTCCCACATGGGACCGTTCCTTCCTAAGGGCCCACCATAATTTTTTTTTAGCTGCCCAACGCCCTGCCCAAATTTTTTTTTTTTCGCGGCCCCTACGTGGCCCCTTTGTCGCCTCGCGCGCCCCTACGCGGCCCCTACACGGCCCCTAGCGCGCCCCTACCCGGCCCCTATGCGGCCCTTACGCGGCCCCTAGTACGCCCCCTACCCGTCCCTGACGAGGCCCCTACGCGGCCCCTGACGCGGCCCCTACGCGGCCCCTGACGCGGCCCCTACGCGACCCCTGACGCGGCCCCTACGCGGCCCCTGACGCGGCTCCTACGCGCCCCCTACGCGGCCCCTTACGCGGCCCCTGACGCGGCCCCTACGCGGCCCCTTACGCGGCCCCTACGCGGCCCCTACGCCACCCCTGCCGCGGCCCGACCCAGCCCCGTCCCTGACGCGGCCCCTACGCTGCCCCTGACGCGGCCCCTACGCGGCCCCTGACGCGGCCCCTACGCGGCCCCTGACACGGCCCCTGACGCGGCCCCTACGCGGCCCCTACGCGGCCCCTGACATGGCCCCTACGCGGCCCCTGACGCGGCCCCTGACGCGGCCCCTACGCCGCCCCTGACGCGGCCCCTACTCTGCCCCTGACGCGGCCCCTACGCCGCCCCTACGCGGCCCGGCCCGGCCCCGTCCCTGACGCGGCCCCTACGCGGCCCCTCCACCGCCCCTACGCGGCCCCTACGCCGCCCCTAAAGGGCCCCGTCTCGGTCCTGCCCCGGCCCCGACCCCGTCCCGGACCTGCCCCGGCCCCGACCCTGTCCCGGCCCCGTTGCTGCCCTGTCCCGGACCCTGCTCGGCCCCGACCCTGTCCCGGACCTGCCCCGGCCCTGACCCTGTCCCGGCCCCGTTTCTGCCCCGTCCAGGACCCTGCTCGGCCCCGACCCTGTCCCGGCCCTGTCACGGCCCCGACCCAGTCCCGGACCTATCGTTCCGCCCCTGGTAAGAGCCTAGCCGGGCCGAGCCGCACTGCCTTGCTAATTTCCCTGCCGAGTCGCACTGTCCTGCCTCGCCCAGTTGCACTGCTGCTGCTGCTAGTCTGCTGCTGCTCCTAGCATGGCTAGTCCTAGTCTTCTCACCTTTGATGCTGAGGGTCGAGTGGTTGACTTTGATGTCTGGCTAGATGATTTGCAGCTTTTCCTTCAGTGCGATAGCAAGGATGGTCTCTCCCTGTTTGATCTTACGTCGGGTGCCTCTACTGCCCCTGCTGCTGATGCTGACAGTACCGTTCGCTCGCAGTGGCTCACGCGCGATGCTGCTGCCCGCCTTGCTGTGCGTAGTCACCTACTGTCTACTGAGCGCGCGTACTTTAGTCAGTACAAGAATGCTAAGACTCTGTACGACGCAGTAGTTGCACGCTACTCCTCCCCTGCCACTGCTGCGCTTAGTCGCCTCATGCTACCGTACCTGTTCCCTGACCTCGCTGCTTTTGCCACAGTCACTGACCTCATTACGCACCTCCGCACTAGTGACACTCGCTACCGCGCTGCGCTTCCTGCTGAGTTCTGCGCCTAGAACCCCCCCCCCATGTACATCACCCTCTACTACCTAGTCACTCGACTCCCTGACACTCTCCGCTCGGTCAGGGACCACTTCCTCTCTCTTTGCCCTACCACCCTCACTGTCGACCTCCTCGAGGAGCGCCTCCTTGCAGCAGAGACTAGTATCACCGCTGTAGGCGCCTCTCGTGGTGACCCCCGTACCCCTTTCTTTGAGGGGTGCTCCCCCGTTCCTCTTTTGCCCTCTGTTGCCTCTGCTGCTGCTGTCGACCTTGTTGGCACCGAGTCGGTCAGCGCTGCGTCTGCTCCTAGTGAGAGGCGCCGCTTCAGCAAGGGCAAGCGGGGCAAGGGAGCTGGAGGAGGTGGTGGGGGCGGCGGTAGTGGCGGTGGAGGCGGAGGAGGGGGTGGGGGTGGGGGTGGTGGTAGAGGTGGGGGCTTCGGTGGCGGTGGTGGAGGTGGAGGCGGCGGTGGCGGTGGCGGGAGGGGTGGAGGAGGCGGAGGCGGCGGCGGCGGAGGTGGAGCTGGTAGAGGCGGAGCTGTGCAGCGGGGACCCCAGCAGCAGCAGCGCTCTCGTGAGACCCCTTCGCCCCAGCAGCTTCGTGAGTGGTACGCGGGGCGCCAGGGGTCTGGGGGTGCTGGTCCCTGTACTTACGTCCTGCGCACCGGTGACCGCACTGGAGAGCAGTGTGGCGGCCTGCACGCCACCCAGCGCTGCTTCGGTCGCCTGACGGACGCCTGGCGTGCCCAGTTCCCGGACGCCACTGAGATCCCTCGTTGGGGAGATCTGCTCAGGTCGGGGGTAGCTATCTTTGATCTTGACTTTGATGCTATTCTTGCTGCCATGTATGCTGTGTCTATTAGTGCTGAGGGTGACTGTTACGTGTGTGTTCCGCCTGACCCTGGTATTGAGGCTGCTGCTCTAGGTACTAGTGAGTCTGTTGCTCCAGGTACTCGTGAGTCTGCTGCTCTAGGTGCTGGTGAGTCTGCTCTCTCAGGTACCGAGTCGGCTCAGGTCTTTCACACCTTCACCCTCGACTCGGATGCTTCCCGCTCCTTCTTTCGAGACCGCACCACCCTTACGCCGCTCAGTCGGCCGGTTGCGGTCTCCCTGGCAGACCCCTCTGGGGGTCCTGTCCTTGCTCGCTACTCCACTGTCCTCCCGTGTCCGGCGGCCCCGTCAGGCTCCCTGTCTGGTCTCTACCTCCCCTCGTTCTCCACGAACTTGGTGAGTGGTGCTGACCTTCAGGATGCCGGAGTTGACCAGTTCACTCCTGCAGGTCAGCGAGTGACCCACTGCACGTGTGCTCAGACGGGCCGCCACTTGGCCTCGTTTACCCGTCGACCGGGGTCGAGCCTGTACACACTGACCACAGAGTCTCCTCCGGTTGCTGCGTCTGGTCAGGTAGCTGCGTCGAGTCAGGTGTTTGCTGCAGCGTCTCGGTCAGGTCCTGAGTCTGCCCCCTGCTCGTGTCGCCTCCTGTCCCACCAGACCCTCCTCTGGCACCACCGCCTTGGTCACCCCTCCTTGCCTCGTCTCCGAGGCATGGCCTCCCGTGTCCTTGTCTCTGGTCTCCCCCGGTCCCTCCCTCCCCTTCCCCCGGGGCCTGCCCCTACCTGCGTTCCCTGCGTCGAGGGGCGGCAGCGCGCCGCTCCTCACTCCTCCGAGTTTCCCCCGACAGAGGCTCCGCTGCAGACTCTTCACATGGACGTGTGGGGCCCAGCCCGCGTCCGTGGACAGGGTCACGAGCGTTACTTCCTACTGGTGGTTGACGACTACTCGCGTTACACCACTGTCTTCCCCTTGCGCAGCAAGGGTGAGGTCACTGAGGTGTTGATCGACTGGATCCGCGTTGCTCGTCTCCAGCTCAGAGAGCGTTTCGGCTCGGTCTTTCCTGTTCTGCGTCTGCACTCCGATAGAGGCGGAGAGTTTTCCTTTGACCTTCTGCGAGCCTTCTGTCGTGCGGAGGGCATCCGCCAGACGTTCACGCTTCCGGCCTCTCCACAGCAAAATGGGATTGCTGAGCGCCGCATTGGCATGGTCATGGATGTCGCTCGTACGTCCATGATCCATTCGGCTGCTCCCCATTTTCTGTGGCCGTTCGCGGTTCAGTACGCGGCGCATCAGATCAACCTTCAGCCCCGGGTCTCCCTGCCGAAGACCTCCCCTACTCTGCGGTGGACGGGGAAGGTTGGTGATGCGTCTGCGTTCCGTGTCTGGGGATCTCGAGCTTTTGTCCGAGACTTGTCTGCGGACAAGCTGTCCTCCCGTGCTGTTCCTTGCGTCTTCCTCGGCTTTCCCCCTGACGCGCCTGGTCGGCAGTTTTACCACCCCACCTCGCGTCGTGTTCTGTCCTCCCAGGACGTCACGTTTGACGAGTCGGTTCCGTACTACCGTCTCTTCCCCTACCGCACTGCCCCCCTCCCCCCCCCCCGCCGCTCTTCCTCGCTCCCGGTCCCCCCCCGGTAGACCCCCTCCCCCCTCAGGGTCCTGCCCCCTCAGGTGTGTCCCAGGTAGATGCAGTCGAGCCTGTCGAGGTAGCTGCTGGGCCTTGTGGTGCTCCTGGTGCTGGAGCTACTGGTGGAGCTGGAGCTGGTGGTGCTGCTGGAGTGGGTGCTACTGGAGGTACTGGAGCCGGAGCGGCTGTGTCTGCTGGTGGTCCTGCTGGAGCTGGAGCTGCTGGAGGTACTGGAGCTGGTGGTGCTGCTGGAGTTGGCGCTGACGCTGGGGGTACTGGTGTTGTCCTTGCTGGTTCTGGAGGTGCTGCGCGGCCGCGGCCGTACTTCGTTCCGCTCCTTGAGCAGGTTCTTGGTCTTCCGCCTTATCCTAGTCCTGCTCCTTCCTTAGAGTGTCCTCCGCCTGTCTAGTCCGAGTCACAGTTACAGCTGGTCTCCCCTCTGCCTGCTCCTTCTCCCTACGCTGGTCCTACTGGAGGTCTTGCTGAGCGTCGTGAGCCTGAGTCGCGTCCTGCGTCACCTGTTCGTACTGCTCGCACTAGTCGTCGTGTTCGACGTCCGCGTCCTCCTGCAGTCCCGGTCACGCATTAGATGGCACTGCGTCCTTCCACTGCGCCACAGCGTGTCCCTTTGCCGTCTCCTCCAGAGTCCTCTCTTCCTGCTCTTGCTGACCCGTCGTCTGACTCCCTTCGTGCTGCCAGTCCTGCTGTCACGCGTTTCCTAGCCACTGTTGTCACTGACCCTTCCTTTGAGTCCACTGCTGCGTCTGCCTTAGTTACCGAGCTTGTCGACTTCGCTGCTCACTGTCGTCTAGACTACGCCGCTAGTCTTGTTGCTGAGTCAGCGTCTGCGTCTGTCTGTCCTCCGTCCGTCGGGGGTGAGTGTGCTCTTAGCACGGACGTCCTTGAGGACCGACAGGAGGAGTTCCAGTGTTTTGCTGCTGCTTTACCTCATCTCGTGTCCACGCTGCTTGCCCCTGAGGGAGACCCGGATGCACCAGACATCCCGACCCCGCGCTCTTACGCAGAGGCGATAGAGGGTCCTTACTCCTCTCAGTGGCAGGCAGCCATGGACGCAGAGATGGCTTCCTGGAAGTCCAAAGGCACCTACGTCGACGAGGTTCCCCCACCTGGGGCGAACATCGTCAGTGGCATGTGGATCTTCAGGGTGAAGCGGCCGCCGGGTTCTCCGCCTGTCTTCAAGGCGCGTTACGTGGCTCGAGGCTTCAGTCAGCGGCAGGGAGTTGACTACTTTCAGACCTTCTCCCCGACCCCGAAGATGACCACTCTTCGGGTTCTGCTGCACGTTGCTGCTCAGCGTGACTACGAGCTTCACTCCCTTGACTTCAGCACTGCTCTCCTACAGGGCAGTCTGCACGAGGAGATCTGGCTGCGCCGCCCACCTGGCTTCACTGGGTCGTTTCCTCCTGGTACCCAGTGGAGCCTCCGGCGGCCAGTCTACGGTCTCCGCCAGGCGCCACGTGAGTGGCACGACACATTGAGGACTACGCTTGCGGCTCTTGGGTTTGCTCCTTCCACTGCTGACCCGTCGCTGTTTCTTCGCACCGACACCTTACTGCCGCCGTTCTACATCCTCGTGTACGTCGACGACTTGGTGTTTGCTACAGCTGACACTACTGGACTCGCCCACGTGAAGTCCGAGCTGCAGAAGATACACACGTGCACAGACCTGGGTGAACTGCGCAGCTATCTTGGCTTGCAGATCACCCAGGACAGAGCACGGCGCACCATCACCCTGACTCAGTCACACATGGTGCAGCAGGTCCTTCAGCGCTTCGACTTCACGTACTCCTCGCCTCAGGCCACTCCTCTGTCTACTCGCCACTCGCTCTCAGCTCTGCCTTCGGATGAGTCCGTAGAGCCGAGTGGCCTCATGTACCTGATGACCTGCACTCGACCTGACCTAGCATACCCTCTGAGCATTCTGGCACGCTATGTTGCTCCTGGGAGACACCGACCAGAGCACATGGCTGCAGCGAAGAGGGTGTTGCGCTACTTGTGCAGTACTTCGGGCTTGGGGCTAGTGCTTGGAGGGCGGAGTCCAGTGGTCCTCACTGGTCACGCAGACGCGTCTTGGGTGGACGACCTGGCTACGCAGCGGTCGTCACAGGGTTACACCTTCAGCCTTGGTTCCGGCTCTGTTTCGTGGCGGTCTACCCGCTCGTCTTCTGTTCTCAGCTCCAGCTGTGAGGCTGAGATCTACGCAGGGGCCATGGCTGCACAGGAGTTACGCTGGCTCACCTACTTGCTGACTGACCTGGGAGAGCCGCCTCGTTCTCCTCCAGTTCTGTACGTAGACAACAAGGCCATGCTGGCCTTGTGTCGGGAGCACAGACTGGAGCACAGAACGAAGCACATTGCTCTTCGCTACTTCCTTGCTCGTGAGCTGCAGCAGCGTGGCTAGCTGCGCCTTGCTTACGTGGCCTCTCAGGCCAACACTGCTGATATCTTTACCAAGGCACTTCAGCCTTGTGATCATCAGCGCTTCTGTACTATGCTAGGTCTTGTGCCTACTTGGCCTCACTTGCTTACCTCTTGACTTTGCTTGTTCTGTGATCTATATATACCTGTACTTGCTTGTTTACCTTTATATATGAACTTGCATGTGAACTGGCCTTGTGGCCTTTGAACCTGTGCTCAGACTGTGTGGTGACGTTGTGATCCACCCTGAGCTTGCTTTGCTTTGCTTTGCTTGACTGGTCTTGTGACCCCTAGTTCTCCCCCACTTTGCCTATGGGGGTGTGTCAGATATATATGCCTTAGCCTATGTAGGCTGTAGTGGGGTAGACACTAAGGGGTACAGCTTTCATATTTGTATCTCACACTTTCCTAGTTCATTCATTCCTGTTGTTCCTTTCACAGCTCCAATAAACATATGTAGTGATACATCTACACTATAGTAGTGTAGAATACATTGGTTGGGTTGGAAGAACTTGTGGTGTACACTCTATAGAGTGGGCCACCTCCCAAACCCTATAGGTTAGGGTTCTCTCTTGTTGGAACTTCACTTCTTGGTAACCACTTTGGTTATAGCATGGTTCATGCCCAAGTTGGCTCCTAGGATTCCTAAGCTTTAGGAGGAGGTTCTAAGACTACTATAGCTTCCGCTAGTAGCTTAGACCATTCTAACATGGTATCAGAGCGAGGTTGGCCTAGCAATCTGTTGGAATAGGAGCTACTCAAGAAATTTGATCATAACACCTTGGTGGAAGCTAAATAGCTTCCATCCCTCCCGAAGGGCTGCCAAAATTGCACCGTGGCGGACTCTGGACGTGGGAGGGGAGGAAGAGAGAAGAAAACTGCTGGAAATCGTGCGGATCCGTTGGGGAGGACGAGAAGAGCGACATCCATTCACGGAGGCGCTCAGTCAACTTTGGCCGATCAAGACGTGCAGCATACCGTTGGAAAGGCCTCAGCACGATCTACAAAAATTGCCTCGAGGTCGTTACCAATCAACGAGCGGATCGGACGCAATTCGCGAAATACAGTCGGCGGACGAATTGGAAAATCGCGAATCGGGGAAGATTTAAAGCGCGGAAAAACGATTGGAGGGCAGACGCCGACAGAGGAGGCTAGGGCGCATCCAACAAGCCAAAAATCGGGAGAAACGGTCGAGTCTTCGTCGACGGGAAATCGGCCAACTTCGACGAGTTTAAGCGGCCAGCTCGGACGCGGGATCCAGAAGCGCGATACATCATCGGAACGGTCTCAGAGCAAGGATTCATCTGAGCTAAACAGCTCATCATTCGGACGTTTGAGCTTACGCTCTAATAACCAAGAGGGTGTGAATCTGCCCGCATCAACTTCACCGTCACCGCCGTTGCCTCCACCACCACCTCAACGTCAATCTTCAGTGCTCCTGCCGCAAATGGATCATGACTCAGGCGAAGGGAAGCTGGAGAGTGCGTCAAAGTTCGACGGGAGCGACTATTGGACTCGGAGCTTCCGATTCGAGCAATGGGCAGAGGCACACGATCTATGGGGGTACTTTGATGGTTCGGAGGAGCGGCCTGCATCGGGTGACGCACGGCTAAAGTGGGAGAGGAGAAATCAAAAGGCATTTGCCCAATTCTGCAATGCCTTGGTGCCAGATGAGTTGATTCGCTTGGTACGGGAGTTCGGCGGCAAGACCGAGTTGGGAAACGCACCTGTTGATGGCGGAGCAAGAGCGGTCACCCGAGTTCCTGCAGGCACAGCAGCGGCATACACACGAGTGAAGGAATTCTACCTTCAGCGTGGATTGTGTAACCGGATGGCACTCTCAGAGGAACTCTCTTCCTTGAAGATGAAAGAAGGGGAGGGAGTGGCTGCATACTGGGCGCGTGCCGAGGACTTGAGGTCCAAGTACTTGGCTGCAGGAGGGAAGGAGGAGGTTGAGGAGTGGATGATGAGGGTACTCAAAGGACTACATCCTCACTTTGAGATGCTGAAGGTAGTGCTGAACAACCAATCACCATCACTTACTAAGGATCAGCTGCTTACCTCCTTGAGGAGCGAGGAGATGCGGATTGGTGTCGCACCAAGATCGGATGGTGTAGCCACTTTTGGAGCGGGTACGAAAGTGGGCAGCAGCGGCAGGGGAAATGGGGACAAGGGCGGAAAGCATGGAGGCAGCGGTAGCAGCAGTGACACCAACTCGGGTAGATGGGGTCAAGGAAAAGGCAAAGCGGGAGTGCTTGATTTCCCCTGGGGGTCCAAGGCCATGGCTCCTCGGGGGTTGTGTCATGGCTGTTGGGATGAGGGACATGCATGGCAGCGATGTCCTCATCGACCTAAGGGAGGCATTCCGGCATTCTTAAAGCGGGGGGGTCGTGGATCCAACGGCAAGGCACAGGTGGCGGATAAGGAGGAGCAGGATGACAAGGCAGAGGCAGTGGTTGGAGAGGCAGTTGCAGCAGTGGGAGAGGAGCAGCCGCGAGAGGGGTGGTGGATTGACAGTGGGGCCAGCCACAACTTTACTCCTTATGCATCGGACTTCAAAAGTAAGCTTCAGCCACCAGAGGTTCGGGGAGTTAGATTGGGAGATGGACGGGTGGTGAAAGCTGTTGGCATGGGTGAGGTGCCAGTGGTTGGTGCTGGAGGTCAGCTGCTGAGGATTCAAAAGGTCCACCTTTTGCCTGAGATGCACACGCGTCTGCTGTCAGTCCCACACCTCTCCTCTCGAGATGTCATTGTCACATTCAAGGGCAAGAAATGTGTTCTTAAACGGGGGGAGAGGGTGTTGGCGAATGGAGAAAAGGAGAGGGGCAGGGACCATGGATTGGTGCGGATGTCTCTTCCTCTTGCTCGGGGCACACAAGGCAGTGCTCTTGCAGCTGGGTCCTCCTCCTCATTTTCCCCATTGACCCTTGCTCATCGCCGCCTTGGTCACACCGCCCCCACAACATTGCAACAGATGGCTCGGGGGAACAGTGTACTGGGCTTAGAGATTGGGGGGGGGAGCACTGATTGCTCCCCATGTGAACCTTGCTTATTGGGAAAGTCGGCTCGGAAGCCGTTTCCCCACGAGGCGTCTCGGCCACTTGGGCCTTTGGATGAGGTCCACATGGATTTGTGGGGGCCAGTGCGCACACCGTCACTGGGAGGAGCGGTGTATGTCCTCAGTCTCATTGACGACTAGACATGAGCAAGATGTCGAACACCTGTTCGGTTCGCCTCGAACCGAACTATTTTTTTTTTAGAAAAAAATAGTTCGTGGCGAACATGTTCGTTGTTCGGCCGAACATGTTCGCCGTTCGCCACCTCCATTTGGCGGAGTGTGGACGAACACGAACATGTTCGTGTTCGTTTTCGGCTTGACGCGAACACTCAAGTGTTCGCGTCAAAATTGGCCGCGACCAAATTTAGGTCGCGACCAATTTGAGTTTGAGCTCATTTTTTGAGCTCAAACTCAAAACGCGTTTGTTGGTTAGCCCTCCCTCCCTCAACCACCATAGGCTTCATCCCTAAGAGCCACCACACACCGTTTCCTAACTATTACACGAACATGTCAACTAAGTAGTTCGTAGTAGTGAGTGAAGGGTAATTTCAGAAATCGCGAGGGGTTAGTTCGTAGTAGCTACGGGATCAATTTCGTAGAGGTTAATTCTCTAGTTGTAGGGGCGGGCATTTCTCCGTGCCACACGTAACTAGGAGTTCAATTAGGACCGTGCTATCCGTGGCTTGCGACCGTTCCTTTGGGGTTTTAGGGTTTTAAGGCCGAGGGCGGATTTATGGCTTCCAGCCAACATGGATCTGTAGAACGAGGTGCAGGCAGCGCCCAGGGCGGTACACCAGGTTCTCCACCACAACCTATGCAGGGGCGAGTAGGGGATGGACCTGCAGGAGCCGGCGCTTGTTTCGTCGGGGGGTTTCTTTCCGTAGCGGCGCCGACGTCCCGTCACTCGTTCCGTTACTCAGGCCCACGACCCCCTCCTTCTGGGCAGACGCAGCCAGAGAGTGGGAGTGGGGAGGAGGATGAGGAGGAGGAGGGTGAGGGCGAGGAGGATGAGGACGATGAGGGGAGCGGGGATGACAGTGAGGCCGGGTGGGATCCCGAGACGCATGGCGGTGGGAAAGGGGGGGATGATGAGGAGGACCACGAGATGGATGGGTTGGAGCCAGAGGAGGTGGAGGAGGGGGTGGGAGAGGGTGGTGGAGGGGCGGCGACAGAGGCGGCCTCACAGCATGTGGCTGAAGGAGGAGGGAGCGTGGGGGTTAAGGTGGGGATAAAGCGGGCATCCATTAGGATGCCGAAGCGGAGGAAGAGGGCGAGCAAGTTGAGGGAGCGAGCATATCCCTGCACATTCACTGGGAAGCCCTTGGGCGAGGGTGTGGTCGCTCCGGAGTTCCTAGACGAGGACGGAGGGTCCGAGAGTAGTAAGGGGACTGGCAAGGGTAATAAGAAACCGGGGTGGCAAGTACAGATGTTCGGGCCTAAAGGTGCAGACGAGAAGCGTCAGTGCAAGATTTGCACTGACAGGATTTCGTGGAAGCAATCCACCACAACACCCGGCGAGCGGCACTTCGAGAGCTACCACACAGCGCACATGCACGTGTGGCATCACCGTTACCACACTCCGTCCGTTCACTTGCCTGGGGAGACGTTTCCTCGTGGGGGCTACAAGGGTGTGCCGGATGGCTACGTCGATGGGTGGCCGCATGCCAAGTCTTGGCCGCATCTCGCCAAGAAGAAAGGGACGGCGTCCGGTGGAGCTCGGGGGTCAGGCGGGATGGAGCGGTTCATGACAACCAAGCTGTCCACGGAGGAGCTACGGCAGGCGATCGCCAAGCTGGTGGTCACCTGCGACCTCCCCTTCCGCATCGTCGAGTCCGAGGCCGTGAGTGTCCCATGCCTGGTGTTTTGGCAGTATGTGGTTGACTATTTCATGCTTCTATTGTAATCCACCATTCACATGTCCACCATTCACATGTCCACCATTCACATGTCCACCACCATTCACATGTCCACCATTCACTCACATGTCTACCATTCACATGTCCACCATTCACCAGTCCATCATTCACATGTCCATCATTCACATGTCCACCATTCACATGTCCACCATTCACATGTCCACCATTCGGATATCCACCATTCACAGTTGTCTCTACTCTACCCTCCTCCAGTTTCGGGAGCTATTGATCCTGCTAAACCGCAACTGCGCACAGAAGAACTTCATCCCCTCGCGGTGGACGGTATCCCGCGACACTGTGGTCTATGCAACAGCAGCTCTCCAGTCCACCATTGAGGGGGAGTTGGGGTGCAAGGTGTCGATCACCATCGACATGTGGACGGCACCCAACAACAAGGCATGGCTAGTGGTGATTGGTCACTGGATAGACGAGAACTTCCAGCTGCGCACAATGGTGCTTGAGTTCCATGAGATGCTCGGGCGGCATGGGGGCAGGGAGATGGCGCAGGTGGTTGAGGAGACGATTGTGCAGTGGGGGTTGGAGGGGCGTTGTCTTGGTTTCACGACAGACAACGCCTCTAGCAACATTGCCGCCTTCAGGCGGATGTCGGAGGAGGGTGGTGGTCAGTGCTTCTTCAACTCGCGCATGCACTTCCGGTGAGTGTGGGAGTGTGCGTGGGTTGGGTGTGTGGGAGTGTGGGCGTGTGTTTGCCTTTGTGGTCTGTCGTTCCAGCTCCTCCAATTTGTAGTTGTATGGAGGGGTGGGCCGGTGCGGTTCGAGTTGTAGGGTGTGTGGGGTCTGGTATGGGTTTGTGGCTCACTCTAACAATGTGTCCTCCAACTTCCCCTTATCTTTTTCCCAATGTTGTGTTCCGTGCGCAGGTGCTTGGCACACGTGATAAACCTTGCAGTGCAGGCAGCACTGGCTGTGGATTCCATACGGAAGTTGCTGAAGATACTGAGAGAGATGGCGTCGTGGATTGGCTTCTCTCCACAGCGCTCGGGGTCTTTCTTGGGCCTACAGCGGACCTTGAACTCGCAGGCCAACCCCGCCACGCCGAAGCCGGCGTTGAAGCTGGTGCAGGACAGTCCTACGCGCTGGGGGTCGACCCACGACATGGTCGAGCGTGCGGGTGTTCTGCAGAACCCCATCACTGTCTTCTTCGCCCAGACACAGGTAACACTTGTGTTTTGTGTGGGTTGTAGTATGTGGTTATGTCATGGTGTGGTGTGTTAGCACGTCTACACAATACTGTTGGTCATGCTTGTATGTTGCCGGCCGGATGCCATAATCCTCCTCCATAATCACAGTTTCCCTCATACCTCCCCCCAAACCATTCCCTCTACCCGACAGGGCTTGTCGAAGACCGACAAGAAGAAGGTGGAGAGTTTGCGCCTGACAGACGCAGACTGGGAGACCCTGCAGGCGGCGAAGACGTTCCTAAGCCCCTTCGCCAAGGTCTCCAAGGCAGCAGAGGGGGCGGCGTACCCGACTGTGTCGATGGTGGTGCCGTACTACAACGGCCTGATCGACGCCATGGAGTCGCGCCTTGCCAAGGGGCCATCTCCGACGCTGCAGCCGATGATCGTGACGGCGCTGAGCCACTTGAAGAAGTACGCGTACATCACCAGCAACGAGTACTGGATCGCCACCTTCTTGGACCCTTCCATGAAGGCGGCGTGGTTCGACGACGCGCACTGGGAGAAGCTGCATCCCGAGACCGACAGGAGGGTGAGGCCGCGTCCGGCGTCTGGCGAGGTGATCAAGCTGGTGCGCGACCGCGTGGCCGAGTACCAGGCCCGGGCTGCAGAGCTTGCTCCACGGCCGACCCCACTTGCCCCCGTTGCGGAGGAGGAGGACGAAGATGACGCGCAGTTTCTCCCTAGTCGCCGACGACTTGCGGCGCGTCTGTCGGCGAGCCAGGATGCGGGGGCGGGTGGGATGGTGCAGGACGACGAGGTTAGCAGGTACTTGTCCGAGAGGGTGCGGTGCGACGTGACAGCGCTTGAGTACTGGCGCAGTGCCACCAACATGCAGACGCTGAGGCGCATGGCCCGGGATTATCTCGCCATCCCTGCCACGTCCGCTTCGAGTGAGCGGGTGTTCTCCCTTGGTCGCAACCTCGTTTCCTGGAAGCGGCACCGCCTGGCCTCTCAGAGGACGCGAGCTGTCATGATTCTCAGATCATGGTACAGTTCACACCCTGGCCAGAGGATAGGCGAGGGCCGCCGACCGAGAGGCGTCGCACCACCAGAGTTCGCCATTGAGGGCGAGGGGGCAGAGGAGGATGACGAGGAGGAGGAAGAGGAGGGTGTGGAGGCTGACTACACAGCTGGTGGAGAGGATGCTGTTGTTGGTAGTAGCAGTGCAGTGGCGCCTTAGTCACTTAGTGTAGGAATTTGTTAGACTTTGACATTTCCCTTCACAGTATGTGATGTTGTACTATTGGGTTCGTTGCATGCACACATATACACCCTGCACAGATTTTGCTATCATCCTGAACCTTGAAAACTGTTTTCTGACATGTGTGACTATAGTGAATTTTCCCCAGGGCGAACACGAACATGTTCGTCTCGAACATGTTCGTGTTCGCCTGCTGAAAAAAATCGTTTGCCACATAGGGCGAACGGCGAACACAAACTTTCAGCTAAATAGTTCGCCGAACCAAACAGTGTTCGGTTCGGCAAAAGTACATGTTCGAGGGTGGGCGAACTCGAACATGTTCGAGTTCGCCCTTTGCTCATGCCTATTGACGACTTCACCAGACGAGTTTGGTCGTTCCCACTCCCCAACAAGGAATCGGCCACAGTCGCAAAAGTTATTTGCCAGTGGCATAAGGACGTGGAGTTGGAGTGTGGGCGGAAGCTGAAGGCTGTTCGCTCCGACAGGGGTGGCGAGTTCTTGGGGGACGCTGTGAAAGCATGGAAAGCGGAGTTTGGCATCAAAACCCAATTGAGTGTCGCAGATACACCGCAGCAGAATGGGGTCGTGGAGAGGTGGCACAGGACGATGGCAGAGGGGATTCGCACATTGTTGGTCGACAGTGATCTCCCTGCTCGCTTGTGGGGTGAAGCATTGATGTGGGTCGTGTGGGTTAAGAATAGGGTCACCCACAGTGCTTTGCCTGCCACCATCACACCAATGGAGGCGTGGTCCGGCCAGAAGCCGCATGTGGGCATGGCTCGGATTTGGGGTTGCATGGGGAGTGTCATGCTGCATGGGCATGAGAAGGGTGGCAAGCTTGATGCACGGGCTGTCATGTGTGTCTGTGTTGGGGTGGACATGGAGAGCAAGGGTTGCCGCATGCTGGACCCTTCTCTCATGCGCATTCGCATTGCTCGGGATGTTGATTTTCTTGAGAATGTGATGTGGAAGGATTGGGACAAGGCAAAGGGATTTGGGGAGCTTCTGCAGGATGCAGCTGCGATTTCCCAACTCCTCCCTCTTCCACTCTCGCCACCCTCAGCACCGGCTGACGACGTTGAGATGCCACCTTCATCACTGCCATCGGCACCGCTGAGTGTGTCGGTGCAGCAGCAGCCCACCCCTCTGCAGCAGCTCAGTGGCCCCTCGGTCATTCAGCGGAGATCCGCTACACAGGCTACTTCCTCTTCCTCCTCCTCTGGTCAGCACTCTATCCCTCTCTCTACGGGTGCCCCTCCGTCACCAGCGACTACCTCCCCACCACCGGTTACAGGTTTGCAGGTGCTTGGTATCCAGTCTGGTACAGGTGGTGAGGAGGTAGGGGGGGATGCTGGTGTGGTTGAGGGCATGCTGTGTTTGGCCAGGGAGGTGGAAGGTGTTGCACTGGCAGGTGTGAGCACCGGTGATGTCCCACGCACACTCGCTGAGGCCCTGCGTGGCCCTGAGGGCCCTGCGTGGAAGACAGGCGCTGAGAAGGAGGTAAATGCAATGCGCACTATGGGTGTACGGGATCCAGAGCCGGTCGACTTACCTCCAGGTAAGAAGGCCATTGGGGTCAGGTACGTTTTCCGCAGGAAAACTGACAAGGAGGATAAGGTGGTACAGCACAAGGTTCGCCTTTTTGCTAAGGGGTACACTCAGGAGCCCGAGAAGGACTATGATCAGGTATTTGCCCCTGTGGGCAAGCTCATCTCAGGTCGGGTGCTTCTTGCAGAAGCCGCGGTAAAAGGGTGGCATGTACAACAGGAGGATGTTGATCATGCTTACCTCAATGCAGTCCTTCAAGAGAAGGTGTATGTGAGGCAACCTGAGGGATTTGATGATGGTACAGGTAGGGTGTATCGCTTGCGCAAAGCTCTCTATGGGCTCAAGCAAGCGCCTCGTGCTTGGAATGAGGAGATTGGTACCACCCTGATTGCAGCAGGGTTTGACCGCAGTGCATGTGATGAGGCTCTGTACATCAGGTTTGTGGATGAAGAGCTAGTGTATGTATTGGTGTATGTGGATGACCTCTTGCTTGTGTCTCCACGCTTGGAGCTGATCGGTCAGGTCAAGGAGGTGCTTGCTCAGAGGTACCAGATGAAGGATCTAGGTGAGGTATCCACGTACCTTGGTGTGGAGGTTCGCAGGTCGGTCAAGGATGGGTGGTTGGAGATTGGTCAGGAGAAGTATGTCCGTGGTCTCCAGGGAAGGTTTGGTGATCTGCTGAAGGAGACCCATAGGGTGCATACTCCAATGTCACCCAATGATCTCTCTAAGATCAGGAATGGTACTTGGTCAACTGAGGAAGGTGTTGCAGCTGATGTCAAGGTGTACCAGAGTCTCATTGGCAGCTTGATGTATGCTGCTGTGACCACCCGTCCTAACATGTCTTTCACTCTCAACACCCTTGCACAGTCCTGCGTGGCACCAAGACGCATTCACATGCGCACTGCACTGAGAGCACTCAGGTACTTGGTCGACACAGCTGATCGTGTCATCAGGTATGAGCGCCAAGGTGGTGAGCAGGTTGTTGGGTACACAGACTCGGATTGGGGTGGTGAGACTGATGGCAAGAGTCGCTCTGCCTACATCTTTAAGCTGGGAGGAGGAGCAATCAGCTGGTATAGCAAAAAGCAAGACAGTGTTGCAGCAAGCGTTTCTGAAGCTGAGTACAAAGCTCTATCGGAGGGGGCCAAGGAGGCCATTTGGTTGAGGAGTTTGTTGGCAGAGATGCATGTGGGGGATGGGGGGGCTATTCCATTGCTCTGTGATAATGAGGCTGCTGTCTCCCTTGCCCACAATCCCGTTCTCCATCAGCGCACCAAGCACATTAAGGTGGCATGACACTTTGTATGGGATGCGGTGCGCCAGCAGGAGGTCGAGGTGCACTCAGTACGCTCCCACCTCCAGGATGCCGACATGCTCACCAAAGCTCTTCCAAGCTTGCAGCTGCATGAGAACCTGGAGCGCATCGGCATGCGAATGATGGCTGCGAAGGCCAGGGCTTCATTCGCTGGAGGGGTTGTGTTTTGATTTATGGGTGAACTTTAATGCTTATTGGAGCAAGGGGGGGTGTTGGAATTAAGGTTAATTTGGGTTGCTCCAATAAACATATGTAGTGATACATCTACACTATAGTAGTGTAGAATACATTGGTTGGGTTGGGAGAACTTGTGGTGTACACTCTATAGAGTGGGCCACCTCCCAAACCCTATAGGTTAGGGTTCTCTCTTGTTGGAACTTCACTTCTTGGTAACCACTTTGGTTCTAGCATGGTTCATGCCCAAGTTGGCTCCTAAGATTCCTAGGCTTTAGGAGGAGGTTCTAAGACTACTATAGCTTCCGCTAGTAGCTTAGACCATTCTAACAATGAGAGCCTCCAAGGCAAGATCAACTACTCAAACTCCTACAACAGCACAAGGCATGGCAACTCAGAAGGAGAGGAGTTCCTCCAACGGATCTCCTGGCACTACTCCTACTCAACCTCCAACCTCTGATCTACAGACAAAGGAAGGCACAGCAACAAGACCAGCTGCGGAGTCTACCGAAACTCCCGCGAATCAAACAACAGGCTTCGACCTAAGCATGATGGAGAAAAATTTCTCCTTCATGTCCTTCTACGAGAAACACCAGCAAACAGCACCTGCGCAATCAAACAACAGCAACAACAACAACAACGATGTCACACCCATGAGTCTCGACGGCTCATCCTACGCGCGCCGAAACCAGCAACAACCTACTTTCGCTCCGTACGAGCCCCAACGCGGCTCCATCAGCTTCATGCCACACCAGCCTTCACCTGGACAAGAGAAGACACTGGACGCGCTTCAGATACTGTCCCAATTCGCACATGTTTTAAAACTGCAAACGTCAACGCCTTTCGACGGGAGAGACTTCTATACCAAGTCATTCGAGTTCGAGCTGATGATGGAGGGCGCGCAAATTCTTGGATTCTTCGACGGGTCCCTGCCATACCCAACACATAGGACACAATACGACAAGCAGCAGTACACATATCAGTTGCTGATGGCGTACACGATACTTCTACGAAATATAATGCCAAACGAGAAGCAGAACATCCGGTCCTATCGTAGATACGGCAACTCCGCCGAGCTCGCGTACAACCACATGAAGAAATATGTATCAGGCAACAGACAGCGTTAATCAGAGTCGCCTTATGGCACAATTGACAACAGTGGAAATGAAACCAGGCGAAAAGGGAATGGCTTATATTAGCCGTTGTCGCGAACTACGCGATAGACTCATTCGATGCGGTGGATCGATATCTGAAGAAGCCTTCGTTACAGTCGTCATCACTGGCCTCGGTCCTCATTGGCGCTCCACTCGAGCCATTCTCCGAGCCCACGGAAAGATCTCCGAAGCAGCCCTCTGCACTGAGATACATGCTGAGCAGCAGGACATGGATCTACATGAAGAACGACACAAGAAAAGAGCGTCAGCACCTGAGTTTGCGTTTCACACTCAACGACGTTACAACAGCAACAACAATCGACAAAATAAACATCAGGCTCAACAATACGTACCACCGTTCTGCCATCTCTGCAAGACGTCAAGACACCCTCGCACTCACTGCCCGAATCAGCAGCAGTCAACAACGCCGCAGCGTCAACTTCGGCCCTCAAGCAATCAAGTGGCTTCTACACAGGCGCATCACACCAATCAAGTACAGTCCTCAACGACATCGACAACAAAATCTGCACAAGGTACAAGAAACATCGTGAGCTGCATGACAAGAACGACAGACTCCTGCATCACCGGATCACCACCGTACTACTCACCAGAAAAACAGCTCGACGAGAGCACTCCTTGCCGCGAATCACTGGAGCCCAACCCGACGTATGCAGCCATCGCCCAGAGCGAGCCGTCTGGGAAAGACACCTGGTTCTTGGACAGCTGCTGCGGACAGCACATGTGCTCCTCGGGTCGCTTCGTTCAACGGGAACACCAACTTCAGCGCGAAGTCGTAATCACCGTTGCCAACAACCAGAACCTGCACACACGACAACAGGGGATAGTTCAACTCGAGAAACCAACGTTATTATGCAAATGTCGAAGGTTTTAACCGCAGAAGGACTCGGTTATAACTTACTCAGCGCCAGTCAACTAATGGCGAAGGGAAAAGCAGACAGCACCACTCAGGAGTTCAAGCTGTACCACGGGAGAGGTGGACTCTACATTAGCAAGGCAGTCTTGAAGAACAATGTCTTCGTTCTTGACTTCATTCCAGACCAAGGCACCGCCGACAGCGACGCCATTGTCAACTTCACCTCTTGGACACATCCGCCAGATCTCGACCCTGACTTCAGTCCTGGAGGATTTTGGTACTCACACACCATACCTGAAGCAGAAAGAACAAGAACGTTAGCAACAATTCGGCAAGCAAAAACAACATCGGCAGCAGCAGAGACAACATTGGCAGCAGCAGAGACAACATCGGCAGCAGCAGAAACAACATCGGTAGTAGCAATAACAACTATGACACCACTCGCTGGTCCTTCAACAACACCGGTCCCCATCGACGACATGCCACCGACTTCCACTCCGCAAGAAGTCCACAGAAGCACCAACTTCACCACCGGCTTCTATTCCAACTCCGACCTATACAGGCGCTCAACAGGACACCGCGCGAGCGAATCACTGTGGCACGAAAGATTGGGTCACCCAAGCAACACAGCGTTAAACAACACGATCAGGGCAGGAGTACTCGACAAAGAATCCCGACTTCTAACCAACGGCAGAGAGCTTCAATGAGTCCGAGGTGTCAAACATTAATCACATAGCCTGTCTAGGCTATAGTGAGGTAGACACTATGGGGTACAGTTTCCTAGGGTTTCATATTTGTACCCAACTCATTTCCTAGTTCATCATTCATTCCTGTTTCTTCACATGGTATAGAGCGGGTTCCCTAGTGGGACCGTTCCTTCCTAAGGGCCCACCGTTAATTTTTTTTTTCCTACCTGCCCGAAGCGCGCTTCGCGCTCTGCCCTGCCCTAGACTTCCGCGGCCCCTTAGCGGCCTGTCCTGCCCTATGCGGCCCCTTTGCGGCTCATTAGCGGCCCCCTCTTCGCGCCCCCCCCCCCCTTAGCGCCCCCCCCCCCCTTCGTCGCCTATCGCGGCCCCGTTGCGACCCCGCCCCGGCCCTGCCCCGTCGCCCGACGCCACCCCGTCGCGGCCCTGTCGCGGCGCTGCCCCGGCCCTGCCCCGTCGCCCGTTGCGGCCCCGTCGCGGCCCCGCCCCGGCCCTGCCCCGTCGCCCGTCGCGGCCCCGTTGCGGCCCCTCTACGGCCCTGTCGCCGCCCCGTCGCGGTCCTGTCGCGGCCCGGCCCCGGCCCTGCCCCGGCCCTGTCCCGGACCAGTCGTGGCCCTGCCCCGGCCCTGTACCGGCCCTGCCCCGGCCCTGCCCCGGCTCTACCCCGGCCCTGCCCCGGCCATGCCCCGGCCCTGCCCTGACCCTGCCCCGGCCCTGCCCCGGACCTGTCGCAGCCCTGCCCCGGCCCTGCCCCGGCCCCGCCCCTGGTAAGAGCACTGCTGAGCCGGCCCGCCCTGCCGAGCCGCGCTGCCCTGCCTAGCCGCGTCGCTTAGCCGAGTCGCACTGCTGCTGCTGCTGCTAGCCTACTGCTGCTACTGTCATGGCTAGTCCCAGTGTTCTTACCTTCGATGCTGAGGGTCGAGCGGTCGACGAGGTCTGGATAGATGATCTGCAGCTTTTCCAACAGTGCGATAGCAAGGATGGTCTCTCACTGTTCGATCTCACGTCTGGCACCTCTACTGCCCCTGCTGCTGATGCTGACAGTACTGTTCGCTCACAGTGGACCACGCGCGATGCTGCTGCCCGCCTTGCTGTGCGTAGTCACCTACCGTCTACTGAGCGCGCGCACTTTAGTCAGTACAAGAGTGCTAAGACTCTGTACGACGCTGTAGTTGCACGCTACTCTTCCCCAGCCACTGCTGCCCTTAGCCGCCTCATGCTACCGTACCTGTTCCCTGACCTCGCCGCTTTTGCCACAGTCGCTGACCTCATTACGCACCTCCGCACTAGTGACACCCGCTACCGCGCTGCGCTTCCTGCTGAGTTCTGCGCCAAGAACCCCCCCCCCCATGTACATCACCCTCTACTACCTAGTCACCCGACTCCCTGACACCCTTCGCTCGGTCAGGGACCACTTCCTCTCTCTTTGCCCCACCACACTCACCGTTGACCTCCTCGAGGAGCGCCTCCTTGCAGCAGAGACTAGTATTACCGCTGTAGGAGCCTCTCGTGGTGACCCCCGTACCCCTTTCTTTGAGGGGTGCTCCCCTGTTCCTCTTTTGCCCTCCGTTGCCTCTGCTCATGCTGTCGACCTTGTTCGCACCGAGTCGGTCAGCGCTGCGTCTGCTCCTAGTGAGAGGCGCCGCAACGGCAAGGGCAAGCGGGGCAAGGGCGCGGGCGGAGGTGGCGGGGGAGGCGGTAGTGGTGGTGGAGGCGGAGGAGGGGGTGGGGGTGGGGGTGGTGGCAGAGGTGGGGGCTTCGGTGGCAGCGGTGGAGGTGGAGGCGGCGGTGGCGGTGGCGGTGGCGGTTGGGGTGGAGGCGGCGGAGGCGGCGGCGGCGGAGGTGGAGCTGGTCGAGGCGGAGTTGTGCAGTGGGGACCCCAGCACCAGCCACGCTCTCGTGAGACCCCGTCGCCCCAGCAGCTTCGTGAGTGGTACGCAGGGCGCCAGGGGTCTGGGGGTGCTGGTCCCTGTGCCTACGTCCTGCGCACCGGCGACCGCACTGGAGAGCAGTGTGGCGGCCTGCACGCCACCCAGCGCTGCTTCGGCCGCCTGACAGACGCCTGGCGTACCCAGTTCCCTGACGCCACTGAGATCCCTCGCTGGGGTGATCTGCTCAGGACGGGTGTAGCTATTTTTGATCTTGACTTTGATGCTATTCTTGCTGCCATGTACGCTCTGTCTATTAGTGTTGAGGGTGACTGTTACGTGTGTGTTCCGCCTGACCCGGGCATTGAGGCTGCTGCTCTAGGTGCTAGTGAGTCTGCTGCTCCAGGTGCTAGTGAGTCTGCTCTCTCAGGTACCGCGTCGGCTCAGGTTTTGCACACCTTCACCCTCGACTCGGGTGCTTCCCGCTCCTTCTTTCGAGACCGCACCACCCTCACGCCGCTCAGTCGGCCGGTTGCGGTCTTCCTGGCCGACCCCTCTGGGGGTCCTGTCCTTGCCCGCTACTCCACTGTCCTCCCGTGTCCGGCGGCCCCATCAGGCTCCCTGTCCGGTCTCTACCTCCCCTCGTTCTCTACGAACTTGGTGAGTGGTGCTGACCTTCAGGATGGAGGGGTTGACCAGTTCACTCCTGCGAGTCAGCGAGTGACCCACTGCATGTGTGCTCAGACGGGCCGCCACATGGCCACGTTTACCCGTCGACCGGGGTCGAGCCTGTACACACTGACCACAGAGTCTCCTCCGGTTGCTGCGTCTGGTCAGGTAGCTGCGTCGAGTCAGGTGTTTGCTGCAGCGTCTCGGTCAGGTCCTGAGTCTGCCCCCTGCTCGTGTCGCCTCCTGTCCCACCAGACCCTCCTCTGGCACCACCGACTTGGTCACCCCTCCTTGCCTCGTCTCCGAGGCATGGCCTCCCGTGTCCTTGTCTCTGGTCTCCCCCGGTCCCTCCCTCCCCTTCCCCCGGGGCCTGCCCCTACCTGCGTTCCCTGCGTTGAGGGGCGGCAGCGCGCCGCTCCTCACTCCTCCGAGTTTCCTCCGACAGAGGCTCCGCTGCAGACTCTTCACATGGACGTGTGGGGCCCAGCCCGCGTCCGTGGACAGGGTCACGAGCGTTACTTCCTACTGGTGGTTGACGACTTCTCGCGTTACACCTCAGTCTTCCCCTTGCGCTGCAAGGATGAGGTCACTGAGGTGTTGATCGACTGGATCCGCGTTGCTCGTCTCCAGCTCAGAGAGCGTTTCGGCTCGGACTTTCCTGTTCTGCGTCTGCACTCCAACAGAGGTGGAGAGTTTTCCTCCGACCTTCTGCGAGCCTTCTGTCGTGCGGAGGGCATCCGCCAGACGTTCACGCTTCCGGCCTCTCCACAGCAAAATGGGATTGCTGAGCGCCGCATTGGCATGGTCATGGACGTCGCTCGTACGTCCATGATCCATGCGGCTGCTCCCCATTTTCTGTGGCCGTTCGCGGTTTAGTACGCGGCGCATCAGATCAACCTTCAGCCCCGGGTCTCCATGCCGGAGACCTCCCCTACTCTGCGGTGGACGGGGAAGGTTGGCGATGCGTCTGCGTTCCGTGTCTGGGGATCTCGAGCTTTCGTCCGTGACTTGTCTGCGGACAAGCTGTCCTCCCGTGCTGTTCCTTGCGTCTTCCTCGGCTTCCCCCCTGACGCGCCTGGTTGGCAGTTTTACCACCCCACCTCGCGTCGTTTTCTGTCCTCCCAGGACGTCACGTTTGACGAGTCGGTTCCGTACTACCGTCTCTTCCCCTACCGCGCTGCCCCTCTCCCCCCCCCGCCGCTCTTCCTCACGCCCGGTCCCCCCCCGGTAGACCCCCTCCCCCCTCAGGGTCCTGCCCCCTCAGGTGTGTCCCAGGTAGATGCAGTCGAGCCTGTCGAGGTAGCTGTTGACTCTGGTGCTTCTCAGGGTGCTGAGCCTGCGGGTGCCGGGTCTGGGGGTGCTGAGCCTGAGCGTGCGGAGCCTGGGGGTGCTGAGTCTGGGGGTGCTGAGCCTGAGCGTGCGGAGCCTTGGGGTGCTGGGTCTGGGGGTGCTGAGCCTGGGGTTGCTGAGAGTGGGGGTGCGGAGCCTGACGGTGCTGGACCTGGAGGTCCTTCGGGTGCTTTGTTCCGGCGGGAGCTACCCTCTCCACAGGAGCTGCGCGAGTGGTTTGCTCGGCGCTGGAGCCGTGCTGCTGGAGCTGGTGGTGCTGCCGATGCTGGAGAGTCTACTGCTGCTGGGGGTGCTGGAGCCACGGGTCCCGGAGGTGCTCGTACTGAAGCTACTGGAGCTGCTGGGCCTGGTGGTGCTTCTGGAGCTGGGGCTACTGGCGGAGCTGGAGCTGGTAGTGCTGCTGGAGTAGGTGCTACTGGAGGTACTGGAGCCGGAGCTACTGCGTCTTCCGGTGGTCCTGCTGGAGCTGGAGCTGCTGGAGGTACTGGAGCTGGAGGTGCTGCTGGAGCCGGTGCTCCTGTGGGTGCTGGAGTTGGCGCTACTAGAGCTGCTAGTGGTGCTGTTGGTGCTGCTGGTGTTGCTGGAGTTGGGGCTGACGCTGCAGGTGCTGGTGCTGTCTCTGCTGGTTCTGGAGGCGCTGCGCGGTCGCGGCCGTACTTTGTTCCGCTCCTTGAGCAGGTGCTTGGTCTTCCACCTTCTTCTGGTCCTGCTCCCTCCTTAGAGTGTCCACCGCCTGTCCAGTCCGAGTCACAGTTACAGCTGGCCTCCCCTCTGCCTGCTCCTTCTCCCTACGCTGGTCCTACTGGAGGTCTTGCTGAGCTTCGTGAGCCTGAGTCGCGTCCTGCGTCATCTGTTCGTGCTGCTCGCACTAGTCGTCGTGTTCCACGTCAGCGTCCTCCTGCGGTCCCGGGCACGCATCAGATGACACTGCGTCCTTCCACTGCGCCGCAGCGTGTCCCTTTGCTGTCTCCTCCAGAGTCCTCTCTTCCTTCTCTTGCTGACCCGGAGTCTGACTCCCTTCTTGCTGCCCGTCCTACTGTCACGCGTTTCCTAGCCACTGTTGTCACTGACCCTTCCTTTGAGTCCACTGCTGCGTCTGCCTTAGTTGCCGAGCTTGTCGACTTCGCTGCTCACTGTCGTCTAGACTACGCCGCTAGTCTCGTTACTGAGTCTGAGTCTGTCTGTCCTCCGTCCGTCGGGGGTGAGTGTGCTCTTAGCACGGACGTCTTTGAGGACAGGCAGGAGGAGTTCCAGTGTTTTGCTGCTGCTTTACCTCATCTCGTGTCCATGCTGCTTGCCCCTGAGGGAGACCCGGATGCACCAGACATCCCGACCCCGCGCTCTTACGCAGAGGCGATAGAGGGTCCCTACTCCTCTCAGTGGCAGTCAGCCATGGACGCAGAGATGGCTTCCTGGAAGTCCACAGGCACCTACGTCGACGAGGTTCCCCCACATGGGGCGAACATCGTCAGTGGCATGTGGATTTTCAGGGTGAAGCGGCCTCCGGGTTCTCCGCCTATCTTCAAGGCACGGTACGTGGCTCGAGGCTTCAGTCAACGGCAGGGAGTTGACTACTTTCAGACCTTCTCCTCGACCCCAAAGATGACCACTCTTCGGGTTCTGCTGCATGTCGCTGCTCAGCGTGACTACGAGCTTCACTCTCTTGACTTCAGCACTGATTTCCTACAGAGCAGCCTGCACGAGGAGATCTGGCTGCGCCGCCCACCTGGCTTCACTGGGTCGTTTCCTCCTGGTACCCAGTGGAGCCTCCGGCGGCCAGTCTTCGGTCTCCGCCAGGCGCCCCGTGAGTGGCACGACACACTGAGGACTACGCTTGCGGCTCTTGGGTTTGCTCCTTCTACTGCTGACCCGTCGCTGTTTCTTCGCACCGACACTTTGCTGCCGCCGTTCTACATCCTCGTGTACATCGACGACTTGGTGTTTGCTACGGCTGACACTGCTGGACTCGCCCACGTGAAGTCCGAGCTGCAGAAGAGACACACATGCACAGACCTGGGTGATCTGCGCAGCTATCTTGGCTTGCAGATCACCCGGGACAGAGCATGGCGCACCATTACCCTGACTCAGTCACACATGGTGCAGCAGGTCCTTCAGCGCTTCGACTTCACGTACTCCTCGCCTCAGGCCACTCCTCTGTCTACTCGCCACTCGCTCTCAGCTCTGCCTTCGGATGAGTCCGTAGAGCCGAGTGGCCCGTACCCAGAGCTTGTTGGCTGCCTCATGTACCTGATGACCTGCACTCGACCTGACCTGGCATACCCTCTTAGCATCTTGGCACGCTATGTTGCTCCTGGCAGACACCGACCAGAGCACATGGCTGCCGCGAAGAGGGTGTTGCGCTACTTGTGCAGTACGTCGGGCATGGGGCTCGTGCTTGGAGGGCAGAGTCCAGTGGTCCTCACTAGTCACGGAGACGCGTCTTGGGTTGACGACCTGGCTACTCAGCGGTCGTCACAGGGTTACACCTTCAGCCTTGGTTCCGGTTCTATTTCGTGGCGGTCTACCCGCTCGTCTTCTGTTCTCAGCTCCAGCTGTGAGGCTGAGATCTACGCAGGGGCCATGGCTGCACAGGAGTTACGCTGGCTTACCTACCTGCTGACTGACCTGGGAGAGCCGCCTCATTCTCCTCCAGTTCTGTACGTAGACAACAAGGCCATGTTGGCCTTGTGTCGGGAGCACGGACTGGAGCACAGAACGAAGCACATTGCTCTTTGCTACTTCCTTGCTCGTGAGCTGCAGCAGCGTGGTCAGCTACGCCTTTCTTACGTGGCCTCTCAGGTCAACACTGCTGATATCTTCACCAAGCCACTTCAGCCTTGTGATCATCAGCGCTTCTGTACTATGCTAGGTCTTCTGCCTACTTGGCCTCACTTGCTTACCTCTTGACTTTACTTGTACTGTGATCTATATATATACCTGCACTTACTTGTTTACTTCTTATATATAATCCTGCATGTGAACTGGCCTTGTGGCCTTTGAACCTGTGCTCGGAATGTGTGGTGACATTGTGATCCACCCTGAGCTTGCTTTGCTTTGTTTTGCTTGACTGGTCTTGTGACCCCTTGTTCTCCCCCACTTTGCCTATGGGGGTGTGTCAAACATTAATCACATAGCCTGTCTAGGCTGTAGTGGGGTAGACACTATGGGGTACAGTTTCCTAGGGTTTCATATTTGTACCCAACTCATTTCCTAGTTCATCATTCATTCCTGTTTCTTCACACGAGGTACATGTTTTACCTGCCCCGAAGCCGACTTACCTCATTAACCATTTGTCTCTCACCACAATCCGAGCGTGCCAGTTTACGCACCATTGGAGAAAGTCTACAGCGACATCTTGTATGCCCGCGAACACGGACAGGGAGCATACAACTATTTCATCACTTTTATCGACGCTGCTACCCGATACGTCTGGCATCTCAACCTTCCGAGTCGCGACATGGCCTTCGAAGCCTTCGTCGCCTGGCTACCTGTGGCAGAACGAGAATCAGGAGTGAAGCTGAAAAGCTTCCAGTCAGACGGGGGAGGAGAATATCAGTCACAAAGGTTCAAGCAGTACTTAGCAGAACAAGGCATCAAGCAACTCATCTCGCTTCCCTACGCCCATCAACAGCAAGGTGTGGCAGAACGGATGAACAGAACCCTCCAGAAAACCATGCGCAAACTGTTACGTGGCATGCGACTGCCAAACAGCCAATGGGCTGAGGCGATGGACCACGCCGTCTTCTTGCACAACTTGCTTTCGTCATCCTCGCTCCCGAACAACGCATCACCGCACCTTCTGTGGACAGGAAAACTGGGCAATACAAAAATGTTACGAGTTTTTGGGTGCATGGTACGATACCGACCGCACACTGCAAGGGCTGGAAGATTTTCACAACGCACAGAGTGGGGGCTACACCTGGGCATCGAAAAACATTACAACGCATGGAAGATTTTTGACGTCCACTCGAAGGAAATAGTAGCAGCACGTGATGTCATTTTCTACGAACATCTCTCCCTTCAAACGTACCTGGACAACCTGGCAGTGGATCGAGACCTCACGGGCGGCTTCTGTGGCAACCGAGCCTTCGCCACACCAGCTGACGAAGCTGATAGGGACGAGCAAAACGTGGACGGCACATCCGAGGAAGCAGGACCACTCCCATACTGCTCCGTGCCCATCCCGATGGATGACAAAAACCCTCGCGAAAGTTTCAACGCCGAAGTCTACTACGACTTCGCCGACAATGGTTACGTTACACCCCAATCAGTCAACACAAATGTATCAGAAAGAATCGGCCCCAACTTCCTGTCAGAATATTATGCTCTAGCCTGTAGTGGGATGCTCTATAGCGAGTACAACCCTTCTAGGGTTTGCTATTTGTATCCTCATTCTTGCTAGTGCAACCCCCCCTTCTTCTTAATTTCTCTTAAACTTTCACATGCGATCAGAGCAGGTCGATCCCCTTGGATCGATCCTGTGGGTGGGCTCACCACCTCGTTGCTTCCGCTGCAACTTCCACTACTACCTTCTGTGCCGCACGCCCCGTGGCGTGCGGCAGTTTTTCTTCCCGCCGTGCGCCCCGAGGCGCGCGGCGGTTTTCTGCCCGCCGTGCGCCCCGTGGCGCGCGGCGGTTCTCTGCCCGCTGTGCGCCCCGAGGCACGCGGCGGGCTTCTACCCCGTCACTCGCCGCGTCGCCCTCGGGAGGCGCTGCGACGGGCGACGGGGACCCGCGCGTCGCCCCCCGTCGCCCGTCGTGGCCTGCGCGCGGCCCGTACAGCCGGCGCGCGGCCTGTACGGGCTGCGCCAGGCCTGCGCGCGGCCCGTACGGGCTGCGCCAGACCCGCGCGCGGCCCGTACGGGCTGCGCCAGACCCGCGCGCGGCCCGTACGGGCTGCGCCAGGCCCGCGCGCGGCCCGTACGGGCTGCGCCAGGCCCGCGCGCGGCTCGGGCCGCCTGCGCGCGGTTCGGGAGGCTGTGCCAGGCCCGTGGGCGGCCCTTTCCTCGCTGCCCCTGCCCTCCCCGCTGTCCCCCGTGCTTCTGCTGGCGCCCCACCCCTCCTACAGCCCGTTCTCCTGAATTAGGGTTTGGGGGTGAGGGGTATGGGGGTGAAACTACTGTGTGCCGTTCCCTGCTCCTCCTCCTCCTCCGTCTCCCTGTGCTGCAGCTGCCGCTGAGGGAGGGTGGACTTGTTGGAGCCGTTGGAGTGGTGCTAAGGGGGGGTGAAGGGGGAGTGGAGCTAGCGGTGTAGCAGCGGGTGTGTGTCAGGAGGGGTGGTACTGTTTGGGGGAGGTCGAGTGGAGGCAGCAGTCTTGTCGTCAGCAGCAGCAGCAGTCCGGAGGCTACAATCTCCGGTAGTCGCCAGTCGCCCGTGGGTCCGTTGCTCGTCTGCCGCTACTTTTAGCCGCGGGGCCAGTTACCCCAGTAGTCCGGAGCGTTGTTCCGGTAGCCACTGAGCCAGCAGCTCGTCTGTGTGTCTGCAGCGTCAGCAGTCGCCTCCCATCTTCTCTCCCCCACTGTCTCTCCTCCTCCTCACTTGCCCTCTGCGATAGCCTCTAGCTTTGCTCATAATTGTGAACTTTAAACTATTGCTTCTTGAACTTGTGCTCAGAATGTGTGGTGACATTGTGATCCACCCTGAGCTTGTACTGCTTTGCTTGCTCTGCTGATTACACCCCACTTTGGCTATGGGGGTGTGTCAGAATATTATGCTCTAGCCTGTAGTGGGGTGCTCTATAGCGAGTACAACCCTTCTAGGGTTTGCTATTTGTATCCTCATTCTTGCTAGTGCAACCCCCCCTTCTTCTTAATTTCTCTTAAACTTTCACACTTCCTACGCGATCCAGAAGCGGGAGATGAACCAGCCTATCCCGAGGACGCAACTCTCCCCCACTACACACAGAGTGGACTGCAGATACTGGGACTCGTCACCGCTGTCCACGGAGCGGCACCACCTAAGGAGCCTGCCACTGTTCAGCAGGCTCTGGGGGGGGAACACAGGGAAAAATGGCACGAAGCCATGGACAGAGAATTAAAGGCGCCGCAAGAACGCAACACCTGGAAATTCCTGCCTATCGGAGTGGCACGCAACAAGACCATTCTCATGGGAAAATGGGTTTTCCGCGTGAAAACGAAAGCTGACAGAACGATAGACAAATTCAAGGCACGCTGGGTCGTGCGCGGCTTCGACCAAGAGCACGAACGAGACTTCACCGAAACATTCGCACCAGTTAGCAGACATACCTCTCTCCAAATCCTCCTCGCGATAGCCGCCATGAAGCAGAAGAAACTCCGCCAAATCGACGTTGCCAACGCCTTCCTCTACGCCCCTGTCGACGCTAAAATCTTCGTCGAACAACCACATGGGTCTAATGCAGACCCTAACCAAGTCTGTCAACTACTAAAATCCTTGTACGGGATCAAACAAGCTCCGAGGCTGTGGCAACAATATCTGCACGCTCGATTGATTCGCATCAGATTTCGCCAACTCCCGCACGACCAAGGGATGTATCGTCTCACGAAGGGTGCTGACTACATCTTACGCATAGTCTATGTAGACGACCTGCTTTACATCGGCTTTACCGACGACGTCACGACCTGGTTCGAAGGGGAGCTACAACGGGACCTCACGCTCACCGTCTCGTCTACCGTAACGCAGTACCTAGGACTCAACATACAAGACGGGGAAAACGCGATCTACCTCAACGCCACGAAATACGCCGACAGCATCGCCAAACGCTTTGGATTAACCCCAAGCGCCATTACCACACCATATCGCTACACCGACGGAAGCCGCAAGGAAATCTCCGCGCCACTCAAATTCGCCGGCATACGCGACTACGAACCCAAAGCGCCCTTAGCGTGTGATTGTTTCTTCGGTTCTAAAAAAGGTTGAGCCCAGCGTGGCTTTCAACTTCGTTAAAGCCTGGGGTCAGAATGTTATTTTTCTCATAAATCTTGAACTTGAAATAGTGTTCGCAAAACCTTGAAAGTAGGAATTTCAAAAATCTGGGCAGGGCGAAAGCGAAAAAAGTCGGCGAGGAATCAGGCGAGTGGGAACAACTTTGCGACAGCTGTGCTGGATCATCGAGGGGCGTGGGGTGGAAGCGATTAGCATGCGACAAAATTCAACTCTACACCAAAACAGAAAACTCTCGGCTCAGCTCTCCGCCATGGCTCCTATGTTAACTTCAACTTAGGGTACGTTCTTGGCTGGTGTCTAACGCCGGGCCAAGCTGCTTGATACGAGGAGGAATTGACAGGCATGAGGAAAATTTTATGGTTTGTGTCAGACCACCCTGGAGGGGTCTGACACCAGGCAAACTTGGCCTGAAGCTAGACACCAGCCCAGAACGTACATTTAAACAATGTCATGCTTACCTCTATCAGTTTCAAGATCTGAATAGATTCTGGGTCTGTTCATCAAGGGCTTGACTTCAACACCACTTTTTGTTCAAACAGCGAACATCCGTTTGTTGTATCTTCCTCTTGTGAAGTTTGTTTTCTCAAGAGTGATGCACAGCGGAATGGATGTGACTAGCAAGATGGGAGATACCAAAAGCTAAACCTAGAAAGTGTTGCACTCCTTACTACCCTAAACCCCAAAGCCTATCAACATAATGTATAACATCTAACATACCCCCATAGGCTAAGTAAGGGGCATCAAAACAAGGAAAGGAAACAAAGGGTCACAAGACCAGTCAAGAGAAACAACAAGGCAACGCTCAGGGTGGATCTCAAGATCACCACACATTCCGAGCACAAGCAAACGACCACAAGGCCAATTCAAGAGTTTACAAATATATATAGATGCAAGGACAAGCAGAGCAGGCAACAAGAAACAATGCTACAGTAACCTAGCAACAGTGCCAGCAAGGCCTAACTGTAGACATAACCTGTGGTGGTCAGTAGGCGCTATGGCCTTAGTGAAAAACTCTGCAATATTGGTCTGTGAGGCCACGAAGTCCAAGCGTGCCTGGCCGCATCGCATCAACTCTCGCAGGAGAAAGTACCTCACGTCAATGTGCTTCACTCTGCTCTCCAGTCAAGGCTCTCGACACAGGAGGATCATGGCCTTGTTGTCAGCAAAGAAGGTAAGTGCAGAGTGAGGCCGCTCACCAAGGTATGCAAGCAAAAAAATCAACCAACGAAGCTCCTGCGCAGCCATGGTACCAGCGTAGATCTCTGCCTCTGCACTGGACAAAGCCACAGATGATGACCAAGTAGACCTCTAGGACACAACTCCAGTGCCCAAGCTGAACTAGTACCTCTGAGTAGACCTCTGTGTCTCCACGTCGTCGGCGTAGGAAGAGTCGCAGTGACCGGTCTCCCTCCAAGCCCGAATCTCTGAAGGACCTGCTGCACCATGTGTGACTGTGAGATTGTAATGGTGCGAGCGGCTCTGTCCCTGGTGGTTTGCAAGCCAAGGTTGCGGAGCAGCTCACCAAGGTCAGTGCACGCGTATCTCTTCTGTAGTTC
Source organism: Closterium sp. Naga37s-1 (assembly GCA_947471745.1). Classification (NCBI taxonomy): domain Eukaryota; kingdom Viridiplantae; phylum Streptophyta; class Zygnematophyceae; order Desmidiales; family Closteriaceae; genus Closterium; species Closterium sp. Naga37s-1. Next base: position 1,989,111 of record CANJKZ010000195.1, on the reverse strand, counting down.
GGACTTCACCTCAGCCAGAGCGGCCCTGTCTACTGTAGCAAAGACCAAGTCATCAACGTAGACGAGGACAAAGAAAGGTGTGGGCCCAGAACGAACGAACAGCAACGGGTCGGTGGACGAAGGACGAAACCCGAGGGCAGCAAGAGTGGTGTGCGGCTTGTCGCGGGGCACCTGGCGGAGACCGTAGACTGGTCGTCTCAGGCTCCACTGGGTATCAGGCGGGAAAGTGCCAGTGAAGCCAGGAAGACGACGCAACCAGATCTCCTCGTGCAGGCTGCCGTAGAGAAAGGCAGTGGAGAAGTCGAGGGAGTGCAGCTCGTAGTCTCGCTGTACTGCAACGTGAAGAACACCTGAAGAGTTATCATCTTCAGGGTCGGGGCGAAGGTCTGGAAAAAGTCAACTCCCTCGCACTGACTGAAACCTCTAGCCACGTAGCGCGCCTTGAAAACATGATGCGATCTAGGCGGTCGCTTCGCCTTGAAGATCCACATGCCGTCGACTACGTTCGCCTTGGGGGGGGGTGCAAATTCGTCGACGTAGGTGCCTGTGGATCCCCAAGACGCCATCTCTGAGTCCATGGCCGCTTTCTACTGAGAGGCCCACTGCCCTGACACTACCTCACGGTACATGCGAAGAGTCGGAATGTCAAGGGCCTCGGTGTTAAGATAGGAACAGTGGAATGGAATGACTAGAAGGAAGCAGTAGAAGGAAACATATAGCAATCCCTAAAGGGGGTTTTACCCTCTACTGCATAACTCACTATAATACCGAGACCAGACTAACAAACTATAATAAATATAGTTTGATACACCCCCATAGTCTAGGTGACGGTAGTCCTATGGAAAGCAACATATATCTCAGGGTGGATCACGAAGTCTCCACACAGTGTGAGAGCAAGGGTCACAGGACCAGTCAGCAAGAACAAGCAACACTCACAAGACTAGTTTACAAGGACAAAGCAACTCTCGTGGTGGATCTCAAGATCACCACACAGTCCGAGAACAAGCAAGGGGCCATAAGGCCACACCACATGCAAATATATAGCAGAGATAGGATGTGCAAGACAAGCAAGGCCCGCATCTCTACGTAAGCAAGGGGCCACAAGGCCACTCCAGAAGCATAGATTGTGAGAGTACGATGGCTTATGCTTGCTTTGCTAGCTTGCCCTGCCTTTATTATGCTATTTCTAGCTTAGGGTTATTTTATCATGCATACTTATGTTTGATTTCCTAGGTTAGGGGCATTCCTATATTTTATTATGGTTATAGCACTGAACCAGGTTACGTGTTCCGGATTCCAGGCCTTTCGGTTGCCAACGAATTGCCTTCTACAGAATTCGGGAAGGTTTTGTTCGGGACGCTTCGCAACCCTCAGAACATTCGCGTAACACCGGGGTTACTGGCCTTGTGTCGAGACTATATATAGCCTCGTATTGTATCCAGGTGGACCAGTCAATACATTTCCTCTTTTTTGAACTCAATCATGTCGATCCTCACACTTGGTATCAGAGCTCGTTTACACGCAAAGTTCATCGACCGCTAAAAAAATTTCTTAAAAAACCGCAGGGGCGACGATCGATAAACACCGATTTCAGGTATGTAAAACCGGTTCCAGGTTTTTCAGTCCCCCTCGTTTTTTTTATTTTCGGATGCGATGTCAGTAATGGAGGGCACTGGCGACAATTTCGTAGCCAAAGTTGCAACCCTTTGCACGGAGGAGAACCAGACGCGGGAGGCGCTCCAGCGAATAGAGGCGCTCCTCGCGAACCAGTCGGCAGCCGCCACGGCAGTAGCAAATGCAGCAGCGACGGCAGCAACCCGGCGACACCGACATTTGTCAGAATGTTATATTGCTTACTTTGTGTAGGCTATAGTGGGGTAGCCCATAAGGGGTACAACCCAATTAGGGTTAGTACTTGTACCCAACTTCTGTTCAATGCATTCAATCTCGTTCATTTCTTTGACATGGTTTCAGAGCAGGTCCTTCGTTAGGACCGGTTTTTTTTTTAGGGCCCACCACAGCGCTGCCCCACTAGCCGCCCTGCTGGCTCACGCCCCGCCCTTTGCAGCCCTCGTGCTGCACCTGCTGCCTCGCGCGCCGCCCTCTTGCGGCCCGCCCGTCGACCCTAGGCCCCGCGCGCCTGCCCCTTGCGGCCAGCCCCTCGACCCTAGGCCCCGCGCGCCCGCCCCTTGCGGCCCGCCCGTCGACCCTAGGCCTTGAGTGCCCGTCGACCCTAGGCCCCGAGTGCCCGTCGACCCTAGGCCCCGGCCCGCCGGTCGCCCCTGCTGCCCCGCGCACCTGTCGAACCTATGCCCTGGCCTGCCCGTCGACCCTAGGCCTCGCGCGCCCATGAACTCTAGGCCCCGCCCGCCCGTCGACCCTAGGCCCTAGCCCGCCCGTCGCCCCTGCTGCCCCGCGCGCCCGTCGACCCTAGACCCCGGCCCGCCCCTCGACCCTAGGCCCGGCCTGGCCGTCGACCCTAGGCCCCGCGAGCTCGTCGACTCTAGGCCCCGCCCGCCCGTCGACCCTAGGCCCCGGCCCGCCCGTCGCCTCTGGTGCCCCGCGCGCCGCCCCTTGCGGCCCGCCCGTCGACCCCAGGCCCCGCGCGCTGCCCCTTCCGGCCCGCCCGTCGACCCTAGGCCCAGCCGACGCCCCTTGCGGCCCGCCCCTCGCCCCTGCAGCCCGCGAGCCGCCCTTGCAGCCCCGCGCGCCATTCCTGGTGGCCCTCTCGCTGCCCCTGCTGCCCTGCTAGTCGCCCCTTGCGGCTCTCTCGCAGCCTATGCAGCCCCGCGAGCCGCCCCTTGCGACCCACTCGCCGCCCCTAGGCCCGTCGGCCGCCCCTAGGCCCCCGAGCCACCGCTCTTGCAGCCCGCGCGCCGCCACTTGTAGCCCGCTTGCCACCTCTTCCTGCTGCTTGCCCTGTTCCCTGCGCTGCCAGGCTCTTGCCCGCCTTGCGTGCTGCGCCACTATGGCATCTCTCCGCGTTCTTGCGTTCGATCATGAGGGCCGCCCTATCCAGTTTGACACGTGGCTCGACGACCTGCAGCTGTACCTACTAGGCAACTCTATAGACAGCGTTTCGTTGGTTGACCACACGTCTGGCGCCGCTCCCGCCCCACCCGCCACAGCTGACGGTGGGACTCGCTCACAGTGGCTTACTCGTGACGCTGCTGCTCGCTTAGCCATTCGCAACCACCTGCCGTTAGCCGAATGCGCTCACTTCGGACAGCATAGGATTGCACAGGCGCTGTACCACGCTATAGTCGCCCGTTACTCCTCGCCTGCCACTGCCGCTCTAGGCCGTCTTCTAGTGCCCTGCCTGTTTCCCGAGCTGACCGCCTTTGCCACAGTGGAGGACCTCGTTTCCCACCTTCGCACCAGCGACGCTCGCTACCGCGCTGCCCTCCTAGCACAGTTCCTTGACAAGAACCCACCCCCGATGTACATCACTCTTTACTTTATAGTCACCCGCCTCCCTGACTCTCTTCGCTCTGTCAATGACCAGTTTCTCGCACTTGACCCCACAGCCCTCGCTGTTGACCTGCTCGAGCAGCACCTCCTTGCAGCTGAGACTAGTGTTGTCGCTATAGGTTCCGCTCATGGCACTACTCGCACACCATTCTTTGAGGGGTGTTCCCCCTCCCCCCTTGCCCCCTCCTGCGCCTCTGCTGCTGCTGTTGACGTCCTTGGTGCTAAGGACGTCGGGGCTGCTTCTGCTAGTGGGAAGCGCCACAGCAGCAAGGGCAAGGGTGGCAGGGGTGGTGGCGGTGGCAGCGGGGGTGGTGGTGGGGGCAGTAGTGGAGGTGGTGGAGGCAGTGGAGGTGGTGGCAGTGGTGGGAGTGGTGGCGGGAGTGGGGGCTTTGGCAGCGGCGGTGGAGGCAGCGGTGGGGGTGGCGGTAGTGGCGGCAGTGGGAGTGGTGGCGGTAGGGCTGGAGCTACTCAGCGTAGAGGTTCTGGCGGTGGCCAGAGGCAACAGCAGCAGCGTGGGAGCGAGAACCTGTCACCCCAGCAGCTTCGTGAGTGGTTTTCTCAGCGTGGGGCGTCTGACCCAGGTATAGAGGCTGCTGCTCTAGGAACTAGTGAACCTGCTCTCCCTGGCACTGCGCCTGCTGAGGCCTTGGACACCTTTACACCTGACTTAGGTGCTTCACGCTGTTTCTTTCATGACAGCACCACCCTCAATCCTCTCTCTACACCTGTCCCGGTCTGACTGGCTGTCCCCTCAGGGGGCCCACTCCTTGCCCGTTCCTCCACTGTCCTCCCGTGTCCGGCTCACTGTCAGGTCTTCACCTCCCCTCGTTCTCTACAAACTTGGTGAGTACCACTGCCCTCCAGGATGCGATGGTCACTACCACCACTCCTGGGGGTCAGCGTGTGTAGATCTGCACGTGTACATGGACGAGCCGTCACCTGGCCACGTTCACTCGTCGGCCTGGGTCGAGTCTCTACACACTGGCTACTGAGCCTCCTCAGGTAGCTGCATCTGCCCAGGCGTCCGCGTCAGTTCCGGTAGCACCCCCTTGCTCGTGTCGCCTCCTATCGCACCAGAATCTCCTGTGGCACCACCGCCTTGGTCACCCCTCCCGGCCACGCATTCTTGGTATGCACTCCCGCCTCCTTGTCTCTGGTCTACCCAGGTCTCTGCCTCCCCTCCCGCCCTCGCTTGCCCCGCCCTGCCTTCCTTGTGTCAAGGGGCGGCAGCGCGCTGCTCCTCAATCCTCGATTCCCCCGACGACTTCTCCCCTGCAGACTCTCCACATGGACGTGTGGGGCCCCGCCCGCGTCAGTGGACAGGGCCGCAAGCGCTACTTTCTGCTGGTTGTTGACGACTACACGGGCTACACCACGGTCTTCCCCTTGCGCAGCAAGGGTGAGGTCCCTGATGTCTTGATCACTTGGATTCGCACAGTCCATCACCAGCTCCGCGAGCGGTTCCGCCTGGACCTTCTTGTCCTGCGTCTGCACTCTGACAGAGGTGGTGAGTTCTCCTCTGACTTCTTGCGGGACTTTTGTCGTGGGGAGGGCATTCTCTAGTCGTTGACGCTTCCGGCCTCCCCTCAGCAAAATGGGATTGCTGAGCGCCGCATTGGCCTAGTCATGAAGGTTTCTCGTGTCTCCATGATCCATGCGGCTGCACCCCATTTTCTGTGGCCGTTTGCGGTCCGGTACGCTGCGCATCAGCTCAACCTCTGGCCCTGTGTCTCCTTGCCGAAGACTTCGCCGACACTGCGTTGGACGGGGGAGGTTGGCGATGCGTCGGTGTTTTGGGTCCGGGGCTCTCGTGCCTTTGTTCGCGATACGTCCGCGGACAAGCTCTCCGCCCGCGCTATTCCCTGCGTCTTCCTTTGCTTTCCCCTTGACGCCGCTGGCTGGCAGTTTTACCACCCCACCTCGCGCCGTGTCTTCCCCTCTCAGGACGTCACGTTTGACGAGTCGGTTCCTTTTTACCGTCTCTTCCCCTACCGCTCTGCCCCTCCCCCACCCCTGCCGCTCTTTCTTGCTCCAGGTCCCCCTCCGATAGACCCCCTCCCCCCCCAGGATCCTGCTCCCTCCGGTGTGGCTCACGTAGACCCTCTCCCTGTTACTCTGTCTGTTGAGGTAGCTGTCGGCTCAGGTGCTGCTCGAGGTGATGTGACTGGGGGTGCTGCGTCTGGGGGTGCGGAGCCTGGGGGTGCTGAGTCTGAGGGTGCCGGGTATGGGGGTGCTGAGCCTGGGGGTGCGGAGCCTAGGGGTGCTGAGCCTGCGGGTGTGGAGCCTGGGGGTGCTGACCCTGAGGGTGTGGAGCCTGGGGGTGCTGAGTCTAAGGGTGCGGAGTCTGGGGGTGCTGAGCCTCGGGATACTGCTTCTTCTGGAGGTCCTGCGGGTGCTTGGCCACGACTGTCTCCTAGGCCGGAGCCTCTCTCCCCGCAGCAGCTGCGCGAGTGGTTTGCTCTGCGCACCCGCCTTTGGAGTGGAGCTGCAGGAGCTGGAGTCTCTGCCGCTGGTGACACTGGAGATGGAGGTGTTGGAGTTACTGCTGGAGCTGGTGGTACCGGAGGTGCTGCAGCTGCTGGTCCTGGAGGTGCTCGTACCAGGGGTACTGGAGCTGCCGGGACTTGTAGTGTTGGGGGCACTGGAGCTAGAGGAGCTGGAGCTGGAGACCCTGCGGAGCCTGGAGGCGCTGGAGCTGGAAGCACTGGAGCTGGTGGCGCTAGAGCTGGAGGAGCTTTAGCTTGTGACACTGTAGCTGTTGGAGCTGGATCTGGAGGCACTGGCGCTGGTGGCACTGGCGCTGGAGGAGCTGGAGCTGGAGACACTGGGACTGTTGACCCTGGAGCTGGAGGTGCTGGAGCTGGGGGTGCTGTGTCTAGCGGTACTAGTGCTGGAGGCACTGTGCGGACGCGACCGTTCTTCGTTCCCCTACTTCAGCAGGTTCTTGGTCTCCCGTCTTCTACTGGCCTTACTCCTCCCTTACTGTGTCCACCGCTTGACCAGTCGCATCCGCCGATACAGCCAGCCTCCCCACGGCCCGCTCCTTCTCCTTACGCTGAGCAGACTGGAGGTCTTACAGAGCGTCGTGAGCCTGAGTCTCGTCCTGCCTCCCCTGTTCGCGATGTTCGCACTGGTCGTAGGGTTCCTCGTCCGCGTCCTCCTCCTGTCCCCGGCACTCACGCTATGGCACTTCGTCCTTCCTCTGTTCCACTGCGTGTTCCTCTGCCGCCTCCTCCTGAGTCCTCTCTTCCTGCCGTCTCAAACCCCGAGTCTGACCTTGCTTGTGCTGCCAGTCCGACTGTCTCTCGTCTCCTTGCCACTGTTGTCTCTGACCCTTCTTTTGAGTCCGCTGCTGCGTCTGCCCTCGTTGCTGAGCTAGTTGACTTTGCTGCTGCCTATCGTCTAGACTACGCCATTGCTCTTGTTGCTGAGTCTGAGTCTACCAGTCCTCCGTCCGTCGGGGGTGAGCGTGCTCTTGGCACGGACATCCTTGAGGACAAGCAGGAGGACTTTGAGTGTCTTGCAGCTGCTGTACCTTGTTTCGCTTCCATGCTGCTTGCCCCTGAGGGAGACCCGGATGCACCAGACATCCCGACCCCGCGCTCTTACGCAGAGGCGATTACGGGTCCTTACTCCTCTCAGTGGCAGGCAGCCATGGATGCCGAGATGGCATCTTGGAAGTCCACAGGCACCTACGTCGACGCAGTTCCCCCGTCTCTGGCGAACATAGTCGATGGCATGTGGATTTTCAGGGTGAAGCGGCCGCTGGGTTCTCCGCCTGCCTTCAAGGCGTGTTACGTTGCTAGAGGCTTCAGTCAGCGACAGGGGGTCGACTACATGTGAACTGCATGTGAACTGGCCTTGTGGCCCTTTGCTTGTGCTCAGACTGTGTGGTGACTTTGTGATCCACCCTGAGCTTGCTTTGCTTTTCTTGACTGGTCTTGTGACCACTTGTTCTCCCCCACTTTGCCTACGGGGGTATGTCAAAATGTTATATTGCTTACTTTCTGGAGGCTATAGTGGGGTAGCCCATAAGGAGTACAACCCAATTAGGGTTAGTACTTGTACCCAACTTCTGTTCAATGCATTCATTCTCGTTCATTTCTTTGAAACATTTTACTCAGCAGTAGTGGCACACGTTTCGCCGAACCAGCTCGTCTGAGGCTTCCGGAAGCGTTCGATCCAAGCACGAAGGGTTCCGGCGTTCGACAATTCGTGGCTACACTCGAAATATATTTCGAAGCATTTGGCTGTACGACCCCGACATATGACACAGCAAAAATTCGGCTCGCAACGATACTGTTGCGAGGCCCCGGCACTCGAATGGGTGTACTACAGTGACATGGTCCGAGGCGATGGAACGTGGACGCAGTATCGGGCAGATTTAATTGCGCGTTTCGCATCGATTAATTCGAACTACATGGCGCGGCAACAAATTCATCGACACAAACAGTACGGGAGTGTAGGGCAGTACACGCAGCAGATGGAGAAGTTATTCAACCGAATTCCAGATCTCACCGATGGGGAAAAGCTGTTAGAGACAAAGGACGGAGTCTATGAAGATTAAGTGCCAATATATCTAAAAAATCGTCAACTATAATTATGGACATAAAATTCGTCGTCAAAAGAAACAATGTCGACGAAACACTCATGCTTAGAATTATCTCAAACTCGAGTATGTTGTAGCCCTTGACCGTGGATATCTTTCCCAATTTGAATCGTATCAAAATATGGAGTATAACTCGAGTTATGAATTTCGGCGCAGTAGGAGGTATGTTGCCATAGAAACTTAACTCAATCAAAATTCACTCACAAGTTACACACAAGAAAGTTAGAGTTGCAATAAACCAGGTAGGAGGGAAGAGGAGGACGAGAGGGAAGAACCACAAGGAGTCCCCAACCAAGGAAACCCCATAGTCACACAATTCCCCTCTCTATAGGCACCTCAACTTTGAGATTTGTCACTTTCCCAACCCATGCCATCCACCTCACCCAACTTGGCCACACTTGCCAACCTGGTTTGGCTTCTCCCAACCACTTGGCATCATCTACAGTGATGGGGACGAATTTTCCAACCCCAAATAGTCTATATCCCATATGGAGTCACTCCACAAATTCCCATAGTCGCCGCACCACAACCATAACTACGAACGATCATATCTTTCTCGTTCTTGCTCCGATCGCGGCGATTCTCATTTCGTCGGATAGCTCTCGAGCAGAGAAGTCATTTCAGATATCTGCTCAAGCAAGATAGCATTCACACACACTCAGAAAATCAAAACCACACCAGACACAGATTCTGGCACACACTCACACCACGCATGCAACGCACGAACATATGATGAGAGACAGACAGACGTGAATGCAAATGATAGCATCACATAACAAACTCCCCCTCTGGCTGTCAACCATCATCCCACATGCAATAGCTCAAGCATGCACCCTCAATGCACACTCATCCCAGCAAGTTTCATCCCCTTCCAATGCTCATTTTCAGCCAGGTGCTTGGTGAGAATGTCAGCCACCTACTGCTGGGTCTTCACTATCTACAACCGCACTTCCTTGTCCAGGAGCCTCCTCACCCACTGCCATTTGGGCCTGATGTGCTTTGTCAGCCCATGAAGACATGCATTCTTGGCCAGCTTCACAGCTGACTCATTGTCACAGAACATCATAGTCGGCTCCCTCTGACAAACACCAATCTCCAACAAACTCCTCAGCCACACCACCTCCTTTGCCCGATGATGAATGGCCATGTACTCTATCTCACATGACGACAGCCCCACCTCATTTTTCTTCTTACTGCGCCAGCTCACTGCACCACCTCCAAACAGGCACACATAGCCTCCAATGCTGGTACCATCCGCCTTTACAGAGTTGAAGCTAGCGTCGGTGTAGCAATTCAAGAGCATCTCCCCCTTGCCCAAATCAGCTGCACCCTCTGCAGCCTCTGTCACACAGCACTATACCCCAAGCCCACTAATGCTCTAGCGCTCACATAGCAGACCAACCTCTTGGCCGCTTCTAGCTGCTCATGACTGGGGCGTGAGACCACACTGGCAAGCTTGGATGTAGCAAAGGCAATGTCAAGCCGCGTGTGGTTAGCCGCATAGTTGAGTGCCCCAACCATGGAATGAAACAGCTTCATGTCACCTTCACCCACCACCTCCTCATCAGCACAAGGTGTCAGAATATGTTATATTTGTCTAGCCTGCAGTGGGGTCCTCAATAATGAGTACAGCCCAATCTAGGGTTTCCTATATGTACTCAACTGCGTGCTAGTGCAAACCCTCTCTCTTTCTCATTTCTAACTTCTCTCATTATTCTCACATGGAATCAGAGTAGGTCGACCCTTCTGGGTCGATCCTGTGCATGGGCCCACCAAGTCTTCCGTTGCCTTTCTGCTTGCCGCGCGCCCGTGGCGCGCGGCAATTTTTCTTCCCGCCGCGCGCTTCGAGCGCGCGGCGGTTTTCTGCCTGCCTGCCCGTCGTGCGCCCCGTGGCGCGCGACGGTGCACAGCCCGTCGTGCGCCCCGAGGCGCGCGGTGGGTTTCGTCGCCTGTTGCGGCGACCTGGGGGGCCGCGCGTCGCCCCCCCCCCTTCTGCCGCCTGTTCCGGCGCCCTGGGGGCCGCGCGTCGGCCCATCCCGTCGTCGTCCCGGCCCTGCCCTGCCCGGCCCTGCTCGGTCGCAGCCCTGCCCCCCGCCCTTTCCCGTCGCCCGTCGCGGCGACCCGGGGGGGGGGGGCGCAGAAGGGGGCTGCGCGTCGGCCCCTCCCGTCTTCGTTGCGGCCCGGACCTGCCCTGTCGTCCTGCCCCGGCCCTGCCCGGCCCTGCCGTTCTGCCCCGGCCCTGTCGCGGCCCATAACCTCCCTTCCCGCCAGCTACCTCCCTGCCCTGTGTTAGGGTTTGGGGGTGGCGAGTATGGGGTGGCGGGTGTGTGACATCCCCTGCTCCTCCTACTCCGTCTCCCACTGCTGCAGCTGCCGCTGAGGGGGGTGGGTGTGTGGGAGCTGACGGAGTGGTGCTAGGGGGTGGAGTGTGAGTGAACCTAGGGGTGCAGCGGGGGGTGTGTGAAAGGGGGTGCGACAATTTGGGGAGGTTGAAGGGGGGTGGCCGCCGTGAAGCCAGCAGCTCCAGTCGCCCGTGAGACCGTTGCTCCAGTTGCCCGTGAGCCCGTTGCTCCAGTTGCCCGTGGGTCCGTTGCTCCTGCCGCTCAGAGTTAGACGCGGAGCTAGTTACACCAGTAGCCCGTGTGCCAGTTGCTCCAGTTGCCAGTGTGCCAGTTGCTCCAGTTGCCCGTGTGCCAGTTGCTCCAGTTGCGCCGTGTGCCAGCAGCTTCAGCTGCCACCCACTATCTCCTCTCCTCTCATAGTCCCTCCTCCTCCTCACTTGCCCTCTGTGATATCCTCTAGCTTTGCTTGCATTTGTGAACTATAAACTGCTACTTCTTGTACTTGTGCTCAGAATGTGTGGTGACTTTGTGATCCACCCTGAGCTTGTTTTTCCTTTGCTTGTTGTGCTGATTACACCCCACTTTGGCTATGGGGGTGTGTCAGAATATGTTATATTTGTCTAGCCTGCAGTGGGGTACTCAATAGTGAGTACATCCCAATCTAGGGTTTCCTATATGTACTCAACTGCCTGCTAGTGCAAACCCTCTCTCTTTCTCATTTCTAACTTCTCTCATTATTCTCACACAAGGCTCCACAGTGAAACCCGAGGGTAGTGGGGTGGCTGGCTTTCCTCCATCTTGCAGCCCATATATCTCAGCCAACCCCTCACAGTATTTCCTCTGGTGCAACCTCAACACTCCCTTGTCAAGGTCTCTCTCCACATGCATCCCAAGGTAATACATCACATCTCCCATCCTCGAGCACTTGAATTGCACCTCCAGCATCTCCTCCACACGCTCAATCATTGCAGACGACTCAGAGAAGAGAAGGATGTCGTCCACGTACACCAAGAGCATGAGGAACTTGTTCTTCTCTTGCAGCAGGAACAGATTGTGGTCACATTCACTCTTCATGAACCACCCAGCCATCAGTGTCTCCTCCAGCTTGTGGTACCATGCATGAGGAGCCTGCTTCACGCCACAGATGGCCTTCTTCAGCCAGCACACCCTGCCGCTCCCATCATCCAACCCCTCAGGCTGCAGCATGTACAGCTCCTCCAGAATGATCCCATTGGGGAAAGCAGTTGTGATGTGCATCTGCTTGATCCTCCATCCGTGGTTTGCAGCCATTCCCAACATCACCCTTAGTGTAGTCCCTTTCCCTACAGGAGCAAAGATCTCATCGAAGTCCTTTCCCTTTGTCTGTTGAAACCCCTTAGCCACAAGCCTTGACTTGTAGTGGGTCAGCTCCCCATCAGGTCCATACTTGTGCCTGAAGATCAGCTTCGAAGAAATGGCCTTCTTCCCAGGAGGCAGCTCACACAGCTCCCATGTCTCATTCTGCAAAAGAGAGTCATACTCCTCCTTCACACTCTGCTTCCACTTATCAGCATCGGGCTCGCGTTCTCCTCACCCTTGTGCTGCTTCCATGCTGCTGCATCACTCTCCTTGTGTTCACCGAGCTTGCTGGTCCCTCCAAGGTTGCACTTCTTGGACTCATTCTCCATAGCGCAACCGTTCGCGCTATCGCCGCTACCAACCGCTTCACCCTTGGTGCTGACGCTTGCTGCCACTTGCCTCTCCTTAGGCATTGGGACCACAGGGATCTGCCACATCTCGTTGTAGACATCCCTATCCTCATGAAATTCCCATAGAATCCGCTCGCCAATCCTTGCAGTGTAGGTCTTGGCTCCCTTCGAGCTTGTGTCCATGCCGGCCTTTTGCAACTGCCGCACGGAAATCAGGTTCGCAGCAAGGTTGGGCACCCAAAGCACGTTCTTGAGGCCCACCATCTTCCCATCAGCACCCTTGAACATGGCCTTGCCCATGCCTTTCACCTCTGCTCGCTGCCCCAACGCCGATGTGACATGCTTCACCGGTGACGGTTCGAGTTCGGTGAGCAAGTCCGCGCGAGGTGTCATGCTATAGGTAGCGCCGCTATCGATCACCCAATAGTCCAGGGAGTGTAGGGTCACCTTCCCCACAGCTGCTGGCTCCTCAAAGCCTTCATCCTTCTCTGGATCAGCCGCTGCTTGCGTCGAGACGTAGAAGAATTGGCCCGGGAAGCGATCGTCCCTCGACTTGCTCTCGTTGTTACCGTTCTTCATATTTGCATCACCACCTCCGCGACCGCCACGGCCTCCACGGCCTCTTCCTCTCCCTCCTCCTGCTCCTCTACCCTCTTGGCCTTGAGCAGGGGTCCATCCGTCAGGGAGATTGAAGCAATCGCGCCACATATGTCCGCTCTTGTGGCAAAAGTGGCACTCGCCATTGAATCGGCTGCGACCGCGTCCATAGCTCTTGTTCTCGCAACCTCCACTAAAGTTGTTGCTGCCAAATCTGCCTCCCCCTCGTCCTCTGCCCCTTCCACGGCCATACCCTTGGCCGATGCTTGCTGCCCTGGCGCCATCCGCACTCGCCAACTCACGGCGGCGGAAGTCCTCTTGAAGGATCGCTCGCTTCACGTCTTCAAGTGAGAGGCGGGGCATGTCACGATTGAGGTTGATGATGAGCGAGGACCAGGAATCTGGGAGTAAGGCTAGCAACTTGGTCTTCTTGGAGCTCACTGTAGTTCAAATCAGCTCCCTCAAGCCACGTCAACAAGTCGAAGAATTTTTGCACCCCTTCTTCAACCGCTTCGTCTTCTTCAATTCGTAGTGCCGCCATTTGCCGTTCCAACACCACCACTACCACCGCTGTTGCAGGAGCGTGTACACCCTTGAGAGAAGCCCATGCCTTTGGTCCCTTCTCTGGTTCACGCTGGAATGGCTTGATGTGACGGATTTGGTTGCTTCCCAACACTTGCCCAAGTAGGAGATAGCCTTGTGCGCTCTTCCGCACCCACGGGCTCTTCTCCGGGTCGTTCTCGGGGCGCTTCTCCGTTCCTTCCATCACCTCCAGCAGTTCATAGTGGTCAAAGATGTTCTCCATCTTGAAGGATCATTCAGCGAAGTTGTCACCGTTGAACTTGTCAAGCCCAGACACCCTAGGCTCATCCCTAGATGGGCTAATACTTGGTTGCATGGGAGACATGGTGGGATCACGGGGTTGGCCTTGAGCTTGGGCTTCTCCACTGCCACCAGCACCTCTGCCACCCATTTCCTCAGGTCCAGCCATTGTCGAAACTGCTTCCAGGGGCTCTGATACCACTTGTTATAGTCACAGTAGGCTCGAATGTGCCTAAAATGAAAGATAGAGTGCACAGTCGAATTTCTGCACAGTGGCTTTAAACGTTGATAGCGTTCTGGTCACAGCTGCAAATGACTTGATTCAACTTGGATCTGGAGCGTCTCAACGTCGCCTACAATAGGCAATTTAAGAATGGACGACACAAAGTCGGTTTGAACGAACGTCACTATCGCAGCCACTATAGTCGTAGAACACAAATTAGGAAGAGTTACGAGTTGGGAATGACTCCCAACTCCTACAAACCCCAAGAGCAAAGGTACAGTGATGTGGAACAGTGCCACACTGTCCCCAACCACGAAGGGTCTTGAAACTACCCTTCATAAGGGGCTACACCAAGTGAAATGTTACACTACACAAAGCAATGTAACTATTCTCAATATCTTGAGGTGTACCTTTTTTCGCAGGCTTCGCGATCACTTGAGTCTTGAAACCAAGGCTCTGGTTCTTCATCATAAACTCATCCTTGAGTTCTTGATGGGTCTGCTGCACACACCTGCGACAGGTCGAGCGTTCGACACACGACAAAATAGAAACCGCGCGAGACACACAAACGATGAAATAGAAACCGCGTGAGACACTCAAGCTACAACGTAACACGCGACTAGCGATGACTCGCTATTGACTGGACACACATACATTCAACATCATGACTCATCATTCACTCACTACTATATGCATGAAATATATTTTATCTCATGTCTTCATACCATTCCATGCACACACGCATGCACGAACACAGACAACAAGCCGAGTGCAAACCGTAGGATTGCACCAACACCAGGTGCCTCCCGTCACCGTAGGTGCTAAGCGGAGAATCTCAAGTGTATATACTAACCTAGGCCTATCAGTTTTGTGCATGTTTCTTTGTTTTCTGCTTGAGTGGAATTCACACTTCAACCAGCTTCATAGTTGGGTCGTCCCAATGCCGGAACCAGTCAAAGTAGTGGGGAAACTTTTGACAAAGAAACAAGGTTCCGTGTAGGAGTATGGAGTTGCGTTCTCGGGGGATTTATCACCTGAGGCCTGCGGTGGCGAGCCTGCGTTAGCCGCGATGCAGGGAGAAAATCAGCGGAGAGGTCAGCAGGACCTGGTACAGGGCGGACCTCGATCGAAATAGAGACGGAGCAAAGCAAGGTGTACAGGCCACCGGCAAGGCGTTACAGCAACGGAGATCTTCCGGCGGCAGCAGCGATGACAGAGAACATGCCGGCCGCGGAGAGACAGGATCGGCGTCTGCAGCTCAATGAATTGGTGGAGAGGGCAACTTGGCAAGAGGAGGCAGCAAGCGGTCGAATCCCATAAGAGATGCGGCAGAACGTAACGCAGCTAATGGAGATGGAGGAGGGACGAGGAAGTGCACGCTAGCGCTACACCAACCTACCGGAAGTCAGAGTCCCGGAGAGATTTGTTGGACGTCAATGCGAGGGCGCGGATCTCAGGAACTACATGATGCAGGTTGAGAACTACCGGTATCGCTGGGAGAGAGACGGGTTAGAGCCAGATTGTTTTTCCGCGGCCTCTCCGACACTCTGAGCGGCGAAGCTGAGACATAGTACCGAATGGTGATGCAAGATATGATACGAGAACACCAAAGGGGGGACCCGCGGAGGCTGCAACGGCAGTTTCTAGTACAAATGCCGGAGAAGATACGGGAATTCACTAACTTCTCACGGTGTCGCGGGGAATCCTTGCTACTACGGGCAGCTGAAGGAGCTAGCGGCGGACATGGAGTGCAACGACAGCAGGCGCTTGATCGGGAAGTTTCTTGGGGGACTAGACGAGGACATGGTGAAAGACTTGAAGAGTAAGGTTTTTGATCTGGGATGGGAAGCGACACTGCAGCAAGTGTACGAGCTGGCCCGGCGATATGAAATGGGACAAAAACTGTACAAACTGGAAAGGGTGGAAGCACGAGGAGCAAACCGCCAGCGAGGCGCATGGTCCGCGGTGCCACAAGGAGAAGTGAATCAGAGGGAGGAACCGAGGCGGGGAGGAGAGGAGGCATGGTCGGAACGGAGGAAGTGTCACCGCTGCGGCCAGACTGGTCACATCCAGCACGACTGCGTGCAGCCACAGTGATGGACACCTGTGGAGAGCTGGGGCATCTGAAGCAAGAATGCCCCAGGGCGCCAAGCTGCAAGGCGTGCGGAAAGAGGGGGCATAAGGAAGAAGACTGCTACTCACGCCGGCCGCCCAAGGGAGGGCCAAAGTAACAGGAGGAGATCAAAGAAGAAATGAGAAAGCTACAAGCGCGGCTGGAGCGGTTGGAGGAAGATCCAGCACCAAAGGGAGCGATGTATGCCGGAGGAGAGGAGGAGGAGTGCCGCACTGAAGCGTTGTTCTAACTCATGGAGAGGACGCGGCATATGAAGGGAGTGTTGCACGACCGAGGGGGAAACCCTCTTCATTGGAGGGAACCACGCGATCTGTGGGAAGTTGCTCGACAATGCGAGCCCGACCCAGAACATGCGGAGTCCGCATTTCGCCATCCTAGCAAACGGCTGGTGTGTCAGTCGACAGTGCTGGCAGTGGCCAGGGGGGCAATAGCAGTGGGAGGGGTGCCCGTGGAGATGGCCATAGTGGACACCGGCGCTCACCACATATTCATAGGGAAAGGGCTGGCTGCCCGTGCACAAGGAGGCCGGTGGAAATAGTGTTGAAGCCAGGTGAGAAAGACGAATGCTACGGTTGCGATGTGGAGTCTGGGAGTCTGAGGACTACGATCTCCTGCTTGGCATGGAACTCATATACAAGATTAGAACTATACAGGGGCCCTCGGGAACAATTGGCGGTGCACTTCGTAAAGCAGTAACCGAAGGGAGCGTATCAGGCATGGATGGTGTATCTGGCTGAACAGCTCGGGGGGATCTCGTAGTATGAGGCGGAAGATCAACTCTATGAATGGTAGGAAAAAGAGGAGTAGGTTGAGCACTGCCTGCTCCTTCTTACACTGAGTCGACAAACTCCAGGAATGAGCGTCGAGAGCCTGCGTCTCGTCCAGCTACTCCTCTTCGTACTCATCATGGTCCCCGTGTTTGTTCTCCACCTGTCCCTGTCACTCACACTATGGCACTTCGTCCTTCCTCTGTTGCACAGCGTCCTGTCATGCCATCTCCTCCAGCGTCCTTTCTTCCTGATGTTCCTGGCCCTTAGTCTGAACTTGCTCGTGCTGCCAGTCCGATTGTCACTTGTTGCCTGGCCACACTTATCATTGACCCTAGTTTTGGGTCTGCTACTCCGTCTGCCTTAGTCACTGAGCTCGTTGACTTTGCTGTTGCCTGTCGTCTTGACTACTTTGCGAGTCTTGTTTCTGAGCCTGATTTTCCTCCGTCCGTCGGGGGTGAGCACGCCCTTGGCTGTGACGTCCTTGAGGACAGGCAGTTTGAGCTCAAGTGCCTCTTGGTTACTATACCTCATCTTGCTGCCATGCTGCTTGCCCCTAAGGGAGACCCCGATGCACTGGACATCCCGATCTCGCGCTCTTATGCAGAGGCGATCACATGTCAGTACCCCTCTCAGTGGCAGACGGCAAGGCGCGTTACATTGCACGAGGCTTCAATCAGTGGCAGGGGGTCGACTTCTTCCATACCTTCTCACCCACCTCAAAGATGACAAGTCTTCGGGTATTATTACACGTTGTAGCACAGTGTGACTATGAGCTGCACTCTCTTGACTTCTCCACAGCTTTCTTGCAGGGCAGCCTACACGAGGAGATCTGGCTACGCCGCCCACCTGG
Source organism: Closterium sp. Naga37s-1 (assembly GCA_947471745.1). NCBI lineage: Eukaryota > Viridiplantae > Streptophyta > Zygnematophyceae > Desmidiales > Closteriaceae > Closterium > Closterium sp. Naga37s-1. The sequence continues at coordinate 1,971,605 of CANJKZ010000195.1, read as the reverse complement.
CTGCACTGGATCGTTTCCTGAGGGTACCCAGAGCCAGTCTACAGTCCCAATCAGGCACCTCGCGAGTGGCACAACACACTAAGGAGGACGCTTGCGGCTCTTGGCTTTAATCCTTTGACTGCTGACCCGTCGCTATTTCTGCACACCGACCCTTCTCTGCCGCCGTTCTACATCCTCGTGTACATCAACGACTTGGTCTTTGCTACTGCTGGCACTGAGGCACTGGCCTTTGTGAAGGCGGAGCTGTAGAAGAGACACACATGCACTGACTTGGGTGAGCTGAGTACCTATCTTGGCTTGCAGATCACCCAGGACAGAGCAGAGCGCACCATCACTCTAACTCAGTAACACATGGTGCAGTAGGTACTTCAGCACTTCCGATTTCAGTTCTCCTCACCACAGCTCACTCCTCTGCCTACGAAACACTCGCTCTGAGCTCCACCTTTAGACGAGTCAGTACAGCTGAGTGGTCCATATGTAGAGCTTGTGGGCTGCCTCATGTACCTGATAACATACACTCGACCTGACTTCGCATACCCTCTCAGAATTCTGGCGCGCTACGTTGCGCCTAGGAGACACCGGCCTGGGCACTACCGGGCTGCGCTGAAGGTATTGCATTACTTGTGCAGTACATTAGGCATGGGGTTTCTGCTTGGAGGACGGGGTTGTGTTGTGCTCACAATGCACTCAGACGCTTCTTGGGCCAACGACCAGGAGACCCAGCGGTCGTCACAGGGTTACACTTTCAGTCTCGGCACTGGTTCTGTTTCGTGGAGGTCCACTCGCTTGTCTGCTGTATTTAATTCCAGCTATGAGGCCGAGATCTACGTTGGGGCTATGGCTGTGTGGGAGTTACGCTGGCTGGCCTACTTGCTGACTTGGGTGAGCGGCCTCGTTCTCCTCCGGTTCTGTACGTCAACAACAAGGCCAAGATTGCCTTGTGTCGCGAGTAGAGACTGGAGAACAGAACGAAGCACATTGCTCTTCGATACTTTCTCGCACAAGAGCTGTAGCGGCGTGGTCAGCTTCCCCTTGCTTACGAGGCCTCACAGGCCAACTCTGCTGATATCTTCACCAAGGCCCTGGGGCCTGGTGATTATCAGCGTTTCTGCACTGCACTTGGGCTGGTGCCCACTCTGCCTCGCATGCTTGTCTCTTGATCTCGCATTTCCTTTGTTGAACACTGCTATATGTCTTTTTACCTGCATGTTTACACTTACTAGGTTGTGATAAGTACACTGCATTTGCTATTATAGCTCTGCATGTAAACTGGCCTTGTGGCCTCCTTCTTGTGCTCGATGATCTTGAGATCCACCCTCAGCTTTGCTTTGTTTCTTCTCTTGACTAGTTTTGTGACCATTTGTTGTTCTTGATATCCCCCACTTCGCATATGGGGGTGTGTCAAATTATATTCAGTTGTTTGTGTTTAGGCTGTAGTGGGGTAGCACATATGGGGTACAACCCTTTTAGGGTTAGTACCTGTATCTCAATTGTTTCATATTCAATCATTCCTACCACTTGTTTCTAGCAGGTCGCAATGGCACGGATGGCTTCAGCATGTAAGGATTGCGTCAGAATTTCTTAAACAACGTACCTTTATGTTAACATATACTTTACATGTGTTGTTGAGTTTAGACTAGGTGTTACAGTTGTGTTTGCTTACATGGCTAGGGTTTCCTATATCTAGGGTTGTACTTGTCATTGCTCGTCAATCATTCCATAGTTCACATTCTAACACGGTATCAGAGCCTCGTTCGCTCCGATGGGTCCACCGCCCGTACCTAGCCCGATCCCATAGCACTCCGTCGCCCGTAGCGCCCCGTTGCCTGACAAGCCCCGCTGCACGTAGCACCCATTTAGGTCGCCTTCCCGTCGCCTCCGTGCCCCCTCCCCGTCGCCTTCCCGTCGCCTCCCCGTCCCCTCCCCATCGCATCCCCTCCCCGTCGCCTTCCCGTCGCCTCCCCGTCCCCTCCCCATCGCATCCCCTCCCCGTCGCCTCCCCATCACGTCCCCTCCCCGTCACCTTCACGTCGCCTCCTCGTCCCCTCCCCGTCGCCTCCCCATCGCGTCCCCTCCCCGTCACCTTCACGTCGCCTCCTCGTCCCCTCCCCGTTGCCTTCCTGTCGCCTCTGTGTCGTGTCCCCTCCCCTTCGCCTCCCCATCGCCTCCCCTCTCCGTCAAATCCTCATCCCCTCCTCATCGCCTTCCCGTCGCCTCCACATCGCGTCCCCTCTTCGTTGCCTCCCCTTCGCGCCCCCTCCCTATCACCTTCCCGTCGCCTCCCCGTCGCGTACCCTCCCCGTCTCCTCTCCGTCGCCTCCCCGTCGCGTCCCATCCGCGTCGCCTCCCCATCGCCTCCCCATTGCCTCCCCTTCGCATCCCCTCGCCGTGGCATCCCTGTCGCGTCCCCTCCGCGTCACCTCCCCGTCGCCTCCCCGTCGCGTCCCCTCCCCATCGCTTTCCCGTCGCCTCCCCTTCCCCTCCTCGTCGCCTTCCCGTTGCCTCCCCGCCACCTCTCGTCGCCTTCCCATCGCGTCCCCCTTCCCGTCGCTTCCCGTCACCCCTCCATCCCCTCCCGTCGCCTTCTTGTCGCCACATCGTCGCCTCCCCTTCCCCTCCTCGCCGCCTTCCCATTGCATCCCCGCCACCTCCCCGTCGCCTACCTTTCCCATCCTCGTCCCCTCCTCGTCGCGTTCCCGTCCCATACCCGCCACCCACCTACTACCCGTCGCCCCGCTTGCTACCCGCGCCCCCCCTGGCTAGAAGGCCTTGCGCCCCCCCAGCTAGAAGGCCCCATGCCCCCCCCCCCCAGCTTAGGCCTCGTGGCCCCCAACTAGAAGGCCCCGTGGCCCTAGCTAGAAGGCCCGTGGCCCCCAGATAGTAGGCCCCGTGGCCCCCCAGCTAGAAGGCCTCGCGGCCCCCAGCTAGTAGGCCCTGTGCCCCCCCCAGCTAGATGGCCCCGCGGCCCCTAGCTAGAACGCCCCACGGCCTCCAGCTACTGGGCCCCTCGGCCCCCAGCTAGACTGCCCCGCGCCCCCCCGTACCCGCTAGTCGTACCCGTACCCGTACCCGCTACTTGTTACAACACTGACTTGACTAGTAACCGGGGTTTACAAAGGGCCTAGGCTTAGGAGCCTAGGCCAAGCGGGTGTGAGATGGTTGTGCCAAGGAGAATTGAGAATGGTTGTTTCACTAATAGAAATTGATACAAGATATAGTTGAGAATGAGGCACAAGAGGTGGAACACCACCAACAAGAGGAACAAACACTAAAGTAACTACAACAAGCACGATATAGATTAAATATAACTTTAACACACCCCCTTAGCCTGCTTGCCGTAGGAACTAGTGCAGTCAACACCCCCTGAAGGTGCACACCTGGCGCAGTGGGAGATGGCAGAGAGATAAGTGATGTGGAGGAGGCAAGAGAGGGAGGGAGGAGAGGAGAGGGGAGAAGGACGAAGGAGGAGCTGAGAGAGAGAGAGGGGGAGAGGGGGTCTGTTCTCTGCTTTCCTTCTCTTAGCCTAGCGGCTCGGAGAGAGAGCGAGAGAGAGAGAGAGAGATTCTGTTCTCTGCTTTCCTTCTTTTAGCCTAGTGGCTCAGAGAGAGAGCGAGCGAGAGAGAGAGAGAGAGAGAGAGAGAGAGAGAGAGAGAGAGAGAGAGAGAGGCTTAGGATCTAGTCCTTAGCCTCTCCAGCCCTCCCTAGCTTAGTATAAAGGCCCTAGGACCTAGGTGTGGGCCTCATTCTTCATTCTGTTCTCTGCTTTCCTTCTCTTAGCCTAGCGGCTCGCGCCGGCCGCCTTCGGCGTAGCGGTTCAGGGCGGCGCTGAATGTATCATCCACTCGGTCCGAGCACTACTAGAAGAGGATAGTTCACGGGTTGCCCTACAGATCAACGTAGAGAACGCCTTTAATAGTGTGGAGAGGCACGCTTCAGTGGTCCGAACTTAACCCCGTGATCCCGCTGGTCCAAAACCTCTACGACGGCCCATCCCCTCTACTTCTTGATGTGGCGTTTGGCGACAAAAGGATCGTCAGCACGAGAGGGGTCCACGTTGCCATGGCGTTTACGGAAGTTGCGGTCGTGGCTTACGCAGACGATATTACAGTGGTGGGTCCCCCGGAGGCAGCAAGAAGAGCGTTTGACCTCCTCGCGAGCGGCCTGCAGCGATGCGGACTCCGCTGCAACCACTCCAAGTCGACGGCATGGGGCCTGGAGATAGTAGACAGGGAAACAGAGCTGCCTCAGGGAATCACGGCGGAAGGGGGTGGTATCACGGTGCTAGGGAGCCCCATAGGGTCCCTAGACTTCTGTGCAGCGTTCTTACGGGACAGTCTGACGGTGGCGGCGGCTTCGTGCGATCTCATCGGGCAACTGCACCCCCAACATGCGCTCCTTCTGCTGTCCCGCTGCATCTCCAGACGAATATCCTACCTACTACGGACGGCCCCAGCACAACTTCTGCCCATGGACGATTGGCAAAGCTGGAGTGAAAGCCTCCTGCGTACGTCATTAGATGCGGCAAAGCTACGCTCCCCAACGAATGAGCTAGAACATAGCCTGGCATGGCGCCAGGCTACCCTTCCAGTCAGGCTGGGCGGCCTGGGTCTCATCGACCCCATCTCGGAAGCGCCTGCAGCTTACCTGTCATCCGTGAATGCGGCCCGGCTCCTTCTCCAGCAGCTCAACACGCCCCGGGACCATGCCCTTGCCAGGGTCGCCACTCTGCTCTCTCCTGACCATACCACGACAGGTGGAGAGCAGTCGACCCTGGCCGAATTGGAGGCCCGCCTGCTAGAGGAGGCGAGAATGCTACTGGGGGACTTCCGTGCATAGATGAACACACAACAAAACCTGCAGCTGCTACTCTCGAACCACATCAACAGAGCAAGGGCGGCGGAATTGGTAGCATATACGAGACTGGACAGACCTGGAGTTGACAACGGCCACCCACTGTGCCTGTTGAGTCTACAGGGCACAGGTGCCGAGGGCTGGCTAAACGCAGTACCGACCCGGGCGGACCTCACGCTAGCACCTGGGCAATTCTCACTGGCGCTAGGACTACGCCTTGGCTTGACACTACCCGTTACAGACCAGTGCCCATGCAACCGAGCACAGTCCGCCACAGCCGAAAAAAGCTTACCCAACCACCTGCTACGGTGCAGCGAAGGAGGGGACCGGACGAGGACGCACAACGCACTTGTTTATGCGTGCCTGCGCATGGCGAAGGAAGCAAAGTATATGACCTTGCACGAGACTACGGTGTACTCTCCGCCGGTGGACAGGAAGAGGGCGGATCTAGCCATACGTGATCCAGAGACGTCCGAGACTTGGGTAACGGACGTGACCGTGACGGACCTGGTATCGCAGCGGCGGGATCTTGAGGCAACAAGGGCTCCTGGGTGGGCGACCGAGGAAGCATGCATTGGCAAGCACACGTTGTACCAGGAACAACCATCATGTGTGGGGTTCCTGGGACTAGCGGTAGAGACTTATGGCGCGCTGGCGGCAGACACAGTTAAATTCTTTAGGATGCTAGCCACCAACGTCGCCAAACGTGGCTTCCGCTACGGCACCACCTGCTGCTGCTGCTGCTCCCTCCTCGCCCTCACCATCCAACCATCCCGCCTCCTCCTGCGTGCCAGCCCCACCTGCACCTTTCTTCCCCACCTGCGCAGCGGCAGCGAGCCTCTCCGCATCGTGCGCGTGGCGGTCAGCGTCGGCCTGCTTGCCCCTCACGAGCTCCACCACGGCGGCCAGCTCCACCAGCGGGATGGCACGCGGCAGCATGTTGCCGTACTTGCTGGGGGGGGGGCGAGGGGTGCCATGCGGTGGACAGAGATGCAGTGAGATGACCGGGGTGGGGCGGATGTCTTACTTGCTGAACAGAGAGACTCGTAACAGACTGCATGCCCCACCACATACCTAAATCCCTTGCTTAATAACCCAACCTCCCAAACTCACCCCTTGCCCACCACCTCCCCTACAAAGCCTCTCACTCGCTCCAGAGCCACCACCTGCGCAGCGTGCAGAGGGGCGCACAGGGAGCAGAGGGGCGCACAGGGAGCAGAGGGGCGCACAGGGATCAGAGGGGCGCACAGGGAGCAGAGGGGCGCACAGGGAGCAGAGGGGCGCACAGGGAGCAGAGGGGCGCACAGGGAGCAGAGGGGCGCACAGGGAGCAGAGGGGCGCACAGGGAGCAGAGGGGCGCACATGAGGCATGGTATGGTAACAGAGGCATGTGAGGAGTTATGAGAGGCAGAGAAGGGGGAAGTGGTGAGAGGCATGACAATGCATGGAATGGGGCAGGGCGCAGGATGGGGCAAGGCGCAGTGCAGCGAACCTGCTTGTGGAGGGCGCACCTGCTTGTAGAGGGCGGGGGACATGGTGCAGCGCACGTAGAGCACACACGGCTCTATGCGCTGCATGCCCGCCCCCAGGGGTGGTGGGGGGCCGCCCTCCTCCATGGCCGCCGCTGCCCGGCGCATTATGCTGGCATGCTGCGGCGAGCGGATGGCCGGGATGAATATCTGCGATGGGAACATTGCCGTTACAGGCATGACAGTTGGACGTGGGAGAGCGGGGAGAGGGTGGAGAGGGAGAGACAGATGCATGCATGACAGAAGGTGAGATGCAATAAGGGACAATTAAGAGGGGGAGAAGGATGAGCTACTAAGAGGGAGCGCATGGCCACATGCACCAATGCATCCGCCCCAGTCAATGCAACTCCCCTTCCACACTCTCCTCCGCCCCTTCCTCCTCTTCCCTCCCCAACCCCTTCACATTAATCCCACCTTGCCCACTCGCCCTGCCCCACTCGCCCTGCCCCACTTGCCTGCCCCCTGCCCCACCCCACGGGGCCACACGCACCTCACACGGCTCGCCCGGGCAGTGTTGGGCCAGGAGGGCAGTGATCTGCTGCTGCGCCTCGAACTCGCCCCCTCGGAACGTGCCCACCTTCCACCACTGCACGCCGCGCACCCTCATCGCCTCCACCGCATCGCCCACCTCCACCTGCTGCTGCTGCTGCTGCTGCTGCTCAGAGTCTATTGCCTCGGCCATGTCCCCCCGCGCCTGCACCACCTGCCCCTCTCCACCGCCTTCACCAGCCACTGCTGCCTCTCCCAGCCCCCCCTCCATCAGCAACCCCCCTTCACCTCCCCCATCCCCTGCACCACCACCCACTCCTTCCGCCTTTCCCTCCTCCCCTCCCGCCTCCCCAGCTGCCCCCTCCACCTTCTCCGCGTCCCCCCCTCCCTCCGGAGCCGTCTTCTTGCGGCGCCCACCGGGGTTGGCGGGGCGCTTCCTGAGCGGCGCCATGGCGGCCATCACGCGCTCCTCCTGCTGCCGCCTCCGCTGCTGCACCGCCTCGGGCTCCTGGCGGACACAGGGGACACGGGGGACATGGGGGAGTGGGGGACATGGGGGAGTGGGGGACACGGGGGAGTGGGGGACACGGGGGAGTGGGGGACACGGGGGAGTGGGGGACACGGGGGAGTGGGGGACACGGGAGACGTGCGGGACATGGGGGCCAAGGGGGACAGGGGGGCCAGGGGGGACAGGGGGGACAGGGGGAAGGGGACAGGGATGCATGTGTGTAGCGGATGAGAATGGCCCAGCTGCTGCCAACCCAGAGTCTCAAGGGAGCGCACTGGTCTGTCCCGGCCGGCGCCCTCTGCTCCGGCGGCGAGAGCAGGGTGGCTCCGCGCAGCCACGCAGCTAAGAGGAGAGGCTGCGGTTTTCCAGCGCTACCTGCCCGCGCATCTGCTAAAACCCGCTCAAACCCCCGCCGCCCAGCCAAGCAGCCTCGCAAGCCGCTCACCATCAGCCGCAATCGTCGCTCCTGCCGCCGCTTCCGCAATTCCTTCCGCGACAGCCCGCCCTCACCCTCGTCGCTGCCCTCACCGCCGTCGCTGCCCTCCCCGCCGTCGCTGCCCTCGCTGCTCTCGCTACGCCCCCTCCCGTACGCGGCGCCGCCCTCCGCCTCCACCAGCGCGCCCACCGCACGGTCGCCCTCGCTCTCAGCAGACCCCGCCTCCGCCGTCGCCGCCACCACGGCCCCCGCTATTGTCACTCTCCGCCTGGAGCCGGCCGGGGTGGCTATCAGAGCGATTGGACGTGGATCGGCGCGGCCCAGAGACGAGAGGCATCGCGACGGACGTTGCGCTCGGACAGCGGCGGAGAGGGTGGGTGCGACGCGCGAGTGCGGATGGCAGGCGAGCGGCAGCGCGGAGGCGACGTGGCTGATCGGCGCGACGCGGTGCGACGACGGCAGAAGCGGAGGGAGCCGCGGCGTGTAGCAGAGGGGATGACGGGCGAGGGAGGACGAGGCGCGAATGGCTTCCATGAGGGCGGAGCAACTGTGGCTTCGCAATAACATTATCTGGTGTGGTGGTGCGTTTCAGGGGTTTTTGCATTAAAGCCAATTTTCAATTTTAGTATCCTAGCTTGGCAAACTTGGTGTATACTCTCTCTAAGATTTTCCTATTTGAGTGCAATTGAGAGCTAAGATTGCATGAGAGAAGGCATGAGCTAACATTTATAGAGAATTTTATGAGTTGTAAAAGAGAGTGCGCAAAATAACGAATACCGTCAGGCCCCGGATATGCCCGCCCCTAGGAGGGCTGATTTTATCAGGGTAATTACCCTGATTTCAGGGTGATTTCAGGCTTTCCACTTCGTGGAGACTGAAATTTCAGAGTTATTGAATTTCCAGCCCTGATCCAATCAGAGTCATAGTTTAGCTATCCCTGATTTTGAGTACAGTATAACAGACTAGGCTGTTAGTGGACCCTGACTTAACAGAGTATCGACTGTGTGGACCCTGACTTATCGAGAGGAAGTTTCTCAGAAGTTTCCTTCCGATGACCCCGCCTTGGATTGATCGCAGTGATCCCCCCACATGTGCGTAATCCCCCCCCCTCCCGCTTTATCGAGACGAAGTTTCTTCGAAACTTCGTTATGATACACCTACCATCGAGATCGCGTGAATCTGCAATGTCAGATATACTTTGCTGGGATTGGTCGAAATAGGCTCTGACAGCGGAAATCTGTAACAGCAGGGATAGGCTCTGACAGCGAAATAGGCTCTGACAGCGAAATTGGTCGAAATAGGCTCTGACAACGATACTTTGCTGGGATTGGTCGAAATAGGCTCTGACAGCGAAATAGGCTCTGACAGTGGAGATATTTTCCCCGGTAACAAAGCGCGCGTTACTACTCTGATGTTCAGTTCTCGACCCTGAACAATCAGTGTTAACTACTTTACAACCCTGAGCAATCAGGGTACTGCTTTTCTGGAAAATGTGCACCCATAATAGAGGGGGAAAATTTTCCCTGGAATCAGGGAGGCTTGAAATGAAACGTCAGCCCTGCCCTGGGGGTATATTAAAACAAGTTTTTTTAGGGGGGTGGGCTTATACTCGAGGAAATTTATAAGCGCCGGGGCTTATATAATGACATATATGAAATCTAGTTTTTTTTACATCAAATTGTTCATCTCGTTCTTGCGATTTGAATCGAGTCGAATTTTAGAGGGCTGAGAATGAGAATCTCACGTAAGTTAGCAAGGAACGATTCCCTCCCAGCACACACAGTCAAAATGAGTCATATTTTCCCCATGACAGGCGAGCGAGATGTCGGGGTTGTACGCGTAGCAGTCAACTGTTAGAATATATCTGTAACTGCCTGTAGCTGTAGTTAGTGTAATTATTATAAACTTTGTTAGGTGGTGCACCTTCTTTGTTCATTTGCTATATGTTCTTGCAAACCTATAGTGAAGTCATTTCTCCTCTCTCGACTCTCTCGACTTGGCACAACCACCTCGACTCCCATGGCCTAGGCTTCTAAGTCTAGGCCCTTAATCTAAACTTTGCCTACTATCATTCGACATGGTATTCAGAGCAGGAACCTTCCTGCTGCCTTCCTTAACGGGCCCACCATTTTGTTTCCGCTACATGTCGTCCTGCCGCGCGCCTAGGGCGCGCGGCGATTTTCTGCCCGCCGTGTGCTCGGGGCGCACGGCGGTTTTCTGCCCGCCGTGCGCCCCGGGCGCGCGGCGTCTGCCTGCCTGCCTGCCTGCCTGCCTGCCTGCCCGTCGTGCGCCCCGTGGCGCGCGACGGTGCCCTGAGCCGCCGCGGACCCGCCCCTGGCGCCCGCGACGGTGCCTTGAGCCGCCGCGGACCCGCCCCTGGCGCCCGCGACGGTGTCCTGAGCCGCCGCGGACCCGCCCCTGGCGCCCGCGACGGTGCCTTGCGCCGCCGCGGACCCGCCCCTGGCGCCCGTGACGGTGGCCTGAGCCGCCGCGGACCCGCCCCTGGCGCCCGCGACGGTGCCCTGGGCCGCTGCGGACCCGCCCCTGGCGCCCGCGACGGCGCCTCGTCATCACCAGCGCCTGCACTCGGTGCAGCCGCCCGTGCCTCACATGCGCCTGCACTCGGTGCAGCCGCCCCTACCCTACCCGCGCCTGCCCTCGGTGCAGCCGCCCCTGCCCTTCCCTGTGCGCCACCCCTCTGTGGCTGTGGGGCGGCTTCTTCCCCGCCACCCCCCCCCCCCCCCCCTCCTCCTTCTTCTTCCTGCTGCGCGTGCAGCCGTGGGGGGGAGGGTATGGAGGTGGCGGGTATGGGGGTGATGGGTGGTATGGTCCCTTCCCCTCCTCCTCCTTTCGTTCCCACTGCTGCAGCTGCCGCTGGGGGGAGGGTGTGAGGGTGTGGGGGAGCCAGGGGAGTGGCATTGGGGTGGCGGGTGTGAGACATCCAGCCCCCGTCCCTCTGAGGTGGGGGGGGGGGGGGGAGGAGAGTAAAGGGGTGGCAGGAGTGCCTGCTGTACCTGCTTTGTAACCTTGCCTGTTGCCTGCTGTTGCTGTTTTCTCAGTTCGTGGTGTACCCATCCAGGTTGTGTTGCTGCACAGACTCCTGCTTCTGGCAGTTATGGGGGAGTGTTAGAATATATCTGTAACTGCCTGTAGCTGTAGTTAGTGTAGTTATTATAAAATTTGTTAGGTGGTGCACCTTCTTTGTTCATTTGCTATATGTTCTTGCAAACCTATAGTGAAGTCATTTCTCCTCTCTCGACTCTCTCGACTTGGCACAACCACCTCGACTCCCATGGCCTAGGCTTCTAAGTCTAGGCCCTTAATCTAAACTTTGCCTACTATCATTCGACATCAACCCCAGTAAGGAACAAGGAAAATTCCTTACACTTCAGAATCAATATAGCGGAATGAGGTGCACTAGCATGAGTGAGGAGTACAAGTAGAGCTAAACCTAATGGTTTGTACTCAATGCAGTCTATCCCACTACAGCCTACACAACACATAAGTTATTTTGACACACCCCATAGGCGAAGTGGGGGATAACAAACACAACAAGCGGTCACAAGACCATTCAAGAGAAGAAACAAAGCAAAGCAAGCTCAGGGTGGATCCCAAGATCACGTTGCATTCCGAGCACAAGCAAGCGGCCACAAGGTTAGTTCACATGCAGTTTTATAATAGAGCAAGCAGTACAATGATTACAACCAGGGCTTCAAATTGGTTTTGGGCTAGCCTTTGTAATCAGGGTTCTAGGTTTGAAGAATTGAGGAAATGAATGATTGACTAGGAAATGAGTTGGGTACAAATATGAAACCCTAGGAAACTGTACCCCATAGTGTCTACCCCACTACAGCCTAAACAGGCTATGTGATTTATGTTTGACACACCCCCATAGGCAAAGTGGGGGAGAACAAGGGGTCACAAGACCAGTCAAGCAAAGCAAAGCAAAGCAAGCTCAGGGTGGATCACAACGTCACCACACATTCTGAGCACAGGTTCAAAGGCCACAAGGCCAGTTCACATGCAGGATCATATATAAAAGGTAAACAAGCAGGTATATATAGATCACAGTACAAGTGAAGTCAAGAGGTAAGCAAGTGAGGCCAAGTAGGCACAAGACCTAGCATAGTACAGAAACGCTGATGATCACAAGGCTGAAGTGCCTTGGTGAAGATATCAGCAGTGTTGGCCTGAGAGGCCACGTAAGCGAGGCATAGCTGACCACGCTGCTGCAGCTCACGAGCAAGGAAGTAGCGGAGAGCAATGTGCTTCGTTCTGTGCTCCAGTGTGTGCTCCCGACACAAGGCCAGCATGGCCTTGTTGTCTACGTACAGAACTGGAGGAGAACGAGGCGGCTCTCCCAGGTCAGTCAGCAAGTAGGTAAGCCAGCGTAACTCCTGTGCAGCCATGGCTCCTGCGTAGATCTCAGCCTCACAGCTGGAGCTGAGAACAGAAGACGAGCGGGTAGACCGCCACGAAACAGAACCGGAACCAAGGCTGAAGGTGTAACCCTGTGACGACCGCTGAGTAGCCAGGTCGTCAACCCAAGACGCGTCTGCGTGACCAGTGAGGACCACTGGACTCCGCCCTCCAAGCACGAGCCCCATGCCCGACGTACTGCACAGGTATCGCAACACCCTCTTCGCGGCAGCCATGTGCTCTGGTCGGTGTCTCCCAGGAGCAACATAGCGAGCCAAGATGCTAAGAGGGTATGCCAGGTCAGGTCTAGTGCAGGTCATCAGGTACATGAGGCAGCCAACAAGCTCTGGGTACGGGCCACTTGGCTCTACGGACTCATCTGAAGGCAGAGCTGAGAGCGAGTGGCGAGTAGACAGAGGAGTGGCCTAAGGCGAGGAGTACGTGAAGTCGAAGCGCTGAAGGACCTGCTGCACCATGTGTGACTGAGTCAGGGTAACGGTGCGCCGTGCTCTGTCCCGGGTGATCTGCAAGCCAAGGTAGCTGCGCAGTTCACCCAGGTCTGTGCACGTGTGTCTCTTCTGCAGCTCGGACTTCACGTGGGCGAGTCCAGCAGTGTCAGCTGTAGCAAAGACCAAGTCGTCGACGTACACGAGGGTGTAGAACGGCGGCAGCGAGGTGTCGGTGCGAAGAAACAGCGACGGGTCAGTAGTAGAAGGAGCAAACCCAAGAGCCGCAAGCGTAGTCCTCAGTGTGTCGTGCCACTCACGGGGCGCCTGGCGGAGACCGTAGACTGGCCGCCGGAGACTCCACTGAGTACCAGGAGGAAAAGACCCAGTGAAGCTAGGTGGGCGGCGCAGCCAGATCTCCTCGTGCAGGCTGCCCTGTAGGAAAGCAGTGCTGAAGTCAAGGGAGTGAAGCTCGTAGTCACGCTGAGCAGCGACGTGCAGCAGGACCCGAGGAGTGGTCATCTTCGGGGTCAGGGAGAAGGTCTGAAAGTAGTCAACTCCCTGCCGCTGACTGAAGCCTCGAGCCACGTACCGCGCCTTGAAGACAGGTGGAGAACCCGGTGGCCGCTTCACCCTGAAAATCCACATGCCACTGACGATGTTAGCCCCAGGCGGGGGAACCTCGTCGACGTAGGTGCCTGTGGACTTCCAGGAAGCCATCTCTGCATCCATGGCTGCCTGCCACTGAGAGGAGTAGGGACCCTCTATCGCCTCTGCGTAAGAGCGCGGGGTCGGGATGTCTGGTGCATCCGGGTCTCCCTCAGGGGCAAGCAGCATGGACACGAGATGGGGTAAAGCAGCAGCAAAACACTGGAACTCCTCCTGCCTGTCCTCAAGGACGTCCGTGCTAAGAGCACACTCACCCCCGACGGACGGAGGACAGACAGACGCAGACTCAGCGACAAGACTAGTGGCGTAGTCTAGACGACAGTGAGCAGCGTAGTCGACAAGCTCGGCAACTAAGGCAGACGCAGCAGCGGACTCAAAGGAAGGGTCAGTGACAGCAGTGGCTAGGAAACGCGTGACAGTAGGACTGGCAGCACGAAGGGAGTCAGACTCCGGGTCAGCAAGAGAAGGAAGAGAGGACTCTGGAGGAGACGGCAAAGGGACACGCTGTGGTGCAGTGGAAGGACGCAGTGCCATCTGATGCGTGCCCGGGACCGCAGGAGGATGCTAACGTGGAGCACGATGACTAGTGCGAGCAGTACGAACAGGTGACGCAGGACGCGACTCAGGCTCACGACGCTCAGCAAGACCTCCAGTAGGACCAGCGTAGGGAGAAGGAGCAGGTAGTGGGGAGGCCAGCTGTAACGGTGACTCAGACTGGACAGGCGGTGGACACTCTAAGGAAGGAGCAGGACCAGAAGAAGGCGGAAGACCAAGAACCTGCTCAAGGAGCGGAACGAAGTACGGCCGTGGCCGCGCAGCGCCCCCAGAACTAGCAAGAACAACACCTGCACCCCCAGCGTCAGCTCCAACTCCAGCAGCACCACCCGCACCAGGAGTACCTCCAGCAGCTCCAGGAGCGCCAACTCCAGCACCCACAGGAGCACCGGCTCCAGCAGCACCTCCAGCTCCAGCACCGCCAGCAGACGCAGCAGCTCCGGCTCCAGCACCTCCAGTAGCACCTACTCCAGCAGCACCCCTAGCTCCAGCTCCACCAGTAGTCACAGCACCAGTAGCACCACCAGGCCCAGCAGCTCCAGTACCTCCTGTACGAGCACCTCCGGGACCCGTGGCTCCAGCACCCCCAGTAGAAGCAGAACCTCCAGCACCGGCAGCACCTCCAGCTCCAGCAGCACGGCTCCAGCGCCGAGCAAACCACTCGCGCAGCTCCTGTGGAGAGGGTAGCTCCCTCCGGGACAAAGCACCCGAAGAACCTCCAGGTCCAGTACCGGCAGGTACCGCACCCCCACTCTCAGCAACCCCAGGCTCAGCAACCCCAGGCTCCGCACCCCCAGACCCAGCACCCCCAGACCCAGCACCCGCAGGCTCCGCACACTCAGGCACAGCACCCCCAGACCCAGCACCCCCAGACCCAGCACTTGCAGGCTCCGCACACTCAGGCACAGCACCCCCAGACCCAGCACCTCCAGGCACAACACTCTCAGGCTCAGCACCCCCAGGCGTACCAGAGTCAACAGCTACCTCGACAGGCTCGAGTGCATCTACCTGGGACACACCTGAGGGGGCAGGACCCTGAGGGGGGAGGGGGTCTACCGGGGGGGGACGGGCATGAGGAAGAGCGGCGGGGGGGGGAGGGGGGCAGTGCGGTAGGGGAAGAGACGGTAGTACGGAACCGACTCGTCAAACGTGACGTCCTGAGAGGACAGAACACGACGCGAGGTGGGGTGGTAAAACTGCCAACCAGGCGCGTCAGGGGGAAAGCCAAGGAAGACGCAAGGAACAGCACGGGAGGACAGCTTGTCCGCAGACAAGTCTCGAACGAAAGCTCGAGATCCCCAGACACGGAACGCAGACGCATCACCAACCTTCCCCGTCCACCGCAGAGTAGGGGAGGTCTCCGGCAGGGAGACCCGGGGCTGAAGGTTGATCTGATGCGCCGCGTACTGAACCGCGAACGGCCACAGAAAATGGGGAGCAGCCGCATGGATCACGGACGTACGAGCGACATCCATGACCATGCCAATGCGGCGCTCGGCAATCCCATTTTGCTGTGGAGAGGCCGGAAGCGTGAACGTCTGGCGGATGCCCTCCGCACGACAGAAGGCTCGCAGAAGGTCGGAGGAAAACTCTCCACCTCTGTCAGAGTGCAGACGCAGAACAGGAAAGTCCGAGCCGAAACGCTCTCTGAGCTGGAGACGAGCAACGCGGATCCAGTCGATCAACACCTCAGTGACCTCATCCTTGCGGCGCAAGGGGAAGCTTGTGGTGTAACGCGAGTAGTCGTCAACCACCAGCAGGAAGTAACGCTCGTGACCCTGTCCACGGACGCGGGCTGGGCCCCACACGTCCATGTGGAGTGTCTGCAGCGGAGCCTCTGTCGGAGGAAACTCGGAGGAGTGAGGAGCGGCGCGCTGCCGCCCCTCGACGCAGGGAACGCAGGTAGGGGCAGGCCCTGGGGGCAGGGGAGGAAGGGACCGGGGGAGACCAGAGACAAGGACACGGGAGGCCATGCCTCGGAGACGAGGCAAGGAGGGGTGACCAAGGCGGTGGTGCCAGAGGAGGGTCTGGTGGGACAGGAGGCGACACGAGCAGGGGGCAGACTCAGGACCTGACCGAGACGCTGCAGCAAACACCTGACTCGACGCAGCTACCTGACCAGACGCAGCAACCGGGGGAGACTCTGTGGTCAGTGTGTACAGGCTCGACCCCGGTCGACGGGTAAACGTGGCCAAGTGGCGGCCCGTCTGAGCACACGTGCAGTGGGTCACTCGCTGACTCGCAGGAGTGAACTGGTCAACCCCGGCATCCTGAAGGTCAGCACCACTCACCAAGTTCGTGGAGAACGAGGGGAGGTAGAGACCAGACAGGGAGCCTGACGGGGCCGCCGGACACGGGAGGACAGTGGAGTAGCGAGCAAGGACAGGACCCCCAGAGGGGTCTGCCAGGGAGACCGCAACCGGCCGACTGAGCGGCGTAAGGGTGGTGCGGTCTCGAAAGAAGGAGCGGGAAGCACCCGAGTCGAGGGTGAAGGTGTGGAAAACCTGAGCCAACGCGGTACCTGAGAGAGCAGACTCACTAGCACCTGGAGCAGCAGACTCACTAGCACCTAGAGCGGCAGCCTCAATACCCGGGTCAGGCGGAACACCCACGTAACAGTCACCCTCAGCACTAATAGACACAGCATACATGGCAGCAAGAATAGCATCAAAGTCAAGATCAAAGATAGCTACACCCGACTTGAGCAGATCACCCCAGTGAGGGATCTCAGTGGCGTCGGGGAACTGAGTACGCCAGGCGTCAGTCACGCGGCCAAAGCAGCGCTGGGTGGCGTGCAGACCGCCACACTGCTCTCCAGTGCGGTCGCCGGTGCGCAGGACGTAGGCACAGGGACCAGCACCCCCAGACCCCTGGCGCCCGGCGTACCACTCACGAAGCTGCTGGGGCGACGGGGTCTCACGAGAGCGGGACTGGTGCTGGGGTCCCCGCTGTACAGCACCGCCTCGACCAGCTCCACCTCCGCCGCTGCCGCCTCCGCCGCCTCCACCCCAACCGCCACCGCCACCGCCACCTCCACCTCCACCGCCGCCACCGAAGCCCCCACCTCTGCCACCACCCCCACCCCCACCCCCTCCTCCGCCTCCACCGCCACTACCGCCTCCCCCGCCACCTCCGCCCGCGCCCTTTCCCCGCTTGCCCTTGCCGCTGCGGCGCCTCTCGCTAGGAGCAGACGCAGCGCTGACCGACTCGGTGCCAACAAGGTCGACAGCAGCAGCAGAGGCAACGGAGGGCAAAAGAGGAACGGGGGAGCACCCCTCAAAGAAAGGGGTACGGGGGTCACCACGAGAGGCTCCTACAGCGGTAATACTAGTCTCTGCTGCAAGGAGGCGCTCCTCGAGGAGGTCAACGGTGAGTGTGGTAGGGCAAAGAGAGAGGAAGTGGTCCCTGACCGAGCGAAGGGTGTCAGGGAGCCGGGTGACTAGGTAGTAGAGGGTGATGTACATGGGGGGGGGGGTTCTTGGCGCAGAACTCAGCAGGAAGCGCAGCGCGGTAGCGAGTGTCACTAGTGCGGAGGTGCGTAATGAGGTCAGTGACTGTGGCAAAAGCGGCGAGGTCAGGGAACAGGTACGGCAGCATGAGGCGGCTAAGCGCAGCAGTGGCAGGGGAAGAGTAGCGTGCAACTACAGCATCGTACAGAGTCTTAGCACTCTTGTACTGACTAAAGTGCGCGCGCTCAGTAGACGGTAGGTGACTACGTACAGCAAGGCGGGCAGCAGCATCGCGTGTGAGCCACTGCGAGCGAACAGTACTGTCAGCATCAGCAGCAGGGGCAGTAGAGGCGCTAGACGTGAGATCGAACAGTGAGAGACCATCCTTGCTATCGCACTGTAGGAAAAGCTGCAGATCATCTAGCCAGACCTCAAAGTCAACTGCTCGACCCTCAGCATCAAAGGTAAGAACACTGGGACTAGCCATGACAGGAGCAGCAGCAGGCTAGCAGCAGCAACAACTCGGCTAAGCAGGCTAGGCTCGGCAGGGCGGCTCGGCAGGGCGGCGCGGCTCGACAGCGCGGCTCGGCTGAGCGGTGCTCTTACCAGGGGCGAGGCCGGGGCAGGGCCGGGGGAGGGTCGGGGCAGGACTGCGACGGGTCCGGGGTAAGGCCTGGGCCGGGCCGCAAAAGATCCGGGGCCGGGCTGGGGCAGGGCCGCGACAGTACAGGAGCAGGGCAGGGGCAGAGCCGGGGCAGGGCCGGGGCAGAGCCGGGGCAGGGCCGGGGCGAGGCCGCAACAGGGCCGGGACAGAGCCGCGACAGGGTCGGGGCAGGGCCGGGGTCGGGGCAGGTCCGGGACGGGGCCACGACGGGGCCGGGGAAGGGGGCCGGGGCCGGGCCGCGACGGGGCCGGGGCAGAGCCGGGACGGGGCCGTGACGGGGCCGGGGAAGGGCCGGGGCCGGGCCGCGACAAGCGACGGGGGGCCGGGGCGGGGCCGCGACGGGGCCGGGGAAGGGCCGGGGCCGGGCCGCGACAAGCGACGGGGGGCCGGGGCGGGGCCGCGACGGGGCCGGGGCAGAGCCGGGGCGACGGGGCGCGGGGCGACGGGGCGCGACGCGGCGGCTTGGGGCCGCGAAGGGGCCACTACGGGCCGCAAAGGGGCCACTACGGGCCGCGAAAGGGGCCTCTACGGGCCGCAAAGGGGGCCTCTACGAGCCGTGAAGGGGCCGCTACGGGCCGCGAAGGGGCCTCGTAGGGCAGGCGCGACGCGCGCGTCGGGCAGGTAAGGAAAAAAAAAATTTAATTTTAGTGGTGGGCCCTTAGGAAAAAAAAAAAATCGAACTAGCTCTATACCATGTGAAGAATTGAGGAAATGAATGATTGACTCGGAAATGAGTTGGGTACAAATATGAAACCCTAGGAAACTGTACCCCATAGTGTCTACCCCACTACAGCCTAAACAGGCTATGTGATTAATGTTTGACACTAAGTAGTTCCAACCCTGATTAATAGGGTAAATCTGTCAAACTAACGAACGAGAATGAATGCATTGAGCAGAAGTTGGGTACAAGTACTAACCCTAATTGGGTTGTACCCCTTATGGGTTAACCCACTATAGCCTACACAACTGTAAGCACTATAACATTCTGACACACCCCCATAGGCAAAGTGGGGGAGAAGAAGTGGTCACAAGACCAGTCTAGAAAAGCAAAGCAAGCTCAGGGTGGATCACAAAGTCACCACACAGTCCGAGCACAAGTAAAGGGCCACAAGGCCAGTTCACATGCAAAGTTATAAAAAAGAGAAGAAACAATACAGTGATCATGCCCTAGCAAGTGTAAGCATGCAGGTATATATAAAGATGACAGTACAAGCAAAGTCACGCAGTGAGTGAGGCAAAGTAGGCACAAGGCCTAACACATTAGAGAAGCGCTGATGATCACCAGGTGGAAGTGCCTTGGTGAATATATCAGCAGTGTTGGACCTAGTGGCCACGTACGCAAGACGAAGCTGGCCACGCTGCTGCAACTCTCGAGCAAGGAAGTATCGCAGAGCGATGTGCTTCGTTCGATGCTCCAGTCTGTGCTCCAGACACAAGGCAATCATGGCATTATTGTCTACGTACAGAACTGGAGAAGAACGAGGCCGCTCTCCCAAGTCGGTCAGCACGTAGGTGAGCCAGCGTAACTCCTGTGCAGCCATGGCCCCTGCGTAGATCTCAGCCTCACAACTGGAACTGAGAACAGAATACAAACGGGTAGACCACCAAAAAACAGAGCCGGAACCGAGGCTGAAGGTGTAACCCTCTGACAACCGCTGCGTAGCTGAGTCGTCAACCCAAGAAGCGTCTGCGTGACCAGTGAGGACAACTAGACCTCGTCCTCCAAGCACGAGCCCCATGCCTGACGTACTGCACAAGTAACGCAGTACCCTCTTCGCAGCATCCCAGTGCACCTTTTCGGTGCCTACTGGGAGCCACGTAGCGAGCCAGGAGGCTGAGAGGGTACGCGAGGTCAGGTCGTGTGCACGTCATCAGGTACATGAGGCAACCCACAAGCTCTGGGTACGGACCACTCGGCTCTATGGACTCGTCCGAAGGTGGAGGTGAGAGCGAGTGGCTCTTAGACAGAGGAGTGGGCTGTGGCGAGGAGAACTGGAAGCCGAAGCGCTGAAGGACCTGGTGCACCATGTGTGACTGAGTCAGGGTGATGGTGCGCCGTGCTCTGTCCCAGGTGATCACCAGGCCAAGATAGTTGCGCAGTTCACCCACGTCAGTGCAGGTGTGTCTCTTCTACAGCTCCGACTTCACAAGAGTCAGTGCCTCAGTGTCAACAGTGGCAAAGACGAGGTCGTCGACGTAGACAAGGACGTAGAACGGCGGCAGCGAAGTGTCGGTGCGTAGAAACATCGACGGGTCAGCAGTAGCAGGAGCAAACCCCAGAGCCGCAAGTGTAGTCCTCAGCGTGTCGTGCCACTCGCGAGGCTCCACTGGGTACCTGCAGGAAACGACCTAGTGAAGCCAGGTGGGCGGCGCAGCCAGATCTCCTCGTGCAGGCTGCCCTGCAAGAAAGCTGTAGTGAAGTCCAGAGAGAGCAACTCACAGTCACGCTGAGCAGCGACGTGCAGCAACACCCGAAGAGTAGTCATCTTCGGGGTGGGGGAGAAGGTCTGGAAGTAGTCGACCCCCTGTCACTGACTGAAGCCTCGAGCAATGTAACGCGCCTTGAAGGCAGGCGGAGAACCCGGCGGCCGCTTTACCCTGAAAATCCACATGCAATCGACTATGTTCGCCCGAGACAGCGGAACTGCGTCGACGTAGGTGCCTGTGGACTTCCAGGATACCATCTCAGCATCCATGGCTGCCTTCCACTGAGAGGAGTAAGGACCCGTAATCGCCTATGCGTAAGAGCGCGGGGTCGAGATGTCTGGTGCATCCGGGTCTCCCTCAGGGGCAAGCAGCATGGAAGCGAAACGAGGTACAGCAGCTGCAAGACACTCAAGGTCCTCCTACCTTTCCTGAAGGACTTCTGTGCCAAGAGCACACTCACCCCCGACGGACGGAGGACTAATAGACTCAGACTCAGCAACAAGAGCAGTGGCATATTCTAGACGTCTGGCAGCAGCAAAGTCAACTAGCTTAGTAACGAGGGCAGACGCAACAACGGACTCAAAAGAAGGGTCAGTGACAACACTGGCGAGGAGGCGAGAGACAATCGGATTGGCAGCATGAGAAAGGTCAGACTCGGGGTCAGGAACGGCAGGAAGAGAGGACTCAGGAGGAGGCGGCAGAGAAACACACAGTGGAACAGAGGAAGGACGAAGTACCATAGCGTGAGTGCCGGGGACAGGAGGAGGACGCGGACGAGGAACCCTACGAACAGTACGAACAGCGCAAACAGGCAAGGCAGGATGAGACTCAGGCTCACGGCGCTCTGTAAGACCTCCAGTCTGCTCAGTGTAAGGAGAAGGAGCAGGCAATGGGGAGGCTGGCTTTAACGGTGGCTGTGACTGGTCAGGCGGTGGACACAGTAAGGGAGGAGTAAGGCCAGTAGAAGACGGGAGACCAAGAATCTGCTGAAGCAGAGGAACGAAGTACGGTCGCGGCCGCACAGTGCCTCCAGCACCAGTACCTCAGACACAGCACCCCCAACTCCAGCACCTCCAGCTCCAGGGTCAACAGTCCCAGTGTCTCCAGCTCAAGCTCCTACAGCGCTAGAGCCACCAGCGCTAACGCCTCCAGCTCCAGCTCCAACAGCTCCACTGTCACCACCTCTAGCGCCACCAGCTCCAGTGCCTCCAACACCAGCGCCTGCGGGCTCCGCAGGGTCTCCAGCTCAATCTCTTCCAGCTCCAGCGCCCCCAACACCTCTAGTCCCGGCAGCTTCAGTACCCCTGGTACGAGCACCTCAAGGACCACCAGCTGCAGCACCTTCGGTACCACCAGCTCCAGCAGTAACTCCAACACCTCCAGCTCCAGTGTCACCAGCGGCAAAGACCCCAGCTCCTGCAGCTCCACTCCGAAGGCGGATGCGCTGAGCTAACCACTCGCGAAGCTGCTGCAAGGAGAGAGGCTTCGGCCCGGGAGACAGTCGTGTTGAAACACCCGCAGGATCTCCTGAAGAAGCAGCACCCCGAGGCTCAGCACCCCCAGGCGCGACACCCGCAGGCTCTGCACCCGCAGGCTCAGCACCCACAGGCTCCGCACCCCTTGGCTCAGCACCCCCAGACCCGGCACCCTCAGACTCAGCACCCCCAGGCTCCGCACCCCCACACGCAGCACCCCCAGACGCAGCACCTCTAGCAGCACCTGAGCCGACAGCTACCTCAACAGGTACAGTATCAGGGAGAGGGTCTACCTGAGACACACCAGAGGGAGCAGGACCCTGGGTGGGGAGGGGGTCTACTGGAGGGGGACCTGGAGCAAGGAAGAGCGGCGGGGGTGGGGGAGGGGCAGAGCGGTAGGGGAAGAGATGGTAGAAGGGAAGCAACTTGTCAAACGTGACGTCCTGAGAGGGGAAGACATGGCGCGAGGTGGGGTGGTAAAATTGCCAGCCATGCGCGCCAGGGGGAAAGCCAAGGAAGTCG
Organism: Closterium sp. Naga37s-1; assembly: GCA_947471745.1. NCBI lineage: Eukaryota > Viridiplantae > Streptophyta > Zygnematophyceae > Desmidiales > Closteriaceae > Closterium > Closterium sp. Naga37s-1. The sequence goes on along the minus strand of CANJKZ010000195.1, from coordinate 1,949,166 downwards.
CAGGGAATAGCGCGGGCTGAGAGCTTGTCTGCGGACTTATTGCGAACAAAGGCACGAGAGCCCCAGACCCAGAACACCGACGCATCGCCAACCTCCCCCGTCCAACGCATTGTCGGCGAAGTCTCCGGCAAGGAGACACGGGGCCAGAGGTTGAGCTGATGCGCAGCGTACCGGACTGCAAACGGCCACAGAAAATGGGGAGCAGCTGCATGGATCATGGAGGTACGAGCGACCTCCATGACTAGGCCAATGCGGCGTTCAGCAATCCCATTTTGCTGAGGGGAGGCCGGAAGCATGAACGAATTGAAAATGCCCTCCCCACAACAAAAGTCCCGCAAGAAGTCGGAGGAGAACTCACCACCTCTGTCAGAGTGCAGACACAGGACAGGAAGGTCCTGGCGGAACCGCTCGCGAAGCTGGAGACGGACTGCGCGGATCCAAGTGATCAAGACATCAGGGACCTCACCCTTGCTGTGCAAGGGGAAGACCGTGGTGTACTGCGTGTAGTTGTCAACAACCAGCAGAAAGTAGCGCTCGCGGCCCTGTCCACTGACTCGGGCTGGGCCCGACACGTCCATGTGCAGAGTCTGCAGGGGAGCATTCGTCGGGGGGAACGAGGGGGAGTGAGGAGCGGCGCGCTGCCGCCCCTAGACGCAAGAGGCAGGGTGGGCCAGGCGAGGGCGGGAGGGGAGGCAGAGACCTGGGAAGACCAGAGACAAGGAGGCGGGAGTGCATACCACGAAGGCGTGGCAGGGAGGGGTGATCAAGGCGGTGGTGCCACAGGAGAGTCTGGTGCGACAGGAGGCGACACGAGCAAAGGGGTGCTACTGGACCTGACGCGGACACCTGAGAAAACGCAGCTACCTGAGGAGGCTCGGTAGCCAGTGTGTACAAACTCGACCCAGGCCGACGAGTGAACGTGGCCAGGTGACGGCACGTCTGTGTTCATGCGCAGATCGACACACGCTAACCCCCAGGAGTGGTGGTAGTGACCATCGCATCCTAGAGGGCAGCTGTACTCACCAAGTTCGTAGAGAACGAGGGGAGGTGAAGACCTGACAGTGAGCCAGACAGAACCGCCGGACACGGGAGAACAATGGAGGAGCGGGCAAGGACTGGGCCACCGGAGGGGTCAGCCAGTCTGACCGGGACAGGTGAAGAGAGAGGAGTGAGGGTGGTGCTGTTTCGAAAGAAACAGCGTGAAGCACCTAAGTCAAGCGTGATGGTGTGGAAGGCCTCAACAAGCGCGGTACCAGGGAGAGCAGATTCACTAGCACCTAGAGCAGCAGCCTCTATACTTGGGTCAGGCAGCACACACAGGTAACAGTCACCCTCAGCACTAACAGACAAGGCATACATAGCAGCAAGGATAGCATCATAGTCTAGGTCAAAGATAGCAACTCCAGACCTAAGCAGCTGTGCCCAGTGGGGGCGCTCGGCCTCGTCACCAAACTCTGCGTGCCAAGCACCGTCTAGGCGGGAGAAGCAGAAGTGCTGAGTGTGAGGCTTCCCTGAGGTCTGACCAGCACGGTCACTCGTGCGAATGACATACGGGCAGCTACCACTACCCTTAGACGCCCCACACTGAGAAAACTACTCATGAAGCTGCTGGGGCAACGGGGTCTTGCTTCGACGCTGCTGCTGCTGCCTCTGGCCACCGCCAGAACCTCCCCTCTGAACAGCTCCACCCCGACTGCCACCACTCCCACTGCCGCCACTACCGCCAACCCCATCGCTGCCTCCACCGCCGCTGCCAAAGCCCCCACTCCCGCCACCACTCCCACCACCGCCACCACCTCCACTGCCTCCACCACCTCCACTGCTGACCCCACCACCACCCCCGCTGCCACCACCACCACCCCTCCAACCCTTGCCCTTGCTGCTGCGGCGCTTCACACTAGCAGAAGCAACCCCGACGTCCTCAGCACCAAGGACGTCAACAGCAGCAGCAAAGGCGTGGGAGGGGGCAAGGGGGGAGGTGGAACACCCCTCAAAGAAGGGCGTGCGAGGAGTGCCACGAGCGGCACCTACAGCAACTACGCTAGTCTCAGCTGCAAGGAGGTGCTGCTCGAGTAGGTCAACAGTGAGGGCTGTGGGGTCAAGTGCAAGAAAGTGGTCCCTGACGGCGCGAAGAGGGTCAGGGAGGCGGGTGACTATAAAGTAAAGAGTGATGTACATCGGGGGTGGTTTATGGTCAAGGAACTCTGCTGGGAGGGCAGCGCGGTCGCGAGCGTCGCTAGTGCGAAGGTGGGAAACCAGGTCCTCTACGGTGGCAAAGGCGGACAGCTCGGGGAACAGGTATGGCAGTAGAAGACAGCCTAGAGCGGCAGTGGCAGGCGAGGAGTAATGGGCGACTACAGCGTTGTACAGTGCCTGTGCTGTCCTGTGCTGTCCGAAGTGAGCGCATTCGGCTAACGGCAGGTGGTTGCGAATGGCTAAGTGAGCAGCAGCGTCACGAGTAAGCCACTGTGAGCGAGTCACACTGTCAGCTGTGGCGGGAGGGGCAGGAGTGGCTCCAGACGTGTGGTCAAACAACGAAATGCTATCCCTAGAGTCGCTCAGTTGGTACAGTTGCAGGTCGTCGAGCCACGTGTCAAACTGGATCGGACGGCCCTTATGATCGAACGCGAGAACGCGGAGAGAAGCCATAGAGGCGCAGTACGCAGGGCGGGCAGAGGCCGGGCAGCGCAGGGAACAGGGCAGGCAGCAGAATGGGGTCGGCAAGCAGGCAGCAAGAGGCGGTACACAGGCTGCAAGAGGGGCGGCTCGAGGGCCTAAGGGCGGCCGGCTGGCCTGAGGGCGGCGGGCGCGTCGCGAGGGGCGGCACGCGGGGCTGCAGGGGCAGCGAGAGGGCCGCAAGGGGCGGCTAGCAGGGCAGCAAAGGCGGCTGGCGGGCCTGGGCCTTGGGTCGACGAGTGGCCCAGGGCCTATGGGTAACGGGCGGGCCAGGGCCTGGCCAGGGTGGACGAGCGGACCGGGCCTAGGGTCGACGGGCGGGCGCGCGGGGCAGCAGGATCGCCCGGGGGGGAGAGGGGGGGGGGGGGGGGGGGAGGGGGGGGGGGCCTATGGTCGACGGGGCGCGCCGGGGCCTAGGGTCGACGGGGCGGGCCGGGGCCTAGGGTCGACGGGGCGCGCCGGGGCCTAGAGTCGACGGGCGGGCCCGGGGCCTAGGGTCAATGGGGCGCGCGGGGCCTAGGGTCGACAAGCGGGCGCGCGGGGCAGCAGGATCGACGGGGCGCGCCGGGGCCTAGGGTTGACGGGGCGGGCCGGGGCCTAGGTTCAACGGGGCGGGCCGGGGCCTAGGGTCGACGGGGCGCGCTGAGGCCTAGGGTCGACGGGCGGGCCAGGGGCCTAGGGTCGACGGGGCGTGTGGGGCCTAGGGTCGACGGGGCGCGCGGGGCAGTAGGGTCGACGGGCGGGGCCGGGGCTTAGGGTCGACGGGGCGCGCTGGGGCCTAGGGTCGACGGGGCGGGCCGGGGCCTAGGTTCGACGGGGCGGGCCGGGGCCTAGGGTCGACGGGGCGCGCCGGGGCCTAGGGTCGACGGGCGGGCCAGGGGCCTAGGCTCGACATGGCGTGCTGGGAGCCTAGGGTCGACGGGGCGCGCGGGGCAGTACGGTTGACGGGCGGGGCCGGGGCCTAGGGTCGACGGGGCGCACCGGGGCCTAGGGTCGACAGGGCGGGCCGTGGCCTAGGGTCGACGGGGCGCGCTGGGCCTAGGGTCGACGAGCGGGCCTCAAGGGGCGGGGCCTAGGGTCGATGGGCGGGCCGCAAGAGGGCGGCGCGCTGAGCAGCAGGTGCGGCATGAGGGTCGCTAGGGGTGGCGCGTGAGCCAGAAGAGCGGCTAGTGGGGCAGCGCTGTGGTGGGCCAAAAAAAAAAACGGTCCTAGCGAAGGACCTGCTCTGAAACCATGTCACACTAACGAACAAGAATGAGTGCATTGAGTAGAAGTTGGGTACAAGTACTAACCCTAATTGGGTTGTACCCCTTATGGGCTACCCCACTATAGCCTACACAAAGCAAGCAATATAACATTATGTCAAAATCTTTTCGTTCCCTGACAAATTCAGGGTAAAAAAACTAAAAGTCTGTGTGGACAGGGTAATTATTCTGGAACACTTTGTTTCCTATAAATAAATTCCAAAATATTCTAGTTCAACTTTTAGTGGCTTAGCTGGTGCGAATAGGTTTTAGATCAGTAAAGTCTCATGTTCGATAAACTGTTGGGAGTATTTTGCAGGGGCTCGTAAAGTGTTTCGTCTCGCTACGGAGCATTCGGTATCAGTATAACTGTGATCGTACCCTGTACAGTAAGAGAAATAACTTATTTACGCTGTTTTTCGAAGGGTAAAAAAAAACTTACACTTTCTGGCCTAGGGTAAAAATCCCATTACCCTTCATGGGAAATGGTAACTGAAAAAAGTGGCCGCCAGAAAGGGCAAAAAGGGCATTTTACTCTGATATTGAGAGCCCTGATTACAACCTAGCAACCAGAAACATGCAGGTTTATATATCGAAGTACAAGACAAGACAAAGAGACAAGCAGTGTTGGTCCGTGTGGCCACGTACGAAGGCGAAGCTGGGAACGGTGCTGCAACACTCGCACGGCAAAGGAACGAAGTGCAAAGTGCTACGTTCTGCTCGCTAGTCCGACCAAGTAGTGCAGCACCCTCCTAGCAGCCCGCCAATGCGCAGGGTGGGGTCTCCCGGGTGCAACGTAGCGAGTCCGGATGCTGAGAGGGTACGGCATGTACTCCAGCTCGAATTGCCTGTCCTCGAGGACTTCACAGCCAAGGGCAAGCTCACCCCCGACGGACGTAGGACACGAAGAGGTAGAAACAAGACTAGCAAGGTATGCACGGCGACAAGTAGCGGCAAAGCTTGCGAGCTCAGCTACTAAAGCAGAAGCAACAGCAACAGTCGAAGAAGTAGGTGCAGTCACAAGCGCGGCCAGACAACAAAGGATTGTTGGGCGAGCAGCACGAGCAAGATCAGACACAGGGTCAGGAACGGCAGGAAAAGAAGACGGGGGAGGTAACAGCAGGACAACAGGCTCCCGAGTAACACGAGAGGTAGCAGGGGAGGCAACACAAGGCACAGGCACCCTACGCCCAGTCAGGGAGACTGGCAACAGGGAGTATCGAGCATGAGCAGGTAGAGGGGAGTCAGACGGCAACAGTGGCCGAGACAGGTCAGGCGGCGAAAACAGAAGAGAAGTAGTACAAGTGGGCGCCGGCTCAGGTAGGCTGCTCCAAGAAGATAGGCCGCCGCGGCAGCGACTGCAACACACCCCCAGACCTAGCACCTCCAGTACCAGTACCTCCAAGTCCACCAACAAGTGGACTCCTAGCACTCCCAGAGTCAGCACCCCCAGAACCAGCACCCTCAAAACCAGCACCCCGAGACTCAGCACCCCCAGAGCCACCACCCCCAACAACACCTGGGCCCCCGAAGTCTACAGCGTCAGGCTGCAGTGGAGGCGAAGACGCTCGAGGCGGAAATCCTGGAGGTGTCTCCAAGCGCGGCAAGCGGCGAAAGGTCGCTGTGTCGGCAGCAGCAGGGTCACCCCTCTCAGTTGAGCCAGAGGAGTCAGAGGGGACTACGAGGCACAAGAGAACAGTTGAGGGGTGCAAATAGACCAGTCCAGAGGTGGGGTCGGCCAGCGTGACAGGGACCAAGAGCAACGCCTCCGCAGGAACCGCACCGGTGCTAGTAGGCGCACAAGCAGTGACACACGAAGACTCTAACTGCTCTTGCCTGCCCTCGCCACTCTCGTCAGCTCCACTACGACCACCCTCGTCAGCTACAGTGGCGAGGTCTGACAGTGCAGGGAAGGTAAGAGGCAGCTCAAGACAGCCTAGGGTGGCAGGAGGGGGGGGTGGGGGGGGGGGGGGGGGAGTAGTGCCTAACCACAACGGTATGGGCCGACGGCACCTGGTGAAAGTTGGCTCTCTGGGCGAGCGTGAGGTGAGCGTAGACTCCAAGTTTGGAGGCAGCATTGCGCGCCATCCACTGCTTGTAGGCAACGTGAGCTGCGCAGTGCTGCGTCCGCACCTCCTCCCCAGCGTCAGCAGCAGGCTCAGCAGGAGCCTCGGGGGCCGGAAGGGACCCCGACGTGTGCTCGAACAGGGACGCGTTGTCTTGAGTGACACTCTGGAGGTACTGGTGCATACCCTCTAGCCAGTGGGAGTCGCCATAGCAGTGGTTACGTCAGCAGTAGCAGTAGCAAGGGCAGTAGTAGCAGCAGCAGCAGCAAAGGCGGCAGTCGCGACAACTGTAGAAGTAGCAGCGCTCAGGGCAAGGCGGCGCTAGCACGGGACAGGCCAGCGCGGGGCAGCGCATGCGGGTGGCAGCAGCAGGCGGCAACACCTAGAAGGACAGTACCTAGGGCAGTAGCAGGCGGCATTACCTAGGGGGACAGCACCTAGGGCAGCAGCAGGCGGCAGCACCTAGAGCGGCAGCGGCAGCACCTAGGGCGGCAACATGGCAGTGCCTAGGGTGGCAGCGGCAGCACTTAGGGCGGCAGCAGCAGGCGGCAACACCTAAGGCAGCAGCTGGCGGTAGCACCTAGGGCGGGGCAGAGTGCACTGTGCACAGGTTGGGCAGAGCCGTCGCGCGCGGACAGGGAAAGCGTGCAGGTAGGGCAGGCACTCAGCGCAGGGCAAGGCAGTCGCGCGCGGGCAGCACACGGTGCAGAGCGCCATGCGGGCGGGAGCTACAGCAGCGGGCGACAGCTGCAGGAGCGGTACTTGCGTGCGGGCAGGGCAGGCGCGGGCAGCGCTAGCAGGGCAGGGCAGGGGCACGTGGGCGCTGGGCAGTGGGGCATGCGCTGGCGCTGGGCAACGGGGCACGCGCGACCACGGGGCAGCGGGGCACGCGCGGGCACTAGGCAGCGGGGCGCGCGCTGGCGCTGGGCAGCGGGGCACACGCTGGCACTGGGCAGCGGGGCGCGCGCTGGCGCTGGGCAGCGGGTGTGAGGATCGGGGATCGAGTTCAGAATGAAGAATGAGAATTGATTGATTCACCTAGGTACAACATGAGGCTATATATAGTCTCGACACAAGGCAGGTAACCCAGGTGTTACGCGAATGTTCTGAGGGTCGCGAAGCATCCCGAACAGAACCTTCCCGAACTCTGTAGAAAGCAATTCGTTGGGAACCGAAAGGCTTGAGTTCGGTACACGTAACCTGGTTCGGTGGTATAACTATAATAACATATACGAATGCACCTAACCTAGGAAATCAAGCATATCTATGCATGATAAAATAAACCCAAGCTAGATATAGCATAATAAGCAAGCATAAGCCATCGTACTCTCACAAGTCCCCCCTCAAAGCTCGGTGGCGTGAGAAACACCCTGCTTGACCAGACAGTCCTTGAGAGCATGACGTGCGTTGCCCATATCAGCTTCTGCAACCCAACTGTCCAGTGTGGGGTCATAACCTTTCCAGCATAGTAGGAACTCGAGGGTCTTGCCGCCGCGGCGCCGATGAGTGAGAATGCCCTCCACTTCGTACCCTGGTTGAACCTGTATGAGGACAGGTGGTGGTGGCAAGAGCTGCCGTCCCTGGAACTGTTGGTTGGGGTCCTTGTAGAGCTTTAGTAGTTGAACATGGAAAGCGTTGTGAAGCTTCTACGTAGTAGGTAAGCGCAAGTAGAATGTTACTGGTGTCACATGTGCCTCAACGTGAAAGGGACCAAAGAAGCGAGGCCGGAGTTTGGATGGTAGGTGAGACAGGTTCAAGTTGCGCGTGTCGAGGAGTACCCGATCTCCGACTGCTACCGTGTGATCACATCGCTGGTGATCGGTATACTTCTTCTGGGAGTTCTGCATCGTGGTGAGGCGTCGCTGAGTGGTCTCTTATAGCTGCTGCATGGTGGTGACGAAGTCATGTGCGGCTTGGACGTGTGCCGGTGTGGTTCGCTGCTGTGGTGTAACTGGTTCCCATCCATAACACAGGAAGAAGGAGATTTCCCTGTGGCCGCATGTGACGCGTTGTTGTAAGCGAACTCTAGGGTCGGTAACTGTTGATCCCAGTGGCTGACATCGTCTTTGCAAGCTGTGCGTAGTAGCTGTTCAACCACCTGATTGAGTCGCTCTGTCTGTCCGTCAGTCTGGGGGTGGTATGCTGAAGATATAGCAAGCTATTTCCCCAACAATCCCATGAGTTCCCTCCAGAACTTACTTGTGAACTTGGGATCTCAGTCTGAGATGAGTATAGCAGGGATCCCGTAGCTGGCGATGATGCGGTTGAAAATGAGGCGAGGAGTTGCTTCAGCTGTAGCCGTGGCGTTGGTCGGGATGAAGTGACCCATTTTGGAGAACTTGTCGATCACCACGAATATAGAGTCATGCCCTCGGGAGGTCGAAGGAAGTCCCATGATGAAGTCGAGGCTAACGACCTGCCATGGCTACTCCGGTACAGGTAGAGGCTGGAGTAACCCTGCTTTTTTCTTCTTGCTACTCTTCATCCACTTGCATGTCTCGCATGAGGTGACGAACTGCTGCACGTCAGCTGCCATCCGGGGCCAGTAGTAATACTTCGCTATCCCTGCTAACGTCTTGTTGCTCCCGAAATGTCCCGCGTATGGTACGTCGTGAAACTCCTCCAGTAGGATATGCCGTAGTGGGGCATAGTTCGGTACCCAAATCTTCCCTGAACCCTTCCATACAGCTAAGTCCTTCTCCCACTGTAACAGCTTCTGTTTCTCTGCTGTAGCAATCTTTGCGTCTACAGAGTACCCATGTTGGAATAGACCATTGAGCAGAGGGTTCATCCTGTCGAGCTGGATGCCTACTACATGTCCGGGGCGGCTCAACGTGTCTGCTTTGTTGTATAGCCCTGGATGGTAGATGGCGTCGTAATGGAAGTGAGTTTCGAGGAAGTCCACCCGCCGCACCTGTCATCATGAGAGCGTCGGCTGCGACTTCAGGTATTTGAGACTGCAGCGGTCAGTATAGACTGTAGTCAAGGATGCCTCTAGGTAACACCTCCGTGCCTTGAAGGCTATGACGATCGCTATGGCTTTCCTGTCATGGATGGGGTAGTTTAGTTCTGCTCTGTGTAACTTCGTACTGAGGTAGGCGATGGGCTGCAAACCGCGTCCGTGATCCTGCATCAGTACTGCTCCGACTGCCTGGTCACTAGCGTCTGCTTCCACCACGTAGTCCTTGTCTGGATCTGGTAGGATGAGTATTGGTGCTGTAGCCAGTGCTGTCTGTAGCTGCTTCATGGCTTGCTGATGAGGAGTATCCCATTTGTAGGGCGTATCCTTTTTTAGTAGGTCGGTCAGTGGCACTGCTATCTTAGCATACTGCGGCACGAACCTGTTGTAGTAGTTGGCAAAGCCTAGGAACCGCCGCAACTCCTTCACGTTCTTTGGTACTTTCTACTTCTTAACGGCTTCGATCTTTCGCGGGTCCACGTGTAAGCCCTCAGCACTCACCATGTGCCCGAGAAACTGCACCTTCTTCAGAGCGAAGTCGCTCTTCGATAGCTTCACGCAGAACTTGTTCTCCCGCAGGATCTTGAACACCTTCCGCAGATGCTCCACATGCTCCTTCATGTTCTTGGAGTAGATGAGAACGTCGTCCAGGTACACCACCACACATTCGTCCAACAGGGGCCGTAGGATATGATTAATCTCCGCCTGGAACGTTGCTGGAGCGTTGCAGAGCCTAAACGGCATCACTAGATATTCATAGGAGCCAAAACTGGTACGAACACCGTCTTGTGGATCGATTTGTCCGCCATCTTGATCTTCCAGAAATCCGACCGTAGGTCCAGCTTCGAGAATACTGTCTAGAAGATCGTCTATGCGCGGTATGGGGTATCTGGTTTTGAATGTCTGTTTGCTCAGTGCGCAGTAATCGATGCACATTCTTAAAATGCTATCTGGTTTAGGAGTGAAGAGAATTGGTGCACTGTAGGGAGAGGTGGATGGGCGCATCAGTTGTCTGTCCAATAGATACTCTATTTGCTTCTTCATGTCTGTCTGTTCGGTTGGACTAAGGCGGTATGGTGCACGTGAGACGGGTTTCGCACCTGGTTCCTCCACGATCTCATGAACCTGGGTGCATGCTGGAGGTACTCCTGCAGGTAGGTCATCTGGCATGATGTATTTGTACTGCTCCAACACCTCCTTCACTGCTGCATGTAGCTCTGCGTTTGGCTTCTCCTCCTCTGCTGCTGCCATAATCAGTGCTAAGTAACCCATGTTGCTCTTGTTCACCGTCCGTTCGAACCATATTGTCGTTTCAGGAACGTTCCCTGTATCCATCCAGCTTCTCAGCTCCACGCGTAATCGTTGTTGTAGATGCACGCCTTCCGATTGACCCAATCGATCTCGGTGTTCATGAAATCTTGCCCCAAGATGAAATATAAACCCTTGACGTTCGTGATCGGCAAAGCCGGCTTCCATCTCAGCGCCCCTATGTGCAGCTGCAATGATGCTTCACCGTGGATGGGAAGTTTTGTACCGTCCACCATCATTGCCGTGAACTTGGTCTCCTATGAATGTTCTCCAATTTTCTCCAACGTCCCGTGGTCACACACCAAGTGGGACGCACCACTGTCCACCAGTGCCTGGAGGCGTCATCTTTTGCATAACACCTCGAGGAGTAGTGGTTTCTACTGCTCTGAGTAGCCAAAGATAATATCATTAATATGATCATAGGGTACATCAAAGAGATTACCATCCCTATTTTCTATACATGACTCAACACCTTTCACTTCCAACTTCACCTGGGGGGGTAGGAGGATTTTTATGAGGCTTGAACAACTTCTCCTGATCCTGGATTTTTCCTCTAAGCCTTTGCAGCTGTGTAGGCTTCACCTGTGGGCAACGAGGAGCCTTAACACAGTGCTACGGGGAGATAATATTAACTCCACGGAACGCACGACCCCTTTCTACGCCCCGTAATACTTTGCCCAACTTCTCAGGTACCTCAATAATTTCTTAAGGTTTTTTCTTGGTCTCTAACTCTCCCATGAATTTTTCAAAGGCTTGAAAGCCACGAGAACCAATATTATTTGTTAAAGTATCTTTATAGGATAACTTTAATGAATTTTTACTTTCGTGGGTGTTTGGCTAGAGTTTCCCACTCGGTGTAGAGTCTTCTTTCGCGGAGCGTCTTTTTTTCTCGGCGAATTCCCTTGGTGCCGGCCGGTCATGATGTTTTAAATTCGCGCCATCATTTTTTTTTCGCCCGCTCCGAAATCGCCTCGTCGTCGCCCTCTTTCTCTTTTCGGATCTTTACGCGATTGCCAGGTCGATCCGTGACTACTGGCGATTCCCATTTTTTTACTTCGGGGGTGCTGCACTATTGCCGCTCAGCCATTCCGCATGTGCTTTCTTCATCTTGTAACACGACAGAATCCGATGTCCGGTTGCGCCGCAAAATTCGCATTTTGTCGGCCGGGGCTTCGCGTCGATTCGGTCGATGTCAATCGGTTCGGCAAACGTGGGGGGTGCCGGTTGCTCTATGCCGAAAGATCTGTTTGGCACGTAGCGTCGTGTTTCCGGTTGACCACGCGTCAACGAGTCATATCGCTCGGCTGCACGTACCATATGTCAGAATGTTATATTGTTTGCTTTGTTTAGGCTATAGTGGGGTAGCCCAAAAGGGGTACAACCCAATTAGGGTTAGTACTTGTACCCAACTTCTGCTCAAAGCATTCATTCTCGTTCATTCTTCTGACACCATGTCGTGGTAGCTACTGTCATTCGCAGCAATGACCTGTTGGCGTATCTCCATTTTCAGCCCCTCGGTGTATTCTTGGATTGTTTCGCCTTCGGTCCGGTCGGTGATGCGATTAAATAACTGCTCCATCTGCTGCGTATTTTGCGCCACACTCCCGAATTGTTTTTGCCGGTGAATCTGCTGCCACGCCATGTAGGTTGAATAAATTGGTTCAAACCTTTCGATTAGGTTTGCCCAAAACTGCGCCCACGTTCTCTCTCCGCGGACCATGTCGCTGAAATAAATCCACTCGAGTGCCGGGCCTCGCAACAGTATCGCTGTGAGCCGAATCCTTGCTGCGTCATGCGTCGGGGTCGAACAACCAATGGCCTCGAAGTAAATTTCGAGGGTTGCCACAAATCGTCGAACGTCTGATCCCTTCGTGCTCGGATTGAACGCTTCGGGGAGCCTCGGGCGAGCTGCTTCGAGGTTCGGCGAAGGTGGTGCCACTGATCCGTGAAAAGTCGGTGTCGCCACTGCTGCTGTCGCTGCTACATTCGTTGCTGCATTCACTCCTGCTGTGGCGGCTGCCGATTGGTTCGCAAGGAGTGCTTCAATTCGTTGAAGTGTCGTACACGTCCGTTCCACGTCGGTTCGAAGGCTGGCGATTTCTTGCACGAAGTTGTCGCCTTGCCCCTCCATACCTGCCGACATCACGTCCGAAACCGAATCGAGGGGGACTTGAAAAAACCGGAACTGGTTTTATGTACCCGAAATCGGTGTTTAGCGTTCGTCGCCCCCGCGGTTTTTTGAAGACTATTTTTTAGCGGTCGAAAGAACTTCGCGTGTAAACAAGCTCTGATTACCAAATGTGAGGATCGAGGATCGAGTTCAGAATGAAGGAGAATTGATTGATTCACCTGTTAGATTGTGAGCGAATGAATGAATGAACTAGAAAGCAGGTGGGTACATATAGGAAACCTAAAAGTGTTGTACCCTGTAAGAACTACCCCACTACAGCCTAAACAGACTATAGAATATAAGTTTGACACACCCCCATAGGCAAATTGGGGGAGAACAAGAGGTCACAAGACCAGTCAAGAAAGGCAAAGCAAGCTCAGGGTGGATCACAAAGTCACCACACAGTCTAAGCACAAGCAAATGGCCACAAGGCCAGTTCACATGCAGAGTTATATAAAGGAGACCAAACACTACACTGAACACAACCTAGCAAGTGTAAGCATGCATGTATATGTATAAAGCGTACAGTACAGGCAGAGTCAAGAAGAAAGCAAGTGAGGCACAGTAGGTACAAGGCCTTACACAGTACAAAAATGCTGATGATCACAAGGCTGAAGTGCCTTGGTGAAAACATCAGCAGTGTTGGCCCGAGAGGCCACGTAAGCAAGACGAAGCTGGCCACGCTGCTGCAACTCTCGAGCAAAGAAGTAGCGCAGAGCAATGTGCTTCGTTCTGTGCTCTAGTCTGTGCTCCTGACACAAGGCCAGCATGGCCTTGTTGTCGACGTACAGAACTGGAGGAGAACGAGGCGCCTCTCCCAAGTCGGTCAGCAGGTAGGTGAGCCAGCGTAGCTCCTGTTCACCCATGGCCCCAGCGTAGATCTCAGCCTCACAACTGGAGCTGAGAACAGAAGAAGAGCGGGTAGACCGCCAAGAAACAGAACCGGAGCCAAGACTGAAGGTGTAACCCTGTGACGACCGCTGCGTAGCCAAGTCGTCAACCCAGGAGGCGTCAGCGTGACCAGTGAGGACAACTCGAGCCCGTCCTCCAAGCACGAGCCCCATGCCCGATGCACTGCACAAGTATCGCAACACCCTCTTCGCAGCATCCCAGTGCACCTTTCGGTGCCTGCCGGGAGCCACGTAGCGAGCCAGAAGGATGAGAGGGTATGAGAGGTCAGGTCGTGTGCAAGTCATCAGGTACATGAGGCAGCCCACAAGCTCTAGATACGGGCCACTCGGCTCTACGGACTCGTCCGAAGGTGGAGCTGAGAGCGAGTGACCGGTAGGCAGAGGAGTGGACTGTGGCGAGGAGTACGTGAAGCCGAAGCGCTGAAGGACCTGCTGCACCATGTGTGACTGAGTCAAGGTAATGGTGCGCTGTGCTCTGTCCCGGGTGATCCGCAAGCCAAGATAGCTTGTCAGCTCACCCGATCTGTGCACGTGTGTCTCTTCTGCAGCTCGGACTTCACGTGGGCGAGTGCCTCAGTGTCAGCAGTAGCAAAGATGAGGTCGTCTACGTACACGAGAATGTAGAACGGCGGCAGAGTAGTGTCAGTGCGTAAAAACAGAGAAGGGTCAGAAGTGGAAGGAGCAAAACCAAGAGCAGCAAGAGTCATCCTGAGTGTGTTGTGCCACTCACGGGGTGCCTGACGAAGACCGTAGACTGGCCGTCGGAGGCTTCACTGGGTACCAGCTGGAAACGACCCAGTGAAGCAAGGTGGGCGGTGCAGCCAGATCTCCTCGTGCAGGCTGCCCTGTAGGAAGGCTGTGCTGAAGTCAAGCGAGTGGAGCTCGTAGTCACGCTGAGCAGCAACGTGCAGCAGTACCCGAAGAGTGGTCATCTTCAGGGTAGGGGAGAAGGTCTGAAAGAAGTCAACTCCCTGTTGCTGACTGAAGCCACGTGCAACGTAACGTGCCTTGAAGGCAGGCGGAGAACCCGGCGGCCGCTTCACCCTGAAGATCCACATGCCACTGACGATGTTCGCCCCAGGTGGGGGAACCTCGTCTACGTAGGTGCCTGTGGACTTCCAGGAAGCCATCTCGGCATCCATGACTGCCTGCCACTGAGAGGAGTAGGGACCCTCGATCGCCTCTGCGTAAGAGCGCGGGGTCGGGATGTCTAGTGCATCCGGGTCTCCCTCAGGGGCAAGTAGCATGGACACGAAGATGAGATGAAGCAGCGGCAAAGCACTCAAAGTCCTCCTGCCTATCCTCAAGGATGTCCGTGCCAAGAGCACACTCACCCCCGACGGACGGAGGACAGACAGACGCACACGCAGACTCAGCAACAAGACTAGTGGCGTAGTCTAGGCGACAGGCTGCAGCAAAGTCAACGAGCTCAGTAACAAGAGCACACGCAGCAGTGGACTCAAACAAAGGGTCAGTGACAGCAGTGGCCAGAAAGCGCGTGACTGCTGGACTAGCAGCATGAAGGGAGTCAGACTCCGGGTCCGGACCAAAAAGAGAGGACGCAGGAGGAGACGGCAGAGGGACACGCTGTGGAGCAGTGGAAGGACGCAGAGTCATAGAGTGAGTGCCAGGGACAGGAGGAGGACGCGGACGCGAAACACGACCAGCGCGAACAGTACGGACAGGCGACGCAGAACGAGACTTAGGCAAACAGGACGCGATTCAGGCTCACGACGCTCCGTAAGACCTTTAGTCGGTCCAGAGTAAGGAGAAGGACCCGGTAGTGGAGAGGCTGGCTGTAACTGCGACTGGGACTGGACAGGCGGTGGGCTCAGGAAAGGAGGAGGAGGACCAGGAGAAGGCGGGCAACCAAGAACCTGCTGAAGTAGAGGAACGTAGTACGGCCGTGGCCGCGCAGTGCCTCCAGCAGCTCCAGGAGCTCCTGCACCAGCAGCTCCTCCAGCACCAGTAGCATTGCTAGCAGCTCTGGCAGCACCTCCAGCACCAGCACCACCTCCAGCAGCTCCAGCAGCACCTGCACCTCCAGCAGCTCCAGCAGCAGCTCCAGCACCAGCAACACCTCCAGCACCAGGAGCACCTCCAGCAGCACCTCCAGCACCAGCAGCACCAACAGCAGCCCTAGCAGCGCCTCCAGCACCAGCAGCGCCTCCAGCAGCTCCAGCAGTACCAGCACCTCCAGCAGCTCCAGCAGTAGCTCCAGCACCAGCAACACCTCCAGCAGCTCCAGCAGCACCAGCACCTCCAGCAGCTCCAGCAGCACCAGCAGCAGCAGCACCGCCAGCAGCTCCAGTAGCACCAGTAGCACCACCAGCAGCCCTAGCAGCACCTCCAGCACCAGTAGCACCTCCAGCACTAGTAGCACCTCGACAGCGCCGAGAGTACCACTCACGAAACTGCTGTGGAGAGAGGGGCTCCCGCCGCGACGGGACCCCTAGAGCACCGCCAGACTCAGCATGCGAAGGCTCAGCACCTCCAGACGCAGTACCCTCAGGCTCCACACGCCAAGGCTCAGCACCCCCAGGCGCAGCACCCCCAGACACAGAAACCCCAGGCTCGGCACCCCCAGTCCCCGCACCCGCAGGCTCAGCACCCCTAGTAGCACCTGAGTCGACAGCTACCTCGACCGGCTCAGCAGGGTCTACCTGGGACACACCTGAGGGGGCAGGACCCTGGGGGGGGAGGGGGTCTACCGGGGGAGTACCTGGTGCTAGGAAGAGCGGCGGAGGGGGGAGAGAGGCAGTGCGGTAGGGAAAGAGACGGTAGTAAGACACCGACTCGTCAAACGTGACGTCCTGAGAGGACAGAACACGACACGAGGTGGGGTGGTAGAACTGCCACCCGGGTGCGTCAGGAGGGAAGCCAAGGAAGACACAGGGATCGGCACGGGAGGACAGCTTGTCCGCTGTAGTATTGCGGACAAAAGCTTGAGATCCCCAGACATGGAACGCGGACGCATCGCCAACCTTCCCCGTCCACCGCAGAGTAGGTGTGGTGTCCGGCAAGGAGACACGAGGCTGAAGGTTGATCTGATGCGCAGCGTACTGAACCGCAAACGGCCACAGAAAATGGGGAGCAGCCGCATGGATCATGGACGTACAATCGACGTCCATGACCATGCCAATGGGGCGCTCAGCAATCCGATTTTGTTGCGTGGAGGCCGGAAGCGTGAACGTCTGGCGGATGCCCTCCGAACGACAGAAGGCCCAGGAGGTCGGAGGAAAACTCCCCACCTCTGTCTGAGTGCAGACGCAGAACAGGAAGGTCCGAGCCGAAACTCTCACTGAGCTAGCGACGAGCACCGCGGATCCAGTCGATCAGCACCTCAGGGACCTCACCCTTGCTGCGCAAGGGGAAGACTGTGGTGTAACGCGAGTAGTCGTCAACGACCAGTAGGAAGTAACGCTCGTGACCCTGTCCACGGACGCGGGCTGGGCCCCACACGTCCATGTGAAGAGTCTGCAGAGGAGCCTCAGTAGGAGGGAACAAGGAGGAGTGAGGAGCGGCACGCTGCCGGCCCTCGACACAAGGAACACAGGTGGGGCCAGGCCCAGGAGGAAGGGGAGGGAGGGACCGGGGTAGACCCGAGACAAGGGCACGGTAGGCCATACCTCGAAGACGAGGCAGGGAGGGGTGACCAAGGCGGTGGTACCAAAGGAGAGTCTCGTGCGACAGAGGACGACACGAGCAGGGGGCAGACGCAGGACTAGACTTGGACGCGGCAGCAAACACCTGACTAGACGCAGCTATCTGACCAGACGCAGAGACCGGAGGAGGCGCAGTAGTCAGTGTGTACAAACTCGACCCTGGCCGACGGGTGAACGTGGCCAGGTGGCGGCCCGTCCGAGAGCAAGTGCAGTGGGTCACACGCTGACCTCCAGGGGTGAACTGGTCAACCCACGCGTCCTGGAGGTCAGCTCCACTCACCAAGTTTGTAGAGAACGAGGGGAGGTGGAGTCCCGACAGCAAGTCCGACGGGGCCGCAGGACACGGTAGAACCGTGGAAGAGTGTGCAAGGACTGGGCCCCCAGAGGGATCAGCCAGTGAGACTGCGACAGGCCGACTGAGCGGCGTGAGTGTGGTGCTGTCTCTTAAGAAAGAGCGCGAAGCACCAGAGTCAAGTGTGAAACTGTGCAAGGCCTCAGTAGGTGCAGTACCAGAGAGAGCAGACGCACCAGCACCTGGAGCAGCAGATGCACTAGCACCTAGAGCAGCAGCCGCAATGCCCGGGTCGGGCGGGACACTCAGGTAACAGTCACCCTCAGCACTATCAGCAAAAGCATACATGGCAGCAATGATAGCATCGAAATCAAGATCAAAGATAGGCACATTCTGCAGAAGCAGATCATGCCAGCGAGGGAGCTCAACAGCGTTAGGAAACTGGGCACGCCAGGCGTCAGTGAAGCGACCGAAGCAGCGCTGCGTAGTGTGTGGCAGCCCACACGCCTCCCCACGACGAGTGCCGGTGCGAAGAACGTAAGTGCAGGGACCTGCACCCCCAGACCTCCCACGCCTAGCGTACCACTCACAAAGCTGCTGGACCGACGGGGTCTCACGGGAGCGCAGCTGCTGCTAGCGCTGGCTGCCACCAAAGCCTCGACCAGCACCACCGCCGCCTCCACCTCCACCACCGCTGCCGCTGCCTCCACCACCTCCGCCACTGCCGCCACCACCTCCACCGCCGCCACTGACGCCCCCACTCCCGGTACCACCCCCACCTCCACCGCCACCTCCGCCTCCTCCACTGCTTCCCCCGCCACCCCCTCCACCACCCTTGCTCCCCTTGCCCTTGCTGTTGCGGCGTCTCCCACTAGGGGCAGACGCAGCTCCGACCTCCTCAGTGCCAACGAGGTCGACAGCAGCAGCAGAAGCAATAGAGGGGAGAAGGGGGACAGGGGAACACCCCTCAAAGAAAGGGGGGCGACGGTTGTCGCGAGAAGCACCTACAGCTAAGATACTATTCTCAGCTGCAGCAAGGTGCTCCTCTAGCAGGTCAACAGTCAGCTCGGTGGGGCAAAGGGAGAGAAAGTGGTCCCTGAATGAAGAAAGGGTGTCAGGGAGTCGGGTGACTAGGTAGTAAAGGGTGATGCACATGGGGGGGGGGGGTTCTTGGCACAGAACTCAGTAGGAAGGGCAGCGCGGTAGCGGGCGTCATTAGTGCGAAGGTGAGCAACTAGGTCAGCGACTATGGCAAAGGCGGCAAGGTCAGGGAAAAGGTACGGTAGCATGAGGCGGCTGAGGGCACTAGTGGCAGGGGAGGAGTAGCGTGCAACTATAGCGTCGTACAAAGATTGAGCAGTCTTGTACTGGCCAAAATGCGCGCGCTCAGCAGGCGGCAGGTGACTACGAACAGCAAGACGAGCAACAGCGTCACGAGTGGTCCACTGCGAGCGAACCGTACTGTCAGCAGTGGCAGCAGGAGCAGTAGAAACACCGGACGTGTGATCGAAAAGGGATACACCATCCCTAGAATCACACTGAAGAAAGAGCTGTAGGTCGTCAACCCACACGTCAAAATCAACTGCAAGTCCCTCAGCATCAAAGGTGAGAATGGTAGGACTAGCCATAGCAGCAATAGGAGCAGTAGCAAGAGTAGCAGCAGTAGCAGCAATAGCAGCAGTAGCAGCAGTAGTAGCGGAGGCAGTAGGACATTGCAAGGCAGTGCGGCTCGGTAGGGCAGTGCGGCTCGGCAGGGCGGCGCGGCTCGGCTGGGCGGCGCGGCTCAGCTGGGCGGCGCGGCTCGGCTTACCAGAGACGGGTGCAGGGGCGGGCCGTGACAGCAGGGGCCGCGCCAGAAGGGGCCGCGCCAGTAGGGGTGGCGACGGCAGGGGGGGGCCGCGACTGCAGGGGCCGTGCCAGTAGGGGGGCGCGCCAGCAGGGGCCGCGCCAGCAGGGGCCGCGCCAGCAGGGGCCGGCAGGGGCGCGTCAGCAGGGGCTGGCAGGGGCGCGCCAGCAGGGGCGCGTCAGCAGGGGCCGGCAGGGGCGCGTCAGCAGGGGCCGGCAGGGGCGCGTCAGCAGGGGCCGGCAGGGGCGCGCCAGCAGGGGCGCGTCAGCAGGGGCCGGCAGGGGCGCGACAGCAGGGGCCGGCAGAGGCGCGCCAGCAGGGGCGCGTCAGCAGGGGCCGGCAGGGGCGCGTCAGCAGGGGCACGTCAGCAGGGGCCGGCAGGGGCGCGCCAGCAGGGGCCGGCAGGGGCGCGTCAGCAGGGGCCGGCAGGGGCGCGCCAGCAGGGGCGCGTCAGCAGGGTCCGGCAGGGGCGCGTCTGCAGGGGCGCGTCAGCAGGGGCCGGCAGGGGCGCGCCAGTTGTTGGGGGCCGCGACGGGCTAGGGGCCGCGACGGGCTAGAGGCCGCGATGGGCTAGGGGCCGCGACGGGCTGGGGGCCGCGACTGGCTAGGGGCCGCGACAGGGAAGGCGCGATGCGCGCTTCGGGCAGGGCAGGAACAAAAAAATATAGTGGTGGGCCCTTAAAAAACGTTCCCACTAGGGAACCTGCTCAGAATACCATGTTAGAATGTGAGCGAATGAATGAATGAACTAGAAAGCAGGTGGGTACATATAGGAAACCTAAAAGTGTTGTACCCTGTAAGAACTACCCCACTACAGCCTAAACAGACTATAGAATATAAGTTTGACATCACCTAGGTACAACACAAGGCTATATATAGTTTTGACAGAAGGCAGGTAACCCAGGTGTTACGCGAATGTTCTGAGGGTCGCGAAGCGTCCCGAACAGAACCTTCCCGAACTCGGTAGAAAGCAATTCGGTGGGAACCGAAAGGCTTGAGTTCGGTATACGTAACCTTGTTCGGTGCTATAACTATAATAACGTATAGGAGTGCACCTAACCTAGGAAATCAAGCATATCTATGCATGACAAAATAAACCTAAGCTAGAAATAGCATAATAAAGGCGAGGCAAGCTAGCAAAGCAAGCATAAGCCGTCATACGCTCACAGCGGGACACGTGTGGGAACGGGGCAGCAGGGCGCACGGGGCGCGCAGGGCAGCAGGGCGCGCACGGCAGCAGGGCGTGCGGGGAACGCGGGGCAGGTCAGCGCGATAGTGCTGGGCAGGGCAGGGCACGCACGCGGCAAGCAGGGCAGCGCGGGCAGCAGTGCAGAACGCACGGCAGCAGGGAAGCGCAGGGCAGCGTGGAGCAGGGGAACTGCGTGGGGCAGGGCAGGGCAGGGAACGCGCGCGACGAGTAGGGCACTGCGCGACGGCAGCAGCTCCCGTGGCAGGAGTGACGGTGGGCCCTAAAAAAATCGGTCCTAGAACAGGACCTGCTCTGAAACCATGTCGGAATCAATACAGCGGAATGAAGTGCACTAGCATGAGTGAGGAGTACAAGTAGAGCTAACCCTAATGGGTTGTACTCAGTACAGTCTACCCCACTACAGCCTACACAACATATAAGTTATTTTGACAACACTATCCCCCCCCTGAACAAAGGTGGTCAATTTTTCGCAGCTGGCTTGTGGGCGAGTTAACTACCAACGAGCGGGGATGCTTCGAGCGAGGCAGATGGCACCCAAGTGTCGTCCTCACTGGTGCGGTCAGTCCAACGGACTAAGAAGTCCACCTGGCAGCCACAGACGTTGAGTCAAACATGATGCGCCAATTTTTTTGATGGATCGAGGGTCGGTTCCGGGACAAGCCGGGCTGTCGAGGCGGCGTTCTGGCGTGCAATGTCTCTCGTGGCAAGCACGAACTTGTGAAGGATGCTCACATGGAAGGCGTCATGGATACGCCAATCGTCGGGTAGCAGCAGTTTCGCGGTGACAGTGTGTCACCATCTGGATGATGTTGATGGGCCCACAAAATCGTGGCTGCAGCTTGTTCGAGCTAGGCAGGAGAAGATTTTTAGTGTCGAGCAGCACTAGTTGCCCAGCTGCCATGACGAATTATTGTCGTTGGAGATCGGTGTATTTCCGGGCAAATGTGTTAGCCTTGCGAATTGCATCGACTGCCTTTTCGCGAACAGCCTGGAGTTCCGTCACAAAATTTAGTGACCTCGGGATTGGGTTGTCGAGTGTAGTCGTGGCTGGCACCACCTGGTCCATCCCATAATTCAGAAAGCACAGGGAGTGATTAGTGCCAAACAAACAAAAAAGAATGAATGAACTATGAAAGAGTTGGGTACAAGTACTAACCCTAATTGGGTTGTACCCCTTATGGGCTACCCCACTATAGCATACACAAATGTAAGCAATATAACATTCTGACACACCCCCATAGGCAAAGTGGGGGAGAACAAGTGGTCACAAGACCAGTCAAGAAAAGCAAAGCAAGCTCAGGGTGGATCACAAAGTCACCACACAGTCCAAGCACAAGCAAACAATACAGTGATCATACCCTAGCAAGTGTAAGCATGCAGGTATATATATACATCACAGTACAAGCAAAGTCAAAAGTGAGCAAGTGAGGCACGGTAGGCACAAGGCCTAACACAGTAGAGAAGTGCTGATGATCACCAGGCAGAAGTGCCTTGGTGAATATATCAGCAGTGTTGGTCCTAGTGGCCACGTACGCAAGACGAAGCTGGCCACGCTGCTGCAACTCTCGACCAAGGAAGTATCGCAAAGCGATGTGCTTCGTTCTGTGCTCCAGTCAGTGCTCCTAACACAAGGCAATCATGGCCTTGTTGTCTACGTACAGAACTGGAGACGAACGAGGCTGCTCTCCCAAGTTAGTCAGCAGGTAGGTGAGCTAGCGTAGCTCCTGTGCAGCCATGGCCCCTGCGTAGATCTCAGCCTCACAACTGGAGCTGAGAACTGAAGACGAGCGGGTAGACTGCCAGGAAACAGAGCCGGAACCGAGGCTGAAGGTGTAACCCTGTGACGATCGCTGCGTAGCTGAGTCGTCAACCCAAGAAGTGTCTGCGTGACCAATGAGGACAATTGAACCCCATCCTCCAAGCACGAACCCCATGCTCGACGTACTGCACAAGTAACCTCACAGCATCCCAGTGCACCTTTCGGTGCCTACCGGGAGCCAAGTAGCGAGTCAGGAGGCTGAGAGGGTATGCGAGGTCAGGTCGTGTGCACGTCATCAGGTACATGAGGCAACCCACAAGCTCTGGGTACGGACCACTCGGCTCTACGGACTCGTCCGAAGGTGGAATTGAGAGCGAGTGGCTCGTAGATAGAGGAGTGGGCTGTGGCGAGGAGAACTAGAAGCTGAAGCGCTGAAGTACCTGATGCACCATGTATGACTGAGTCAGGGTGATGGTGCGCCGTGCTCTGTCCCGGGTGATCTGCAAGCCAAGATAGCTGCGAAGTTCACCCAGGTCAGTGCAAGTGTGTCTCTTTTGCAGCTCCGACTTCACAAGGGTCAGTGCCTTAGTGTCATGGCAAAGATGAGGTCGTCGACGTACATGAGGACGTCGAACGGCGGCAGCGACGTGTCGGTGCGTAGAAACAGCGACGGGTCAGCAGTAGAAGGAGTAAATCCCAGAGCCGCAAGTGTAGTCCTCAGTGTGTCGTGCCACTCGCGAGGCGCCTTGCGGAGACCGTAGACTGGCCGCCGGAGGCTCCACTGGGTACCTGCAGGAAACAACCTAGTGAAACCAGGTGGGCGGCGCAGCCAGATCTCCTCGTGCAGGCTGCCCTGCAAGAAAGCTATACTGAAGGCCAGAGAGTGTAACTCGTAGTCACGCTGAGCAGCGACGTGTAGCAACACCCGAAGAGTAGTCATCTTCGGGGTGGGGGAGAAGGTCTGGAAGTAGTGGACCCCCTGTCACTGACTGAAGCCTCGAGCAACGTAACGCGCCTTGAAGGCAGGCGGAGAACCCGGCAGCCGCTTCACCCTGAAAATCCACATGCCATCGACTATGTTCGCCCGAGACGGGGGAACTACGTCAACGTAGGTGCCTGTGGACTTCCAGGATGCCATCTCGGCATCCATGGCTGCCTGCCACTGAGAGGAGTAAGGACCCGTAATCGCCTCTGCGTAAGAGCGCGGGGTCAGGATTGCTGGTGCATCCGGGTCTCCCTCAGGGGCAAGGAGCATGGAAGCGAAACGAGGTACAGCAGCTGCAAGACCCTCGAAGTCCTCCTATTTGTCCTCAAGGACGTCCGTGCCAAGAGCACACTCACCCTCGACGGACGGAGGACTGGCAAGAAGAGCAGTGGCATAGTCTAGACGACAGGCAGCAGCAAAGTCAACCAGCTCAGCAACGAGGGCAGACGTAGCAGTGGACTAGGGTCAATGACAATAGTGGCGAGGAGACGAGAGACAGTGGGACTGGCAGAACGAGCGTGGTCAGACTCATGGTCAGGGAGGGCAGGAAGAGAGGGCTCAGGAGGAGGCGGCAGAGGAACACACAGTGGAACAGAGGAAGGATGAAGTGCCAAGGCGTGTGTGCCGGGGACAGGAGGAGGACGCGGATGAGGAGCGCAATGACCAGTGTGAACAGGGGAGGCAGGATGAGACGCAGGCTCACGACGCTCTGTAAGACCGCTGGTTTGCTCAGTGTAAGGAGAAGGAACAGGTAGTGGGGAGGCTGGCTGTAACGACGACTGCGACTGGTCAGGCGGTGGACACAGTAAGGGAGGAGAAAGGCCAGTAGAAGACGGGACACCAAGAACCTGCGGAAGCAGGGGAACGAAGTAAGGTCGCGTCTGCACAGTGCCTCCAGCACCAGTACCACTAGACACAGCACCCCCAGCTCCAGGGTCAACAACTCCAGCTCCTCCAGCTCCAGCACCAACAGCTCCAGCTCCTGCAGCTCCAGCGCCACCAGCACCAATGCCTCCAGCTCCAGTGCCTCCAGCCATAGCAGCTCCTAGCTCCGTAGGGTCTCCAGCTCTAGCGCCCCCAACACCACTAGTCCCGGCAGCTCCAGTACCTGTGGTACGAGCACCTCCAGGACCAGCAGCTGCAGCACCTCTAGTACCACCAGCTCCAGCAGCAACTCCAACACCTCCTACTCCAGTGTCTCTAGCGGCAGAGTCTCCAGCTCCTGCAGGTCCACTCTGAAGGCGTGTGCACTGAGTAAATCACTTGCGCAGCTGCTGCGGGGAGAGAGGCTCTGGCCGGGGAGACAGTCGTGGCGAAGCACCCGCAGGACCTCCAGAAGAAGCAGTACCACGAGGCTCAGCACCCCCAGACTCAGCACCCCCAGGCTCCACACCTGCAGGCTCAGCACCCCCAGATATCACAACCGCACGCTCAGCACCCCCAGGCTCAGCACCCCCAGACCCGGCACCCTCAAGGGGCGGCGCGCGGGGCCTGGGGTTGACGGGCGTGCCAGGGCCAAGGGGCGACGGGCGGGGGGGGCGACATGCGATGGGCCGGGGCCTAGGGGCGACGGGCGACGGGCCGGGGCCTAGGGGCGACGGGCGACGGGCCGGGGCTAGGGGCGACGGGCAGGGGCCTAGGGGCGACGGGCGACGGGCCTGGGCCTAGGGGCGACGGGCAACTAGCCGGGGCCTAGGAGCGATGAGCGACGGGCTGAGCCTAGGGGCGACGGGCCTAGGGGTGACACGCGACGGGCCGGGGCTAGGGGCGACGGGCCTAGGGGCGACGGGCGACGGGCCGGGGCCTAGGGGCGACGGGCGACGGGCCGGGGCCTAGGGGTGACGGGCGACGGGCCGGGGCCTAGGGGCGACAGGCGACAGGCCGAGGCTAGGGGCGACGGGCCTAGGGGCGATGGGCGACGGGCCGGGGCCTAGGGTCAATTGGGCGCGCCGGGGCCAAGGGGCGACGGGCGTAGGGCGACGGGCGACGGGCCGGGCCTAGGGGCGACGGGCCTAGGGTCGACGTGAGACGGGCCGGGGCTAGGGGCGACGGGCCTAGGGGCGACAGGCAACGAGCCGGGGCCTAGGGGCGACGGGCGACGGGCCGGGGCCTTTGGGCGACGGGCGATGGGCCGGGGCCTAGGGGCAACGGGCGACGGGCCGGGGCTAGGGGCGACGGGCCTAGAGGCGACGGGCGACGGGCCGGGGCCTAGGGTCATTGTGCAAGCCGCAAGAGGGTGGCGCGCGGAGCAGCAGGTGCGGCACGAGGGTCGCTAGGGGCGGCGCATGAGGCAGCAGGGCGGCTAGCGGGGCAGCGCTGTGGTGGGCCCAAAACAAATTCGGTCCTCACGAAGGACCTGCTCTGAAACCATGTCAAACTAATGAACAAGAATCAATGAACTATGAAAGAGTTGGGTACAAGTACTAACCCTTATTGGGTTGTACCCCTTATCAGCTCCGCTAAATCAGGCGGTACAGCTGCACACAACTTCTGGATGTCTTGTCCTTCGGTGTCGGTTGCCAACTCGCGCAAGCATACGGCGAACAGCTGCGCGCCTCGGTTGAAGTGGCGAGCTATAGTGACGGCTTTGACGCACGGGGCTTGGATGTAGTCAGGTGTCTATGCAGGCAACTTAATGAGCCCCTCATGCTTGTTGATGCTACACGATCCTGGCGTCCAATCGATGATGGGGTTGTGTCGTCGCAGCCAATCACGTGCCAGCAGCACGTCGCAGCCGTCCAGCATCGTCGCGAGAAACTTCATGCTTGTGAGAGTACCATGGCTTATGCTTGCTTATTATGCTATATCTCGCTTGGGTTTATTTTATCATGCATAGATATGCCTGATCTGCTAGGTTAGATGCATTCCTATATAGTTAGAGGACTGAACCAGGTTACGAGTACCGAACTCAAGCCTTTCGGTTGCCACCGAATTGCTTTCTACCGAGTTCAAGAAGGTTCTGTTCGGGACGCTTCGCGACCCTAAGAACATTGGCATAACACCTGGGTTACCTTGTCAGAATGTTATATTTGTCTAGCCTGCAGTGGGGTACTCAATAGTGAGTACAGCCCAATTTAGGGTTTGCTATATGTACTCAACTGCCTGCTAGTGAACTCCTCCTTCCCTGTTTCACATTCATTCGTTCACTATTCTAACATTCATTCACTCCTCTTCCCCCCCCCCGCCTCTCTTACTAGCACCAGGTACTCCTCCGGTAGACCCCCTCCCCCCTCGGGGTCCTGCCCCCTCAGGTGTGTCCCAGGTAGACCCTGCCGAGCCGGTCGAGGTAGCTGTCGACTCAGGTGCTGCTAGGGGTGCTGAGCCTGCGGGTGCGGGGACTGGGGGTGCTGAGCCTGGGGTTTCTGTCTCTGAGGGTGCGGAGCCTAGGGGTGCTGAGCCTGAGCGTGTGGAGCCTGGGGGTGCTGAGCCTGGGGGTGCTGAGTCTGGGAGTGCTGTGCCTGGGGGTGCTGAGCCTGAGCGTGCTGAGTCTGGAGGTCCTCTGGGTGTCTCGTCGCGGCAGGAGCCCCTCTCTCTGCTGCAGCTTCGTGAGTGGTACGCTTGGCGCTGTTGCGGTGCTGCTGGTGCTGCTGGTGCTGCTGGCGCTGCTGGTGCTGGAGGTGCAGCTGGAGCTGCTGGAGGTGCTGCTAGTGCTGGAGCTGCTGGAGGTGCTTCTGGAGCTGTTGGAGGTGCTGCTGGTGCTGGAGCTGCTGGAGGTGCTGCTGGAGGTACTGGTGCGGTTGGAGGTCCTGCTGGTGTTGGAGCTGCTGGAGGTGCTGGAGCAGCTGGTCCTGGAGGTGCTTGTACTGGAGGTACTGGAGCTGCTGGGGCTGGTGGTGCTGCAGGAGTTGGAGCTGCAGGTGCTGGAGCTGTTGCTACTGGAGGTGCTTCTGGAGCTGAAGCTGTTGGAGGTACTGGAGCTGGTGGTGCTGCGGGAGTTGTAGCTGGAGACCCTGGAGCTGAGGGTATTGGTACTGTCTCTGCAGTTTCTGGAGGCGCTGCGCGGCCGCGGCCGTACTACGTTGCACTCCTTCAGCAGGTTCTTGGTCTCCCACCTTCTCCTGGTCCTACTCCTCCTTTACTGAGTCCACCGCCTGTCCAGTCACAGTCGCAGTTACAGCCGGCCTCTCCACTACCTGGTCTTTCTCCTTACTCTGGACCGACTAGAGGTCTTATGGAGCGTCGTGAGCCTGAGTCGCGTCCTGTGTTGCCTGAGTCTCGGCCTGCGTCACCTGAGTCTCGTTCTGCATTGCTTGTCCGCACTGTTTGCGCTGGTCGTCGTGTTTCGCGTCCGCGTCCTCCTCCAGTCCCTGGCACCCACTCTATGACACTGCGTCCTTCCACTGCTCCTCAGCGTGTCCCTCTGCCGTCTCCTCCTGCGTCCTCTCCTCCTAACGGTCCGGACCCGGAGTCTGACCCCCTTCGTGCTGCTAGTCCTACTGTCACGCGTTTTCTGGCCACTGCTGTCACAGACCCTTTGTTTGAGTCCACTGCTGCGTCTGCTCTCGTTGCTGAGCTTGTTGACTTTGCTGCAGCCTATCGCCTAGACTATGCCACTAGTCTTGTTGCTGAGTCTGCGTCTGCGTCTGTCTGTCCTCCGTCCGTCGGGGGTGAGTGTGCTCTTCGCACGGACGTTCTTGAGGACAGACAGGAGGAGTTTGAGTGCTTTGCCGCTGCTTCATCTCATCTTCGTGTCCATGCTACTTGCCCCTGAGGGAGACCCGGATGCACTAGACATCCCGACCCCGCGCTCTTACGCAGAGGCGATCGAGGGTCCCTACTCCTCTCAGTGGCAGGCAGTCATGGATGCCGAGATGGCTTCCTGGAAGTCCACAGGCACCTACGTAGACGAGGTTCCCCCACCTGGGGCGAACATCGTCAGTGGCATGTGGATCTTGAGGGTGAAGCGGCCGCCGGGTTCTCCGCCTGTCTTCAAGGCGCGTTACGTTGCACGTGGCTTCAGTCAGCGACAGGGAGTTGACTTTTTCCAGACCTTCTCCCCTACCCCGAAGATGACCACTCTTCGGGTACTGCTGCACGTCGCCGCTCAGCGTGACTACGAGCTCCACTCGCTTGACTTCAGCACAGCCTTCCTACAGGGCAGCCTGCACGAGGAGATCTGGCTGCGCCGCCCACCTGGCTTCACTAGGTTGTTTCCTGCTGGTACCCAGTGGAGCATCCGGCGGCCAGTCTACGGTCTCCATCAGGCACCTCGTGAGTGGCACGACACACTGAGGACGACTCTTGCTGCTCTTGGTTTTGCTCCTTCCACTGCTGACCCGTCGCTGTTTTTTTATGCACTGACACCACTCTGCCGCCGTTCTACGTTCTCGTGTACGTAGACGACTTGGTCTTTGCTACTGCTGACATTGAGGCACTCGCCCACGTGAAGTCCGAGCTGCAGAAGAGACACACGTGCACAGACCTGGGTGAGCTGACGAGCTATCTTGGCTTGCGGATCACCCGGGATAGAGCACAGCGCACCATTACCTTGACTCAGTCACACATGGTGCAGCAGGTCCTTCAGCGCTTCGGCTTCACGTACTCCTCGCCACAGTCCACTCCTCTGCCTACCGGTCACTCGCTCTCAGCTCCACCTTCGGACGAGTCTGTAGAGCCGAGTAGCCCGTATCCAGAGCTTGTGGGCTGCCTCATGTACCTGATGACTTGCACACGACCTGACCTTGCATACCCTCTCAGCCTTCTGGCTCGCTACGTGGCTCCCAGTAGGCACCGAAAGGTGCACTGGGATGCTGCGAAGAGGGTGTTGCGCTACCTGTGCAGTACCTCGGGCATGGGGCTCGTGCTTGGAGGACGGGCTCGAGTTGTCCTCACTGGTCACGCTGACGCTTCCTGGGTTGACGACTTGACTACGCAGCGGTCGTCACAGGGTTACACCTTCAGTCTTGGTTCCGGTTCTGTCTCTTGGCGGTCTACCCGCTCGTCTTCTATTCTCAGCTCCAGTTGTGAGACTAAGATCTACGCTGGGGCCATGGCTGCACAGGAGTTACGCTGGCTCACCTACCTGCTGACCGACTCGGGAGAGGCGCCTCGTTCTCCTCCAGTTCTGTACGTCGACAACAAGGCCATGCTTGCCTTGTGTTAGGAGCACAGACTAGAGCACAGAACGAAGCACATTGCTCTGCGCTACTTCCTTGCTCGAGAGTTGCAGCATCGTGGTCAGCTCCGTCTTGCTTACGTGGCCTCTCGGGCCAACACTGCTGATGTTTTCACCAAGGCACTTCAGCCTTGTGATCATCAGCGTTTCTGTACTGTTCTAGGCCTTGTACCTACTGTGCCTCACTTGCTTACTTCTTGACTTTGCCTGTACTGTACTCTCTATACATATACCTGCATGCTTACACATTCTAGGTTGTGTTCACTGTATTGTTTGTTCTCGTTTATATAACTCTGCATGTGAACTGGCCTTGTGGCCATTTGCTTGTGCTCAGACTGCGTGGTGACTTTGTGATCCACCCTGAGCTTGCTTTGCCTTTCTTGACTGGTCTTGTGGCCTCTTGTTCTCCCCGACTTTGCCTATGGGGGTGTGTCAAACTTATATGCTATAGTCTATCTAGGCTGTAGTGGGGTAGTTCATATAGGGTACAACACTTTTAGGTTTCCTACTTGTACCCACCTGCTTGCTAGTTCACACATTCATTTGTTCATTAGTTCCCACATGCTATCAGAGCAGGTCGACCCTCCCGGGTCGATCCTGTGGATGGGCCCACCCGATGCTCCCGCTGCTGTCCTGCCTATCGCACGCCTTGGGCGCGCGCTGTTTTCCTGCCTGCCGCGCGCTCATGGCGCACGGCAATATTTCTTCCCGCCGCGCGCTCGGGGCGCGCGGCGGTTTTCTGCCTGTCGAGCCGCCCTGCAGGCCGCGCGACGCCCTTTCCTGCCCGTCGTGCGCCCCGTAGCGCGCGACGGTGCCCTGCCCGTCGCGCGCCCCGGGGCGTGCGACGGTTTCGTCGTCCGTCGTGGCGCCCCGGGCGCCCTCGCGCGTCGCCCCCCTCCTGTCGCCTGTTGTGGCGCCCTCGGGGGCCCGTGCGCGGCCCCATCCCGTCGCCCGTCGTGGCGCCCTCGGGGGCCCGCTCGGCCCCCACTCCTTTCGCCCGTCAAGGCGCCCTCGGGGGGCCCGCACGCTGCCCCTCCTGCAGTCTGTGAGCCGCCCCTGCAACCCCTGTGCAGCCACTGTGTCCCGCTCCCGCTCCTACCCCGTGTTACCTGTGTTAGGGTTTGGGGGTGGCGCGTATGGGGGTGATGGGTGTGTGCGGCCTCCCCTGCTCCTCCTCCTCCTCAGTCTCCCACTGCTGCAGCTGCCGCTGAGGGGGGTGGATGTGTGGGAGCTGTCGGAGTAGAACCAAGGGGGTGGCGTGTGAGCAGTGTTAGAGGTGCAGCAGGGGGTGTGTGAAAGGGGGGTGAGACAGTTAGAGGGAGGTTGGGCGTAGGCAGCCGTCGTGTCGCCAGCAGCGCCAGTAGTCCGGAGGCTACAATCTCCGGTAGCCCAGCGAGCCTGCTGCGCCAGTCGCCCGTGGGTCCGTTGCTTCTGCCGCTCAGAGTTAGCCGCGGAGCCATTTACTCCAGTAGTCTGGAGGCTACAATCTCCGGTAGCCACAGTGTGCGCCGCTCCTGTTGCCCGTGTTTCTGCAGCTTCACCCGTCGTCTCCTATCTCCACTCCTCTCACAGTCCCTCCTCCTCCTCACTTACCGTCTGTGACTGCCTCTAGCTTTGCTTATATTTGTGAACTATTGCTCTGTTTGCTTATTGTGCTGATTACACCCCACTTTGGCTATGGGGGTGTGTCAGAATGTTATATTTGTCTAGCCTGCAGTGGGGTACTCAATAGTGAGTACAGCCCAATTTAGGGTTTGCTATATGTACTCAACTGCCTGCTAGTGAACTCCTCCTTTCCTGTTTCACATTCATTTGTTCATTATTCTAACATACCTGCCTTGTGTCGAGACTATATATAGCCTTGTATTGTACCTAGGTGAATCATTCAATTCAAACTCTCATTTCTGAGTTCGATCCTAGATCCTCATATTTGGTAATCAGAGCCGTTTACACGCGAAGTTTTTTCGACCACTAAAATCGGGTCTTCAAAAAACTGCGGGGGCGACGACTGTTAAACACCGATTTCGGGTACGTAAAATCAGTTCCGTGTTTTTTCACTCCCCCTCGTTTTCGGTTTTCGGATGTGCAATGTCAGGGATGGAGGGGCAAGGCAACAATTACGCGACCACCTACGACATCGCCAGCCTTCGCACCGACGTGGAATAGACGCAGGCGGAGATCCGGCGAATCGAGGCCCTCCTGACAATCCAATCGGTAGCCGCCACATCAGCAGTGAATGTAGCAGCGGACGTAGCAGCGATAGCAGCAGCAGCAGCAGCAACAGCGGCGACACCGAAAATTCACGGACCGATGGCACCACCTTTGCCGAACCTCGAAGCAGCTCGCCCGAGGCTCTTCAAAGCGTTCGATCAGAGCACGAAGGGATCGGACGTTCGACGATTCGTAGCGACCCTCGAAATTTACTTCGAGGCCATTTGCCGTTCGACCACACCACACGATGCAACAAGGATTTGGCTTGCAGCGACATTGTTGCGAGGACTAGCACTCGAGTGGATTTCCTACAGTGACGTGGCCCACGGGGAGAAAATGTGGACGCAGTTTCGGTCAAACCTCATCAAAAGATTCGAGCTGATAAATTCGGTGTACATGGCGCGGCAGCAGATTAACCGACACAAGCAACTCGCGAGTGTAGCACTGTACACGCAGAAAATGGAGCAACTTTCATCACTGATCGCAGGCGAGAAAATCCAAGCGTACACCAAGGGATTAAAGATGGAGATTCGCCGACAGGTCATCGCCGCGAACTACAGTAGCTACCGCGACATGGTACGTGCAGCTGAACGATACGACGCGTTGACGCGTGGTCAACCCGAAATACGGTGGTACGGGCTGAACCGTCCATTTGGCATGGAGCAATCGGCACCCCCCACGTTCGCCGAACCGATGGATATCGACAGATTTGATGTGAAGTTGCAGCCGACAAAATGCGAATTCTGCGGCGCAGCCGGACATCAAATCCTGTTGTGCTACAAAATGAAGAAAGCTCGTGCGACATGGCTGGGCGGCAACAGTACAGCACCCCCGAAGTAAAAAAACGGGAATTGCCAGTAGCCGCGGATCGACCTGGCGATCGCGTAAAGATCCGAAAAGAGAAAATAGGCGACGATGCGGCGACTTCGGAGCGGGAGAAAAAAGGAGAAAATGATGGCGCGAATACAAAACGTCACGACTGGCCGGCAACAGGGGAAATTGCCGAGGTGAATGGAGGCTCACGCGAAAAAAGACTCTACATAGTCCGGGAAACTCCAGACGAACACCCACGAAAGTACGAATTTGTTTAAGTTATCCTACAAAGATACCTTAACCAAGAATATTACTTCTCGTGGTTTTCAAGCCTTTGAAAAAATCAGGGGAGTGTTAGAGGCCAAGAAAAAGCCTTTAGACATTATTCAGGTACCTGAGAAGTTGGGCAAAGCATTACAGAGCGTAGAAAAGGGTCGTGCGTTTCTGTGTTAATATTCTCTCCCCGCAGCACAGTGTTAAGGCTCCCCGTTGCACACAGGTGAAGCCTACTCAGCTGCAAAGGCTTAGAGGAAGATTCCAGGCTTAGGAGAAGTTCAAGCCTCGGAAAAATCCTCCTACCCCCCAGGTGAAGTTGGAAGTGAAAAGTGTTGAGTCAGGTATAGGAAATAGGGATGGTAATCTCTTTGATGTACCCTATGATCCTATTAACGAGATTATCTTTGGCTACTTAGCGCAGCAGGAACCACTACTCCTTGAGGTGTTATGCTAAGGACGACGTCTCCAGGCACTGGTGGACAGTGGTGCGTCCCACTCAGTGTGTGACCGTGGGACGTTGGAGAAAATTGGAGAACCTTCGGAGGAGACCAAGTTCACAGCAACAATGGTGGACGGTACGAAACTTCCCATCCACGGCGAAGCATCACTGCAACTGCATATAGGGGTGGTGAGGTGGAACCCGACGTTGCCGATCACAAACATCAAGGGTTTAGATTTCATCTTGGAGCGAGATTTCTTGAAGTGGTTCAACCCTAAGATCGATTGGGTCAACAAGAAGGCGTGCATCTACAAGAACGGGAAACGAGTGGAGCTACAAACCTGGACGTATACAGTGAACGTTCCTGAAACAACACTGGCACGATTCGAACAGACGGTGAACGAAAGTAACACGGGTTACTTAGCACTGGTTATGGCAGCAGCACAGGAGGAGAAGCCAAACACAGTTCTACCTGCAGCAGCAAAGGAGGTGTTGGAGCAGTACAAAGACATCATGCCAGATGACCTACCTGCAGGTGTACCTCCAGCGCGCACCCACGAGCACAAGATCGTGGAGGAACCTGGTGCGAAACCTGTCTCACGTGCACCATACTGACTGAGTCCGACCAAACTGACACACATGAAGAAGCAAATAGAGTATCTACTTATCCGCCCATCCACCTCTCCCTACGGTGCACCAGTTCTCTTGACGCCAAAACTAGACGGCTATTTACGGATGTGCATCGACTACCGCGCACTGAACAAACAGACAGTAAAAAACAAATACCCCATACCACGCATCGATGATCTTCTCGACCAATTGCATGGTGCAACAGTCTTTTTGAAGCTGGACCTGCTGATGGTTTACTGACAGTTCAAGACGGCAGACAACTCGGTCCACAAGACGGCGTTTCGTACCAGATACGGCTCCTACGAATACTTGGTGATGCCGTTCGGACTCTGCAACGCATCAGCAACGTTTCAGGCAGAGATGAATCACATCCTATGGCCCCTGCTGGACGAGTGCGTAGTGGTGTACCTGGACAACATTTTCATCTACTCCAAGAACATGAAGGAGCACTTGGAGCATCTGCGGAAGGTGTTCGAGATCCTGCGGAAAAACAAGTTATACGTGAAGCTATCTAAAAGCGACTTCGCCCTGAAGGTGCAGGTTCTCGGGCACATGGTGAGTGCTGAGAGCGTACACGTGGACCCGCAAAAGATCAAAGCCGCCAAGAAGTGGAAAGTACCGGAGAATGTGAAGGAGTTGCAGCAGTTCCTGGGCTTCGCCAATTACTACAACAGGTTCGTGCCGCAGTACTCTAAGATATCAGCACCACTGACCGACCTACTGAAAAAGGATACGCCCTACAAATGGGATACACCTCATCAGCAAGCCATGGAGCAGCTACAGACAACACTGACTACAGCACCAGTTTTCATCCTACCGGATCCAGACAAGGACTACGTGGTGGAAGCAGACGCTAGTGACCAGGATCACAGACGCGGTTTACAACCCATGGCCTACCTCAGTAAGAAGTTATACGGAGAAGAACTGAACTACCCCATCCATTACAAGGAAGCCTTAGCGATAGTCATAGCCTTCAAGGCGTGGAGGTGTTACCTAGAGGGAGCCAAGACTACAGTCTATACTGATCACTTCAGTCTCAAATACTTGAAGTCGCAGCCGACGCTCTCATGACGATAGGTGCAGTGGGTGGACCTCCTGGAAACTTACTTCCACTACAGCATCGTCTACAAGCCCGAGCTACACAACAAAGCAGCCGCTCTGAGCCGCCCTGGACATGTAGCAGGCATCCATCTCGACGGGATGAACCCTCTATTCCAACATTCATACTCCGTAGATACAGAGATTTCAACGGCAAGGAAACAGAAGCTGTTACAGTGGGAGAAAGACTTAGCAGTATGGAAGGGCACAAGAAGGATTTGTTTACCATACTATGCCCCACTACAGCAGATCCTATTAGACGAGTTTCACGAGGTACCATACGCGGGACATTTCGGGAGCAACAAGACGTTAGCAGGGATAGCGAAGTATTACTACTGGCCCGAGATGGCAGCAGACGTGCAGCAGTTTGTCACCTCATGCGACACATGCCAACGGATGAAGAGTAGCAAGCAGAAAAAAGCAGGGTTACTTTAGCCTCTACCCATACCGGAGCAGCCATGGCAGGTCATTAGCCTCGACTTCATCACGGGACTTCATTCGACCTCCCGAGGGCATGACGCTATATTCGTGGTGATCGACAAGTTCTCCAAAATGGGTCACTTCATCCTGACCAACGCCACGGCTACAACTGAAGCAACTCCTCGCCTCTTCTCCGACCGCATCATCACTATCCACGGCATCTCCACTATACTCATCTCAGACAAAGACCCCAAATTCACGAGTAAGTTCTTGAAGGAGCTCATGGGACTCTTGGGGACAAAGCTTGCAATGTCTTCAGCATACCACCCCCAGACTGACAAACAGACAGAGCGACTCAATCAGGTGGTTGAACAGTTACTACACACAGCTTGCAAAGACGACGTCAGCCACTGGGATCAACACTTACCGACCCTAGAGTTCGCTCACAACAACGCGTCACATGCGGCCACAGGGAAATCTCCTTTCTTCCTGTGCTACGGACGGGAACCACTTACACCACAGCAGCCAACCATTCCGGCACACGTCCAAGCTGCACATGACTTCGTCACCACCATGCAGCAGCTATGGGAGAAGACTCAGCGACGTCTCACCACAATGCAGAACTCCCAGAAGCACTATGCCGATCGCCAGCGACGTGTTCACTCAGTAGCAGTCCGAGATCAGGTGCTTCTCGACACGCGCAACTTGAACCTGTCTCACCTACCATTCAAGCTCTGGCCTCGCTTCTGTGGTCCTTTTCACGTTGAGGCACAAGTGACACCAGTAACATTCCTCTTAGGCTTACCTACTTTGTGGAAGCTTCACAATGCTTTCCATGTTCAGCTACTGAAGCTCTACAAGGACCCCAGGCAACAGTTCCAGGGACGGCCGCTACCGCCACCACCACCTGTTCTCATACAGGATGAACCCGAGTACGAAGTGGAGCGCGTTCTCACTCATTGGCGACGCGGCGGCAAGACCCTCGAGTTCCTGATACGCTGGAAGGGTTATGTCCCCACAGAGGGGAGTTGGGTTGCAGAAGCTGATATGGGCAACGCACGCCGTGCTCTCAAGGACTATCTGTCAAACTTATATATACCTTACATTCTGTAGGCTGTAGTGGGGTGGCCCATAAGGGGTACAACCCAATTAGGGTTAGTACTTGTACCCAACTCTTTGCTAGTTCATCCATTCTCGTTCATTATTCTGACATGGTTTCAGAGCAGGTCCTCCGCTAGGACCGTTTTTTCTTCCTGGGCCCACCACAGCGCTACCCCGCTAGCAGCCCTCTGCAGCCCTCGTCCTGCCCCTCCTTCAGGTCGCGACCCGTAGGCCCCTAGGCCCCGGCCCGTCGCCACCCATAGCCCGGCCCGTTGCCCCTAGGCCCGTCGCCCCTTGGCGTCGCCCGTCGCCCCTAGCATGGCCACCCGCCGCCCCTAGCACGGCCCCCTTGACGCCCGTCGCCCCTAGCACGGCCCCGCGCCCCCCCGTCGCCCGTCGCCCCTAGCACAGCCCCGCGGGCCCCCCGTCGCCCACGACCCGTCACCCCGTGGCCCCTCGTCACCCTAGGCCCCCGGCCGCTCGGCCCCCGGCCCCTTTGCTCCTGGCCCCGCGGCCCCGTCGCCCTAGGCCCACAGCCCCTCGGCCCCCCGTCGCCCGTCGCCCGTAGCGACCCCTGTCGCCCGTCGCGATCCGTCGCCCCGACCTGTCGCCATAGGCCCGTCGCCCCTAGCCTAGGCCCAGGAACCGCGGCCCGTCGCTCGACGCCCTTAGCCTAGGCCCAGGCCCCACGGCCCGTCGCCCCGTCGCCCCTAGCCTAGGCCCCGCGGCCCCCCGTCGCCCACGAACTGTCGCCCCGCGGCCCCCGTCACCCTAGGCCCCCGGCCCCTCGGCCCCTGTCCCCCTTTGCTCCTGGCCCCGCGGCCCCGTCGCCCTAGGCCCCCCGGCCCCTCCGCCCCCTTTGCTCCTGGCCCCGCGGCCCCGTCGCCCTAGGCCCCCGGCCCCTCGGCCCCTTTGCTCCTGGCCCCGCGGCCCCGTCGCCCGAGCCCCCCCGGCCCCTCGGCCCCTTTGCTCCTGGCCCCGCGGCCCCCGGCCCCTCGGCCCCTTTGCTCCTGGCCCCGCGGCCCCTTCCCCCTAGGCCCGGCCCCTCGGCCACTCTGCTGCTACTACTACTGTTACTGCTGCTACTGCTGCTCCTACTGCGACTATTGCTACTGCTGCTACTGCTGCTGCTACTGCTGCTACTGCTGCTCCTGCGTGCTGCGCCACTATGGCTTCACTTCGAGTTCTCGCGTTCGATCATGAGGGCAGACCGGTTCAGTTTGACACATGGCTCGACGACCTGCAGCTGTACCT
The DNA here is from genome assembly GCA_947471745.1 of Closterium sp. Naga37s-1. Taxonomy (NCBI): domain Eukaryota; kingdom Viridiplantae; phylum Streptophyta; class Zygnematophyceae; order Desmidiales; family Closteriaceae; genus Closterium; species Closterium sp. Naga37s-1. Next base: position 1,911,718 of record CANJKZ010000195.1, on the reverse strand, counting down.
ACTGAGCGATTCTAAGGACAGTGTGTCACTGTTTGACCTCGCGCCAGGTGCCGCTACCGCCCCTCCCGCCACAGCTGACACTGCGACTCGCTCACAGTGGCTTACGCGCGACGCTGCTGCCCGCTAAGCCATTCGCAACCACCTGCCGTTAGCCGAATGCACTCACTTCGACGCTGTTGTCACTCGCTACTCTTCGCTTGCCACTGCTGCGCTAGGCCGACTGCAACTGCCCTACCTGTTCCCCGAGCTGTCAGCTTTTGCCACAGTAGAGGACCCGGTTTCCCACCTGCGCACTAGCGACACTCGCTACCGCGCTACCGTCCATGCTCGTGGCACTCCGCGCCCGCCCTTCTTTGAGGGGTGCTCCCCCTCCCCCCTTGCCCCCTCCTACGCCTCTGCTGCTGCTGCACACGTCTCTGTTGCTGAGGACGTCGGGGCTGTTTCTGCTAGTGCGAAGCGCCGCAGCAGCAAGGGCAAGGGTGGCAGGGGTGGTGGAGGTGGTAGCGGTGGTGGGGGAGGTGGCAGCGGGGGTGGTGGTGGGGCAGCAGTGGTGGTGGTGGAGGCAGTGGAGGTGGTGGCGGCGGTGGGACTTGTGGCGGGAGTGGGGGCTCTGGTGGCGGCGGTGAAGGCAGCGGTGGGAGTGGCGGCAGTGGAGGCGGTGGGACTGGTGGCGGTAGGACTGGAACTCGGCGTGGAGGCCCTGGTGGTGGCCAGCGGCACCAGCAGCAGCGTCAGAGCGAGACCCTGTCGCCCCAGCAGCTCCGTGAGTGGTTGTTTCAGCGTGGGATGTCTGGGGGTAGTGATAGCTGTGCGTATGTCATTCACATGGGTGTCCGTGCTAGTCAGACATGCGGGAAGCTTCACACTCAACACCGCTGCTTCTCCCGCCTCGACGACACCTGGCGTGCTGAGTTTGGTGACGACGTCGAGCGCCCTCACTGGGCAGATTTGCTTAGGTCTGGAGTTGCTATCTTTGACCTAGACTATGATGCTATTCTTTCTGCTATGTCTGCTAGTGCTGAGGGTGACTGTTACCGGTGTGTGCCATGATACCCATGTATAGCGGCTGCTGCTCTAGGTGCTAGTGAGTCTCGTACTCTCCCTGGTACTGCGCCTGCTGAGGCCTTGCACACCTTCACGTTGGACTCAGGCGCCTCGCGCTGTTTCTTTCGTGACAGAACACTCCTCTCTATGCACCTGTCTCGGTCAGACTGGCTGACCCCTCTGGGGGCCCGGTCGTGGCCCGTTCCTCCACTGTCCTCCCGTGTCCGGCGGTTCCGTCCGGCTCACTGTCAGGTCTTCACCTCCCCTCGTTCTCTACGAACTTGGTGAGTACCGCTGCCCTCCAGGATGCGATGGTCACTACCACCACTCCTGGGGGTCAGCGTGTGTCGATCTGCACGTGCACACGGTCTGGGCGTCACCTTGCCACGTTCACTCGTCGACCAGGGTCGAGTCTGTACACCCTCGCTACCAAGCCTCTTCAGGCAGCTGCGTCTGCTCAGGTGTCCGCGTCAGGTCAGGTAGCTGCCTCTTGCTCGTGTCGCCTCCTGTCGCACCAGACTCTTCTGTGGCACCACTGCCTGGGTCACCCCTCCCTGCCACGCCTTCGTGGCATGCACTCCCGTCTTCTTGTCTCTGGTCTACCCAGGTCTCTGCCTCCCCTCCCGCCCTTGCCTGCCCTGCCCTGCCTTGCGTCGAGGGGCGGCAGCGCGCCGCTCATCACTCCTCCTCGTTTCCCCCGACGACTGCTCCCCTGCCGACTCTCCACATGGACGTGTGGGGGCCAGCCCGCGTCAGTGGACAGGGCCGCGAGCGCTAATTTCTGCTGGTAGTTGACGACTACACGCGGTACACAACGGTCTTCCCCTTGCGCAGCAAGGGTGAGGTCGTTGATGTCTTGATCCCTTGGATCCGCACAGTCCTTCTCCAGCTCCGCGAGCGGTTCTGCCAGGACCTTCCTGTCCTGCGTCTGCACTCTGAGAGAGGTGGTGAGTTCTCCTCCGACCTCTTGCGGGAATTTTGTTGTGGGGAGGGCATTCTCAAGTCGTTCACGCTTCCAGACTCCCCTCAGTAAAATGGGATTGCTGAGCGCCGCATTGGCCTAGTCATGGAGGTCGCTCGTACCTCCATGATCCATGCGGCTGCTCCCCATTTTCTGTGGCCGTTTGCGGTCTGGTACGCTGCGCATCAGCTCAACCTCTGGCCCCGTGTCTCATTGCCGGAGACCTCTCCCACGCTGCGTTGGACGGGGGAGGTTGGCGATGCGTCTGTGTTCCGGGTATGGGGTTCTCGTGCCTTTGTTTGCGATAGGTCTGCAGACAAGCTCTCCGCCCGTGCTATCCCCTGCGTCTTCCTTGGCTTTGTCCCTGACGCGCCTGGCTGGCAGTTTTACCACCCCACCTCGCGCCGTGTCCTCCCTTCTCACGATATCACGTTTGACAAGCCGGTTCCCTTTTACCGTCACTTCCCCTACCGCTCTGCCCCTCCCCCGCCCCCGCCGCTCTTCCTTGCTCCCGGTCCGCCTCTGGTAGACCCCCTCCCGCCCCAGGGTCCTGCTCCCTCAGGTGTGTCTCAGGTAGACCCTCTCCCTGGTACTGCGCCTGTCGAGGTAGCTGTTGGATCAGGTGCTGCTTGAGGTGCTGCGTCTGGGGGTGCGGAGCCGGGGGGTGCGGGGTCTGAGGGTGCTGGGTCTGGGGATGCTGAGCCTGGGGGTGAGGAGCCTGGAGGTGCTGAGCCTGCGGTTGTGAAGCCTGGGGGTGCTGAGCCTAAGGCTGTTGAGCCTCGGGGTGCTGAGTCGGAGGGTGTGGAGTCTGGGGGTGCTAAGCCTAGGGGTGCTGCTTCGTCTGGAGGTCCTGCTGGTGCTTCGCCGCGACTGTCTCTGCAGCAGCTGCGTGAGTGGCTTGTTTGGCGCGCACGTCTTCGGAGTGGAGCTACAGGAGCTGGAGGCGCTGGAGACGCTGGAGCTGGAGGTGCTGGAGTTACTGGTGGAGCTGGTGGTACTGGAGGTTGTGCGGCTGCTGGTCCTGGAGGTGCTCGTACCAAGGGTGCTGGAGCTGCCGGGACCGGTGGTGTTGGGGGCGCTGGAGCTGGAGACCCTACGGAGCCTGGAGCTGCTGGAGTTGGAGGCTCTTGCGCTGGTAGCGCTGGCGCTGGAGGCGCTGGAGCTGGAGGAGCTGGAGTTGGAGGCACTGGCGCGGGAGGCGCTGGAGCTGCAAGAGCTGGAGCTGTTGGCCCTGGAGCTGGAGGTGCTGGAGGCACTGTGCAGCCGCGACCGAACTTTGTTCCCCTGCTTCAGCAGGTTCTTGGTGTCCCTTCTTCTACTAGCCTTACTCCTCCCCTCCTCTGTCCACCGCCTGACCAGTCGCAGCCGCCGTTATTGTCAGCCTCCCCACTGCCTGCTCCTTCTCCTTACACGGAGCAGTCCGGCGGTCTCACAGAGCGTCATGAGCTTGCGTCTCGTCCTGTCTTGCTTGTTCGCACTACTCGTCGCGTTCCTCGTTCGCGTCCTCCTCCTGTCCCTGGCACGCACGCTATGGCACTCCGTCCTTCCTCTGTTCCACTGCGTGTTCCTCTGCCTGCTCCTCCTTAGTCCTCCCTTCCTACCGTCCCTGACCTTGAGTCTGACCGCGCTCGTTGCGCCAGTCCCACTGTCTCTCGTCTCCTTGCCACCGCTGTCACTGACCCTTCTTTTGAGTCTGCTGCTGCGTCTGCTCTCGTTGCTGAGCTGCTTGACTTTGCTGCTGCCTGCCGTCTAGACTACGCCACTGCTCTTGTTGCTGAGTCTGCGTCTGCCAGTCCTCCGTTCGTCAGGGGTGAGTGTGCTCTTGGTACGGACGTCCTTGAGGAAAAGCAGGAGGACTTTGAGTGTCTTGGAGTTGCTGTACCTCGTTTCGCTTCCATGCTGCTTGCCCCTGAGGGAGACCCCGATGCACCAGACATCCCGACCCTGCGCTCTTACGCAGAGGCGATTTCGGGTCCTTTCTCCTCTCAGTGGAAGGCAGCTATGGATGCTGAGATGGTATCCTGGAAGTCCACAGGCATCTACGTCGACGCAGTTCCCCCGTCTCAGGCAAACATACACTGAACGAAATGATTGTCCTTATGCATTCGAAATGTATGATAACTTGCACCCAATCGGGGCCTAAACAAGTTTTGTAATAAACATATTGCATACAGGGTTCGCGATTGACAGTTACGAGTTTGTATAGGCTACCTATAGCCCCAAAAAAACCTCTTGCTCTAATGAGTCAGCTCATCCCTGTCGACACCCCACACGGACAAATCTTTCCGAAATGTCCCGCGCCTTATTTCGTGCGCTATTAGATCTAGACTAGTTAGGTTCAGAGGAGATTGTGGGCGGATACTACGATCTACGAGTAGCGCTAACACCCCCGCAGCATGAAGCGCCTTAGCGAGGAGAAACAGAAGCACATCATGCAGCGAATTGCGGAGGGGCGTAGTTACTGCCAAATCGCGCAGAAGTTGGGAGTTTCAAAGTCTGCCGTCCATGACGAGCTCCTCCGCCACCTCGGTCCGAAAACGTTCGACGAGCTAGTGCCGTCCCCGGCGAAACCTGGTCGGCCGCGCAAGTTACCAGAGCAAATCGCGAGGATAGTTATAAGGTCGATAGTGTCTGGTGAATCGAAATCTGCCGAGGCCGCAGCGGGAATGATATCCTCTACGCACGGCATCAGTGTCACGGGCGCCACCGTGCGAAACACACTCAAGCGGCACAGAGTTAGGGCGATAGAAAAGCCGTCGAAGCCTAGATTATCCGCGAAAAATGTCAAGGACCGCAGGCAGTGGGCCATACAACGGCGGGGGTTTCATGTGCAAGATAGAGGGAAGAATGAACGGCGAGTTGTACCGTTCAATCCTGCAAGACGAGCTGCAGCAGACTATTGAGCATTACGAGTTGGATCCTGAGACCGTTGTGTTCCAGCATGACAATGACCCAAAGCATACATGCAAGATGGTCAAAACATACCTTGCCGAGCAGCCGTACTCTGTGCTCCAATGGCCAGCATCTAGTCCGGACCTCAACCCCATAGAACATCTGTGGGTTTACTTGAAGAAGCAGCTGCTTGCTTACCCCCGCCCCCCTGCAGGCATTCTCGAGCTATGGGACAAAGTACAAGTGGAATGGGAGAAAATCCCTGCGGCTTGGTGCAGTGAGCTGATCAACAGCATGCCTAGGCGTGTGCGGGCTGTGCTCAAGGCCAAGGGTCGCTGGACCAAGTACTAGATTCTGCTTGGTTTGCATGTGTGACTGTAATTGTAAAAAACTGTCCTTATGCTAGTATTTGCCTATTTCTATATTCGCTGATTGTTTAACCGAGTTTATGACCAACATGCAGCGTGTTTAGATGTACAACCCTTCGGGCTTTAACCTCATGTGGTCCAGTTATTAAGGCTTAATCACCATGGCCACTAATGCCCGTTCATGTCTTGAAACATGAACATGTGGACAATTATTTCGTTCAGTGTAGTCGATGGCATGTGGATTTTCAGGGTGAAGCGGCCGCCCGGTTCTCCGCCTGCCTTCAAGGCGCGTTACGTTGCTCAAGGCTTCAGTCAGCGACAGGGGGTCGACTACTTCCAGACCTTCTCCCCCACCTGAAGATGACTACTCTTTGGGTGTTGCTGCACGTCGCTGCTCAGCGTGACTACGAGTTGCACTCTCTGGACTTCAGCACAACTTTCTTGCAGGGCAGCCTGCACAAGGTGATCTGGCTGCGCCGCCCAACTGGCTTCACTAGATCGTTTCCAGCAGGTACCCAGTGGAGCCTCCGGCGGCCAGTTTACGGTCTCCACTAGGCGCCTCGCGAGTGGCACGACACACTGAGGACTACACTTGCGGCTCTTGGGTTTGCTCCTTCTACTGCTGACCCGTCGCTGTTTCTACGCATCGACACCTCACTGCCGTCGTTCTACATCCTTGTCTACGTTGATGACCTGGTCTTTGCCACTGCTGACACCGAGGCACTGACCCTTGTGAAGTCGGAGTTGCAGAAGAGACACACCTGCACTGACCTGGGTGAACTGCGCAGCTGTCTTGGCTTGCAGATCACCCGGGACAGAGCACGGCGCACCATCACCCTGACTCATCCACACATGGTGCACCAGGTCCTTTGACTGCTTCGGCTTCCAGTTCTCCTCGCCACAGCCCACTCCTCTGTCTACCAGCCACTCGCTCTCAGCTCCACCTTCGGATGAGTCCGTAGAGCCGAGTGGTGTGTACCTAGAACTTGTGGGTTGCCTCATGTACCTGATGACGTGCACTCGACCTGACCTCGCGTACCCTCTCAGCCTCTTGGCTCGCTACGTGGCTCTCGGTAGGCACCGAAAGGTGCACTGGGATGCTGCAAAGAGGGTACTGCGTTACTTGTGCAGTACGTCGGGCATGGGGCTTGTGCTTGGAGGACGGGGTCTAGTTGTCCTCACTAGTCACGCAGACGCTTCTTGGGTTGATGAATCAGCTAGGCAGCGGTCGTCACAGGGTTACACCTTCAGCCTTGGTTCCGGATCTGTTTCCTGGCGGTCTACCCACTTGTCTTCGGTTCTCAGCTCCAGTTGTGAGGCTGAGATCTACGCAGGGGCCATGGCTGCACAGGAGCTACGCTGGCTCACCTACCTGCTGACTGACTTGGGAGAGCAGCCTCGTTCGTCTCCAGTTCTGTACGTAGACAACAAGGCCATGATTGCCTTGTGTTTGGAGCACAGACTGGAGCATCGAACGAAGAACATCGCTCTGCGATACTTCCTTGCTCGAGAGTTGCAGCAGCGTGGCCAGCTTCGTACTTGGCCACTAGGGCCAACATTGCTGATATATTCACCAAGGCACTTCCGCTTGGTGATCATCAGGGCTTCTCTACTGTTTTAGGCCTTGTGCCTACTTTGCCTCACTTGCTTATTGCGTGACTTTGCTTGTACTGTGACATATATATATACCTGCATGCTTGCACTTGCAAGGGTATGATCACTGTATTGTTTGTTCTCTTTTATATAACTCTGCATGTGAACTGGCCTTGTGGCCCTTTGCTTGTGCTCGGACTGTGTGGTGACTTTGTGATCCACCCTGAGCTTGCTTTGCTTTTCTTGACTGGTCTTGTGACCACTTGTTCTCCCCCACTTTGCCTATGGGGGTGTGTCCAACTTATATATAGCTTACATTGTGTAGCCTGTAGTGGGGTAGCCCATAAGTGGTACAACCCAATCAGGGTTAGTACTTGTACCCAACTCTTTGCTAGTTCATCCATTCTCGTTCATTATTTTTGTGAAGCAGGGTGTTTTTCACGCCACCCAGCTTTGAGGGGGGACGTGTGAGAGGATGACGGCTTATACATGTTTATGATGCTATATCTAGCTTGGGTTTTTTTTTCTTATGCATGGATATGCTTGATTTCCTACGTTAGGTGCATTCATATATATTTTTATAGTTATAGTACCGAACCAGGTTACGTGTACCGAACTCAAGCCTTTCGGTCGCTACCGAATTGCTTTCTACAGAGTTCGTGAAGGTTCTGTTCGGGACGCTTCGTGACCCTCAGAACATTCGCGTAACATCTGGGTTATGTTGGTGCAACCCTACAGTTTGCATTCGGCTTGTTGTCCGTCTGCGTGCATGCGTGTGTTCATGGAATGGTATGAGGGCATGAGATAATATATATTTCATGCTTACGATAGTGTGTGAATGATGAGGCATGATTTTGAATGTTTGTGTCGAGTCTGTAGAGAGCTATCGCTAGTCGAGTGTCAAGTCGTCGTTTGCGTGTCATGTGCGGTTTTCTATTTTGTCGTGTGTGGAACGTTCGGCGTGTCGCAAATGTGCGCAGCAGACTTCCAAGAACTCAAGGAAGAATTTATCCTAGCACCTTCATGTCGGAATATAAGTACAGGCATTATATTTAATGCCTGTAGTGTAGACTTAATGTAGTTTCTAAACTTCATCACAAAAACCCTTTGCAAAGTTTGGACGAGTTTTGATTTCGATTGCCTTCGTATAAAAAAATCCGGATTCAATTTGGACCGACGGTTGGAGTGATTTGATAGGAGCTCCGAGACACATCATGCGACAACGTTTGGCCCAGTTCAAGTTCCAATTTGGCACGCGTGGTTTTCCGGACGACATTTGGGCGCAATCCGTTTTGTTGCAAATTCGTGACCAAATTATTCAAAACTAAATTCTGTTTTTGTTTATTTTGGATATTGAGGATTTTAAAATTGCATTTATTATTGCGGTTTACAACAACCATTATTCAGAATTCTAGCTACAATCAGTCTTAGCACCAGGTCAAATAGCCTACGTACTGGCGGGCCTTGAAAGCGCTCGGTGGGCAAGGACGACATCTCCAAGGTCGCCATCGTCGATGAGGAACTTGTTCGGAAAGACGAATGCACCCCTCGCCGGATCGTGGGGGATCCTCCGCTCCACGACAGCAAAGTGGATCATCTGTTTGACCTTTTCGCAGCACTCCTGGTAGTCTGGCCTGTTCTGTTCTGGCTGGCTACTGATTCGCTTGCGACGCTTATCCTGCAGATTGGGCCATTCGATCTGCAATGAGGTGCTGCGTCTGGGGGTGCTGCGTCTGGGGATGCTGAGCCTGCGCGTGCGGAACCTGGGGGTGCTGAGTCTGCGGGTGCGGAGCCTGGGGGTGCTGAATCTTGGGGTGCGGAGCCTGGGGGTGCTGAGCTTGAGGGCGCGGAGCCTGGGGGTGCTGAGTCTAAGGGTGCGGAGTCTGAGGGTGCTGAGCCTCGGGGTAGTGCTTCTTCTGGAGGTCCTGCGGGTGCCTCGCCACGACTGTCGGGGTTGTACGCATAGCAATCAACCTCGGTAAGGAACAAAAACGTGGGCTTGGGTGCAGGTTTGGCGACAATATAGCCGAAGGCGACACGTGACAGCCTCGGCATCGGAAATGTAGGCCGAACGTGAGAAGTCCGAAATGTCGGGGTTGTATGAAACAAGGAACAATGTAAGGTAAGGAACAAGGAAAATTCCTTACAGCGAACACCAATGTAACAGTAACGCGCGGGGAAATTATGCCAATGGTAACAAAAAAGTGGCTCTATAACGCGTACGGTAACTATTACAATGTGTTTATACGCGTTTGGTAGCATGTTCACGTATTTGGTAATTCGACACAGGCGAATGACCACGCGAATTGTAACTGAATGAAACTTTTGCCTGAAATGATCCTGACTTCGAGCAATGTGTTTCGTTTGAAAATAATTACGCACCATTTTAAATTTCTTGAACGATTCCAGCTGTGACTTTGAAGGCCTGGGTTTGTTTTATTACCACGGACATAATAATTTTGGAGCCGTCTTATAATTATTTTTAAGATCGCAAAGTGATCAAAATTTCCTAGAAAGGCGACATTTTGTTTTTTTAATAATCTGTAATCATGTGTAATCGTACAGGCGGGAGAAAAATATACCCCTCCCAAGTGGCATGCTTTTTCTTAGAAAAATACCCTAAACGCCTTGTCGCAAGGTGTTTAGGGTTGATGCTCTCAGGATCGCTTCCTATCCAAAAAAGGTTTATATCTTTTGCCCCGGTTGTGCGAAAGAATTAGGTACAAACAATGTTCAGAACGAGCGCTGAAATATTCTTTGAGCGTGTACAACTAGTTTTCAGCGCAGCTACTCATACATAAATTGCCCAAGTTCCGGAAAGTGTGTCAGAACTTGGTGCGCCAGGATTTGTCAATTTATTCTGGCACGAGCGGGAAAAACCAGAACACGGGTCATTTTGTGCGAGAATTTCATCTAGTTATCATTCGCGTAATCGCTTGACAGTGAGGGGTCTTATATCAGGGAGATTACAGTATACCAGGTGTTGATAAGAGTCTGTGTGTCGGTCTCAATTGCCTGCCAACATATGAGAAGGATTTTATTACATTCTGCATTCATATCCATGCAATTCAAGTACTAAACATGTTTACATGCCGCATCAAGTAGGAGAGGCGCCGTTTTCACTCGTTGGTGGGCAGCCTCATGTACGCGGCGGTAAACACCAGACCGGACGTCGCCTTTGCTACCGGGCAGCTAGCTAGGGTTGTTCAATGCCCTAATGATAAGCAGGTAGCATTTGGAATCAGGGTGGCCAAGTATCTTGGCCAAACAGCGACGGTTGGGCTGCAATACTCGGCAGCGGCACAAAGGCGCCAAAAGGGCGCGGATGGTGTTGAACCCGGGCGTTTGTTCCTCACAGCCTTCTCCGATGCCTCTTATGCATCAGAACAGGAGGACATGACAAGTGTGGGAGGCTTCATTTGCTGTGTTGGTGGAGGCCCAACTGCTTGGGAGAGCAAGAAGCAGGTGGATCAAGCATTGAGCTCAGTGGTGTCCGAGTACATGGCACTCTTCCGTGCCGTACGGGAGATTGTATGGCAGCTGCGTTCATTGGCTGAATTGGGGGAGGAGCAGCAAGGACCTACCCCAGTCTTCTGTGACAGCCAGGGTGCCATTGCTCTTGCTAAGAGCCATGTGTTGCATGGCCTCACGAAGCACATGAGGGTGAAATGGCATTGGACGAGGAGCATGGTGGCCATGGGTGAAGTTGAGTTGAACTACGTGAAGACGACGAGGCAGCCAGCTGACATGATGACCAAGAGGCTGGTGGAGCAGCAGCATTGGAAGTGTTGTAAGCTGGGCTGGGATGGCTCTGAACTGAGAGAGCAAGATCCTAAGGCCAACAATCCGAGGGGGAGTTTGTTGGTGCAACCCTATGGTTTGCATTCGGCTTGTTGTCAGCGTGCGTGCATGCGTGTGTGCATGGAATGGTATGAGGGCATGAGATAATATATATTTCATGCTTACAATAGTGTGTGAATGATGAGGCATGGTTTTGAATGTGTGTGCCGAAGCAATAGCGAGTTATCGCTAGTCGCGTGTCACGTCGTCGTTTGCGTGTCGTGCGCGGTTTTCTATTTTGTCGTGTGTGGAACGTTCGGCGTATCGCAGGTGTGCGCAGCAGACTTCCAAGAACTCAAGGAAGAATTTAACTTGAAGAACCAGAGCCATGGTTTCAAGATTCAAGTGATTTTGAAGATCTCCAAAAGGGTATACTTCAAGATAGTGAGAATAGTTACATTACAATGTGTAGTGTAACATTTCTCTTGGTGTAGGCCCTTGAGTCCGAACTAACGAACAAGAATGAATGAACTATCAAAGAGTTGGGTACAAGTACTAACCCTTACTGGGTTGTACCCCTTATGAGCTTGTCAGAATATATTATAGATATTTTTTGTATAACTGCATATAGTTATAGCTTTAGTGTAGTTACTGTTTTAGTCCCTGTAGGTGGTGCACCCTTTGTTATCTCTTGCTCCTATATCTTGTACCTTGCTTTCTTAGTGAAACACTCCTTCCTTGCTTTCTCAACTCTCTCGAAACTTGCCTAGCTCTCACACCCTAGCTATGGCTCATACTTTTCTAACATGATATTAAGAGCTGGTTCTAACCCGAGGACCTAACCTCTTTGGGCCCACCACCTGCTGCCCTACGCGCCACCCTCGTGTAGCCCTTCTATCGACATTAGGCCCAGGCCCGTCGCTCGTGCCCGTTGCCCCTAGGCCCCGGCCAAGTCGCCCCTAGGCCTGTCGCCCCCCGGCCCCGTCGCCCCTAGGCCTCGGTCCCGGCCCGTAGCCCGTCGTGCGTAGCCCTTAGGCCCGTCGCCCTTAGGCTCCGGTCCCCTGGCCCGTCGCTCGCGCCCGTCGCTCCCCTAGGCTCGGCCCCGTCGCCCGTCCCTCGCGCCCGACGTCCCTAGGCCCCGGTTCCGGCCCTTTGCCCGTCGCGCAACGCCCCTAGGTCCCGTCGGCCCCGTCTCCTGTCGCTCCCCTAGGCACGGCCCTACGCCTCGCGGCCCCCCCGTCGACCAAGGCCCCTCGGCCCCGTCGCTCGCGCCCGACGCCCCTAGGCCCCGGTTCCGGCTCGTCGCCCGTCGCGCAACGCTCCTATGCCCGTCGGCCCCGTCGCACCTGCCGCCCCTAGGCCTGTCGGCACCGTTGCCCCTAGGCCCCGCCCTCGTCGCCCAAGGCGCCGTGGCCTGCGGCTCTGTCTCCCGCGGCCACGTCGCCCGAGGACCTGTCGCCCGCGGCCTCGTCGGCCCCTTGCCTCGTCGCCCGAGGACCCTCCCCCCCCAACTTCGTTCTCCCTCTCCCTACTGCACGTGCAGCAGAAAAGGAGGGGGGGGGGGGTGGGAAGGGAGTTGGGGGCGCGGATCATGGAGGGTGAGGGGGTGGCAAGAGGGGTGCGGTTCCGGGGGGTGGCTGACCTAGTGGGTGGCAGGAGGGGTTTCTGCAACGCCAGCCACCCACCACCTCCTCCTCTCTCTCTCCCTGCCGCACCTTGTGTTGGGAGGGGGGGGAGCTTGGAGGTTAAGGGGGTGGCGGGGAGGGGATCTGCAGCATCAGCCCCCCCCCTCCCCCCTTCTCCTCCATCCCTCTGCTGCGGGTGCAGCAGTGGGGGGAGGGGATCTGCAGCCCTGTGCGCCCCGTGCGCCCTGCTGCCCTGTGCGCCCCGTGCGCCCTGCATGCGCGCCCCGCGCGCCCTGCTGTCCTGCTGCCCTACGCGCCCTGCAACCCTGCGCGCCACGCATGCCCTGCTGTCCTGCACGCCCCGCGTGCCCTGCAGCCCTGTGCGCCCCGCGCGCCCTGCTGCCCTGCAGCCCTGTGTGCCCCGCGTGCCCTGCTGCCCTGCTGCCCTGTGCGCCCCTTGCGCCCTGCAGCCGTGCGCGCCCCGCGCGCCCTTCTGTCCTGCTGCCCTGCGCGCCCTGCGCGCCTTGCAGCCCTGCACGCCACGCGCGCCCTGCTGTCCTGCGCGCCCCGCGCGCCCTGCAACCCTGTGCGCCCCGCGCGCCCTGCTGTCCTGCAGCCCTGTGCGCCCCGCGCGCCCTGCTGCCCTGCTGCCTTGTGCGCCCCGCGCGACCTGCTGCCCTGCAGCCCTGTGCGCCCCGCGTGCCCTGCTGCCCTGCAGCCGCGCGCCCTGCTGCCCTGCTGCCCTGTGCGGCACACGCGCCCTGCTGTCCTGCGCGCCCCGCAAGCCCTGCAGCCTTGTGTGCCTCGCGCGCCCTGCTGCCCTGCAGCCCTGTGTGCCCCGCGTGCCCTGCTGCCCTGCTGCCCTGTGCGCCCCATGCGCCTTGCAGCCCTGCGCGCCCCGCGCGCCCTTCTGTCCTGCTGCCCTGCGCGCCCTGCAGCCCTGCGCGCCACGCGCGCCTTGCTGTCCTGCGCGCCCCGCGCGCCCTGCAGCCCTGTGCGCCCCGCGCGCCCTGCTGTCCTGCAGCCCTGTGCGCCCCGCGCGCCCTGCTGTCCTGCAGCCCTGTGCGCCCCGCGTGCCCTGCTGCCCTGCTGCCCTGTGCGCTTCGTGAGCCCTGCAGCCATGTGCGCTCCGCGCGCCCTGCTGTCCTACTGCCCTGCGCGCCCTGCGTGCCCTGCAGCCCTGCGCGCCACGCGCGCCCTGCTGTCCTGCGCGCCCCGCACGCCCGGCAGCCCTGTGCGCCCCGCGCGCCCTGCTGCCCTGCAGCCCTGTGCGCCCCGCGTGCCCTGCTGCCCTGCTGCCCTGTGCGCCCCGTGAGCCCTGCAGCCATGTGCGCTCCGCGCGCCCTGCTGTCCTGCTGCCCTGCGCGCCTTGCGTGCCCTGCAGCCCTGCGCGCCACGCGCGCCCTGCTGTCCTGCGCGCCCCGCACGCCCTGCAGCCCTGTGCGCCCTGCGCGCCCTGCTGCCCTGCAGCCCTGTGCGCCCCGCGTGCCCTGCTGCCCTGCTGCCCTGTGCACCCCGCGCGCCCTGCAGCCCTGTGCGCCCCGCGCGCCCTGCTGTCCTGCAGCCCTGTGCGCTCCGCGCGCCCTGCTGCCCTGCTGCCCTGTGTGCCCCGCACGCCCTGCTGTCCTGCTGCCCTGTGCGCCCCGCGCGCCCTGCAGCCCTGCGCGCCACGCGCGCCCTGCTGTCCTGCGCGTCCCGCGCGCCCTGCGGCCCTGTGCGCCCCGCACACCCTGCTGCCCTGCTGCCCTGTGCACCCCGCGCGGCCTGCAGCACAGCGCGCCACGCGCACCCTGTTGTACTGCGCACCCCGCGCGCCCTTCTGCCTTGCTGCCCTGTGCGCCCCGTGCGCCCTGCTGCCCTCTGCACGCGCATCTGCGGCCCCATGCACTGCCACCTCCCCACCCTGCCCCCCTCCCTTCTCCTCCCTCTTCCTGCTGCGTGTGCAGCAGTTGGGGGGGAGGGGAGGGGTGTGGGGGCGGAAGGTGTTAAGGGGAGGCTACACCTACAGCGCCAGCCTCCTCCCTCTCCCTGCTGCGCGTGCAACAGTTGAGGGGGGGGAAACAAGGGGGGGGGAAGGCAGGTGACTCAACTACAGCAACTCCCGCCACGCCTCCTCCTCTCTCTCCTCACTGCTGCTGCTGCTACTGTGCGGGGGGAGGTTGAGGGGGTGCTGTGAGTCCAGCTGCAGCATCAGCCGCCTCCTCCTCATTTTCCCTCTCCTTCTTCCGCTGCGCAGGGTGTACCCCTTCAGGGGGTGTTCTGCACATGGCTATTCTTGCATGCAGTTAGGGGGTGTGTCCGAATATATTATATATATATTTCTGTATAACTGCATATAGTTATAGCTGTAGTGTAGTTACTGTTTTAGTCCCTGTAGGTGGTGCACCCTTTGCCATCTCTTGCTCCTATATCTTGTACCTTGCTTTCTTAGTAAAACACTCCTTCCTTGCTTTCTCAACTCTCTCGACACTTGCCTAGCTCTCACACCCTAGCTATGGCTCATACTTTTCTAACAGAGCTACCCCACTATAGCCTACACAAGTGTAAGCACTATAACATTCTGACACACCCCCATAGGCAAAGTGGGGGAGAACAAGTGGTCACAAGACTAGTCAAGAAAAGCAAAGCAAGCTCAGGGTGGATCACAAAGTCACCACCCAGTCCGGGCACAAGCAAAGGGCCACAAGGCCAGTTCACATGCAGAATTATATAAAAGAGGACAAATAATGCAGTGATCATACCTTAGCAAGGTAAGCATGCAGGTATATATATAGATCACAGTACAAGAAAGGTCATGCAGTGAGCAAGTGAGGCAAGGTGGGCACAAGGCCTAACAGAGAAGAGAAGCGCTGATGATCACCAAGCGGAAGTGCCTTGGTGAATATATCAGCAGTGTTGGCCCTAGTGGCCACGTACGCAAGACAAAGCTGGCCACGGTGCTGCAACTCTCGAGCAAGGAAGTATCGCAGACCAATGTGCTTCGTTCTCTGCTCCAGTCTGTGCTCCAAATACAAGGCAATCATGGCCTTGTTGTCTACGTACAGAACTGGAGGCGAACGAGGCTGCTCTCCCAAGTCAGTCAGCAGGTAGGTGAGCCAACGTAGCTCCTGTGCAGCCATGGCCCCTGCGTAGATCTCAGCCTCACAACTGGAGCTGAGAACCGAAGACGAGCGGGTAGACCGCTAGGAAACAAAGCCGGAACTGAGGCTGAAGGTGTAACCCTTTGACGACCACTGCGTAGCTGAGTCGTCAAACCAAGAAGCGTCTGCGTGACCAGTGAGGACAACTGGACCCCGTCCTCCAAGCACGAGCCCCATGCCCGACGTACTGCACAAGTAACGCAGTACCCTCTTCGCAGCATCCCAGTGCACCTTTCGGTGCCTACCGGGAGCCACGTAGCGAGCCAGGAGGCTGAGAGGGTACGCGAGGTCAGGTCGAGTGCATGTCATCAGGTACATGAGACAACCCACAAGCTCTGGGTACAGAGCACTCGGCTCTACGGACTCGTCCGAAGGTGGAGCTGAGAGCGAGTGGCCGGTAGACAGAGGAGTGGACTATGGCGAGGAGAACTGGAAGCCGAAGCGCTGAAGGACCTGGTGCACCATGTGTGACTGAGTTAGTGTGATGGTGCGCCGTGCTCTGTCGTGGGTGATCTGCAAGCCAAGATAGCTGCGCAGTTCACCAAGGTCAGTGCAGGTGTGTCTCTTGTGCAGCTCCGATTAAACAAGGGTCAGTGCCTCATTGTCAGCTTTGGCAAAGACAAGGTCGTCGACGTAGACAACGACGTAGAACGGCGGCAGCGAGGTGTCGGTGCGTAGAAACAGCGACGGGTCAGCAGTAGAAGGAGTAAACCCCAGAGCCGCAAGTGTAGTCCTCAGTGTGTCGTGCCACTCTCGAGGCGCCTGGCGGAGACCGTAGACTGGCCGCCGGAGGCTCCACTGGGTACCGGCAAGAAACGACCCTGTGAAGCCAGGTGGGCGGCGAAGCCAGATCTCATTGTGCAGGCTGCCCTGCAAGAAAGCTGTACTGAAGTCCAGAGAGTGCAACTCGTAGTCACGCTGAGTAGCGACGTGCAGCAACACCCGAAGAGTAGTCATCTTCAGGGGTGGGAGAGAAGGTCTGAAAGTAGTCGACCCCCGGCGGCCGCTTCACCCTTAAAATCCACATGCCATCGACTATGTCCGTGCCAAGTGCACACTCACCCCCGAAGGACGGAGGACTGGCAGACTCAGACTCAATAACAATTGCAGTGGCGTAGTCTAGAGGACAGGCAGCAGCAAAGTCAAGCAGCTCAGCAACAAGGGCAAACGCAGCAGTGGACTCAAAAGAAGGGTCAGTGACAACAATAGCAAGGAGACGAGAGACAGTGGGACTGGCAGCACCAGCAGGACCTCCAGACAAAGAAGCACCCTGAGGCTCAGCACCCCCAGACTCCGCACCCTCTGACTCAGCACCCCCAGGCTCAACACCCTCACGCTCAACACCCGCAGACTCAAAACCCTCAAGCTCAGCACCCCCAGGCTCCACACCCGCAGGCTCAGCACCCCCAGGCACCGCACCCCCAGGCTCAGCACCCCCAGACCTAGCACCCTAAGACTCAGCGCCCTCAAGCTAAGCACCCCCAGACGCAGCACCTCGAGTAGCACCTAAGTCGCCAGCTACCTCAACAGGCACAGTACCAAGGAGAGGGTCTACCTGAGACACACCTGAAGGAGCAGGACCCTGGGGCGGGAGGGGCTCTACCGGAGGGGGTCCGGGAGCAAGGAAGAGCGGCGGGGGCGGGGGAGGGGCAGAGCGGTAGGGGAAGAGACGATAATATGGAACCGACTCGTCAAACGTGACATCCTGAGAGGTGAAAAGTCAACGAAGACACAGGGAATAGCGCAGGCGGAGAGCTTGTCCGCGGACGTATCGCGAACAAAGGCACGAGAACCTCAGACCCGGAACACCGACGCATCGCCAACCTTCCCTGTCCAACGCAGTGTAGGCGAGGTCTCTGGCAAGGAGACACGGGGCCAGAGGTTGAGCTGATGCGCAGTGTACCGGACCGCAAACGGCCACAGAAAATGGGGAGCAGCCGCATGGATCATGGAGGTACGAGCGACCTCCATGACTAAGCCAATGCGGCGCTCAGCAATCCCAAGGGGAGTCCGGAAGCGTCAACGACTGGAGAATGCCCTCCCCATGACAAAAGTCCCGCAAGAGGTTAGAGGAAAACTCACCACTTCTGTCTGAGTGCAGAAGTTGAACGGGAAGGTCCTGGCAGAACCGCTCGCGGAGCTGGAGACGGACTGCGCGGATCCAAGGGATCAAGACATCAATGACCTCACCCTTGCTGTGCAAGGAGAAGACCGTGGTGTACCGCGTGTAGTCGTCAACAACCAGCAAAAAGTAGCTCTCGCAGCCCTGTCCACTAACGCGGGCAAGGCCCCACATGTCCATGTGGAGAGTTTGCAGGGGAGAAGTTGTCGGGGGAAACGAGGAGGAGTGAGGAGCGGCGAGCTGCCACCCCTCGACGCAAGGAAGGCAGGGCAGGGCAGGCGAGGGTGGTAAGGAAGGCAGAGAGCTGGGTAGACCAGTGACAAGGAGACGGGAGTGCATTCCACGAAGGCGTGGCAGGGAGGGGTGACCCAGGCGGTGGTGCCACAGAAGATTCTGGTGCGACAGGAGGCGACACGAGCAAGGGGGCGCTACCTGACCTGACGCGGACACCTGAGCAGACGCAGCTACCTGAGGAGGCTCAGTAGCCAGTGTGTACAGACTCGACCCTGGCCGACGAGTGAATTTGGCCAGGTGACGACTCGTCCGTGTACATGTGCAGATCGACACACGGTGACCCCCAGGAGTGGTGGTAGTTACCATTGCGTCCAGGAGGTCAGCGGTACTCACCAAGTTCGTGGAGAACGAGGGGAGGTGAAGACCTGACAGTGAGCCGAACGGAACCGCCGGGCACGAGAGGACAGTGGAGGAACGGGCAATGACCGGGCCCTCAGAGGGGTCAGCCAGTCTGGCTGGGACAGGTGTAGGGAGAGGAGTGAGGGTGGTGCTGTCACGAAAGAAACAGCGTGAGGCATCAGAGTCCAGCGTTAAGATGTGCAGTACCGGGGAGAGAAGACTCACTAGCACCTAGAGCAGTAGCCTCTATACCTGGGTCACCACCGCTCCCACCGCTGCCACTACCGCCACTCCCACCGCTACCTCCACCACCGCCACCAAAGCCCCCACTCCCGCCACCACTCCCACCGCTGCCACCACCTCCACTGCCTCCACCACCTCCACTGCTGCCCCCACCACCACCCCCGCTGCCACCTCCACCACCCCTGCCACCCTTGCCCTTGCTGCAGCGGTGCTTCCCACTAGCGGAAGCAGATCCGACATCCTCAGCACCAAGGACGTCAACACCAGCAGCAGAGGCGTAGGAGGGGGCAAGGGGGGAGGGGGAACACCCCTCAAAGAAGGGTGTGCGGGGAGTGCCACGAGCAGCACCTACAGCGACTACACTAGTCTCAGCTGCAAGGAGGTGCTGCTCGAGTAGGTCAACAGTGAGGGCTGTGAAGTCGAGCGTGAGAAAATGGTCCCTGACAGCGCGAAGAGAGTCAAGGAGGCGGGTGACTATAAAGTAGAGAGTGATGTACATCGGGGGCGGGTTCTTGGCAATGAACTCTGCTGGGAGGGCAGCGCGGTAGCGAGCGTTGCTAGTGCGAAGGTGGGAAACAAGGTCCTCTACTGTGGCAAAGGCGGACAGCTCAGGAAACAGGTAGGGCAGTAGGAGACGGCCTAGAGCAGTAGTGGCAGGCGAGGAGTAACGGGCGACTACAGCGTCGTACAGTGCTTGTGCTGTCCTGTGCTGTCCGAAGTGAGCGCATTCGGCCAACGGAAGGTGGTTGCGAATGGCTAAGCGAGCAGCAGCGTCACGAGTAAGCCACTGTTAGTGAGTCGCACTGTGAGCTGTGGCGGGAGGGGCGGGAGCGGTGCCAGACATGTGGTCAAACAACGAAACACTGTCCCTAGAGTAGCTCAGTAGGTACAGCTGCAAGTCGTCGAGCCACGTGTCAAACTGGATCGGTAGGCCCTCATGATCGAACGCTAGAACGCGAAGAGAATCCATAGTGGCGCAGCACGCAGGGCGGGCAGAGGCCGGGCAGCAGAGGGAAAAGGGCTAGGCAGCAGGCTGCAGGAGGGGCGGCTCGAGGGCCTAGGGGCGGCCGCGGGGCGACATGTCGGGGCCAGGGGCGACGGGCTGGGGCCTAGGGGCGACGGGTCAGGGCCTAAGGGCGACGGGCCGCGGGGCCTGGGGCTAGGGGTTGGGTCCTTGGGGCGACGGGCGACGAGCTGGGCCTAGGGGGCGACGGGCGATGGGCCGGGGCTAGGGGTCGTCGTGCAGGCCGCAAGAGGGCGGCGCGCGGAGTAGCAAGGGCAGCACGAGGGTCGCTAGCAGGGCAGTTCAGTGGTGGGCCCAAAAAAAAATTTCGGTCCTAACGGAGGACCTACTCTGAAACCATGTCAGAACTAACGAACAAGAATGAATGAACTATCAAAGAGTTGGGTACAAGTACTAACCCTAATTGGGTTGTACCCCTTATGAGCTACCCCAGTATAGCCTACACAAATGTAAGCACTATAACATTCTAACACTTTATGGAGGGTAGTTTCGAGACCCTTCATAGTTGGGGAGAGTGTGACACTATTCCACATGACTGTACCTTGACTCCTTGGGTTTGTAGGAGCTGGGTGTCATTCCCAACTCGTAACTCTTCCTAATTTGTGTTCTAAGTCTATAGTGGCTGCCATAGTGCCGTTCGTTCAAACCGACGTTGCATCGTCCATTCTTAATGAAATTGTGCAATCTAAATTGCCTAGTGTAGACGGCGTCAAGGCGCTCCAAATACTATTTAATTCAAGTCATTTGCAGCTGTGTCTAGAACGCTAACATCGTTTGAAGCCGCTATTCAGAAATCTGACAGTGCACTCTATCTTTTGTTTTAGGTACATTCAATCATATTGTGACTATAACAGAGGATTAAGGGGTTGAAGCCAAGGAGCAGCAGCAATTTCAGTCCTTGGTGGGCAACCTCTTGTATGCAGCGGTTCAGACGAGGCCCGACATCTCTTTCTCTGTTGGGCAGCTGGCAAGGCTGGTGCAGAATCCATCACAGGAGCAGGTGGATGCAGCTGAGCATGTGGTGAAGTACCTGAACTCTCACCCAAGCATTGGAGATCAATACTCCGCATCTGCACAGGTGAAGCAGAAAAGGATTGAGGTGCTGAAAGAGAAGGGGGGGCGGCTTGGAGAATGCAAGCTGTTCCTCACTTGCTTTACGGATGCTACTTGGGCTTCTGAGAAAGAGGATTCCTCATATGTGGGAGGATACATCTGTGTAGCTGGGGGAGGACCTGTTAGTTGGAGGTCCAAGGAGTAGACAGAGACGGCACTATCCTCTGTAGAATCAAAATTCATGGCAATGTTCCATGGGGTGAAGGAGGTGATTTGGCTGAGGAGGCTGTTAGAGGAGATTGGCCAGGAGCAGAAGGTTTCTACCCCGCTGTTTTCTGATAGCAAGGGGGCTCTTGGGATGGCCAGGAACGCTGTGCTTCATGGGCTGAACAAGCACATGCGTATCAAGTGGCACGAGCTACGTAAGGAGGTGAAGAGGGGGACGGTGAATCCGATCTACATCAAGACTCACCAGCAGCCAGCAGACTTCCTCACCAAGAGGCATGCGAATGAGCATCATTGGCGTTGTGTATGCATGAGTCGAATGAGCATGAACTAGCATGGAATGATGTGGAATGCAGCCGGCAGGCTGAGGGGGAGTGTGTTGGGTGCAAATTCACATTGCACAACATCGTGCCGTCTGTTTGTACGAGTATGCGTGTGCAAATGCATTTGGGTGTAAATGGAAAGTTCGTTCGTTTGTTTGCTTTCGCGACGACCCCGGCGACCGTTGCCTACGCATCCGTCGACCCGCATTCGTGACCGCCTCCTGCGCACCCGCAATCGTCGCCCCCGCATCCGCGACCGCCGCCTGTGCTCCCGCGACCCTCGCCCCCGAATCCGTGACCGCCGCCTGAGCACCCGCGACTGTCGCCCCCACATCCGCGACCGTCGCATGCGCAGCCGCAACCCTCGCCCCTGCATCCGCGAACGTCGCCTGCGCACCTGCGACCGTCGCCCCCTCATCTGCGACTCCCGCCTGCGCACCTGCGACCGTCGCCGCACTCCCGCCTCCGTACGACACGCGGCTGCCTGGGGCTGTCCCTCCTCCTGCTCCCCTCACGCCGCCGCCGATCGCGAAGCCCTCGGCAACCAAAGCCTTCATCTGCCACACATTCCACACATATTGTTATGTGATGCTATCATTTGCATTCACGTCTGTCTGCCTCCCATCATATGTTCGTGCGTTGCATGCGTGGTGTGTATAAGAATTTGTGTTTGGTGTGGTTTTGATTTTCTGAGTGTGTGTGAATGTTATTTGGCTTGAGCAGATATCTGAATTGAATCCTCTGCTCGAGAGCATTCCGACGAACCAAGGACCGCTTCAATCGGAGCACGAACGAGAAAGTTACGAACGGTTGAAGTTCGTATACTTCATATATTTCGTTACAGCAACTTTGTGCATTTGTGGGGTGAGTCCATAAGGGGTATAGACCATTGGGGGTTGGGAAATTCGTCACTTCTACTGTAGTTGATGCCAAATGGTTGGGAGAAACCAAACCAGGTTGGCAAGTGTGGCCAAGTTGGGTGAGGTGGATGGCATGGGTTGGGAAAGTGACAAATGTCAAAGTTGGGGTGCCTATAGAGAGGGGAATTGTGTGGTATGGGGTTTCCTTGGTTGGGGAATCCCTAGGGACCTTCCCTCTCGTCCTCGTCATCCCCTTCTACCTGGTTCTTGCCACTCTAATTTTTTTGTGTGGATCTTGTGAGACCATTTGTGATTGAGTTAAGTTTCTATGGCAGCATACCCCCTAGTGCGCCGAAATTCATAACTCGAGTTATACTCCATATTTTGATACGATTCAAATTGTGAAAGCTAGCCACGGTCAAGGGCTTCAACATAATCAAGTTTGAGAGAATTCTAACAGTGTGTTCGTTTCCACGGCGTTTCTTGTGAAGTCGAAAATTCTGTCCAAAATATAGTTCAACGATTTTGAGATCTTTCGGCCCCCAATCTTCATACACAGTGTCCTTAGTCTATATCAAGTGGTATCAGAGCTGATTGAGGACGTTGTGAGGAGTCTAATGAAGTGTGAAGACCCTCCTAGACCCACCATGGCCTGTGGGCGTGCCTAAGTGGAGTTCTAGAGGTTGGATGTGACTTCCGCTAAGGGGAAACTCTGCCGAAATCTCTTTGGCGCCAACACTTGTGAAGATTTCGTGGATCTACATTGTGACCAGCAAAGGGGGGAGCTGACCCTTAGATCTGGTGAAGATAAGATGAATCAAGGGGGTGGAGATGCAGCTGAGAAGAGGAGTGAACCGCCACTATCCAAGATCAAAGCTTTGGATGGCTCCAATTATGAGGAATGGAGCGGGCGGATGAGGGGCGCTTTCAAGCGCTACAAGCTGCTGAAAATTGCAATGGGGGAAGAGAAGATGCCGGAGGAAGGAGATGCCCACGATTGGTGGATTGAGAAGAGTGCGGTGCTGTATGACCTCATCCTTCATTCAGACAACAACGACATGTTCCAACACATCAAGAGTTTGGTAGAGTTGTGTCAAACATTATCCATATGCTATTGCTGTGTAGGCTATAGTGGGTTAGCCTTTAGGGGGTACACAATTTTAGGGTTGCATACTTGTACTCCAAATCTTTGATAGTTCAACCACTTCTCGTTTCTCACATGATATTAAGAGCTTAGGTTCTAGAACTATGGGCCCACCGTTCCGCTAGAGGTGCCCTCGAGTGCCCCTTTTTTTTTAGCGCCCTCGTGCGCCTTCTTCCCTAGTGCGCCCTCGTGCGCCCTCCTCTCACGCTGCCCGTGTGCAGCCCGCTAGCAGCCCGAGCGCGGCCCCGCCGCTTCAGCCCGCGAGTAGGAAATCCGCCGCCTAGGGCGGCCCGATTTTTTCTTGCGAGCCCCAGCAGGCCGTCGCCCGTAGGCCCCTAGCCCGACGCGCGACCCCTAGGCCGACGCGCGACCCCTAGGCCGACGCGCGACCCCTAGGCCGACGGTCGACAGCCGCCCAGGAAGTCGCGGCCCCACCTGTAGGCCGCCGCGACGCCCCCCCTCTTAGGCCGCCGCCCTCGCGCTAGTCCGGCCCACGCACAGCCACGGCCCGCCCGCTACAGCCGCCCACGCCCACGCCCCCCCCCCTGGCTGCGCACCGCTGAGTAGCCCAGCCCGAGCCGAGCCGCGCCGCCCGACCCGAGCCGCGCCGCCCGAACCGAGCCGCGCCGCCCGAACCGAGCCGCGCCGCCCTGGCCGAGCCGCGCCAACCTACTGTGCCCCACCTACTCCTTTTCCTGTTCCTACTGTGCTACTGCACCTGTTCCTTCAGATCACTGCCAAAGGCGATGTCTCCCTGTATGACCACACGTCTGGCGCTGCTCCCGCACCTCCCACTACTGCTGACAGCACTGCTCGCTTCCAGTGGCAGACCCGTGATGCTCACGCTCGCCTAGCCGTTCGCAGCCACCTACCGTTAGATGAGCGCGAGCACTTCGGCCAGCATAAGACCGCTAAGGAGCTGTACGACGCAGTAGTCGCACGCTACTCCTCCCCTGCCACTGCTGCTATAGGCCGTCTCTCACTGCCCTATCTCTTCCATGACCTGTCCGCGTTTGCCACTGTAGCTGACCTCATCACCCACCTCTGTACCAGTGACCTCCGCTACTGTGCCGCGCTCCCCCCCGATTTCCTCGCCAAGAACCCCCCCCCGATGTACCTCACACTGTACCACCTTGTCACCCGCCTCCCTGACTCCCTTCGCACTGTCAGGGACCAGTTTCTCGCCCTCTCCCCCACTGACCTCACTGTCGACCTCCTCGAGAAGGAACTCCTAGCAGCTGAGAAGAGCATTGTAGCTGTAGGTGCCTCTCGTGGTGACCCCCGCACCCCCTTCTTTGAGGGGTGCTCCCCCTCCCCCCTCCTCCCCTCCATTGCATCTGCTGCTGCTGTCGGCTACCTCGGAGCTGAGGGGGTCGGGGCCGCGTCTTCTCCTAGTGGGAGGCGCAAGGGCGGCAGGGGCAAGGGGGGCAGGGGTGGTGGAGGTGGAGGCGGGGGCGGCGGCGGTGGAGGGGGTGGGGGGGGCGGGGGTGGTGGCGGAGGTGGGAGTGGCGCGGGTGGTGGGGGGGTCAGTGGCGGCACAGGGGGTGGTGGCGGCGGCGGTGGTGGGGGTGGTGGGGGCGGTGGTGGCAGTGGTGGCGGCGGTGGAGCGGGTGGCGGACGTGGTGGAGCGGTGCAGCGTGGGGGGTTTGGCGGTGGCCAGAGGCAGCAGCAGCAGACTCCCTCGCCCCAGCAACTCCGTGAGTGGTACTCTCAGCGTGGGGGGTCTGGGGGTGGAGGTACCTGCCCGTACGTCATCCGCACAGGTGACCGCACTGGCCAGACCTGTGGGAGGTTCCACACGGCGCAACGCTGCTTCTTTCGTCTCGACGACGCCTGGCGTGAGCAGTTTCCTGACGCCACTGAGCTGCCCCGCTGGGCTGATCTGCTTAGGAAGAACATTGATATCTTTGCTCTTGACTTTGATGCTATCCTTGGTGCCATGTATGCATTGACTATTAGTGTTGAGGGTGACTGTTACCTGAGTGTACCGCCAGACCCGGGCATTGGGACCAGTGAGACAGCTCCTCCAGGTGCTAGTGCGTTTGCTGCCCTAGGTCCTGGTGAGGCTGCTGCTCTTGGTACGCGTGCGTCTCCTGCCCTCGGTCCTGGTGAGGCTGCTGCTCCTGGTGCTAGTGAGTCTGCTCCCTCAGGTGCTAGTGCGTCTGCGCTTGCTGGTACTGCGTCTACTGAGGCACTGCACACCTTCACACTCGACTCGGGTGCTTCCCGCTGCTTCTTCCGTGACCGCACTGCCCTTGAGCAGCTAGCTCAGCCGGTTGCTGTCTCTCTTGCTGACCCCTCTGGGGGCCCGGTCATTGCGACCTCCTCCACTGTCCTCCCTTGTCCTGTGGTCCCGTCCGGCACCCTGTCGGGTCTTTACCTCCCCTCGTTCTCTACGAACTTGGTGGCGGGCTCTGCTCTTCAGGATGGGGGTGTTCACCAGTTCACCCCTGCCTATGAGCGTGTGACCCACTGTACGTGTGCTAGGACAGGTCGCCACCTTGCTACCTTCACTCGGCAGCCGGGGTCGGACCTGTACACACTGACCACTGAGTCCCCTCAGGTAGCTGCGTCTGTGTCTGCGTCAGGTCAGCTTTCGGCCCCCTGCTCGTGTCGCTCCATGTCGCACCAGACGGTTCTCTGGCACCACCGTCTTGGGCACCCGTCAGTGCAGCGCCTTCGTGGCATGCACTCCCGGTACCTTGTCTCTGGTCTTCCCAGGGTTCTCCCTCCCCTCCCGCCCTCGCCTGCTCCTCCCTGTCCTCCCTGCGTCGAGGGGCGGCAGCGCGCCGCTCCTCACTCCTCCTCGTTCCCTCCCACAGAGGCTCCTCTGCAGACTCTCCACCTGGACGTGTGGGGCCCAGCCCGCGTCCGTGGACAGGGCCACGAGCGGTACTTCCTGCTGGTTGTCGACGACTACACACGCTACACCACGGTCTTCCCCTTGCGCACCAAGGGTGAAGTCCCTGATGTTTTGATCCCTTGGATCCGCGCTGCTCGTCTCCAGCTCCGCGACCGGTTCCAGTCGGACTTTCCCGTCCTGCGTCTGCACTCTGACCGAGGTGGTGAGTTTTCCTCCGACCTCTTGGCAGCCTACTGTGCGGAGCATGGCATCCGCCAGACTTTCCCGCTTCCGGCCTCTCCACAGCAGAATGGGGTTTCTGAGCGCCGCATTGGCTTGGTCATGGAGATCGCTCGTACCTCCTTGATCCATGCGGCTGCCCCCCATTTCCTGTGGCCGTTTGCAGTCCAGTACGCTGCGCATCAGCTCAACCTCTGGCCCCGTGTCTCCGCTCCGGAGACCTCGCCCACACTGCTGTGGACGGGGCAGGTTGGCGATGCGTCGCGTTTCCGGGTCTGGGGTGCTCGTGCCTTTGTCCGCGATACCACTGCGGACAAGCTCTCCGCCCGCGCTGTGCCTTGTGTCTTCCTTGGATTTGTCCCCGACGCGCCTGGCTGGCTGTTTTACCACCCCACCTCGCGCCGTGTCTTCCCCTCTCAGGACGTCACCTTTGACGAGTCGGTACCCTTTTACCGTCTGTTCCCCTACCGCTCTGCTCCGCTCCCTCCCCCGCCTCTCTTCCTCTCCCCAGGTGCCCCTTCGGTAGACCCCCTCCCTCCCCAGGGTCCTGCTCCCTCAGGTGTTTCCCAGGTAGACGCAGTCGAGCCTGTCGAGGTAGCTGTTGACTCTGGTCCTGAGAGGGGTACTGAGCCTAGGGGTACTGAGCCTGGGGGTGCTGAGACTGGGGGTGCTGAGCCTGGGGGTGCTGCGACTGGGGGTGCTGCGCCTTTGAGTGCTGCGACTGAGGGTACTGAGACTGGGGGTGCTGCGGCTGGGGGTGCTGAGCCTGGGGGTGCTGAGCCTAGGGGTGCGAGTACTGTGTTGCGGCTGGAGCCTCCCTCCCCTCGGCGGCTACGTGAGTGGTACGCTCGGCGCTGCAGCCTCCGGGGTGGAGCTCCTCGTTTTGAGTTACCACCTGCTGGAGGCCCGGCTGCTGTTGGAGGTGCTACGGGTGCTGCTGGAGGTACTGGAGCTGCTGGAGGTGCTACTGGTGCTGCTGGCGGTGCTGGAGCTACTGGAGGTGCTACTGGTGCTGCTGGAGGTGCTACTGGTGCTGCTCGAGGTGCTGGAGCTACTGGAGGTGCTGCTGGTGCTGCTGGTGCTACTGGTGCTGCGGGAGTTGGAGCTGCTGCTGGGGGTTCTGGTGCTGTCTCTGCTGGTTCTGGGGGCACGTCACGGCCGCGGCCGTACTTCGTTCCGCTCCTTCAGCAGGTTCTTGGTCGGTCGCCTCCTCCTTGTCCGGCTCCCCCCTTAGAGTGTCCTTCGCCTGTCCAGTTGCAGTCACAGTTACAGCCCACCTCGCCACTTCCTGGTCCTTCTCCCTACACTGGTCCGACAGGAGGTCTTACGGAGCGCCGTGAGCCTGAGTCTCGTCCTGTGTCGCCCGAGTCTCGTTCTGCGTCACCTGTTCGTGCTGTTCGCCCTGGTCGTCGTGTCCCGCGTCAGCGTCCTCCTGCTGTCCCCGGCACTCACCAGATACTGCTTCGTCTTTCCACTGCTCCACGGCGTGTCCCTCTGCCTTCTCCTCCTGCGTCCTCCCTCCCTGCCCTTGCTGACCCCGAGTCTGACTCTCTTCGTGCTACTAGTCCTACTGTCACGCGTCTCCTGTCCACAGTTGTCACTCACCCTTCCTTTGAGTCAGCTGCTGCGTCTGCCTTAGTTACTGAGCTTGTCGACTTTGCTGCTCACTGTAGACTAGACTACGCTGCGAGTCTTGTTGCTGAGTCTGAGTCTGTCTGTCCTCCGTCCGTCGGGGGTGAGTGTGCCCTTGGCACGGACGTCCTTCAGGACAGGCAGGAGGAGTTTGAGTGCTTTGCCGCCGCTGTACCTCATCTCGTGTCCATGCTGATTGCACCTGAGGGAGACCCGGATGCTCCAGACATCCCGACCCCGCGCTCTTACGCTGAGGCGATCGCGGGTGAGTACTCCTCTCAGTGGCAGACAGCCATGGATGCAGAGATGGCATCCTGGAAGTCCACTGGCACTTACGTCGACGAGGTTCCCCCTCCTGGGGCGAACATCGTCAGTGGCATGTGGATTTTCAGGGTGAAGCGGCCGCCAGGTTCTCCGCCTGTCTTCAAGGCTCGGTACGTTGCTCGAGGCTTCAGTCAGCGAGAGGGAGTAGACTTCTTTCAGACCTTCTCCCCCACCCCGAAGATGACCACTCTTCGGGTGCTTCTGCACGTTGCCGCTCAGCGTGACTACGAGCTTCACTCTCTTGACTTCAGTACAGCTTTCTTGCAGGGCAGCCTGCACGAGGAGATCTGGCTGCGCCGCCCTCCTGGCTTCACTGGGTCGTTTCCTCCTGGTACCCAGTGGAGCCTCCGGCGGCCGGTCTACGGTCTCCGCCAGGCTCCACGTGAGTGGCACGACACACTGAGGACTACACTTGCGGCTCTTGGGTTCTCGTCTTCTACTGCCGACCCGTCGCTGTTTCTGCGCACCGACACTTCACTGCCGCCGTTCTACATCTTCGTGTACGTCGACGACTTGGTCTTTGCCACTGCTGACACTGAGGCTCTCGCCCACGTGAAGTCGGAGCTGCAGAAGAGACACACGTGCACAGATCTGGGTGAGCTGACAAGCTATCTTGGCTTGCGGATCACCCGGGACAGAGCACGCCACACCATCACACTGACTCAGTCATAGATGGTGCAGCAGGTCCTTCAGCGCTTCGGCTTCACCTGGTCCTCGGCACAGGCCACTCCTCTGGCTATAGGTCACTCGCTCTCAGCTCTGCCTTCGGATGAGTCCGTAGAGCCGAGTGGTCCTTACCCAGAGCTAGTTGGTTGCCTCATGTACCTGATGACTTGCACTCGTCCTGACCTAGCATACCCTCTTGGTCTTCTGGCCCGCTATGTGGCTCCTGGCAGGCACCGAAAGGTGCACTGGGATGCTGCAAAGAGGGTATTGCGCTACTTGTGCAGTACATCAAGCATGGGGCTCGTGCTTGGAGGGAGGCGCTCAGTTGTTCTCACTGGGCACTCAGACGCTTCTTGGGTTGACGACCAGGCTCCTCAGCGGTCGTCACAGGGTTACACCTTCAGCCTTGGCTCTGGTTCAGTTTCTTGGCGTTCTACTCGCTCGTCTTCAGTTCTCAGCTCCATTTGTGAGGCTGAGATCTACGCCACAGCCATGGCTGCACAGGAGTTACGCTGGCTGACCTACCTGCTGAACGACTTGGGAGAGCGGCCTAGTTCTCCTCCAGTGCTGTACGTGGACAACAAGGCTGCCATCGCCTTGTGTCAGGAGCACAGACTGGAGCACAGAACGAAGCACATCGCTCTCCGTTACTTCCTGGCTCGAGAGCTGCAGCAGCGCGGCCAGCTTTGTCTGCGTTACGTGGCCACTCGGGCCAACACTGCTGATATATTCACCAAGGCACTTCAGCCTGGTGATCATCAGCGCTTCTGCACTGTACTGGGGCTTGTGCCCACTGTTCCTCACTTACTGTAGGCTTTTTCTGTACTGTGATCTCTATATATATATACCTGCTTGTTTGTTTTGTTAGGTTGAGATCACCTTGCTGTTTGTGTTGCATATATGCCTCTGCATTTAAACTGGCCCTGTGGCCCTTTACTTGTGCTCAGATTGTGTGGTGACGTTGTGATCCACCCTGAGCTTGCTTTGCCTTTCTTGACTGGTCTTGTGACCCCTTGCTCTCCCCCACTTTGCCTATGGGGGTGTGTCAAACATTATCCATATGCTATTGCTGTGTTGGCTATAGTGGGTTAGCCTTTAGGGGGTACACAACTTTAGGGTTGCATACTTGTACTCCAAATCTTTGATAGTTCAACCACTTCTCGTTTCTCACAAGTTGGATGATTCCGGACCGAAGGCGTGGAAGCTACTGCGCGACGTGATTAAGCCCAACACACTGTCGATGGCGATTGTGTTGGAGAAGGAGCTGGCTGCCCTCTCCATGTGACCGGGCAATGATGTGAAGCCGGTCCTTGACAAGATCAAGGACACCTATGTGAGGATGGCAGCGGCGGGCAGCAATGTGTCACAGATGCAACAGTGCACCAAGATCATCTCGGTGCTCGACAACTTATGGGACAACCTCATCCCCACCCTCAACACTCAGCAGGACCAGTGGACACCTGAGTGGCTATGGCAGCAGATTCTGGAGGAGGACTTCCGCAGGCGCCATACAGGTGGTGGTGCTGCCAACAAAACTGATGAGGGGTATGGAGCTGCAGGAGGCAGCAGAGGAAGAGGGGGTGGGAGAGACCGAGGCCGTGGGAGAGGCTTTGGTAGAGGGAGAGGTCGAGGTGACTACAATGAGGGGCATGGAACCTCTGGTGGCAGGGGGAGCACCAGAATGGAGGGAGCTTGCTGGTACTGCAAGAAGGCTGGACACCCGTGGTTCAAGAGTTTCAGCCGGCCTGAGGGGTGGGCACCCCAAGGCATGAAGCCGCCAAGTGGTGAACGTGAACGAGGTGGCGCTGTGTAAGGTTCAGGTGCACAAGGTGATGGTGCACAAGGTAAAGCCGACCCTGGGATGTTCCTCATGGTTGAAGATGTGAAAGGGAGTGAGGGTGATGTGGCCTTGGTTGGGGAGGTTGTGATGCACCCCCTCACTCACTGGGTGATAGATTCAGGTTGCACAAGTCACATGACTCCACGGGCAGATTTGCTTGATGAGGTAAAGCCCCCTGGAAATATTAAGTTTGTGGCTGCCGCTTCAGGTGCTTTGCTCCCTCTGATTGGTGTTGGGAATGCCAAGGTGATGGGAGCCAATGGGAAGCTTGTGGGGCTGGGAAATGTGCTGCTAGTTGAAGGTTTGTCCGCTAACCTTCTTTCTGTGCGCCGGCTGCAGAAGAGCAAGGCTAAAGTTACGTTCGGTCCAACCAGCTGCCGTGCGAAGCTTGGGAAATTACTGCTGTGGGATTAGGAGGAGAAGAGCAGCTGCATCAAGGACCTATGGCAGCTGCCCATTATCCCTTGGAACGGGAAACCACCAGCAACGGCAGCGGCAGCAACGACGGCTAAAGCAACTGCCGAAGGAGAGAAGACTGTGCCAACTGATGGTGCCCTGGATGCAGTCAAGAAGGTGCAGCAGTCACAGCAGCCACATGGTGAGGTGCTTGCTGGTGTGGATGCGACAGCTGCATGGGCGAAGGCTTCATCTGGGAGTGGTGAGGCCGATTGGGAGACGTGGCACGAGAGGTTGTGTCACATCAACATTCCTATGCTGCAGTAAATGGAGAAGGATGGGAGCTTGAAGGGGCTGGAGGTGAAGGGGGCAACAAAGGAGATTGGGAGCTGCCCTAGATGCCTTGAGACTAAATTCACCAAGTTTCCCTTCAGCAGCGGCACAGGACATGCGAAGGCAACGCTCGCGCTTGTGCACATGGATGTGGTGGGCCCTACGAGGGCCCCTTCTCTCTCGGGAAGCCGCTACTTCTTAACCATTGTGGACAACCACACGCGTGTGGTGTGGGTGTACCCTCTCAAGACTAAGGGGGAAGTGGCAGCGGCTGTTCTCAAGGAGTGGATGCCGAGAGCTCAAAGGGAGAGCGGACACAAGGTGAAGGTGATCCACACCGACAACGGAGGAGAGTTCATTGGCAATGAGTTTGAGGCGGTGCTGAAGAAGAAGGGCATACAGCGTCAGCTCACAGTGCCCTACAACCCTCAGCAGAATGGCGTGGCTGAGTGGTTCAACCGGACCTTGCAGGAAGGTGCTCGCACTCTCCTTGGGCATAGAGGGCTGCCGGATCCGTTTTGGGTGACTGCACTGCGGCAGGTCGCCCTTGTGAAGAACAGGGTGCTGGCGACTGTGGGGGACAAGCAGTGGGTCCCCTACACCAAGTGGTATGGGATTGCACCAGCAGTCAACACGCTGAGAGCCTACGGCTGCATGGTGGTGTTTCATGTGCCTAAGGAGAAGAGGGGAAAGTTGGAGGCTTCTGGGAGATGGGGTGTGCACTTGAGGATTGCAAAGGACCACCAGGGCTGGCTGTTGTGGGACTTGACCAGCCTACAACTGACTGTGTCAAGGGATGTGAAGTTCCTTGAGTCCTTGTACTACAAGGAGTGGAAGCAGCAGCAGCAGAAGCTTCCCACTACACCGCTGATCATTGAGGATGATGAGGTGCAGTGGCCTTCAAGGCAAGTACAGGTCATTGTCTCAGAGGAGGAGATCTCTGGGGTGACTGAGGATGGGGGAGAACCTGAGGTGGAGGAGAAGCAGCAGCAGCAAGATGCTCCACCACGTGCCCAACGTCCGCCTGGCCATCCTAGGAGGGATGTGCGCCCTCCTAACAGGCTGACCTAACCTAGTTTTGGCAAGCCATGTGTGGTGCCAGCTGGGAGTGTGGCTGAGCAGTGTGATGAGGATGAGATAGCCTATTGCTATGGGTATGCATTGAGATGTTCTGGAGCTTAGTTATGTGAGACAAAGGCTGCAAAGGCTTGCGGCATATTGGAGGAAAGCAGAGATGTTTGATGCCCATTGAGATGAGTGTTGGAAGTGAATGGAGCATGATGAGATGAGTGTGCATTGAGGGTGCATGCTTGAGCTATGGCACGTGAGATGTTGATTGGCAGCCAGAGGGGGAGTTTGTTATGTGATGCTATCATTTGCATTCACGTTTGTTATGTGATGCTATCATTTTCATTCAGGTGCTTCTTGGTTCCACATCACTTCACAACTACAACCTCCTTGACCTTGTGCTTGATACCCCCTTCAGAGCTGCCCCCCCCCCTCCCGTAGCACCCTCTTCCTCCCCTCCTCTTGATCCTCCCCCCCCTCCAGGACCACCTCCCTCAGCTCCACCCACACCTGCTCATCACGATGATCCCGATCGATGGGCACGCACTCTTCGTGATTACACTCGCGACCACGCCACCTACGTCCTCGCCGACGCCGCTCATAAGGACGCTCTTGCCGCCTATGCTGCTGCTACCACGGCAACAACCAAGTATGCGCAACGGCTTACCAAATACTGGGTGGATGACCTGAAATACAAGCTCGATTCCTCCGTCTGGCATATTGCTGACCTCAAAGCCCTCAACATCATCCTTGCATGCATTCCCACCTCCCTCAAGCGAGAGATCCGCCCCACCACCTCTGCAGCCCTTTGGAAAGACCTAACCACCCGCTTTGACCGCCAAGACCTCAACTCCCTCCTTGCACTTTACCGTGAATTTCAGGCCATCGCACTTGAGACCTCTCCCAATGCAGCCACATTCACCTGCTGCCTCACCGACGCTGCTCTTCGCCTCTCTGACCGCAGCATCACTATCACCGACTCCCTCCTCCTCCGATGTCATCTCTTGGTTTCTTGACATCGAAGCCGACCTTTTTCACTTCTCCTCCCCTCTCACTGCTGCACTAGTCCGTGGAGGAGGAGGTGGTCGTGGCGCCTCCAGCGGCGGCTACAACGGGGGACGTGGTGCAGGACGTAGTGGTCTTGGTGGTGGTTGTCGCAGTGGGAGCAGTCGTGGTGGTGGTGGTGGTGGCCGTGGTCCTGGCCACAATGGTGCCTCCAGACTTGGCACTCTCTCACCGTGTCAATACCTCGTTCGCTACGGCTCGCTCAAAGGCCAACGCTGCCTCCAGACAACTCACGCCACTGCCACTTGCTTCAGAGCAGTCACCGATGAATGGTTTCAGCATGGTAACACTGGTAACTCCCCACGCTAGGACCTCCTCCATACCCTTCCCACGCCCCATGATATACGCACCTCCCCTGTCTATCATCCCCCGTCCATCTCTCAAGTCTCCCCCCACCCCTCTCCCCTTGTCCCTTCACAGTCTCACCACACGCCATACACCCCTGCCTCCCTTCCCCTTGCACCCCCTGGCTTTATCCCACCTCCCACCCCCTGGTACCATTCCCCGTTCCCCCCATACCCCTTCTACCCCCCAGCCCCTTCCCCACCCGTCCTCTCTACTAGCCCACCCCAGGTGACCGAGAATCCTCCCCCCTCCCCCTCCCTTCCTCCGGGTTTTACCCCGTTTCCCACTGCTGCTTTCGTAGGCCAGAGTCTTCAGCCTCCGACACCTAGTGACCCATCCATATATGCCAATGCTATTAATACAATGTCATTCCAGTGCTCCGCGTCATCACCACCCATTGAATTTGTTCTAGACAGTGGTGCCTCCCACACAGTCCTTCGCGACGTTGGAACCCTCATTCCTTTCCCCACTCCCTCCACTATCCTTGGTGCTGACTCCACCTTCGCCATCCAAAGTCGTCACTCATCCACCCTTCCATGTCCTATCTTTCCCTCTGGCACTGTCACCGGTCTCCACATCTTCTCCCTCCGCTACAACCTTATCTCTCAAGGTCTCCTTCAACACATTGGTGTCACCACCATCTTTCCAGGTTATGCATCCCACTGTGACCTATATCACACCACCTCAGGTCGTTTTCTCACTCGCCTCCCCATGTGTCCCACCACCCGCATGTACACCTTCCGCACTTCTCGCTCCTCCGCTCCCCAAGTATTCCTCACAACCACTCCCACCCCTCCCAACCCCTCCCCTTGCTCCTGTCGAGAGCTCACTCACCCCGCCATCCTCTTACATCATCGCCTTGGCCACCTTAACCTCGCCACCCTTCGCAAAACTGTGTCATCCTCCCTTCTTAATGGTCTCCCCACCACCCTCCCCTATCTCCCCCACTCCCGAGCCCCACCATGCACTGTTTGCGTCAAAAGCAAGCTCAAACAACACCCTCACCCCAGTCATCCCAGCTTTTCTCCCGCCCCCCTTGACCTAGTCCATATGGACCTTTGGGGTCCCAATACTTCCCCCTCCCGACAGGGACATCGCTATCTCCTCATCCTTGTGGATGATCACAACCGATACTCCTCGGTTTCACTCCTATGCACTAAGGCTGAAGCCCCTGCTGCCATCATTGCATGGGCCCCTCAAGCCGCCACCCACTTTAAACGACCCATCCGCCGTCTACACGCAGATGGTGGTGGTTAGTTCCTCAATCACACACTTTCCTCCTACTTCACAACCCATGGCATTCGCCACACCTACACTCGTCCCCACTCCCCTCAGCAGAACGGTGTGGCAGAGAGTCGTATTCGAAAAATCACCAAAACGGCCTGGTGCCTCTTGGTGCATGCCTCCTGCCCACCCTCCCTTTGGGGATATGCACTCCTTCATGCCATGCTTCTCACTAACCTCTATCCCCACCCCAGTCGTCCCTCCACCACCCCCCGAGTTATGGACCTCTACCAAACCTGATGTCTCCCCTCTTCGTGTCCGGGGCTGTAAGGCCCATGTCCTTATCCATCCCGCAGACCGCTCTCGCAAGACTTTCAAACTTGCCGTCAGGACCCTCCCCTGCATCTTCCTTGGCCTCAACCCCTCTTCCCCAGATTACCTCTTCCTCCACCCTCCCTCAGGCCGCCTCATTTGCAGTCGTGACGTTATCTTTGATGAGTCCACCACGTACTACGCTTCCACACCTCCCACTGACCCAATCTCCCTTCCCCCCCACCCCCTCCGTTGGACTGACACCACCCCCCACCCCTTCTCCCCCCTCCCCCGGCCGTTCCCCCAACCCCAGGTCCAGCTCCCCTCCCTCCCTCTAGATCCTCCATCTCAGGTTCCTCAGGTGAAATCCTCTGACTCCATCGCCTTTCCCCCCCACTCATCCCCTGCCCCATCCAACCCTCCCCCCCGCCCCGCTCTTCCCCCTCCCCCCCCCTCTTCCTCTCCGTCCGGCTCCTTCCATTACCCTCCAACCACGCCCCCATACCCGCTCCCTTAATTCCATTCTCGGTCCCCCTCTCCCCCCACTCACCCTGTCCTGCACTCTTCCCCCCCCCCCCTACCCTCAGTACACTCCCACTCCCCACCAGTACACTCTCCCATCGTTGCCACCTCCACCCATCTCCAGCCGCCACTCGCAGCCGACCACCGCCAGAGCTGATCAGCAGAGCAGCAGGACAGCAGAGCAGCAGCGCAGTAGGCTAGCAAAGCCACGGCAGAGCAGCAGGACAGTAGTGCAGCAGTGCAGCTGACCAGCAGGGCAGCAGGGCAGCAGAGCAGCAGCGCAGCAGGCCACCAGAGAAGCTGCGCAGCGGAGCAGCAGAGCACAAGGGCAACAAAGCAGCCGAACAGCCGTACAACAGAGCACCTGAGTAGCAGGGCCGCAGTCTAGCAGAGAACCCTTACTCTGCGCATCCGTCTTGCATCATCACCACCCCCATCTCTTCCTCCTCTTCTCTCTCCCCTTCTCT
This sequence comes from Closterium sp. Naga37s-1, assembly GCA_947471745.1. Classification (NCBI taxonomy): domain Eukaryota; kingdom Viridiplantae; phylum Streptophyta; class Zygnematophyceae; order Desmidiales; family Closteriaceae; genus Closterium; species Closterium sp. Naga37s-1. The sequence continues at coordinate 1,875,412 of CANJKZ010000195.1, read as the reverse complement.
TTGAGGACACTCATGATGAGCTCCTCTTCCTCCACCACTGCCAACCCACCCGTGCCCCCATCGTGCGCACCATGAAAGGCATACTTGTCCCCCTCTTCTCAGGGGCCCCCACCATCTTTGACCCCACCACCTACGAGGAGGCCATGGCCTGCCTTGACGCCCCTCTTTGGGCCGAGGCTACGGCCAAGAAGACATCCTCCTTCGTCCGCAACAGCACCTTTGTTGACATTCCTTGACCCACCTCCTCCAATGTGATCAAAGGAAATTAGGTCTTTCGGGTGAAGCTGCTTCCCGGCGAGTCACCCATTTATAAAGCCCGCTACCACGCCAAAGGGTTCACACAGATATATGGCTCCGACTTCTTTGAGACCTTCTCCCCCACAGCCGCCCCCCCTGTCGTCCGGGTGTTTCTATACTTCGTCGGCTGCTGTGGGATGCTCTTACACTCCATGGATATCACCACAGCAATTCTCCAAGGGTACCTGCATGAGACCATCTTCATCGACCAACAGGTCAGTTAGTCCAACCAGTCTATTCGACCAACAGGCCAGTTGGTCCAACCAGTCCATTGGACCAACACGCCAGTTGGTCCAACCGGACCAATGGACCAACACTCCAGTTGGTCCAACCGGCCCACTGGACCAAAGGCCTGCCTATCGGTCCGTTGGACCAACATGCCAATTGGTCCAAACAATCCTTGGACCAACTCGCCAATTGATCCGACGGGTTCGTTGGACCAACAGGCCAATTGGTCCAACCGATCCATTGAACCAACCGGCCATTCGGTCCAACCATTCGGTTATATCAACAAGCCAGTTGGTCCAACCGGTCTATTGGACCAACAGGCCAGTTGGTCCAACCGGTCCAATGGACCAACAAGCTAGTTGGACCAACAGGCCAGTTGGTCCTACCGGTGCATTGGTCCAACTGGTCCATTAGCCCAACAGACCAGTTGGTCCAACCGGTCCAATGGACCAACACGCGAGTTGGTCCAACCGGACCATTGGACCAACATGCCAGTTGGTCCAACCGATCTATTCGACCAATAGACTTCTTGGTCCAACCGGTCCATTGGGCCAACAGGCTAGTTGGTCCAACCATTTTTTTTTTACCAACATGCAAGTTGGTCCAGCCGGTACATTGGACCAATAGGCAAGTTGGTCCTACCGGTCCATAGGACTATCAGTGTGTAAGTCGAACCATTTCATTGGTCCATTCGACCAGCAGGATAGTTAGTGTAACCGGTCAATTGGACCAACAGGCCAGTTGGTCGAACGGGTCCATTGGAAAAACAGGCCAGTTGGTCCAACCTATCCACTGGACCAACATGCCAGTTGCTCCAACCGATCTATTGGACCAAGATGCCAGTTTGTTCAACAAGTCCATTGGACCAATATTTAAGTTGGTTCTACCAGTCCATTGGAAAAACAGTCCAGTTCGTCCAACCGGCCCACTAGACCAAACAGCCAGTTAGTTCAACTGGTCCACTTGATCAATAGGCCAGTTGGTATAACTGGTCCCTTCAACCAATAGGCCCGTTGGTCCAAACAGCTCCTTGGACCAACATGCCAGTTGGTCCAACCAGTCCACTTGATCAACAAGCCACTTGGTCCAACTCGTCCCTTCAACCAACAGGCCAGTTGGTCCAACCCGCCCATTGTACCAACATGCCAGTTGGTCCAACTAGTCCATTGGACCAACAGGCCAGTTGGTCCAACCATCGACCAGCAGGCTAGTTGGTCAATCCAGTCCATTTAGCCAGTGGGACGGTTTGTCCAACTGGTCCATTGGTCCAATTGGTTCATTCGACCAAAAGGATAGTTGGTCCAACTGATCCATTGGACCAACAGGCTTGTTGGTCCAACTAGTTCAGTGGACCGATACGCCAGTTGGTCCTACTGGACCAATGGACCAACACTCAAGTTGGTCCAACCGGCCCACTGGACCAACATGCCAGTTGGTCCTACCGGTCCGTTAAACAAACATTCCAATTTGTCCAAATGGTCCGTTAGACCAACTCACCAATAGATCCGACCGGTTCGTTTGACCAACATGCGAGTTGGTCCAACCGGTCCATTGGACCAACCGGCCAGTTGTTCCAACCACTCCATTCTATAAATAAGCCAGTTAGTCCAACCAGTCCATTGGACCAACAAGCCAGTTGGTCCAAGCTGTCCATTCGAACAACACACCACTTGGTCCAACCGGTCCATAGGAGTCCAGTTGGTCCAACCGGTCCATTCGACCAACAGGCAAGCTTGTCCAACCAGTCCATTGGACCAACTGGGTAGGTTGTCCAACCGGTTTATTGGACGAAAAGCCCAGTTGGTCCAACCGGTCCATAGGATCAAAAAGCCAGTGGACCAACCGGCCCATAGAACCAACAGGCCTGTTTGTCATACCGGTGGATTGGACCAAGAGGCCAGTTGGTCCAATGGGTCCAGTGGACCAACAGGCCACTTGGTCCAGCCGGTCCAATGTGTTGGTGTAAGGGCCTAATAAACTCAAGTTATTAAGACCTAATCAAACTTAATACCTCTCCCTGGGGTCACCTCCAAGGGTCCTCGGGTGCTTTGTACAAGACCAGCCCCTATCCTCGGGTCCGAATAAGAATGACTTTGCCCGAATAAGGAGAGTACCTCGTGCGTCGCGCAGCTTGCCGTGCAGACCGTCGATCGGATTAAGCTGGGATTTTTCTATATCGAAGCTCGTTCCAACGGCTTTAAAATACGGAGTTGTGGCTCAAACAGCGTTGGCCTAGCGTCGTAGTGCTAGCATACTAGCGTTGACTCGGTAGCGTTCCGCCGTTGCACTACGTAGAAATGGGATTCCAGCAAGGAAGGAATCCGCTTGAATCAAATTGACTATATCCAGGTACAAGCAGAGAAGCAGGCCCTCAGATTTGTTTTCGGGCAGTCTGATTTGTCAGACTTAGTACACATTTTTAGTTTGATCAACCAGACTTGGTACAAAAAGAATGGCTGAAATTTCAGAGTTCAAGAGGAAAAAAGGCTGCTATACCAGAGTTCACATCGGTAGTGAAGCTGCTTGATCAGATGAAAACGATGTGATAACGGCGCTGCAACACTGCTGTCACTGTGTCAGCGAGACTGACAGGACAAAGTTGTACTTCCAGCGCTAATAGTGGCTGTCAGGTCAAAATTTGCATAGGCTTAATGAGAGTAGGTACCCGCTAAAACGCTCATGAATCAGAGTACACTCTGAGAAAAAGGTTGAATTTTCAGACAAGGCCTAAAATAATTGTATGAATATTCAGAGTTCACAGCAAAAAAAAACTCTCAACTTTCAGAGTTCACTAAGAAAAAAGGGTGAAATATCAGAGTTTTTTAGGCAAATCAAAGAAATTTCTCTGACTTCTGGGGGCCTGCAGAGAAGGAATAAATAGTAATAGCTAGCAAGGACCTGTAGGTTGGTAGAACAGCAGGTGGTAGGTTGGTAAACAACCTCTGGTTCCTTTTTTTCAACCTGGGAGAACAACAACCAGATCCTGTTTTGTCTTTGCCCAACCAGCCAAATGCTAGTTCTGTTGGTTTCCCCTGGCCCTATAGCATGCAGATACAGACAAACAACATCAAACCTTCACCTAAATTGTACCCCTATAGTGCCTGCCTTGCTGCACTAGAGTTAGCCAAATGAAACAGTACAATTTCGAGTTGGATAGAACCGAATCTGCGCAATCAAGTCAACGGAACCGCAAAGCTTCCATCTTGGGTTCCTTTGCGAGCTTGTGCTTTCTTCTTGCACTGTTCATAGCGCGTACAATGTTGTGCCAAAGAGCACATTGCATGAGTACCTGCAAATGCTTCAAGCGAAAATTGCGAAAGCAAATATACACACGAACATTCCATTCACACCCAAATGCATTCGCACACGCATACTCGTTCGTACAAATAGATGGCAAGATGTCGTGCAATGTGAATTTGCACCCAACATAATGGACCAACACGCTAGTTGGTCCAACCGGCCAAATGGACCAACACACCAGTTGGTCCAACCATCCCATTAGACTAACAGGCCAGTTGGTCCTACCAGTGCATTCATCCAACATGCCAGTTGGTCCAACTGATCCATTGGATCCACATGCCACTTGGTCCAACCAGTCCATTGGACCAACATGTCAGTTGGTCCAACCAAATTTTTCGACTAACAAGCAAGTTGGTGAAAAACCAGTCCATTGGACCAACAGGCCAGATAGTCCAACGGATCCATTAGACCAACAGGCCAGTTGGTCCAACTGGTCCATTGGACTAACAGGCCAGTTAGTCCAACCAATCCACAAGACCAACCGGCAAGTTGGTCTAACCATTCCACTGGATCAACAGGCCAGTTAGTCCAACCAGTCCATTTAACCAACAAGCGAGTTGATCCAAGAGGTCCATTGGACCAACAGGCCAATTGGTCCAACTGGTTTATTCGACCAATAGGCAAGTTGGTCCAGCCGGTCCATTGGGCCAACAGGACATTTTGTCCAACCGGTCCATTGGACCTACAGGCTATTTGGTCCAACCCGACCAATAGACCAACACTCCAGTTGGTCCAACCGGCCTACTAGACCAACAAGCCAATTGGTCCTGCCGGTCCGTTGGACCAACATGCCAATTGGTCCAAATGATCCACTGGACCAACAAGCCTGTTGCTCCAACCAGTCTATTGGACCAAGATGCCAGTTTGTTCAACAGGTCCATTAGACCAATAGGCAAGTTGGTCCTACCAATCAATGGACAAATAGTCCAGTTCGTTCAACCGGTCTACTGGACCAACTCGCCTGCTGGTCCAGTCGGTCCACCTGATCAACAGGCCTGTTGGTATAAATGGTCCCTTTAACCAACAGGCTAGTTGGTCCAACGGGCCCATTGGACCAGTCCTACCGGTCCAATTGATCAACAGGCCAGTTGATCCAACTGGTCACTTCAACCAACAGACCAGTTGGTCTGACCGGCCCATTGAACCAATATGCCTGTTGGTCCAACCGGTCCATTGGACCAACAGGCCAGTTGGTCCCACTAGTCTATTCGACCAACATGCCGATTGGTCCGACCAGTCCATTTGGCCAACGGGACAGTTTATCCAACCGGTCCATTGGACCAACAGGCCAGTTCGTCCAACAAGTCCATTCAACCAACAAGATAGTTGGTCCAACTGCTCCATTGGACCAAAAAGATAGTTGGTCCAACCAGTCCATTCGACCAATAGGATAGTTGGTCCAGCTGCCCCATCAGGCCAGTTGGTCCAACTGGACCAATGGATCAACACGCCAGTTCGACTGACCAGCCCATAGGACCAACAGGCCAGTTTGTCCTACCGGAGTTTTGGACCAAGATGCCAGTTGGTCCAACGGGTACATTGTACCGAAAGGCTAGTTGGTCCTACTGGTCAGTTGGACCAACATGGCAATTGGTCCAAACGGTCAATTGGACCAACTCGCAAATTGTCCGACCGGTTCGTTGGACCAACATGCCAGTTGGTCCAACCGCTCCATTATATAAAAAGGCCAGTTGGTCCAGTCAGTCCATTGGACCAATAGGCCAGTTGGTCAAAACTGTCCATTCAAACAACACACCACTTGGTCCAACCGGTACATTGGAGGCCAGTTGGTCCAAACAATCCATTCGACCAACACGCTAGTTTATCCAACAAGTCCATTGGACCGACTGGCCACTTGGTCTAATCGGTCTATTGGACCATAAGGCCAGTTGGTCCAACCGGTCTATTGGACCAAGACGCCAGTTTGTTCAACAGGTTCATTGGACCAACATGCGAGTTGGTCCTACAAGTCCATTGGACAAACAGTCCAGTTTGTCCAACCGGCCAGTTGGTCCAACAGGTCCATTCAACTAAAAGGCCAGTCAGTCCAACTGGTCCATTGGACCATCATGCTAGATGGTCTAACGAGTCCATTAGACCAACAGGCCAGTTGGTCCAACTAGTCCATTCGAACAACAGGATAGTTGGTAAAACTGGTCCACTGGACCAACCGGCTAGTTGGTCCAACCAATCCACTGGATCAACATGCCAGTTGGTGCAAGTGGTCCATTCAACCAACAAGCCAGTTGGTCCAACCGGTCCATTGGACCAATAGGCCAATTGGTCCAACCAGTTTTTTTTACCAATACGCTAGTTGGTCCTGCCGATCCATTGGGCCAACATGACATTTTGTCCAGCCGGTCCATTGGACCAACAAGCCAGTTGGTTTAACTAGTCCATTCGACCAACATAATAGTTTGTCTAACCGGTCTATTGGACCAACAAGCTATTTGGTCCAACCGGACCAATGGACCAACACACTAGTTGGTCCAGCCGGCCTTCCGGATCAACAGGCCACTTGGTCCTGCCTGTCCATTGGACCAACATGCCAAATGGTCGAAAACTATTCATTGGACGAACTCACCAATTGGTCCAACCAGTTTGTTGGACAAACAGGCCAATTGGTCCAACCGCATGGTTAGATCAACAAGCCAGTTGGTCCATTGGACCAACAAGCCAGTTGGTTCAAACGGTCCATTCGAACAACAGGCCAGTTGGTCCAACAGGTCCACTGGACCAACCGGCCAGTTGGTCCAACCGGTCTAATGGACCAACATGCCAGTTGGACCTGTTGCTGTAAGGGCCTAAGAAACACAAACTATTAAGCCGTCATCCAACATAAAACCTCTCCTCAAGGTCACCTCCAAGGTTCCCTGGGAAAATGGTACAAGACCAGCCCCTATCATCGGGTCCGATATTGTAGAGAGAGGGTTCAAGAAGGACTTAGTCAAAACAGCAAGTGTACCTTAAACGTCGCTCAGCCTGCCATGCAGAAGTTGATGGGACTAAGCTGAGAATTCTCTACATCAAAGCTCACTCCAAGAGCTTTAAGGAAAACCAGGTTGCCTTGCGAAAATTTCTGCCATTGCAGAGGTATGGCTCGGATAGTATTTGCCTAGCGTCGTAGTGCTAGCATACTAGCGTTGAATCGGTAGCATTCCGTCGTCGAACCGCATAGAAACGAAATTCCAGCAAGGAAGGAATTCGCTTGAATCAATTTTACTATATCCAGGTACACATAGAGAAAGAATAAATAACCAGAGCTAGAAAGGACCTTGGGAATCAACCTGGGAACAAACAGGGATGATCCCAAATAATTCTAAGCAACAAGATCAACCTGGCTGGACAAAACAGCAGGTGGTAGGTTGGTAAACAACCTCTGGTTCTGTATTTCTAACTTGGGAAAACAACAACCAGGTTCGGGTCCTAAAAACAGAACCTGTTTTGTCCTTGCCCGACCAACAAAAATCTGGATTTGCTAGTTTCCCCTGGCCCTGTAGCATGCAGATACAGACAAACAACCTCCAACCTTCACCTAAATTGTACCCCTATAGTGCATGCCCTAGCACACTATAGATAACCAAACAAAACAGTACAATTCTGAGTTGGATAAAACCAAATCCGCGCATTCAGATGAACCGAACTGCAAAGCTTCCATCTTCAGTTCCTTTGCGAGCTCGTCCTTTCTGCTTGCACTGTTCATAGCGCGTACAATGTTGTGCGGAAGCTCACATTGCGCAAGTACCTGCAAATGCATCAAGCAAAATTTGCGAAAGCAAACAAACACACGAACACACCACTCACAAGCAAATGCATTCGCACATGCATACTCCTACAAACAGACGGGAGGATGTCGTACAAAGTGAATTTGCACCCAACATGACCAACTGGCCAATTGAACCCACAGGCTAGTTGATCGTACTGGTCCTTTAGACCAGCACGTCAGTTGGTCTAAATGGTCAATTGGACCAACTCGTTAATTGGTCAAACTGGTTCTTTGGACCAACAGGCTAGTTGGTCCAGGTGGTCCATTGGACCAACCGGCCTGTTGGTCCAACCAGTCCATTGGACCAACCGGCCATTTTGTCCAACCAGTCCATTGGACCAACGAGAGAGCTGGCCCAACCAGTCTTTTCGACCAATAGAAAAGTTTGTCCAACCATTCCAAGTAGTCCATTCGACCAACAAGATAGTTGATCTAACCGTTTGATTGAACCAATAGGCTAGTTTGTCCATCTGGTTCATTGGACCAGCAGGCCAGTTGGTCCAACCCATTCAGTGGACAAACACGCTAGCTGGACCGACTGGCCCACTTGATCAAAAGGTTTGTTGGACCAACCAGCCCACTTGTCCAACAAGTCCATTCGACTAACGAGATGGTTGGTCAAACCGGTCGATCGGACGAACAGGCCAGTTGGTCCAACCGGTCCTTTGGACCAACAGGCCAGTTGGTCCAACATGTCTAATGGATTAATAGGCCAGTTGCTCCAACCGGTCCATTGGACCAAAAATCCAGTTGGTCCAATTGGTCGATCGGACCAACGGGCCGGTTGGTCCAACAGATCCATTGTACCAATAGGCCCATTGGTCCAACCGGTCCCCCGGACCAACAGGCCAGTTGGACCAACCAGTCCATTCGACCAATAGGCCAACTCGTCCAACCAGTCCATTGGAACAACCGGCTAGTTGGTCCAACCGCTCCACTGGGCCAACAGGCCACTTGATTGGGACAGCTCCCTCTCCAGCATCAACGTTGCGACAACGGAGGTCGCGGCGTGCAGCTCCTTCAATACGGTCCACGCTTTTGGACCGCACTCGACATCCAGCAGCAGATGCATGACAAGGTGACGCTGGTTCAGCTCCAAACTCTGCCACATTAAGCAGTAGCAAGCCGAGGCGCGCTCATCCCAATCTTCCTGCAGCGCGGGATGAATGGTTCTAGGCTCCTCCCCAATCATTAGTTTCAGTAAACCGATCTGACGGAAATAAGTTTGCATTTTCCAGGCCCAATCTTCATAGCCCTCACCATTGAACTTCTCGATGGTGAATTTCTTCAGCACCTCCTTGATCAGCGAGCCCTGGCTTGTTCGCGCTCCCCTTGGTGCCAAAACACCAGAATCTTGGCTGCCGCTACGATCTTGGGCTGAAGATTTACCAGCTCCAGCCAAACAGTTGCCCGCCATAGCTACCTATAACGAGGATCACTATAACACAGCTCTGATACCAGATTTTTGGTGTAAGGGCCTAATCAAATCAGGCTAATATGACTTAATCAAACTTAAATACTCTCCTCGGGGTCACCTCCAAGGGTCCTTGGGTTCCGGGTACAAGACCAGCCCCTATCCTTGGGTCCGAGTTTGTAAAGAGAGGGGTCAAGAATGACTTAGCCAAACTAGCAAGTACTTAACCTCTCCAAGGGTATAGCACTTGAAGTTAGTTGGCGGCTTTGTATGCATGGTCGGAGGTGGACCAGTGAGCTGGAGGTCCAAGAAGCAGAGTGAGATTGCTCAGTCTTCCGGAGAGGCAGAGTACATGGCGATGTACCATGCCATCAAGGAGATCGTGCTCCTGAGGAAGCTGCTGGAGGACATGGGAGCTGAACAGGAGGGACCTACACCACTTTTCTCCGACAGCGAGGCTGCTATTGGAAGTGTGCTAAGATGTGTGGCATGGCATTGCACTCGTGTGGGCAGCAATGTCATGAGTGCATGTCTGATTGTGTGCATGAGAGTTTGCATGTGTGTGAGAGTGTGTGCATGCAGTCCGTTAGTCTGAGGAGGAGTTTGTTGGATGCACGTCATTCAGAGTGCCTGTCATCCTAACGTCCTGCCAAGTGCTCGTGCTATTCATGAATGCATTGTTTGCATGAGCATATGGCATTGTGCATGGCTGTTGGGTATTATCATCTCTGTGTTTTTCTCCAAGTTTAAATGCTTGATCATGCAGGAAAAGTCCAGAGCTTTCCAACGATACCAAGATTGCCTTATTCCGACCAAGATCGCCCAAGTTACAAGATTTCCAAGACTTGAATTTCTTATTACCTTTTGGGGTTATATCTAATTTGGGTGATTACTTGGACATGACTATAAAGGGATCTTTGGTTGGGTGGTTAGGAAGGCAACTTTAACTTTTGGATTGGGGTGGCTGGAAGTTTCTAGCATGGGTTGCAAATGTTGCAACACCTAGGCAAAATCCAACTATATTGGATTTTGCATGTGACACCTCAAGGACCTCATGATGAGGGTTGCATCCTTGCTGCTAGGAAGGTTCCTACCATCCTTTCCTAGCTCTTGGAGAACCCCTTCCCTCTCATGGTTCTCTTGGATTCCCCAACTCCAACTTTCTATACCTTCATGCTTGTACTTCCTCTACCATTCTAGTCATGCGGCTGCTGGACGTTTTCAAGTGGTTCTCAATCTCAATACCATCTTTCTAAGCAATTTGAATTGGGGATGGTAGCTAAACCTAAGGCGCATAATCCTACCGAGCGGATTTGCGTGTAGTTGAGAAATGAAATCGTCGTAAGTTCTCAAAGTAACGGATCCTGAACAACATGGTACACAGAGTAATTGCGTTGTTAAACATATGGTTGGTGCTAAGAGTAAGTGCGTCACTTACCCGTATGGTTAGTACTAAGAGTAAGTGCGTTCCTTACTCATATAGTTAGTACTAAGAGGACGAACGTTACTTACCCATATTGTTGGTACAATGCGTAAGTGCGTTACTTACGCATATGGTTGGTAATAAGAGTAGGTGCATTACTCACCTATATGGATTGTACAAAGAGTAAATGCATTCCTTATATAGCTGGTAATAAAAGAAGGTGTGTTACTTACCCATATGGATGGTACTAATTAAAATTGGGTTACTTGGACGTTTGATTGGTACTAAGAGCAAGTGCGTTACTTACCCATATGGTTGGTATCAAATGTAAATAGGTTACTTACCCATATGAATGGTACAAAGAGCAAGTGCGTTATTTACCCATATGGATGGTACAAAGGTTATGTGCATTACTTACCCATATGGTTGGTACTAAGAGTATGGATAGTGCTAAGAGTAAGTGCGCGACTTTTTCATATGGTTGGTACTACAAGCAAGTGCGATACTTACCCATACGGTTGCTACAAAGAGAAAGTGCAATGCTTATCCATATGGATGGTACTAAGGGTAAGTGCATTTCTTTCCCAAAGAGTTGGTATTAAGAGTAATTGCGTTACTTAACTGTGTAGATGATACTACAAGTAAGCGCGTTAGTTGCCCATATGGTTGGTACTAAGATTAATTGCGTTGATTACCCATATGGTACTAAGAGTCAGTGCGTTACTTAATTAAATAGCTGGTAACAAGAGTAAGAGCGTTACTTACCCATGAGGATGGTATCAAGAGTATGGGCGACACTTACCCATAAAAATGGTACAAACAATAAATGCGTTGCTTCTACATATGGTTGGTATTAAGAGTAAGTGCGTTACTTACCGATATGGTTAGTACTAAGATTAAGTGTGTTATTTACCTATAAGGTTGGTACTAAGAGTACGTACATTACTAACCCATATGGTTGGTTCTAAGAAAATTTGCGCTTTTTACGGAAATTGAGGGTACTATGGATAAATATGTTACTTACCCACATAGTTCGTACTAAGAGTACGATTGTAACTGATCCATATGTTTGATACTAAGTATAGGTGCGTTACTTACCTATATGGATGGTACTAAGAGTACGTGCGTTATTTACCATATCGATGGTACAAAGACTAAGTGCGTTACATACCCATATGGATGGCACAAAGACTAGGTGCGTTACATACACATAAGGTTGGTACTAAGAGCAAGTGCGTTACTTCCCCATATGGTTGGTTCTTCAAGAAAGTGCATTACTTATCTATATGAATGGTACAAAGACTAAGTGCGTTACTTACCCATATGGAGGGTACTATGGGTAAAGGAATAAATGTGTTACTTACCCACTAAGTGCGCCTTTTACCCATATGGAGTATACTATGTGTAAATATGTTACTTACCCACATAGTTTGTACTAGGAGTACGTACGTAACTGACCCATATGTTTGGTACTAAGTGTAGGTGCGTAACTACGTATATGGATGGTACTAAGAATACATGCGTTACTTACCATATCGATGGTACAAACACTAAGTGCGTTACATACCCATATGGATGGTACAAAGACTAACTGCGTTACTTACCCATATGGAGGGTACTATGGGTAAAGGAATAAATGTGTTACTTACCCACTAAGTGCGCCTTTTACCCATATGGAGTATACTATGCGTAAATATGTTTCTTACCCACATAGTTTGTACTAAGAGTACGTGCGTAACTGACCCATATGTTTGGTACTATGTGTAGGTGCGTAAATACATATATGGATGGTACTAAGAATACGTGCGTTACTTACCATATCGATGGTACAAAGACTAAGTGCGTTATATACCCCTATGGATGGTACAACGAATAATTGCGTTACATACTCATATGGTTGGTACTAAGAGCAAGTGCGTTACTTCCCCTTATGGTTGGTACTTCAAGAAAGTACATTATTATCCATATGAATGGTACAAAGAGTAAGTGCGTTACTTACGTATATGGAGGGTACTATGGGTAAATGAGGAAGTGTGTTACTTTCCCACTAAGTGGGTTTTTTACCCATATGGAGTGTACTATGGGTAAATGTGTTACTTACCCACATAGTTCTTACTAAACGTACGTGCGTAACTGACCCATATGTTTGGTACTATGTGTAGGTGCGTAACTACCTATATGGATGGTACTACGAATACGTGCGTTACTTACCATATAGATGGTACAAAGACTAAGTGCGTTACATACCCATATGGATGGTACAAAGACTAAGTGCGTTACATACTCATATGGTTAGTACTAAGAGCAAGTGCGTTACTTCCCCATATGGTTGGTACTTCAAGAAAGTGCATTACTTATCCATATGAATAGTACAAAGAGTATGTGCGTTACTTACCCACATAGTTTCATCCCCATATGAAGGGTACTATGGGTAAATGATGAAATGTGTTACTTACCCACATAGTTCTTACTAAACGTACGTGCGTAACTGACCCTTATATTTGGTACTAGGTCTAGGTGCGTAACTACCTATATGGATAGTACTAAGAATACGTGCGTTACTCACCATATCGATGGTACAAAGACTAAGTGCGTTACATACCCATATGGATGGTACAAAGACTAAGTCCGTTACATAGTCATATGGTTGGTACTAAGAGCAAGTGCGTTACTTTCTCATATGGTTGGTTCTTCAAGAAAGTGCATTACTTATCCATATGAATGGTACAAAGAGTATGTGCGTTACTTACCCACATAGTTACATCCCCACCTCAAGGGTACTATAGGTAAATGAGGAAATGTATTACTTACCCACTGAGTGCGTTTTTTACCCATATGGAGTGTACTATGGGTAAATGTGTTACTTACCCACATAGTTCTTACTAAACGTACGTGCGTAACTGACCCATATATTTGGTACTATGTCTAGGTGCGTAACTACCTATATGGATGGTACTAAGAATAGGTGCGTTACTCACCATATCGATGGTACAAAGACTAAGTGCGTTACATACCCATATGGATGGTACAAAGACTAAGTCCGTTACATAGTCATATGGTTGGTACTAAGAGCAAGTGCGTTACTTTCCCATATGGTTGGTTCTTCAAGAAAGTGCATTACTTATCCATATGAATGGTACAAAGAGTATGTGCGTTACTTACCCACATAGTTATATCCCCACCTCAAGGGTACTATAGGTAAATGAGGAAATGTATTACTTATCCACTGAGTGCGTTTTTTACCCATATGGAGTGTACTATGGGTAAATGTGTTACTTACCCACATAGTTCTTACTAAACGTACGTGCGTAACTGACCCATATGTTTGGTACTATGTGTAGGTGCGTAACTACCTATATGGATGGTACTAAGAATACGTGTGTTACTTACCATATAGATGGTACAAAGACTACGTGCGTTACATACCCATATGGATGGTACAAAGACTAAGTGCGTTACATACTCATATGGTTAGTACTAAGGGCAAGTGCGTTACTTCCCCATATGGTTGGTACTTCAAGAAAGTGCATTACTTATCCATATGAATAGTACAAAGAGTATGTGCGTTACTTACCCACATAGTTTCATCCCCATATGAAGGGTTCTATGGGTAAATGATGAAATGTGTTACTTACCCACTAAGTGCGTTTTTTACCCATATGGAGTGTACTATGGGTAAATATGTTACTTACCCACATAGTTCTTACTAAACGTACGTGCGTAACTGACCCATATATTTGGTACTAGGTCTAGGTGCGTAACTACCTATATGGATAGTACTAAGAATACGTGCGTTACTCACCATATCGATGGTACAAAGACTAAGTGCGTTACATACCCATATGGATGGTACAAAGACTAAGTCCGTTACATAGTCATATGGTTGGTACTAAGAGCAAGTGCGTTACTTTCCTATATGGTTGGTTCTTCAAGAAAGTGCATTACTTATTCATATGAATGGTACAAAGAGTATGTGCGTTACTTACCCACATAGTTACATCCCCACCTCAAGGGTACTATAGGTAAATGAGGAAATGTATTACTTACCCACTGAGTGCGTTTTTTACCCATATGGAGTGTACTATGGGTAAATGTGTTACTTACCCACATAGTTCTTACTAAACGTACGTGCGTAACTGACCCATATGTTTGGAACCAAGACTAGGTGCGTAACTACCTATATGGATGGTACTAAGAATACGTGCGTTACTTACCATATCGATGGTACAAAGACTAAGTGCGTTACATACCCATATAGATGGTACAATGACTAAGTGCGTTACATACTCATATGGTTGGTACTAAGAGCAAGTGCGTTTCTTCCCCATATGGTTGGTTCTTCAAGAAAGTGCATTACTTATCCATATGAATGGTAAAAATACTAAGTGCGTTACTTACCCATATGGAGGGTACTATAGGTAAAGGAATAAATGTGTTACTTACCCACTAAGTGCACTTTTTATCCATATGGAATATACTATGGGTAAATATGTTACTTACCTACATAGTTCGTACTAAAAGTACGTGCGTAACCGACCCATATGTTTGGTAGTATGTGTAGGTGCGTAACTACGTATATGGATGGTACTAAGAATACGTGCGTGACTTACCATATCGATGGTACAAAGTCTATGTGCGTTACATCTCATATGGCTGGTACTACAAGCATGTGCGTTACTTCCCCATATGGTTGGTACTTCAAGAAAGTACATTACTTATCCATATAAATGGTACAAAGAGTAAGTGCGTTACTTACCCATATGGATGTCACAAAGAGTAACTGCAATACTTAACCATATGGTTTGTACTAAGCGTACGTACGATACGTATCCAGCACTTAGGAAATGCGCGTTGCTTATTCATACGGATGGTACGAAAGGTACTTACCTATATAGTTCGTACAAAGAATGAGTGTGAAACTTACCCATATGGTTTGTGCTAAGAGTAGGTGTTTTACCTACCTACATGGATGGTACTAAGAGTAAGTGCGTTACTTACCATATGGATGGTACAAAGACTAAGTGCGTTATTTACGTATATGTATGGCACAAAGAGTAGGTGCGTTAATTACCCATATGGATGGTACTAAGACGGTGCGTTACTTACCCATATGGATTTTAGAAAGATTATATGTGTTTCTTATTCATATGGAAGGTACCAAGGGTAAGTGCGTTACTTATCCATATGGTTGGTAATAAGAAGAAGTGTGTTACTTACTCATATGGATGGTACTAAGGGTAAGTGAGTTAGTTACCTACTTTGTTCATAACAAGAGTAAGTGCGTTAGTTATATATGAAGGTTACAAATAGTAGATGCGTTACTTACCCATGTGGCTGGTACTCAGAGTAAGTGCATTACTTACCCATATGGATGGTACTAAGGGTTAGTCTGTTACTTTCCCATATGGTTGGTATCAAGATTAAGTGTGTTACAAATCCATGTGGTTGGTACAAAGAGTAAGTATGTTACTTACCCATATGGATGGTTTAAAGAATAAGTGCGTTCCTTTTTCGATTGTTGGTACAAAAAGAAAGTGCGTTACTTACCGATATGGTTGGTACTAAGAATAGGTACGTTACTTACTCATGTGGTTCGTACTAAGAGTGAGTGCGTAACTTACCCATATGGTTGGTACCAAAAATGTATGCGTTACTTACCCATATGGTTGGTACTAAGAGTAAGTGAGTTACTTACTCATTTGGTTGGTTCTAAGAGTAAGTGCGTTACTTACCCATACATATGGCACTAAGAGAAAGTGTGTTACTTACCATTATGGATGGTACTAAGGGTAAGTGCGCTACATTTTCATATGGTTGGTACTAAGAGTAAGTCCATTGCTTACCCATATGGATGGTACACAGAATAATTGCGTTGTTACACATATGGTTGGTGCTAAGAATAAGTGCGTTACGTATCCATATGTTAGTACTAAGAGTAAGTGTGTTCCTTACACATATAGTTAGTACCAAGAGTACGAATGTTACTTACCCATTTTGCTGGTACGATGCGTAAGTGCGTTATTTAGGCATATGGTTGGTACTAAGTGCAGGTGCATTAGTTACCTATATGGATTGTACAAAGAGTAAATGCGTTCCTTATATAGCTGGTAATAAGAGAAAGTGTATTACTTATCCATATAGATGATAAATTAAAAGTGGGTTACTTGGACATATGATTGGTACTAAGAGCAAGTGCGCTACTTACCCATATGGTTGGTATCAAAAGTAAGTGGGTTACTTACCCATATCAAAGGTACAAAGAGTAAGTTCGTTAATTATCTATATGGCTGGTACTTATGCTAAGTGCGTTACTTACCCATATGGATGGTACTAATTGCAAGTGAGTAACTTAGACATATGATTGGTACTAAAAGAAAGTGCGTTACTTAACCATATGTATGGGGTTAGTGCGTTACTTACTCATATGGTTGGTACTAAGAGCAAGTGCGTTACTTACCCATATGGTTGGTACTAAGAGTTCGTACGTTACTCACCCATATGGTTGGCACTAAGAATAGGTGATTTACTTGTTCTTAAAGTTGGTACCAAGAGCAAGTGTATTACTTACCCATATTGATGTTACAAAGAGTAGGTGCGTTCCTTATATAGTTGGTACTAAGATAACATGTGTTACTTATCTATATGAATGGTACTATTTGTAAGTGGGTTACTTAGTCTTATGATTGGTACTAAGAGCAAGTGCGTTATTTAGTCATATGGTTGGTACTAAGATGAAGTATGTTACTTACCCATATGGATGGTACTAATTGTAAGTCCACCTTTCACACATCCAGCAACAGCGTCTCGTAGAAAATGACCTCGACCGACGTAACCACCTTGTTGTCGGCCAAGTCATGTACCTCCCAGCCCTTGCTCTCCGGCGACACACCGAGGTGAAGTCCCCACCTGAAAGAACAAGAACAACCCTAAGGAGGATGGCCGCGGGGGTCAAGGGGAGGTGTGCTTCTACTGCAAGAAGCGCAGACATCGTTGGCGGAAGTGCTACCAACGACCCAAGGATTGGACCCCGTCTTCATCAAGCAACCAGCATTGTGGCAAGAGGAGTGGGGGAGTCATGGGAGCTAGTGGAGAGGAGAAGTATGAGGAGAAAGATGGCAAATCTGAGTAGCGGAAGGCCAGGTTCTTCTTTGTGAACGAAGGCGCAACCGACCCCGCTATGGCTGCTAAGGTTCTCCTACAACCCCTCACCCATTGGGTGATTGACTCGGGAAGCTCCTGGCATATGACTCCTCGTGCGGATCTACTTGATGAGATTGAGCCCGCACCCATCTCTATAGTCACATCCACAACGGGTGCTAGGGCCAAGGTCATGGGCATGGGGTGCGCCAAAATCATGGGAGCAGATGGAGAGCTCGTGGGGCTGAAGAACATGCTGTGGGTGCCAGACTTGTGCAGGAATCTGATTTCTACTAGCCGATTGGGAGATGCGGGTGTGAACACCGAGACGATTGGCTTGGAGCGCTATCATGCCTACAATGACGAGCGCCTCATTTGGGACCTTCAGCGGAAGGGAGATGTCCACAAGCGCATGTGGCAGATCGTGTTCGGTGCAAATTCACATTGCACGACATCCTGCCATCTGTTTGTACGAGTATGCGTGTGCGAATGTATTTGGGTGTGAATGGAATGTTCGTGTGTTTGATTGCTTTCGCAATTTTCGCTTGATGCATTTGCAGGTACTCGCCCAATGTGCGCTTCGGCACAACATTGTATGCGCTATGAACAGTGCAAGCAGAAAGGACGAGCTCGCAAAGGAACCCAAGATAGAAGCTTTGCAGTTCGGTTGAATTGAATGCGCAGATTCAGTTATATCCAACTCGAAATTGTACTGTTTTGTTTGGTTGACTATAGTGTAGCAGGTCAGGCCCTATAGGGGTACAATTTAGGTGAAAGTTGGATGTTGTTTGTCCGTATCTGCGTGCTACAGGGCCAGGGGAAACCAGCGGAACCAGCATTTGGCTGGTTGAGCAAAGACAAAACAGGTTCTGTTTTTAGGACCTGAACCTGGTTGTTGTTTTCCCAGGTTGGAAAAACAGAACCAGAGGTTATTTACCAACCTACCACATGTTGTTTTGTCCAGCCAGGTTGGTTCTGTTGCTTGGAATTATTTGGGATCATCCCTGGTGGTTCTCATGTTGATTCCCAAGGTCCTTGCTAGCTAGAACTATATATTCCTTCTCTGTTGGTACCTGACATAGTGAAATTGATTTAAGCGAATTCCTTCCTTGCTGGAATTTCGTTCCTACACGGTGCGACGGCAGAATGCTACCGAGTCAATGCTAGCACGCTAGCACTATGACGCTAGGCAAACGCTGTCCGAGCCATAACTCTGCAACGGCAGAAGTTTTCGCGAGGTAACTTGGCTCTTTTGAAAGCTCTTAGCGTGAGCTTCGATATAATGAGTTCTCAGCTTAATCTGATCGACGGTCTGCACGGCACTCTGCGTGACATTCAAGGTACTCTTGCTATTTGGACTAAGTCCCTTTTGATCCCTCTCCTTACAAACTCGGACTGGAGGATAGGGGGCTGGTCTTGTGCCAGGCACCCATGGACACATGGAGGTGACCCCGAGGAGAGGTTTTAAGTTGGATAACGTCTTAATAGCCTGAGTTTTTTAGGCCCTTAAAATTTCTGGCCTGAAGCTGTTTGCCATATCATCATGGTCAAGAACAGGGTCTTGACACATGTTGGTGACAAGCACTCTGTGTAGTACGGGTGTTGGCATGGGAAGAAGCCATCCATTGACATGCTGCGGGTGTGGGGCCGCATGGGGCTTGTGATGGTGCCTAAGGAAAAGAGGCACAAGCTGGAAGTTGCTGGTGTGTGGACTGTCCATCTTGGGATGGCTCCTGACTCAAAGGGGTGGCTGATGTGGGACCCCAAGAGCAAGAAGACGCTGGTCAGCTGTGACGTCAAGTTTGTGGAGGACGTCATATACAAGGACTGGCAGCAGCAGGTGCAGATTGGCTTGCGTCTGCAGGAGATTGAGTGGTCTGCAGTGGAGGAGGTTCAGCTGCACTTTGATGATCTCCCTGGGTCAGAGCTGACCAGTGACCACAATGGCGGTGGTGAGCAGCAAGGTGCTGGTCCTGCTATGGAGGAGGGGTTGGAGGATGAGTCGGCACTTTTGGACTCACCATCTCAACCCGAGCCTGCTGCAACCACCAAGGTCACCTAGAGGAGTGTGCAGTAAAGAGCTTCACCACGTGGGCAGCAGATTGCAACCCGCGAGAGGAGAGTGGCAGCGCAACCTTCAAGGCTGAAGTATAGCCGTTTGGGAGGACCCAAGCAAGGTGCTATGGCTGTTCAGGCAGATGAGGGTGATGATGAGTGGAGGCTTCAAGACGTCCCAAGCGGATCACAGTTTGTTTTTGCTTGGAGAGGGGGAACAGCTGCTCTTGCTGCTGGTGTATGTCGACGACATACTGCTGTTCTCACCTTCCATGGAGCAGATTGAGAGGACACAGAAGCTGGTGATGGATAACTTCAAGTGCAAGATGCTGGGGGATGTCCACTACTACTTGGGGCTACAGATTGAGAGGGATGTTGAGAGGAGGTGGCTGAAGATGCATCAGTCACACTACATCTCTAGTGTCATGGAGCGCTATAGTGTGACTGGGGGTCGCACTGTGATGACACCGTTCCATGCAGGCTTCAAACTGAAGAAGGCAGCTGAGGAGGATGATGTACCTGAGGATGAGTACCAGAATGAGTACCAGTCACTTATTGGGAATGTGATGTATGCAGCTGTGCATACGCGACCTGATCCTTCATTCGGAGTGGGGCAGCTAGCCTGAGTTTTGCAGCGGCCCACTAAGGAGCAGTTGGAGGTGGCAGAGCGCTTGGTGCGCTACCTCGGATCAACGGTATCTGCTGGCGTTCAGTTTTCAGCTGGCGGCCAGCTGAAACAGTTTGGAGCAGATGGGATCATGCCTAGAACCTTGAAGCTGTCGTGCTTCACCGACGCCACGTGGGCCTCAGAGGAGGAGGATCAGTCATTAGTTGGCGGCTTTGTATGCATGGTCGGAGGTGGACCAGTGAGCTGGAGGTCCAAGAAGCAGAGTGAGATTGCTCAGTCTTCCGGAGAGGCAGAGTACATGGCGATGTACCATGCCATCAAGGAGATCGTGCTCCTGAGGAAGCTGCTGGAGGACATGGGAGCTGAACAAGAGGGACCTACACCACTTTTCTCCGACAGCGAGGCTGCTATTGGAAGTGTGCTAAGATGTGTGGCATGGCATTGCACTCGTGTGGGCAGCAGTGTCATGAGTGCATGTCTGATTGTGTGCATGAGAGTTTGCATATGTGTGAGAGTGTGTGCATGCAGTCCGTTAGTCTCAGGAGGAGTTTGTTGGATGCACATCATTCAGAGTGACTGTCATCCTAACGTCCTGCCAAGTGCTCGTGCTATTCATGAATGCATTGTTTGCATGAGCATATGGCATTGTGCATGGCTGTTGGGTATTATCATCTCTGTGTTTTTCTCCAAGTTTAAATGCTTGATCATGCAGGAAAAGTCCAGAGCTTTCCAACGATACCAAGATTGCCTTATTCCGACCAAGATCGCCCAAGTTACAAGATTTCCAAGACTTGAATTTCTTATTACCTTTTGGGGTTATATATAATTTGGGTGATTACTTGGACATGACTATAAAGGGATCTTCGGTTGGGTGGTTAGGAAGGCAACTTTAACTTTTGGATTGGGGTGGCTGGAAGTTTCTAGCATGGGTTGCAAATGTTGCAACACCTAGGCAAAATCCAACTATACTGGATTTTGCATGTGACACCTCAAGGACCTCATGATGAGGGCTGCATCCTTGCTGCTAGGAAGGTTCCTACCATCCTTCCCTAGCTCTTGGAGAACCCCTTCCCTCTCATGGTTCTCTTGAATTCCCAAACTCCAACTTTCTATACCTTCATGCTTGTACTTCCTCTACCATTCTAGTCATGCGGCTGCTGGACGTTTTCAAGTGGTTCTCAATCTCAAGACCATCTTTCTAAGCGATTTGAATTGGGGATGGTAGCTAAACCTAAGGCGCATAATCCTACCGAGCGGATTTGCGTGTAGTTGAGAAATGAAATCGTCGTAAGTTCTCAAAGTAACGGATCCTGAACAACATGATACACAGAGTAATTGCGTTGTTAAACATATGGTTGGTGCTAAGAGTAAGTGCGTCACTTACCCATATGGTTAGTACTAAGAGTAAGTGCGTTCCTTACTCATATAGTTAGTACTAAGAGGACGAACGTTACTTACCCATATTGTTGGTACAATGCATAAGTGCGTTACTTACGCATATGGTTGGTAATAAGAGTAGGTGCATTACTCACCTATATGGATTGTACAAAGAGTAAATGCATTCCTTATATAGCTGGTAATAAAAGAAGGTGTGTTACTTACCCATATGGATGGTACTAATTAAAATTGGGTTACTTGGACGTTTGATTGGTACTAAGAGCAAGTGCGTTACTTACCCATATGGTTGGTATCAAATGTAAATAGGTTACTTACCCATATGAATGGTACAAAGAGCAAGTGCGTTATTTACCCATATGGATGGTACAAAGGTTGTGTGCATTACTTACCCATATGGTTGGTACTAAGAGTATGGATAGTGCTAAGAGTAAGTGCGCGACTTTTTCATATGGTTGGTACTACAAGCAAGTGCGATACTTACCCATACGGTTGCTACAAAGAGAAAGTGCAATGCTTATCCATATGGATGGTACTAAGGGTAAGTGCATTTCTTTCCTAAAGAGTTGGTATTAAGAGTAATTGCGTTACTTAACTGTGTAGATGATACTACAAGTAAGCGCGTTAGTTGCCCATATAGTTGGTACTAAGATTAATTGCGTTAGTTACCCATATGGTACTAAGAGTCAGTGCGTTACTTAATTAAATAGCTGGTAACAAGAGTAAGAGCGTTACTTACCCATGAGGATGGTATCAAGAGTATGGGCGACACTTACCCATAAAAATGGTACAAACAATAAATGCGTTGCTTCTATATATGATTGGTATTAAGAGTAAGTGCGTTACTTACCGATATGGTTAGTACTAAGATTAAGTGTGTTACTTACCCATAAGGTTGGTACTAAGAGTACGTAGATTACTCACCCATATGGTTGGTTCTAAGAAAATTTGCGCTTTTTACGGATATTGAGGGTACTATGGATAAATATGTTGCTTACCCACATAGTTCGTACTAAGAGTACGATTGTAACTGATCCATATGTTTGATACTAAGTATAGGTGCGTTACTTACCTATATGGATGGTACTAAGAGTACGTGCGTTACTTACCATATCGATGATACAAAGACTAAGTGCGTTACATACCCATATGGATGGCACAAAGACTAGGTGCGTTACATACACATAAGGTTGGTACTAAGAGCAAGTGCGTTACTTCCCCATATGGTTGGTTCTTCAAGAAAGTGCATTACTTATCTATATGAATGGTACAAAGACTAAGTGCATTACTTACCCATATGGAGGGTACTATGGGTAAAGGAATAAATGTGTTACTTACCCACTAAGTGCGCCTTTTACCCATATGGAGTATATTAAGGGTAAATATGTTACTTACCCACATAGTTTGTACTAAGAGTACGTACGTAACTGACCCATATGTTTGGTACTAAGTGTAGGTGCGTAGCTACGTATATGGATGGTACTAAGAATACGTGCGTTACTTACCATATCGATGGTACAAACACTAAGTGCGTTACATACCCATATGGATGGTACAAAGACTAACTGCGTTACTTACCCATATGAAGGGTACTATGGGTAAAGGATTAAATGTGTTACTTACCCACTAAGTGCGCCTTTTACCCATATGTAGTATACTATGCGTAAATATGTTTCTTACCCACATAGTTTGTACTAAGAGTACGTGCGTAACTGACCCATATGTTTGGTACTATGTCTAGGTGCGTAAATACGTATATGGATGGTACTAAGAATACGTGCGTTACTTACCATATCGATGGTACAAAGACTAAGTGCGTTACATACCCCTATGAATGGTACAAGAATAATTGCGTTACATACTCATATGGTTGGTACTAAGAGCAAGTGCGTTACTTCCCCTTATGGTTGGTACTTCAAGAAAGTACATTATTATCCATATGAATGGTACAAAGAGTAAGTGCGTTACTTACGTATATGGAGGGTACTATGGGTAAATGAGGAAGTGTGTAACTTTCCCACTAAGTGGGTTTTTTACCCATATGGAGTGTACTATGGGTAAATGTGTTACTTACCCACATAGTTCTTACTAAACGTACGTGCGTAACTGACCCATATGTTTGGTACTATGTGTAGGTGCGTAACTACCTATATGGATGGTACTAAGAATACGTGCATTACTTACCATATAGATGGTACAAAGACTAAGTGCGTTACATACCCATATGGATGGTACAAAGACTAAGTGCGTTACATACTCATATGGTTAGTACTAAGAGCAAGTGCGTTACTTCCCCATATGGTTGGTACTTCAAGAAAGTGCATTACTTATCCATATGAATAGTACAAAGAGTATGTGCGTTACTTATCCACATAGTTTCATCCCCATATGAAGGGTACTATGGGTAAATGATGAAATGTGTTACTTACCCACTAAGTGCGTTTTTTACCCATATGGAGTGTACTATGGGTAAATGTGTTACTTACCCACATAGTTCTTACTAAACGTACGTGCGTAACTGACCCATATATTTGGTACTAGGTCTAGGTGCGTAACTACCTATATGGATAGTACTAAGAATACGTGCGTTACTCACCATATCGATGGTACAAAGACTAAGTGCGTTACATACCCATATGGATGGTACAAAGACTAAGTCCGTTACATAGTCATATGGTTGGTACTAAGAGCAAGTGCGTTACTTTCCCATATGGTTGGTTCTTCAAGAAAGTGCATTACTTATCCATATGAATGGTACAAAGAGTATGTGCGTTACTTACCCACATAGTTACATCCCCACCTCAAGGGTACTATAGGTAAATGAGGAAATGTATTACTTACCCACTGAGTGCGTTTTTTACCCATATGGAGTGTACTATGGGTAAATGTGTTACTTACCCACATAGTTCTTACTAAACGTACGTGCGTAACTAACCCATATATTTGGTACTATGTCTAGGTGCGTAACTACCTATATGGATAGTACTAAGAATAGGTGCGTTACTCACCATATCGATGGTACAAAGACTAAGTGCGTTACATACCCATATAGATGGTACAAAGACTAAGTGCGTTACATACTCATATGGTTGGTACTAAGAGCAAGTGCGTTTCTTTCCCATATGGTTGGTTCTTCAAGAAAGTGCATTACTTATCCATATGAATGGTAAAAAGACTAAGTGCGTTACTTACCCATATGGAGGGTACTATGGGTAAAGGAATAAATGTGTTACTTACCCACTAAGTGCACTTTTTATCCATATGGAATATACTATGGGTAAATATGTTACTTACCTACATAGTTCGTACTAAAAGTACGTGCGTAACCGACCCATATGTTTGGTAGTATGTGTAGGTGCATAACTACGTATATGGATGGTACTAAGAATACGTGCGTGACTTACCATATCGATCTTACAAAGTCTATGTGCGTTACATCTCATATGGCTGGTACTACAAGCATGTGCGTTACTTCCCCATATGGTTGGTACTTCAAGAAAGTACATTACTTATCCATATAAATGGTACAAAGAGTAAGTGCGTTACTTACCCATATGGATGTCACAAAGAGTAACTGCAATACTTAACCATATGGTTTGTACTAAGCGTACGTACGATACGTATCCAGCACTTAGAAAATGCGCGTTGCTTATTCATATGGATGGTACGAAAGGTAAGTGTGTTACTTACCTATATAGTTCGTACAAAGAATAAGTGTGAAACTTACCCATATGGTTTGTGCTAAGAGTAGGTGTTTTACCTACCTACATGGATGGTACTAAGAGTAAGTGCGTTACTTACCATATGGATGGTACAAAGACTAAGTGCGTTATTTACGTATATGTATGGCACAAAGAGTAGGTGCGTTAATTACCCATATGGATGGTACTAAGACGGTGCGTTACTTACCCATTTGGATTTTAGAAAGATTATATGTGTTTGTTATTCATATGGAAGGTACCAAGGGTAAGTGCGTTACTTATCCATATGGTTGGTAATAAGAAGAAGTGTGTTACTTACTCATATAGATGGTACTAAGGGTAAGTGAGTTAGTTACCTATTTGTTCGTAGCAAGAGTAAGTGCGTTAGTTATATATGAAGGTTACAAAGAGTAGATGCGTTACTTACCCATGTGGCTGGTACTCAGAGTAAGTGCATTACTTACTCATATGGATGGTATTAATGGTTAGTCTGTTACTTTTCCATATGGTTGGTATCAAGATTAAGTGTGTTACAAATCCATGTGGTTGGTACAAAGAGTAAGTATGTTACTTACCCATATGGATGGTTTAAAGAATAAGTGCGTTCCTTTTTCGATTGTTGGTACAAAAAGAAAGTGCGTTACTTACCGATATGGTTGGTACTAAGAATAGGTACGTTACTTACTCATGTGGTTTGTACAAAGAGTGAGTGCGTAACTTACCCATATGGTTGGTACCAAAAATGTGTGCGTTACTTACCCATATGGTTGGTACTAAGAGTAAATGAGTTACTTACTCATATGGTTGGTTCTAAGAGTAAGTCCATTGCTTACCCATATGGATGGTACACAGAATAATTGCGTTGTTACACATATGGTTGGTGCTAAGAATAAGTGCGTCACGTACCCATATGTTAGTACTAAGAGTAAGTGTGTTCCTTACACATATAGTTAGTACCAAGAGTACGAATGTTACTTACCCATTTTGCTGGTACGATGTGTAAGTGCGTTATTTAGGCATATGGTTGGTACTAAGTGCAGGTGCATTAGTTACCTATATGGATTGTACAAAGAGTAAATGCGTTCCTTATATAGCTGGTAATAAGAGAAACTGTATTACTTATCCATATAGATGGTACTAATTAAAAGTGGGTTACTTGGACATATGATTGGTACTAAGAGCAAGTGCGCTACTTACCCATATGGTTGGTATCAAAAGTAAGTGGGTTACTTACCCATATCAAAGGTACAAAGAGTAAGTTCGTTAATTATCTATATGGCTGGTACTTATGCTAAGTGCGTTACTTACCCATATGGATGGTACTAATTGTAAGTGAGTAACTTAGACATATGATTGGTACTAAAAGCAAGTGCGTTACTTAACCATATGTATGGATGGTACTAATTGTAAGTGAGTAACTTAGACATATGATTGGTACTAAAAGCAAGTGCGTTACTTAACCATATGTATGGGGTTAGTGCGTTACTTACTCATATGGTTGGTACTAAGAGCAAGTGCGTTACTTACCCATATGGTTGGTACTAAGAGTTCGTACGTTACTCACCCATATGGTTGGCACTAAGAATAGGTGATTTACTTGTTCTTAAAGTTGGTACCGAGAGCAAGTGTATTACTTACCCATATTGATGTTACAAAGAGTAGGTGCGTTCCTTATATAGTTGGTACTAAGATAACATGTGTTACTTATCTATATGAATGGTACTATTTGTAAGTGGGTTACTTAGTCTTATGATTGGTACTAAGAGCAAGTGCGTTATTTAGTCATATGGTTGGTACTAAGATGAAGTATGTTACTTACCCATATGGATGGTACTAATTGTAAGTCCACCTTTCACATATCCAGCAACAGCGTATCGTAGAAAATGACCTCGACCGACGTAACCACCTTGTTGTCGGCCAAGTCATGTACCTCCCAGCCCTTGCTCTCCGGCGACACACCGAGGTGAAGCCCCCACCTGAAAGAACAAGGACAACCCTAAGGAGGATGGCCGCGGGGGTCAAGGGGAGGTGTGCTTCTACTGCAAGAAGCGCAGACATCGTTGGCGGAAGTGCTACCAACGACCCAAGGATTGGACCCCGTCTTCATCAAGCAACCAGCATTGTGGCAAGAGGAGTGGGGGAGTCATGGGAGCTAGTGGAGAGGAGAAGTATGAGGAGAAAGATGGCAAATCTGAGTAGCGGAAGGCCAGGTTCTTCTTCTTTGTGAACGAAGGCGCAACCGACCCCGCTATGGCTGCTAAGGTTCTCCTACAACCCCTCACCCATTGGGTGATTGACTCGGGAAGCTCCTGGCATATGACTCCTCGTGCGGATCTACTTGATGAGATTGAGCCCGCACCCATCTCTATAGTCACATCCACAACGGGTGCTAGGGCCAAGGTCATGGGCATGGGGTGCGCCAAAATCATGGGAGCAGATGGAGAGCTCATGGGGCTGAAGAACATGCTGTGGGTGCCAGACTTGTGCAGGAATCTGATTTCTACTAGCCGATTGGGAGATGCGGGTGTGAACACCGAGACGATTGGCTTGGAGCGCTATCATGCCTACAATGACGAGCGCCTCATTTGGGACCTTCAGCGGAAGGGAGATGTCCACAAGCGCATGTGGCAGATCGTGTTCGGTGCAAATTCACATTGCACGACATCCTGCCATCTGTTTGTACGAGTATGCGTGTGCGAATGTATTTGGGTGTGAATGGAATGTTCGTGTGTTTGATTGCTTTCGCAATTTTCGCTTGATGCATTTGCAGGTACTCGCCCAATGTGCGCTTCGGCACAACATTGTATGCGCTATGAACAGTGCAAGCAGAAAGGACGAGCTCGCAAAGGAACCCAAGATAGAAGCTTTGCAGTTCGGTTGAATTGAATGCGCAGATTCAGTTATATCCAACTCGAAATTGTACTGTTTTGTTTGGTTGACTATAGTGTAGCAGGTCAGGCCCTATAGGGGTACAATTTAGGTGAAAGTTGGATGTTGTTTGTCCGTATCTGCGTGCTACAGGGCCAGGGGAAACCAGCGGAACCAGCATTTGGCTGGTTGAGCAAAGACAAAACAGGTTCTGTTTTTAGGACCTGAACCTGGTTGTTGTTTTCCCAGGTTGGAAAAACAGAACCAGAGGTTATTTACCAACCTACCACATGTTGTTTTGTCCAGCCAGGTTGGTTCTGTTGCTTGGAATTATTTGGGATCATCCCTGGTGGTTCTCATGTTGATTCCCAAGGTCCTTGCTAGCTAGAACTATATATTCCTTCTCTGTTGGTACCTGACATAGTGAAATTGATTTAAGCGAATTCCTTCCTTGCTGGAATTTCGTTCCTACACGGTGCGACGGCAGAATGCTACCGAGTCAATGCTAGCACGCTAGCACTATGACGCTAGGCAAACGCTGTCCGAGCCATAACTCTGCAACGGCAGAAGTTTTCGCGAGGTAACTTGGCTCTTTTGAAAGCTCCTAGCGTGAGCTTCGATATAATGAGTTCTCAGCTTAATCTGATCGACGGTCTGCACGACACTCTGCGTGACATTCAAGGTACTCTTGCTGTTTGGACTAAGTCCCTTTTGATCCCTCTCCTTACAAACTCGGACTGGAGGATAGGGGCTGGTCTTGTGCCAGGCACCCATGGACACGTGGAGGTGACCCCAAGGAGAGGTTTTAAGTTGGATAACATCTTAATAGCCTGAGTTTTTTAGGCCCTTAAAATTTCTGGCCTGAAGCTGTTTGCCATATCATCATGGTCAAGAACAGGGTCTTGACGCATGTTGGTGACAAGCACTCTGTGTAGTACGGGTGTTGGCATGGGAAGAAGCCATCCATTGACATGCTGCGGGTGTGGGGCTGCATGGGGCTTGTGATGGTGCCTAAGGAAAAGAGGCACAAGCTGGAAGTTGCTGGTGTGTGGGCTGTCCATCTTGGGATGGCTCTTGACTCAAAGGGGTGGCTGACGTCGGACCCCAAGAGCAAGAAGACGCTGGTCAGCTGTGACGTCAAGTTTGTGGAGGACGTCATATACAAGGACTGGCAGCAGCAGGTGCAGATTGGCTTGCGTCTGCAGGAGATTGAGTGGTCTGCAGTGGAGGAGGTTCAGCTGCACTTTGATGATCTCCCTGGGTCAGAGCTGACCAGTGACCACAATGGCGGTGGTGAGCAGCAAGGTGCTGGTCCTACTATGGAGGAGGGGTTGGAGGATGAGTCGGCACTTTTGGACTCACCATCTCAACCCGAGCCTGCTGCAACCACCAAGGTCACCTAGAGGAGTGTGCAGTAAGGAGCTTCACCACGTGGGCAGCAGATTGCAACCCGCGAGAGGAGAGTGGCAGCGCAACCTTCAAGGCTGAAGTATAGCCGTTTGGGAGGACCCAAGCAAGGTGCTATGGCTGTTCAGGCAGATGACGGTGATGATGAGTGGAGGCTTCAAGACGTCCCAAGCGGATCACAGTTTGTTTCTGCTTGGAGAGGGGGAGCAGCTGCTCTTGCTGCTGGTGTATGTCGACGACATACTGCTGTTCTCACCTTCCATGGAGCAGATTGAGAAGACACAGAAGCTGGTGATGGACAACTTCAAGTGCAAGATGCTGGGGGATGTCCACTACTACTTGGGGCTACAGATTGAGAGGGATGTTGAGAGGAGGTGGCTGAAGATGCATCAGTCACACTACCTCGCGTGCCACAGGTCGGGAGTGGACTTCGTTGCAAAAGAGATCGACCGTAGAGCCACCACCTCGTTCGACTTTGACGACGTCTTTGTCGAGCATGGGCAAAGGTCGGTGTAGAGGACTCGGCCAGTGTTGCGTGCTCGACCGAGTACTTCACATGCACTTGACTCAAGCAGCATCTCGTCGCCATCGTTCTGCAGTTTCACGCTGCTGTCCTTCAGCTGGCGAGCTGACAGCAAGTTCGCCAGTACGCTCGGGACATAGTGCACGTCAGGGACGAGGACCTGCTTCCCAGCTTCCCCTTAGAAAGCGACGGTGCTGCAACCCTCGACGACCTGCAGAGCCCCGTTGAAGCCACGCACATGCTTCACTTTGCCGCTCGGCTCCATGTCTACGAAGGCCTCCTTCGTCCTCTTGAGGTGGTGCGAGCAGCCGCTGTCGAGCGGCACCACCATCAGATTTGCTTGCACGGCGGCCGCGACCGCCTTAAATTCCTCCTCGGCTTCCGGCGCCTGTGAAAGTGTCGACTCCACAACGCCGACCATCGAGCACGACGCCTCCCCGTCGTCTCGGCCCTTGCTGCTGGAGGAGTCGACGTCTTCTTCAACGTCTGCTTCTCCTTGCGCAGCTTGTCATCCTGACTTCGACGATCGTTGGCCGAACTCTTGCGGCTTCCTTTGCGGTCGTCGTCGTCGGAGTTGTCGCGTTCGGGACACTCGAGGTGGTCGGGGTCGCCGCAGATTTAGCACTCCCGCTGTCGACCACCTCTGTCCAAGCCGACTTCTTCTCATCAACGTCCTTTGTCGACCTCCCACCTCTGCTACCACCTCCGCCCGGCTTCCCGCGTGCCCCTGTTGACGACTCTGCTTTGTAGGGGCGGTGTAGTTCACCTGCAGAAAGAGCTCCATGGGCCGCTCTGCCTCCTGCATCGCCTCATCCTTGAAGATGTGGCTGGTGAGGGTGTCGTCGTCGAGCGACTCCCGCATGCCGAACATAACCAGCATCTGGCGCATCAAGTTGTAGCCGCTAGGGAGGCCCTTGACAACATGTATGACGTACTACGCCGTCGAGTAGTCCACGCGGGCCACCTTTATGTCGGCCAGGATCCATCGAGCTCGGTTGCAGTAGTCCGTCGCCGCCTCCTACTCGCCCATCCTGAGGTGGGTCAGCTGCTCCTCCAGTTGCTCGATGTACAGGTCGTCCGTCGCCTGGTTGGTTGACAGGATGAACTGCCATGCTTGGTGGCCTGCATCCAGTCAAATTCACCATGGTTTCAGCACAATCTGCACCATCTGCGAGCAACACCTCGAGATGACCATGAAGGTCAGCAGGTGAACCGCGTTGAATTCCGCCCGCAGCTCGACCTCATTCTCATTTGGCGTCAGCACGGCACCGTCGACAAAGCCCTTCAGCCCGGCGATCTCCAGCTGAGGCTTGATGGACTCCTACCATGTGATGAGATCCCGTCCACCTTGCAACGGCGTAGGCACGACGATCTTGTCTGGCGAGAACTTGAAGTAGCCGTGCGCCGGTGCGCTCTTGCCCGCCGTCACATAGGTCATCGACGTCGGCCTCCCACTGCTTCATTGGGGACGTCGTCCGTCGACGTCGCCGCGCGAGCTGCCTGGGGCTGCCATCGACCGCTGCACTCCCATCTGGTTCCCGCCAACATCGCTGTCAGCGGCCCTGATAACTCCTCTCTTCCACATGTCCTCGCTGCCGCCCACAAGGTCACTCCTGTTGACCACCTCGTCGACGCCGCCTTCGTTTCGCACCGGTCGAGGAGAAGCAGGTCGAGAAGGGTGTTACGTCGCCCACTGTGCATGGATGCCCAGACAGACCACCTCTAGGGGGAGCACCGGCCCAAACTCGCCAGATTCATAGCGTCTCTTCGCATCAACCAACCGTGCCTCCAAGGTGTCCTCTATAGTGCTGGCTGCTGCCACGATAGGCGTCATGGTCTGTACGGGCTGCTGGCTTACGAACTGCCTAGGTAAGTGACAGTACGGCTACTAGTCTGAAGGTTCCTTGCGGGGCCATCCACGATCACCGCAACATGCGGAGATTCACTATACAACGGTCAGGAGCTAGACTACGAGGTTGGCACAGGTTGTGAGTGTGATAGCTTTGACTGCGTTCTCTAGCACTTGCACATTCACGGGAAGAATTGGCAAGAGTTTCACTAGCAAAGTTGGGATCACAGAAATGAATGAACAAGCAATGCAAGAATGACCACATAAGAGCCTAGAAACCTAGCAGACAAGCTGCTCGACAGCCACCGCAGCAAGGTCGACATTCTGCCAGCGTTGCGTAGAGACACCGCGCCAGCGTTGCAGAGAGGTGACCTGCCAACTAAGCAAGTCAGCGGTCTGCCAACACTGCAGAAGAGTGGTGTGCTAGTGTTGCATCCGCACCTGACAATAGCGCAGGTTCTCACCTACTTTGCACGTGCGCGGCAACAGTCGAGCACGTTTTCTACCGTCACGCAGGTGCCAGGCCGGCCACGTACGGACAGTTGCACCAGAAACTCCACGTCGACCTCCAGATACCAGCCCGAGTTCGCCTTTGCCATCGCAGCCTCGATGACGTTCGCGTGCCTCCGCAGAACCTCGTCGAAGAGGTTTTTTGGTGTAAGGGCCTAATAAACCCAGGTTATTAAGACTTCATCTAACTTAAACCTCTCCTCGGGGTAACTTCCAAGGGTCCTTGGGTGCCTAGTCCAAGACCAGCCCCTATCCTTGGGCCCAAGTTTGTAGAGAGAGGAGTCAAGAATGACTTAGCCGAAATAACGAGACTACCTTGTACATTGCGCAGCGTATCGTGCACATCGTCGATCGGATTAAGCTGAGAATTTCCTATATCAAAGCTCGCTCCAGGAACTTTAAAATAAGCCAAGTTGCCTCGCGAAAAGTTCTGCCATTACGGAGTTATGGCTCGAGCGTTGGCCTAGCGTTGTAGTGCTAGCGTACTAGCGTTCACTCGGTAGCATTCCGCCATCGCACCGCGTAGAAACGAAATTCCAGCAAGGAAGGAATTCGCTTGAATGAAATTGACTATATCCACGTGCAAACAGAGAAGGAATAAATAGTTATAGCTAGCAAGGACATTGGGAATCAACCTGAGAACAACCAGGGATGATCCCAAATAATTCCAAGCAGCAGAACCATATTGGCTTGACCAAACAGCAGGTGGTAGGTTGGTAAACAACCTCTGGTTCTGTTTTTCCAACCTGGGAAAACAACAACCAGGTTCAGGTCCTAAAAACAGAACCTGTTTTGTCCTTGCCGAACCAGCTAAATTCTGGTTCTGCTTGTTACCCTTGGCCCTGTAGCATGCAGATACAGACAAACAACATCGAAACTTCACCCAATTGTACCCCTATAGTGCCTTCCCTGATACAATCTAGTTTACCAATCAAAACAGTACAATTTCGAATTGGATAAAGCTGAAGCTGCGCATTCAACCGAACCGCAAACCTTTCATCTTGGGTTCCTTTGCGAGCTCATCCTTTCTGCTTACACTGTTCATAGCGCGTACAATGTTGTGCCGAAGTGCACATTGTGCGACTACCTGCGAATGCATCAAGAAAAAATTGCAAAAGCAAACAAGCACACAAACACACCATTCATACGCAAATGCATTCGCACATGCATACTCGTACAAGCAGACGGCTTGGTGTCGTGCAAAGTGAATCTGCATCCAACAGGCAAAACTTACCTATATAGATGGTACAAAAAAAAATGCGTTACCTTTTCATATTGTTGGTACTAAGAGGGAGTGCGTTGCTTACCTATATTGTTGCTACTAAGAGTACGTGCGTAACTTACCCATATGATTGGTACTACGAGAAAGTGCATTTTTTTACCCATATGGACGGTACTAAGGGTAAGTGTGTTATTTACCCAGACGCTGTCCTAGCCATAACTCCGTAATGGCAGAACTTTTCGCAATGGCGGTATGCGACCGACTCAACGCTAGTACACAAGCATCACGACGCTAGGGACACGCTGTCCAATTCGTAGCTCTGGAATGGCAGAGCTTTTCGCGAGGCATCTTGGCATTTTTGAAAGCTCTCAGAGTAATCTTCGACATAGCAAATTCTCGGGTTAATCCGATCAACGGTCTGCATGGCACGTTGCGTGACATGTATTATTTAGCCATATGGTACTAAAAGAATGTGTGCTACATACCCATTTGGTTGGCACCAAGAGTAGGTGCATTACTTACCTATATGGTTAGCACTAGGAGTACGTGTGTCTTTTAACCATATGGATGGTACAAAGAGTAGGTGCGTTACTTAATCATATAGTTTGTACTAAGAGCAAGTTCGGAAGTTACCCATATGGTTGGTGCTAAGGAATAAGTGAGTAACTTACCCTTATGGCTGGTATGAAGATTAAGAGTGCTACTTATCCATATATGTCTTACAAAGAGTAAGTGCGTTACTTACACACACAGATGGTACTAAAGGTAAGTGCGTTACTTACCCTTATGGATGGTACAAAGAGTAAGGGCGTTACTTACCAATATGGATGGTACAAAGAATAAGTGCGTTACCCATTCATATGGTTTGTACGAAGAATAAGTGAGTTTCTTACCAATACGGATGGTACAAAGAGAGAGTGCGCCTAGTTAACCATATAGATATTACACGGAGAAAGTGCGTTACCTACCCAAATGGTTGGAACCGAAAGTAAGGGCGTTACTAACCCATATTGTTGGTACTACGAGTAAACGCGTTATAGTTACTTACTCATGTGGTTGGTATGAAATGCAAGTGCGTTGCTTACTCATATGATTGGTACTAATAGTAAGTGCGTTACGTACCTATATGGTTGGTACAAAGACTACGTGCGTTACTTAATAATATGGATAGTACAAAGAGTAGGTGCATTACTTATACATAGGGTTAATATTAATAGCAAGTGCGTTACTTGCCCATATGGTTGGTACCAAGAGTAAGTACGTTACTTACCTATATGGTTGGCACTACGAGTACGTGCGTTACTGTACCATATGGATGGTACAAAGAGTAGGTGCATTATTTACTCATATGGTTGGTACTAAACGCAACTGCGTTACTTACCCATAATCTTAAGAGCTAAAACAAAGTGCGATACTTACCTATATGGATGGTATTAAGAATAAGTGCGTTACTTACTTTTATGGTTGGTACTATGAGAATGTGGACTACTTACCCATATGGTTGGTACTAATAGTAAGTGCGTTAATTACCTATATGGTTAGTACCAAGAGTACATGCATTATTTATCATATGGATAGTAAAAAGAGTAAGGGCGTTATTTACCCATATGGATGGTACTAAGGTTAAGTGCGGTACTTATCCAAATGGTTGGTACCAAGAGTAAGTGTGTTTATTACCCGTATGGTTGGTAGTTAGAGCAAGTTTGTTACTTGTTCATATGGTTGGTACTAAGAGCAAGTGCTTTATTTACCCCCAAGGATGGTACAAAGAGAAAGAGCGTTTCTGCAAAGATTTACTCTACAACGGTAAGATCTAGACTACGAGGGAAGTCACGGTTGTGTTAGTGATCGCAGCGGTCCTTAGTGTTCTCTAGCACTTGTGCGTTCACAGGGCAAAACTGCAGGAGTTTGAAGCAAATGCTGAGAACAATGGGTGGAAACGGCAAAGCAACACTGACTACATCAGATGCAAGGTTGCCTAGCACACAGGCAGGTCGACCGCCAGCGCAGCAAAGTTGGTGACCTGCCAGCACTGCAAAGTCGACCGCACTCCTGCAGGGCAATGTGGCGATTTGCCAACGTAGCTAGTTGGCGGCTTGCGAACGCTGCAGCAAGGCAGCCGTCCAGCATTGCATCCGTACGTCACAGCAGCGCACATGCATGCACCTACTTCGCAGATGCTTGCAGACGGTAGGTGCGTCATACACCGTCCTCTGCACGGCACAGGTGCCAAGTCAGCCATGTGCCATCGACTGCTCCTGATGAGCCACGTCGACATCTAGATACCACTCCGAGGTTGGCTTCTCCAGAACCTCCTGGCCGACGGTCGCGCGCCCCACAGAACCTCATCGCACGGTAACTTGGTTGACCGGGAAACCACAAAGTCGGCGTCCACTTGCGTGGTAGAAGTCAACCAACTGCTATACATGCTCATCGACCACCTTGGTCGACAGCCATCCGCTGACTTCACCAAGTCGGCCACTCCAGGTCGGCGCCCACAAGTCAGCGGGCCCCCCTCCCCCCCCCCCCACCGTGCGGGTCAACCAACTCCGTCGACCTGTTCGCCTAAGTCGGCGTCGCCTACTGCGGATGGTCGGCTGCACCTCTTGCACACCAGATCACGAAGTCGGCTCCGCCCAAGCGAGGACGGGGCCAACTCCCATGAACACTCCCTTGCCGCGTTCACATTTGGGCACCCCACACACTAGGGCTGCCCAGAACCTTGTTGGGTGCAAATTTACATTGCACGACATCCTGCCATCTGTTTGTATGAGTATGTGTGTGCGAATGCATTTGCGTGTGAATAATGTGTTCGTGTGTTTGTTTGTTTTTGCAATTTTTTCTTGAAGCATTTGCAGGTACTCGCGCATTGTGCGCTTCGACACATCATTGTACGCACTATGAACAGTGCAAGCAGAAAGGACGAGCTCGCTAAGGAACCCAAGATGAAAGCTTTGCAACTCGGTTGATTTGAATATGCAGATTCAGTTTTATCCAACTTCGAATTGTACTGTTTCGTTTGGTTAACTATAATGTAGCAGGGCCGGCACTATAGGGGTACAATTTAGGTGAAGGTTGGATGTTGTTTGTTACGCAGCTGTTCTACGGAAGCAACGTTGGCATGCAGTCGACTTGCAGTGTTGGCGGGCCGCAACTTTGTACTGCTGGAGCGCGGTCAACCAAGTCGTCCTGGAACGTGGTCGACCATGCTGCGCTGGCAGTCGTTCTGCTTGCATGCTAACTCTGATGTAGTCTGTCTTGCCAACTTTGTTGCAATCACTCTGAGCTATTGTTGTCAACCTTTGCTAGTGGAACTCTTGCAAAATCTCCCCGTGAATGTGCAAGTAGAGAACACACAAGCAAAAGACTAAGGAACGAACGCAGAGTTCACCCTCACACCCGTGCCTAGCCCATAGTCTATCTCCTGTTGATTAAGTTATCGCCGCATGGTGCGGTGAGCGTGGAGGCACCGCAATGATACCTTCGGTATAGCGGACTTTTGGACTTACCTATTGTGTTCGTAGCCCAGCAAGTGTGCGATAGTCACCATGGTAGGCGCCGTTGGTGATGCAGGGGTGGTAGACATCCTGGAGGCACGGCTGGAGGATGCGAGGATACGCCATGGGGCCCGCGAGTACGGGGAGACACTCCCCTAGGCAATCGTCGAGGCTGGTATCCGTGCTATGTGAGCGTTGGAGCACCCTTCTCGACCAGCTTCTCCTCGACCGGTGAACACAGCAGGCGGCGTCGACATGGGCGTCAACGCCAGTGGTGACCAGGTCGGCAGCAGTGCGGGAGGCACGTCGAGGCAGAGAGGAGTCATCCACGCCGATGAAGTCGGCGGCGTTCAGGCGTGAGGGCAGAAGTCGTCGGTGGCTGCAGGGTCCTCGTAGTGCAACGTCGGGGGTCGACGAAGCAGATTGACGCCGTCGTCGGCGACTCACGTGACAGCAGGTGGGATAGCGCCGAGCTACGGCTACTTCAAGTTCACGCCGGACATAATCTCGGTCACCCCCCTGCTGGTCAGTCGTCCCGACATCCTCACATGGAAGGAGGCGATCGAGCCCCAGCTAGAGATGGCCGGGCTGATATGCTTCGCGGACGGCACCATGGCGACGCCACCGGTAAGCAACCCCGAGCTACGAGCAGAATTCCGCATCGTGTAGCTGTTGACCTTCACGGTCATCTTGCGGTGCTGCTCGCCGAGCGTGCAGATCGCCCTAAAACCGTGGAAGGACTACCTAGATGGCGGCAACCAGGCGTGGCACTTTATCGAATCAACGTACCAGGTCACCGACGACCTGTACATCGGCCAGCTCGAGGAGCCGATGACGCATCTACGGATTGTTGGTGCAACCCTACGAACTGCATTCGGCTTGTTGTCCGTCTGCGTGCATGCGTGTGTGCATGGAATGGTATGAGCGCATGATATAATATATATTTCATGCTTATGATAGTGTATGAATGATGAGGCATGATTTTGAATGTGTGCCGAGTCAATAGCGAGTCATTGCTAGTCACGTGTCAAGTCGTCGTTTGCGTATCATGTGCGGTTTTCTATTTTGTCGTGTGTGGAACGTTCGGCGTGTCGCAGGTGTGCGCAGCAGACTTCCAAGAACTCAAGGAAGAATTTATTTTGAAGAACCAGAGCCATCGTTTCAAGATTCGGGTGATTTCGAAGCTCTCCAAAAAAAAGGTAAACTTCAAGATAGTGAGAATAGATACATTACAATGAGTAGTGTAACATTTCTCTTGGTGTAGACCCTTTTGGAGGGTAGTTTCGAGACCCTTCATGGTTGGAGACAGTGTGGCACTGTTCCACATCACTTTACCTCGGCTCTTGGGGTTTGTAGGAGCTGGGACTCATTCCCAACTCGTAACTCTTCCTAATTTGTGTTCCAAGACTATAGTGGCTGCCATAGTGCCGTTCGTTCAAACCAACGTTGTGTCCTCAATTCTTAATGAAATCCTGCAATATAAAATGCCTAGTGTAACCGACGTCAAGAGGCTCCAGATCCAATTTTAATCAAGTCATTTGCAGCTGTGAGCAGAATGCTATCAATGTGTGAAACCGCTGTGCAGAAATCCGTCTGTGCACTCTATCTTTCGTTTTAGGCACATTCAAGCCTATTGTGACAATAAAAAAGTGGTATCAGAGCCCCTTGGAGCAATTTCGACAATGGCTGGACCTGATGAAAGGGGTGGCAGA
This sequence comes from Closterium sp. Naga37s-1, assembly GCA_947471745.1. Taxonomy (NCBI): domain Eukaryota; kingdom Viridiplantae; phylum Streptophyta; class Zygnematophyceae; order Desmidiales; family Closteriaceae; genus Closterium; species Closterium sp. Naga37s-1. The sequence continues at coordinate 1,836,480 of CANJKZ010000195.1, read as the reverse complement.
GGTGCTGGTGGCAGTGGAGAATCCCAAGCTCAAGGCCAACCTCGTGATTCAGCCATGGCGCCCGTGCATCCAAGTCTTGGCCCACCTAGAGATAAGCCTAGGGTGTTTGGGCTTGACAAGTTCAACGGTGACAACTTCGCTGAATGGTCCTTCCAGATGGAGAACATATTTGACCACTATGACCCGCTGTGCAGAAATCCGACAGTGCACTCTATCTTTCGTTTTAGGCACATTCAAGCCTATTGTGACAATACTACGGATGGGCGACCAGGAGAATGCGACTGACTACTACAACCGGGCTCGGCGAGTTCTCGCCACCGTGAGGATGTCCGGTGTGCAGTACTCGACGGTGTCGCACGTCACGCACGTCCTAAAGGGGCTTCGGAGCAGCTACAACTTGATGAAGCGGATGTCGGTGGTGCCGAGCACGCGGGCGAAGCTCAACAAGGACTCCCTGACCTCGTACATTCTCAGGGACGAGGCGATGCAGGAGGCCGAGCGGTCCATGGAGCTCCTGCTGCAGGTGAACTACGCCGCCCCGACGAAGCAAGGTGGTCGATCGGGACAGCGCGGGCACTCTGGCGGCAGTGGAAGCGGTGGTAGGAGGCCGGCCAAGGACGCCGACAAGGGCAGGTCGGCCAGAGACGGCGGTCGAGGAGGAAGAAGTCGACGTCGGGAGCGCTGGCTGTACCATAGCCCCGACCACCTCTCCATCGAGTGCCTCGATCGCAGTGACTCCGACGACGATGACACCAACGGAGGCCGAGGGAGATCGGCCGGGCGTTGTCCTCGTCATGAGAGTAAGCCACGCAAGGAGAAGCAGTCAACCAAGTCGTCGACCTCGGCGAAGGACGCCGACTCCTCCTCTGGTGGCAAAGGGCGAGACGACAAAGAGGCGTCGTGCTCGCTGGTCGGCATCGTGGAGCCAACCGTCTCGCTGGCGCCGGAGGCAGGCGAGGACTTTCAGGCGGTGGTGGCAGCCGTGCAGGCAAACTCAGCAGTGGTTCTGCTCGACAGCGGCTACTCGCACTATCTGATGGGGACGAAAGAGGCCTTCGTCGACTTCAAGAACGTGCGCGGCTTCAATCGGGCACTGCAAGACCTCCAGGGCCGAGGCACAGTCGCCTTGCAAGGGGAGGCTGGGAAGCACGTGCTGATCCCCGATGTCCTCTATGTTCCGGGCGTGCAAGCGAACCTTCTATCTGCCGGACAGCTAAAGGAGAATGGCGTATAGCTGCAGGAGGACATAGATGGGATTCTCCTTGTTTCCGCAGCGGAAGACGTGTTTTGTCGGGCGACGTATACCGGCCGGGTCCTCTGCACCGACCTACGTCCCTACTCGGCGACGTCCTTGACAAATGTGGTAGCTCTGCGGGTGATCGTCTCGGCGACGCAGTCCACGCCGGACCGGCTGCATGCGAGGCTCACGCAGGTCGGCATGGACACCATCCGGAGCTCGGCGAAGCACGAAGTCGCCACTGGGCTGGACCTCAAGTCGGTGTCTAGCGTCGACTCACCGTGCGTTCCGTGCGTCGGCGGAAAGCTGACAACTTCGCTGAATGGTCCTTCAAGATGGAGAACATATTTGACCACTATGACCTGCTGGAGGTGATGGAAGGAACGGAGAAGCGCCCCGAGAACGACCCGGAGAAGAGCCCGTGGGTGCGGAAGAGCGCACAAGGCTATCTCCTACTTGGGCAAGCGTTGGGGAGCAGCCAAATCCGTCACACCAAGCCATTCCAGCGTGAACCAGAGAAGGGACCAAAGGCATGGGCTGCTCTCAAGGGTGTACATGCTCCTGCAACAGCGGTGGTACCGGTGGTGTTGGAACGGCAAATGGCGGCGCTATGAATTGAAGAAGACGAAGCGGTTGAAGAAGGGGTGCAAAAATTCTTCGACTTATTGACGCGGCTTGAGGGAGCTGATTTGAACTATAGTGAGCTCCAAAAGAAGACCAAGTTGCTGGCCTTACTCCCAGAGTCATGGTCCTCGCTCATCATCAACCTCAATCGTGACTTGCCCCGCCTCTCGCTTGAAGACGTGAAGCGAGCGATCCTTCAAGAGGACTTCCACCGCCGTGAGTTGGCGAGTGCGGATGGCGCCAGGGCAGCAAGCATCGGCCGAGGGTATGGCCGTGGAAGGGGCAGAGGTTGAGGGGGAGGCAGATTTGACAGCAACAACTTCAATGGAGGCCGCGGGAGCTGCGGATACGGCAGCGACAACAAGGGCTACGGACGTGGTCGCGGCCGATTCGACAGCGAGTGCCACTATTGTCACAAGAACGGACATATGTAGCGCGATTGCTTTAAGCTCCCTGAAGGATCGACCCTTGCTCTAGGCCAAGAGGGTAGAGGAGCAGGAGGAGGGAGAGGAAGAGGCCGTGGAGGTGGTGGCGGTCACGGAGGTGGAGCTGCAAACATGAAGAGTGGAGATAACGACAACGACTTGAGCGGCGATTTGTTCCCCGGTCAATTCTTCTTCGTCTCAACACAATCATTGGCTGCACCAGAGAATGTGGAAGGCTATGAGGAGCCTGCAGCTGTGGGAAAGGTGACCCTACACTCTCTGGACTATCGGGTGATCGATAGCGGCACTACCTATAGCATGATCCCTCGTGCGCACTTGCTCACCGAACATGAACCGTCACCGGTCAAGCATGTTGTTTGTGTAAAGGGCCTAATAAACTCAGGCTATTAAGACGTTATCAAACTTAAAACCTCTCCTCGGGGTCACCTCCAAGGGTCCCTGGGTGCTTGGTACAAGACCAGCCCCTATCCTCGGGTCCGAGTTTGTAGAGAGAGGGATCAAGAGGGACTTAGTCAAAACAGCAAGAGTACCTTGAACGTGGCGCAGCGTGCAGTGCAGACCGTCGATCGGATTAAGCTGAGAACTCGCTATATCGAAGCTCACCCTAAGAGCTTTCGAAAGAGCCAAGTTGCCTCGCGAAAAGTTCTGCCATTGCAGAGTTACGAAATGGACAGCGTTGGCCTAGCATTGAAGTGCTAGCGTACTAGCGTTGACTCGGTAGCATTCTGCCCTCGAACCGCGTGGATACGAAATTCCAGCAAGGAAGGAATTCGCTTGAATCAATTTGAATATATTCAGGTACAAACAGAGAAAGAATATATAGTTCTATCTAGCAAGGACCTTGGGAATCAACCTGGGAACAACCAGGGATGATCCCAAATAATTCCAAGCAACAGAACCAACCTGGCTGGACAAAACAGCAGGTGGTAGGTTGGTAAACAACCTCTGGTTCTGTTTTTCCAACCTGGGAAAACAACAACCAGGTTCAGGTCCTAAAAACAGAACCTGTTTTGTCTTTGCCCAACCAGCCAAATGCTAGTTCCGCTGGTTTCCCCTGGCCCTGTAGCATGCAGATACAGACAAACAACATCCAACCTTCACCTAAATTGTACCCCTATAGTGCCTGCCCTACTACACTATAGTCAACCAAACAAAACAGTACAAGTTCGAGTTGGATAGAACTGAATCTGCGCACTCAATTAAACCGAACTGCAAAGCTTCCATCTTGGGTTCCTTTGCGAGCTCGTCCTTTCTGCTTGCACTGTTCATAGCGCGTACAATGTTGTGCCGAAGCGCACATTGCGCGAGTACCTGCAAATGCATCAAGCGAAAATTGCGAAAACAAACAAACACACGAACATTCCATTCACACCCAAATGCATTCGCACACGCATGCTCGTACAAACAGACGGCAGGATGTCGTGCAATGTGAATTTGCACCCAACACACTCCCCCTCAGCCTGCCGGCTGCATTCCACATCATTCCATGCTAGTTCATGCTCATTCAACTCATGCGCACACAACGCCAATGAGGCACATCCGCAAGCCTCTTGGTGAGGAAGTCTGCTGGCTGCTGGTGAGTCTTGATATAGATTGGATTCACGGTCCCCCTCTTCACCTCCTTACGCAGCCAGTGCCACTTGATACGCATGTGCTTGTTCAACCCATGAAGCACAGCGTTCCTGGCCATCCCAAGAGCCCCCTTGCTATCACAAAACAGCGGCGTAGCAACCTTCTGCTCCTGGCCAATCTCCTCTAACAGCCTCCTCAACCAAATCACCTCCTTCACCCCATGGAACATCGCCATGTACTCTGATTCCACGGAAGAGAGCGCCGTCTCCGTCTGCTTCTTGGACCTCCAACTAACAGGTCCTCCCCCAACTACGCAGATGTATCCTCCCACAGATGAGGAATCGTCCTTCTCAGAAGCCCACGTAGCATCGGTAAAGCAAGTGAGAAACAGCTTGCCTTCTCCAAGCCGCCCCCCCTTCTCTTTCAGCACCTCAACCCCTTTCTGCTTCACGTGTGCAGATGCGGAGTATTGAACTCCAATGCTTGGGTGAGAGTTCAGGTACTTCACCACACGCTCAGCTGCATCCACCTGCTCCTCTGATGGATTCTGCACCACCCTAGCCAGCTGCCCAACCGAGAAAGAGATGTCGGGCCTTGTATGAACCGCGGCATACAAGAGGCTGCCCACCAAGGACTGAAATTGCTGCTGCTCCTCGGCTTCAACCCCTTCATCCTCTGCTGCCTTCACAAGCTTGAATTCTGCTGGCAGGGGAGTTGCAACCTTGCGCTCATTCTCAATCCCATACTTCTCCCCCAGTTCCTTGATGAACTTCTCCTGGTGCAGCTTCAACCACCTGTGATCCAGATCCCTCTACACGTGCATCCCGAGGTAGTACTTTACCTCCCCAAGGGTCTTGCACTTGAAGTTCTTCATGAGCTGCTGCTGCACGTTCTGGATCTCCTTCATGCTGCTGCTGAAGAGAAGAATGTCGTCTACGTAGACCAGAAACAGCACCAGCTTCTCCCCCTCCCCCTTGAGAAAGAGGCTCTCATCACAGCTGCTGGTCCTGAATCCCATCTCCTCTAAAACAGCTGCCAACTTCTGGTACCAGCAGCGTGGCGCCTGCTTCAAGCCGAAGATGGACTTTTTCAGCTTGCACACCCTGCCCGTACCATCCTCATACCCAGGCGGCTGCGTCATGTACACATCCTCCTCTAAAATCCCATTGAGGAATGCCGTTGATATATCCATCTGAATGATGAATTTCCCACTAACGGCTGCATCTGCCAACAAGACACGGATGGTAGGGGGTTTGGCAGTGGGAGCAAAGATCTCATTGAAGTCCTGCTTCTCCTTCTGCATAAACCCCTTAGCCACCAGCCTACTCTTGTAGATGGTGACCTGTCCCTTGTCATCGGTCTTGATCCTTAGCACCCACTTGCACTGTACGGCTTTCTTCCCCTCAGGCAGCACCACCAGATCCCATGTCCCATTCTCTAGCAAGCTTTGGTACTCAGCATCCCTAGAGACCAGCCACTTCTCCCTATCTGGTCCAGCTAATGCCTCCTCCATGCTTGCTGGTTCCTCTGGTGCAGGGGCAAGAAAACAGTAGGCAGGTTCATCCTCCTCATCCGGGTCATAGCCATGCGGTAGAATCAGCAATGCCTCCTCATTCCCAAGCTGCTGCTCTGCAACATCAGCTCCTGCAGTCAGCTTCATAGTGGCCATACGGGTACGTCCTGGCCTGGAGACGGGTGTCTCCCATCCCCTCATAACGACACCCTTCGGCTTCCTCCTTGATGGTAGCGCAGGAACCTTAGCTTTTCCCAGCTGCTGTTCTCCTCCCTCAGATCCAGCAGCTTCCTTGGTGCTACCACTAGTCTCTACAATATCTCCTCCACCAGCAGGTGCCTCCTGCACCTTCTCTCCATCGCCACCCTCTGCAGCTGCCTCCTCTCCCTCCTCCCACACACTAGGAGTCAGGTCCAGCTGCATGGTGATCTGCTCCATCTGCTGGGACACCTTAGTCTCCGGCTGTTTCTTCCAGCCCCCATACATCATGCCCTCAACAAACTTCACATCCCTGCTGTCAAACAACACACCCTTGGATGGTTCCCACAGCAGCCATCCCTTGCTCTCAGCAGCCAGCCCCAAATGCACACACCAGATTGCACTCGCCCCCAACTTACTTCGATACTTCCTGGGGACGTGGGCGACTGCCATGCAACCAAACACCCTCAGCATGTCCACCGGCGGCTTCCTCCCAAGCCACCTCTCCAGCGGCACCCACGATTCATTACCAACCTTAGTGAGCACCCTGTTCCTAGCCACGGTAGCGTGCCGGACAGCATGGGGCCACATGGAATTGCCCACCCCTGATTCTATGAGCAGCGCCCTAGCTGTCTCCAGAATGGTCCGGTTCGCCCGTTCTGCTACACCGTTGGACTGCGGAGAGTAAGCCGTGGTCAGCTCCCTCTGAATGCCCTGCTTCTTGAGCCAGGCCGTCGTTTCAGCTCCAAGGAACTCACCACCCCGGTCTGTCCTAATCCGCTTCACTACATACTCCGCTTGCTTCTCAACGAATGGCAGCCAATCTTCCTTTATCGTAGAGGCGGCGTGGTCCTTTTGCTTCAGCGGATACGCCCACATGAGTCTGCTCCAATCATCCACAATGGTTAGGAAATACCGCTCCCCCTTGTGCCCTTGCACCGGTAGTGGCCCCACCAGGTCCAAGTGAACCAGCTCCAAAGGCTTCTTGCTCCTGCCAGTCACGCTATGAAAAGGGAAACGAGTGAATTTTGAGAGCAAACAGATTTCACAGTTGTCATCGGGTGGCTGTCCGTTCAGCTTCAAACCCTTGACTGCTCCATCCTTGTCTAGCTGCTTCAATAAGGGCATTGCCACATGCCCCAAGCGTCGGTGTGCCGTTGCCCAATCTGTCTCCCCAGATCTGGCCGACACCTTCACACCAACCCCTCCAACGGCGTTGCACTCCCCCTGGGATGCAGACCCCTCTCCAGCCTGCCCCCCACCGTGCCACGCCAACGCCGGCAGCTGCCACATGGATCTGTACACATCCTTGCTCTCGTGCAGATCCCAAAGCACCCGATTTCCCAGCTGCCCCTTGTACGTGCGTGCCCCATCCGTGCTAGTGCTCACCCCAGCCTTGGCAAGCTTACGGAGGGAGATGAGGTTGGCCTTGAGATCAGGAACAAGGAGAACGTCGTGCAGCACCACCGGCTTGCCATCCGCTCCCTTGAATGCAGCTCGTCCCACACCAGCCACCTTCAGCGCGTGTCCAGGGGCAGAGCACACCTCATTGATCGGTGCAGCTCGTACGTCATCAAGCAGCTCCTTGCGCGGCGTCATCGTCCAAGCAGCGCCCGTGTCCAACACCCAATAGTCCAGGGGATGCAGCTCTGCTCCAACCTTGGCAGAGGCGTCTCCTTGCTCCCCCTGCTCTCCAATATGGAAGAACTGGCCTGCGGTGCGCTCCTTCTTCTCTGCACCGCCGTTGCTCTTCGGGTTGTTGTCGGACGAATCGGCGACCATGTTCGCGCCGTTTTTCTGGTTCCTCCGCGCGCCGCCATCCTGGTGACGATTCTGGGGGGTCCATCCATCGGGTTTCTTATAGCACAAAAACCAGGGGTGCCCCTCCTTCTCACAATACCAGCAACTCCCTTTCATTTTGCCACCAGCACCCGACTTGCCCCCACGTCCAGATTTCGCACCGCGACCCCAACCGGTACCTCCTTGTTGGTCGTTGGAGTCGTCGTCCTTCTTTGCACCGCGTCCAGCACCACCAAAGCCACGTCCTCTGCCACGTCGGCTCCCTTGCATCCCGTAGCCGCTGCTGCCGTCGTCTCCACCCCTCAGTTGGCGGCGACGGAAGTCCTCCTCCAGAATCTTCGTCCGCACCCACTCGAGCGTCCACAAGCTTTGGTTCTGCGGCAGGCTCAATCCGCTCGTGAATTGAAGCCACGATTCCGGCAGCAGCGATAGCATCTTCAAGCACTTGGTCTGCTACGGGTAGGTGATTCCTGCGGTCGCCAACTTCGCGTAGAGGTCACACATTTTGTCCAAAACAGGTTGCACCGGCTCTCCCTCGCTCAAACGCAACGAGGACAGCTCCATCTCCAGCATCAACGTTGCGACAACGGAGGTCGGGGCGTGCAGCTCCTTCAACACGGTCCACGCCTTCGGACCGCAATCAACCTCCGGCAGCAGGTGCATGACGAGGTGACGCTGGTTCAGCTCCAAACTCTGTGACATCAAGTAGTAGCCAGCCGAGACGCGCTCGTCCCAATCTTCCTGCAGCGCGGGGTCACTCGGTCTAGGCTCCTCCCCAATCATTAGTTTCAACAAACCAATCTGACGGAAGTAAAGTTGCATTTTCCATGCCCAATCATCATAGCCCTCACCATTGAACTTCTCGACGGTGAAGTTCTTCAGCACCTCCTTGATCAGCGAGCCCTGGTTTGTTCGCGCTCCCCTTGGTGCCGAAACACCAGAATCCTGGCTGCCGCTACGATCTTGGGCTGAAGATTCACCAGCTCCCGCCGAGGTATTTCCCGCCATAGCTACCTATAACGGGGATCACTATAACGCAGCTCTGATACCAGCTTGTTTGTGTAAAGGGCATAATAAACTCAGGCTATTAAGACGTTATCCAACTTAAAACCTCTCCTCGGGGTCACCTCCAAGGGTCCCTGGGTGCTTGGTACAAGACCAGCCCCTATCCTCGGGTCCGAGTTTGTAGAGAGAGGGATCAAGAGGGACTTAGTCAAAACAGCAAGAGTACCTTGAACGTCGCGCAGCGTGCAGTGCAGACCGTCAATCGGATTAAGCTGAGAACTCGCTATATCGAAGCTCACCCTAAGAGCTTTCAAAAGAGCCAAGTTGCCTCGCGAAAAGTTCTGCCATTGCAGAGTTACGAAATGGACAGCGTTGGCCTAGCGTTGAAGTGCTAGCGTACTAGCGTTGACTCGGTAGCATTCTGCCGTCGAACCGCGTGGATACGAAATTCCAGCAAGGAAGGAATTCGCTTGAATCAATTTGAATATATTCAGGTACAAACAGAGAAGGAATATATAGTTCTATCTCTAGCAAGGACCTTGGGAATCAACCTGGGAACAACCAGGGATGATCCCAAATAATTCCAAGCAACAGAACCAACCTGGCTGGACAAAACAGCAGGTGGTAGGTTGGTAAACAACCTCTGGTTCTGTTTTTCCAACCTGGGAAAACAACAACCAGGTTCAGGTTCTAAAAACAGAACCTGTTTTGTCTTTGCCCAACCAGCCAAATGCTAGTTCCGCTGGTTTCCCCTGGCCCTGTAGCATGCAGATACAGAAAAACAACATCCAACCTTCACCTAAATTGTACCCCTATAGTGCCTGCCCTGCTACACTATAGTCAACCAAACAAAACAGTACAAGTTCGAGTTGGATAGAACTGAATCTGCGCACTCAATTAAACCGAACTGCAAAGCTTCCATCTTGGGTTCCTTTGCGAGCTCGTCCTTTCTGCTTGCACTGTTCATAGCGTGTACAATGTTGTGCCGAAGCGCACATTGCGCGAGTACCTGCAAATGCATCAAGCGAAAATTGCGAAAACAAACAAACACACGAACATTCCATTCACACCCAAATGCATTCGCACACGCATGCTCGTACAAACAGACGGCAGGATGTCGTGCAATGTGAATTTGCACCCAACACATGTCACATCGGCTTTTGGGCAGCGAGCAGAGGTGAAAGGCATGGGCAAGGCCATGTCCAACGGTGCTGATAAGAAGATGGTGGGCCTCAAGAACGTTCTTTTGGTGCCCAACCTTGCTGCGAACCTGATTTCCGTGCGGCGATTGCAAAAGGTCGGGATGGACACGAGCTGAAACGAAGCCAAGACCTACACCTCAAGGCTTCACAAAGACAAGGATGTCTACAACGAAATGTGGCAGATCCCTGTGGTCCCAATGCCTAAGGAGAGGCAAGCGTCAGCACCAAGGGTGAAGCAGTTGGTAGCGACGACGACATTAACGATGGCATCAATTAGAACAAGTACAAGAAGTGCAATCTTGGAGGGACCAGCAAGCAGTATGAGCATAAGGAGACTGGTGAAGCAGCCAAGGAGCAGCAAAAGGGTGAGGAGAACCCCAAGGAAGCAGCGGAGGAGTACGAAGAGAGCATGTGGGGCACTATTGCGAGTGCGGCATTCTCCAATCCGACTTCGGCTATGTGGCTCTGCCTATTTTGCAGCAGCTAGTGAAGGAAGAGATGGTTGCTGCCATACGAGCGAAGGGGGAGCTCAATGAGGTACTTGGTTGCCCGACATGCTTGCTAGCCAAGTTCTCCCGATTCCCGTTCACTAGCTCGGAGGCAATCGTAAAGAGGCCACTTGATGAGGTGGTGATGGATGTAGTAGGCCCCTTGAAGCTTGGAGCTGCTGGAGCAGATTATTTCCTCACCATTGTGGACGTCTACACCCGCATGACCTGGGTGTAGGTGCTCTCCAAGAAGAGCGACGTGGCTGAAACGGTGAAGACCGATTGGTTGCCGATGGTGGAGCGGCTAGTGAAGGCAATTCGCACTGATCGAGGGGGAGAGTTCCTGAGCAAAGATTTCTCTATGTGGCTGAAGAAGAATTTCATAAGGCACTCCCTTACCATGCCGTACTCCCCTGCAATGAATGGCATCGCCGAGCGAGCGAACCGGACAATCACGGAGACGGCACGCGGGTTGCTCATTGAAGCCAGGTTACCCGATTACTTTTGGCCTGATGCGGTGCCGAGTGCGTTTGTGGCTGAGAACAGAGCCTTGACTCATGTGGGAACAGAAAAATGGGTGCCCTATGTAGAGTGGATTGGAAGGAAGCCAAAGGTTGATATGCGTGTTCGGGTGCATGTGCATGGCGCTCATGCCTAAGCATCTTCGGCACAACAAGCTTGGTGCCAAGGCGAAATGGGCTGTGCCCTTGGGCATGGCTCAAAACAGCAAGGGATGGCTTCTTTGGGACCCATTCACCAATAATTTCTTGGTGAGCACGGACTGCAAATTCATGGAAAAAATCATGTACAAGGATTGGAAGGCGGAGAATGAGGCGAAGATAGGCGTGCAGTTTAGAGAGGTGAAGAGTTCCGGCTTGGAGCATGTGGAGCTGCCTTTCGAGCTGAGTAGCGGTAGCACCATCACAAGGCAATCTCCTCTTGCGAATGGGGGAGAGGAGGCCAGGAATGGAGAGGAAGAGGAGGAGAAGGTGCAGCAAACGAGCAAGCGTGCACCGACACTTCCTTCTCGCACTACGAGTGCTCCTCGGATTCACGTCACCCTGCAGCAACGCCATGAGAGCCTTCATGTCCCTGCAGCTGAGGAAGAAGGAAGGGGAAAAAAGAGAATCCAAGCCCCTAATAGGCTGACCTATGATGCGCCGGGAAAGCCAGCCAAGTGAGCCTTGGCCGGAGCGGCAAAGATGGTTGGAGATGCCGGGGGAACCAGCAACTCTCAAGGAGGCCTTGGAGTGTAGTGATGCTGAGGAGGGGAAGAAGGCAATGGAGAGTGAGCTGAAGAGCATTGAGGAGAACAGCACATGGGAATTGGTGGAGCTACCGGAGGGGCGTAAGGCGATTATGTCCAAGTGGCTCTTCAAGATGAAGTCCGACGCCGACGGCAAAATCGAGCACTACAAGTCTAGGCTTGTAGCCAAGGGGTACCAGGAGTTGGAGAAGGTGGACTATAAGGAGTTGTTTGATCATGTGGTGATGGAGGCCCAACTGCTTGGGAGAGAAAGAAGCAGGTGGACAAGCATTGAGCTCGGTGGAGTCCGAGTAGATGGCACTCTTCCGTGCCATACGGGAGATCGTGTGGCAGCGGCGTATGTTGGCTGAATTGGGGGAGGAGCAGCAAGGACCTACCCCACTCTACTATGACAGTCAGGGTGCCATTGCTCTTGCTAAGAACCTTGTGTTGCATGGCCTCGCGAAGCACATGAGGGTGAAGTGGCATTGGACGAGGAGCATGGTGGCCGCGGGTGAAGTTGAGTTGCACTACGTGAAGACCACAAGGCAGCCAGCTGACATGATGACCAAGAGGCTGGTGGATCAGCAGCATTGGAAGTGTTGTAAGCTGGCTGGGATGACTCTGAACTGAGAGAGCAAGATCCTAAGGCCAACAATCCGAGGGGGAGTTTGTTGGTGCAACCCTACAGTTTGCATTCGGCCTGTTGTCCGTGTGCGTGCATGCCTGTGTGCATGGAATGGTATGAGAGCATCAGATAATATATATTTCATGCTTAGAATAGTGTGTGAATGATGAGGCATGATTTTGAATGTGTGTGTCGAGTCAGTAGCGAGTTATCGCTAGTCGCGTGTGACGTCGTCGTTTGCGTGTCGTGTGCGGGTTTCTATTTTGTCGTGTGTGGAACGTTTGGCGTGTCGCAGGTGTGCGCAGCAGACTTCCAAGAACTCAAGGAATAATTTAACTTGAACAACCACAGCCATGGTTTCAAGATTCGGGTGATTTCGAAGCTCTCCAAAGAAGGGTTAACTTCAAGATAGTAAGAATAGTTACATTACAATGTGTAGTGTAACATTTCTCTTGGTGTAGGCCCTTGTGGAGGGTAGTTTGGAGACCCTTCATGGTTGGGGACAGTGTGGCACTGTTCCACATCACTGTAACTCGGCTCTTGGGGTTTGTAGGAGCTGGGAGTCATTCGCAACTCGTAACTCTTACTCATTTGTGTTCTAAGACTATAGTGGCTGCCATAGTGCCGTTCGTTCAAACCAACGTTGTGTCCTTAATTCTGAATGAAATCGTGCAATATAAATTTCCTAGTGTAGGCGAAGTCAAGACGCTCCAGATCCAATTTAAATCAATTCATTTGCAGCTGTGACAAGAACGCTATCAACATTTGAAGCCGCTGTGCAGAAATCCGACAGTGCACTCTATCTTTCATTTTAGGCACATTCAAGCCTATTGTGACAATACTACGGATGGGCGACCAGGAGAATGCGACTGACTACTACAACCGGGCTCGGCGAGTTCTCGCCACCATGAGGATGTCCGGTGTGCAGTATTCGACGGCGTCGAACGTCACGCACGTCCTAAAGGGGCTTCGGAGAAGCTACAACTTGATGAAGCGGATGTCGGTGGTGCCGAGCACGCGGGCGAAGCTCAACAAGGACTCCCTGACCTTGTACATTCTCAGGGACGAGGCGATGCAGGAGGCCGAGCGGTCCATGGAGCTCCTGCTGCAGGTGAACTACGCCGCCCCGACGAAGCAAGGTGGTCGATCGGGACAGCGCGGGCACTCTGGCGGCAGTGGAAGCGGTGGTAGGAGGCCAGCCAAGGACGCCGACAAGGGCAGGTCGGCCAGAGACGGCGGTCGAGGAGGAAGAAGTCGATGTCGGGAGCGCTGGCTGTGCCATAGCCCCGACCACCTCTCCATCGAGTGCCTCGATCGCAGTGACTCCGACGACGATGACACCAACGGAGGCCGAGGGAGGTCGGCCGAGCGTTGTCCTCATCATGAGAGTAAGCCACGCAAGGAGAAGCAGTCAATCAAGTCGTCGACCTCGGCAAAGGACGCCGACTCCTCTGGCGGCAAAGGGCGAGACGACAAAGAGGCGTCGTGCTCGCTGGTCGGCATCGTGGAGCCAGGAGGCCTTCGTCGACCTGGGGGCCGAGCAGCGACGTCAAGAACGTGCGCGGCTTCAATCGGGCACTGCAAGACGTCCAGGGCTGAGGCACACTGGCCTTGCAAGGGGAGGCCGGGAAGCACGTGCTGATCCCCAATGTCCTCTATGTTCCGGGCATGCGAGCGAACCTTCTATCTGCCGGCCAGCTAAAGGAGAATGGCGTATAGCTGCAGGAGGACGTGGACAGGATTCTCCATGTTTCCGCAGCGGGGGACGTATTTGGTCGGGCGACGTATACCGGCCAGGTCCTCTGCACCAACCTACGTCCCTACTCGGCGACGTCCTCGTCGGAGATGGTAGCTCTGCGGGTGATCGTCTCAGCGACGCAGTCCACGCCGGACCGGCTGCATGCGAGGCTCACGCAGGTCGGCATGGACACCATCTGGAGCTCGGCGAAGCACGAAGTCGCCACTGGGCTGGACCTCAAGTCGGTGTCTAGCGTCGACTCACTGTGCGTTCCGTGCGTCGGCAGGAAGCTGACAGCTTCGCTGAATGGTCCTTCAAGATGGAGAACAAATTTGACCACTATGACCTGCTGGAGGTGATGGAAGGAACGGAGAAGCGCCCCAAAAACGACCCGGAGAAGAGCCCGTGGGTGCGGAAGAGCGCACAAGGCTATCTCCTACTTGGGCAAGCGTTGGGGAGCAGCCAAATCCGTCACACCAAGCCATTCCAGCGTGAACCAGACAAGGGACCAAAGGCATGGGCTGCTCTCAAGGGTGTACATGCTCCTGCAACAGCGGTGGTACCGCTCTCATGCTCACGTTACTCCCGTGCCTCACGCTACCTCTAGCCATGGCTCCTCAGTGAAGATAGTTACCGCTTTAATATGGTATCAGAGCAAAGGTCTTGATGAGTGGAGAAGTGGGGCGTCGCCTGTGGCGCCGGCCGAGAGCATCGCCAGTGGCTGGCGTTACGTCCACCAAGTCGGCGTGGGAGTGAAGTCGACGCCGACAAGGGAGAAGCAGGCCGAGGAGATTCAGCCGACTTTCGTGAAGCCAGCAATCGAGGCATCGGCAGAGCAGCAGCCGACAGGGGAGCAGGCAGCGGCGAAGCCAATTAGGGAGAAGTTGGCGACCGGGCAGTCGGCAAAGGAGCTGACCGCAGGGGAGAAGTCGGCAGGGAAGCCGACTGAGGTGCAACAGTACGACGAGGGCAGCGAAGCCGGTGACAATGAAGGGGAACAGTCAGGCGCCGAGGAGTCAACTGACAGCGACGTGGTGAAAGTCCAGCCTGGACCACGGCGTACATGCCGAATTCAGAGGCCACCCCATTTCTTCGTACCTTCCGCCTTCACCACGGTCTACGACAAGGTCGACGATAACCTGCTGTTCGATGACGCCGAGGATGATGAAGACCTGCCGGAGCTCGACCCCTACATGCACGCCGGCCCGGAACACCGCTGGGACATCTCCTTCATGACGGTGAAGGAGGCGTTGGCGAGCTGGAAGGGCAAGGCGGTGAAGGTCTCCATGGAGGAGGAGATCTGCAGCCTCATCGGCATGGGCACTTGGGAGCTGGTCGAACGCCCACCCGAGGTGAACATCATGAAGAACTGGTAGGTGTTGACGATGAAGTACCACATCAACGACACTATCGAGCGCGAGAAGGCGAGACTGGTAGTGAAGGGCTTCACACAGATGTATGGTGTTGGTGTAAGGGCCTAATAACTCAGGCTATTAAGACGTTATCCAACTTAAAACCTCTCCTCGGGGTCACCTCCAAGGGTCCTTGGGTGCTTGGTACAAGACCAGCCCCTATCCTCGGGTCCGACTTTGTAGAGAGAAAGATCAAGAGGGACTTAGTCAAAACAGCAAGAGTACCTTGAACGTCGTGCAGCGTGCCATGCAGACCGTCGATCGGATTAAGCTGAGATCTTGCTATATCAAAGCTCACTCTAAGAGCTTTCAAAAGAGCCAAGTTGCCTCGCGAAAAAATCTGCAATTGCAGAGTTACGAATTGGACAGCGTTGGCCAAGCGTTGAAGTGCTAGCGTACTAGCGTTGACTCAGTAGCATTCTGCCGTCGAACCGCGTGGATACGAAATCCCAGCAAGGAAGGAATTCGCTTGAATCAAATTGAATATGTTCAGGTACAAACAGAGAACCGTGCTGCGCTGGCAGTCGTCTACGAGGTTCAGGTCCTAAAAAGAGAACCTATTTTGTCCTAGCCCACCCAGCCATATTCTGGTTTTACTAGGTTCCCCTGGCCCTGTAGCATGCAGATAAAGACAAACAACATCCAACTTTGTTGGTGTAAGGGCCTAATAAACTCAAGTTCTTAAGACCTAATCAAACTTAATACCTCTCCTCGGGGTCAACTCCAAGAGTCCTTGGTTGCCAGGTTCAAGACCAGCCCCTATCTTCGGGTCCGAGTTTGTAAAGAGAGAGACCAAGAATGACTTAGCCAGAATAACAAGAGTACCCTGTGTGTCACGCAGCGTGCTGTGCAGACCATCGATCGGATTACGCTGAGAATTTTCTATATCGAAGCTCGTTCCAATGGCTTTAAAATAAGCCAAGTTGCCTCGCGAGAAGTTCTGCCATTACGTAGTTATGGCTCAGACAGCTTTGGTCTAGCGTCGTAGTGCTAGCGTACTGACATTGACACGGTCCACGCCTTCGGACCGCAATCAACCTCCGGCAGCAGGTGCATGATGTGGTGACGCTGGTTCAGCTCCAAACTCTGCGACATCAAGTAGTAGCCAGCCGAGGCGCGCTCGTCCCAATCTTCCTGCAGCGCAGCATCACTCGGTCTAGGCTCCTCCCGAGTCATTAGTTTCAGCAATCCAATCTGACGGAAATAAAGTTGCATTTTCCAGGCCCAATCATCATAGCCCTCACCATTGAACTTCTCGACGGTGAAGTTCTTCAGCACCTCCTTGATCAGCGAGCCCTGGTTTGTTCGCGCTCCCCTTGGCGTCGAAACACCAGAATCGTGGCTGCCACCACGATCTTGGGCTGAAGATTCACCAGCTCCCGCCGAGGTATTTCCCGCCATTGCTACTTATAACGAGGATCACTATAACGCAGCTCTGATACCAGCTTGTTGGTGTAAGGGCCTAATAAACTCAGGCTATTAAGATGTTATCCAACTTAAAACTTCTCCTCGGGGTCACCTCCAAGGGTCCCTGGGTGCTTGGTACAAGACCAGCCCCTATCTTCGGGTCCGAGTTTGTAGAGAGAGGGATCAAGAGGGACTTAGTCAAAGCAGCAAGAGTACCTTGAGCGTCGCGCAGCGTGCCGTGCAGACCGTCGATCGGATTAAGCTGATATCTTGCTATATCAAAGCTCAGTCTAAGAGCTTTCAAAAAAGCCAAGTTGCCTCACGAAAAGTTCTGCAATTGCAGAGTTACGGCTCGGACAGCGTTTGCCTAGCGTTGAAGTGCTAGCGTACTAGCGTTGACTCGGTAGCATTCTGCCCTCGAACCACGTGGATACGAAATCCCAGCAAGGAAGGAATTCGCTTGAATCAAATTGAATATATTCAGGTACAAACAGAGAAGGAATATATAGTTCTAGCTAGCAAGGACCTTGGGAATCAACCTGGGAACAACCAGGGATGATCCCAAATAATTCCAAGCAACAGAACTAACCTGGCTGGACAAAACAGCAGGTGGTAGGTTGGTAAACAACCTCTGGTTCTGTTTTTCCAACCTGGGAAAACAACAACCAGGTTCAGGTCCTAAAAACAGAACCTGTTTTGTCTTTGCCCAACCAGCCAAATGCTGGTTCCGCTGGTTTCCCCTGGCCCTGTAGCATGCAGATACAGACAAACAACATCCAACCTTCACCTAAATTGTACCCCTATAGTGCCTGCCCTGCTACACTATAGTCAACCAAACAAAACAGTACAAGTTCGAGTTGGATAGAACTGAATCTGTGCAATCAATTAAACCGAACTGCAAAGCTTCCATCTTGGGTTCCTTTGCGAGCTCGTCCTTTCTGCTTGCACTGTTCATAGCGCGTACAATGTTGTGCCGAAGCGCACATTGCGCGAGTACCTGCAAATGCATCAAGCAAAAATTGTGAAAACAAACAAACACACGAACATTCCATTCACACCCAAATGCATTCGCACACGCATACTCATACAAACAGACGGCAGGATGTCGTGCAATGTGAATTTGCACCCAACGGACGCCACGCAAGGACCTGCTTGATAACCTAAGCACTGAACCGATAAATGAGGTGTGCTCCACCTCTGGACACGCGTTCAAGGTGGCTGCTGCACAACGTTCTCATCGTCCCCGACCTCAAGGCCAACCTCATCTCCCTCCGTAAGCTTGCCAAGGCTGGGGTGAGCACTAGCACGGATGGGGCACGCACTTACAAAAGGCAGCTGGGCTATCAGGTGCTTTGGAATCTGCACTAGAGTAGGGATGTGTACAGATCCATGTGGCAGCTGCCGGCGTTGGCGTAGACGAGAGGGGTCTTCATCCCAGGGGGAGTGCAACGCTGTTGAAGGGGTTGGTGTGAGAGTGTCGGCCAGATCTAGGGAGACAGCTTGAGCAACAGCACACCGACGTTTGGGGCATGTGGCAATGCCGTTGTTGAAGTAGTTGGAGAAGGACGGAGCCGTCAAGGGTTTGAAGCTGAACAGACAGCCACCCAATAATATTTCTGAAACCTGTTTGCTCTCAAAATTCACCCTTTTTCACTTCCATAGCGTGGGTGGCATGAGCAAGAAGCCTTTGGAGCTGGTCCACATGGACTTGGTGGGGCCGCTGCCGGTTCCAGGGCACAAGGGGGAGCTGTACTTTCTCACAATTCTGGATGATTGTAGCAGACTCATGTGGGCGTATCCGCTGAAGCAAAAGGACCACGCCGACTCCACGATACGGGACGATTCGCTGCCATTTGTAGAGAAGCACGCTGAGTGTGTAGTGAAGAGGATTAGGACAGACCGGGGTGGTGAGTTCCTTGGAGCTGAAATGACGTCCTGGCTCCCGCATGCTGGGCATGCTGGGCATCGTCATCATTCGGCGCACAAGGTTGTAGCCTCTCGGCAAGTACTTGACAACGTGCATCATGTACGACGCCGACCATCCACATGTTGGCAAGGATCCGCCAAGCACGGTTGCAGTAGGCCGCCGCCGATTCCTGCTCTCCCATCCTGAGGTGGGTCAGCTGCTCCTCCAGCTGGCCGATGTACAGGTTGTCGGTGGCCTGGTACGTCGACAAGGTGAACCACCACGCCTGGTGGCCGCTGTCCTGTTGAATTCGGCAGGGCTTCAGGGCAATCTGCATCATTGGCGAGCAACATGTTGAGATGACCATGACGGTCAGCAGGAAAGCGGCGCGAAACCCTGCCCGCAGGTCAAAGTCGTCCTCGTCCGACGTCACCACGTCGCCGTCGGCAAACCCGTTCAGCCCAGCGATCTCCAGATGTGGCTCAATCGACTCCCTCGACGTGATGAGGTCACGCCGACCTTGCAGCAGCGCAGGCGAGGCGATCTTGTCCAACGAGAACTGGAAGTACCCGTACTTCGGCGCAATTTCGCCAGCCATCACATGGGTCGCCGACGTCGGCCTCACACTGCTTCACTGGAGAGAGTGGTGTCGTCCTCCGATGTTGCCGTGCGAGCTGCCTGCGGCCGCCGTTGACCGTTGCACTCGCACTTGCGTCCTGCTGACGTCGACCTGATTACTCCGCTCTGTCTCGTACCCTCTCTGCGGCCAAGTTGGTCGCCGTTGTCGACCTTGTCGTTGTCGCCGACTTTGTTGTGCACCAGTCGATATACGCCGCCGTCGACCTCAACACGGGGAGGAGGGTGCTAGCTCGCCCACTCCGCACGGGTACCCAGGAGCATCACCTTCAGACTCGCTCCTCCGTACTCGCCGTTTGCATGTCGTCTCGTGACATCATCTTCCCCCGTCTGCAGGGTATCCGCTACGCGTGCTTTGTCCTCGTGGCCTACCATGGCGACTACGACGGCTGCCGGCCTGCTAACAAATTAGGTAAAGCGCACCTATATCGGCTAATCTGAATATATCTTTGTGGTGCCCTCCACGCTCACCGCACCATGCAGAGATTCTCTCTACAACGGTGGGAGATAGACCACGGGGGAAGGCACGTTTCAGTGAGTGATCGTAGCGTTCCTTAGTGTTCTCTAGCACTTGTGCGTTCATAGGGCAAACCGCAAGAGTTTCACAAGCATAAGTTGAGAACAATGGGTGGATTAAGCAAAGCAACACAGACTACATCAGATGCAATGTGGCCCTGCTGACAAGCAGGTCGACCGCTAGTGCAGCAAAGTCGACCTGCCAGCACTGCAAATTCGACCGCGCTCCAGCAGGCCAAAGTGGCGGCTTGCCAACGATGCAGCAAGGCGGCCGTCCAGCGTTGCATCCGCACGTGCTTGCAGACGGTTGGTGCGACATGCACCGTCACGTGCACGGTACAGCTGCCAAGTTGGCCATGTGCCATCGACTGCGCCTAATGAGCCACGTTGACCTCTGGATACCACTCCAAGGTCGGCTGCGCCAGAACCTCATGGGCAATGGTCACGCACCTCATAGAAACTCGTTGCACAAGTAACTTGGTCGACCGGGAAACCGTCAAGTCGGCGTCGACATACGAAGTAGAAGTCGACCATGTGCAGTACGTGCTTGTCGCCATCCAGGTCCACGGCCACACGCCGACTTCACCAAGTCGGCCACTCCGAATCGGCGCCAAAAACTCAGCGCCCCCCTCCCCCCACCAGGTCGACGGGTCCCTTCGTCGACCACACAACAGCCAACTTCACCGAAGTCGGCTCCACGGAAACCGGCTTCCTCCAAGTCGGCTTCGCTGTCAAAGTCGGCCACCGCCTTCCCGTCGTCTGCGGCTTCGCAGTGGCTCTATGCAGGTCGACCAACTCCGTCCACCTATTCGCCAAGGTCGGCGCCGCCTACTTCTGACGGTCGGCTGCACCTCCCGCATACCCGACCACGAAGTTGTTGGGTGCAAATTCAAATTGCACGACATCCTGCCGTCTGTTTGTACGAGTATGCGTGTGCGAATGCATTTAGGTATGAATGGAATGTTCGTGTGTCGTTTGCTTTCGCAATATTCTCTTGATTTATTTGCAGGTACTTGCGCAATGTGCGCTTCGGCACAACATTGTCCGCACCATGAACAGTGCAAGCAGAGAGGACGAGCTCGCAAAGGAACCCAAGATGGAAGCTTTGCAGTTCGGTTGAATTGATTGCGCAGATTCAGTTCTATCCAACTTGAAATTGTACTAATTTGTTTGGTTGACTATAGTGTAGCAGGGCAGACACTATAGGGGTACAATTTAGGTGAAGAATGGCAGAACTTTTCGCGAGGCAACTTGGCTCTTTTGAAAGCTCTTAGAGTGAGCTTCGATATAGCAACTTCTCAGCTTAATCCGATCGACGGTCTGCACGGCACGCTACGTGACGTTCAAGATACTCTTGCTGTTTTGACTAAGTCCCTCTTGATCCCTCTCTCTACAAACTCGGACCCGAGGATAGGGGCTGGTCTTGTGCCAGGCCCCCAGAGACCCTTGGAGGTGACCCCGAGGAGAGGTTTTAAGTTGGATAACGTCTTAATAGCCTGAGTTCATTAGGCCCTTACACCAAGAAGCTGGTATCAGAGCTGCGTTATAGTGATCCTCGTTATAAGTAGCTATGGCGGGAAAATGCAATTGTAATTCTGTCAGATTGGATTGCTGAAAGTAATGATTGGGGAGGAGCCTAGACCGAGTGACCCCGCGCTGCAGGAAGATTGGGACAAGCGCGCCTCGGCTGGCTACTATTTCATGTCGCAGAGTTTGGAGCTGAACCAGCGTCACCACGTCATGCACCTGCTGCCGGAGGTCGATTGCGGTTCGAAGGCGTGGACCCTGCTGAAGGAGCTGCATGCCCCGACCTCCGTTGTCGCAACGTTGATGCTGGAGAGGGAGCTGTCCGCGTTGCACTTGAGCGAGGGAGAGCCGGTGCAACCTGTTTTGGACAAAATGCGCGACCTCTACGCGAAGTTGTCGACTGCACGAATCACCTACCCGGAGCAGACCAAGTGCTTGAATATGCTCTCGCTGCTGCCGGAATCATGGCTTCAATTCACGAGCGGATTGAGCCTGCCGCAGAACCAGAGCTTGTGGACGCTCGAGTGGGTGCGGACGAAGATTCTGGAGGAGGACTTCCGTCGCCGCCAACAGAGGGGTGGAGACGACGGCAGCAGCGGCTACGGGATGCAAGGGAGCCGACGTGGCAGAGGACGTGGCTTCGGTGCTGCTGGACGCGGTGCAAAGAAGGACGACAACTCCAACGACCAACAAGGAGGTACCGGATGGGGTCGCGGTGCGAAATCTGGACGTGAGGGCAAGTCGGGTGCTGGTGGCAAAATGAAAGGGAGTTCCTGGTATTGGGAGGAGGGGCACCCCTGGTTTTTGTGCTATAAGAAACCCGATGGATGGACCCCCCAGAATCGTCACAAGAATGGCGGCGCGCGGAGGAACCAGAAAAACGGCGCGAACATGGTCGCCGATTCGTCCGACAACAACCCGAAGAGCAACGGCGGTGCGGAGAAGAAGAAGGAGCGCACCGCGGGCCACTTCTTCTATATTGGAGAGCAGGGGGAGCAAGGAGACGCCTCTGCCAAGGTTGGAGCAGAGTTGCACCCCCTGGACCATTGGGTGCTGGACACGGGCGCTGCTTGGACGATGATGCCGCGCAAGGAGCTGCTTGACAACGTACGAGCTGCACCGATCAATGAAGTGTGCTCCGCCTCTGGACACGCGCTGAAGGTGGCTGGTGCGGGACGATCTGCGTTTAAGGGAGCGGATGGCAAGCCGGTGGTGCTGCACGACATTCTCCTCATTCCTGATCTCAAGGCCAACCTCATCTCCGTCCATAAGCTTGCCAAGGCTGGGGTGAGCACTAGCACGGATGGGGCACGAACGTACAAGGGGCAGCTGGGCAATCGGGTGCTTTGGGATCTGCATAAGAGCAAGGACGTGTACAGATCTATGTGGCAGCTGCCGGCGTTGGCGTGACACGGCGGGGGTCTGAAGCTGAACGGACCGCCACCCGATGATAACTGTGAAATATGTTTGCATAGTGTGGCTGGCAGTAGCATGGTCCACATGGACTTGGTGGGGCCGCTGCCGGTGGAAGGGCTCAAGGGGGAGCGGTATTTCCTAACCATTGTGGATGATTGGAGCAGACTCATGTGGGCGTATCCGCTGAAGCAAAAGGACCACGCCATTCGTGGAGAAGCAAGCGGAGTGTGTAGTGAAGCGGATTAGGACAGACCGGGGTGGTGAGTTCCTTGGAGATGAGATGACGGCCTGGATCAAGAAGCAGGGCATTCATAGGAAGCTGACCACGGCTTACACGCCGCAGTCCAACGGTGAAGCAGAACGGGCGAACCGGACCATTCTGGAGACAGCTAGGGCGCTGCTCATAGAATCAGGGGTGGGCAATTCGATATGGTCCCATGCTATCCGGCACGCTACCGTGACTATGAACAGGGTGCTCACCAAGGTTGGTAATGAATCTTGGGTGCCGCTAGAGAGGTGGCTTGGGAGGAAGCTGCCGGTGGACATGCTGAGGGTGTTCAGTTGCATGACAGTCGCTCACGTCCCCAAGAAGTATCGAAGTAAGTTGGGGGCGAGTGCCATCTGGTGCGTGCATTTGGGACTGGCTGCTGACAGCAAGGGATGGCTGCTGTGGGAACCAACCAAGGGTGTGTTGTTTGACAGCATGGATGTGAATTTTATTGAAGGGATAATGTATGGGGGCTAGAAGAAACAGCCGGAGGCCAAGGAATCACAGGAGATGGAGCAGATCACCATGCAGCTGGACCTGACTCCTAGTGTGTGGGAGGCAGCTGCAGAGGGTGGTGATGGAGAGCAGGAGCAGGAGGCACCTGCTGGTGGAGGAGATGATATGTAGACTAGTGGTAGCACTAGTGGAGCTGCTGGACCTGAGGGTGAGCAGCAGCAGGGCAAGGCTAAGGCTCATACACTACCACAAAGGAGGAAGATGAAGGGTGTCGTTATGAAGGGGTGGGAGACACCCGTCTCCAGGCCAGGACGTATCTGTATGGCCACTATGAAGCTGACTGCAGGAGCTGATGTAGCAGAGCAGCAGCTTGGGAATGAGGAGGCATTGCTGATTCTACCGCATGGCTATTACCCGGATGGGGAGGATGAACCTGCCTACTGTTTTCTTGCCCCTGCACCAGAGGAACCAGCAAGCATAGGGAGAAGTGGCTGGTTTCTAGGGATGCTGAGTACCAGAGCCTGCTAGAGAATGGGACATGGGATCTGGTGGTGCTGCCTGAGGGGAAGAAAGCCGTACAGTGCAAGTAGGTGCTAAGGATCAAGACCGATGACAAGGGACAAGAAACCATTTACTAGACTAGGCTGGTGGCTAAGGGGTTTATGCAGAAGGAGAAGCAGGACTTCAATGAGATCTTTGCTCCCACTGCCAAACCCCCTACCCTCCGTGTCTTATTGGCAGATGCAGCCGTTAGTGGGAAATCCATCATTCAGATGGATATATCAACGGCATTCCTCAATGGGATTTTAGAGGAAGATGTGTACATGACGCAGCCGCCTGGGTATGAGGATGGTACGGGCAGGGTGTGCAAGCTGAAAAAGTCCATCTACGGCTTGAAGCAGGCGCCACGCTGCTGGTACCAGAATTTGGCAGCTGTTTTAGAGGAGATGGGATTCAGGACCAGCAGCTGTGATGAGAGCCTCTTTCTCAAGGGGGAGGGGGAGAAGCTGGTGCTGTTTCTGGTCTACGTGGACGACATTCTTCTCTTCAGCAGCAGCATGAAGGAGATCCAGAAAGTGCAGCAGCAGCTGATGGAGAATTTCAAGTGCAAGACCCTTGGGGAGGTAAAGTACTAACTCAGAATGCACGTGGAGAGGGATTTGGATCACAGGTGGTTGAAGCTGCACCAGGAGAAGTTTATCAAGGAGCTGGGGGAGAAGTATGTGATTGAGAATGAGCGCGAAGTTGCAATTCCCCTGCCAGCAGAATTCAAGCTTGTGAAGGCAGCAGAGGATGAAGGGGTTGAAGCCAAGGAGCAGCAGCAATTTCAGTCCTGGGTGGGCAGCCTCTTGTATGCAGCAGTTCACACAAGGCCTGACATCTCTTTCTCGGTTGGGCACCTGGCTAGGGTGGTGCAAAATCCATCAGAGGAGCAAGTGGATGTAGCTGAGCGTGTGATAAAGAACCTGAACTCTCACCCAAGCATTGGAGTTCAAGCAGAAAGGGGTTGAGGTGGTGAAAGAGAAGGGGGAGCGGCTTGGAGAAGGCAAGCTGTTTCTCACTTGCTTTACTGATGCTACGTGGGCTTCTGAGAAGAAGGATTCTTCATCTGTGGGAGGATACATTTGCGTAGTTGGGGGAGGACCTGTTAGTTGGAGGTCCAAGAAGCAGATGGAGACAGCCCTTTCCTCGGTGGAGTCAGAGTACATCGCAATGTTTCACGGGGTGAAGGAGGTGATGTGGTTGAGGACGCTGTTAGAGGAGATTGGCCAGGAGCAGAAGGTTGCTACGCCGCTATTTTGTGATAGCAAGGGGGCTCTTAGGATGGCCAGGAACGCTGTGCTTCATGGGCTGAACAAGCATATGCATATCAAGTGGCACTGGCTGCGAAAGGAGGTAAAGCGGGGGACGGTGAATCCAATCTATATCAAGACTCACCAGCAGCCAGCAGACTTCTTCACCAAGAGGCTTGCCGATGAGCCTCATTGGTGTTGTGTGCGCATGAGTGGAATGAGCATGAACTAGCATGGAATGATGTGGAATGCAGCCGGCAGGCTGAGGGGGAGTGTGTTAGGTGCAAATTCACATTGCACGACATCCTGCCGTCTGTTTGTACGAGTATGCGTGTGCGAATGCATTTGGGTGTGAATGAAATGTTCGTGTGTTTGTTTGCTTTCACAATTTTTGCTTCGGCACAAATATTTTACGCGCTATGAACAGTGCAAGGAGAAATGACGAGCTCGCAAAGGAGCCCAAAAAGGAAGCTTTGCAGTTCGGTTGAATTGCTTGCGCAGATTCAGTTCTATGACACTTGAAATTGTACTGTTTTGTTTGGTTGACTATAGTGTGTTGGTGTAAAGGGCCTAATAACTCAGGCTATTAAGACGTTATTCAACTTTAAACCTCTCGTCAGGGTCACCTCCAAGGGTCCCTGGGTGCTTGGTACAAGACCAGCCCCTATCCTCGGGTCCGAGTTTGTAGAGAGAGGGATCAAGAGGGACTTAGTCAAAACAGCAAGAGTACCTTGAACATCGCATAGCGTATCGTGCAGACCGTCGATCGGATTAAGCTGAGAACTCACTATATCAAAGCTCACTCTAAGAGCTCTCAAAAGAGCCAAGTTGCCTCTCGAAAAGTTCTGCCATTGCAGAGTTATGGCTCGGACAGCGTTTGCCTAGCGTTGGAGTGCTAGCGTACTAGCGTTAACTCGGTAGCATTCCGCTGTCACACCGCGTAGAAACGAAATCCCAGCAAGGAAGGAACTCGCTTGAATCAAATTGACTATATTCAGGTACAAACAGAGAAGGAATATATAGTTCTAGCTAGCAAGGACCTTAGGAATGTACCTGGGAACAACCAGGGATGATCCCAAATAATTCCAAGCAACAGAACCAACCTGGCTGGACAAAACAGCAGGTGGTAGGTTGGTAAACAGACGGCAGGATGTCGTGCAATGTGAATTTGCATCCAGCATAGTGTAGCAGGGCAGGCACTATAGGGGTACATTTTAGGTGAAGGTTGGATATTGTTTGTCTGTATCTGCATGCTAGGTCAGGGGAAACCAGCAGAACCAGTATTTGGCTGGTTGGGCAAAGACAAAACAGGTTCTGTCTTTAGCACCTGAACCTGGTTGTTGTTTTCCCAGGTTGGAAAAACAGAACCAGAGGTTGTTTTCCAACCTACCACCTGCTGTTTTATCCAGCCAAGTTGGTTCTATTGCTTGGAATTATTTGGGATCATCCCTGGTTGTTCCCAGGTTGATTCCCAAGGTTCTTTTTAGCTAGAACTATATATTCCTTATTTGTTTGTACCTGAATATAGTCAAATTGATTCATGCGAATTTCTTTCTTGCTGGAATTTTGTCTCTACGCGGTGCGACGGCGGAATGCTACCAAGTCAACGCTAGCACGCTAGTATTACGACGCTAGGCAGACGCTGTCCGAGCCATAACTCCGCAATGGCAGAACTTTTCGCAAGGCAACTTGGCTCTTTTGAAAGCTCTTAGAGTGAGCTTCGATATAGCAAGTTCTCAGCTTAATCCAGTCGACAGTCTGCACGGCACGCTGTGCGACGTTCAAGGTACTTTTGCTGTTTTGACTAAGTCCCTTTGATCCCTCTCTCTACAAACTCGGACCCGATGATAGGGGCTGGTCTTGTGCCAGGCACCCAGGGACCCTTGGAGGTGACCCCGAGGAGAGGTTTTAAGTTGGATAACGTCTTAATAGCCTGAGTTTATTAGGCCCTTACACCAACAGAAGTCGGCTCCGCCCAAGCAAGGACAGGGCCAACTCCCGTTAACAGTTAGTTACCCATATGGAGGGTACAAAGAGTAAGTGCGTTACTGATATACATGTTTGGTACTAAGATCATGTGCGTTAGTTACTCATACGGTTGGTATTAAAACTAAGTGCGTAACTTACACATATGGTTGATACGAAGAGTAAATGTGTCGGATGCTACTAAGAGTAAGTGCGTTACTTACCCATATGGTTGGTAGTGAGAGAATATGTGCTTTTTACCCATATGGTTGGTACTACGAGTAAATGCGTTACTTAACCAGATGGATGCTACAAACAATATGAGCGTTACTTAGCTTTAGGCCGCATTCTCAAGTTGGGACACCATCCGAAGTCTTCCCACGCGGCTTGAAATGTTAATATTGGAATTCATTCACATATCAATCTTTGCCCACACGGTCCGACTTTAGTGCACCTGGCCACGATCCCATTTCTCTGCCTGCACGTCAATTTGCGACTTCATATATTGGTGGTTTGGGGGGCTGTGCTGTCGGAAAGTCTGGTTATGTGCTACTTGCTGTCAGAGTCTCTTGACTGGCGCGACCGTCAGGCATCATCATAAGGTTGATGCTTAACGAGATGTATCGCAGTGTCAGCAAGCGATTTGGCAGGAGAATTTTATAGGGGGCGAAGTCGATTCAGCTGGGCACCTGTCATGCGATCTGGGCGAATCTGTCGCCCGCCAAAACAAGGCTCGGTGTCCAAACTGGGGGATTCTTGGACTTCATCTCCTTAGCGCGACCGTTCGCGCCATCGCCGCTACCAACTGCTTCACCCTTGGTGCTGATGCTTGCTGCCACTTGTCTCTCCTTAGTCATGGGGACCACAGGGATCTGCCACATCTTGTTGTAGACATCCCTATCCTCGTGAAGGTCCCAAAGAATCCGCTCGCCAAGCCTCGCGGTGTAGGTCTTAGCTCCCTTCGAGCTCGTGTCCATGCCGGCCTTTTGCAACCGCCGCACGGAAATCAGGTTGGCAGCAAGGTTGGGCACCCAAAGCACGTTCTTGAGGCCCACCATCTGCCCATCAGTACCCTTGAACATGGCCTTGCCCATGCCTTTCACCTCTGCTCGCTGCCCCAAAGCCGATGTCACATGCTTCACCGGTGATGGCTAAAGTTCACTGAGCAAGTCCGCACGAGGTGTCATGCAATAGGTAGCGCCGCTATCGATCACCCAATAGTCCAGGGAGTGTAGGGTGACCTTCCCCACAGCTGCTGGCTCCTCAAAGCCTTCATCCTTCTCTGGACCAGCCGGTGCTTGCGTGGACACAAAGAAGAATTGACCCGGAAAGCGATCATCCCTCGACTCGCTCTCGTTGCCGGCACTCTTCATACTTGCAGCACCACCTCCGCGACCGCCACGGCCTCCGCGGCCTCTTCCTCTCCCTCCTCCTGCTCCTCTACCCTCTTGGCCTTGAGCAGGAGTCCATCCATCAGGGAGCTTGAAGCAATCGCGCCACATATGTCCCCGCTCTTGTGACAATAGTGGCACTCGCCGTCGAATCGGCCTCGAATCAGCTCTTGTTATCGCTGCCGTATCCGCCACTCCCGCGGCCTCCATTGAAGTTGTTGCTGCCAAATCTGCCTCCCCCTCGTCCTCTGCCCCTTCCACGGCCATACCCTCGGCCGATGCTTGCTGCCCCGGCGCCATCCGCACTCGCCAACTCACGGCGGCGGAAGTCCTCTTGAAGGATCGCTCGCTTCACGTCTTCAAGCGAGAGGCGGGGCAAGTCACGATTGAGGTTGATGATGAGCGAGGACCATGACTCTGGGAGTAAGGCCAGCAACTTGGTCTTCTTTTGGAGCTCACTATAGTTCAAATCAGCTCCCTCAAGCCGCGTCAATAAGTCGAAGAATTTCTGCACCCCTTCTTCAACCGCTTCGTCTTCTTCAATTCGTAGTGCCGCCATTTGCCGTTCCAACACCACCGCCACCGCCGCTGTTGCAGGAGCGTGTACACCCTTGAGAGCAGCCCATGCCTTTGGTCCATTCTCTGGTTCACGCTGGAATGGCTTGATGTGACGGATTTGGCTGCTCCCCAACGCTTGCCCAAGTAGAAGATAGCCTTGTCCGCTCTTCCGCACCCACGGGCTCTTCTCCGGGTCGTTCTCGGGGCGCTTCTCCGTTCCTTCCATCACCTCCAGCAGGTCATAGTAGTCAAAGATGTTCTCCATCTTGAAGGACCATTCAGCAAAGTTGTCACCGTTGAACTTGTCAAGCCCAAACACCCTAGGCTCATCCCTAGGTGGGCCAAGACTTGGTTGCATGGGCGCCATGGATGAATCACGGGGTTGGCCTTGAGCTTGGGCTTCTCCACTGCCACCAGCACCTCTTCCACCCCTTTCCTCAGGTCCAGCCATTGTCGAAACTGCTCCAAGGGGCTCTGATACCACTTGTTATAGTCACAATAACCTTGAATGTGCCTAAAACGAAAGATAGAGTGCATAGTCGGATTTCTGCACAGCGGCGTCAAGCGTTGATAGCGTTATGCTCACAGCTTCAAATGACTTGCTATAAAATGTATCTGGAGCTTCTTGATGTCGCCTACACGAGGCAAGTTGAATCACACGATTTAATCAAGAATTGACGACGCAACGTCAGTTTGAACGAACGGCACTACGGAAACCACTATAGACTTAGAACACAAATTAGGAAGAGTTACGAGTTGGGAATGACTCCCAGCTCCTACAAACCCCAAGAGCCGAGGTACAGTGATGTGGAACAGTGCCACACTGTCTCCAACCACGAAGGGTCTCGAAACTACCCTCCACAAGGGCCTACACCAAGAGAAATGTTACACTACACAAAGTAATGCAACTATTCTCACTATCTTAAAGTTTACCCTTTTGGAGAGCTTTGAAATCACTTGAATCTTGAAACCAAGGCTCTGGTTCTTCCAGATAAAATCTTCCTTGAGTTCTTGGAATTCTGCTGCGCACACCTGCGACACGCCGAACGTTCCACACACGACAAAATAGAAAAAACGCACACGACATGCAAACAACGACGTGACACGCGACTAGCGATAACTCGCTATTTACTCGACACACACATATTCAAAACCATGCCTCATCATTCAGACACTATTATAAGCATGAAATATATATTATCTCATGCCCTCATACCATTCCATGCACACACGCATACACGCACACGGACAACAAGCCGAATGCAAACCGTAGGGTTGCACCAACAGGTGGGAACACTTCGATGGTGTCCCAACTTGAGACCCTGTCTTATGGATGGTACAAAGACTTAGGGCGTTACCTATTCATATGGATGGTACAAAGAGTAAGAGTAAGTGCGTACTTAATCATATGGTTGGTACTAACAACAGGTGCGTTACCTACCCATATGGTTAGTACTAAGAGTAAGTGCGTAACATACCTACCCATATGGATAGTACACAGAGTAAGTACGTTCCTTACCAATATGGATGGTACGATGAAATGCGTTACGTAATCAAATGGTTGGTACTAAGAGCAAGTGTGTTCCTTACCGATATAGATGGTACAAGTAAATGCATTACGTAATTAAATGATTGGTACTAAGAGCAAGTGCATTACTTACCAAGAGTAGCTCCCTTACTTACCCACATTGTTGGTGCTAAGAGTAAGTGCGTTACTTATCTATATGGATGGTACAAAGAGTAAGTGCGTTTTATTAATATGGCTGGTATTAAAAGCAAGTGCGTTACTTATCCATACGGTTGGCACTAAGAATAAGTGCGCAACTTACCCATATGGTTGATACGAAGACTAACTGCGTTATTTCCTTATATGGATGGTACTAAGAATAAGTGCGTCACTTCATCATATGGTTGGTACCAAGAGGAAGTGCGCTATTTATCTATATGGTTGGTGCTAAGAGTACGTGCTTTACTTAACCATATCGATTGTACAAAGAGTGGGTGCGATATTTACATATATGGTTGGTACCAATAGCAAGTACGTTAGTTTCCCATATGGTTGGTACTAAGAGGAAAGGCGTTGCTTACCTATATGGTTTATACTGAGAGTACGTGCGTTACATAATTATATGGATGGAACAAAGAATATGTGCGTTACTTACTCATATCGTTGGTACTAAAAGTGGGTGTGTCATTTACCTATAAGGTTCGTACTAAGAATAATTGCGTTACTTACCCATATGGTTAGAACTAAGAGACAGTGCGCTACTTACATTTATGGTTGGTACTAAAAGTAAGTGCGATACTTACTAAAATGGATGGTACTAAGGGTAAGTGCGTTACTTATCCATATGGTTTGTTTAAAGAGAAAATGAGTTACTTACCCATATGGATGGTACAAAGAGTAAATGCGTTACTTAATCATATAGTTGGTACTAATAGCAAGTGCGTTACTTACCCATATGGTTGGTACAAAGGGTAAGCGTGGTACTTACCTATGTGGACGGTACTAAGTGCGTTACTTACCCACATTGGTACTAAGGGTAAGTGCGTTACTTACCCGAATGGTTGGTACCGAGAATAAGTGACTTACCTATATACTTGGTACCAAGACAAAATGCGTGACTTACCTACATGGATGGTACTAAGACTAAGTGCGTTACTTATCCATATGGATAGTACTAAAAGTAAGTACATTACTTACTCATATTGTTTTTACTGCACGCAAGTGCGTTACTTGTCCATATTGTTGGTACTAAGAGAAAGTACGTTACTTAGCCATATGGATGGTACTAACAGTAAGTGCGTTACTTACTCATATGGTTGGTATTATAAAAAAATGTGTTACATACCCATTGGATCCTACTAAGAGAATGTGCGTTACTTACCTATATGGATGATACTAAGAGTAATGCGTTACTTATCCATATGATTGGTACTAAGTGTAAGTGCGTTACTTACCAATTTAGACGGTACTAAGAGTAAATGCGTAACTCAACTATACGGTTGGTACTATGAGTAGGTGCGTTACTTACTAATATGGTTGGTACTAAGGGTACGTGCGTTAGTTACCAATATGGTTGGTACTGAGAGGTGCGGTACTTACCCTTATGGATGGTACAAAGAGTACGGGCATTACTTACCCATATAGATGGTACAAAGAGTACGTTCGTTACTTGTTCATATGGTTGGTACTAAGAAAACGTTACTTACTCATATGGATGGTTGATACCGAGAGTACGTGCTTTACTTACCTATATGGATGGTACTAAGAGTAAGTACGTTAGTTACTCGCATGGATTGTACAAAGATTAAGTGAGCTAGTAATCATATGGTTGGAACTACTCGTAGGTGCGTTACTCCCATATTGTTGGTACTAAAAGAAAGTGCGTTATCTATCCATATGGTTGGTACTAGGAGCAAGTGCGTTACATACCCATATTTAATACTAAAACAAAGTGCATAATTTTTCGTACGGTTGGTACTATGCGTATGTGCGTTTCTTACCCATATGGATGGTAAAAAGAGTAAATGCATTACATATTCATATGGTTGGTACTAAGAGGAAGTGCGTTACTTACCCATATGGTTTGTACTAAGAGCAAGTGTGTAACTTACCCATATGGTTGGTACGAAGAGTAAGTGCGTTAGTTATCCATATGGATGGTACTAGGGGTAAGTGCGCTACTTACCCAAATGGTTGGTACAGAGAGTACATATGTTACTTACCCATATGGTTGGTACTAAATGCGTTACTTACCTATGTCAATGGTACATGTTTAAGTGCGTTACTTACCCATATGGATGGTACAAAGAGTAAGTGCGTTACTTATTCATATGATTGGTACTACGAGCAAGTGCGTCACTTACCCATATGGTTGGTGCCAAGAGTACGTGAGTAACTGACCCATACGGTTGGTACGAAGACTGACTGCGTTACTTACTCGTATGGATGTTACTAAGGGAGAGTGCGTTACTTACCCAAATTGTTGATATCGAGAATACGTGCATTACTTACCTATATGGTTGGTACTAAGAGTAAATGCAATAATTACCTATATAGATTGTACTTAGAGTAAGTGCATTGCTTATCCATATGGATGGTACAAAGAGTAAGTGAGTTGCTTATTCATATGGTTAATACAACGCGCAAGTGTGTTACTTACCTATATTGTTGATACTAAGAGAAAGTGCGTTACTTATCCATATGGATAGTACAAAGAGTGAGTTACTTACCCATATTCTTTGTACTAAACGCAAGAGCGTTACTTATCCATATTAATGGTACTAAGAATGGGTGCAAAGAGCGTTACTTACCCATATAGTTGGTACTACGAACGAGTCCGTTACCTACCTATATGGTTGGTACTAAGACTAAGTGTGTTACTTACACATATCGTTGGTACGAAGAGTAAATACGCTACTTACCCATATGGATGCTATAAAGAGTAAGTGCGTTACGTATTCAGATCAATGGTACTAACCGTAAGTGCGTTCTTACCCAAATTTGTGGCACTGAGACTAACTGCGTTACTTACCCATATGGTTGATACTAAGAGTAAATACGGTAACTACCCATGTTGGTACTAAGAGAAGGTGCGTTACTTACCCATATGGATGGTACTAACAGTAAGTGCGTTACTTACTCATATGGTTGGTATTATAAAAAAAATGTGTTACATACCCATATGGATCGTACTAAGATAATGTGCGTTACTTACCCATATGGTTAAACTAAGAGTAATGTGTTAATTATCCATATAATTGGTACTAAGCGTACGTACGTTACTTACCAATATAGATGATACTAAGAGTAAATGCGTAACTTAACTATACGGTTGGTACTATGAATAGGTGCGTTACTTACTGATATGGTTGGTACTAAGGGTACGTGCGTTAGTTACCAATATGGTTGGTACAGAGAGGTGCGGTACTCACCCGTATGGATGGTACAAAGAGTAAATGCGTTACATATTCATACGGTTGGTACAGGGAGAGAGTGCGTTACTTACCCATATGGTTGGTACAAAGAGTACGTGCATTAGTTATCCATATGGATGGTACTAAGAGTAAGTGCTTACGCAGCCAGTGCCACTTGATACGCATGTCCTTCTTCAGCCCATGAAGAACAGCGTTCCTAGCCATCCCAAGAGCCCCCCTGCTATCACAAAACAGCGGCGTAGCAACCTTCTGCTCTTGGCCAATCTCCTCTAATAGCCTCCTCAGCCAAGTCACCTCCTTCACCGCGTGTACTCTGATACCACGGAAGAGAGTGCCGTCTCCGTCTGCTTCTTGGAACTCCAACTAACAGGTCCTCCCCCAACTACGCAGATGTATCCTCCTACAGACTAGGAATCCTCCTTCTCAGAAGCCCACGTCGCATCGGTAAAACAGGTGAGAAACAACTTGCCTTCTCCAAGCCGCACCCCCTTCTCCTTCAGCACCTCATCCCTTCTCTGCTTCACCTGTGCAGATGCGGAGTATTGAACTCCAATGCTTGGGTGAGAGTTAAGGTACTTCAACACACGCTCAACTGCATCCACCTGCTCCTCTGATAGATTCTGCACCAGCCTTGCCAGCTGTCGAACAGAGAAAGAGATGTCGGGCCTCGTGTGAACCGCTGCATACACGAGGCTGCCGACCAAGGACTGAAATTGCTGCTGCTCCTTGGCCTCGACCCCTTCATCCTCTGCAGCCTTCACAAGCTTCAATTCTGCTGGCAGGGGAGTTGCAAGCTTGCGCTCATTCTGAATCCCATACTTGTACGCAGTATGATTAGTGCAAGCAGAAAAGACGAGCTCGCAAAGGAACCCAAGATGGAAGCTTTGCTGTTCGGTTCAATTGATTGCGCAGATTCAGTTATATCTAACTCGAAATTGTACTGTTTTGTTTGGTTAACTATAGTATAGCAGGGCAGGCACTATAGGGGTACAATTTAGGTGAAGGTTGGATGTTGTTTCTCTGTATCCGCATGCTACAGGGCCAGGGGAAACCAGCAGAACCAGCATTTGGCTGGTTGGGCAAAGACAAAACAGGTTCTGTTTTTAGGACCTGAACCTAATTGTTGTTTTCCCAGGTTGGAAAAACAGAACCAGAGGTTGTTTACCAATCTACCACCTGCTGTTTTGTCCAGCCAGGTTGGTTCTGTTGCTTGGAATTATTTGGGATCATCCTAGCTAGAACTATATATTCCTTCTCTGTTTGTACCTGAATATAGTCAATTTGATTCAAGCGAATTCCTTCCTTGCTGGAATTTCGTTTCTACGCGGTGCGACGGTGGAATGCTAACGAGTCAACGCTAGTACGCTAGTACTACGATGCTAGGCAAACGCTGTCCGAGTCATAACTCTGCAATGGCAGAACTTTTCGCGAGGCAACATGGCTCTTTTGAAAGCTCTTAGAGTGAGCTTTGATATCGCGAGTTCTCAGCTTAATCCAATGGACGGTCTGCATGGCACGATGCGCGATGGTCAAGTCCCTCTTGATCCCTGTCTCTACAATCTCGGACCCGAGGATAGGGGCTGGACTTGTACCAAGCACCCAAGGACCCTTGGAGGTGACCCCGAGGAGAGGTTTTAAGTTGGATAACGTCTTAATAGCCTGAGCTATTAGGCCAGGGTGTCCCAGCAGATGGAGCAGATCACCATGCAGCTGGACCTGACTCCTAGTATGTGGGAGGAGGGAGAGGAGGCAGCTGCAGAGGGTGGTGATGGAGAGAAGGTGCAAGAGGCATCTTCTGGTAGAGCAGATGATGTGGAGACTAGTGGTAGGACCAAGGAAGCTGCTGGATCTGAGGGAGGAGAACAGCAGCAGGGAAAAACTAAGGTTCCTGCGCTACAATCAAGGTGGAAGCCGAAGGGTGTCGTTATGAGGGGATGGGAGACACCCGTCTCCAGGCCAGGACGTACCCGTATGGCCACTATGAAGCTGACTGCAGGAGCTGATGTCGCAGAGCAGCAGCTTGGGAATGAGGAGGCATTGCTGATTCTACCGCATGGCTATGACCCGGATGAGGAGGATGAACCTGCCTACTGTTTTCTTGCCCCTGCACCAGAGGAACCAGCAAGCATGGAGGAGGCATTAGCTGGACCAGATAGGGAGAAGTGGCTGGTTTCTAGGGATGGTGAGTACCAAAGCTTGCTAGAGAATGGGACATGGGATCTGGTGGTGCTTCCTGGGGGGAAAAAAGCCGTACAGTGCATATGGGTGCTAAGGATCAAGACCGATGAAAAGGGACAAGTCACCATCTACAAAGAGTAGGCTGGTGGCTAAGGGGTTTATGCAGAAGGAGAAGCAGGACTTCAATGAGATCTTTGCTACCACTGCCAAACTCCCTACCCTCCGTGTCTTGTTGGCAGATGCAGCCGTTAGTGGGAAATTCATCATTCAGATGGATATATCAACGGCATTCCTCAATAGAATTTTAGAGGAGGATGTGTACATGACGCAGCCGCCTGGGTGTGAGGATGGTACGGGCAGGGTGTGCAAGCTGAAAAAGTCTATCTACGGCTTGAAGCAGGCGCCACGCTGCTGGTACCAGAAGTTGGCAGCTGTTTTAGAGGAGATCGGATTCAAGACCAGCAGCTGTGATGAGAGCCTCTTTCTCAAGGGAGAGGGGGAGAAGCTGGTGCTGTTTCTGGTCTACGTGGATGACATTCTTCTCTTCAGCAGCAGCATGAAGGAGATCCAGAAAGTGCAGCAGCAGCTCATGAAGAACTTCAAGTGCAAGACCCTTGGGGAGGTAAAGTATTACCTCGGGATGCACGTGGAGAGGGATCTGGATCACAGGTGGTTGAAGCTGCACCAGGAGAAGTTCATCAAGGAGCTGGGAGAGATGTATGGGATTGAGAAAGAACGCAAGCTTGCAACTCCCCTGCCAGCAGAATTCAAGCTTGTGAAGGCAGCAGAAGATGAAGGGGTTGAAGCCGAGGAGCAGCAGCAACTTCAGTCCTTGGTGGGCAGCCTCTTGTATGCAGCGGTTCATACGAGGCCCGACATCTCTTTGTCGGTTGGGCAGCCGGCTAGGGTGGTGCAGAATCCATCAGAGGAGCAGGTGGATGCAGCTGAGCGTGTGGTGAAGTACCTGAACTCTCACCCAAGCATTGGAGTTCAATACTCCGCATCTGCACAGGTGAAGCAGAAAAGGGTTGAGGTGCTGAAAG
The DNA here is from genome assembly GCA_947471745.1 of Closterium sp. Naga37s-1. Lineage (NCBI taxonomy): Eukaryota > Viridiplantae > Streptophyta > Zygnematophyceae > Desmidiales > Closteriaceae > Closterium > Closterium sp. Naga37s-1. The sequence goes on along the minus strand of CANJKZ010000195.1, from coordinate 1,799,370 downwards.
AGAAGGGGGAGCGGTTTGGAGAAGGCAAGCTGTTTCTCACTTGCTTTACCGATGCTACGTGGGCTTCTGAGAAAGACGATTCCTCATCTGTGAGAGGATACATCTGCGTAGTTGGGGGAGGACCTGTTAGTTGGAGGTCCAAGAAGCAGACGGAGACGGCACTCTCTTCCGTGGAATCAGAGTACATGGCAATGTTTCATGGGGTGAAGGAGGTGATTTGGTTGATGAGGCTTTTATAGGAGATTGGCCAGGAGCAGCAGGTTGCTACACTATTGCTTTGTGATAGCAAGGGGGCTCTTGGGATGGCCAGGAACGCTGTGCTTCGTGGGCTGAACAAGCACATGCGTATCAAGTGGCACTGGCTGCGTAAAGAGGTAAAGAGGGGGACGGTGAATCTAATCTATATCAAGACTCACCAGCAGCCTACAGACCTCCTCACCAAGAGGCTTGCGGATGAGCCTCATTGGCGTTGTGTGCGCATGACTGGAATGAGCATGAACTAGCATGGAATGATGTGGAATGCAGCCGGCAGGCTGAGGGGGAGTGTGTTGGGTGCAAATTCACATTGCACGACATCCTGCCGTCTGTTTGTACGAGTATGCGTGTGCGACTGCATTTGGGTGTGAGTGGAATGTTTGTGTGTTTGTTTGCTTTCGCAATTTTCGCTTGATGCATTTGCAGGTACTCGCGCAATGTGCGCTTCGTCACAACATTGTACGCGCTATGAACAGTGCAAGCAGAAAGGACGAGCTCGCAAAGGAACCCAAGAAGGAAGCTTTGCAGTTCGGTTGAATTGATTGCGCAGATTCAGTTATATCCAACTCGAAATTGTACTGTTTTGTTTGGTTGACTATAGTGTAGCAGGGCAGGCACTATAGGGGTACGATTTAGGTGAAGGTTGGATGTTGTTTGTGTGTATCTGCATTTTACAGGACCAGGGGAAACCAGCAGAACCAGCATTTGGCTGGTTGGGCAAAGACAAAACAGGTTCTGATTTTAGGACCTGAACCTGGTTGTTGTTTTCCCAGGTTGGAAAAACAGAACCAGAGGTTGTTTACCAACCTACCACCTGCTGTTTTGTCCAGCCAGGTTGGTTCTGTTGCGTGGAATTTTTTGGGGTCATCCCTGGTTGTTCCCAGGTTGACTCCCAATGTCCTTGCGAGCTAGAACTATGTATTCCTTCTCTGTTTGTACCTGAATATATTCAAATTGATTCAAGCGAATTCCTTCCTTGCTGGAATTTCGTATCGACGCGATTCGACGGCAGAATGCTACTGAGTCAACGCTAGTACGCTAGCACTCCAACGCTAGGCAAACGCTGTCCGAGGCGTAACAGTTCCGTGAGTAGTTGTTTCAGCGTGGGACGTCTGGGGGTAGTGATAGCTGCCCGTATGTCATTCGCACGGGTTTTCGTGCTGGTCAGACATGCACGAAGCTTCACAATCAGCAACGCTGCTTCTCCCACCTTGACGACGCCTGGCGTGCTGAGTTTGGTGACGACGTCAAGCGCCTCTGGTCTACCCAGGTCTCTGCCTCCCCTCCCGCCCTCGCCTGCCCCGCCCTGCCTTCCATGTGTCGAGGGGCGGCAGCACGCCGCTCCTCACTCCTCCTCGTTTCCCCCGACGACTGCTCCCCTGCAGACTCTCCACATGGACGTGTGGAGCCCAGCCCGCGTCAGTGGACAAGGCTGCGAGCGCTAGTTTCTGCTGGTTGTTGACGACTACACGCAGTACACCATGATGTTCCCCTTGCGCAGCAAGGGTGAAGTCATTGATGTCTTGATCCCTTGGATCTACGCAATCCGTCTCCAACTCCGTGAGCGGTTCGGCCAAGACCTTCCTGTCCTGCGTCTGCACTCTGACAGAGGTGGTGAGCTCTCCTCCGACCTCTTCCGGGACTTTTGTTGTGGGGAGGGCATTCTCCAGTCGTTCACGCTTCCGGACTCCCTTCAGCAAAATGGGATTGCTGAGCGCCGCATTGGCTTAGTCATGGAGGTTGCTCGTATCTCCATGATCCATGCGGCTGCTCCCCATTTTCTGTGGTCGTTTGCGGTCCAGTACGCTGCACATCAGCTCAACCTCTGGACCCGTGTCTCCTTGCCGGAGACCTCGCCCACACTGCGTTGGACGGGGGAGGTTGGCGATGCGTCGGTGTTCCGGGTCTGGGGTTTTCGTGCCTTTGTTCGCAATACGTCCACGGACAAGCTCTCCGCCCGTGCTATCCCCTGCGTCTTCCTTGGCTTTGTCCCAGACGCGCCTAGCTGGCAGTTTTACCACCCCACCTTGTGCCGTGTCCTCCCTTCTCAGGACGTCACGTTTGACGAATCGGTTCCCTTTTACCGTCTCTTCCTCTACCGCTCTGCCCCTCCCCCCCCGCCGCTCTTCCTTGCTCTCGGTCCTCCTCCAGTAGACCCCCTCCCTGTTAGTGTAAGGGCCTAATAAACTCAGGCTATTAAGACGTTATCCAACTTCAAACCTCTCCTCGGGGTCACCTCCAAGGGTCCCTGGGTGCTTGGTACAAGACCAGCCCCTATCCTCGGGTCCGAGTTTGTAGAGAGAGGGATCAAGAGGGACTTAGTCAGAACAGCAAGAGTACCTTGAACGTCGCGCAGAGTGCCGTGCAGAACGTCGATCGGATTAAGCTGAGAACTCGCTATATCGAAGCTCACCCTAAGAGCTTTCAAAAGAGCCAAGTTGCCTCGCGAAAAGTTCTGCCATTGCAGAGTTATGGCTCGGACAGCGTTTGCCTAGCGTTGGAGTGCTAGCGTACTAGCGTTGACTCGGTAGCATTCTGCCGTCGAATCGCGTGGATACGAAATTCCAGCAAGGAAGGAATTCGCTTGAATCAATTTGAATATATTCAGGTACAAACAGAGAAAGAAATTATAGTTCTAGCTAGCAAGGACCTTGGGAATCAACCTGGGAACAACCAGGGATGATCCCAAATAATTCCAAGCAACAGAACCAACCTGGCTGGACAAAACAGCAGGTGGTAGGTTGGTAAACAACCTCTGGTTCTGTTTTTCCAACCTGGGAAAACAACAATCAGGTTCAGGTCCTAAAAACAGAACCTGTTTTGTCTTTGCCCAACCAGCCAAATGCTGGTTCCGCTGGTTTTCCCTGGCCCTGTAGCATGCAGATACAGACAAACAACATCCAACCTTCACCTAAATTGTACCCCTATAGTGCATGCCTTGCTACACTATAGTCAACCAAACAAAACAGTACAAGTTCGAGTTGGATAGAACTGAATCTGCGCACTCAATTAAACCGAACTGCAAAGCTTCCATCTTGGGTTCCTTTGCGAGCTCGTCCTTTCTGCGTGCACTGTTCATAGCGCGTACAATGTTGTGCCGAAGCGCACATTGCGCGAGTACCTGCAAATGCATCAAGCGAAAATTGCGAAAACAAACAAACACGCGAACATTCCATTCACACCCAAATGCATTCGCATTCGCATACTCGTACAAACAGACGGCAGGATGTCGTGCAACGTGAATTTGCACCCAACACACTCCCCCTCAGCCTGCCGGCTGCATTCCACATCATTCCATGCTAGTTCATGCTCATTCCACTCATGCGCACACAACGCCAATGAGACTCATCCGCAAGCCTCTTGGTGAGGAAGTCCGCTGGCTGCTGGTGAGTCTTGATGTAGATCGGATTCACCGTCCCCCTCTTCACCTCCTTACGCAGCCAGTGCCACTTGATACGCATGTGCTTGTTCAGCCCATGAAGCACAGCGTTCCTGGCCATCCCAAGAGCCCCCTTGCTATCAGAAAACAGCGGCGTAGCAACCTTCTGCTCCTGGCCAATCTCCTCTAACAGCCTCCTCAGCCAAATCACCTCCTTCATCCCATGGAACATTGCCATGTACTCTGATTCAACAGAGGAGAGTGCCGTCTCCGTCTGCTTCTTGGACCTCCAACTAACAGGTCCTTCCCCAACTACGCAGATGTATCCTCCCACAGATGAGGAATCATCCTTCTCAGAAGCCCACGTAGCATCGGTAAAGCAAGTGAGAAACAGCTTGTCTTCTCCAAGCCGCTCCCCCTTCTCTTTCAGCACCTCAACCCCTTTCTGCTTCACCTGTGCAGATGCGGAGTATTGAACTCCAATGCTTGGGTGAGAGTTCAGGTACTTCACCACACGCTCAGCTGCATCCACCTGCTTCTCTGATGGATTCTGCACCACCCTAGCCAGCTGCCCAACCGAGAAAGAGATGTCGGGCCTTGTGTGAACTGCTGCATACAAGAGGCTGCCCACCAAGGACTGAAATTGCTGCTGCTCCTCGGCTTCAACCCCTTCATCCTCTGCTGCCTTCACAAGCTTGAATTCTGCTGGCAGGGGAGTTGCAACCTTGCGCTCATTCTCAATCCCATACTTCTCCCCCAGCTCCTTGATGAACTTCTCCTGGTGCAGCTTCAACCACCTGTGATCCAGATCCCTCTCCACGTGCATCCCGAGGTAGTACTTTACCTCCCCAAGGGTCTTGCACTTGAAGTTCTTCATCAGCTGCTGCTGCACGTTCTGGATCTCCTTCACGCTGCTGGTGAAGAGAAGAATGTCGTCCACGTAGACCAGAAACAGCACCAGCTTCTCCCCCTCCCCCTTGAGAAAGAGGCTCTCATCACAGCTGCTGGTCCTGAATCCCATCTCCTCTAAAACAGCTGCCAACTTCTGGTACCAGCAGCGTGGCGCCTGCTTCAAGCCGTAGATGGACTTTTTCAGCTTGCACACCCTGCCCGTACCATCCTCATACCCAGGCGGCTGCGTCATGTACACATCCTCCTCTAAAATCCCATTGAGGAATGCCGTTGATATATCCATCTGAATGATGGATTTCCCACTAACGGCTGCATCTGCCAACAAGACACGGAGGGTAGGGGGTTTGGCAGTGGGAGCAAAGATCTCATTGAAGTCCTGCTTCTCCTTCTGCATAAACCCCTTAGCCACCAGCCTACTCTTGTAGATGGTGACCTGTCCCTTGTCATCGGTCTTGATCCTTAGCACCCACTTGCACTGTACGGCTTTCTTCCCCTCAGGCAGCACCACCAGATCCCATGTCCCATTCTCTAGCAAGCTTTGGTACTCAGCATCCCTAGAGACCAGCCACTTCTCCCTATCTGGTCCAGCTAATGCCTCCTCCATGCTTGCTGGTTCCTCTGGTGCAGGAGCAAGAAAACAGTAGGCAGGTTCATCCTCCTCATCCGGGTCATAGCCATGCGGTAGAATCAGCAATGCCTCCTCATTCCCAAGCTGCTGCTCTGCAACATCAGCTCCTGCAGTCAGCTTCATAGTGGCCATACGGGTACGTCCTGGCCTGGAGACGGGTGTCTCCCATCCCCTCATAACAACACCCTTTGGCTTCCTCCTTGATGGTAGCGTAGGAACCTTAGCTTTTCCCTGCTGCTGTTCTAATCCCTCAGATCCAGCAGCTTCCTTGGTGCTACCACTAGTCTCTACATCATCTCCTCCACCACCAGGTGCCTCCTGCACTTTCTCTCCATCACCACCCTCTGCAGCTGCATCCTCCCCCTCCTCCCACACACTAGGAGTCAGCTCCAGCTGCATGGTGATCTGCTCCATCTGCTCGGATACCTTGGTCTCCGGCTGTTTCTTCCATCCCCCATACATCATGCCCTCAACAAACTTCACATCCTTGCTGTCAAACAACACACTCTTGGATTGTTCCCACAGCAGCCATCCCTTGCTCTCAGCAGCCAGCCCCAAATGCACACACCAGATTGCACTCGCCCCCAGCTTACTTCGATACTTCTTGGGGACGTGGGCGACTGCCATGCAACCGAACACCCTCAGCATGTCCACCGGCGGCTTCCTCCCAAGCCACCTCTCCAGCGGCACCCACGATTCATTACCAACCTTAGTGAGCACCCTGTTCCTAGCCACGGTAGCGTGCCGGACAGCATGGGGCCACATGGAATTGCCCACCCCTGATTCTATGAGCAGCGCCCTAGCTGTCTCCAGAATGGTCCGGTTCGCCCGTTCTGCTACACCGTTGGACTGCGGAGAGTAAGCCGTGGTCAGCTCCCTCTGAATGCCCTGCTTCTTGAGCCAGGCCGTCGTTTCAGCTCCAAGGAACTCACCACCCCGGTCTGTCCTAATCCGCTTCACTACACACTCCGCTTGCTTCTCCACGAATGGCAGCCAATCTTCCTTTATCGTAGGGGCGGCGTGGTCCTTTTGCTTCAGCGGATACGCCCACATGAGTCTGCTCCAATCATCCACAATGGTTAGGAAATACCGCTCCCCCTTGTGCCCTTGCACCGGCAGCGGCCCCACCAAGTCCATGTGAACCAGCTCCAAAAGCTTCTTGCTCCTGCCAGTCATGCTATGAAAAGGGAAACGAGTGAATTTTGAGAGCAAACAGATTTCACAGTTGTCATCAGGTGGCTGTCCGTTCAACTTCAAACCCTTGATGCCTCCATCTTTCTCTAGCTGCTTCAACAAGGGCATTGCCACATGCCCCAAGCGTCGGTGTGCCGTTGCCCAATCTGTCTCCCCAGATCTGGCCGACACTTTCACACCAACCCCTCCAACGGCGTTGCACTCCTCCTGGGATGCAGACCCCTCTCCAGCCTGCCCCCCACCGTGCCACGCCAACGCCGGCAGCTGCCACGTGGATCTGTACACATCCTTGCTCTCGTGCAGATCCCAAAGCACCCGATTTCCCAGCTGCCCCTTGTACGTGCGTGCCCCATCCGTGCTAGTGCTCACCCCAGCCTTGGCAAGCTTACGGAGGGAGATGAGGTTGGCCTTGAGATCAGGAACGAGGAGAACGTCGTGCAGCACCACCGGTTTGCCATCCGCTCCCTTGAATGCAGCTCGTCCCGCACCAGCCACCTTCAGCGCGTGTCCAGAGGCAGAGCACACCTCATTTATCGGTGCAGCTCGTACGTCATCAAGCAGCTCCTTGCGTGGCGTCATCGTCCAAGCAGCGCCCGTGTCCAACACCCAATAGTCCAGGGGATGCAGCTCTGCTCCAACCTTTGCAGAGGCGTCTCCTTGCTCCCCCTGCTCTCCAATATGGAAGAACTGGCCTGCGGTGCGCTCCTTCTTCTTCTCTGCACCGCCGTTGCTCTTCGGGTTGTTGTCGGACGAATCGGCGACCATGTTCGCGCCGTTTTTCTGGTTCCTCCGCGCGCCGCCATCCTGGTGACGATTCTGGGGGGTCCATCCATCGGGTTTCTTATAGCACAAAAACCAGGGGTGCCCCTCCTTCTCACAATACCAGCAACTCCCTTTCATTTTGCCACCAGCACCTGACTTGCCCCCACGTCCAGATTTCGCACCGCGACCCCAACCGGTACCTCCTTGTTGGTCGTTGGAGTCGTCGTCCTTCTTTGCACCGCGTCCAGCACCACCAAAGCCACGTCCTCTGCCACGTCGGCTCCCTTGCATCCCGTAGCCGCTGCTGCCGTCGTCTCCACCCCTCAGTTGGCGGCGACGGAAGTCCTCCTCCAGAATCTTCGTCCGCACCCACTCGAGCGTCCACAAGCTTTGGTTCTGCGGCAGGCTCAATCCGCTCGTGAATTGAAGCCACGATTCCGGCAGCAGCGATAGCATCTTCAAGGACTTGGTCTGCTCCGGGTAGGTGATTCCTGCGGTCGCCAACTTCGCGTAGAGGTCACGCATTTTGTCCAAAACAGGTTGCACCGGCTCTCCCTCGCTCAAGCGCAACGAGGACAGCTCCCTCTCCAGCATCAACGTTGCTACAACAGAGGTCGGGGCGTGCAGCTCCTTCAACACGGTCCACGCCTTCGGACCGCAATCAACCTCCGGCAGCAGGTGCATGACGTGGTGACGCTGGTTCAGCTCCAAACTCTGTGACATCAAGTAGTAGCCAGCCGAGACGCGCTCGTCCTGCAGCGCGGGGTCACTCGGTCTAGGCTCCTCCCCAATCATTAGTTTCAACAAACCAATCTGACGGAAGTAAAGTTGCATTTTCCATGCCCAATCATCATAGCCCTCACCATTGAACTTCTCGACGGTGAAGTTCTTCAGCACCTCCTTGGTCAGCGAGCCCTGGTTTGTTCGCGCTCCCCTTGGTGCCGAAACACCAGAATCCTGGCTGCCGCTACGATCTTGGGCTGAAGATTCACCAGCTCCCGCCGAGGTATTTCCCGCCATAGCTACCTATAACGGGGATCACTATAACGCAGCTCTGATACCAGCTTGTTTGTGTAAAGGGCCTAATAAACTCAGGCTATTAAGACGTTATCCAATTTAAAACCTCTCCTCGGGGTCACCTCCAAGGGTCCCTGGGTGCTTGGTACAAGACCAGCCCCTATCCTCGGGTCCGAGTTTGTAGAGAGAGGGATCAAGAGGGACTTAGTCAGAACAGCAAGAGTACCTTGAACGTTGCGCAGCGTGCCGTGCAGACCGTCGATCGGATTAAGCTGAGAACTCGCTATATCGAAGCTCACCCTAAGAGCTTTCAAAAGAGCCAAGTTGCCTCGCGAAAAGTTCTGCCATTGCAGAGTTACGAAATGGACAGCGTTGGCCTAGCGTTGGAGTGCTAGCGTACTAGCGTTGACTCGGTAGCATTCTGCCGTCGAATCGCGTGGATACGAAATTCCAGCAAGGAAGGAGTTCGCTTGAATCAATTTGAATATATTCAGGTACAAACAGAGAACCAGCCTGGGAATCAACCTGGGAACAACCAGGGATGATCCCAAATAATTCCAAGCAACAGAACCAACCTGGCTGGACAAAACAGCAGGTGGTAGGTTGGTAAACAACCTCTGGTTCTGTTTTTCCAACCTGGGAAAACAACAACCAGGTTCAGGTCCTAAAAACAGAACCTGTTTTGTCTTTGCCCAACCAGCCAAATGCTGGTTCCGCTGGTTTCCCCTGGCCCTGTAGCATGCAGATACAGACAAACAACATCCAACCTTCACCTAAATTGTACCCCTATAGTGCCTGCCTTGCTACACTATAGTCAACCAAACAAAACAGTACAAGTTCGAGTTGGATAGAACTGAATCTGCGCACTCAATTAAACCGAACTGCAAAGCTTCCATCTTGGGTTCCTTTGCGAGCTCGTCCTTTCTGCTTGCACTGTTCATAGCGCGTACAATGTTGTGCCGAAGCGCACATTGCGCGAGTACCTGCAAATGCATCAAGCGAAAATTGCGAAAACAAACAAACACGCGAACATTCCATTCACACCCAAATGTATTCGCACACGCACACTCGTACAAACAGACGGCAGGATGTCGTGCAATGTGAATTTGCACCCAACACTCCCCCCCCAGGGTCCTGCTCCCTCGGGTGTGTCTCAGGTAGACCCTCTCCCTGGTACTGCGCGTGTCGAGGTAGCTGTTGGATCAGGTGCTGCTCGAGGTGCTGCGTCTGGGGGTGCTGCGTCTGGGGGTGCGGAGCCGGGGGGTGCGGGGTCTGAGGATGCTGGGTCTGGGGGTGCTGAGCCTGGGGGTGAGGAGCCTGGGGGTGCTGAGCCTGCGGGTGTGAAGCCTGGGGGTGCTGAGCCTGAGGGTGTTGAGCCTGGGGGTGCTGAGTCTGAGGGTGCGGAGTCGGGGGGTGCTGAGCCTCGGGGTGCTGCTTCGTCTGGAGGTCGTGCTGGTGCTTCGCCGAGAGTGTCTCCGCAGCAGTTGCGTGAGTGGCTTGTTCGGCGCGCCAGCCTTCTGAGTGGAGCTACCTGAGCTTGAGACGCTGGAGCTGGAGGTGCTGGGGTTCCTGCTGGTGCTAGTTGTACTAGAGGTACTATGGATGCTGGTCCTGAAGGTGCTCGTACCAGGGATACTGGAGCTGCCGGGACTAGTGGTGTTGGGGACGCTGGAGCTGGAGACCCTACATAGCCTGGAGCTGCTGGAGTTGGAGGCTCTTGCGCTGGTGGCGCTGGTGCTGGAGGCACTGGAGCTAGAGAAGCTGGAGTAAGAGGCACTGGCGCGGGAGGCGCTAGACCTGCAGGAGCTGGAGCCGTTGACCCTGGAGCAGGAGGTGCTGGAGGAACTGTGCGGCCGCGACCGCACTTCGTTCCCCTGCTTCAGCAGGTTCTTGGTGTCCCGTCTTCTACTAGCCTTACTCCTCCCCTCCTGTGTCCACCGCCTGACCAGTCGCAGCCGCTGTTACTGTCAGCCTCCCCAGTGCCTGCTCCTTCTCCTTACACAGAGCAGTCCGCCGGTCTTACAGCGCATTGTGAGCCTGCGTCTCGTCCAGTCTCGCCTGTTCGCACTGCTCGTCGCGTTCCTCGTTCGTGTCCTCCTCCTGTCCCTGGCACACACGCTATAACACTTCGTCCTTCCTCTGTTCCTATGTGTGTTCCTCTGCCTGCTCCTCCTGAGTCCTCTCTTCCTGAGGTCCGTGACCCTGAGTCTGACCCCGCTCATGCTGCCAGTCCCACTGTCTCTCGTCTCCTCGCCACTGCTGTCACTGACCCTTCCTTTGAGTCCACTGCTGCGTCTGCCCTCGTTGCTGAGCTGCTTGACTTTGCTGCTGCCTGCCGTCTAGACTACGCCACTGCTATTGTTGCTGAGTCTGCCGCGTCTGAGTCTCCCATTCCTCCGTCCATCGGGGCTGAGTGTGCTCTTGGCACGGACGTCCTTGAGGACAGGCAGGAGGACTTTAAGTGTCTTGCAGCTGCTGTACCTCGTTTCACTTCCATTCTGCTTGCCCCTGAGGGGGACCCGGATGCACCAGACATCCCGACCCCGCGCTCTTACGCAGAGGCGAATACGGGTCCTTACTCCTCTCAGTGGCAGGCAGCCATGGATGCCGAGATGGCATCCTAGAAGTCCACAGGCACTTACATCGACGAGTTCCCCCACGTGGGGCGAACATAGTCGATGGCATGTCGGTTTTCAGGGTGAAGCGGCCGCCGGGTTCTCCGCCTTCAAGGCGCGTTACGTTGCTCGAGGCTTCAGTCCGCGACAGGGGGTCAACTACTTTCAGACCTTCTCTCCCACCCCGAAGATGACTACTCTTCGGGTGTTGCTCCACGTCGCTGCTCAGCGTGACTACGAGCTGCACTCTTTGGACTTCAGTACAGCTTTCTTGCAGGGCAGCCTGCACGAGGAGATCTGGCTGGGCCGCCCACCTGGCTTCAGTGGGTCATTTCCTGCAGGTACCCAGTGGAGCCTCCGGCGGCCAGTCTATGGTCTCCGATAGGCGCCTCTCGAGTGGCACGACACACTGAGGACTACACTTGCGGCTCTTGGGTTCGCTCCTTCTACTGCTGATCCGTCGCTGTTTCTACGCACCGACACCTCGCTGCCGCAGTTCTACGTCCTTGTGTACGTCGACGACCTTGTCTTTGCCACTGGTGACACAAAGGCACTGACCCTTGTGAAGTCGGAGCTGCAGAAGAGACACACCTGCACTGACCTGGATGAACTGCACAGCTATCTTGGCTTGCAGATCACCCGGGACAGAGCACGGCGCACCATTACCTTGACTCAGTCACACATGGTGCACCAGGTCCTTCAGCACTTCGGCTTCCAGTTCTCCTCGCCATAGCCCACTCCTCTGTCTACCGGCCACTCGCTCTCAGCTCCACCTTCGGACAAGTCCGTAGAGCCGAGTGGTCCGTACCCAGAGCTTGTGGGTTGCCTCAGGTACCTGATAACGTGCACTTGACCTGACCTCGCGTACCCTCTCAGCCTCTTGGCTCGCTACGTGGCTCCCGGTAGGCACCGAAAGGTGCACCAGGATGCTGCGAAGAGGGTACTGCATTACTTGTACAGTACGTCGGGCATGGGGCTCGTGCTTGGAGGACGGGGTCGAGTTGTCCTCATTGGTAACGCAGACGCTTCTTTTGCTGACGACTCAGCTACGCAGAGGTCGTCACAAGGTTACACCTTCAGCCTCGGTTCCGGCTCTGTTTCCTGGCGGTCTACCCGCTCGTCTTCGGTTCTCAGCTCCAGTTGTGAGGCTGAGATCTACGCCGGGGCCATGGCTGCACAGGAGCTACGCTGGCTCACCTACCTGCTGACCGACTTGGGAGAGCAGCCTCGTTCGCCTCCAGTCCTGTACGTAGACAACAAGGCCATGATTGCCTTGCGTCAGGAGCACAGACTGGAGCACAGAACGAAGCACATCGCTCTGCGATATTTCCTTACTCGAGAGTTGCAGCAGCGTGGCCAGCTTCGTCTTGCATACGTGGCCACTACAGCCAACACTACTGACGTATTCACCAAGGCACTTCCGCCTGGTGATCATCGGCGCTTCTCTACTGTGTTAGGCCTTGTGCCTGCCTACTTTGCCTCACTTGCTTACTGCTTGACTCTGCTTGTACTGTGATCTATATATATACTGTTGGGTGCAAATTCACATTGCACGACATCCTGCCGTCTGTTTGTACGAGTATGCATGTGCGAATGCATTTGGGTGTGAATGGAATGTTCGTGTGTTTGTTTGTTTCCGCAATTTTCGCTTGATGCATTTGCAGGTACTCGCGCAATGTGCGCTTCGGCACAACATTGTACGCGCTATGAACAGTGCAAGCAGAAAGGACGAGCTCGCAAAGGAACCCAAGATGGAAGCTTTGCAGTTCGGTTTAATTGAGTGCGCAGATTCAGTTCTATCCAACTCGAACTTGTACTGTTTTGTTTGGTTGACTATAGTGTAGTAGGGCAGGCACTATAGGGGTACAATTTAGGTGAAGGTTGGATGTTGTTTGTCTGTATCTGCATGCTACAGGGCCAGGGGAAACCAGCGGAACTAGCATTTGGCTGGTTGGGCAAAGACAAAACAGGTTCTGTTTTTAGGACCTGAACCTGGTTGTTGTTTTCCCAGGTTGGAAAAACAGAACCAGAGGTTGTTTACCAACCTACCACCTGCTGTTTTGTCCAGCCAGGTTGGTTCTGTTGCTTGGAATTATTTGGGATCATCCCTGGTTGTTCCCAGGTTGATTCCCAGGGTCCTTGCTAGCTAGAACTATATATTCCTTCTCTGTTTGTACCTGAATATATTCAAATTGATTCAAGCGAATTCCTTCCTTGCTGGAATTTCGTATCCACGCCATTCGACGGCAGAATGCTACCGAGTCAACGCTAGTACGCTAGTACTCCAACGCTAGGCAAACGCTGTCTGAGCCGTAACTCTGCAGTGGCAGAACTTTTCGCGAGGCAACTTGGCTCTTTTGAAAGCTCTTAGAGTGAGCTTCGATATAATGACTTCTCAGCTTAATCCGATCGACGGTCTGCACGGCACGCTGCGCAATGTTCAAGATACTCTTGCTGTTTTGACTAAGTCCGTCTTGATCCCTCTCTCTACAAACTCGGACCCGAGGATAGGGGCTGATCTTGTACCAAGCACCCAGGGACCCTTGGAGGTGAACCCGAGGAGAAGTTTTAAGATGGATAACGTCTTAATAGCCTGAGTTTATTAGGCCCTTACACCAACATATACTTGCATGGTTACAGTTGTTAGGGTATGATCACTGTATTGTTTGTTCTCTTTATATAACACTGTATGTGAGCTGGCCTTGTGGCCCTTTGCTTGTTCTCGGACTGTGTGGTGACTTTGTGATCCACCCAGAGCTTGCTTTGCTTTTCTTGACTAGTCTTGTGACCACTTTGCCCATAAGGGTTACAACCCAATTAGGGTTAATACTTGTACCCAATTTTTTGCTAGTTCATTCATTCTCGTTCATTATTTTGACACACCATGCAGCTGGACCTGACTCCTAGTGTGTGGGAAGAGGGAGAGGAGGCAGCTGCAGAGGGTGGTGATGGAGAAAAGATACAGAAGGCACCTGCTGGTGGAGGAGGAGGTGTAGAGGCTAGTGGTAGCACTAGTGGAGCTGCTGGACCTGAGGGTGAGCAGCAGCAGGGCAAGGCTAAGGCTCCTACACTACCACAAAGGAGGAAGTCGAAGGGTGTCGTTATGAACGAGTGAGAGACACCCGTGTCTAGGCCAGGACGTACCCGTATGAAGCTGACTGCAGGAGCTGATCTAGCAGAGCAGCAGCTTGGGAATGAGGAGGCATTGCCTATTCTACCGCATGGCTATGACCCGGATGAGGAGGATGAACCTGCCTACTGTTTTCTTGCCCCTGCACCAGAGGAACCAGCAAGCATGGAGGACGCATTAGCTGGACCAGATAGCAAGAAGTGGCTGGTTTCTAGGGATGCTGAGTACCAGAGCCTGCTAGAGAATGGGACATGGGATCTGGTGGTGCTGCCTGAGGGGAAGAAAGCCATACAGTGCAAGTGGGTGCTAAGGATCAAGACCGATGACAAGGGACAGGTCACAATCTACAAGAGTAGGCTGGTGGCTAAGGGGTTTATGCAGAAGGAGAAGCAGGACTTCAATGTGATCTTTGCTCCCACTGCCAAACCCCCTACCCTCTGTGTCATGTTGGCAGATGCAGCCTTTAGTAGGAAATTCATCATTCAGATGGATACATCAACGGCATTCCTCAATGGGATTTTAGAGGAGGATGTGTACATGACGCAGCCACCTGGGTATGAGGATGGTACGGGAAAGGTGTGTAAGCTGAAAAAATACATCTACGGCTTGAAACAGGCGCCACGCTGCTGGTACCAGAATTTGGCAGCTGTTTTAGAGGAGATGGGATTCAGGATCAGCAGCTGTGATGAGAGCCTCTTTCTCAAGGGGGAGGGGGAGAAGCTAGTGCTGTTTCTGGTCTACGTGGATGACATTCTTCTCTTCAACAGCAGCATGAAGGAGATCCAGAAAGTGCAGCAGCAGCTGATGAAGAACTTCAAGTGCAAGACCCTTGGGGAGGTAAAGTACTACCTCGGGATGCATGTGGAGAGGGATCTGGATCACAGGTGGTTGAAGCTACAGCAGGTGAAGTTCATCAAGGAGCTGGGGGAGAAGTATGGGATTGAGAATGAACGCAAGGTTGCAACTCCCCCGCCAGCAGAATTCAACGGCTTTCCTCAATGGGATTTTAGAGGAGGATGTGTACATGACGCAGCCGCCTGGGTATGAGGATGGTACAGGCAGGGTGTGCAAGCTGAAAAAGTCCATCTACGGCTTGAAGCAGACGCCACGCTGCTGGTATCAGAAGTTGGCAGCTGTTTTAGAGGAGATGGGATTCAGGACCAGTAGCTGTGATGAGAGCCCCTTGTCTACGTAGATGACATTCTTCTCTTTAGCAGCAGCATGAAGGAGATCCGAAAAGTGCAGCAGTAGCTGATGAAGAACTTCAAGCGCAAGACCCTTAGGGAGGTAAAGTACTACCCTTGGGGAGGTAAAGTATTACCTCGGGATGCATGTGGAGAGGGATCTGGATCACAAGTGGTTGAAGCTGCACCAGGAGAAGTTCATCAAGGAGCTGGGGGAGAAGTATGGGATTGAGAATGAACGCAAGGTTGCAACTCCCCTGCCAGCAGAATTCAAGCTTCTGAAGGCAGCAGAGAATAAAGGGGTTGAAGCTGAGGAGCAGCAGCAATTTCAGTCCTTGGTGAGCAGCCTCTTGTATGCAGCGGTTCATACCAGGCCCGACATCTCTTTCTCGGTTGGGCAGCTGGCAAGGGTGGTGCAGAATCCATCAGAGGAGCAGATGAATGCAGCTGAGCATGTGGTGAAGTATCTGAACTCTCACCCAAGCATTGGAGTTCAATACACCCCATCTGGACAAGTGAAGCAGAAAGGGGTTGAGGTGCTGAAAGAGAAGGGGGAGCGGCTTGGAGAAGGCAAGCTCTTTCTTACTTGCTTTACTGATGCTACGTGTGCTCCTGAGACAGAGGATTCCTCATCTGTGGGAGGATACATCTGCGTAGTTGGGGGAAGACCTGTTAGTTGGAGATCCAAGAAGCAGACGGAGACCGCACTCTCTTCCGTGGAATCAGAGTACATGGCGATGTTACATCGGGTGAAGGAGGTGATTTGGTTGTGGAGGCTGTTAAAGGAGATTGGCCAGGAGCAGAAGGTTGCTACGCCGCTGTTTTGTGATAGCAAGGGGGCTCTTGGGATGGCTAGGAACGCTGTGCTTCATGGGCTGAACAAGCACATGCGTATCAAGTGGCACTGGCTGCGTAAGGAAGTGAAGAGGGGGACGGTGAATCCGATCTACATCAAGACTCACCAGCAGCCAGCACACTTCTTCAACAAGAGGGTTGCGGACGAGCCTCATTGGCGTTGTGTGTGTTGGTGTAAGGGCCTAATAAACTCTGGCTATTAAGACATTATCCAACTTAAAACCTCTCTTCGAGGTCACCTCCAAGGGTCCTTGGGTGCTTGGTACAAGACCAGCCCCTATCCTCGGGTCCGAGTTTGTAGAGAGAGGGATCAAGAGGGACTTAGTCACAACGGCATTAGTACCTTGAACGTCGCGCAGCGTGCCGTGCAGACCGTCAATCAGATTAAGCTGAGAACTCGCTATATCGAGGCTCACTCTAAGAGCTTTCAAAAGAGCCAAGTTGCCTCGCGAAAAGTTCTGTCATTGCAGAGTTACGAAATGGACAGCATTGGCCTAGCGTCGTAGTGCTAGCGTACTAGCGTTGACTCGGTAGCATTCCGCCGTCGCACCGCATAGAAACAAAATTCCAGCAAGGAAGGAATTTGCTTGAATCAATTTGACTATATTCAGGTACAAACAGAGAAGGAATATATAGTCCAAGCTAGCGAGGACCTTGGGAATCAACCTGGGAACAACCAGGGATGATCCCAAATAATTCCAAGCAACAGAACCAACCTGGCTGGACAAAACAGCAGGTGGTAGGTTGGTAAACAACATCTGGTTCTGTTTTTCCAACCTGGGAAAACAACAACCAGGTTCAGGTCCTGAAAACAGAACCTGTTTTGTCTTTGCCCAACCAGCCAAATGCTGGTTCCGCTGGTTTCCCCTGGCCCTGTAGCATACAGATACAGACAAACAACATCCAACCTTCACCTAAATTGTACCCCTATAGTGCCTGCCCTGCTACACTATAGTCAACCAAACAAAACAGTACAATTTCGAGTTGGATAGAACTGAATCTGCGCAATCAATTCAACCGAACTGCAAAGCTTCCATCTTGGGTTCCTTTGCGAGCTCTTCTTTCTGCTTGCACTGTTCATAGCGCGTACAATGTTGTGCCGAAGCGCACATTGCGCGAGTACCTGCAAATGCATCAAGCGAAAGTCGCGAAAGCAAACAAACACACGAACATTCCATTCATACCCAAACGCGGCACACGCATACTCGTACAAGCAGACGGCAGGATGTCATGCAATGTGAATTTGCACCCAACAGTATGTGCAAGAGTGGAATGAGCATGCACTAGCATGAAATTATGTGGATGCAGCCGACAGGCTGAGGGGGAGTGTGTTGGGTGCAAATTCACATTGCACGACATCATGCCGTCTGTTTGTACGAGTATGCGTGTGCGAATGCATTTGGGTGTGAATGCAATGTTCGTATGTTGGTTTGCTTTCGCAGTTTTTGCTTGATGCATTTACCGATACTCGCGCAATGTGCGCTTCGGAACAATATTGTACGCGCTATAAACAGTGCAAGCGGAATGCTACCGAGTCAACGCTAATACGCTAGCACTACGATGCTAGGCAAATGCTGTCCGAGCCATAACTCTGCCATGGCAGAATTTTTCGCGAGGGAACTTGGCTTTTTTGAAAGCTCTTAGAGCGAGCTTCGAAATATCGACTTTTCAGTTTAATCCGATCGACGATCTGCACAGCACGCTACGCGACGTTCAAGGTACTCCTGCTGTTTTGACAAAGTCCCTCTTGATCCCTCTCTCTACAAACTCAGACCCAAGGATAGGGACTGGTCTTGTACCAGGCACCCAGGGACCCTTGGAGGTGACCCCGAGGAGAGGTTTTAAGTTGGATAACGTCTTAATAGCCTGAGTGTATTAGGCCCTTACACCAACAATGATAAGGGCTGGTCTTGTGGCAGGCACCCTTGGACCCTTGGAGGTGACCGCGAGGAGAGGTTTTAAGTTGGATAACATCTTAATAGCCTGATTTTATTAGGCCCTTATACCAAAACAACGGCGTAGCAAATTTCTGCTCCTGGCCAATCTCGTCTAACAGCCTCCTCAGCCAAATCACCTACTTCACCCCATAGAACATCGCCATGTACTCTGATTACACGGAAGAGAGTGCCGTCTCCGTCTGCTTCTTGGATCTCCAACTAACAGGTCCTCCCTCAACTACGCAGATGTATCTTCCCACAGATGAGGAATCCTCTCTCTCAGAAGCCCACGTAGCATCAGTAAAGCAAGTAAGAAAGAGCTTGCCTTCTCCAAGCCGCTCCCCCTTCTCTTTCAGCACCTCAACCCCTTTCTGTTTCACTTGTGCAGATGGGGTATATTGAACTCCAATGCTTGGGTGAGAGTTCAGATACTTCACCACATGCTCAGCTGCATTCATCTGCTCCTCTGATGGATTCTGCACCACCCTAGCCAGCTGCCCAACAGAGAAACAGATGTCGGGCCTGGTATGAACCGCTGCATATAAGAGGCTGCCCACCAAGGACTGAAATTGCTGCTGCTCCTTGGCTTCAACCCCTTCATCCTCTGCAGCCTTCACAAGCTTAAATTCTGCTGGCAGGGAAGTTGCAACCTTGCGTTCATTCTCAATCCCATACTTCTCCCCCAGGACCTTGACGAACTTCTCCTGCTGCATCTTCAACCACCTGTGATCTGGATCCCTCTCCACGCGCATCCCGAGATAGTACTTTACCTCCCCAAGGTTCTTGCACTTGAATTTCTCCATGAACTGCTGCTGCACATTCTGGATCTCCTTCATGCTGCTGCTAAAGAGAAGAATGTTGTCCACATAGACCAGAAACATCACCAGCTTCTCCCCCTCCCCCTTGAGAAAAAGGCTCTCATCACAGCTGCTGGTCCTGAATCCCATCTCCTCTAAAACAGCTGCCAAATTCTGGTACCAGCAGCGTGGCGCCTGCTTCAAGCCGTAGATGGACTTTTTCAGCTTGCACACCCTGCCCATACCATCGTCATACATTGGACCAGGCGTGGCCACTTACACATTCTCCTCTAAAATACCATTGAGGAATGCCGTTGATATATCCGTGACCCGCTGCCCCTGCAAACCAACGATGCAGGTCGCGACCCCCCCGACCGACGCCCCTCGTCGCCATCGACCTCCTAGACCCGCGACCTTTGACGGTCGTGCCTCCCTCGACACACCACGGGCCCCCGTCGCCTCCTGCTCGTGACATCCGTGACCACGCTCCCTGCCGCCCCCCCCTCCCCCCTCCTTCTCCTGCCCATGGCGCTCGCGAACTCGATGCCCGCGACCTGCTGCCTCAACGCCCGCGACCTGTGCCACCTCCTCCTACGACCAGCGCCACCTCCCTCCTGCGACCAGCGCCACCTCTGCCCTGACCCGCTCCTCCCGCTGACTTTGACCCGCACCTCTGCACTACCCGTGGCGCTTGCGACCTGCTGCCCACTGCTCCTGCAATCGCTCTTGTAAGCCCTCCCCTCCCCCCGTTCTTTTCCTCTCCCCCTCCCCACCCTCCTCTTATGGCTGCTCTCTCTCCCGCTTTCCTCCACCCTCACCATCAACTCCATCACCCTCACTCCCCATTTTCCCTCCTCTTGCCGCTGTTTTCCCCTTTGGATCATCCCGTCGTATCCCCACCCCTCCCTCACTTGTGGCTGATCCCTCCCCCCTCATTCGCACCCTCTCTCCTTATCTTTCATTTTCCTCATCCTCCCTCCTCCTATGGCTGCCTTCTCCCCCTTCCCCCCCCTCATCATGGCTACCAACACCATGTCAGCTGACATAAGTTCCTTTGATTGTCTCGAACTCATTAACGATATCACCCCAGTGAACTTGACTTCGTTTTCAGAAATTATGCACGTTCTTCTTGGCTCCACCACAATCCATAGCTATAATCTCGTTCTTGACACTCCATTCGGAGTTGCCCCCTCTCCTCCCGCAGCCCCCCCTCCACCCACTCCTGGTGAATCGCCCCTTCCTCCAGGCCCACCGCCTGTTGCCTCGGAACTACCCGTTCACAACGATGACCCCAAACGTTGGGCTCCCATCCCCCGCGATTACACTCGGGAGCATGCTGCTTACGTTCTTGACCAAGCCAACTGGAATGCGGCATTTGCTGCCCATGAAGTCGCTCGAGTCACTGACATTGACTACCAGGCCCTGCGCGCCAAGTACGTGGAGGATGACCACACATACCGACTCAACTCCTCCCTGGTCTCCTTCCCCATACCCCCCCTACCCGTTTTACCCCCCTCAGGTTCTCCCCCCCCCCCCCCCCCCCCCCTGTCTGTACACTCGACTGCCCCGCCTCTGGACACTGAACATTCCCCCCCCCCCCCCCTCCTCCCTCCCCTTGGGCTTTACCTCATTCCCGTCCTCTGCCTTAGTAGAACAGAGCATGCAGTCCCCTATGCCTAGTGATCCCTCCATGTGTGCTGATGCTATTAGTATAACGTCTTTCCAGTACTGCGCCTCCTTACCTCCCATTGAATATCCTTGACAGTGGAGCCTCTCACACTGTCCTTCGCGACGCTGGCACACTTACACCCCTCCCCACTCCCTCTACCATCCTTGGTGCTGACTCCACGTTTACGGTCCAAAGCCATCACTCATCCACACTCCCTTGCCCACTTTTTCCATCAGGCGCCGTCACTGGTCTTCAGATTCCCTCCCTCCGTCACAACCTAATCTCCCAAGGTGCACTTCAACAAGCTGGTGTCACCACTATCTTCCCTGCTCACGCCTCTCACTGTGATCTCTTTCAATCCACCTCCGATCGTTTCCTCTCTCGTATCTCCATGTGTCCATCCATTCGTATGTACACCTTCCACACTCCTCGCTCCCCCTCCCTTCAGGTATTTTCCACCACTATTCCCCCTCCACCTATTCCACTATCCCCCTCTCCCTCCTGTCTGTGTCGTGACCTCTACCACCCATCCATTCTTCTCCATCATCGTCTTGGTCATCCCAACTTTATCACCCTTCACAAAGCCGTCAATTCCTCTCTCCTTCATGGTCTCCCACCCACTCTCCCCCCACTTCCTCCCTCCCTTGCCCCACCCTGCACAGTCTGTGTCCAGAGCAAACTTAAACAGCACCCTCACCCTAGTCATCCCACCTTTTCCCCTGCGCCACTCGACCTAGTCCATATGGACCTCTGGGGTCCCAACCCCACCCCTTCCCGCCAGGGTCACCGATACCTGCTCATCCTTGTAGATGACCACAGCAGGTACTCCTTGGTCTTCCTCCTCCGCACCAAAGCCGAGGCCCCCGCTGCTATTATTGCATGGGCAACTCAGGCTGCAACTCACTTTGGACGACCCATTCATCGTCTCCATCCAGACGGCGGTGATGAGTTCCTCAATCACACCCTTTCCTCCTACTGCACGACCCATGGCATTCGCCACAACTACACTCTACCCCACTCCCCTCAGCAAAATGGTGTTGCTGAGAGTCGAGTCCGAGAGATCACCAAAACTGCCCGGTGTCTTCTGCTTCATGCCTCGTGCCTGCCCTCCCTATGGGGATATGCCCTACTTCATGACACCCTTCTCACCAACCTTTATCCCCATCCCAGCCGCCCCTCCACCACCCCCACCAAACTTTGGACCTCCACCAAGCCCGATATCTCACCTCTTCGCATTTGGGGCTCCAAAGCCCACGTCCTTATACACCCTGCCGATCGCTCCCACGCAGCAGGCAAGCTTGCTGCTAGGAACCTCCCCTGCGTCTTCCTTGGTCACAATCCTTCCCCAGATTACCTTTTTCTTCACCCCCCATCAGACCGCCTTATCCGTAGCCGTGATCTAATGTTTGACGAATCCTCACCCTATTACTCCTCCCCCCCTCCCACTGATCCCCTCATACTCCCTCCGCGCCCCCTTCTTTGGACTGACACTACTGCCCCCCCTCTCCTCCCCCCTTCCCTAGTTCCCCCCCCCTTGGTCCCCCCCATTCTTCCAGCTCCCTCTGTCTCAGGTTCCTCCGGTGACATCCTCGACCCTGTACTCCCCCCCCCCCCTCCTCCCACTCCACGGCTTCCCCCCCCCTTTCCCCCACCCTCTCTCCTCCCACCTCCTCCGCTCCCCCTCCCTCGACTCACCCTCCTTCTCCCCTTCGTACCCCCCCCCCCTCGCTCCCACCCCCACACTCGCTCCCTTGGTCCCCCCCCCCCTCCACATACCTTGTCCTGCATTTCCCTCCTTTCCCCCCTCAGTATCCCCACCCTTCCCCCCAGTACACATCCTCCTTGCTTGCACATTCACCCTTCCCCGGCCGCCCGCACCATAGCTCTTACGCAGCCTTGTCGCAGTGTAGCCAAGCAGTTGCGCCGCAGTGCAGCAGCACAACAGAGTCCCAGCCGCGACCTCTCTCTGTGCAGCAGTCTTGCAACTCCACCACCCCCCTCTCTTCCTCCTCCCATCTCTCCCCTCCTCTTTGAGGACACTCACAATGAGTTTCTCCTCCTCCACCTCTGTCGACCTTCCCACTCCCCCATCGTGCGCACCTTGACTGGCGCCCCAGTCCTCCTCTTCTCGGGGGTGCCTATTGTCTTCGAGCCCTCAACCTATGAGGAAGCCATTGCCTGTCTCGATGCTCTGCTGTGGATCAAGGAAATGGCCAAGGAGACCTCTTCCTTCATCCACAACGGCACCTCCATCGACGTTCCCTGCCCCCACTCGTCCAACGTCGTCAAAGGCAACTGGGTCTTCAGGGTGAAGCTGCTTCCCGGCGAGTCTCCCGTCTTCAAAGCTCGCTACTGTGCCAAAGGGTTCACACAAACCCATGGCTCAGACTTCATCAATACATACTCACCTACAGCAACCCCCCTCGTTGTCCGTGTGTTCTTGGACTTCGTCGCCCGCAGTGGATTGCTACTCCACTCTATGGACATCACCACTGCGTTCCTCCAAGGCGACCTCCACGAAATTATCTTCATGGAGCGCCCCGAGGGCTTCCAGGGCTCCTTCGACCCCTTTACTGTCTGCCAGCTGCATCGCCCCATCTATGGCCTCAAACAGGCTCCACATGAATGGCACGCCAAATTCTCCTCCACGCTCCGCGACCTTGGATTTCGCCCTTCCAAGGCCGCCCCCAACCTCTTCCTCCGCACCTCCCCATCCCCCTTCTACATCCTCATCTACGTGGATGACATGCTGCTGGCTGCTGACTCTCCAGCTGCTCTCCAGTCTATCAAAGACCAGCTTCATAAGCGTCTTGCCTGCAAAGACTTGGGAGAGGTCCGCAACTACCTCGGCATGGAGATAACTCGGGACTTGGAGGCAAGCACTATCTCTCTGTCACAACGCTTTTACATCGAGAAAGTCTTTGAACGTTTCGATATGGCCACTGCAAAGCCCATCTCCACACCGCTTCCAGTCCGCCATCAGCTCGCTCCACCCTCCTCCCCATCGTTCTCCTCTGACCCGTACTCTGAGCTTGTTGGGGCCTTGATGTACGACATGACCTGCACTCGCCCTGACCTTGCCTACCCGATTAGTGTACTAGCTCGCTTCATCGGTTCTGGCAAGCATGCTGCCGAGCATTGGCGGGCTGCCAAGCGCGTCCGTTGCTACCTACACGGTACCAAGGATTTCGTGCTCACGCTAGGAGGTTCCACCCTGTTGGTGTAAGGGCCAAATAAACTTAGGCTATCAAGACGTTATCCAACTTAAAACCTCTCCTCCGGGTCACCTCCAAGGGTCCCTGGGTGCCTGGCAAAAGACCAGCCCTATCCTCGGGTCCGAGTTTGTAGAGAGAGGGATCATGAGGGACTTGGTCAAAACAGCAAGAGTACCTTGAACGTCGTGCAGCGTGCCGTGCAGACCGTCGATCCGATTAAGCTGAGAACTAGCTGGGTGTGAATGGAATGTTCGTGTCTTTGTTTGCTTTCGCAATTTTCGCTTAATGCATTTGCAGGTACTCGCGCAATGTGAGCTTCGGCACAACATTGTACGCGCTATAAACAGTACAAGCAGAAGGAACCCAAGATGGAAGCTTTGCAGTTCGGTTGAATTGATTGTGCAGATTCAGTTCTATCCAACTCGAAATTGTACTTTTTTGTTTGGTTGACTATAGTGTAGCAGGGCAGGCAGTATAGGGATACAATTAAGGTGAAGGATGTTTTTTGTCTGTATCTGCATGCTACAGGGCAATCGGGTGCTTTGGGATCTGTACGAGAGCAAAGATGTGTACAGATCTATGTGGCAGCTGCCGGCGTTGGCGTGGCACGATGGGGGGCAGGCTGGAGAGGGGTCTGCATCCCAGGGGGAGTGCAACGCCGTTGGAGGGGTTGGTGTGAAAGTCTCGGCCAGATCTGGGGAGACGGATTGGGCGACGGCACACCGACGCTTGGGGCATGTAGCAATGCCCTTGTTGAAGCAGCTAGAGAAGGATGGAGGCGTGAAGGGTTTGAAGCTGAACGGACAGCCACCCAATGAGAACTGTGAAATCTGTTTGCTCTCAAAATTCACCCGTTTCCCCTTTCATAGCGTGACTGGCAGGAGCAAGAAGTCTTTGGAGTTGGTTCACATAGACTTGGTGGGGCCGCTGCCGGTGCAAGGGCACAAGGGGGGGCGGTATTTCCTAACCATTGTGGATGATTGGAGCAGACTCATGTGGGCGTATCCGCTGAAGCAAAAGGACCACGCCGCCTTCACGATACGGGAAGATTGGCTGCCATTCATGGAGAAGCAAGCGGAATGTGTGGTGAAGCGCATTAGGACAGACCGGGGTGGTGAGTTCCTTGGAGCTGAGATGACAGCCTGGCTCAAGAAGCAGGGCATTCAGAGGGAGCTGACCACAGCTTACACCCTGCAGTCCAACGGTGTAGCAGAACGGGGAACGGGACCATTCTGGAGACAGCTAGGGCACTGCTCATAGAATCAGGGGTGGGCAATTTGATGTGGCCCCATGCTGTCCGAGACACTACCGTGGCTAGGAACAGGGTGCTCACTAAGGTTGGTGATGATTCGTGGGTGCCGTAGGAGTGGTGGTTTGGGAGGAAGCTGCCAGTGGACATGCTGAGGGTGTTCGGTTGCATGGCAGTCGCCCACGTCCCCAAGAAGTATCGAAGTAAGTTGGGGGCGAGTCCAATCTGGTGTGTGCATTGGGGACTGGCTGCTGAGAGCAAGGGATGGCTGCATTGGGAACCATCCAAAGATGTGTTGTTTGACAGCAGGGATGTGAAGCTTGTTGAGGGCATGATGTATGGGGGCTGGAAGAAACAGCCGGAGGCCAAGGTATCACAGGAGATGGAGCAGATCATAATGCAGCTGGACCTGACTTATAGTATGTGGGAGGAGGGACAGGAGGCACCTGCAGAGGGTGGTGATGGAGAGAAGGTGCAGGAGGCACCTGCTGGTGGAGGAGATGATGGGGAGACTATTGGTAGCACTAGAGGAGCTGCTGGACCTGAGGGTGAGCAGCAGCAGGGCAAGGCTAAGGCTCCTACACTACCACAAAGAAGGAAACCGAAGGGTGTCGTTATGGACAGATGGGAGACACCAGTGTCCAGGCCAGGACGTACCCGTACGGCCACTATGAAGCTGACTGCAGGAGCTGATGTAGCAGAGCAGCAGCTTGCGATAAATCCGATCTACATCAAGACTCACCAGCAGCCAGCAGACTTCCTCATCAAGAGGCTTGCGGATGAGCCTCATTGGCGTTGTGTGCGCATGAGTGGAATGAGCATGAACAGCATGGAGTGATGTGGAATACAGCCAGCAGGCTGAAAGGGAGTGTGTCGGGTCCAAATTCACATTGCACAACATCTTGCCATCTGTTTGTACGAGTATGCGTGTGCGAATGCATTTGGGTGTGAATTGAATATTCCTATGTTTGTTTGCTTTCGCAATTTTCGCTTGATGCATTTGCAGGTAGTCGCGCAATGTGCGCTTCAGCAGAACATTGTACGCGCTATGAACAATGCAAGCAGAAAGGACGAGCTCGGAAAGGAACCCAAGATGGAAGCTTTGTAGATCGGTTGAATTAATTGCGCAGATTCAGTTCTCTCCAACTTGAAATTGTACTGTTTTGTTTGCTTGACTATAGTGTACCAGGGCAGGCACTATAGGTATCCTGCAAGGGTCCCTGGTTGACTGGCATAAGACCAGTCCCTATCCTCGGGTCCGATTTTGTAGAGAGAGGGATCAAGAGGGACTTAGTCAAAACAGCAAGAGTACCTTGAACGTCGCGCAGCGTGACGTGCAGACCATCGATCGGATTAAGCTGAGAACTCGCATTATCAAAGCTCACTCTACGAGATTTCATAAGAGCCAAGCTGCCTCGCAAAAAGTTCTGCCATTGCAGAGTTATGGCTCGGACAGCGTTTACCTAGCGTCGTAATGCTAACGTGCTAGCGTTGACTCGGTAGCATTCTGCCGTGGCACCGCGTAGAAATGAAATTCCAGCAAGGAAGGAATTCGGTTGAATCAAATTGACTTTATTCGGGTACAAACAGAGAAGGAATAGATAGTTCTAGCTAGCAAAGACCTTGGGAATCAACCTGGGAGCAACCAGGGATGATCCCAAATAATTCCAAGCAACAGAACCAATCTGGCTGGACAAAACAGCAGGTGGTAGGTTGGTAAACAACCTCTGGTTCTGTTTTTCCAACCTGGAAAAACAACAACCAGGTTCAGGTCCTGAAAACAGAACCTGTTTTGTCTTTGCCCAACCAGCCAAATGCTGGTTCCGCTGGTTTTCCCTGGCCCTGGAGCATGCAGATACAGACAAACAACATCCAACCTTCACCTAAATTGTACCCCTATAGTGCCTGCCCTGTTACACTACAGTACAATTTCGAGTTGGATAGAACTGAATCTGCGCATTCAATTAAACCGAACTACAAAGCTTCCATCTTGGGTTCCTTTGAGAGCTCGTCCTTTCTGCTTGCACGGTTCATAGCGCGTACAATATTGTGCCGAAGCGCACATTGCGCGAGTACCTGCAAATGCATCAAGCGAAATTGCGAAAGCAAACAAACACACGAACATTCCATTCACACCCAAATGCATTCGCACACGCATACTCGTACAAACAGACGGCAGGATGTTGTGCAATGTGAATTTGCACCCAACACACTCCCCCCCAGCCTGCCGGCTGCATTCCACATCATTCCATGCTAGTTCATGCTCATTCGACTCATGCGCACACAACGCCAATGAGGCTCATCCGCAAGCCTCTTGGTGACGAAGTCCGCTGGCTGCTGGTGAGTCTTGATATAGATAGTATTCACCGTCCCCCTCTTCACATCCTTTCGCGGCCAATGCCACTTGATACGCATGTGCTTGTTCAGCCCATGAAGCACAGCGTTCCTGGCCATCCCAAGAGCCCCCTTGCTATCACAAAACAGCGGCGTAGCAACATTCTTCTCCTGGCCAATCTCCTCTAACAGCCTCCTCAACCAAATCACCTCCTTTACCCCGAGAAACATTGCAATGTACTCTGACTCCACCGAGGAAAGGGCTGTCTCCGTCTGCTTCTTGGACCTCCAACTAACAGGTCCTCCCCCAACTACGCAGATGTATCCTCCCATAGACGAGGAATCCTCCTTCTCGGAAGACGAAGTAGCATCAGTAAAGCAAGTGAGAAACAGCTTGCCTTCTCCAAGCTGCTCCCCTTTTCTTTCAGCACCTCAACCCCTTTCTGCTTCACCTGTGCAGATACAGAGTATTGAACTCCAATGCTTGGGTGAGAGTTCAGGTACTTCAAAACACGCTCAGCTGCATCCACCTGCTCGTCTGATGGTTTCTGCACCACCCTAGCCAGCTGCCCAACCGAGAAAGAGATGTTGGGCCTCGTATGAACTGCTGCTTACAAGAGGCTGCCTTCCAAGGACTGAAATTGCTGCTGCTCCTCAGCTTCAACGCCTTTATTCTCTGCTGCCTTCACAAGCTTGAATTCTGCTGGCAGGGGTGTTGCAACCTTGCGCTCATTCTCAATCCCATACTTCTCCCCCAGCTCCTTGATGAAGTTCTCCTGGTGCAGCTTCAACCACTTGTGATCCAGATCCCTCTGCACATGCATCCCGAGGTAGTACTTTACCTCCCCAAGGGTAGTACTTTACCTCCCCAAGGGTCTTGCACTTGAAGTTCTTCATCGGCTACTGCTGCACTTTTCGGATCTCCTTCATGTTGCTGCTAAAGAGCAGAATGTCATCTACGTAGACAAGAAATAGCATCAGCTTCTCCCCCTCCCCCTTGAAAAAGAGGCTCTCATCACAGCTACTGGTCCTGAATCCCATCTCCTCTAAAACAGCTGCCAACTTCTGGTACCAGCAGCGTGGCGCCTGCTTCAAGCCGTAGATGGACCTTTTCAGCTTGCACACCCTGCCCGTACCATCCTCATACCCAGGTGGCTACGTCATGTACACATCCTCCTCTAAAATCCCATTGAGGAATGCCGTTGATATATCCATCTGAGTGATGAATTCCCCACTAACGGCTGCATCTTCCAACAAGACACTGAGGGTAGGGGGTTTGGCAATGTGAGCAAAGATCTAATTGAAGTCCTGCTTCTCCTTCTGCATAAACCCCTTAGCCACCAGCTTACTCTTGTAAATGGTGACCTGTCCCTTGTCATCGGTCCTGATCCTTAGCACCCTCTTACATATATGGCTTTCTTCCGCTCAGGCAGCACCACCAGATCCCATGTCCCATTCTCTAGCAGGCTCTGGTTCTCAGCATTCCTAGAAACCAGCCACTTCTCCCTATCTGGTCCAGCTAATGCCTCCTCCATGCTTGCTGGTTCCTCTGGTGCAGAAGCAAGAAAACAGTAGGCAGGTCATAGCCATGCAGTAGAATCAGCAATGCCTCCTCATTCCCAAGCTGCTGCTCTGCTACATTAGCTCCTGCAGTCAGCTTCATAGTGGCCATACGGGTACGTCCTGGCCTGGAGACGGGTGTCTCCCATCCCCTCATAACGACACCTTTTGGCTTCCTCCTTGATGGTAGTCAGGAACCTTAGTATTTCCCTGCTGATGTTACCCTCCTTCTGATTTAGCAACTTCCCTGGTGCTACCACTAGTCTCCACATCATCTCTTCCACCAGCAGTTGCCTCCTGCACCTTCTCTCCATCACCACCCTCTGCAGCTGCCTCCTCTCCCTCCTCCCACACACTAGGAGTCAGGTCCAGCTGCATGGTGATCTGCTCCATCTGCTGGGACACCTTAGTCTCCGGCTGTTTCTTCCAGCCCCCATACCTCATGTCCTCAACAAACTTCACATCCCTGCTGTCAAACAGTACACCCTTGGATGGTTCCCACAGAAGCCATCCCTTGCTCTCAGCAGCCAGCCCCAAATGCACACACCAGATTGCACTCGCCCCCAACATATTTCGATACTTCTTGAGGACGTGGGTGACTGCCATGCAACCGAACACCCTCAGCATGTCCACCGGCGGCTTCCTCCTAAGCCTCCTCTCCAACGACACCCACGAGTCATCACCAGCCTTAGTGAGCACCCTGTTCCTAGCCACAGTAGCGTGCCGGACAGCATGGGGCCACATCCAATTTCCCACCCCCGATTATATGAGCAGCGCCCTAGCTGTCTCCAGAAGCTATGGACTGTTAGCCCGTTCTGCTACACCGTTGGACTGTGGGGTGTAAGCTATGGTCAGCTCCCTCTGAATGCCCTGCTTCTTGAGCCAGGCCGTCATCTCAGCTCCAAGGAACTCACCACCCCGGTCTGTCCTAATCAGCTTCACTACACACTCTGTTTGCTTCTCCACGAATGGTAGCCAATCTTCCTATATCATAGAGGCGGCGTGGTCCTTTTGCTTCAGCGGATACGCCCATATGAGTCTGCTCCAATTATCCATAATGGTTAGGATATACCGCTCCCGCTCTTGCTCTTGCACCGGCAGCGGCCCCACCAAGTCCATGAGAACCAGCTCCAAAGGCTTCTTGCTCCTGCCAGTCACGCTATGAAAGGGGAAACGAGTGAATTTTGAGAGCAAACAGATTTCACAGTTGTCATCAGGTGGCTGTCCCTTCAGCTTCAAACCCTTGACACCTCCATCCTTCTCTAGCTGCTTCAACAAGGGCATTGCCACATGCCCCAAGCGTCGGTGTAAGGGCCTAATAAAGTCAAGCTATTTAGATATTATCCAACTTATAAACCTCTCCTAGGTTCACCTCCAATGGTCCGTGAGTGCATGGCACAAGACCAGCCCCTATCCTCGGGTCCGAGTTTGTAGAGAGAGGGATCAAGAGGGATATAGTGAAAACAGCAAGAGTACCTTGAGCATCGCGCAGTGTGCCGTGCAGACCGTTGATCGGATTAAGCTGAGAAGTTGCTATATCGAAGCTCACTCTAAGAGCTTTCGAAAAAGCCAAGTTGCCTCGCGAAAAGTTCTGGCATGGCAGAGTTATGGCTCGGACAGCGTTTGCCTAGCGTCATAGTGCTAGCGTACTAGCGTTCACTTGGTAGCATTCCGCCATCGCACCGCCTTGAAAAGAAATTCCAGCAAGAAAGGAATTCGCTTGAATCAATTTGACTATGTTCAGGTACAAACAGAGAAGGAATATATAGTTCTAACTAGCAAGGACCTTGGGAATCAACCTGGGAACAACCAGGGATGAGCCCAAATAATTCCAAACAACAGAACCAACATGGCTGGAAAAAACAGCAGGTGGTAGGTTGGTAAACAACCTCTGGTTCTGTTTTTCCAACCTGGGAAAACAACAACCAGGTTCAGGTCCTAAAAACGGAACCTACTTTGTCGTTGCCCAACCAGCCAAATGCTGGTTCCGCTGGTTTCCCCTGGCCCTGTAGCATGCAGATACAGACAAACAATACCCAACCTTCACTTTAAATTGTACCCCTATAGTGCCTGCCCTGCTACACTATAGTAAACCAAACAAAACAGTACAATTTCGAGTTGGATAGTACTAAATCTGCGAAAACAGACGGCAGGATGTCTACAATGTGAATTTGCACCCAACACACCCCCCCTCAGCCTGCCGGCTGCATCCCCAACATTCCATGCTACTTCATGC
This sequence comes from Closterium sp. Naga37s-1, assembly GCA_947471745.1. Classification (NCBI taxonomy): domain Eukaryota; kingdom Viridiplantae; phylum Streptophyta; class Zygnematophyceae; order Desmidiales; family Closteriaceae; genus Closterium; species Closterium sp. Naga37s-1. The sequence goes on along the minus strand of CANJKZ010000195.1, from coordinate 1,768,442 downwards.
TCATTCCACTCATGCGCATACAACGCCAAAAAGGCTCATCCGCAAGCCTCTTGGTGATGAAGTCTGCTGGCTGCTGGTGAGTCTTGGTATAGATTGGATTCACCGTCCCCCTCTTGATACGCATGTGCTTGTTCAGCCAGTGCCACTTGATACGCTTGATACGCATGTGCTTGGCCATCCCAAGAGCCCCCTTGCTATCACAAAACAGCTCGTAGAAACCTTCTGCTCCTGGCCAATCTCCTCTAACAGCCTCCTCAACCAAAGCACCTCCTTCACCCCGTGAAACATTGCGATGTACTCTGACTCCTCCGAGCAAAAGGCTGTCTCCATCTGCTTCTTGGACCTCCAACTAACAGGTCGTCCCCCAACTACGCAAATGTATCCTCCCACAGATGAGGAATCCTCCTTCTCGGAAGCCCAAGTAGCATCGGTAAAGCAAATGAGAAACAGCTTGCCTCCTCTAAGCCACTCCCCCTTCTCTTTCAGCACCTCAACCCCTTTCTGCTTCACCTGTGCAGATGGGGAATATTGAATTCCAATGCTTGGGTGAGAGTTCAGGTACTTCACCATACGCTCAGCTCCATCCACCTGCTCCTCTGATGGATTCTGCACCAACCTAGCCTGCTGCCCAACCGAGAAAGAGATGTCCGGCCTCGTATGACCCGCTGCATACAAGAGGCTGCCCACCCAGGACTGAAAATTGCTGCTGCTCCTCAGCTTCAACCCCTTCATCCTCTGCTGCCTTCACAAGCTTGAATAGTGCTGGCAGGGGAGTTGCAACTTTTCGCTTTTTTTCAATCCCATACTTCTCCCTTAGCTGCTTGATGAACTTCTCCTGGTGCAGCTTCAACCACATGTCATCCAGATCCCTCTCCACATGCATCCCGAGATAGTACATTACCTCCCCAAGGGTCTTGCACTTGAAGTTCTTCATCAGCTGCTGCTGCACTTTCTGGATCTCCTTCATGCTGCTGCTGAAGAGAAGAATGTCATCCACAAGGACACCCACCCAGGACTGAAAATTGCTGCTGCTCCTCGGCTTCAACCCCTTCATCCTCTGCTGCCTTCACAAGCTTGAATAGTGCTGGCAGGGGAGTTGCAGCTTTGCGCTCTTTTTCAATCCCATACTTCTCCCTTAGCTGCTTGATGAACTTCTGCAGGTGCAGCTTCAACCACATGTCATCCAGATCCCTCTCCACATGCATCCCGAGATAGTACTTTACCCCCCCAAGGGTCTTGCACTTGAAGTTCTTCATCAGCTGCTGCTGCACTTTCTGGATCTCCTTCATGCTGCTGCTGAAGAGAAGAATGTCATCCACGTAGACCAGAATTAGCACCAGATTCTCCCCCTCCCCCTTGAGAAAAAGGCTCTCATCACAACTGCTGGTCCTGAATCCCATCTCCTCTAAAACAGCTGCCAACTTCTGGTACCAGCAGCGTGGCGCCTGTTTCAAGCTGTAGATGGACTTTTTCAGCTTGCAGACCCTGCCCGTACCATCCTCATACCCAGGCGGCTGCGTCATGTACACATCCTCCTCTAAAATCCCATTGAGGAATGCCGTTGATATATCCATCTGAATGATGAATTTCCCACTAACGGCTGCATCTGCCAACAAGACACGGAGGGTAGGGGGTTTGGCAGTGGAAGCAAAGATCTCATTGAAGTCCTTCTCCTTCTGCATAAACCCCTTAGCCACCAGCCTACTCTTGTAGATGGTGACCTGTCCTTTGTCATCGGTCTTGATCCTTAGCACCCACTTGCACTGTACGGCTTTCTTTCCCTCAGGCAGCACCACCAGATCCCATGTCCCATTCTTTAGCAGGCTCTGGTACTCAGCATCCCTAGAAACCAGCCACTTCTCCCTATCTGGTCCAGCTAATGCCTCCTCCATGCTTGCTGGTTCCTCTCGTGCAGGGGCAAGAAAACAGTAGGCAGGTTCATCCTCCTCAACCGGGTCATAGCCATGCGGTAGAATCAGCAATGCCTCCTCATTCCCAAGCTGCTGCTCTGCTACATCAGCTCCTGCAGTCAGCTTCATAGTGACCATACGGATACGTCCTGGCCTAGACATGGGTGTCTCCCACCCCTTCATAACGACACCCTTCGGCTTCCTTCTTTGTGGTAGTGTAGGAGCCTTAGCCTTGCCCTGCTGCTGCTCACCCTCAGGTCCAGCAGCTCCACTAGTGCTACCACTAGCCTCTACACCACCTCGTCCACCAGCAGGTTCCTCCTGCACCTTCTCTCCATCACCACCCTCTGCAGCTGCCTCCTCTCCCTCCTCCCACACACTAGGAGTCAGGTCCAGCTGCATGGTGATCTGCTCCATCTGCTGGGACACCTTAGTCTCCGGCTGTTTCTTCCAGCCCCCATACATCATGCCCTCAACAAACTTCACATCCCTGCTGTGAAACAACACACCCTTGGATGGTTCCGGTGCCTCGAGCTCCTGTGCCAACAGCTCCAGCTCCTCCAGCTCCAGCGACACCAGCGCCAGCAGCTCCAGGCTCCGTCGAGTCTCCAGCTCTAGCGCCCCCAACACTACCAGTCCTAGCAGCTCCAGTACCCCTGGTATGAGCACCTCCAGGACCAGCAGCGGCAGCACCTCCGGTACCACCAGCTCCAGCAGTAACTCCAGCACCTCCAGCTCCAGTGTCTCCAGCGGCAGAGTCTCCAGCGCCGGTAGCTCCAGTCCGAAGGCGTGTGCGCTGAATAAACCACTCGCGCAGCTGCTGCGGGAGAGAGAGGCTCCGGCCGGAGGACTGTCGTGGCGATGCATCCTCTGGACTTCCAGAAGAAGCAGTACCCCGAGGCTCAGCACCCCCACACTCAGCACCCAAAGGCTCCACACCCTCAGGCTCAGCACCCCCAGACTCCACACCCACAGGCTCAGCACCCCCAGACCCGGCACCCTCAGACTCAGCACCCCTAGGCTCCACACCTCTACGCTCCGCACCCCCAGGCTCCGCACCCCCAGACGGAGCACCCCCAGACGCAGTACCTCGAGCAGCACCTGAGTCGACAGCTACCTCAATGGGCACAGTACGAGGGAGAGGGTCTACCTGAGACACACCTGAGGGAGCAGGACCCTGGGGGGGGAGGGGGTCTACCGGAGGGGGACCTGGACCAAGGAAGAGCGGCGGGGGTGGGGGAGGGGCAGAGCGGTAGGGGAAGAGCCAGTAAAAGAAAACCGACTCTTCAACGTGACGTCCTGGGAGGGGGGAAGCCAGGAAGACGTAGGCAATAGCGCGGGCGGAGAGCTTGTCCGCGGAAGTATCGCGAACAAAGGCACGAGAACCCCAGACCCAGAACACCGACGCATCGCCAACCTTCCCCGTCCAACGCAATGTAGGCGAAGTCTCCGGCAAGGAGACACGGGGCCAGAGGTTGAGATGATGTGCAGCGTACCGGACCGCAAACGGCCACAGAAAATGGGGAGCAGCTGCATGGATCATGGAGGTACGAGCGACCTCCATGACTAAGCCAATGCGGCGCTCAGCAATCCCATTTTGCTGAGGGGAGTCCGGAAGTCTGAACGACTGGAGAATGCCCTCCCCACGACAAAAGTCCCGCAAGACGTCGGAGGAGAACTCACCACCTCTGTCAGAGTGCAGACACAGGACAGGAAGGTTCTGGCGGAACCGCTCGCGGAGCTGGAGACGGACTGCGCGGATCCAAGGGATCAAGACATCAACCACCTGACCCTTGCTGCGCAAGGGGAAGACCGTGGTGTACCGCGTGTAGTCGTCAATGTCAGAATCACGAACAAGAATGAATGAGCTATGAAAGAGTTGGATACAAGTACTAACCCGAATTGGGTTGTACCCCTTATGGAATACCCCACTATAGCCTACATAACTGTAAGCACTTTAACTTTCTGACAGTCAACATCAAGCAGAAATTAGCGCTCGCGGCCCTGTCCACTGACGCGGGCTGGGCCCCATACGTCCATGTCGAGAGTCTGCAGGGGAGCAGTCTTCGGGGGAAACGAGGACTGAGGAGTGGCGCGTTGCCACCCCTCGACGCAAGGAAGGCAGGGCGGGGCAAGCGAAGGCAGGAGGGGAGGCAGAGACCTGGGGAGACCAGAGACAAGGAGGAGGGAGTGCATGCCACGAAGGCGTGGCAGGGAGGGGTGATGAACGGTGGTGCCACAGGAGAGTCTGGTGCGACAGGAGGCGACACAAGCAAGGGGGTGCTACTTGACCTGACGCGAACACCTGGGCAGACGCAGCTACCTGAGGAGGCTCAGTAGCCAGTGTGTACAGACTCAACCCCAGCCAACGAGTGAACTTGGCCAGGTGGCGGCCTGTCCATGTACACGTGCAGATCGACACACGCTGACCCCTAGGAGTGGTGGTCGTAGAGAACGAGGGGAGGTGAAGACCTGACAGTGAGCCGGACGGAAGCGCCGGACACGGGAGAACAGTGGAGGAACGGGCAAGGACTGGGCCCCAAGAGGGGTCAGCCAGTCTGACCGGTACAGGTGCAGAGAGAGGAGTGAGGGTGGTGTTGTCGCGAAAGAAACAGCGTGAAGCACCTGAGTCAAGTGTAAAGGTGTGCAATGCCTCAGCAGGCGCATTACCAAGGAGAGAAGACTCACTAGCACCTAGAGCAGCAGCCTCTATACCTGGGTCAGGCGGCACACACAGGTAACAGTCACCCTCAGTACTAACAGACAAAACAGACCTAGCAGCAAGAATAGCAAAAACGTCTAGGTCAAAGATAACAACTCCAGACCTAAGAAGCTCTGCCCAGTGGGGTCGCTCGGACACGTCACCAAACTCTGCGCACCAAGCGTCGTCGAGGCGGGAGAAGCAGCGGTGCTGCGTGTGAGGCTTCCCGCATGTCTGACCAGCACGGTCACCCGTGCGAATGACATACGGGCAGCTACTACTACCCCCAGACGCCCCACTCTGAGAAAACCACTCACGAAGCTGCTGGGGCGACGAGGTCTCGCTCCGACGCTGCTGCTGCTGCCTCTGGCCACCGCCAAAACCTCCACGCAGAGTATCTCTAGCCCGACCACCACCACTCCCACTGCCGCCACTACCGCCACCCCCACCGCTGCCACCATCGCCTCCACCAAAGTCCCCACTCCTGCCACCACTCCCACTACCGCCACCAACTCCATTGCCTCCACCACCTCCACTGCTGCCCCCACCACCACCCCTGCAGCCACCGCCCCCACCCCTGCCACCCTTGCACTTGCTGCTGCGGCGCTTCGCACTAGAAGAAGCAGCCCCGACGTTCTCAGCACCAAGAACGTCAACAGCAGCAGCAGAGGCGTAGGAGGGTGCAAGGGGGGAGGGGGAGCACCCCTCAAAGAAGGGCGTGCGCGGAGTGCCACGAGCAGCACCTTCAGCGACTACACTAGTCTCAGCTGCAAGGAGGTGCTGCTCGAGTAGGTCAACATTAAGCACTGTGGGGTCAAGTGAGAGAAAGTATTCCCTGACAGAGCGAAGAGATTCAGGGAGGCGGGTGACTATAAAGTAGAGAGTGATGAACATTGGGGGCTGGTTCCTGACAAGGAACTCAGCTAGAACGGCAGCGCAGTAGCGAGCGTCGCTAGTGCGAAGGTGGGAAACCAGGTCCGCTACTGTGGCAAAGGCGGACAGCTCGGGGAACAGGTAGGGCAGTAGAAGACGGCCTAGAGCCGCAGTGGTAGGCGAGGAGTAATCGTTGGGTGCGAATTCATATTGCACGACATCTAGCTGTTTGTTTGTTCGAGTATGCGTGTGCGAATGCATTTGGGAGTCAATGGAATGTTCGTATGTTTGGTTGCTTTTGCAATTTTCGCTTGATGCATTTGCAGGTACTCGCGCAATGTGCGCTTCCGCACAACATTGTACGCGCTATGAACAGTGCAAGCAGAAAGAACGAGGTCACAAAGGAACCCAAGATTCTGTTAGTGTAAGGGCCTAATAACTCAGGCTATTAAGACGTTATCCAACTTAAAACCTCTCCTCGGGGTCACCTCCAAGGGTCCTTGGGTGCTTGGTACAACACCAGCTCCTATCCTCGGGTCCGAGTTTGTAGAGAGAGGGATCAAGAGGGACTTAGTCAAAACAGCAAGAGTACCTCGAACGTCGCACAGCGTGCCGTGCAGACCGTCGATCGGATTAAGCCGAGAACTCGCTGTATCGAAGCTCACTCTAAGAGCTTTCAAAAGAGCCAAGTTGCCTCACGAAAAGTTCTGCCATTGCAGAGTAATGGCTCGGACAGCGTTTTGTTAGTGCAAAGGGCCTAATAACTCAGGCTATTAAGACGTTATCCAACTTAAAACCTCTCCTCGGGGTCACCTCCAAGGGTCCCTGGGTGCTTGGTACAAGACCAGCCCCTATCCTCGGGTCCGAGTTTGTAGAGAGAGGGATCAAGAGGGACTTAGTCAAAACAGCAAGAGTACCTTGAACGTCGCGCAGTGTGTCGTACAGACCGTCGATCGGATAACCGTTAAAGCTGAGATCTTGCTATATCGAAACTCACTGTAAGAGCTTTCAAAAGAGCCAAGTTGCTTCGCGAAAAGTTCTGCCATTGCAGAGTTATGGCTCGGACAGCGTTTGTCGAGCGTCGTAGTACTAGCGTACTAGCGTTAACTCGGTAGCATTCCGCCGTCGTACCGCGTAGAAATGAAATTCCAGCAAGGAAGGAACTCGCTTGAATCAAATTGAATATATTCAGGTACAAACAGAGAAGGAATATATAGTTCTAGCTAGCAAGGACCTTGGGAATCAACCTGGGAACAACCAAGGATGATCCCAAATAATTCCAAGCAATAGAACCAACCTGGCTGGACAAAACAGCACGTGGTAGGTTGGTAAACAACCTCTGGTTCTGTTTTCCAACCTGGGAAAACAACAACCAGGTTCAGGTCCTAAAAACAGAACCTGTTTTGTCTTTGCCCAACCAGCCAAATGCTGGTTCCGCTGGTTTCCCCTGGCCCTGTAGCATGCAGATATAGACAAACAATATCCAACCTTCACCTAAATTGTACCCCTATAGTGCCTGCCCTGCTACACTATAGTCAACCAAACAAAACAGTACAATTTCGAGTTGGATAGAACTGAATCTGCGCAATCAATTCAACCGAACTGCAAAGCTTCCATCTTGGGTTCCTTTGCAAGCTCGTCCTTTCTGCATGCACTGTTCATAGCGCATACAATTTTGTGCCGAAGCGCACATTGCGCGAGTACCTGCAAATGCATCAAGCGAAAATTGCGAAAGCAAACAAACACATGAACATTCCAGTCACACCCAAATGTATTTGCACATGCATACTCGTACAAACAGGCGGCAGGATGTCGTGCAATGTGAATTTGCACACAACACATTTGCCTAGCGTCGTAGTGCTAGCGTACTAGCGTTGACTCGGTAGCATTCCGTCGTCGAACCGCGTAGATATAAAATTCCAGCAGGAAGGGATTCGCTTGAATCAAATTGACTATATCCAGGTAGAAACAGACAAGGAATAGATAGTTCTAGCTAACAAAGACCTTGGGAATCAACCTGGGAACAATCAGGGATGATCCCAAATAATTCCAAGCATACAGAAACAACCTGGCTGGACAAAACAGCAGGTGGTAGGTTGGTAGACAACCTCTGGTTCTGTTTTTCCAACCTGGGAAAACAACAACCAGGTTCAGGTCCTAAAAACAGAACCTGTTTTGTCTTTGCCCAACCAGCCAAATGCTGGTTCCGCTGGTTTCCCCTGGCCCTGTAGCATGCAGATACAGACAAACAACATCGAACCTTCACCTAAATTGTACCCCTATAGTGCCTGCCCTGCTACACTATAGTCAAATAAGCAAAACCGTACAATTTCGAGTTGGATAGAACTAAACCTGCGCAATCAATTTAACCGAACTGCAAAGCTTCCATCTTGGGTTCCTTTGCGAGCTCGTCCTTTCTGCTTGCACTGTTCATAGCGCGTACAATGTTATGCCGAAGCGCACATTGCGCGAGTACCTGCAAATGCATCAAGCAAAAATTGCGAAAGCAAACAAAGACACGAACATTCCAGTCACACCCAAATGCATTCGCACATGCATATTCGTATAAACTGACGGCAAGATGTCGTGCAATGTGAATTTGCACCCAACACACTCCCTTTCAGCCTGCCGGCTGCATTCCACATCATTCCATGCTAGTTCATGTTCATTCCACTCATGCGCACATAATGCCAATGAGGCTCATCCGCAAGCATCTTGGTGAGGAAGTCCGCTGGCTGCTGGTTAGTCTTGATATAGATTGGATTCACCGTCCCCCTCTTCACCTCCTTTCGCAGCCAGTGCCACTTGATACGCATGTGCTTGTTCAGCCCATGAAGCACAGCGTTCCTGGCCATCCCAAGAGCCCCCTTGCTATCAGAAAACAGCGGCGTAGCAACCTTCTGCTCCTGGCCAATCTCCTCTAACAGCCTCCTCAACCAAATCACCTCCTTCACCCCATGAAACATCGCTATGTACTCTGATTCCACGGAAGAGAGTGCTGTCTCCGTCTGCTTCTTGGACCTCCAACTAACAGGTCCTCCTCCAACTACGCAGATGTATACTCCCACAGATGAGGAATCCTCCTTCTCAGAAGCCCACGTAGCATCGGTAAAGCAAGTGAGAAACAGCTTGCCTTCTCCTAGCCGCTCCTTCTTCTCTTTACAGCACCTCAACCCCTTTCTGCTTCACCTGTGCAGATGTGGAGTATTGAACTCCAATGCTTGGGTGAGAGTTCAGGTACTTCACCACACGCTCAGCTGCATCCACCTGCTCCTCTGATGGATTCTGCACCTTTATGAGATGTTGGGCCTCGTATGAACCGCTTCATACAAGAGGCTGCCCACCAAGGACTGAAAATGCTGCTGCTCCTCGGCTCAACCCCTTCATCCTCAGCAGCCTTCACAAGCTTGAATTCTGCTGGCAAGGCAGTTGCAACCTTGCGCTCATTGTCAATCCCATACTTCTCCCCCAGCTCCTTGATGAACTTCTCCTGGTGCAGCTTCAACCACCTGTGATCTGGATCCCTCTCCACGTGCATCCCGAGTTAGTACTTTACCTCCCTAAGGGTCTTGCACTTTAAGTTCTTCATCAGCTGCTGCTGCACTTTCTGGATCTCCTTCATGCTGCTGCTAAAGAGAAGAATGTCATCCACGTAGACCAGAAACAGAACCATATTCTCCCCCTCCCCCTTGAGAAAGAGGCTCTCATCACAGCTGCTGGTCCTGAATCCCATCTCCTCTAAAACAGCTGCCAACTTCTGGTACCAGCAGCGTGGCGCCTGCTTCAAGCCGTAGATGGACTTTTTCAGCTTCCACACCCTGCCCGTACCATCCTCATACCCAGGCGGCTGCGTCATGTACACATCCTCCTCTAAAATCCCATTGAGGAATGCTGTTGATATATCCATCTGAATTATGAATTTCCCACTAACGGCTGCATCTGCCAACAAGACACGGAGGGTAGGGGGTTTGGCAGTAAGAGCAAAGATCTCATTGAAGTCCTGCTTCTCCTTCTGCATAAACCCCTTAGCCACCAGCCTACTCTTGTAGATGGTGACCTGTCCCTTGTCATCAATCTTGATCCTTAGCACCCACTTGCACTGTATGGCCTTCTTCCCCTCAGGCAGCACCACCAGATCACATGTCCCATTCTCTAGCAAGCTTTGGCAGTCAGCATTCCTAGAAACCAGCCACTTCTCCCTATCTGGTCCAGCTAATGTCTCCTCCATGCTTGCTGGTTCCTCTGGTGCAGGGGCAAGAAAACAGTAGGCAGGTTCATCTTCCTCATCCGGGTCATAGCCATGCGGTAGAATCAGCAATGCCTCCTCATTCCCAAGCTGCTGCTCTGCTACATCAGCTCCTGCAGTCAGCATCATAGTGGCCATACGTGTACGTCCTGGCCTGGAGACGGGTGTCTCCCATATTCAGGTACAAACAGAGAAGGAATATATAGTTCTAACTAGCAAGGACCTTGGGAATCAACCTGGGAACAACCAGGGATGATCCTAAATAATTCCAAGCAAACAGAACCAACCTGGCTGGACAAAACAGCAGGTGGTAGGTTGGTAAACAACCTCTGGTTCTGTTTTTCCAACCTGGGAAAACAACAACCAGGTTCAGGTCCTAAAAATCAGCTAGGTTGGTTCTGTTGCTTGGAATTAATTGGGATCATCCCTGGTTGTTCCCAGGTTGATTTCCAAGGTCCTTGCTAGCTAGAACTATATATTCCTTCTCTGTTTGTACTTGAATATAGTCAATTTGATTCAAGCAATTTCCTTCCTTGCTGGAATTTCATTTCTACGCGGTGCAACGGCAGAATGCTACTGAGTCAAAGCCAGCACGCTAGCACTACGACGCTAGGCAAACCCTGTCTGTGCCATAACTCTGCAATGGCAGAACTTTTCGCGAGACAACTTGGCTCTGTTGAAAGCTCTTAAAGTGAGCTTCGATATAGCAAGTCCTCAACTTAATCCGATCGACGGTCTGCACAGCACGCTACGCGACGTTCAAGGTACTCTTGCCTTTTTTACTAAGTCCCTCTTGATCCCTCTCTCTACAAACTTGATACTGAAGATAGGGTCTGGTCTTGTGCCAGACACCCTAGGACCCTTGGAGGTGACCCCGAGGAGAGGTTTTAAATTGGATAACGTTTTAATAGCCTGATTTGATTAGGCCCTTACCCTAACAAACTGGTATCAGAGCTGCGCTATAATGATCCTCTTACAGGTAGCTATGGCGGGGAATATATCGGCGGGAGCTGGTGAATCTTCAGCCCAAGATCGTAGCGGCAGCCAGGATTCTGGTGTTTCGGCGCCAAGGGGAGCGCGAACAAACCAGGGCTCGCTGATCAAGGAGGTGCTGAAGAACTTCACCGTCGAGAAGTTCAATGGTGAGGGCTATGATGATTGGGCCTGGGAAATGCAACTTTATTTCCGTCAGATCGGTTTGCTAAAACTAATGATTGGGGAGGAGCCTAGACCGAGTGACCCCGCGCTGCAGGAAGATTGGGACGAGCGCGCCTCGGCTGGCTACTACTTAATGTCGCAGAATTTGGAGCCGAACCAGCGTCACCACGTCATGCACCTGCTGCCGGAGGTTGAATCCGGTCCGAAGGCGTTGACCCTGTTGAAGGAGCTGCACGCCCCGACCTCCGTTGTCGCAACGTTGATGCTGGAGAGGGAGCTGTCCGCGTTGTGCTTGAGCAAGGGAGAGCCGGTGCAACCTGTTTTAGACAAATTGCGCAACCTCTACGCGAAGTTGGCGACCGCGGGAATCACCTATCCGGAGAAGACCAAGTGCTTGAAGATGCTGTCGCTGCTGCCGGAATCATGGCTTCAATTGACGAGCGGATTGAGCCTGCCGCAGAACCAGTGCTTGTGGACGCTCGAGTGGGTGCGGACGAAGATTCTGGAGAAGGACTTCTGTCGCCGCCAACTGAGGGGTGGAGAAGACAGCAACAGCAGCTATGGGAAGCAAGGGAGCCGACGTGGCAGAGGACGTGGCTTCGGTGGTGCTGGACACGGTGCAAAGAAGGACGACGACTCCAACGACCAACAAGGAGGTACCGGTTGGGGTCGCGGTGCGAAATCTGGACGTGAGGGCAAGTCGGGTGCTGGTGGCAAAATGAAAGGGAGTTGCTGGTATTGTGAGAAGGAGGGGCACCCCTGGTTTTTGTGCTATAAGAAACCCGATGGATGGACCCCCCAGAATCGTCACCAGGATGGCGGCGCGCGGAGGAACCAGAAAAACGGCGCGAACATGGTCGCCGATTCGTCCGACAGCAACCCGAAGAGCAACAGCGGTGCAGAGAAGAAGGAGAACACCGCGGGCCAGTTCTTCCATATTGGAGAGCAGGGGGAGCAAGGAGACGCCTCTGCAAAAGGTTAGAGCAGAATTGCATCCCGTGGACTATTGGGTGTTGGACACGGGCGCTGCTTGGACGATGACGCCGCGCAAGGAGCTGCTTGACGACGTATGAGCTGCACCGATCAACGAGGTGTGCTCCGCCTCTGGACACGCGCTGAAGGTGGCTGGTGCGGGACCAGCTGCATTTAACGTCGTGCTGCACGACGTTCTCCTCGTTCCTGATCTCAAGGCCAACCTCATCTCCCTCCGTAAGCTTGCCAAGGCTGGGGTGAGCACTAGCACGGATGGGGCACGCACGTACAAGGGGCAGCTGGGAAATCAGGTGCTTTGGGATCTGCACGAGAGCAAGGATGTGTACAGATCCATGTGGCAGCTGCCGGCGTTGGCGTGGCATGGTGGGGGGCAGGCTGGAGAGGGGTCTGCATCCCAGGGGGAGTGCAACGCCGTTGGAGGGGTTGGTGTGAAAGTGTCGGCCAGATCTGGGGAGACAGATTGGGCAACGGCACACCGACGCTTGGGGCATGTGGCAATGCCCTTGTTGAAGCAGCTAGAGAAGGATGGAGGCGTCAAGGGTTTGAAGCTGAACGGACAGCCACCCGATGACAACTGTGAAATCTGTTTGCTCTTAAAATTCACCCGTTTCCCCTTTCATAGCGTGACTGGCAGGAGCAAGAAGCCTTTGGAGCTGGTTCACATGGACCTGGTGGGGCCGCTGCCAGTGCAAGGGCACAAGGGGGAGCGGTATTTCCTAACCATTGTGGATGATTGGAGCAGACTCATGTGGGCGTATCCGCTGAAGCAAAAGGACCACGCCGCCTCTACGATACGGGAAGATTGGCTGCCATTCGTGGAGAAGCAAGCGGAGTGTGTAGTGAAGCGGATTAGGACAGACCGCCGGGATGGTGAGTTCCTTGGAGCTGAGATGACGGCCTGGCTCAAGAAGCAGGGCATTCAGAGGGAGCTGACAACGGCTTACACCCCGCAGTCCAACGGTGTAGCAGAACGGGCGAACCGGACCATTCTGGAGACAGCTAGGGCGCTGCTCATAGAATCAGGGGTGGGAAATTCGATGTGGCCCCATGCTGTCTGGCACGCTACCGTGGCTAGGAACAGGGTGCTCACTAAGGTTGGTAATGAATCGTGGGTGCCGCTGGAGAGGTGGCTTGGGAGGAAGCCGCCGGTGGACATGCTGAGGGTGTTCGGTTGCATGGCAGTCGCCTACGTCCCCAAGAAGTATCGAAGTAAGTTGGGGGCGAGTGCAATCTGGTGTGTGCATTTGGGACTGGCTGCTGAGAGCAAGGGATGGTTGCTGTGGGATCCACGCAAGGGTAGCACCAGGGAAGCTACTGGATCTGAGGGAGGAGAACAGGTTGCCCAAAAACTAAGGTTCCTGTGCTACCATCAAGGAGAAAGCCGAAGGGTGTCTTTATGAGGGGGTGGGAGACACCCGTCTTCAGGCCACGACGTACCCGTATGGCCACTATGAAGCTGACTGCAGGAGCTGATCTAGCAGAGCAGCAGCTTGGGAATGAGGAGGCATTGCTGATTCTACCGCATGGCTAAGACCCGGATGGGGAGGATGAACCTGCCTACTGTTTTCTTGCCCCTGCACCAGAGGAACCAGCACGCATGGAGGAGGCATTAGCTGGACCAGATAGGGAGAAGTGGCTGGTTTCTAGGGATGCTGAGTACCAGAGCCTGCTAGAGAATGGGACATGGGATCTGGTGGTGCTGCCTGAGGGGAAGAAACCCGTACAGTGCAAGTGGGTGCTAAGGAAAAAGACCGATGACAAGGGACAGGTCACCATCTACAAGAGTAGGCTGGTGGCTAAGGGGTTTATGCAGAAGGAGAAGCAGGACTTCAATGAGATCATTGCTCCCACTGCCAAACCCCCTACCCTCCGTGTCTTGTTGGCAGATGCAGCCGTTAGTGGGAAATTCTGTTGGGTGCAAATTCACATTGCAAGACATCCTGCCGTCTGTTTGTACGAGTATGCGTGTGCGAATGCATTTGGGTGTGAATGGAATGTTCGTGTGTTTGTTTGCTTTCGCAATTTTTGCTTGATGCATTTACAGGTACTCGTGCAATGTGCGCTTTGGCACAACATTGTATGCGCTATGAACAGTGCAAGCAGAAAGGACGAGCTCGCAAAGGAACCCTAGATTGAAGCTTTGCAGTTCGGTTGAATTGATTGCGCAGATTCAGTTCTATCCAACTCGAAATTGTACTGTTTTGTTTGGTTGACTATAGTGTAGCAGGGCAGGCACTTTAGGGGTGCAATTTAGGTGAAGGTTGGATATTGTTTGTTTGTATCTGCATGCTACCGGTTCTGTTTTTAGGACCTGAACCTGGTTGTTGTTTTCCCAGGTTGGAAAAACAGAACCAGAGGTTGTTTTCCAACCTACCACATGCTGTTTTGTCCAGCCAGGTTGGTTTTATTGCTTGGAATTATTTGGAATCATCTCTGGTTGTTCCCAGGTTGATTCCCAAGGTCCTTGCTAGCTAGAACTATATATTCCTTCTCTGTTTGTACCTGAATATAGTAAAAATTGACTCAAGCGAATTCCTTCCTTGTTGGAATTCCGTATCGACGCGGTTCGACGGCAGAATGCTACCAAGTCAACGCTAGTACACTAGTACTACGACGCTAGACAAACGCTGTCCGAGCCATAACTCTGCAATGGCAGAACTTTTCGCGAGGCCACTTGGCTCTTTTGAAAGCTATTAGACTGAGCTACGATATAGCGAGTTCTCAGTAGAATCTGATCGACGGTCTGCACGGCACGCTGCGCGACGTTCGAGGTACTTTTGCTGTTTTGACTAAGTCCCTCTTGATCCCTCTCTCTACAAACTCGGACCCGAGGATAGGGGCTGGTCTTGTACCAAGCACCCAGGGACCCTTGGAGGTGAACCCGAGGAGAAGTTTTAAGTTGGATAACGTCTTAATAGCCTGAGTTTATTAGGCCCTTACACTAACAAGCTGGTATCAGAGCTGCGTTATAGTGATCCTCGTTATAGGTAGCTATGGCGGGAAATACCGCGGCGGGAGCTGGTGAATCTTCAGCCCAAGATCGTAGCGGCAGCCAAGATTCTGGTGTTTCGGCGCCAAGGGGAGCGCGAACAAACCAGGGCTCGCTGATCAAGGAGGTGCTGAAAAAACTTAACCGTCGAGAAGTTCAATGGTGAGGGCTATGATGATTGGGCCTGGAAAATGCAACTTTATTTCCGTGAGATTGGATTGGTGAAACTAATGATTGGGGAGGAGCCTAGACCGAGTGACCCCGCGCTGCAGGAAGATTGGGACGAACGCACCTCGGCTGGCTACTACTTGATGTCGCAGAGTTTGGAGCTGAACCAGCGTCACCACGTCATGCACCTGCTGCCGGAGGTTGATTGCGGTCCGAAGGCGTGGACCTGCTGAAGGAGCTGCACGCCCCGACCTCCGTTGTCGCAACGTTGATGCTAGAGAGGGAGCTGTCCGCGTTGCGCTTGAGCGAGGGAGAGCCGGTGCAACCTGTTTTGGACAAAATGCGCGACCTCTACGCGAAGTTGTCGACTGCACGAATCACCTACCCGGAGCAGACCAAGTGCTTGAATATGCTCTCGCTGCTGCCGGAATCATGGCTTCAATTCACGAGCGGATTGAGCCTGCCGCAGAACCAGAGCTTGTGGACGCTCGAGTGGGTGCGGACGAAGATTCTGGAGGAGGACTTCCGTCGCCGCCAACTGAGGGGTGGAGACGACGGCAGCAGCGGCTACGGGATGCAAGGGAGCCGACGTGGCAGAGGACGTGGCTTTGGTGGTGCTGGACGCGGTGCAAAGAAGGACGACGACTCCAACGACCAACAAGGAGGTACCGGTTGGGGTCGTGGTGCGAAATCTGGACGTGGGGGCAAGTCGGGTGCTGGTGGCAAAATGAAAGGGAGTTGCTGGTATTGTGAGAAGGAGGGGCACCCCTGGTTTTTGTGCTATAAGAAACCCGATGGATGGACCCCACAGAATCGTCACCAGGATGGCGGCGCGCGGGGGAACCAGAAAAACGGCGCGAACATGGTTGCCGATTCGTCCGACAACAACCCGAAGAGCAACGGTGGTGCAGAGAAGAAGGAGCGCACCGCGGACCAGTTCGTCCATATTGGAGAGCAGGGGGGGCAAGGAGACGCCTCTGCAAAGGTTGGAGCAGAGCTGCTTCCCCTGGACTATTGGGTGTTGGACACGGTCGCTGCTTGGACGATGACGCCGCGCAAGGAGCTGCTTGATGACGTACGACCTGCACCGATCAACGAGGTGTGCTCCGCCTCTGGACACGCGCTGAAGGTGGCTGGTGCGGGACGAGCTGCATTCAAGGGAGCGGATGGCAAGCTGGTGGTGCTGCACGACGTTCTCCTCTTCTCTTCTGCAGAGAAGGCACTAAAAGGGTACAATTTAGGTAAAGGCTGGATGTTGTTTGTGTTAGTGTAAGGGCCTAATAACTCAGGCTATTAAGACGTTATCCAGCTTAAAACCTCTCCTCGGGGTCACCTCCAAGGGTCCCTGGGTGCTTGGTACAAGACCAGCCCCTATCCTCGGGGCCGAGTTTGTAAAAAGAGGAATCAAGAGGGACTTAGTCAAAACAGCAAGAGTACCTTGAACGTCGCGCAGCGTGCCGTGCAGACCGTCAATCGGATTAAGCTGAGAACTCGCTATATCGAAGCTCACTCTAAGAGCTTTCAAAAGAGCCAAGTTGCCTCGCGAAAAGTTCTGCCATTGCAGCATTACGAAATGGACAGCGTTGCCCTAGCGTCGTAGTGCTAGCGTACTAGCGTTGACTCGGTAGCATTCTGCCGTCGCACCGCGTAGAAATGAAATTCCAGCAAGGAAGGAATTCTCTTGAATCAAATTGACTATGTTCAGGTGCAAACAGAGAAGGAATATATAGTTCTAACTAGCAAGGACCTTGGGAATCAACCTGGGAACAACCAGGGATGATCCTAAATAATTCCAAGCAACAGAACCAACCTGGCTGGACAAAACAACAGGTGGTAGGTTGGTAAACAACCTCTGGTTCTGTTTTTCCACGCAGGGAAAACAACAACCAGGTTCAGGTCCTAAAAACAGAACCTGTTTTTGTCTTTGCCCAACCAGCCAAATGCTGGTTCCGCTGGTTTCCCCTGGCCCTGTAGCATGCAGATAGAGACAAACAACATCCAACCTTCACCTAAATTGTACCCCTATAGTGCCTGCCCTGCTACACTATAGTCAACCAAACAAAACAGTACAATTTCGAGTTGGATAGAACTGATCTGCGCAATCAATTCAACCGAACTGCAAAGCTTCCATCTTGGGTTCCTTTGCAAGCTCGTCCTTTCTGCTTGCGCTATTCATAGCGCATACAATGTTGTGCCGAAGCGCACATTGCGCGAGTACCTGCAAATGTATCAAGCGAAAATTGCGAAAGCAAACAAACACACGAATACGCATACGCACACGCATACTCGTACAAACAGACGGCAGGATGTCGTGCAATGTGAATTTGCACCCAACACACTCCCCCTCAGCCTGCCGGCTGCATCCTCAACATTCCATGTGGCAGCTGCCGGCGTTGGCGTGGCACGGTGGGGGGCAGGCTGGAGAGGGGTCTGCATCCCAGGGGGAGTGCAACGCCGTTGGCCAGATCTGGGGAGACAGATTGGGCAACGGCACACCGACGCTTGGGGCATGTGGCAATGCCCTTGTTGAAGCAGCTAGAGAAGGATGGAGGCGTCAAGGGTTTGAAGCTGAACGGACAGCCACCCAATGACAACTGTGAAATCTGTTTGCTGTCAAAATTCACCCGTTTCCCCTTTCATAGCGTGACTGGCAGGAGCAAGAAGCCTTTGGAGCTGGTTCACAAGGACTTGGTGGGGCCGCTGCCGGTGCAAGGGCACAAGGGGGAGCGGTATTTTCTAACCATTGTGGATGATTGGAGCAGACTCATGTGGGCGTATCCGCTGAAGCAAAAGGAAGATTGGCTGCCATTCGTGGAGAAGCAAGCGGAGTGTGTGGTGAAGCGCATTAGGACAGACCGGGGTGGTGAGTTCCTTGGAGCTGAGATGACGGCCTGGCTCAAGAAGCAGGGCATTCAGAGGGAGCTGACCACAGCTTATACCCCACAGTCCAATGGTGTAGCAGAACGGGCGAACCGGACGATTTTAGAGACAGCTAGGGCGCTGCTCATAGAATCAGGCTGGGAAATTCAATGTGGCCCCATGCTGTCCGGCACGCTGCCGTGGCTAGAAACAGGGTGCTTACTAAGGTTGGTAATGAATCGTGGGTGCCGCCGGAGAGGTGGCTTGGGAGGAAGCCGCCGGTGGACATGCTGAGGGTGTTCGGTTGCATGGCAGTCGCCCACGTCCCCAAGAAGTATCGAAGTAAGTTGGGGGCGAGTGCAATCTGGTGTGTGCATTTGGGGCTGGCTGCTGAGAGCAAGGGATGGCTGCTGTGGGAACCATCCAAGGGTGTGTTGTTTGACAGCAGGGATGTAAAGTTTGTTGAGGGCATGATGTATGGGGGCTGGAAGAAACAGCCGGAGACTAAGGTGTCCCAGCAGATGGAGCAGATCACCATGCAGCTGGGCCTGACTCCTAGTGTGTGGGAGGAGGGAGAGGAAGCAGCTGCAGAGGGTGGTGATGGAGAGAAGGTACAGGAGGAACCTGCTGGTGGAGGAGGTGGTGTAGAGGCTACTGGTAGCACTAGTGGAGCTGCTGGACCTGAGGGTGAGCAGCAGCAGGGCAAGGCTAGGGCTCCTACACTACCACAAAGGAGGAAGCAGAAGGGTGTCGTTATGAAGGGGTGGGAGACACCTGTGTCTAGGCCTGGACGTACCCGTATGGCCACTATGAAGCTGACTGCAGGAGCTGATGTAGCAGAGCAGCAGCTTGGGAATGAGGAGGCATTGCTGATTCTACCGCATGGCTATGACCCGGATGAGGAGGATGAACCTGCATACTGTTTTCTTGCCCCTGTACCAGAGGAACCAGCAAGCATGGAGGAGGCATTAGCTAGACCAGATAGGGAGAAGTGGCTGGTTTCTAGGGATGCTGAGTACCAAAGCTTGCTAGATTATGGGACATGGGATCTGGTGCTGCTGCCTGAGGGGAAGAAAGCCGTACAGTGCAAGTGGGTGCTAAGGATCAAGACCGATGACAAGGGACAAGTCACCATCTACAAGAGTAGGCTGGTGGCTAAGGGGTTTATGCAGAAGGAGAAGCAGGACTTCAATGAGATCTTTGCTCTTACTGCCAAACCCCCTACCCTCCGTGTCTTGTTGGCAGATGCAGCCGTTAGTGGGAAATTCATCATTCAGATGGATATATCAACGGCATTCCTCAATGGGATTTTAGAGGAGGATGTGTACATGACGCAGCCGCCTGGGTATGAGGATGATACGGGCAGGGTGTGCAAGCTGAAAAAGTCCATCTACAGCTTGAAGCAGGCGCCACGCTGCTGGTACCAGAAGTTGGCAGCTGTTTTAGAGGAGATGGGATTCAGGACCAGCAGCTGTGATGAGAGCCTCTTTCTCAAGGGGGAGGGGGAGAAGCTGGTGCTGTTTCTGGTCTACGTGGATGACATTCTTCTCTTTAGCAGCAGCATGAAGGAGATCCAGAAAGTGCAGCAGCAGCTCATGAAGAACTTCAAGTGCAAGACCCTTGGGGAGGTAAAGTACTACCTCGGGATGCACGTGGAGAGGGATCTCGATCACAGGTGGTTGAAGCTGCACCAGCAGAAGTTCATCAAGGAGCTAGGGGAGAAGTATGGGATTGAGAATGAGCGCAAGGTTGCAACTCCCCTGCCAGCAGAATTCAAGCTTGTGAAGGCAACAGAGGATGAAGGGGTTGAAGCCGAGGAGCAGCAGCAATTTCAGTCCTTGGTGGGCAGCCCTTTGTATGCCGCGGTTCATACGAGGCCCGACATCTCGTTCTCGATTGGGCAGCTGGCTAGGGTGGTGCAGAAACCATCAGAGGAGCAGGTGGATGCAGCTGAGCGTGTGGTGAAGTACCTGAACTCTCACCCAAGCATTGGAGTTCAATACTCCGCATCTGCACAGGTGAAGCAGAAAGGGGTTGAGGTGCTGAAAGAGGAGGGGTAGCGGCTTGGAGAAGGCAAGCTGTTTCTCACTTGCTTTACCGATGCTACGTGGGCTTCTGAGAAGGACGAATCCTCATCTGTGGGAGGATACATCGGCGTAGTAGGGGGAGGACCTGTTAGTTGGAGGTCCAAGAAGCAGACGGAGACGGCACTTTCCTCTGTTGAATCAGAGTACATGGCAATGTTCCATGGGGTGAAGGAGGTGATTTGGTTGAGGAGGCTGTTAGAGGAGATTGGCCAGGAGCAGAAGGTTGCTACGCCGCTGTTTTGTGATAGCAACGGGGCTCTTGGGATGGCCAGGAATGCTGTGCTTCATGGGCTGAACAAGCACATGCATATCAAGTGGCACTGGCTGCGTAAGGAGGTGAAGAGGGGGATGGTGAATCCGATCTCCATCAAGACTCACCAGCAGATAGCGGACTTCCTCATCAAGAGGCTTGGGGATGAGCCTCATTGGCGTTGTATACGCATGAGTCGAATGAGCATGAACTAGCATGGAATGTTGGGGATGCAGCCGGCAGGCTGAGGGGGAGTGTGTTGGGTGCAAAATCACATTGCACGACATCCTTCAGTCTGTTTGTACGAGTATGCGTCTGCATTTGGGTGTGAATGGAATGTTCGTGTGTTTGTTTGCTTTCGCAATTTTTGCTTGATGCATTTGCAGGTACTCGCGCGATGTGCGCTTCGGCACAACATTGTACGCGCTATGAACAGTGCAAGCAGAAAGGACGAGCTCGCAAAGGAACCCAAGATGAAAGCTTTGCAGTTCGGTTTAATTGATTGCACAGATTCAGTTCTATCCAACTCGAACTTGTACTGTTTTTTTTTTTTGACTATAGTGTAGCAGGGCAGGCACTATAGGGGTACAATTTAGGTGAAGGTTGGATGTTGTTTGTGTCAAACATTAATCACATAGCCTGTTTAGGCTGTAGTGGGGTAGACACTATGGGGTACAGTTTCCTAGGGTTTCATATTTGTACCCAACTCATTTCCTAGTCAATCATTCATTCCTCAATTCTTCACATGGTATCAGAGCTAGTTCGATTTTTTTTCCTAAGGGCCCACCACTAAAATTAAAAAAAGAAAAATTCCTAACCTGCCCGACGCGCGCGTCGCGCCTGCCCTTACCTACTCTGCGGTGGACGGGGAAGGTTGGTGATGCGTCTGCGTTCCGTGTCTGGGGATCTCGAGCTTTCGTTCGAGACTTGTCTGCGGACAAGCTGTCCTCCCGTGCTGTTCCTTGCGTCTTCCTCGGCTTTCCCCCTGACGCGCCTGGTTGGCAGTTTTACCACCCCACCTCGCGTCGTGCTCTGTCCTCTCAGGACGTCACGTTTGACGAGTCGGTTCCGTACTACCATCTCTTCCCCTACCGCACTGCCCCCCTCCCCCCCCCGCCGCTCTTCCTCACGCCCGTCCCCCCCCCCGGTAGACCCCCTCCCCCCTCAGGGTCCTGCCCCCTCAGGTGTGTCCCAGGTAGATGCAGTCGAGCCTGTCGAGGTAGCTGTTGACTCTGGTACGCCTGGGGGTGCTGAGCCTGAGAGTGTTGTGCCTGGAGGTGCTGGGTCTGGGGGTGCTGTGCCTGAGCGTGCGGAGCCTGCGGGTGCTGGGTCTGGGGGTGCTGGGTCTGGGGGTGCGGAGCCTGGGGTTGCTGGGTCTGGGGGTGCGGAGCCTGGGGGTGCTGAGCCTGGGGTTGCTGAGAGTGGGGGTGCGGTACCTGCCGGTACTGGACCTGGAGGTTCTTCGGGTGCTTTGTCCCAGAGGGAGCTACCCTCTCCACAGGAGCTGCGCGAGTGGTTTGCTCGGCGCTGGAGCCGTGCTGCTGGAGCTGGAGGTGCTGCCGGCGCTGGAGGTTTTGCTTCTACTGGGGGTGCTGGAGCCACGGGTCCCGGAGGTGCTCGTACTGGAGGTACTGGAGCTGTTGGGCCTGGTGGTGCTACTGGTGCTGTGACTACTGGTGGAGCTGGAGCTAGCGGTGCTGCTGGAGTAGGTGCTACTGGAGGTGCTGGAGCCGGAGCTGCTGCGTCTGCTGGCGGTGCTGGAGCTGGAGGTGCTGCTGGAGCCAGTGCTCCTGTGGGTGCTGGAGTTGGCGCTCCTGGAGCTGCTGGAGGTACTCCTGGTGCGGGTGGTGCTGCTGGAGTTGGAGCTGACGCTGGGGGTGCTGGTGTTGTTCTTGCTGGTTCTGGGGGCGCTGCGCGGCCACGGCCGTACTTCGTTCCGCTCCTTGAGCAGGTTCTTGGTCTTCCGCCTTCTTCTGGTCCTGCTCCTTCCTTAGAGTGTCCACCGCCTGTCCAGTCTGAGTCACCGTTACAGCTGGCCTCCCCACTGCCTGCTCCTTCTCCCTACGCTGGTCCTACTGGAGGTCTTGCTGAGCGTCGTGAGCCTGAGTCGCGTCCTGCGTCACCTGTTCGTACTGCTCGCACTAGTCATCGTGCTCCACGTTAGCGTCCTCCTGCGGTCCCGGGCACGCATCAGATGGCACTGCGTCCTTCCACTGCACCACAGCGTGTCCCTTTGCCGTCTCCTCCAGAGTCCTCTCTTCCTTCTCTTGCTGACCCGGAGTCTGACTCCCTTCGTGCTGCCAGTCCTACTGTCACGCGTTTCCTAGCCACTGCTGTCACTGACCCTTCCTTTGAGTCCGCTGCTGCGTCTGCCTTAGTTGCCGAGCTTGTCGACTACGCTGCTCACTGTCGTCTAGACTACGCCACTAGTCTTGTCGCTGAGTCTGCGTCTGTCTGTCCTCCGTCCGTCGGGGGTGAGTGTGCTCTTAGCACGGACGTCCTTGAGGACAGGCAGGAGGAGTTCCAGTGTTTTGCTGCTGCTTTACCCCATCTCGTGTCCATGCTGCTTGCCCCTGAGGGAGACCCGGATGCACCAGACATCCCGACCCCGCGCTCTTACGCAGAGGCGATAGAGGGTCCCTACTCCTCTCAGTGGCAGGCAGCCATGGATGCAGAGATGGCTTCCTGGAAGTCCACAGGCACCTACGTCGACGAGGTTCCCCCGCCTGGGGCTAACATCGTCAGTGGCATGTGGATTTTCAGGGTGAAGCGGCCACCGGGTTCTCCACCTGTCTTCAAGGCGCGGTACGTGGCTCGAGGCTTCAGTCAGCGGCAGGGAGTTGACTACTTTCAGACCTTCTCCCCGACCCCGAAGATGACCACTCCTCGGGTCCTGCTGCACGTCGCTGCTCAGCGTGACTACGAGCTTCACTCCCTTGACTTCAGCACTGCTTTCCTACAGGGCAGCCTGCACGAGGAGATCTGGCTGCGCCGCCCACCTAGCTTCACTGGGTCTTTTCCTCCTGGTACTCGGTGGAGTCTCCGGCGGCCAGTCTACGGTCTCCGCCAGGCGCCCCGTGAGTGGCACGACACACTGAGGACTACGCTTGCGGCTCTTGGGTTTGCTCCTTCTACTACTGACCCGTCGCTGATTCTTCGCACCGACACCTCGCTGCCGCCGTTCTACACCCTCGTGTACGTCGACGACTTGGTCTTTGCTACAGCTGACACTGCTGGACTCGCCCACGTGAAGTCCGAGCTGCAGAAGAGACACACGTGCACAGACCTGGGTGAACTGCGCAGCTACCTTGGCTTGCAGATCACCCGGGACAGAGCACGGCGCACCGTTACCCTGACTCAGTCACACATGGTGCAGCAGGTCCTTCAGCACTTCGACTTCACGTACTCCTCGCCTCAGGCCACTCCTCTGTCTACTCGCCACTCGCTCTCAGCTCTGCCTTCGGATGAGTCCGTAGAGCCGAGTGGCCCGTACCCAGAGCTTATTGGCTGCCTCATGTACCTGATGACCTGCACTAGACCTGACCTGGCATACCCTCTTAGCATCTTGGCTCGCTATGTTGCTCCTGGGAGACACCGACCAGAGCACATGGCTGCCGCGAAGAGGGTGTTGCGATACCTGTGCAGTACGTCGGGCATGGGGCTCGTGCTTGGAGGGCGGAGTCCAGTGGTCCTCACTGGTCACGCAGACGCGTCTTGGGTTGACGACCTGGCTACTCAGCGGTCGTCACAGGGTTACACCTTCAGCCTTGGTTCCGGTTCTGTTTCGTGGCGGTCTACCCGCTCGTCTTCTGTTCTCAGCTCCAGCTGTGAGGCTGAGATCTACGCAGGAGCCATGGCTGCACAGGAGTTACGTTGGCTTACCTACCTGCTGACTGACCTGGGAGAGCCGCCTCGTTCTCCTCCAGTTCTGTACGTAGACAACAAGGCCATGCTGGCCTTGTGTCGGGAGCACACACTGGAGCACAGAACGAAGCACATTGCTCTCCGCTACTTCCTTGCTCGTGAGCTGCAGCAGCGTGGTCAGCTACGCCTCGCTTACGTGGCCTCTCAGGCCAACACTGCTGATATCTTCACCAAGGCACTTCAGCCTTGTGATCATCAGCGTTTCTGTACTATGCTAGGTCTTGTGCCTACTTGGCCTCACTTGCTTACCTCTTGAATTCACTTGTACTGTGACCTATATATACCTGCTTGTTTACCTTTTATATATGATCCTGCATGTGAACTGGCCTTGTGGCCTTTGAACCTGTGCTCAGAATGTGTGGTGATGTTTTGATCCACCCTGAGCTTGCTTTGCTTTGCTTTGCTTGACTGGTCTTGTGACCCCTTGTTCTCCCCCACTTTGCCTATGGGGGTGTGTCAAACATTAATCACATAGCCTGTTTAGGCTGTAGTGGGGTAGACACTATGGGGTACAGTTTCCTAGGGTTTCATATTTGTTCCCAACTCATCTCCTAGTCAATCATTCATTCCTCAATTCTTCACAGTTTGCTTGTATCTGCATGCTACAGGGCCAGGGGAAACCAGCGGAACCAGCATTCGGCTGGTTGGGCAAAGACAAAACAGGTTCTGTTTTTAGGACCTGAACCTGGTTGTTGTTTTCCCAAGTTGGAAAAACAGAACCAGAGGTTGTTTACTAACCTACCACCTGCTGTTTTGTCCAGCTAGGTTGGTTCTGTTGCTTGTAATTATTTGGGATCATCCCTGGTTGTTCCCAGGTTGATTCCCAAGGTCCTTGCTAGCTAGAACTATATATTCCTTCTCTGTTTGTACCTGAATATAGTCAATTTGATTCAAGCGAATTCATTCCTTGCTGGAATTTCGTTTCTACGCGGTGCGACGGCAGAATGCTACCGAGTCGATGCTAGTACGCTAGCATTAGGACGCTAGGCGAACGCTGTCCATTTCGTAACTCTGCAATGGCAGAGCTTTTCGCGAGGCAACTTGGCTCTTTTGAAAGCTCTTAGAGTGAGCTTCGATATAGCGAGATCTCAGCTTAATCCGAATGACGGTCTGCACGGCACGCTGCGCGACGCTCAAGGTACTCTTGCTGCTTTGACTAAGTCCCTCTTGATCCCTCTCTCTACAAACTCGGACCCGAGGATAGGGGCTGGTCTTGTACCAAGCACCCAGGGACCCTTGGAGGTGACCCCGAGGAGATGTTTTAAGTTGGATAACGTCTTAATAGCCTGAGTTTATTAGGCCCTTACACTAACAAGCCGGTATCAGAGCTGCGTTATAGTGATCCTCGTTATAAGTAGCATGTTGCCCTGCTGACAAGCAGGTCGACCGCAGTGCAGCAAAGTCGACCTGCCAGCACTGCAAATTCGACCGCGCTCCAGCAGGCCAAAGTGGCGGCTTGCCAACGATGCAGCAAGGCGGCCATCCAGCGTTGCATCCGCAGGTGCTTGCAGACGGTTGGTGCGACATGCACCGTCACGTGCACGGTACAGCTGCCAAGTCGGCCATGTGCCATCGACTGCGCCTAATGAGCCACGTCAACCTCTGGATACCACTCCAAGGTCGGCTGCTCCAGAACCTCATGGGCGATGGTTACGCACCTCATAGAAACTCATTGCACAAGTAACTTGGTCGACCGGGAAACCGCCAAGTCGGCGTCGACATGCGAAGTAGAAGTTGATCAAGTGCAGTACGTGCTCGTCGACCACCCAGGTCGACGGCCACATGCCGACTTCACCAAGTCGGCCACTCCGAATCGGCGCCAAAAACTCAGCGCCCCCCTCCCCCCACCAGGTCGACGGGTCCCTTCGTCGACCACACAACAGCCAACTTCACCGAAGTCGGCTCCATGGTAGCCGGCTTCCTCCAAGTCGGCTTCGCTGTCAAAGTCGGCCACCGGCTTCCCGTCGACGGCGGCTTCACAGTGGCTCTGTGCAGGTCGACCAACTCTGTCCACCTGCTCGCCAAAGTCGGCGTCGCCTACTGCTGACGGCTGGCTGCACCTCCCGCAAACCTGACCACGAAGTCGGCTCCGCCCAAGAAAGGACGGGGCCAACTCTCGTTAACAGTTACTTACCCATATAGATGGTACAAAGAGTAAGTGCATTACTGATATATATGTTTGGTACTAAAAGAACCCATACGGTTGGTACTAAGACTAAGTGCGTAACTTAGACATATGGTTGATACGAAGAGTAAGTTTGTCGGATGCTACTAAGAGTAAGTGCGCCACTTACCCATATGGTTGGTACTAAGAGAATGTGCGCTACTTACCCATATGGTTGGTACTAAGAGTAAGTGTGTTACTTACATTTATGGTAGGTTCTAAGAGTACCTGCGTTACTTAACCATATCGATGCAATAAATAATATGAGCGTTACTTAGCTTTAGGCCGCATTCTCAAGTTGTGACACCATCTGAAGTCTTCCCACGCGGCTTGAAATGTTAATATTGGAATTCATTCGCACTTCAATGTTTGCCCACACGGTCCAACTTTAGTGCACCCGGCCACGGTCCCATTTCTCTGGCTGCACGTCAATTTGCGACTTCATATATTGGTGGTTTGGGGGGCTGTGCTGTCGGAAAGTCTGGTTATATGCTACTTGCTGTCGGAATCTCTTGACTATCGCAACCGTCAGGCATCATCGTTATGTTGTTGCCTGACGAGATGTATCGCAGTGTCAGCATGCGATTTGGCAGGAGAATTCTATTGGGGGCGAAGTCGATTCGGCTGGACACCTGTCATGCGATCTGGGCGAATCTGTCGTCCGCCAAAACAAGGCTTGGTGTCTAGGTAGTAGAGGGTGATGTACATGGGGGGGGGGTTCTTGGCGCAGAACTCAGCAGGAAGCGCAGCACGGTAGCGAGTGTCACTAGTGCGGAGGTGCGTAATGAGGTCAGTGACTGTGGCAAAAGCGGCAAGGTCAGGGAACAGGTACGGCAGCATGAGGCGGCTAAGCGCAGCAGTGGCAGGGGAAGAGTAGCGTGCAACTACAGCATCGTACAGAGTCTTAGCACTCTTGTACTGACTAAAGTGCGCGCGCTCAGTAGACGGTAGGTGACTACGCACAGCAAGGCGGGCAGCAGCATTGCGTGTGAGCCACTGCGAGCGAACAGTACTGTCAGCATCAGCAGCAGGGGCAGTAGAGGCGCCAGACGTGAGATCGAACAGTGAGAGACCATCCTTGCTATCGCACTGAAGGAAAAGCTGCAGATCATCTAGCCAGACCTCAAAGTCAACTGCTCGACCCTCAGCATCAAAGGTAAGAACACTGGGACTAGCCATGACAGGAGCAGCAGCAGGCTAGCAGCAGCAGCAACTCGGCTAAGCAGGCTAGGCAAGGCAGCGCGGCTCGGCAGGGCGGCTCGGCAGGGCGGCGCGGCTCGGCAGGGCGGCGCGGCTCGGCAGGGCGGCGCGGCTCGACAGCGCGGCTCGGCTCAGCGGTGCTCTTACCAGGGGCGAGGCCGGGGCAGGTCCGGGGGAGGGTCGGGGCAGGACTGCGACGGGTCCAGGGTAGGGCCTGGGCCGGGCCGCAAAAGATCCGGGGCCGGGCTGGGGCAGGGCCGCGACAGTACAGGAGCAGGGCAGGGGCAGAGCCGGGGCAGGGCCGGGGCAGAGCCGGGGCAGGGCCGGGGCGAGGCCGCAACAGGGCCGGGACAGAGCCGCGACAGGGTCGGGGCAGGGCCGGGGTCGGGGCAGGTCCGGGACGGGGCCACGACGGGGCCGGGGAAGGGGGCCGGGGCCGGGCCGCGACGGGGCCGGGGCAGAGCCGGGACGGGGCCGTGACGGGGCCGGGGAAGGGCCGGGGCCGGGCCGTGACAAGCGACGGGGGGCCGGGGCGGGGCCGCGACGGGGCCGGGGAAGGGCCGGGGCCGGGCCGCGACAAGCGACGGGGGGCCGGGGCGGGGCCGCGACGGGGCCGGGGCAGAGCCGGGACGACGGGGCGCGACGCGGCGGCTTGGGGCCGCGACGGGGCCACTACGGGCCGCAAAGGGGCCACTACGGGCCGCGAAAGGGGCCTCTACGGGCCGCAAAGGGGGCCTCTACGAGCCGTGAAGGGGCCGCTACGGGCCGCGAAGGGGCCTCGAAGGGCAGGCGCGACGCGCGCGTCGGGCAGGTAAGGAAAAAAAAAAAAAAAATAGTGGTGGGCCCTTAGGAAAAAAATCGAACTAGCTCTATACGATGTGAAGAATTGAGGAATGAATGATTGACTAGGAAATGAGTTGGGTACAAATATGAAACCCTAGGAAACTGTACCCCATAGTGTCTACCTCACTACAGCCTAAACAGGCTATGTGATTAATGTTTGACATTGCTTACCTATATGGTTGGTACTGAGAGTACGTGCGTTACATAATTATATGGATGGTACAAAGAATATGTGCGTTACTTACTCATATCGTTGGTACTAAAAGTGGGTGTGTTATTTACCAATATGGTTCGTACTAAGAATAATTGCGTTACTTACCCATATGGTTAGAACTAACAGACAGTGCGCTACTTACCGTATCACCCCGGATAGTAGCGCATATGTGCTTATAATAAAATTGATTTTTTCAAGGGGGGCGCTTATAATTGAGTTTCGGGCATAATCGCATGCGCTTATATAATGACAAATACAAATTTATACTTTTAGGGTACCAAACTGTACCTTTCATTGATGCCATTTCAAACGAGTCGAAATAATATAGCGTCACAAAGCAGAATCGCGCGCAAGCGATTCTGCTTCCTGCACACAAGCAAGTTCACCTCACTTTGCAGGCATGCCAGCACATCCTGATTGGACGCGCAGCCAGTCAGGTCTTTGCGAGTCAAACGAAGCGAAGATGAAATTTGGCTTGCTGCGAAAATGAAACTCGTTACCGTTTTAAACAGATTTATAATTTCAAAATGTACGTGCGCTTATAATAAGTAAAGGTTTTCCAGGGGGGGCGCTTATAATCGAGTTTCGGCCATAAGCGCCATGCTCCAGATAGAAGCGCCGGTGCCTTTAATCGGACGGCGCCTATATCCGGGGCCATACGGTACGTTTATGGCTGCTACTAAGACTAAGTGCGATACTTACTTAAATGGATTGTACTAAGGGTAAGTGCGTTACTTATACATATGGTTTGTTTCAAGAGAAAATTAGTTACTTGTCAGAATGATATATTGCTTACTTTGTGTAGGTTATAGTGGGGTAGTGTCAGAATGTATTTGCTGTCTAGCCTGCAGTGGGGTAGCTGCGTCTGCCCAGGTACTCCTCAGGTAGCTGCGTCTGCCCAGGTGTCTGCGGCAGGTCCGGTAGCACCCCCTTGCTTGTGTCGCCTCCTGTCGCACCAGACCCTCTTGTGGCACCACCGACTTGGTCACCCCTCCCTGCCACGCCTTCGTGGTATGCACTTCCGCCTCCTTGTCTCTGGTCTTCCCAGGTCTCTGCCTCCCCTCCCGCTCTCGCCTGCCCCGCCCTGCCTTCCTTGCGTCGAGGGGTGGCAGCGCGCCGCTCCTCACTCCTCGTTTCCCCCGACGAGTGCTCCCCTGAGCCTTGGGGTACTGCTTCTTCTGGAGGTCCTGCGGGTGCATCGCCACGACTGTCTCCGCGGCCAAAGCCTCTCTCCCTGCAGCACCTACACGAGTGGTTTGCTCAGCGCACCCACCTTCGGAGTGGTGCTGCAGGAGCTGGAGTCTTTGCCCCTGGTGACACTTGAGCTGGAGGTGTTGGAGTTACTGCTGGAGCTAGTGGTACCGGAGGTGCTGCAGCTGCTGGTCCTAGAGGTGCTCGTCCCAGGGGTACTGGAGCTGCCGGGACTGGTAGTGTTGGGGGCACTGGAGCTGGAGGAGCTGGAGCTGGAGACCCTGCGGAGCTTGGAGGCACTGGGACTGGTGGCGCTGGAGCTGGAGGAGCAAGAGCTGGTGACACTGGAGCTGTTGGAGCTGGAGCTGGAGGCACTGGCGCTGGTGGCGCTGGCGCTGGAGGAACTGGAACTGGAGACACTGGGAATGTTGACCCTGGAGCTGGAGATGCTGGAGCTTGGGGTGCTGTGTCTAGCGGAACAGGTGCTGGAGGCACTATGCGGCCGCGACCGTACTTCGCTCCCCTACTTCAGCAGGTTCTTGGTCTCCCGTCTTCTACTGGCGTTACTCCTCCCTTACAGTGTCCACCGACTGACCACTCACAGCCGCCGTTACAGCCAGCCTCCCCATTGCCTGCTCCTTCTCCTTACACTGAGCAGCCTGGAGCGTCGTGAGCCTGAGTCTCATCTTGCCTCGCCTGTTCGCGCTGTTCGCACTGGTCGTAGGGTTCCTCGTCCGCGTCCTCCTCCAGTCCCCGGCACTCACGCTCTGGCACTTCGTCCTTCCTCTGTTCCACTGTGTGTTCCGCTGTCTGCCGCCTCCTCCTGCATCCTCTCTTCCTGTCGTCCCTGACCCTGAGTCTGACCTTGCTCGTGCTGCCAGTCCCACTGTCTCTTGCTCCTCACCACTGTTGTCAATGACCCTTCCTTTGAGTCCAATGCTGCGTCTGCCCTCGTTGCTGAGCTAGTTGACATTGCTGCTGCCTGTCGTCTAGTCTATGCTACTGCTCTTGTTGCTGTGTCTGAGTTTGCCAGTCCTCCGTCCGTCGGGGGTGAGTGTGCTCTTGGCATGGACGTCCTTGAGGACAGGCAGGAGGACCTTGAGTGTCTTGCAGCTGCTGTACCTCGTTTCGCCTCTGAGGGAGACCTGGATGCACCAGACATCCCGAACCCGCACTCCTACGTAGAGGCAATTACGGATCCCTACTCCTCTCAGTGGCAGACAGCCATGGATGAAGAGATGGCATCCTGGAAGTCCACAGGCACTTACGTCGACGCAGTTCCCCCTCCTGGGGCGAACATAGTCGATGGCATGTGGATTTTCAGGGTGAAGCGGCTACCGGGTTCTCCGCCTGCCTTCAAGGCTCGTTACGTTGCACGAGGCTTTAGCCAGCAACAGGGAGTTGACTTCTTCCAGACCTTCTCCCCTACCCCGAAGATGACTACTCTTCGGGTCCTGCTGCACGTCGCTACTCAGCGTGACTACGAGTTGCACTCTCTGGACTTCAGAACAGCTTTCTTGCAGGGCAGCCTGCACAAGGAGATCTGGCTGCACTGCCCACCTAGCTTAACTGGGTCATTTCCTGCAGTTACCCAGTGGAGCCTCCGGTGGCCAGTCTACGGTCTCTGTCTGGCGCCTCGCGAGTGGCATGACACACTGAGGACTATACTTGTGGCTCTGGGGTTTACTCCTTCTACTGCTGACCCGTTGCTGTTTCTATGCACTAACTCGTCGCTGCCGCCGTTCTACGTCCTCGTGTACGTCGACGACCTTGTCTTTGCCACTGCTGACACTGAGGCACTGACCCTTGTGAAGTCCGAGCTGCAGAAGAGACACACCTGCACTGACCTGGGTGAAGTGCGTAGCAATCTTGGCTTGCAGATCACTTGGGACAGAGCACGGCGCACCATCACACTGACTCAGTCACACATGGTGCACCAGGTCCTTCAGCGCTTCGGCTTCCAGTTCTCCTTGCCACAACCCACTCTTCAGTCTACCAGCCACTCGCTCTCAGCTCCACCTTCGGACGAGTCCGTAGAGCCGAGTGGTCCGTACCCAGAGCTTGTGGGTTGCCTCATGTACCTGATGACGTGCACACGACCTGACCTCGTGTACCCTCTCAGCCTCCTAGCTCGCTACGTGGCTCCCGGTAGGCACCGAAAGGTGCACTGGGATGCTGCAAAGAGGGTATTGCGTTACTTGTGCAGTACGTCGGGCATGGGGCTCGTGCTTGGAGGACAGGGTCCAGTTGTCCTCACAGGTCACGCAGACGCTTCTTGGGTTGATGACTTGGCTACACAGCGGTCGTCACAGGGTTACACCTTCAGCCTCGGTTTCGGCTCTGTTTACTAGCGGTCTGCCCGCTCGTCTTCGGTTCTTAGTTCCAGTTGTGAGGCTGAGATCTACGCCGGGGCCATGGCTGCACAAGAGTTACACTGGGTACTTGCAGGAAACGACCCAGTGATGCCAGGTGGGCGGCGCAGCTAGATCTCCTCGTGCAGGCTGCCCTACAAGAAAGCTGTACTGAAGTCCAGAGAGTGTAACTCGTAATCATACTGAGCAGCGACGTGCAGCAACACCCGAATAGTAGTCATCTTCGGGGTGGGGGAGAAGGTCTGGAAGTAGTCGACCCCCTGTCGCTGACTGGATCCTCTATCAACGTAACGCGCCTTGAAGGCAGGCAGAGAACCCGGCGGCCGCTTCACCCTGAAAATCCACATGCCATCGACTATTTTCGCCCGAGACGCGGGAAGTGCGTCGACGTAGGGGCCTGTGGACTTCCAGGATGCCATCTCGGCATCCATGGCTGCCTGCCACTGAGAGGAGTAGGGACTCGTAATTGCCTCTGCGTAAGAGCATGGGGTTGCGATGTCTGGTGCATCTGGGTCTCCCTCAGGGGCAAGCAGCATGGAAGCGAAACAAGGTACAGCGGCTGCAAGACACTCAAAGTCCTCCTGCCTGTCCTCAAGGACGTCCGTGCCAACAGCACACCCACCCCCGACGGACGGAGGACCGGCAGACTCAGACTCAGCAGACACAGCAACAAGAGCAGTGGCACAGTCTAGATGACAGGCAGCAGCAAAGTCAACCAGCTCAGCAACAAGTGCAGACGCAGCAGTGGACTCAAAGGAAGGGTCAGTGACAACTGTGGCGAGGAGGCGAGAGACAGTGGCAGCACGAGCGCGGCCAGACTCAGGGCCAGGGACGGCAGAAAGAGAGGACTCAGGAGGAGGCGGTTGAGGAACACGCAGTGGAATAGAGGGAGGACGAAGTGCCATAGCGTGTGTGCCGGGGACAGGAGGGGGACGCGGACGAGGCACGCGACGACAAGTGCAAACAGGGAGGTAGGACGAGATGCAGACTCATGACGCTCTGTAAGACCGCCAGTCTGCTCAGTGTAAGGAGAAGGAGCAGGCAGTGGGGAGGCTGGCTGTAATGGCGGCTGCGACTGGTCAGGCGGTGGGCACAGTAAGGGAGGAGTGAGGCCAGTAGAAGACGGGACACCAAGAACCTGCTGAAGCAGGGGAACGAAGTACAGTCGCGGCTGCACAGTGCCTCCAGTACCTCCAGCTTCAGAGTCAACAGCTCCAGCTCCACCAGCTCCAGCTCCTCCCGCGCCAGTGCCTCCAGCTCCAGCGCCAACAGCTCCCGCTCCTCCAGCCCCAGCAGCTCCAGGCTCCATAGGGTCTCCAGCTCCAGCTCCCCCAACACCACCAGTCCCGGCAGCTCCAGTACCACTGGTACGAGCACCTCCAGGACCAGCAGCCGAAGTACTTTCAGGACCACCAGCTCCAACAGTAACTCCAGCACCTCCAGCTCCAGCGTCTCCAGCGCCTCTAGCTTCGGTGGCTCCACTCCGAAGGCATGCGCGCCGAACAAGCCACTCATGCAGCTGCTGCGGAGACAGTCTCAGCGAAGCACCTGCAGGACCTCCAGACGAAGCAGCACCCCGAGGCTCAGCACCCCCAGACTCCGCACCCTCTGACTCAGCACCCCCAGGCTCAACACCCTCAGTCTCAGCACCCCCAGACCTAGCACCCTCAGACTCCGCACCCCCCGGCTCTGCACCCCCAGACGCAGCACCCCTAGACGCAGCACCTCGAGCAGCACCTAAGCCGACAGCTACCTCAACAGGCGCAGTACCAGGGAGAGGGTCTACCTGAGACACACCTCAGGGAGCAGGACCCTGGGGTGGGGAGGGGGTCTATCGGAGGGAGTCCGGAAGCGTGAACGACTGGCGAATGCCCTCCCCACGACAAAAGTCCCGCAAGAGGTCGGAGGAGAACTCACCACCTCTGTCAGAGTGTAGACGTAGGACAGGAAGGTCCTGGAGGAACCGCTCCCGGAGCTGGAGATGGACTGCGCGGATCCAAGGGATCAACACATCAACAACCTGACCCCTACTGCGCAAGGGGAAGACCGTGGTGTAGCGCCTGTAGTCATCAACAACCAGCAGAAAGTAGCGCTCGCGGCCCTGTCCACTGACGCGGGCTGGGCCCCACACGTCTATGTGGAGAGTCTGCAGGGGAGCAGACGTCGGGGGAAACGAGGAGGAGTGAGGAGCGGCGCGCTGCCACCCCTCGACGCAAGGAAGGCAGGGAGGGGCAGGCGAGGGCGGGAGGGGAGGCAGAGACCTGGGAAGTCCAGAGACAAGGAGGCGGGAGTGCATGCCACGAAGGCGTGGCAGGGAGGGGTGACCCAGGCAGTGGTGCCACAGGAGAGTCTGGTGCCACAAGAGGCAACACTAGCAACGGGGTGCTACCTGACCTGACGCGGACACCTGGGCAGACGCAGCTACTTGAGGAGGCTCGGTAGCCAGTGTGTACAGACTAGACCCTGGCTGACAAATGAACGTGGCCAGGTGACGGCCCGTCCGTGTACACGTGCAGATCGACGCACTCTGACCCCCAGGAGTGATGGTAGTGACCATCGCGTCCTGGAGGGCAGCGGTACTCACCAAGTTCATAGGGAAGGAGGGGAGGTGAAGGCCTGAGAGTGAGCCGGACAGGACCGCCGGACACGGGAGCACAATGGAGGAATAGTGAAGGAATGGGCCCCCGGAGGGGTCAGCCAGCCTGACCGGTACAGGTGCAGAAAGAGGAGTGAGGGTGGTGCTGTCGCAAAAGAAACAGCATGAGGCACCTGAGTCAAGTGTGAAGGTGTGCAAGGCCTCAGCAGGCGCAGTACCAGGGAGAATAGACTCACTAGCACCTAGAGCAGTAGCCTCTGTACCTGGGTCAGGCGGCACACACAGGTAACAGTCACCCTCAGCACTAACAGACAAAGCATATATAGCAGCAAGGATAGCATCATCGTCTAGGTCAAAGATAGCAACTCCATACCTAAGCAGCTCTGCCCAGCGGGGGCGGTCAGCCTCGTCACCAAACTCTGCGCGCCATGCGTCGTCGAGGCGGGAGAAGCAGCGGTGCTGATTGTGAGGCTTCCCGCATGTCTGACCAGCACGGTCACCCGTGCGAATGACATATGGGCAGTTGACACTACCCCCAGACGCCCCACACTGAGCAAACCACTCACGAAGCTGCGGGGCCGACGGGGTCTCGCTCCGACGCTGCTGCTGCTGCCTGTGACCTCCTCCTGAACCTCCACGCGGAGCTCAAGTCCAACCGCCACCACTCCCACTGCTGCCACTTCCGCCACTCCCACCACTGCCTCCATCGCCGCCACCAAAGCCCCCACGCCCGCCACCACTCCCACCGCTGCCACCACCTCCACTGCCTCCACCAACTCCACTGCTGCCCCCACATTCACCCCCGCTGCCACCACCACCACCCCTGCCACCCTTGCCCTTGCTGCTGCGGCGCTTCGCACTAGCAGAAGCAGCCCCGACATCCTCAGCACCAAGGACGTCAACAGCAGCAACAGAGGCGTAGGAGGGGGCAAGGGGGGAGGGGGAGCACCCCTTAAAGAAGGGCGTGCGCGGAGTGCCACGAGCAGCACCTACAGCGACTACACTAGTCCCAGCTGCAAGGAGCTGCTGCTCGAGTAGGTCAACAGTAAGGACTGTGGGGTCAAGTGCGAGAAATGGTCCCTGAGAGCGCGTAGAGAGTCAGGGAGGCGGGTGACTATAAAGTAGAGAGTGATGTACATCAAGGGCTGGTTCTTGTCAAGGAACTCTGCTGGGGGGGCAGCGTGGTAGGGAGCATCGCTAGTGCGAAGGTGGGAAACCAGGTCCTCTACTGTGGCAAAGGCGGACAGCTCGGGAAACAAGTAGTGCAGTAGAAGACGGCCGAGAGCAGTAGTGGCGGGCGAGGAGTAACGAGCGACTACAGTGTTGTACGGTGCCTGTACTGTCCTGTGCTGTCTGAAGTGAGCGCATTCGGCCAGTGGCAGGTGGTTGCGAATGGCTAAGCGAGCAGCAGCGTCACGAGTAAGCCACTGTGAGCGAGTCGCACTGTCAGCCGTGGCGGGAGGGGCAGGAGAGGGCCGCAAGGGGCTGCTAGCAGAGCAGCAGGGGTGGCTAGAGGGCCACCAGGGGCGACGCGCGGGGCTGCAAGGGCAGCTCGCGGGCTGCAGGGGAGAGGGGCGGGCCGAAGGCCTAGGGTTGACGGGGCACTGGAGCATAGGGTCAAAGGGGCGGGCGCAGGCCTAGGGTCGACGGGGCGGGTCCGGGGCCGAGGGTCGAAGAGGGGGGCGCGCGGGCCTAGGGTCGACGGGGCGCCGGGGCCTAGGGTCGACGGGGCGGGTCCGGGGCCTAGGGTTGACGGGGCGCCGGGGCCTAGGGTCGACAGGGCAGGTCCGGGGCCGAGGGTCGAGAGGGGGGCGCGCGGGCCTAGGGTTGACGGGGCGCCGTGGCCTGGGGTCGACGGGGCGGGTCCGGGTCCTAGGGTCGACAGGGCGCCGGGGCCTAGGGTCGACAGGGCGGGTCCGGGGCCGAGGGTCGAGGGGGGTGCCCGGGCCTAGGGTCGACGGGGTGTGCGCGGGCCTAGGGTCAACAGGGCGCCGGGGCCTGGGGTCTACGGGGCGGGTCCGGGGCCAAGGGTCGAGGGGGCGCTAGGGCCTAGGGTCGACGGGGCGCCGGGGCCTAGGGTCGACGGGGTGGGTCCGGGGCCAAGGGTCGATGGGACGCGCGGGCCTAGGGTCAACGGGGCACCGGGGCCGAGGGTCGACGGGGCGGGTCGCAGGCCTAGGGTCGACGGGGCGCGCGGTCCTAGGGTCGACAGGGCGCCGGGGCCTAGGGTCGACGGGGCGGGTCCAAGGCCTAGGGTCGACGGGGCACCGGGGCCGAGGGTCGAGGGGGGCGGGTCGCGGGCCTAGGATCGACGGGGCTCGCGGGCCTAGGGTCGACGGGGCGCGCGGGCCGAGGGTCAACGGGACGGGCCTGGGCCGAGGGTCTACGGGGGCGCGCGGGGCCTAGGGTCGAAAGGGCACCGGGGGCCTAAGGTCGACGGGGCGCCGGGGCCTAGGGTCGACAGACAGGGCCGCACGAGGGCGGCGCACGCGGCAGCAGGAGCGACACGAGGGTCGCTAGGGGCAGCAGGGCGGCTAGTGGGGCAGCGCTGTGGTGGGTCCAAGAAAACGGTCCTAACGAAGGACCTACTCTGAAACCATGTCAGAATCCCGAACGAGAATGAATGAACTATGAAACAGTTGGGTACAAGTACTAGCCCTAATTGGGTTGTACCCCTTATGGGCTACCCCACTATAGCCTACACAAATGTAAGCACTATAACATTTTGACAATATGGATGGTACAGAGAGGTGCGGTACTTACCCTTATGCATGGTACAAAGAGTACGGGCGTTATTTACCCATATAGATGGTACAAAGAGTACGTTTGCTACTTGTTCATATGGTTGGTACTAAGAAAAAGTACGTTACTTACTCATATGAATGGTTGATACTGAAAGTACGTGCTTTACTTACCTATATAGATGGTACTAAGAGTAAGTGCGTTAGTTACCCGCATGGATGGTACAAAGATTAAGTGAGCTAGTAATCATATGGTTGGAACTACACGTAAGTGCGTTACTCCCATATTGTTGGTACTAAAAGAAAGTGCGTTATCTACCCATATGGTTGGTACTAGGAGCAAGTGCGTTACATACCCATATTTAATACTAAAACAAAGTGCGTTACTTTTTCGTACGGTTGGTACTATGCGTATGTGCGTTACTTACCCATATGGTTTGTACTAAGAGCAAGTGTGTAACTTACCCATATGGTTGGTATGAAGAGTAAGTGCGTTAGTTATCCATATGGATGGTACTAAGGGTAAATGCGCTACTTACCCAAATGTTTGGTACAGAGAGTACGTAGGTTACTTGCCCATATGGTTGGTACTAAATGCGTTACTAACCTATGTCAATGGTACATGCGTAAGTGCGTTACTTACCCATATGGATGGTACAAAGAGTAAGTGCGTTACTTATTCATATGATTGGTACTAAGAGCAAGTGCGTCAATTACCCATATGGTTGGTGCCAAGAGTACGTGTGTAACTGACCCATACGGTTGGTACAAAGAATGAGTGCGTTACTTACTCATACGGATGTTACTAAGGGAGAGTGCGTTACTTACCCAAATTGTTGATACCGAGAATACGTGCGTTACTTACCTATATGGTTGGTACTAAGAGTAAATGCAATACTTACCTATATAGATGGTACTTAGAGTAAGTGCATTGCTTATCCATATGGATGGTACAAAGAGTAAGTGAGTTGCTTACTTATATGGTTAATACTACGCGCAAGTGTGTTACTTACTCATATTGTTGATACTAAGAGAAAGTGTGTTACTTATCCATATGGATAGTACAAAGAGTGAGTTACTTACCCATATTCTTTGTACTAAACGCAAGAGCGTTACTCCAACCAATGCACACCCGAAGGGGTGTATGATAATAGAGAATGTACAAGTTATCCTAGTCAGTGTATGATATGAATAGAGGAGTATTCTAACACCTGGGTCGTAGAACTACAAGCCGGACGCGTCGAGTGGGAAGCCAAGAAAGACGCTGGCACGGGTGCGCGCTGACAACTTGTTCGCGCCAGGAGCGCGAACCTGGGCCAGGGAACCCTAGACGCGGTAGTCAGCTGTTACACCCGGAGAACCTGTCCAAACGGAGACCGGCAACACCCGTGGCGGTGCGTTACTAGGCCACATGTTCAACCGGTGCACGGCGTAGCGGACTGCCTGAGGCCATAAGATCTGGGGGGCATCGGCATGGCACATGGAGGTCCAAGCAACCTCCATGACCAGGCTGATGCGTCGCTCGGCTACCCCTTTCTGCTGCGGTGAGTCTGGTAGCTTGTAAGACTGGATGATCCCCTGACCCTGACAGATCGTCTCCAAGCGAGTGGAAGAAAACTCACCACCACGATCCAAGTGCAGGCGGAGCCCACAAAGGCCCTGGGCGCCACCCCTTGCTAGTAGCTCGAGCTAGCGACAAAGGCTGATACTAGACTAGTGGTAGCTGCAGTTCTCACAATAAGAACCTTTGAGGTGCTTGGACTGGAAACTACACGCGCACCAAGACTGGAAACACAAGTCTTAATCGCAGCTGCTGCTCCCACGTATCGGTGTGTGTAGTGGCCGAGTCCGATAGGGCCCCGCGGTGGAGGCTGCCGCTGGCGCTGCTGTTGAACCCACAGTTGTTGCTGCTGCGGTGGCCAGTGCTGCTGCCGCGGCCACTACTGCTACTTCGGCCACTGCTGCTGCTGCGGCCACCGGTGCTGCGGCCAGTACTGCTACTGCGGCCACTGCTGCCGTGGCCACTACTGCTGCTGCGGCCACCGGTGCTTCTACCACTGCTGTTGCTACGGCCAGTGCTATTGCTGCCGCTGTCGCTACATTGAAATGGCACGCTAGTACGGGGGTAGGGGCCAGTCGATGCGGCAGTATTAGTGGTAGGTGTCAACGAGTGCGGTCGAGTACGGTCCGCTGCGGTCTAGTGCGATGGGGAGCGGTCTAGTGCGGTTGGGAGCGACTAGGAGCAGTTAGGTGCGGTAGGGTACGGCCGGGTACGGTCGGATGCGGTCTAGTGGGGAGCAGTCTAGTGCGGTGGGGAGTGGATTAGTGCGGTGGGAAGCGTTCTAGTGTGGTGGGAAGTGGTCTAGGGCGGTAGGAACGGTCGAGCAGAACGTAGCGAAGGCACGGGCAGCTGCTGCTGGCGCTGGCTGCTGCTCGCGCTGGCGTGGGGCGGCACGCTGCAGCCGCTGCTGATAGTGCTAGCGATGGTTTAGGGCGCGACGGGCTAGGGCTAGGGGCGCGACGGGCTAGGGTTAGGGTTATTGGCGCATCAGAATAGGGCGAGGGACGGGCGATGGGCGCGACGGGCTCGGGTTACAGGCGCGTGCACTAAGGCGGCGGGCGACGAGCGACGCACGACGTGCGACCTAGGTCGCGACGAGATTGCATGCGGGGGGGGCGAGCTACGGGACGAACGGCAAACCCACGGGAGGGCCGCGCTACAGGACAAACGAGGGGCCCGCGGGGCCGCGCTACGGGAAAAACGATAGCACCCACGGGGGGCGCGCTAAGGGACGAACGGGAGGCCCCCGGGGGGGCCGCGCTACGGGATGTACGAAGGGGCCCGCGGGGGCCGCGCTACAGGACAAACAAAGGGCCCGCGGGGCCGCGCTACAGGACGAACGAAGGCCCGCGGGGGCTGCGCTGCAAGACAAATGAAGGTCCATGAGGGGCCGTGCTACGAAAGAACGAGGGGCCCGCGGGGGCCTTGCGAAGGCATGAATGGGAGGGGGGGGGGGGGGGGGGGGAGGGGGGGCGAGTGCGTACGAAAGAACTGGGCGCGTTGGCCTACGGGGCGCATCGGGACGTCGGGCTATGAGGCGCTTATGAGCTACGAGCGACGGGCGACGAGCAGTACAAGGAAGCATAAAGCAAACTCCTAAAGGGGGGTTGTACCCTCTACTGCATAACTCACTATAACACCTACACTAGACTAACAAACTATACCAAGTATAGTTTGACAACAACAGTAGCCGCGACAACAGCAGCATCAGCAACTATACCACGTACCTCCGTTTTGTCGCAACTGTAAGACTTCTGGTCACTCACGTGATCATCGTCCTCAACGTCAACAAACAGCACCTCCATGTCCTGCTGCTGCTCCTCCACAGGTTGCAGCCGCCACTACATCAGCTGCACAGAGTAATCAACGGACTACATCAGCACCAGTCAAGGGGAGGAACGTGCATGCTGGGATGATTCGTACAGACTCATGCGTCACAGGCTCACCTCCAACCTTTGCTCCAGATGAAGTCCCGGAAGAAGTTCCAACACATCTTCAAGTAACCCATAGTAAGCCAGCGTCGCAGCCACTGCCGAATAAGGTCCGGGAGTTTGGTTTCTTGACAGTTGCTGCGCACAACACGGATTAATAACGGGTTCTTCGTGAAACATGAAACACGTCTACATCAAGAGGTCACAGTTACAATCGTAAACAATCAAAGGCTACGTACCCGACGCCAAGGTACAGTTCTTCTTCAATCGCTGGAGACACACACAGTCATACAGCTCTCCAACGTCCTCATCGTACCTGGCCTTGGCTACAACCTTCAGAGCGTTAGTCAACTGATGAACCACGGAGTACACCTGGAATGCGACAGCGACAACAGAGAGATCAGTTTATACTCATCAATGGGAGGTTTCTACATTGCGAAAGCAGTACAGAAAGGCGGAGTGTTTGTACTTAACATGGAAAGAGATAGGACTTGAGCAGACAGCGACTGAATTCTCACCTTCGGTTCCTGGACAGATTGTCATCCGAAGGAACTTAATCCTCAACCAGATCTGTCAAAAATGTTATACAGCTTACTTTTTGTAGGCTATAGTGGGGTAGCCCATAAGGGGTACAACCCAATTAGGGTTAGTACTTGTACCCACCTTTTGCTCAATGCATTCATTCTCGTTCTGGTTTCTAACATGGTTTCAGAGCAGGTCCTTCCTTAGGACCGTTTTTTTATAGGGCCCACCACAGAGCTACCCCACGAACTGCCCTGCTGCCCTGCCCTAAAGGCCCGTCGCCCTGCTGGCAGTCGCATCGCCCCTAACAGCCCGTCGCGTCGCTCCTAGTAGCTCGTCGTGCCGCCCTTAGCAGCCCACGAGCCGCCCCAGCAACTAGCGTGCTGCCCTTGCAGCACGCTCGCCACCTGCTCACGGCCCGTGTGCTACCCCTGCAGCCCGCGCGCCGCCTACTTGCGGCTCGCCCGCCGCCCCTGCAGCCCGCGCGCAGCCCGCTCGCGGCCAGCTTGCCGCCCCTGCAGCCCGCGCAACGCCCGCTTGCGGGCTGCCCGCCGCCCCTGCAGCCCGCCGCCCCTGCAGCCCGCTTGCGGGCTGCCCGCCGCCCCTGCAGCCCGCGAGGTGGTGAGTTCTCCTCCGACCTCTTGCGGGACTTTTGTCGTGGAGAGGGCATCCTCCAGTCGTTAACGCTTCCGGCCTCCCCGCAGAAAAATGGGATTGCTGAGCACCGCATTGGCTAAGTCATGGAGGTCACTCGTACCTCCATGATCCATGTGGCTGCTCCCCATTTTCTGTGGCCGTTTGCGGTCCGGTACGCTGCGCATCAGCTCAACCTCTGGCCCCGTGTCTCCTTGCCGGAGACCTTGCCTACATTGTTTTGGACGGGGAAGGTTGGCGATGCGTCGGTGTTCCGGGTCTGGGGCTCTCGTGCCTTTGTTCGTGATATGTCCGCAGACAAGCTCTCCGCCCGCGCTATTCCTTGCGTCTTTGTTGGCTTTCCCCCTGACGTGCCTGGCTGGCAGTTTTACCACCCCACCTCGCGCCGTGTCTTCCCCTCTCAAGACGTCACGTTTGACGAGTCGGTTCCCTTTTACCGTCTCTTCCCCTACCGCTCTGCCCCTCTCCCACCCCCGCCGCTCTTCCTTGCTCCAAGTCCCCCTCCGGTAGACCCCCCAACCCCCAGGGTCCTGCTCCCTCAGGTGTGTCTCAGGCAGACCCACTCCCTGGTATTGTGCCTGTTGAGGTCGCTGTAGACTCAGGTGTTGCACGAGGTGCTGCGTCTGGAGGTGCTGCGTCTGGGGGTGCTGCGTCTGGGGGTGCTGAGCTTGCGAGTGCGGAGCCTTAAGGTGCTGAGTCTGAGGGTGCCGGGTTTGGGGATGCTGAGCCTGCGGGTGCAGAGCCTGGGGGTGCTGAGCCTGAGGGTGTGGAGCCTGGGGGTGCCAAGTCAGAGGGTGCGGAGTCTGGGGGTGCTGAGCCGAGGGGTACTGCTTCTTCTGGAGGTCGTGCGGGTGCCTCGCCACGACTGTCTCCCCGGCCAGAGCTTCTCTCCCCGCAGCAGCTGCGCGAGTGGTTTACTCGGCGCACACGCCTTCGGAGTGGAGCTGCCGGAGCTCGAGACTCTGCCGCTGGAGGCACTAGAGCTGGAGGTACTGGAGCTACTAGTCTTGGAGGTGCGGGAGTTCTTGCTGGAGATGGAGGTCCCGGAGGTTGCTGGAGCTGCTGGTCGTGGAGGTAATGGGGCTGCTGGAGCTGGAGGTGCTGCAGGAGTTTTAGCTTGAGGCCGTGGAGCTGGAGCTGCTGGAGATACTGGAGTCGCTGGTCCCAGAGGTGCTCGTACTGGAGGTACTGGAGCTGCTAGAGCTGGTGGTGCTGCAGGCGTTGGAGCTGGAGGCCCTGGAGCTGGAGCTGCTGGAGATACTGGAGCCGCTGGTCCCGGCGGTGCTCGTACTAGAGGTACTGGATCTGCTGGAGCTGGTGGTGCTGCCGGCGTTGGAGTTGGAGCCCCTGGAGCTGGAGCTGCTGGAGGTAGTGGAGCCGCTGGTCCCGGCTGTGCTCGTACTGGAGGTGTTGGAGCTGCTAGAGCTGGTGGTGCTGCAGGACTTGGAGCTGGAGACCCTGGAGCTGGAGACACCGGAGCTGGAGGCGCTGGCTCTGGGG
This sequence comes from Closterium sp. Naga37s-1, assembly GCA_947471745.1. Classification (NCBI taxonomy): domain Eukaryota; kingdom Viridiplantae; phylum Streptophyta; class Zygnematophyceae; order Desmidiales; family Closteriaceae; genus Closterium; species Closterium sp. Naga37s-1. Next base: position 1,724,795 of record CANJKZ010000195.1, on the reverse strand, counting down.
GTGCTGGTGCTCTTGGTGCTGGTTCTGGAGACATTGGACGGCCGCGACTGTACTTCGTTCCCCTGCTTCAGCAGGTTCTTGATCTCCCGTCTTCTTTTGGCCTTACTCCTCCCTTATTGTATCCACCGCCTTACCCGTCGCAGCTGCCGTTACAGCCAGCCTCCCCACTGCCTGCTCCTTCTCCTTACACCGAGCAGACCGAAGGTCTTACAGAGCGTCGTGAGCCTGTGTCTTGTCCTGCCTCGCATGTTCGCGCTCTTCGCACTGGTTGTCGTGTTCCTCGTCTGTGTCATCCTCTTGTCCCCGGCACGCACCATGTGGCACTTTGTCCTTCCTCTGTTCCACAGCGTGTCCCCCTGCCGTCTCCTCCTGCGTCCTCTCTTGCTGACGGTCCGGACCCTGAGTCTGGCTTAGTTCGTGCTGCCAGTGTCCCTTGTCTTCTAGCCATTTTTGTCAGTGACCCTTCGTTTGAGTCTATTGCTGCGTCTGCCCTAGTTGCTAAACTTGTTGACTTTGCTGCCGCCTGTCGTCTCGACTACGCCGCTAGTCTTGTTGCTGAGTCTGAGTCTGCCAGTCCTCCGTCCGTCGGGGATGAGTGTGCTCTTGGCACGGACGTCCTTGAGGACTTGGAGAGTTTTGCAGCTGCTGTACCTCATCTCGTGTCCATGGTGATTGCACCTGAGGGAGACCTGGATGCTTCAGACATCCCGACCCTGCGCTCCTACGTAGAGGCGATTACGGGTCCCTACTCCTCTCGGTGGCAGACAGCCATGGATGCAGAGATGGCATCCTGGAAGTCCACTGGCACTTACGTCGACGCAGTTCCCCCTCCTGGGGCGAACATAGTCGATGGCATATGGATTTTCAGAGTTACGCTGGCTCACCTACCTACTGACAGACTTGGGAGAGCGGCCTCGTTCTTCTCCAATTCTGTACAAAGACAACAAGGCCATGATTGCCTTGTGTCAGGAGCACAGACTGGAGCACAGAACGAAGCACATCGCTATGCGTTATTTCCTTGCTCAAGAGTTGCAGCATCGTGGTCAGCTTCGTCTTGCTTATGTGGCCACTAGGTCCAACACTGCTGATATATTCACCAAGGCACTTCAGTCTGGTGATCATCAGCGTTTCTGTTGTGTTTTAGGCCTAGTGCCTACTTTGCCTCACTTGCTTACTACGTGACATTGCTTGTACTGTGATCTATATATATACCTGCATGCTTACACTTGCTAGGGTTGTTAAAATCAGGAACGGGATGAATGAACTAGGAAGCAAGTGGGTACAAGCAGAAAACCTTAAAGTGTTGTACCCTATATGAACTACCCCACCACAGCCTAGGTAGACTATAGCATATAAGTTTGACACACCCCCATAGGCAAAGTGGGGGAGAACAAGAGGTCACAAGACCAGTCAAGAAAAACAAAGCAAGCTCAGGGTGGATCACAAAGTCACCACGCAGTCTGAGCACAAGCAAAGGGCCACAAGGCCAGTTCACATGCAGAGTTATATGAAGGAGAACAAACAATACTGTGAACACAACCTAGCAAGTGTAAGCATGCAGGTATATGTGTAGAGAGTACAGTACAAACAAAGTCAAGAAGTAAGCAAGTGAGGCACAGTAGGTACAAGGCCTAGAACAGTACAGAAACGCTGATGATCACAAGGCTGAAGTGCCTTGGTGAAAACATCAGCAGTGTTGGCCTGAGAGGCCACGTAAGCAAGACAAAGCTGACGACGCTGCTGCAACTCTCGAGCAAGGAAGTAGCGCAGAGCAATGTGCTTCGTCCTGTGCTCCAGTCTGTGCTCCTGACACAAGGCAAGCATGGCCTTGTTGTCGACGTACAGAACTGGAGGAGAACGAGGCGCCTCTCCCAAGTCGGTCAGCAGGTAGGTGAGCCAGCGTAACTCCTGTGCAGCCATGGCCCCAGCGTAGATCTCAGCCTCACAACTGGAGCTGAGAACAGAAGAAGAGCGGATAGACCGCCAAGAGAAAGAACCGGAACCAAGACTGAAGGTGTAACCCTGTGACGACCGCTGCGTAGCCAAGTCGTCAACCCAGGAAGCGTCTGCGTGACCAGTGAGGACAACTTGAGCCCGTCCTCCAAGCACGAGCCCCATGCCCGACGTACTGCACAAGTAGCGCAACACCCTCTTCGCAGCATCCCAGTGCATCTTTCGGTGTCGACCGGGAGCCACGTAGCGAGCCAGAAGGCTGAGAGGGTATCCGAGGTCAGGTCGTGTGCAAGTCATCAAGTACATGAGGCAGCCCACAAGCTCTGGATACGGGCCACTCGGCTCTACGGACTCGTCCGAAGGTGGAGCTGAGAGCGAGTGACCAGTACGCAGAGGAGTGGACTGTGGCCAGGAGTACGTGAAGCCGAAGCGCTGAAGGACCTGCTGCACCATGTGTGACTGAGTCAAGGTAATGGCGTGCTGTGCTCTGTCTCGGGTGATCCGCAAGCCAAGATAGCTTGTCAGTTCACCCAGGTCTGTGCACGTGTGTCTCTTCTGAAGCTCGGACTTCACGTGGGCGAGTGCCTCAGTGTGAGCAGTAGCAAAGACCAAGTCGTCTACGTACACGAGAACGTAGAACGGCGGCAGAGTGGTGTCAGTACGTAAAAACAGTGACGGGTCAGCAGTGGAAGGAGCAAAACCAAGAGTAGCAAGAGTCGTCCTCAGTGTGTCGTGCCACTCACGGGGTGCCTGGCGGAGATCGTAGACTGGCCGCCGGAGGCTCCACTGGGTACCAGCAGGAAACGACCCAGTGAAGCCAGGTGGGTGGTGCAGCCAGATCTCCTCGTGCAGGCTGCCCTGTAGGAAGGCTGTGCTGAAGTCAAGCGAGTGGAGCTCGTAGTCACGCTGAGCGGCGACGTGCAGCAGTACCCGAAGAGTGGTCATCTTCGGGGTAGGGGAGAAGGTCTGGAAGAAGTCAACTCCCTGTCACTGAGTGAAGCCACGTGCAACGAAACGCGCCTTGAAGACAGGCGGAGAACCTGGCGGCCGCTTCACCCTGAAGATCCACATGCCACTGAGGATGTTCGCCCCAGGTGGGGGAACCTCGTCGACGTAGGTGCCTGTGGACTTCCAGAAAGCCATCTCAGCGTCCATGGTGTTAGTGCAACCCTACGGTTTGCATTCGGCTTGTTGTCCGTGTGCGTGCATGCGTGTGTGCATGGAATGGTATGAGGGCATGAGATAGTATATATTTCATGCTTATAATAGTGTGTGAATGATGAGGCATGGTTTTGAATGTGTGTGTGTCGAGTCAATAGCGAGTTATCGCTAGTCGCGTGTCACGTCGTTGTTTGCGTGTCGTGTGCGTTTTTCTATTTTGTCGTGTGTCGAACGTTCGGCGTGTCGCAGGTGTGCGCAGCAGAATTCCAAGAACTGAAGGAAGGTTTTATCTTGAAGAACCAGAGCCTTGGTTTCAAGATTCAAGTGATTTCGAAGCTCTCCAAAAGGGTAAACTTTAAGATAGTGAGAATAGTTGCATTACTTTGTGAAGTGTAACATTTCTCTTGGTGTAGGCCCTTGTTGAGGGTAGTTTCAAGACCCTTCGTGGTTGGGGACAGTGTGGCACTGTTCCACATCACTGTACCTCGGCTCTTGGGGTTTGTAGGAGCTGGGAGTCATTCCCATCTCGTAACTCTTCCTAATTTTGTGTTCTAAGTCTATAGTGGCTGCCATAGTGCCGTTCGTTCAAACTGACGCTGCGTCGTCAATGCTTGATGAAATCGTGTGATTCAACTTGCCTCGTGTAGGCGACTTTAAGACGCTCCAGATCGAATTTATAGCAACTCATTTGAAGTTGTGAACAAAACGCTATCAACGCTTGAAGCCGCTGTGCAGAAATCCGACTTTGCACTCTATCTTTCGTTTTATGCACATTCAAGGCTATTGTGACTATAACAAGTGGTATCAGAGCCCCTTGGAGCAGTTTCGACAATGGCTGGACCTGAGGAAAAGGGTGGCAAAGGTGCTGGTGGCAGTGGAGAAGCCCAAGCTCAAGGCCAACCCCGTGATTCAGCCATGGCGTCCATGCAACCAAGTCTTGGCCCTCCTAGGGATGAGCATAGGGTGTTTGGGCTTGACAAGTTCAACAGTGACAACTTTGCTGAATGGTCCTTCAAGATGGAGAACATCTTTGACCACTATGACCTGCTGGAGGTGATGGAAGGAACGGAGAAGCGCCCCGAGAATGACCCGGAGAAGAGCCCGTGGGTGCGGAAGAGCGCACAAGGCTATCTTCTACTTAGGCAAGCGTTGGGGAGCAGCCAAATCCGTCACATCAAGCCATTCCAGCGTGAACCAGAGAAGGGACCAAAGGCATGGGCTGCTCTCAAGGGTGTACACGCTCCTGCAACAGCTGCGGTAGCGGTGGTGTTGGAACGGCAAATGGCGGCACTACGAATTGAAGAAGACGAAGCGGTTGAAGAAGGGGTGCAGAAATTCTTCGACTTATTGACGCGGCTTGAGGGAGCTGATTTGATCTATAGTGAGCTCCAAAAGAAGACCAAGTTGCTGGCCTTACTCCCAGAGTCATGGACCTCGCTCATCATCAACCTCAATCGTGACTTGCCCCGCCTCTCGCTTGAAGACGTGAAAAGAGCGATCCTTCAAGAAGACTTCCGCCGCCGTGAGTTGGCGAGTGCGGATGGCGCCGGGGCAGCAAGCATCGGCCGAGGGTATGGCCGTGGAAGGGGCAGAGGACGAGGGGGAGGCAGATTTGGCAGCAACAACTTCAATGGAGGCCGCGGGAGTGGCGGATAGGTCAGCGACAACAAGAACTACGGACGCGGTCGCGGCCGATTCGACGGCGAGTGCCACTATTGTCACAAGAGCGGACATATGTGGCGCGATTGCTATAAGCTCCCTGATGGATGGACTCCTGCTCAAGGCCAAGAGGGTAGAGGAGCAGGAGGAGGGAGAGGAAGAGGTCGTGGAGGCCGTGGCGGTCGCGGAGGTGGTGCTGCAAGTATGAAGAGTGCCGGCAACGAGAGCGAGTCGAGGGACGATCGCTTTCCGGGTCAATTCTTCTTCGTGTCCACGCAAGCACCGGCTGGTCCAGAGAAGGATGAAGGCTTTGAGGAGCCAGCAGCTGTGGGGAAGGTCACCCTACACTCCCTGGACTATTGGGTGATCGATAGCGGCGCTACCTATAGCATGACACCTCGTGCGGACTTGCTCACCGAACTTGAGCCGTCACCGGTAAAGCATGTGACATCGGCTTTGGGGCAGCGAGCAGAGGTGAAAGGCATGGGCAAGGCCATGTTCAAGGGTGCTGATGGGAAGATGGTGGGCCTCAAGAACGTGCTTTGGGTGCCCAACCTTGCTGCCAACCTGATTTCCGTGCCGCGGTTGCAAAAGGCCGGCATGGACACGAGCTCGAAGGGAGCTAAGACCTACACCGCGAGGCTTGGCGAGCGGATTCTTTGGGACCTTCACGAGGATAGGGATGTCTACAATGAGATGTGGCAGATCCCTGTGGTCCCCATGCCTAAGGAGAGGCAAGTGGCAGCAAGCATCAGCACCAAGGGTGAAGCAGTTGGTAGCGGCGATGACGCGAACGGTCGCGCTAAGGAGATTAAGTCGAAGAAGTGTAATCTTGGAGGGAGCAGCAAGCTCGGTGAACACGAGGAGAGTGATGCAGCAGCCAAGAAGCAGTACAAGGATGAGGAGAACCCCAATGCAGCAGCGGAGGAGGAGTACGGAGAGAACATGTGGGGCACTATTGCGAGTGCGGCATTCTCCAATCCGACTTCGGCTACGGGGGAGTGTGATTGGCTCACCTTGCATCGGCAAATGGGGCATGTGGCCCTGCCCATCTTGCAGCAGCTAGTGAAAAATGAGATGGTTGCTGGCATACGTGTGAAGGGGGAGCCCGATGAGGTACTTGGCTGCCCGACGTGCATGCAAGCCAAGTTCACCCGTTTCCCGTTCTCTAGTTCGGAGGCAACGGCTAAGGCACCACTTGATGAGGTGGTGATGGACGTGGTGGGCCCCTTGAAGCTTGGAGCTGCTGGAGCAGAGTACTTCCTCACCATCGTGGTCGTCTAAACGCACATGACCTGGGTGTACGTGCTGTCCAAGAAGAGCGACGTGGCTGAAACGGTGAAGACCGATTGGTTGCCGATGGTGGAGCGGCAACAAGACCGGCTAGTGAAGGCAATCCGCACCGATCGAGGGGGAGAGTTCTTGAGCAAGGAGTTTGGATTGTGGCTGAAGAAGAATGGCATAAGGCACTCCCTTACCATGCCATACTCCCCTGCAATGAACGGCATCGCCGAGCGAGCGAACCGGACAATCACGGAGACGGCGCGCGGGTTGCTCATTGAAGCCGGGCTACCCGACTATTTCTGGCCTGATGCGGTGCAGAGTGCGTGTGTGGCCAAGAACAGAGCTTTGACTCATGTGGGAGCAGACAAATGGGTGCCCTATGTGGAGTGGATTGGAAGGAAGCCAAAGGTGGATATGCTTTGGGTGTTTGGGGGTATGTGCAAGGCGCTCATGCCTAAGCATCTTCGGCACAACAAGCTCGGTGCCAAGGCGATATGGGCTGTGCACTTGGGCATGGCTCAAAACAGCAAGGGGTGGCTTCTTTGGGACCCATTCACCAAGAAATTCTTGGTGAGCAGGGACTGCAAATTCATGGAGAATCTGATGTACAAGGATTGGAAGGCGGAGAATGAGGCAAAGATAGGCATGCGGTTTGGGGAGGTGAAGAGTTCCGGTTTGGAGCATGTGGAGCTGCCTTTGGAGCTGAGCAGCAGCAGCACCACCACAAGGCAATATTCCCTTTTGAATGGGGGAGAGGAGGCCAAGGATGCAGAGGAAGAAGAGGAGGAGGTGCAGCAAGTGAGTGAGCGTGCTCCGACACTTCCTTCTCGCACTACGAGTGCTCCACGGATCCGAGTCACCCCGCAGCAACGCCAAGGCCTTCATGTCCCTGCAGCTGAGGAGGAAGGAAGGGGCAAGAGGAGAATTCAAGCCCCTAATAGGCTGACCTATGATGCATTGGGAAAGCCAGCCAAGTCAGCTCTGGCCGGAGCGGCACTTATAGTTGGAGATGACGAGGAGAGTGACTACGACGAGTGTGCCTTCGCGTTCTTCTCTCCGGTGGAGATGCCGGGGGAACCAGCAACTCTCAAGGAGGCGTTGGAGAGTAGTGATGCTGAGGAGTGGAAGAAGGCAATGGAGAGTGAGTTGAAGAGCATTGAGGAGAACGGCACGTCGGAATTAGTGGAGCTACCAGAGGGGCGTAATGCGATTACGTCCAAGTGGCTCTTCAAGATCAAGTCCGACGCCGATGGCAAAATCGAGCGCTACAAGTCTAGGCTTGTGGCAAAGGGGTACCAGCAGAAGGAGAAGGTGGACCATAAGGAGTTGTTTGCTTCTGTGGTGAAGCCGGCGACGCTGAGAACCCTACTCGCGGGAGCTGCCATCAAAGGATGGGTGGTGAAACAAATGGATGTCACAACGGCATTTCTCAACGGCGTCCTTGAGGAAGAGATTTTTATGGCGCAGCCAGAGGGGTTTGATGATGGTACTGGAAGAGTTTTGAAGCTGAAGAAGGCCCTTTATGGACTGAAGCAGGCCCCTAGGCAGTGGTACTTGAAGCTGCGAGAAGTTTTGGAGGAGATCGGCTTCACTCCCTCAACGGCCGATCATTCCTTGTTCATGCTTGGCGAGGGGGAGCAGAGGAGTTTCATGGTGGTTTATGTGGATGACATCCTAATTTTCTCACCCTCCTCTGACCGTGTGAAGGAGGTGATGCTGAAGCTTCAAGACAAGTTCAAGTGCAAGGCCCTTGGTGACGTGAGCTTCTACCTCGGGCTTCACATTGAACGCGATGTGGAGAAGCGGTGCATGCGGGTGCATCAACGAAAGTACCTGGAGGCATTGGCTGCCAACTTTGGGCAGAGTGAAAGCCATGTGGCTACACCCTCTGGGTTCAAGTGTGTGAAGGGAGCAGAGGAGGAGAGCGTTCGTGAAGAGGAGAGGCGTCGTTTTCACTCGTTGGTGGGCAGCCTCATGTACGCGGCGGTAAACACCCGACCGGACGTCGCGTTTGCTACCGGACAGTTGGCTAGGGTTGTTCAATGCCCTAATGAGGAGCAGGTAGCAGCTGGAATGAGGGTGGCCAAGTATCTTGGCCAAACACCGACCGTTGGGCTGCAATACTCGGCGGCCGCGCAAAGGCGCCAAAAGGGCGCGGATGGTGTTGAACCCGGGCGTTTGTTCCTCACAGCATTCTTGGATGCTTCTTATGCTTCTGAACCAGAGGACATGACAAGTGTTGGAGAGTTCATTTGCTGTGTTGGTGGAGGCCCAACTGCTTGGGAGAGCAAGAAGCAGGTGGATCAAGCATTGAGCTCGGTGGAGTCCGAGTACATGGCACTCTTCCGTGCCGTACGGGAGATTGTGTGGCAGCGGTGTTTGTTGGCTGAATTGGGGGAGGAGCAGCAAGGACCTACTCCACTCTACTGTGATAGCCATTGCTCTTGCTAAGAACCCTGTGTTGCATGGCCTCACAAAGCACATGAGGGTGAAGTGGCATTGGACGAGGAGCATGGAGTCCGCCGGTGAAGTTGAGTTGCACTACGTGAAGACGACGGGGCAGCCAGGTGACATGATGACCAAGAGGCTGGTGGAGCAGCAGCATTGGAAGTGTTGCAAGCTGGCTGGGATGGCTCTGAACTGAGAGAGCAAGTTCCTAAGGCCAACAATCCGAGGGGGAGTTTGTTGGTGCAACCCTACGGTTTGCATTCGGCTTGTTGTCCGTGTGCGTGCATGCGTGTGTGCATGGAATGGTATGAGGGCATGAGATAGTATATATTTCATGCTTATAATATTGTGTGAATGATGAGGCATGGTTTTGAATGTGTGTGTGTCGAGTCAATAGCGAGTTATCGCTAGTCGCGTGTCACGTCGTTGTTTGCGTGTCGTGCGCGTTTTTCTATTTTGTCGTGTGTGGAACAATCGGCGTGTCGCAAATGTGCGCAGCAGAATTCCAAGAACTGAAGGAAGATTTTATCTTGAAGAACCAGAGCCTTGGTTTCAAGATTCAAGTGATTTCGAAGCTCTCCAAAAGGGTAAACTTTATGATAGTGAGAATAGTTGCATTACTTTGTGAAGTGTAACATTTCTCTTGTTGTAGGCCCTTGTGGAGGGTAGTTTCGAGACCCTTCGTGGTTGGGGACAGTGTGGCACTGTTCCACATCACTGTACCTCGGCTCTTGGGGTTTGTAGGAGCTGGGAGTCATTCCCATCTCGTAACTCTTCCTATTTTTGTGTTCTAAGTCTATAGTGGCTGCCATACTGCCGTTCGTTCAAACCGATGCTGCGTCGTCAATGCTTGATGAAATCGTGTGATTGAACTTGCCTCGTGTAGGCGACATCAAGACGCTCCAGATCCAATTTATAGCAACTCATTTGAAGCTGTGAACAGAACGCTATCAACGCTTGAAGCCGCTGTGCAGAAATCCGACTTTGCACTCTATCTTTCGTTTTATGCACATTCAAGGCTATTGTGACTATAACACATGGCTGCCTTCCACTGAGAGGAGTAGGGACCCTCTATCGCCTCTACGTAAGAGCGCGGGGTCGGGATGTCTGGTGCATCCGGGTCTCCCTCAGGGGCAAGCAGCATGGACACGAGATGAGGTACAGCAGTGGCAAAGCACTCAAACTCCTCCTGTCTGTCCTCAAGAACGTCCGTGCCAAGAGCACACTCACCCCCGACGGACGGAGGACAGACAGACGCAGACGCAGACTCAGCAACAAGACTAGTGGCGTAGTCTAGGCGACAGGCTGCAGCAAAGTCAACAAGCTCTGCAACGAGAGCAGACGCAGTAGAGGACTCAAACAGAGGGTCAGTGACAGCAGTGGCCAGAAAGCGCATGACAGTAGGACTAGCAGCACGAAGGGAGTCAGACTCGACACGACGACCAGCGCGAGCAGTGCGGACAGGCGACGCAGCACGAGACACAGGCGACACAGGCCGCGACTCAGGCTCACGACGCTCCGTAAGACTACTAGTCGGTCCAGAGTAAGGAGAAGGACCAGGCAGTGGAGAGGACGGCTGTAACTGCGACTGTGACTGGACAAGCGGTGGACTCAGTAAAGGAGGAGTAGGACCAAGAGAAGGCGGTAGACCAAGAACCTGCTAAAGGAGCGGAACGTAGTACGGCTGCGGCCGCGCAGCGCCTCCAGAAACAGCAGAGACAGCACCAGTACCCTCAGCTCCAGGGTCTGCAGTAACAACTCCCGCAGCACCACCAGCTCCAGTACCTGCAGCTCCAACGCCTGCAGCACCACCAGCCCCAGCAGCTCCAGTACCTCCAGTACGAGCACCTCCAGGACCAGCGGCTCCAGCAGCTCCAACACCAGCAGCACCTCCAGCAGCTCCAGCACCAGCAGCACCTCCAGCAGCACCAGCACCAGCAGCACCTCCAGTAGCTCCAGCACCAGCTGCACCTCCAGTAGCTCCAGCACTAGCAGCACCTCCAGCAGCTCTAGCACCAGCTGCACCTCCAGTAGCTCCAGCACCAGCAGCACCTCCAGCAGCTCCAGCACCAGTAGCACGGCTACAGCGCCGAGCGTACCACTCACGAAGCCGCTGCGGAGAGAGGGGCTCCAGCCGCAACGGGACAGCCGCAGAACCTCCAGACTCAGCACACGCAGGCTCAGCACCCCCAGACTCAGCACCCCCAGGCTCCACACGCTCACGCTCAGCACCCCCAGGCTCCACACGCTCAGGCTCAGCACCCCCAGACTCCACATGCTCAGGCTCAGCACCCCCAGGCTCCGCACCCCCAGTCCCCGCACCCACAGGCTCAGCACCCCTAACAGCACCTGAGTCGACAGCTACCTCGACCGGCTCGGCAGGGTCTACCTGAGACACACCTGAGGGGGCAGGACCCTGAGGGGGGAGGGGATCTACCGGAGGAGTACTTGGTGCTAGGAAGAGCGGCGGGGGGGGAAGAGAGGCGGTGCGGTAGGGAAAGAGACGGTAGTAAGACACCGACTCGTCAAACGTGACATCCTGAGAGGACAGAATACGACGCGAGGTGGGGTGGTAGAACTGCCACCTTGGTGCATCAGGGGGGAAGCCAAGGAAGACGCAGGGAACGGCACGAGAGGACAGCTTGTCCGCTGAAGTATCGCGGAAAAAAGCTCGAGATCCCCAGACACGGAACGCGGACGCATCGCCAACCTTCCCCGTCCACCTCAGAGTAGGTGTGGTCTCCGGCAAGGAGACACGAGGCTGAAGGTTGATCTGATGCGCAGCGTACTGAACCGCGAACGGCCACAGAAAATGGGGAGCAGCCGCATGGATCATGGACGTACGAGCGACGTCCATGACCATGCCAATGCGGCGCTCAGCAATCCCATTTTGCTGTGGGGAGGCCGGAAGCGTGAACGTCTGGCGGATGCCCTCCGCACGACAGAAGGCCCTCAGGAGGTCGGAGGAAAACTCACCACCTCTGTCTGAGTGCAGATGCAGAACAGGAAGGTCCGAGCTGAAACGCTAGCTGAGCTGGCGACGAGTACCGCAGATCCAGTCGATCAACACCTCAGGGACCTCACCCTTGCTGCACAAGGGGAAGACTGTGGTGTAACGCGAGTAGTTGTCAACGACCAGCAGGAAGTAACGCTCGTGCCCCTGTCCACGGACGCGGGCTGGGCCCCACACGTCCATGTGAAGAGTCTGCAGGGGATCCTCTATCGGAGGGAACGTGGAGGAGTGAGGAGCGGCGCGCCGCCTGCCCTCGACACAAAGAACATAGGTAGGGGCAGGCCCCGGAGGAAGGGGAGGGAGGGACCCGGGGAGACCCGAGACAAGGGTACGGGAGGCCATACCTCGAAGACGAGGCAGGGAGGGGTGACCAAGGCGGTGGTGCCAAGGGAGAGTCTTGTGCGACAGAGGACGGCACGAGCAGGGGGCAGACGCAGGACTAGACCTGGACGTGGCAGCAAACACCTGACTAGATGCGGCTACCTGACCAGACGCAGAGACCAGAGGAGACGCAGTAGTCAGTGTGTACAGACTCGACCCAGGCCGACGGGTGAACGTGGCCAGGTGGCGGCCCGTCCGAGAGCAAGTGCAGTGGGTCACACGCTGACCTCCAGGGGCGAACTGGTCAACCCACGCATCCTGGAGGTCAGCTCCACTCACCAGGTTCGTAGAGAACGAGGGGAGGTGGAGTCCGTACAGCAAGCCCGACGGGGCCGCAGGACACGGTAGAACCGTGGAAGAGTGCGCAAGGACTGGACCCCCAGAGGGGTCAGCCAGGGAGACTGCGACAGGCCGATTGAGCGGCGTGAGTGTGGTGCTGTCGCGAAGAAAGAGCGCGAAGCACCAGAGTGTGAAAGTGTGCAAGGCCTCAGTAGGTGCAGTACCAGAGAGAGCAGACTCACCAGCACCTGGAGCAGCAGACTCACCAGCACCTGGAGCAGCAGACGCACTAGCACCTAGAGCAGCAGCCTCAATGCCCGGGTTGGGCGGGACACTCAGGTAACAGTCACCCTCAGCACTATCAGTCAAAGCATACATGGCAGCAAGGATAGCATCGAAATCAAGATCAAAGATAGCCACATTCTGCCTAAGCAGATCACCCCAACGAGGGAGCTCAACAGCGTCAGGAAACTGGGCGCGCCAGGCGTCAGTCAGGCGACCGAAGCAGCGCTGCGCAGTGTGTGGCAGCCCACACATCTCCCCACGACGGCTGCCGGTGCGAAGAACGTAAGTGCAGGGACCAGCACCCCCAGACCTCCCACGCCCAGCATACCACTCACGAAGCTGCTGGGCCGACGGGGTCTCACTGGAACGCGGCTGCTGCTGGCGCTGGCTACCACCAAAGCCTCCACGCTGCGCGGCTGCACCTCGACCAGCACCACCGCCACCACCACCTCCACCACCGCTCCCACTGCCTCCACCACCGCTGCCGCTGCCTCCACCACCTCCGCCGCTGCCGCAACCACCTCCACCGCCGCCACTGAAGCCCCCACTCCCGGCACCACCCCCACCTCCACCGCCACCCCCTCCGCCTCCTCCACCGCCTCCGCCGCCGCCCCCGCCATCCCCTCCACCACCCTTGTTCCCCTTGCCCTTGCTGTTGCGGCGCCTCCCACTAGGAGCAGACGCAGCCCCAACCTCCTCAGTGCCAACGATGTTAACAGTAGCAGCACAAGCAACTGAGGGGAGAAGGGGGACAGGGGAACACCCCTCAAAGAAAGGGGTGCAACGGTCACCGCGAGAAGAACCTACAGCTAAGATACTCTTCTCAGCTGCAGCGAGGCGCTCCTCTAGCAGGTCGATAGTGAGCTCGGTGGGGCAAAGGGAGAGAAAGTGGTCCCTGACTGAAGCAAGGGAGTCAGGGAGGCGGGTGACTAGGTAGTAAAGGGTGATGTACATGGGGGGGGGGGGGCTCTTGGCACAGAACTCAGTGGGAAGGGCAGCGCGGTAGCGGGCGCCAAGAGCGGAGGTGAGTAATGAGGTAAGCGACTGTGGCAAAGGCGGCAGGATCAGGGAAAAGGTACGGCAGCATGAGGCGGCTGAGGGCAGCAGTGGCAGGGGAGGAGGTGCGCGCAACTACAGCGTCGTACAAAGACTTAGCAGTCTTGTACTGGCCAAAATGCGCACGCTCAGCAGGCGGCAGGTGACTGCGAACAGCAAGGCGAGCAACAGCGTCACGAGTGGTCCACTGCGAGCGAACAACACTGTTAGCAGTGGCAGCAGGAGCAGTGGAGACACCGGACGTGTGATCGAAAAGGGATACCCCATCCCTAGAGTCACACTGAAGAAAGAGCTGCAGGTCGTCAACCCACACGTCAAAGTCAACTGCACGCCCCTCAGCATCAAAGGTGAGAACTGTAGGGCTAGCCATAGTAGCAGTAGCAGCAGTAGCAACAGGAGCGGCAGAGGCAGCAGAAGCAGCAGTAGCAGCAGGCGCAGTGCAAGGAGTAGGGCAGCGCGGCTCGGTAGGGCGGCGCGGCTCGGCTGGGCGGCGCGGCTCGGCTGGGCGGCGCGGCTTGGCAGGGCGGCGCGGCTCGGTTCCTGGCGGCGCGGCGCGGCAGCAGGCGGCGCGGCGCGGCAGGGAAGCAGGCGGCGGGGCGGCGCGGGTGCTTACCAGGGGCGGGTGCAGGGCAGGGCCGCAGCTGGCGGTTTAGGTCAGGGCCGCGACCGGGTCGGCAGCAGGGCAGGGCCGCGACAGCAAGGGCCTTGACAGCAGGGGCCGCGACAGCAATGGGGTCGCGACTGCAGGGGCCGCGACGGCAGAGGTCGCGACAGCAGGAGGGGCCGCGACTGCAAGGGCCGCAACAGCAGCAGGGGCCGCGACAGCTGCAGGGGCCTCGACAGCAGTAGGGGCCGCGACGGAATTAGGGGCCGCGACGGCAGCAGGGGCCGTGATGGCATCAGGGGCCGCGTCGGCAGCAGGGGCCGCGACGGCAGTAGGGGCCGTGACGGCAAGGGGGTCGCGACTGCAGCGGGGGCCGCGTCGACAGCAGAGGCCGCGACGGCAGCAAGGGCCGCGACGGCAGTAGGGGCCGCAATGGCAGTTGGGGCCGTGACGGCAGTAGGGGCCGCGACGGCAGCAGAGGCCGGGTCGGCAGCAGGGGCCGCGACGGCAGCAGGGCAGGTGCAAAAAGCGCGCTTCGGGAAGGGCAGGAAAAAAAGGTTCGTGGTGGGCCCTAAAAAAAAAGTTCCCACTAGGGCACCTGCTCAGAATATCATGTTAAAATCAGGAACAGGATGAATGAACTAGGAAGCAAGTGGGTACAAGTAGGAAAGCAAAAGGTGTTGTACCCTATATGAACTACCCCACTACAGCCTAGATAGACTATAGCATATAAGTTTGACAAGGGTATGATCACTGTACTGTTTTTTCTCTTAATATAACTCTGCATGTGAACTGGCCTTGTGGCCTTTGCTTGTGCTCGGAATGTGTGGTGACTTTGTGATCCACCCTGAACTTGCTTTGGTTTTCTTTACTTTCCGTAGGCTATAGTGGGGTAGCCCATGGGGGGTACAACCCAATTAGGGTTAGTACTTGTACCCAACTTCTGCTCAATGTGTGAAAGAAACAACAGGAATGAATGAACTAGGAAAGTGTGAGATACAAATATGAAAGCTGTACCCCTTAGTGTCTACCCCACTACAGCCTACATAGGCTAAGGCATATATATCTGACACACCCCCATAGGCAAAGTGGGGGAGAACTAGGGGTCACAAGACCAGTCAAGCAAAGCAAAGCAAAGCAAGCTCAGGGTGGATCACGACGTCACCACACAGTCTGAGCACAGGTTCAAAGGCCACAAGGCCAGTTCACATGCAAGTTCATATATAAAGGTAAACAAGCAAGTACAGGTATATATAGATCACAGAACAAGCAAAGTCAAGAGGTAAGCAAGTGAGGCCAAGTAGGCACAAGACCTAGCATAGTACAGAAGCGCTGATGATCACAAGGCTGAAGTGCCTTGGTAAAGATATCAGCAGTGTTGGCCTGAGAGGCCACGTAAGCAAGGCGCAGCTGGCCAAGCTGCTGCAGCTCACGAGCAAGGAAGTAGCGAAGAGCAATGTGCTTCGTTCTGTGCTCCAGTGTGTGCTCCCGACACAAGGCCAGCATGGCCTTGTTGTCTACGTACAGAACTGGAGGAGAACGAGGCGGCTCTCCCAGGTCAGTCAGCAAGTAGGTGAGCCAGCGTAACTCCTGTGCAGCCATGGCCCCTGCGTAGATCTCAGCCTCACAGCTGGAGCTGAGAACAGAAGACGAGCGAGTAGACCGCCACGAAACAGAGCCGGAACCAAGGCTGAAGGTGTAACCCTGTGACGACCGCTGCATAGCCAGGTCATCCACCCAAGACGCGTCTGCGTGACCAGTGAGGACCACTGGACTCCGCCCTCCAAGCACTAGCCCCAAGCCCGAAGTACTGCAAGCGCAACACCCTCTTCGCTGCAGCCATGTGCTCTGGTCGGTGTCTCCCAGGAGCAACATAGCGCGCCAGAATGCTCAGAGGGTATGCTAGGTCAGGTCGAGTGCAGGTCATCAGGTACATGAGGCAGCCAACAAGCTCTGGGTACGAGCCACTCGGCTCTACGGACTCATCCGAAGGCAGAGCTGAGAGCGAGTGGCGAGTAGACAGAGGAGTGGCCTGAGGCGAGGAGTACGTGAAGTCGAAGCGCTGAAGGACCTGCTGCACCATGTGTGACTGAGTCAGGGTGATGGTGCGCCGTGCTCTGTCTCGGGTGATCTGCAAGCCAAGATAGCTGCGCAGTTCACCCAGGTCTGTGCACGTGTGTCTCTTCTGCAGCTCGGACTTCACGTGGGCGAGTCCAGTAGTGTCAGCTGTAGCAAACACCAAGTCGTCGACGTACACGAGAATGTAGAACGGCGGCAGTAAGGTGTCGGTGCGAAGAAACAGCGACGGGTCAGCAGTGGAAGGAGCAAACCCAAGAGCCGCAAGCGTAGTCCTCAGTGTGTCGTGCCACTCACGTGGCGCCTGGCGGAGACCGTAGACTGGCCGCCGGAGGCTCCACTGGGTACCAGGAGGAAACGACCCAGTGAAGCCAGGTGGGCGGCGCAGCCAGATCTCCTCGTGCAGACTGCCCTGTAGGAAAGCAGTGCTGAAGTCAAGGGAGTGAAGCTCGTAGTCACGCTGAGCAGCAACGTGCAGCAGAACCCGAAGAGTGGTCATCTTCGGGGTCGGGGAGAAGGTCTGAAAGTGGTCAACTCCTTGCCGCTGACTGAAGCCTCGAGCCACGTAACGCGCCTTGAAGACAGGCGGAGAACCCGGCGGCCACTTCACCCTGAAGATCCACATGCCACTGACGATGTTCGGCCCAGGTGGGGGAACCTCGTCGACGTAGGTGCCTGTGGACTTCCAGGAAGCCATCTCTGCGTCCATGGCTGCCTGCCACTGAGAGGAGTAAGGACCCTCTATCGCCTCTGCGTAAGAGCGCGGGGTCGGGATGTCTGGTGCATCCGGGTCTCCCTCAGGGGCAAGCAGCCTGGACACGAGATGAGGTAAAGCAGCAGCAAAACACTGGAACTCCTCCTGCCTGTCCTCAAGGACGTCCGTGCTAAGAGCACACTCACCCCCGACGGACGGAGGACAGACAGACGCAGACGCTGACTCAGCAACAAGACTAGCGGCGTAGTCTAGACGACAGTGAGCAGCGAAGTCGACAAGCTCTGTAACTAAGGCAGACGCAGCAGTGGACTCAAAGGAAGGGTCAGTAACAACAGTGGCTAGGAAACGCGTGACAGCAGGACTGGCAGCACGAAGGGAGTCAGACGCCGGGTCAGCAAGAGCAGGAAGAGAGGACTCTGGAGGAGACGGCAAAGGGACACGCTGTGGCGCAGTGGAAGGACGCAGTGCCATCTGATGCGTGCCCGGGACTGCAGGAGGACGCGGACGTGGAACACGACGACTAGTGCGAGCAGTACGAACAGGTGACGCAGGACGCGACTCAGGCTCACGACGCTCAGCAAGACCTCTAGTAGGACCAGCGTAGGGAGAAGGAGCAGGCAGAGGGGAGACCAGCTGTAACTGTGACTCGGACTGGACAGGCGGAGGACACTCTAAGGAAGGAGCAGGACTAGGAGAAGGCGGAAGACCAAGAACCTGCTCAAGGAGCGGAACGAAGTACGGCCGCGGCCGCGCAGCACCTCCAGAACCAGCAGGGACAACACCAGTACCCCCAGCGTCAGCTCCAACTCCAGCAGCACCACCAGCTCCAGTACCTCCAGCAGCTCCAGCTCCAGCAGGACCACCAGCAGACACAGCCACTCCGGCTCCAGTACCTCCAGTAGCACCCACTCCAGCAGCACCACCAGCTCCAGCTCCACAAGTAGCTCCAGTACCAGGAGCACCACCAGGCCCAGCAGCTCCAGTACCTCCAGTACGAGCACCTCCGGGACCCGTGGCTCCAGCACCCCCAGCAGAAGCAGAACCTCCAGTACCGGCTCCAGCAGCACCTCCAGCTCCAGAACCTCCAGCAGCAGCAGAACCTCCAGCACCGGCAGCACCTCCAGCTCCAGCAGCACGGCTCCAGCGGCGAGCAAACCACTCGCGCAACTCCTGTGGAGAGGGAAGCTCCCGCCAGGACAAAGCACCCGAAGGACCGCCAGGTCCAGCACCGACAGGCTCCACACCCCAACTCCCAGCAGCCCCAGGCTCAGCACCCCCAGGCCCCGCACGCTCAGGCTCAGCACCCCCAGACCCAGCACCCCCAGGCTCCGCACGCTCAGGCTCAGCACCCCCAGACCCAGCACCCCCAGGCTCCACACGCTCAGGCTCAGCACCCCCAGACGCACCAGAGTCAGCAGCTACCTCGACAGGCTCGACTGCATCTACTTGGGACACACTTGAGGGGGCAGGACCCTGAGGGGGGAGGGGGTCTACCGGGGGGGGACCGGGAGCGAGGAAGAGCGGCGGGGGGGGGAGGGGGGCAGTGCGGTAGGGGAAGAGACGGTAGTACGGAACCGACTCGTCAAACGTGACGTCCTGGGAGGACAGAACACGACGCGAGGTGGGGTGGTAAAACTGCCAACCAGGCGCGTCAGGGGGAATGCCGAAGAAGACGCAAGGAACAGCACGGGAGGACAGCTTGTCCGCAGACAAGTTTCGGACAAAAGCTCGAGATCCCCAGACACGGAACGCAGACGCATCACCAACCTTCCCCGTCCACCGCAGAGTAGGGGAGGTCTCCGGTAGGGAGACCCGGGGCTGAAGGTTGATCTGATGCGCCGCGTACTGAACCGCGAACGGCCACAGAAAATGGGGAGCAGCCGCATGGATCATGGACGTACGAGCGACATCCATGACCATGCCAATGCGGCGCTCAGCAATCCCATTTTGCTGTGGAGAGGCCGGAAACGTGAACGTCTGGCGGATGCCCTCCGCACGACAGAAGGCTTGCAGAAGGTCGGAGGAAAACTCTCCGCCTCTATCGGAGTGCAGACGCAGAACAGGAAAGACCGAGCCGAAACGCTCTCTGAGCTGGAGACGAGCAACGCGGATCCAGTCGATCAACACCTCAGTGACCTCACCCTTGCTGCGCAAGGGGAAGACAGTGGTGTAACGCGAGTAGTCGTCAACCACCAGTAGGAAGTAACGCTCGTGACCCTGTCCACGGACGCGGGCTGGGCCCCACACGTCCATGTGAAGAGTCTGCAGCGGAGCCTCTGTCGGGGGAAACTCGGAGGAGTGAGGAGCGGCGCGCTGCCGCCCCTCGACGCAGGGAACGCAGGTAGGGGCAGGCCCCGGGGGAAGGGGAGGGAGGGACCGGGGGAGACCAGAGACAAGGACACGGGAGGCCATGCCTCGGAGACGAGGCAAGGAGGGGTGACCAAGGCGGTGGTGCCAGAGGAGGGTCTGGTGGGACAGGAGGCGACACGAGCAGGGGGCAGACTCAGGACCTGACCGAGACGCTGCAGCAAACACCTGACTCGACGCAGCTACCTGACCAGACGCAGCAACCGGAGGAGACTCTGTGGTCAGTGTGTACAGGCTCGACCCCGGTCGACGGGTAAACGAGGCCAAGTGGCGGCCCGTCTGAGCACACGTGCAGTGGGTCACTCGCTGACCTGCAGGAGTGAACTGGTCAACTCCGGCATCCTGAAGGTCAGCACCACTCACCAAGTTCGTGGAGAACGAGGGGAGGTAGAGACCAGACAGGGAGCCTGACGGGGCCGCCGGACACGGGAGGACAGTGGAGTAGCGAGCAAGGACAGGACCCCCAGAGGAGTCTGCCAGGGAGACCGCAACCGGCCGACTGAGCGGCGTAAGGGTGGTGCGGTCTCGAAAGAAGGAGCGGGAAGCACCCGAGTCGACGGTGAAGGTGTGAAAGACCTGAGCCGACTCGGTACCTGAGAGAGCAGACTCACCAGCACCTAGAGAAGCAGACTCACGAGTACCTGGAGCAGCAGACTCACTAGCACCTAGAGCAGCTGCCTCAATACCAGGGTCAGGCGGAACACACACGTAACAGTCACCCTCAGCACTAATAGACACAGCATACATGGCAGCAAGAATAGCATCAATTTCAAGATCAAAGATAGCTACCCCCGACCTGAGCAGATCTCCCCAACGAGGGATCTCAGTGGCGTCCGGGAACTGGGCACGCCAGGCGTCCGTTTGGCAACCGAAGCAGCGCTGGGTGGCGTGCAGGCCGCCACACTGCTCTCCAGTGCGGTCACCGGTGCGCATGACGTAAGTACAGGGACCAGCACCCCCAGACCCCTGGCGCCCCGCGTACCACTCACGAAGCTGCTGGGGCGAAGGGGTCTCACGAGAGCGCTGCTGCTGCTGGGGTCCCCGCTGCACAGCTCCGCCTCTACCAGCTCCACCTCCGCCGCCGCCGCCTCCGCCTCCTCCACCCCTCCCGCCACCGCCGCCTCCACCTCCACCGCCGCCACCGAAGCCCCCACCTCTACCACCACCCCCACCCCCACCCCCTCCTCCGCCTCCACCGCCACTACCGCCGCCCCCACCACCTCCTCCAGCTCCCTTGCCCCGCTTGCCCTTGCTGAAGCGGCGCCTCTCACTAGGAGCAGACGCAGCGCTGACCGACTCGGTGCCAACAAGGTCGACAGCAGCAGCAGAGGCAACAGAGGGCAAAAGAGGAACGGGGGAGCACCCCTCAAAGAAAGGGGTACGGGGGTCACCACGAGAGGCGCCTACAGCGGTGATACTAGTCTCTGCTGCAAGGAGGCGCTCCTCGAGGAGGTCGACAGTGAGGGTGGTAGGGCAAAGAGAGAGGAAGTGGTCCCTGACCGAGCGGAGAGTGTCAGGGAGTCGAGTGACTAGGTAGTAGAGGGTGATGTACATGGGGGGGGGGGGTTCTGGGCGCAGAACTCAGCAGGAAGCACAGCGCGGTAGCGAGTGTCACTAGTGCGGAGGTGCGTAATGAGATCAGTGACTGTGGCAAAAGCGGCAAGGTCAGGGAACAGGTACGGCAGCATGAGGCGGCTAAGCGCAGCAGTGGCAGGGGAAGAGTAGCGTGCAACTACAGCATCGTACAGAGTCTTAGCATTCTTGTACTGACTAAAGTGCGCGCGCTCAGTAGACGGTAGGTGACTACGCACAGCAAGGCGGGCAGCAGCATCGCGCGTGAGCCACTGCGAGCGAACGGTACTGTCAGCATCAGCAGCAGGGGCAGTAGAGGCACCCGACGTAAGATCAAACAGGGAGAGACCATCCTTGCTATCGCACTGAAGGAAAAGCTGCAAATCATCTAGCCAGACATCAAAGTCAACCGCTCGACCCTCAGCATCAAAGGTGAGAAGACTAGGACTAGCCATGCTAGGAGCAGCAACAGACTAGCAGCAGCAGCAGTGCAACTGGGCGAGGCAGGACAGTGCGACTCGGCAGGGCAATTAGCAAGGCAGTGCGGCTCGGCCGCGCAGCTCGGCCCGGCTAGGCTCTTACCAGGGGCAGAACGATAGGTCCGGGACTGGGTCGGGGCCGTGACAGGGCCGGGACAGGGTCGGGGCCGAGCAGGGTCCTGGACGGGGCAGAAACGGGGCCGGGACAGGGTCAGGGCCGGGGCAGGTCCGGGACAGGGTCGGGGCTGAGCAGGGTCCGGGACAGGGCAGCAACGGGGCCGGGACAGGGTCGGGGCCGGGGCAGGTCCGGGACGGGGTCGGGGCCGGGGCAGGACCGAGACGGGGCCCTTTAGGGGCGGCGTAGGGGCCGCGTAGGGGCGGCGGAGGGGCCGCGTAGGGGCCGCGTCAGGGACGGGGCCGGGCCGGGCCGCGTAGGGGCGGCGTAGGGGCCGCGTCAGGGGCAGAGTAGGGGCCGCGTCAGGGGCGGCGTAGGGGCCGCGTCAGGGGCCGCGTCAGGGGCCGCGTAGGGGCCATGTCAGGGGCCGCGTAGGGGCCGCGTAGGGGCCGCGTCAGGGGCAGCGTAGGGGCCGCGTCAGGGACGGGGCTGGGTCGGGCCGCGGCAGGGGTGGCGTAGGGGCCGCGTAGGGGCCGCGTAAGGGGCCGCGTAGGGGCCGCGTCAGGAGCCGCGTAAGGGCCGCGTCAGGGGCCGCGTAGGGGGCGCGTAGGAGCCACGTCAGGGGCCGCGTAGGGGCCACGTCAGGGGTCGCGTAGGGGCCGCGTCAGGGGCGCGCGAGGCAACAAAGGGGCCACGTAGGGGCCGCGAAAAAAAATTTAGGGCAGGGCGTTGGGCAGCTAAAAAAAAAATTTATGGTGGGCCCTTAGGAAGGAACGGTCCCATGTGGGAACCCGCTCTATACCATGTGAAAGAAACAACAGGAATGAATGAACTAGGAAAGTGTGAGATACAAATATGAAAGCTGTACCCCTTAGTGTCTACCCCACTACAGCCTACATAGGCTAAGGCATATATATCTGACACAATGCATTAATTCTCGTTCTAGTTTCTAACAATATCGTTCTCCCGCCCTCTATGATGGTCCGGTTCGCTCTCTCTGCCACGCCGTTGGATTGAGGGGTGTAGGCCGTGGTGAGCTGCTGCTTGATGCCGTGCCGCTTCAACCAGCTCCGGAACTCCGCTCCCAAAAACTCCCCACCACACTCGCTACGAATCGCCTTCACCCGCTTGCCGCTCTCTCACTCCACCATGGGCAGCCACTCTTCAATGATGACCCTTGCAGCATCACTCTTCTTTCCAAGCGGAAAAGACCAGGTGAGCCTTGTGTAATCATCCACCATAGTCATGGAATACAGGGCCCCACCATCTCTCTTCACCTTCATGGGCCTCACAAGATCCACATGCACGAGCTCCACCAGGTCACTTGACTGCCCCACCGCCGAATGGAAGGGAAATCATGAGAACTTGCTGGTCAAGCAAGTCTCACAAGAGCCCACCTCCTTGGACTCCCCCTTTATCCTCAGCCCCTTGACTCTTTCCTCCTTAAACGGTTGATACAACTGAGGTAGCGCCACGTGGCCAAAGCGATGGTGTGCGGTGAGCCAATCCGTCTCACCCGTGCTATGAGTTACACTTGGTAGCGCACCCTCCCCATGCACAAGCAGCCCACCATCACTGCCATCACCACCTCCTCCACTGGTTACGTGGCTTGCATGCCCTCTTCTTACAACTTCAGCAGCCAAGCGCGCAGCCGCCTCCTTCCATGGCAGCACCGGTATCTCCCACATGGACCGGTGCATGTCGTTGCCGCCTTGGAGGTCCCACAACACGCGCCCATCCAGAGTTGCCTTGAACACCTTTGTGCCCATCATCTCCATCTTCATCCCTGCCTCGCTCAATGCCTCGGTAGAGAGAAGGTTGGCACATAGTCCAAGGACAAGAAGAACATGCTTCAGCCCCTCAAGCCTCCCATCCGCACCCATAAACATGGCTCTCCCCTCGCCACGCACGGGTACAACTTGGCCGGTGGCTGAAACAACGGTGGCTGCCTTTGATGGCCTGACTTCATCTAGCAGATTCTCTCGGTTGGTCATGGTCACGAAGGCTCCCGTGTCGATGACCCAATGGGAGGAGCGGTGAAGAGCAACCTTGCTGGCCAGTACAACCATGTCCTCGGAGGATGCCTCTCCTACATGGTAGAACATGCCGCCATGTCCGCCAGCACATCCATCACCCTCCTCACTGCCCATGCCTTCTCCCAGAGCTCCATGGACACCCTTAGAGCCTTTAATCGATGGCTGACCAGGCCTCCAACCGTCAGGTAGCTTGCGACACTTAAACCACGGGTGACCTTCCACATGGCAATACCAATACTTGCCGCCACACCACTTGCCTCCCTTGTTGCCACGCTTCCCTCCCGAATACTGCTCCCCTCCAGAGCCTTCCTTGGCCTTGCCTTTCTTGCTGCCACGCCCTTTGAAGCCTTTCATGCTGTAGGGAGAGCCTCCACCTTCACCGGCAGCGGCAGTCAACTCCTTCCTCCGAAACTCCTATTGAAGGACTTGAGCACGGATCCACTCAAGGGACCATGAGTCATTCATGCCATTGAGGTTGACCACCAAGGGGCCCCACGACTCCGGCAGCAAAGAGAGAGCCTTGTAGCACTTGATCTTCTCAGGGTAGTCCACACCACCAGCAGAGAGCTTTACATAGAGATCCCGGAGTTGATCGAACGCTCCTTGCATGGCATCACCCTCGTTGATCTTCACCGCATGGAGTTGTTGCTCGAGCACCACCACCATCGCTTCGCTGCTGGGGGCATGAACATCCTTTAATATTTTCCATGCCTTGGGACCACACTGGATATCCTTGATGAGATGCTGGATGTGGTGAAGCTGGTTGGATGAGAGGCATTGAGAGAGAAGGAAGAATCCGTCCTTGGATCGGCGATCCCATTCCTTGGTCGCTCCTTCGCTCGCAAGCCTCTTCAAATCTCCATCCATCACTTCAAGCAGCCCATAATGGTTAAATAGGAGCTCCATCCTGAAGCTCCATGATGCCCAATCCTCCCCAGAGAACTTCTCCAGGTAGAATGCCTTTACATCATCCTTGGCTGGTGTTGAAACGGATGCTATTGTTGCAGATCCGCCTGCAACGCCTCTTCTAGCTTCCCCAGCGCCTCTCACGCCACCACTGCCACCAGGACCAGCTGGAGCAGAACCTTTAGCCTCCATATTGACCCAGGAACAGAGAAGAACCGCTCTGATACCACTTGTTATAGTCTAGGGTCCACTTAGGGGTCGCGGATGCCCTTGAAACCGCCTAAGCAGAATCTGACAACTTCGTATTGCCTCTGTTCAAAACGCCGTCATGATTAGCTCTGATAACATACGATGCTGAAACTTCGACAAAAATTAGCTTCAAGTGTCTGCTTTTCAACTGTATATTGCTTGCTTTCATCAGAGGTGTATGCACTACGCAGTGAACAAAAACGTAAGCTCGGCTGAAAACGTGTAGTTTCATTGATGTAAGGAAGAGGTGAGTACAACATTGCCTAGGTGACTCTTAAAGGGTTGGGACCATCCTGGGAACTCAGAGAATGTTGAGTCCTAGGGGAGAAATACTAGAGAAGGATGAGAAACGTCCTAGCTAGGTCAGCAAAGCCAACCACACTTGGATGTTCAGAGCTGTACTCAAGGCTACCAAGAGTGAGTCAAGCCAACCATGAGTCAGCTTGTCTTCCCACTTGCACCCTCTTGCAAGCTGCTTCCAGGAAGACCACACTTCTCAAAATGAGGGTGGTAGAGTCCCACTTGACCACCTATACTTCTTGTCTCATTCTCTGTCCCTGTACCATTGGCATGACAACAATGAAAGGGTGGCAAGGGAAATGCTGCCAACAGTGCACCATGACTACGGAACAGTAACTTTCGACAGCTGTCACATGCTGTTCCGATGCTGGGTTGTCCTGAAACTCGGTGACCACCTGAGAAACACGGCAAAGGACTGCAAAACCTTTTTTCAGACCAATCAGAACTCAGTAGATGAGTCAGCAGCCGAAATGGTGAACTCGGATGTTACCAAAAAAGAGTAACACACACTTATGGGATGCCATAAGTCTTGAAACAAAAAATGTTGCCATGCCTTGTACAATTCTTCAAAACTTATGAAACTTTGATGAAGAACACATGTTGAAGCATCTCCCCACAAAATTCCAAAAGCTGAGCAGGCTTGTAGACAGAGTGAAAGACAGCGAAGCGTCCTCTGGAGCAGCTCCTTGACTAATGTAAACACAAGTACCTACACTAGCAACAGGCACCTCAGCAACACTAGCACCTAAGCTAACAATACTCGAGTAAACAGAGTCAGAAGGACTAGAGTCAACAACAGCATACATAGCATGAGGAGTTGCTAAGAGATCAAGCAACTGAGAAGCTGACATGCCGCACAAAGCGAGGCCGTACAACTGAACAAGGGGAAGCCTGTCAGGGGCAGGGCCACCAACGTTGTAGGCCGCACGAAGTGTGTCAGTGAGCTGAGCAAAGCATTGACCTGGTGGGTGTGTGCGGCCACAAAAAAGGCCTTGGCGAGCACCTGTTTGAACGAGATAAGTGTGGGGAGGGTGGACGGCCCCACGCGAAGGCTGACGCGGTCCTGACCCCTGCCCCGTAGTCTGCTGCTGCCGCTGCTACTGCTGTGGCCGCTGCGAGAGGAGTGGCTGTTGCTGCTGCTGCCGCTGAGTCAGGTACCAAGTCGCCACTCGAGCACCTACAGCTGGTGGACCAGCAGGTGCGTGACGAGCTTGAGCGTCACCTCCATCAGCTGCAGCAGGGGAGTCACTAGCCACTGCACAAATGGCTCCTCCAACCTATGCATTCCCGCCACCACCGCTCGCCACGCCATCTCCGCCGCCTCCGCCGCCTCCGCCCGCACCCTGACTGCCCCTCCTGCCACTCCTTCCCCTAGACCGCGAAGAAGTCGTAACACTAGCTGCGGTCATGTCAGTAGTGTCCGTGGCGAGGGAGGCAGTAAAGGTGGGCAGCTGAGGGACAGTGCACCCATGAAACAGTGGAGGGGGCACAGCACCAGAGTCACCAATGCCGTAGGCCGCACGAAGTGTGTCATTGAGCTGAGCAAAGCATTGACCTGGTGGGTGGGTGCGGCCACAAAAAAGGCCTTGGCGAGCACCTGTCTTAATGAGATAGGTGCGGGGAGGGTGGACGGCACCACGCGAAGGCTGACACGGTCCTGACCCCTGCCCCGGAGTTTGCTGCTGCCGCTACTGCTGCTGTGGCCGCTGCGAGAGGAGTGGCTGCTGCTGCTGCTGCTGCCGCTGAGTCAGGTACCAAGCCGCCACTCGAGCACCTACAGCTGGTGGACCAGCACGTGCGTGTCGAGCTCGAGCGTCACCTCCATCAGCTGCAGCAGGGGAGTCACTAGCCGCTACACGAGTGGCTCCTCCAACCTATGCATTCCCACCACCACCGCTCGCCACGCCACCTCCGCCGCCTCCGCCGCCTCCGCCCGCACCCTGACTGCCCCTCCTGCCACTCCTACCCCTAGACCGCAAAGAAGTCGTTACACTAGCTGCGGTCACGTTAGTAGCGTCCATGGAGAGGGAGGCAGTAAAGGTGGGCAGCTGAGGGACAGTGCACCCATCAAACAGTGGAGGGGGCACAGCACCAGAGGCGGAGGCTACCAATCGGAGGTTGCTCTCGACGTCCTTGAGGGCAGACTCAAGGACCTCGAGAGTGAGCTCGCTAGGGTGCTTCAGAAGAAGCGCGTCACAAACTGAGGCAAGGCGATCAAGGAGGCTAGTGGAGATGAAATAGATAGTAATCGCCATAGGGGGAGGGAGCAGTGCAAGCTGTGCGTCAGTGCATGCAGCGCGGTAGCTAGAATCGAGCGAGCGCAGGTGAGCTATCAAATCAGCAGAGTGCTCAAACAAGGCAAGGTCAGGAAACAAGAATGGGAGGAACAGGCGACCAAGAGAGATAGTGGTGGGAGTAGCGTAGTGGGTCTTTGATCGCAGTCAGGAACTCACTAGCAGTGCGAGCCTTAGTGAAGTGGGCCTCCTGAGACTCAGGGAGGAGGCTGCTGAGGGCGATGCAGGCCGTAGCGTCACGCGAATTCCACGCTGTCAGGTCAGCACGCTGGCGGGCATAACGATCTCTGTCTGCACTGCTTGGGTCAGCGCCTAAGGGTGCAGGGTCGTCGGGCTTAGGAAGGTCGCCGGAAGTGTGCGCCCACAGAGACTCATCTGCCTGAACCTGAATCTTTAAAAGGCGGTGCGCAAGCAGACCGAGAACTTGAGCGGCCTACCCTCGGCGTCAAAGCGCAGGTTCCTAGGGGTCGCCATAGTGGAAGCAAAGAGGTGGGCAATGCTGCTGCCGAAACTCTAAACACTTAGAGTGTAGTAAGGCGTAGCTGGCAGAATTGGAGGCCTAGGGCACTATGGGACGCAGGGTAGGGCGCAACACGGCGGGAATAGAAGGGCACGGCGGTACGGGCAGGGGTAGCATGACGTGACGGGACGGGCAGCACGACGAGACCGGACAAGACGGGCAGGCGCAACGCGGCGGGACGGGACGGGCAGCGCGACGCGGACGGATAGCGCGACGCGGCGGGAGGGGACGGGACGGACGGCGCGACGCGGCGTGATGGATAGGCGCGGCGCATGCGACGGGATGGGATGGACGCGACGCGACAGGACAGCGCGTTGCAACAGGACAGCAAGGGCGATGCGACGGGACAGCAGGGGCGATGGGACAGCAGGGGCGACGGGACAGCAGGGGCAATGCGACAGGACGGGACAGCAAGGGCGACGCGACGGCAGGCGCAGCGAGCGCTAGGGCAGGAGAGAGATGAGTGCGATATGCGCTAGGGGACAATACGGGCGTAACGGGCACTAGGGTACGGAACAGTCTCGGGCGCTACGGACGTGAACGAGAGGAACGGGATCCCACAAGATCCTAACCTAGGTGATACCATGTCAAGAACGGAATGGTGAGTTCACTAAGGTTGGTTGGGGTACATAAACCTAACCCTAAATGTTGTACCCCATATGACACACATCATTAAGACTATAACATCTGACAATTATGTAGAAACTCTCATGAGTGATGCATAGCGGAATGATAATGACTAGTAGGATGGGAGATACAAATGCTAAACCTAGAAAACATTGTACTCCCTGCAGCCCTACTCACTATAGCCTATCACCATAATGTATAACATTTGACACAACACCATAGGCGAAGTGAGGGGCATCAAAACAAAGGAAACAAAGGGTCACAAGACCAGCCAAGAGAATCAACAAACAAGGCAAAGCTCAGGGTGGATCTCAAGATCGCCACATATTTCGAAACAAACAAGCAGCCACAAGGCCAGCTCAAGAGTCCACAAATATATATAGATGCAAGGACAAGCAAAGCAAGCAACAAGAAACAATGCTACAGCAAACTAGCACCAGTGTCAACAAGGCACTAGGGCCTTGATGAAAATGTCTGATGTATTGGCCGTTGAGGCCACGAAGTCCAAGCGAACCTGGCCAAGTTGCTGCAACTCTCGCAGGGGAAAGTACCTCACGTTGATGTGATTCACCCTGCCCTCCAGTCAAGGCTCTAGACAAAGGAGGATCATGGCCTGGTTATGAGCGAACAAGGTCGGTGCAGAGCAAGGCCGCTCACCAAGGTCAGTGAGCAAGAAAGTCAATCAACAAAGCTTCTGCACAGCCATGGCATTGGTGTAGATCTCAGCCTCTACGTTGGACTGTTCCAGACGATGACCGAGTAGACCTCCACGACACAGCTCCAGCACCCAAACCAAAGCAGTACCCCTGAGTAGACTGCTGTACTCCATGTCGTCAGCGTACAAAGAGTCGTAGTGACCAGTCAGTACAACTGGCTGTGTCCCTCCAAGTACAAACCCCACGCGTGATGTAGTCGCCAGGTACTTCGCCACCCTCAAAGCAGCCATCCAGTGCACAGGATGGTGTCTCCCACTTGCAACAAAGCGAGAGAGAACGATGGGGGGAAAGGCGAGGTCCGGACGAGTACAAGTCATCCAGTACATGAGGCAACCCACAAGCTCTAAGTAGGGACTACTAGACCCAAAGGGCTCGTCGTGAAAAGGGCCGGTGAGTCCGTGGTCGACAGCAAGAGGAGTGGGCTGTGTGGTGGAAAACTGAAGCCCCAACCGCTGAAGGATCTAATGCACCATGTGTGACTGTGAGAGTGTAATGGTGCGAGCGGCTGTCCCTGGTGAACTGCAAGCCAAGGTAGCAGTGCTGTTCACCCAGGTCAGTCCACGTGTGTCTCTTCTGCAGTTCGGACTTCACCTCAGCCAGAACAAACTTGTCTGCTGTAGCGAAGACCAAGTCGTCGACGTAGACAAGAACAAAGAACGGAATGGAGCCTCTGCGAACAAACAGTGATGGGTCGGCGGACGAAGGGTGAAAACCGAGGTCGGCCAAAATGGTGCGTATCATGTCGTGCCACTCACGGGGCGCCTGGCGGAGACCGTAGACCGGTCATCTCAGGCTCCACTGGGTCCAAGGAGGGAAAGTGCCGGTGAAGCTAGGAGGACGACGCAGCCAGATCTCCTTGTGTAAGCGGCCCTGGAGAAAGGCAGTGGAGAAGTCGAGGGAGTGCAGCTCGTAGTCTCGCAGTGCTGCTACGTGAAGTAACACCCGAACAGTAGTCATCTTTGGGGTCGGGCGAAGGTCTGAAAGAAGTCAACTCCCTCATGCTGACTGAAGCCCCTAGCCACGTAGCGTGCCTTGAAGACAGGTGTTGATCTAGGCGGTTGCTTCACCTTGAAGATCCACAGCTGTCGACTGCGTCCGCCCCGGGAGGGGGAACTGCATCGAGGCAAATCAAGTCTAACCAAGTCCTAGGTGGGATTGTAAAAGTTGTGGGAAATTATTGATGCACTACCCCTTACAAAACCAAGATTCTTGCATCGCAGAAAAGGAGGATGAGGATTAGAATGTATTTATAATTAGATTTCATGGTGACATCCCGGATAAATGTAGTACAATTCTGGTTGTTTGTGGAAATGTGTAGCTCATTTAATTTAGTGTATAATTGTAAGTAATATATGAATTCGAATTTGGTTATGTAGTAGAGAATTTAATCTCTTCTCAAAAGAGTACAACGAAAGTTTACTTGGCCTAGCATACATGCGCTACTTATTTTACCCGGCCTTACCCTGCAATGCCGGGTGCCACTCGACCCTTCTTTTCTCGCAATCCATGGACAGAAGACGCATCACTTTCCAGCATGCGGTGGACGAACCTCTCTCGCCTGTACAGAAAGCACCAATCGCATGCGAGCGGAATGGTGTTCGTGGGTACTAGCGTCAATTTCGTGACAGCGTCGATTTCGTCGGTACAGCGTCGATCTCGCCGTGAGCACCCCCCTTGCTCCGGAGTAAGTGATCCCTTTAAACTGAACTGCTCTCATCTCCGTCTTGGCTTTCAGCACCTTTACTTGCCCGGACAAAAAACCGGAAGTCGTTTCCCCGTCTAGTTCCGCCTTGGCCGTGAGCTATTCCTGCAACTTCTTTTGATGGCTCTTCTCATATGCGTCAAGAAGCTCCTCCTTTTTGAGCAGGATAACGCTCGTCCGTTGGCAATCCGGGTTCTGTGACAGTCGCTGCCGGAAGATCCTCACTTCCTTCTCTAGATGCTTTTTAGTCGCACCGACCCTCTTCCTCTCCTCCCACGTGTACGCCCCTATTGCCCTCAAACGAGCCCACCACGTGAAGAACCGTCCCCCTTTAAGGGCGTTCATGAGCCCGGAAAGCTGCGAAATTTGCACCGGGTTAAAATGTGAAGCACGACGTCAGCCGGGATAGCAAAGCGCCGAGATCTCCATTTGCGTCCTTGAGCGCAAGCTCCACCCGCTTCCTGACCCCCTTTTTCTTTGCCTGCGAAGCCCGTAGACGCCAGATGCCGGGACCTCTTTTGATTGCCGCCGACGACTCCAGCGAGACTACCACCACGTTCCCATGATCCGTCATTTTGTTCATTATCTTTGCATGCCGCACTTCCACCAGCTTGCACAACAGTGGCTGTGTCACCAAAGCGCGGTCAATCCTGGTGCTTACTCTCTTCTTTGCTCGTGCATGGAAATTGTACTCCCTCTTCCCATAGTGCATGAACCGGATGGCATCAGTAAGCAGGGTGTTCGCCTAGTAGCTCATCAGCCTCCGTCGATTTTGTCGGTACAGCGTCGATCTTGTTTATCGTTGACAAAACACAATGGGTCTGCAGTCGTCAAAGGTCAACGCCACTAGTACTTCTAACGAGGCACAAGCGGAAACCACCAGACCACGCTCGGTGATTTCTCCGTCGGTGGCCCATGATTGCCTCCCCGTTGGCGGCATGTCGTGCCAGATCCCTCAATCACAGCCAAAGCAGATAAAAAGGAGGGACTGCGGGTAGTAGCCGCAGCCATTACAACTGAAGCTGTTCCGTCTCAAAAGCTTACAAGCCCCGTTAGGTTGACTGCTACTAGTACTGCCTGCAGGTCGGTCGAGCAACTTGCTATTGAATGGCGCGGCTTCCGTCTCTCGGCTTGGCAGCTTCCGTGATTCTCGTTCTCCTATAATGTAAGCCCGTCACAATCTTGTCCCCACCCTCCCTTTCCTCGCTCTCACAGTCTTGCACTCTTGACTATCCAAGTCGACAGCGCTCAACTTGTTCTTTATTCCGAGCGCCCTCGCTGGGCAGAGCTGCTTAGGTCTGGAGTTGCTATCTTTGACCTTGACTATGATGCTATCCTTGCTGCTATGTATGCCTTGTCTGTTAATGCTGAGGGTGTCTGTTACCTGTGTGTGCCGCCGGACCCAGGTATAGAGGTTGCTGCTCTAGGTGCTAGTGAGTCTGCTCTCCCTGGTAGTGCGCCTGCTGAGGCCTTGCACACCCTTACGCTTGACTCTGGTGCTTCATGCTGTTTCTTTCACGACAGCACCACTCTCACTCCTCTCTATACACCTGTACCGGTCAAACTAGCTGACCCCTCAGGGGGCCCAATCGTTGCCCGTTACTCCACTGTTCTCCCGTGTCCGGCGGTTCCGTCCGGCTCACTCTCAGGTCTTCACCTCCCCTCGTTCTCTAGGAACTTGGTGAGTACCGCTGCCCTCCAGGATGCGATGGTCACTACCACCACTCCTAGGGGTCAGCATGTGTCGATCTGCACGTGTACACGGACGGGCCGTCACCTGGCCACGTTCACTCATCGGCCTGGGTCGAGTCTGTACACCCTGTCAACCGGGCCTCCTCAGGTAGCTGCATCTGCCCAGGTGTCCGCGTCAAGTCAGGTAGCACCCCCTTGCTCGTGTCGCCTCCTATCGCACCAGACTCTCCTCTGGCACCACCGCCTTGGTCACCCCTCCCTGCAACGCCTTAGTGGCATGCACTCCCGCCTCCTTGTCTCTGGTCTTCCCAGGTGTCTGCCTCCCCTCCCGCCCTGGCCTGCCCCGCCCTGCCTTCCTTGCGTCGAGGGCACCAGCGCACCGCTCCTCACTCCTCCTCGATTCCCCCGAAGGCTGCTCCCCTGCAGACTCTCCACATGGACGTGTGGGGCCCAGCCCGCGTCAGTGGACAGGGCCGCGAGCGCTACTTTCTGCTGGTTGTTGACGACTACACGCGCTACACCACAGTCTTCCCCTTGCACGGCACGGGTGAGGTCCCTGATGTCTTGATCCCTTGGATCCGCGCAGTCCGTCTCCAGCTTTGCAAGCGGTACTGCCAGGACCTTCCTGTCCTGCGTCTGCACTCTGACAGAGGTGGTGAGTTCTCCTCTGCCAAGACCTCTGCCCTTGGGGAGGGCATCCTCCAGTCGTTCACGCTTCCGGCCTCACCGCAGCAAAATGGGATTGCTGAGCGCCGCATTGGCTTAGTCATGGAGGTCGCTCGTACCTCCATGATCCATTCGGATGCCCCCCATTTCCTGTGGCTGTTTGCGGTCCGTTACGCTGCGCATCAGCTCAACCTTTGGCCCCGTGTCTCATTGCCGGAGACCTCGCCTACCTTGCGGTGGACGGGGAAGGTTCGTGATGCGTCGATGTTCCGGGTCTGGGGTTCTCGTGCCTTTGTTCACGATACGTCCGCGGACAAGCTCTCCGCCTGCACTATTCTTTGCGTCTTCCTTGGCTTTCCCCCTGACGCGCCTGGCTGGCAAATTTGACACCCCACCTCGCGCCGTGTCATCCCCTCTCAAGACGTCACGTTTGACGAGTCAGTTCCTTTTTACCGTCTCTTCCCCTACCGCGCTGCCCCTCCCCCACCCCCGCCGCTCTTCCTTGCTCCCGGTCCCCCTCGGGTAGACCCCCTCCCGCCCCAGGGTCCTGCTCCCTCAGGTGTGTCTCAGGTAGACCCTCTCCCTGGTACTGTGCCTGTTGAGGTAGCTAGTGACTCCGGTGCTGCTCAAGGTGCTGCATTTGGAGGTGCTGAGTCTCAGGATGCCGAGCCTAGGGGTGCTGAGTCTGAGGGTGCCAGGTCTGGGGGTGCTGAGCCTCGGGGTGCGGAGCCTAGGGGTGCTGAGCCTGCTGGTGTGGAGCCTGGAGGTGCTGAGCCCGAGGGTGTTGAGCCCGGGGGTGCTGAGTCTGAGGGTGCGGGGTCTGGGGGTGCTGAGCCTCGGGGTACTGCTTCTTCTGGAGGTCCTGCTGGTGCTTCGCCACGACGGTCTCCATGGCCAAAGCCTCTCTCCCCGCAGCAGCTGCACGAGTGGTTTGCTCACCGCACCCGCCTTCGGAGTGGAGCTGCCGGAGCTGGAGACTCTGCCACTGGAGACACTGGGGCTGGAGGTGTTGGAGATACTCTTCTTGGAGGTGCTGGAGTTACTGCTGGAGCTGGTGGTACCGGAGGTGCTGCAACTGCTGGTCCTGGAGGTGCTCGTACCAGGGGTATTGGAGCTGCTGGGACAGGGAGTGTTGGGATCGCTGGAGCTGGAGATTCTGGGGTTGGAGGCCCTGCGGATCCTGGAGGTGCTGTGGCTAGAATCACTGGGAGTGGAGGCAGTAGCGCTGGTGGCACTGGTGCTGGCGGAGCTGGAGCTGGAGGCACTGGCGCTTCTGGCGCAGGAGCTGGGGAAGTTGGAGATAAGGACCCTGGTACTAGAGGTGCTGGTGCTAAGGGTGCTGTGTCTAGAGGTACTGGTGCTGGAGACACTGTGCGGCCGCGACCGTACTTCGTTCCCCTGCTTCAGCAGGTTCTTGGTCTCCCGTCATCTCCTATCCGTACTCCTCCCTTACTGTGTCCACCGCCTGACCAGTCACAGCCGCCGTTATAGCCAGCCTCCCCACTACCTGCTCCTTCTCCTTAAAGTGAACAGACCGGAGGCCTTATAGAGCGTCGTGAGCCTGAGTCTTGTCCTGCCTTGCCTGTTCGCGCTGTTTGCACTGGTCGTCGCATTCCTTGTACGCGTCCTCCTCCTGTCCCCGGCACCCACGCTATGGCACCTCGTCCTTCCTCTGTTCCACTGCGTGTTCCTCTGCCTGCTCCTCCTGAGTCCTCTCTTCGTGCCGTCCCTGACCTTGACTCTGACCGCGCTCGTGATGCCAGTCCCACTGTCTCTTGTCTCCTCGCCACTGTTGTCATTGACCCTTCTTTTGATTCCACTGCTGCGTCTGCCCTTGTTGCTGAGCTCGTTGACTTTGCTGTTGCCTGGCGTCTAGACTACGCCACTGCTCTTGTTGCTGAGTCAACCAGTCCTCCGTCCGTCGGGGGTGAGTGTGCTCTTGGCACGGACGTCCTTGAGGACAGGCAGGAGGACTTTGAGTGTCTTGCAGCTGCTGTACCTCGTTTCGCTTCCAGGCTGCTTGCCCCTTAGGGAGAGCCGGATGCACCAGACATCCCGACCCCGCGCTCCTACGCAGAGGCAATTACGGGTCCTTACTCCTCTCAGTGGCAGGCAGCCATGGATGCCGAGATGGCATCCTGGAAGTCCACAGGCTCCTACGTCGACGCAGTTCCTCCGTCTCGGGAGAACATAGTCGATGGCATGTGGATTTTCAGGGTGAAGGGGCCGCCGGGTTCTCCGCCTGCCTTCAAGGCGCGTTACGTTGCTAGAGGCTTCAAACAGCAACAGGGGGTCGACTACTTCCAGACCTTCTCCCCCACCCCGAAGATGACTACTCTTTCGGTGTTGCTACACGTCGCTGCTCAGCGTGACTACGAGTTGCACTCTTTGGAATTCAGCACAGCTTTCTTGCAGGGCAGCCTGCACGAGGAGATCTGGCTGCACTGCCCACCTGGCTTCACTGGATCGTTTCCTGCATGTACCCAGTGGAGCCTTTGGCGGCCAGTCTACGGTCTCCGCCAGGAGCCTCGCGAGTGGCACGACACACTGAGGACTACACTTACGGCTCTGTCGTTTACTCCTTCTACTGCTGACCCGTCGCTGTTTCTACGCACCGACACCTCGCTGCCGCCGTTCTGCGTCCTCGTGTACGACGACGACCTTGTCTTTGCCACTGCTGACAACGAGGCACTGACCCTTGTGAAGTCGGAGCTGCAGAAGAGACACACCTGCACTGACCTGGGTGAACTGCGCAGCTATCTTGGCTTGCAGATCACCCGGGACAGAGCACGGCGCACCATCACCCTGACTAAGTCACACATGGTGCAGCAGGTCCTTCAGCGCTTCGGCTTCTAGTTCTCCTTGCCACAACCCACTCCTCTGTCTATCGGTCACTCGCTCTCACCTTTGGACGAGTCCGTAGAGCCAACTGGTCCGTACCCAGAGCTTGTGGGTTGCCTCATGTACCTGATGACTTGCACACGACCTGACCTCGCGTACCCTCTCAGCCTCCTGGCTCACTACGTGGCTCCCGGTAGGCACCAAAAGGTGCACTGGGATGCTGTGAAGAGGGTACTGCGTTACTTGTGCAGTACGTCAGGCATGGGGCTAGTGCTTGGAGGACGGGGTCCAGTTGTCCTCACTGGTCACG
Source organism: Closterium sp. Naga37s-1 (assembly GCA_947471745.1). Taxonomy (NCBI): domain Eukaryota; kingdom Viridiplantae; phylum Streptophyta; class Zygnematophyceae; order Desmidiales; family Closteriaceae; genus Closterium; species Closterium sp. Naga37s-1. The sequence goes on along the minus strand of CANJKZ010000195.1, from coordinate 1,688,489 downwards.
CAGACGCTTCTTGGGTTGACGACTCAGCTACGCAGCGGTCGTCACAGGGTTACACCTTCAGTCTTGGTTCCGGCTCTGTTTCCTGGCGGTCTACCCGCCCGTCTTCAGTTCTCAGCTCTAGTTGTGAGGCTGAGATCTACGCCGGGGCCATGGCTGCACAGGAGCTACGCTGGCTCACCTACGTGTTGACTGACTTGGGAGAGCAGCCTCGTTCGCCTCCAGTTCTGTACGTAGACAACAAGGCCATGATTGCCTTGTGTCAGGAGCACATACTGGAGCACTGAACAAAGCACATCGCTCTGCGATACTTCCTTGCTCGAGAGTTGCAGCAGTGTGGCCAGCTTTGTCTTGCATACGTGGCCACTAGGGCCAACACTGCTGATATATTCACCAAGGCACTTCGGCCTGGTGATCATCAGCGCTTCTCTACTGTGTTAGGCCTTGTGCCTACTTTGCCGCACTTGATCACTGCTTGACTTGCTTGTACTGTGATATATATATATACCTGCATGCTTACACTTGCTAGGGTATGATCACTGTATTGTTTGTTCTCTTTTATATAACCCTACATGTGAACTGGCCTTGTGGCCCTTTGCTCGTGCTCAGAATGTATGGTGACTTGAGTACAGCTCTGAACATCCAAGTGTTGTTGGCTTTGCTGACCTAGCTAGGATGTTTCCCATCTTTCTCTAGCCTTTCTCCCCTAGGAATCAACCTTTTTTTTGAGTTCTGAGGATGGTCCCAACCCCTTAAGAGTCCCCTAGGCAATGTTGTACTCACCTCTTCCTTGCATCAATGAAACTACACATTTTCAGACGAGCTTACGTTTTCGTTCACTTCGTAGCGCATACATCTCTGATGAAAGCGAGCAATATACCATTAAAAAGCAAACACTTGAAGCTAACATTTGTTTAAGTTTCAGCCTTATATAATATTGGAGCTGATCGTGAAGTTAACATATTCTGCTTAGGCGGTTTCATGGGCATCCGCGACCCCTAATTGGACTCTAGACTATTACAAGTGGTATCAGAGCGGTTCTTCTCTGTTCCTGGGTCAATATGGAGGCTGAAGGTTCTGCTCCAGCTGGTCCTAGTGGCAGTGGTGGCGTGAGAGGCGCTGGGGAAGCTAGAAGAGGCGTTGCAGTCGGATCTGCACCAATTGCATCCATTTCAACACCAGCCAAGGATGATGTGAAGGCATTCAACCTAGAGAAGTTCTCTGGGGAGGATGGAGCTCCTATTCAACCATTATGTGCTGGTTGAAGTGATGGATGGATAATTAAAGAGGTATGCGAGCGAAGGAGCGACCAAGGAATGGGATCGCCGATCCAAGGATGGATTCTTCCTTCTCTCTCAATGCCTCTCATCCAACCAGCTGCACCACGTCAAGCATCTCATCAATGATATCCAGTATGGCCCCAATGCATGGAAAATATTGAAGGATGTCCATGCCCCCAGCAGCGAAGCGATGGTGGTGATGCTCGAGCGACAACTCCATGCGGTGAAGATCAACGAGGGTGATGCCATGCAAGGAGCGTTCGATCAACTCCGGGACCTCTATGTAAAGCTCTCTACTGCTGGTGTGGACTACCCTGAGAAGATCAAGTGCTACAAGGCTCTCTCTTTGCTGCCGGAGTCGTGGGGCCCCTTGGTGGTCAACCTCAATGGCATGAATGACTCATGGTCCCTTGAGTGGATCCATGCTCAAGTCCTTCAATAGGAGTTTCGGAGGAAGGAGTTGACTGCCGCTGCCGGTGAAGGTGGAGGCTCTCCCTACAGCATGAAAGGCTTCAAAGGGCGTGGCAGCAAGAAAGGCAAGGCCAAGGAAGGCTCTGGAGGGGAGCAGTATTCGGGAGGGAAGCGTGGCAACAAGGGAGGCAAGTGGTGTGGCGGCAAGTATTGGTATTGCCATGTGGAAGGTCACCCGTGGTTTAAGTGTCGCAAGCTACCTGACGGTTGTAAGCCTGGTCAGCCATCAATTGAAGGCTCTAAGGGTGTTCATGGAGCTATGGGAGAAGGCATGGGCAGTGAGGAGGGCAATGGAGGTACTGGCGGACATGGCGGCATGTTCAACCATGTAGGAGAGGCATGCTTCGAGGACATGGTTGTACCGGCCAGCAAGGTTGCTCTTCACCGCTCCTCCCATTGGGTCATCGACACAGGAGCCTTCATGACCACGACCAACCGAGAGGATCTGCTGGATGAAGTTAGGCCATCAAAGGCAGCCACCGTTGTTTCAGCCACCGGCCAAGTTGTACCTGTGAGTGGAGAGGGGAGAGCCATGTTTATGGGTGTGGATGGGAGGCTTGTGGGGCCGAAGCATGTTCTTCTTCTCCCTGGACTATGTGCCAACCTTCTCTCTACCAAGGCATTGAGTGAGGCAGGGATGAAGATGGAGATGATGGGCACAAAGGTGTTCAAGGCAACTCTGGATGGGCGCGTGTTGTGGGACCTCCGAGGCGGCAAAGACATGCACCGGTCCATGTGGGAGATACCGGTGCTGCCATGGAAGGAGGCGGCTGCACGCTTGGCTACTGAAGCTGTAAGAAGAGGGCATGCAAGCCACGTAACCAGTGGAGGAGGTGGTGATGGTAGTGATGGTGGGCTGCTTGTGCATGGGGGGGGTGCGCTACCAAGTGTAACTCCTAGCACGGGTGAGACTGATTGGCTCACCACACACCGTCGCTTTGGCCACGTGGTGCTACCTCAGTTACAGCAGTTGTTTAAGGAGGAAAGAGTCAAGGGGCTGAGGATAAAGGGGGAGCCCAAGGAGGTGGGCTCTTGTGAGACTTGCTTGACCAGCAAGTCCTCACGATTTCTCTTCCATTCGGCGGTGGGGCAGTCAAGTGACCCGGTGGAGCTCGTGCATGTGGATCTTGTGGGGCCCTGCATTCCATGACTATGGTGGATGATTACACAAGGCTCACCTGGTCTTTTCCACTTGCAAAGAAGGGTGATGCTGCAAGGGTCATCATTGAAGAGTGGCTGCCCATGGTGGAGCGAGAGAGCGGCAAGCGGGTGAAGGCGATTTGTAGCGAGTGTGGTGGAGAGTTTTTGGGAGCGGAGTTCCGGAGCTGGTTGAATCGGCATGGCATCAAGCAGCAGCTCACCACGGCCTACACCGCTCAGTCCAACGGTGTGGCAGAGAGAGCGAAATAGACCATCATAGAGGGCGGGAGAACGATATTGGTGGACTCGAGTCTACCCTTGCGGTTCTGGCCCCTCGCTATTCGTCATGCTACCGTCATCAAGAACTGGGTGTTGACTCATGTGGGAGGTCAGCATTGGGTCCCTATGGAGAAGTGGAGTGGCAAGAAGCCCCTGGTGAATATGCTTCGTGTCTTCGGGTGCATGGGGCTCGTGCATGTCCCTAAGGAGAAGCGTGAAAAGCTTCAAGCAGCGGCGGTGTGGGCTGTTCATTTGGGTCGTGCATGGGGGAGCAAGGGCTGGCTCATGTGGGACCCAAAATCCAACACCATCTTCACCACCAGAGATGCCAAGTTCATGGAGGGGCTCATGTTCAAGGAGTGGTCGGAGCGGGGGAGGAGCAAGGTCACCATTCCGCTTGGAATAGAGGTGGGAACGAACGACCCACTTCTCATTCCCATCGAGTTGTGCTCATCTTCAGAGTTGACAGAGGTGCCACATGACTTGGGAGGTACTGAAGGGGAGGCAGCAGATGTGGAAGGAGTTCTCCAGAAAGGGGAGGCCCCTGTATCTGAGAGAGGTGATACTGAAGAGGAGGTGTAGTAGCCTACACCATCCACAAGCTTCCACCAAGGCGCACAACCCAAGGGAAGTGTGATGTTGTCCGTGGTGGAGCCAAGGAAGGAGCAGCCAAGGAGAGGCCCAAGAGAGCTGCCCACCCAAGGGATTTCCTCAAGTATGAAAGGCTTGGGGGTCCCAAGGCATGTTGGTCCAAGAGGAGGAAGATGAGGAGGAGAAGGGAGCCGAGGGGGAGATGGAGCAGAATTGTTGCTTTGGCGTCAACTTACCGCATGAGCCGGTGTCAATGGAGGAAGCTTGCTAGAGGTGATCGAGAGGCTTGGTTGGCTTTAAGGGAGGATGAGTTCAAGAGCCATATGGAGAATGAAACGTGGACCCTCACCAATCTGCCCCTGGGAAGAAAGGCGTTGGATTGCACGTGGGTGTTACGTCTAAAGACCGATGCGGAGGCGAAGTTGAAGAGGCTTGTGATCAAGGGCTTTCAGTAGAGAGAGGTGATTGACTTTCAAGAGGTGTTTGCTCTTTTTGCCAAAGCTCCTACGCTTTGGGTGTTGCTAGAAACCGCTGTTGTTTGTGGCTGGAAGGTAGAGAAAATGGATGTGAAGACAACGTTCCTCTATGGCGTGGTAGATGAGGAGATCTACATGAATCAGCCAGAGGGGTATGACGATGGGAGCGGACGTGTTTACAGGCTCAACAAGGCCATCTATGGCCTCAAACAAGCTCCAAGATGCTGGTATGCAAGGCTGGTGGAGGCGTTGAAGGATCTTGGCTTCAAAGTTAGCGGGTGCGACTAGAGTCTCTTCATGACTGAGGGGGGGGGGGAGAAGGTGTTTCTCCTTGTCTACGTCGATGACATCCTCCTCTTCTCTCCATCTCTTAAAGAGGATCAAGGAGGTGCAAGGAAAGCTAAAAGAGACCTTTCAATACAAGGTCCTTGGACCTGTGGGGTATTACCTTGGTCTTCACGTGGAGTGGGATGAGGTGAAGGGATGGTTGAGGCTTCACCAACACAAGTACCTTGCAACCATGGGGGAGAAGTATGGGCTAGAGGAAGGGAGGAGTGTGAAGACTCCTTTGCTCTCAGGGTTTCAGCTAAATCTTGATGAAGAGGAGGGTGACGTGTTGGAGTACGAGTTGCAGCGTCAGTTCCAGTCAATGGTGGGGAGCTTGATGTACGCTTCGGTCAACACTCACCCCGACATTGCGTTTTCAGTTTCACAGCTCGCTCGTGTGGTGTCTAGGCCCCTTCAAGAGCACCTAGATGGAGCAGAGAGGCGGGTGAGGTACTACATGGCAACCTCAAGGGTGGGGCTGCAATATTCAGTGCGTGGGCAGCTGAAGCAAAAGGGAGTGGAGGAGGTGAGCACAAAGACTGGTGCACCTGCAAGGCGTGGGCACTTGTACCTCTCGTGCTTCACCGATGCTGCCTGGGCAAGTGACATGAGTGATGCTACATCCCATGGTGGTAATATATGCTGTGTTGGAGGGAGTCCAGTGAGCTGGGTGTCTAAGAAGCAAGGAGAGATAGCTTACTCATCAACGGAGAGCGAGCACATGGCGTTGTTTCATGGAGTCTAATGGGCCGGTTTGACCAACTGGCCTAATGGTCAAATGGACAGGTTCGACCAACAGGCCCGTTGGTCCAATGGACCGGTTGGACCAACTGGCTTGTTGGTCCAATGGACCGGTTGGAACAAGTATCATTTTAGTCTAATGTACCGGTTGGACCAAGTATCCTGTTATTCCAAATGACCGGTTGGAGCAATTGCAATGGCGCGTAATGCTGTGCTCCATGGGCTGAACAAGCACATGCATGTCAAGTGGCATTGGGTGAGGAAGGAGGTGATGAAGGGCACCATCTCCTTGCACCACATCAACACCACCAAGCAACCTGCAGATTTCTTGACTAAGCGGCTTGCAAAGCATCAGCATTGGAGCTGTGCCATTTTGTGTGGCATGTCCTTCAACTAAGGGAGGCAGCTTTAGGGAGCAGGTAAGGGATGAATGAGAGCGCGATGAGGGGGAGTTTCTTGTGCCAAAGCACTATAGTGGCACGGTCATTGCACTCCCATTCCTCCTACAAGCCTGCTCAGCTTCTGGAATTTTGTGGGGAGGTGCTTCAACATATGTTCTTCACACCCTCAAAGTTTCAGATTTTTGAAGCAGTTTACAAGGCATGGCAACATTTTTTGTTTCAAGACTTATGGCATCCCAGAAGTGTGTGTTACTCTTTTTTGGTAACACCCGAATTCACCATTTCGGCTGCTGACTCATCTACCGAGCTCTGATTGGTCTCAAAATCGGTGTGGCAGTCCTTTGCTGTGTTGCTCAGGTGGTCACTGAGGTTCAAGACAACCCAGCATCGGAGCAGCACGTGTTAGCTGTCGAAAGTTACTGTTCCGTAGTCATGGTGCATTGTTGGCAGCATTTCCCTTGCCACCCTTTCATTGTTGTCATGCCAATGGTGCAGGGACAGAGTATGAGACAAGAAGTACAAGTGGTCAAGTGGGACTCTACCACCCTCCTTTTGAGAAGTGTGGTCTTGCTTGAAGCAGCTTGCAATAGGGTGCAAGTGGGAAGACAAGCTGACTCATGGTTGGCTTGACTCACTATTGGTAGCCTTGAGTAGAGCTCTGAACATCCAAGTGTGGTTGGCTTTGCTGACCTAGCTAGGACGTTCCCCATCCTTCCCTAGCCTTTCTCTCCTAGGAATCAACCTTCTTTGAGTTCCCAGGATGGTCCCAACCCCTTAAGATTCCCCTAGGCAATGTTGTACTCACCTCTTCCTTGCATCAATGAAAGTACACGTTTTCAGCCGAGCTTACATTTTCGTTCACTGCGTAGCGCATAAACCTCTGATGAAAGCAAGCAATATACCTTTAGAAAGCAGACATCTGAAGCAAAATTCTGTTTAAGTTTCAGTGTCCTACAATATTGGAGCTGATCGTTATGGCGTCTTGAACAGAGGCGGTTTGAAGTCAACTGATTCTGCTTAGGCAGTTTCATGGGCATACGTGACCCCTAAGTGGACTCCAAACTATGACAAGTGGTATCAGAGCGGTTCTTCTCTGTTCCTGGGTCAATATGGAGGCTGAAGGTTCTGCTCCAGCTGGTCCTAGTGGCAGTGGTGGTGTGAGAGGCGCTGGGGAAGCAGGAAGAGGCGTTGAAGGCGAATCTGCACCAGTAGCATTCGTTTCAAGACCAGCCAAGGATGATGTGAAGGCATTCAAACTGGAGAGGTTCTCTGGGGAGGATTGGGCATCATGGAGCTTCAAGATGGAGCTCCTATTGAACCATTATGGGTTGCTTGAAGTGATGGATGGAGAATTGAAGAGGCTTGCGAGCGAAGGAGCGACCAAGGAATGGGATCGCCGATCCGAGGACGGATTCTTCCTTCTCTCTCAATGCCTCTCATCCAACCAGCTGCACCACATCAAGCATCTCATCAAGGATATCCAGTGTGGTCCCAAGGCATGGAAAATATTAAAGGATGTCCATGCCCCCAGCAGCGAAGCGATGGTGGAGGTGCTTGAGCGACAACTCCATGCGGTGAAGATCAACGAGGGTGATGCCGTGCAAGGAGCGTTCGATAAACTCAGGGACCTCTATGTGAAGCTCTCTGCTGCTGGTGTGGATTATCCTGAGAATATCACGTGCTACAAGGCTCTCTCCTTGCTGCCGGAGTCGTGGGGCCCCTTGGTGGTCAACCTGAATGGCATGAAGGACGCATGGTCCCTTAAGTGGATCCGTGTTGAAGTCCTTCTAAACGAGTTTCGGAGGAAGGAGTTGACTGCCGCTGCCGGTGAAGGTGGAGGCTCTGCCTACAGCATGAAAGGCTTCAAGGGGCGTGGCAGCAAGAAAGGCAAGGCCAAGGAAGGCTCTGGAAGGGAGCAGTATTCGGGAGGGAAGCGTGGCAACAAGGGAGGCAAGTGGTGTGGCGGCAAGTGTTGGTATTGCCATGTGGAAGGTCACCCGTTGTTTAAGTGTCGCAAGCTACCTGACGGTTGTAAGCCTGGTCAGCCATCAATTGAAGGCTCTAAGGGTGTTCATGGAGCTATGGGAGAAGGCATGGGCAGTGAGGAGGGCGATGGAGGTGCCGGCGGACATGGCGGCATGTTCTACCATGTAGGAGAGGCATGCTCCGAGGACATGGTTGTACCGGCCAGCAAGGTTGCTCTTCACCGCTCCTCCCATTGGGTCATCGACACAGGAGCCTTCATGACCATGACCAACCGAGAGGATCTGCTGGATGAAGTTAGGCCATCAAAGGCAGCCACCGTTGTTTCAGCCACCGGCCAAGTTGTACCCGTGCGTGGCGAGGGGAGAGCCATGTTTATGGGTGCGGATGGAAGGCTTGTGGGGCTGAAGCATGTTCTTCTTGTCCTTGGACTATGTGCCAACCTTCTCTCCACCAAGGCATCGAGTGAGGCAGGGATGAAGATGGAGATGATGGGCACAAAGGTGTTCAAGGCAACTCTGGATGGGCGCGTGTTGTGGGACCTCCGAGGCGGCAAAGACATGCACCGGTCCATGTGGGAGATACCGGTGCTGCCATGGAAGGAGGCAGCTGCACGCTTGGCTACTGAAGCTGTAAGAAGAGGTCATGCAAGCCACGTAACCAGTGGAGGAGGTGGTGATGGCAGTGATGGTGTGCTGCTTGTGCATGTGGGGGGTGCGCTACCAAGTGTAACTCCTAGCACGGGTGAGACGGATTGGCTCACCGCACATCGTCGCTTTGGCCACGTGGCGCTACCTCAGTTACAGCAGTTGTTTAAGGAGGCAAGAGTCAAGGGGCTGAGGATAAAGGGAGAGCCCAAGGAGGTGGGCTCTTGTGAGACTTGCTTGACCACCAAGTTCTAACGATTTCTCTTCCATTCGGCGGTGGGGCAGTCAAGTGATCCGGTGGAGCTCGTGTATGTGGATCTTGTGGGGCCCATGAAGGTGAAGGGAGATGGTGGGGCCCTGTATTCCATGACTATGGTGGATGATTATACAAGGCTCACCTGGTCTTTTCCACTTGCAAAGAAGAGTGATGCTGCAAGGGTCATCAGTGAAGAGTGGCTGCCCATGGTGGAGCGAGAGAGCGGCAAGCGGATGAAGGCGATTCGTAGCGAGTGTGGTGGGGAGTTTTTGGGAGCGGAGTTCCGGAGCTGGTTGAAGCTGCACGGCATCAAGCAGCAGCTCACCACGGCCTACACCCCTCAGTCCAACGCCGTGGATGAGCGAGCGAACCGGACCATCATAGAGGGCGGGAGAATGATATTGGTGGACTTGGGTCTACCCTTGCGGTTCTGGCCCCTCGCTATTCCTCATGCTACCGTCATCAAAAACCACATGTTGACTCATGTGGGAGGTCAGCATTGGGTCCTTATGGAGAAGTGGAGTGGCAAGAAGCCTCTGGTGGATATGCTTCGTGTCTTCGGGTGCATGGGGCTCGTGCATTTCCCTAAGGAGAAGCATGACAAGCTTCAAGCAGCGGCGATGTGGGCTGTTTATTTGGGTCGTGCATGGGGGAGCAAGGGCTGGGTCATGTGGGACCCAAAATACAACACCATCTTCACCACCAGAGAAGCCAAGTTCATGGAGGGGCTCATGTTCAAGGAGTGGTCGGAGCGGGGGAGGAGCAAGGTCACCATTCCGCTTGGAATAGAGGTGGGAACGAACGACCCACTTCTCATTCCCATCGAGTTGTGCTCATCTTCAGAGTTGACAGAGGTGCCACATGACTTGGGAGGTACTGAAGGGGAGGCAGCAGATGTGGAAGGTGTACTGCAGCAAGGGGAGGCCCCTGTCGCTGAGAGAGGTGATACCGAGGAGGAGGTGCAGCCGCCTACACCATCCCCTAAGCTTCCACCAAGGCGCACAACCCAAGGGAAGTGTGATGTTGTCCGTGGTGGAGCCAAGGAAGGAGCAGCCAAGGAGAGGCCCAAGATAGCTGCCCACCCAAGGGATTTCCTCAAGTATGAAAGGCTTGGGGGTCCCAAGGCATTGCTGGTCCAGGAGGACGAAGATGAGGAGGAGAAGGGAGCCGAGGGGGAGATGGAGCAGATTTGTTTCTTTGGCGTCAACTTACCTCATGAGCCAGCGTCCATGGAGGAAGCTCTTGCTGGAGATGATTGAGAGGCATGGCTGGCTTCAAGTGAGGATGAGTTCCAGCGCCACATTGCTAGCAGCCGCTGCCATTTGTGGCTGGAAGGTGGAGCAAATGGATGTGAAGACGGCGTTCCTCTATGGCGTGGTAGATGAGGAGATCTACATGAAGCAGCCAGAGGGGTATGACGTTGGGAGAGGACGTGTTTGCAGGCTCAACAAGGCCATCTATGGCCTCAAACAAGCTCCAAGATGCTGGTATGCAAGGCTGGTGGAGGCGTTGGAGGCTCTTGGCTTCAAAGTTAGCGGGTGCGACGAGAGTCTCTTCACGACCGAGGGGGAGGAGGAGAAGGTGTTTCTCCTTGTCTACATCGATGACATCCTCCTCTTCTCTCTATCCCTAGAGAGTATCAAGGAGTTGCAAGGAAAGCTAAAAGAGACCTTTCAATGCAAGGCCCTTGGACCAGTGGGGTATTACCTTGGTCTTCACGTGGAGCAGGACGAGGTGAAGGGATGGTTGAGGCTTCACCAACACAAGTACCTTGCAGCCATGGGGGAGAAGTATGGGCTGGAGGAAGGGAGGAGTATGAAGACTCCTTTACCCTCAGGGTTTCAGCTGCACCTTGATGAAGAGGAGGGTGAGGTGTTGAAATACGAGTTGCAGCATCGGTTCCAGTCAATGGTGGGGAGCTTGATGTACGCTTTGGTCAACACTCGCCCTGAGATTGCGTTTTCAGTTTCACAGCTCGCTCGTACGGTGTCTAGGCCCCTTCAAGAGCACCTGGATGCTGCAGAGAGACTGGTGAGGTACTGCATGGTAACCTCAAGTGTGGGGCTGCAATATTCAGTGCATGGGCAGCTGAAGCAAAAAGAAGTGGAGGAGGTGAGCACAAAGACTGGTGCACCTGCAAGGTGTGGGCACTTGTACCTCTCGTGCCTCACCGATGCTACCTAGCAAGTGACATCAGTGATGCTACATCCCATGGTGGCTATATATGTTGTGTTGGAGGGAGTCCAGTGAGCTGGAAGTCTAAGAAGCAAGGAGAGATAGCTCACTCATCAACGGAGAGCGAGTACATGGCGTTGTTTCATGGAGTCTAGTGGACCGGTTTGACCAACTGGCCTAGTGGTCAAATGGACAGGTTTGACCAACAGGCCCGTTGGTCCAATGGACCCGTTGGACCAACTGGCCTGTTGGTCCAATGGACCGGTTGGACCAAGTCTCCTTTTGGTCCAATGTACCGGTTGGACCAAGTATCGTGTTAGTCCAATTGACCAGTTGGAGCAACATGCTGGTTGGTCCAATGGACTGGTTGTACCAACTAGCCTGTTGGTCTAACCATCCGGTTAGACCAATTGGCCTGTTGGTCCAACGGACCATTTGGGCTAACTGGCATGTTGGTACAATGGACTAGGAGGACCAACTTGCAAGGTGATCCAATGGACCAGATAAACCAAATGGCTTGGTGGTCCAATGGACGCGTTGGACGAACTGGCCTGTTGGTCTAATGGACTGGTTGGACCAACTGGCCTATTGGTCAAATGGACCGGTTTGACCAACAGGACCATTGGTCCAATGGACGGCTCGGACCAAAGCCCGTTGGTCTAATGGACCGGTTGCACAAAGTTTCATGTTGGTCCATTTGACCGGTTGGACCAACTGCGTTTATGGTCCAATGGACCGGTTGGACCATCTTTGGACCAACTGGCCTGTTGTGTTGTGCCAACGCACTATAGTGGCATGGTCATTGCACTCCCATTCAGCCTACAAGCCTGCTCAGCTTCTGGAATTTTGTGGCGAGGTTTTTCAACATCTTTTCTTTAAACCCTCAAAAGTTCATAAGTTTTGAAGCATTGTACAAGGCATGGCAACATTTTTAGTTTCAAGACTTATGGCATCCCAGAAGTGTGTGTTACTCTTTTTTGGTAACATCCGAGTTCACCATTTCGGCTGCTGACTCATCTACCAAGCTCTGATTGGTCTGAAAATAGGTTTTGCAGTCCTTTGCCGTGTTTCTCAGGTGGTCACCGAGTTTCAGGAGAACCCAGCATTGGAGCAGCACGTGACAGCTGTCGAAAGTTACTGTTCCGTAGTCATGGTGCACTGTTGGCAGCATTTCCCTTGCCACCCTTTCATTGTTGTCATGCCAATGGTGCAGGGACAGAGAATGAGACAAGAAGTACAGGTGGTCAAGTGGGACTCTACCACCCTCCTTTTGAGAAGTGTGGTCTTCCTGGAAGCAGCTTGCAAGAGGGTGCAAGTGGGAAGACAAGCTGACTCATGGTTGGCTTGACTCACTATTGGTGGCCTTGAGTACAGCTCTGAACATCCAAGTGTGGTTGGCTTTGCTGACCTAGCTAGGACGTTTCCCATCCTTCCCTAGCCTTTCTCTCCTAGGACTCAACCTTCTCTGAGTTCCCAGGATGGTCCCAACCCTTTAAGAGTCCCCTATGCAATGTTGTACTCACCTCTTCCTTGCATCAATGAAAGTACACGTTTTCAGCCAAGCGTACGTTTTCGATCACTGCGTAGCGCATTCAACTCTGATGAAAGCAAGCAATATATTGTTAGAAAGCAGACACCTGAAGCTAATTTCTATCCAAGTTTTAGCATCGTATGTTATCAGGGCAACCCACAAGCTTTGGGTACGGACCACTCAGCTCTACGGACTCGTCCAAAGGTGGAGCCGAGAGAGAGTGGCCGGTAGACTGAGGAGTGGGTTGTGGCGAGGACCACGAGAAGTCGAAGCGCCGAAGGACCTGCTACACCATGTGTGACTGAGTGAGGGTGATGGTGCGGCGTGCTCTGTCCCGGGTGATCTGCAAGCCAAGATAGCTCTACACCTCACCCAAGTCAGTGCAGGTGTGTCTCTCCTGCAGCTCTGCCTTCAGTATGGCCAGAGCCTCAGTGTCAGCAGTAGTAGAAACCAAGTTGTCAACGTACACGAGAGCGTAGAACAGCGGTAGAGAAGTGTCTGTGCGCAAAAATAGCGAAGGGTCAGCAGTCGAGGGAGCGAAGCCAAGAGCCGCAAGTGTAGTCCTCAGTGTGTCGTGCCACTCACGGAGCGCCTGTCGTAGGCCGTAGACTGGTCGCCGTAGACTCCACTGGGTAACCTCAGGAAACGACCCAGTGAAGCTACATGGGCGGCGCAACCAGATAGCCTCGTGAAGGCTGCCCTGCGGGAAGGCTGTCGAGAAGTCGAGGAAGTGCAGCTCGTAGTCGCGCTGTGCTGCAACGTGCAGTAGCACCCGAAGAGTGGTCATCTTCGAGGTGGGGGAAAGTTCTGGAAGAAGTCGACCCCCTCACGCTGACTGAAGCCTCGTGCAACATAACGCGCCTTGAAGGCAGGCGGAGAAGTTGGCGGCCGCTTCACCCTGAAAATCCACATGCCATCGACTATGTTCGCCCCAGGTGGGGGAACCTCGTTGACGTAGGTGCCTGTGGACGTCAAGAAGCCATCTTTGCGTCCATGGCTATCTGCCACTGAGAGGAGTACGGACCCATGGTCGCTTCTGTCTAAGTGCGCAGGGTCGGGATGTCCAGTGCATCCGGGTCTCCCTTAGGGCAAAGTAGCGTGGACACGAGATGAGGTGCAGCGGCCGCTACGCACTCCAGCTCAAAATGACTATCCTCAAGAACGTCACAGCCAAGGGCAAGCTCACCCCCGACGGATGGAGGACAGGAAGAGTCAAAAACTAGACTCGCAGCGTAGTGAAGGCGTCACAAAGCAGCAAAGTAAACAAGCTCAACAACTAATGCAGACGCAGCAGCAGACTCAAAGGAAGGGTCAGTCACAACCGTGGCAAGGAGACGAGTGACAGTCAGACTGGCAGTACGGACAAGGTCTGACTCAGGGTCAGGAACGTGAGGAAGAGAAGACGCAAGAGGAGACGGCATGAGAACACGCTGTGGAACAGAGGAAGGACGAAGTGCCATGGTGTGTGTGCCAGGGACAGGTGGAGGACAAGGACGCACAGCACAGCAAGAACGGACAGGCGTGACAGGACGCGACGCAGGCTCTCTACGCTTAGTGAAGGACTCTGACATTGCAGTGTGAGGAGCAGGAGCAGGTAGTGGGAAGCCAGGCAGTAGCTGTGGCTGAGACTGGACAGTCGGTGGGAATAGTAACGGAGGAGAAGAACCAGCAACCGGGAACTCGGTAGCAGCAGGCGGGAGACTAAGAAGGTGACGAAGCGCAGACTGTTGCGGCTGATTAGTCGCACCCCCAGTACCTCAAGCTCCAGAACCAGTACCTCCAGCTCCACTACTGGGACTGCCCCAACGGACAGCCCACTCACGAAGCTGCGGCGGCGAGAGCGACTCCTGCTGACTAGCACCACTAACTCCAGTTACTCCAGTACTACCTCTAGTGTCAGCACCGCCAGTACCCCCAGCAGCACCTGTGCCTCCAGTACCAGTACCTCTAGCACGGCTAACTCCAGGAACACTAGCACTAGCACCTCCAAGGCCAGCACCTCCAGTACCTCCAGCAGCACCTGAGCCTCCACTACCTCTAGTAGCATCTGTGCCTCCTGCACCAGTACCTCCAGCACAGCCAACTCCAAGAACACCAGCAATAGCACCTCCAGGGCCAGCACCTCCAGAACCTGCAGCTCCAGCACGTCCAGCGCCACCACTAGGACTGCCCCAACGGGCAGCCCACTTGCGAAGCCGCTCCGGCAAGAGAGGCTCCTGCCGACGTGAGCCAGGACTACCCGCAGCAGCACCCGCAGCAGCACCCACAGCAGCAACACCTCCAGTATCTCCAGCAGCACCAGTAGTCCCAGCACCTCCAGCTCTAGTAGTACGAGCACAGCTAGCCCCGCCACCAAGGCTGCCCCACTGTAAAGCCCACTCGCGAAGCCGCTCCGGCGAGAGAGTCTCTTGCCAACGTGCACCAGTGCCACCAGCACTAGCACCCCCAGTACCACCAGTAGCAGAACCACCAGCTCCAGCAGTCCGTGCACCTCCCGCTCGAAGACGGCTAGCTCCACCACCAGGGCAGCCTCACTGGACAGCCCACTCGCCAAGACGCTCCGGCGAGAGAGCCTCCTATCGACTCGTACCTGGACCACCTGCACCAGCACCTCCAATACCTCCTGTACCCAGAGGACACTCAGCACCCCCAGAACCAGTGCCCCCAGAACCAGCACCCCCACTGGTACCACCTCCAGCAGCACCTGAGTCCACAGCGACAGGCTGCAACGGCGGTGAAGACGGTCGAGGCGGAAACCCAGGAGGGACCGCCAAGCGCGCAGAGCGGCGAGGGGTCACGGTGGCAACAGGAGTCGGGTCACCCCCCCTCAGCTGGGCCAGAGGTGTCAGAGGAGACCTCGACTGGCTCAACCAAGGGGTACGGGTCAACTTGAGACACACCTGAGGGAGCAGGACCCTGCGGGGGGAGTGGGGCTACCGGGGCGGGGGGCGGAGACGAGTGCGAGAGGCTGGACGGGCACGGGGGAACTGTGTTGGGGGTGGAGACGGTAGAAGCAGACAGACTTGTCGAAGGTGACATCCTGGGAGGAGAGAACACGACGAGAACCCGGGTGGTAAAATTGCCAGCCCGGGGCGTCGGTAGGGAAGCCAAGGAAGATGCAGCGAAGAGTGGGGGGAGAGAGCTTCCCTGTAGGGGGGTCGCGAACAAGCGAAAGGGAATCCCAGACCCGAAACGGTGACGCATCACCAACCTTTCTCGTCCACCGCAGAGTGAGAGAGGTCTCCAGGTGGGAGACCTCAACAGCGTATTAGACCGCAAACGGCCACAGAAAATGCGGAGTAGCCGCATGGAAAATGGAGGTGCGAGCAACCTCCATCACCAAGCTTATGTGGCGCTCTGCAATCCCATTCTGCTGTGGAGAGGCCGGAAGTGTGAACATCTGGCGGATGCCCTCAGCACCACATAAGACCTCGAGAAGGCCGGAGGAAAACTCACCACCTCGGTCAGAGTGCAGTCGCAGGACCGGGAGGTCGTGCTGAAACTGAGCACTGAGCTGGCGACGGACAGCACAGATCCAGCGGATCAAGACACTGCGGACCTCCGCCTTGCTCTGCAAAGGGAAGACCATGGTGTAGCGCGTGTAGTCGTCTACAACCAGTAAAAAGTAGCGCTCTCCACCCTGTCCAAGGACTGTTATAGTCACAATAGGCTTGAATGTGCCTAAAACGAAAGATAGAGAGCACAGACGGATTTCTGCACAGCGGCTTCAAACGTTGATAGCGTTCTCCTCACAGCTGCAAATGACTTGATTCAAATTGGATCTGGAGCGTCTTCACGTCATCTACAATTAGCAATTTAGATTGCACGATTTGATGAAGAATTGACGACACAGCGTCGGTTTGAACGAACGGTACTATGGCAGCCACTATAGTCTTAGAACACAAGATAGGAAGAGTTACGAGTTGGGAATGACTCCCAGTTCCTACAAACCCCAAGAGCCGAGGTACAGTGATGTGGAACAGTGCCACACTGTCCCCAACCACGAAGGGTCTCGAAACTACCCTTCACTAGGGCCTACACCAAGTGAAATGTTACACTACACAAAGTAATGTAACTATCTTCAATATCTTGAGGTGTACCCTTTTTGGCGAGCTTCGAAATCACTTGAGGCTTGACACCAAGGCTCGGGCTCTTCATCACAAACTCATCCTTGAGTTCTTGATGGGTCTGCTGCACACACCTGCGACACGCCGAACGTTCGACACAGGACAAAATAGAAACCGCGCACGACAAAATAGAAACCGCGCGCGAGACACAAACGACCGCGTAACACGCGTCTAGCGATAACTCGCTATTGACTCGACACACACACTCGACATCATGACTCAACATTCACACACAATTATAAGCATGAAATATATATTATCCCATGCCCTCATACCATTCCATACACACACACATTCACGCACACGGACAACAAGCCAAGTGCAAACCGTAGGGTTGCACCAACAAACTCCCCCTCGGATTGTTGGCCTTAGGATCTTGCTCTCTCAGTTCAGAGCCATCCCAGCCAGCTTGCAACACTTCCAATGCTGCTGCTCCACCAGCCTCTTGGTCATCATGTCAGCCGGCTGCCCCGTGGTCTTCACGTAGCGCAACTCAACTTCACCCGCGGTTACCATGCTCCTCGTCCAATGCCACTTCACCCTCATGTGCTTCGTGAGTCCATGCAACACAGGGTTCTTAGCAAGAGCAATGGCACCCTGGCTGTCACAGTACAGTGGGGTAGGTCCTTGCTGCTCCTCCCCCAATTCAGCCAACAAACGCCGCTGCCACACAATCTCCCGTACGGCACGGAAGAGTGCCATGTACTCGGACTCCACCGAGCTCAAAGCTTGGTCAACCTGCTTCTTGCTCTCCCAAGCAGTTGGGCCTCCACCAACACAGCATATGAAGCCTCCCACACTTGTCATGTCCTCTGGTTCTGATGCATATGAAGCATCCGAGTAGGCTGTGAGGAACAAACGCCCGGGTTCAACACCATCCGCGCCCTTTTGGCGCCTTTGTGCCGCCGCCGAGTATTGCAGCCCAACGGTCGGTGTTTGGCCAAGATACTTGGCCACCCTCATTCCAGCTGCTACCTGCTCCTCATTAGGGCATTGCACAACCCTAGCCAGCTGCCCGGTAGCAAACGCGACGTCCGGTCGGGTGTTTACCGCTGCATACATGAGGCTGCCCACCAACGAGTGAAATCGGCGCCTCTCCTCTTCACCAACGCTCTCCTCCTCTGGTCCCTTCACACACTTGAACCCAGAGGGAAAGGGTGTAGCCACATGGCCTTCACTCTGCCCAAAGTTGGCAGCCAATGCCTCCAGGTACTTTCGTTGATGCACCCGCATGCACCGCTTCTCCACATCTCGTTCGATGTGGAGCCCAAGGTAGAAGCTCACGTCACCAAGGGCCTTGCACTTGACCTTGTCTTGAAGCTTCAGCATCACCTCCTTCACAAGGTCAGAAGAGGGTGAGAAAATGAGGATGTCATCCACATAAACCACCATGAAACTCCTCTGCTCCCCCTCGCCAAGCATGAACAAGGAGTGATCGGCCGTTGAGGGAGTGAAGCCGATCCCCTCCAACACTTCGCGCAGCTTCATGTACCATTGCCTAGGGGCCTGCTTCAGCCCATAGAGGGCCTTCTTCAGCTTCCACACTCTGCCACTAGCATCATCAAACCCCTCTGGCTGCGCCATAAAAATCTCCTCCTCAAGGATGCCGTTAAGGAATGCCGTTACGATGTCCATTTGCTTTACTACCCATCCTTTGATGGCGGCTCCCGCGAATAGGGTTCGCAGCGTCGTCGGCTTCACCACAGGGGCAAACAGCTCCTTGAAGTCCACCTTCTCCTTCTGCTGGTACCCCTTGGCTACAAGCCTAGACTTGTAGCGCTCGATCTTGCCGTCGGCATCCGACTTGATTTTGAAGAGCCACTTGGACGTTATCGCCGTACGCCCCTCCGGTAGCTCCACCAATTCAAACGTGTCATTCTCCTCGATGCTCTTCAGCTCACTCTCCATGGCCTTCTTCCACTCCTCAGCATCACTACTCTCCAAAGCCTCCTTGAGAGTTGCTGGTTCTCCCGGCATCTCCACCGGAGAGAAGAACGCGAAGGCACACTCCTCGTAGTCACTCTCCTCGTCGTCTCCGACCATCATTGCCGCTCCGGCCAGGGCTGTCTTGCCCTGCTTTCCCGGCGCATCATAGGTCAGCCTATTAGGGGGTTGAACTCTCCTCTTCCCCCTTCCTTCCTCCTCAGCTGCAGGGACTTGAAGGCCTTGGCGTTGCTGCGGTGTGGCTCGAATCCGTGGAGCACTCGTAGTACGGGAAGGAAGTGACGGTGCACGCTCGCTCACTTGTTGCACCTCCTCCTCTTCTTCCTCTGCATCATTGGCCTCCTCTCCCCCATTCACAAGGGAGGATTGCCTTGTGGTTGTGCTGCCGCTGCTCAGTTCCAAAGGCAGCTCCACATGCTCCAAACCGGAACTCTTCACCTCCCCAAACCGCACGCCTATCTTCGCCTCATTCTCCGCCTTCCAATCCTTGTACATGAAGTTCTCCATGAACTTGCAGTCCCTGCTCACCAAGAACTTCTTGGTGAATGGGTCCCAAAGAAGCCATCCCTTGCTGTTTTGAGCCATGCCCAAGTGCACGGCCCACACCGCCTTGGCACCAAGCTTGTTGTGCCGAAGATGCTTAGGCACGAGCGCCATGCACATGCACCCGAACACCCGAAGCATATCCACCTTTGGCTTCCTTCCTAGCCACTCCACATAGGGCACCCATTTGTCTGCTCCCACATGAGTCAAGGCTCTGTTCTTGGCCACACACGCGCTCCGCACCGCATCAGGCCAGAAATAGTCGGGTAGCCCGGCTTCAATGAGCAACCCGCGTGCCGCCTCCGTGATTGTGCGGTTCGCTCGCTCGGCGATGCCGTTCATTGCAGGGGAGTATGGCATGGTGAGGGAGTGCCGAATACCATTCTTCTTCAGCCACAACCCAAACTCCTTGCTCAGGAACTCTCCCCTTCGATCGGTGCGGATTGACTTGACTAGACGGTCTTGTTGCCGCTCCACCATCGGGAACCAATCCGTCTTCAACGTTTCAGCCACGTCGCTCTTCTTGGCCAGCACGTACACCCAAGTCATGCGGGTGTAGACGTCGACAATGGTGAGAAAATACTCAGCTCCAGCAGCTCCAAGCTTCAGGGGGCCCACCACGTCCATCACCACCTCATCAAGCGGTGCTTTTGCCGTTGCCTCCGAACTAGGGAACGGAAACCGGGTGAACTTGGCTTGAATGCACGTCGGGCAGCCAAGCACCTCATCGGGCTCCCCCTTCACACGTATGCCAGCAACCATCTCATTCTTCACTAGCTGCTGCAAGATGGGCAGGGCCACATGCCCCATGCGCCGATGCAAGGTGAGCCAATCACACTCCCCCGTAGCCGAAGTTGGATTGGAGAATGCCGCGCTCGCAATAGCGCCCCACATACTCTCTCCGTAGTCCTCCTCCGCTGCTGCCTCTGGGTTCTCCTCACCCTTTTGCTGCTCCTTGGTTGCTGCACCACTCTCCTTAGGTTCACTGAACTTACTGGTCCCTCCAGGTTTGCTCTTCTTGAGCTCATTCTCCTTAGCGCGACCGTTCGCGCCATCGTCGCTACCGACCGCTCCATCCTTGGTGCTGATGCTTGCTGCCACTTGCCTCTCCTTAGGCATAGGGACCACTGGGATCTGCCACATCTCGTTGTAGACATCCCTGTCCTCATGAAGGTCCCAAAGAATTCGATCGCCAAGCCTTGCGGTGTAGGTCTTGGCTCCCTTCGAGTTCGTGTCCATGCCGGCCTTTGCCAACCGCCGCACGGAAATCAGGTTTGCAGCAAGGCTGGGCACCCAAAGCACGTTCTTGAGGCCCACCATCTTCCCATCAGCACCCTTGAACATGGCCTTGCCCATGCCTTTCACCTCTGCTCGCTGCCCCAAAGCCGATGTGACATGCTTCACCGGTGACGGCTCGAGTTCGGTGAGCAAGTCCGGGCGAGGTGTCATGCTATAGGTAGCGCCACTATCAATCACCCAATAGTCCAGGGGGTGTAGGGTCACCTTCCCCACAGCTGCTGGCTCCTCAAAGCCTTCATCCTTCTCTGGACCAGCCGGTACTTGCGTCGACACGAAGTAGAATAGACCCGGGTATCGATCGTCGCTCGGGTCCTTGTCGTTGTCTCCGCTCTTCATGTTTGCAGCTCCGCCACCGCGACCGCCACGGCCTCCACGGCCTCGTCCTCTCCCTCCTCCTGCTCCTCTACCCTCTTGGCCTTGAGCAGGGGTCCAACCATCAGGGAGTTTGTAGCAGTCGCGCCACATGTGTCCGCTCTTGTGGCAATAGTGACACTCGCCGTCGAATCGGCCGCGACCGCGTCCGTAGCTCTTGTCGTCGCTGCCGTAACCGCCACTCCTGCGGCCTCCGCCGAAGTTGCTGCCACCAAACCTTCCTCCCCTTCGTCCTCTGCCTCTTCCTCGACCATATCCACGGCCGATGCTCGCTGCCCCAGCGCCATCCGCACTCGCCAACTCACGGCGGCGGAAATCCTCTTGAAGGATAGCTCGCTTCACGTCTTCAAGCGAGAGGCGGGGCAAGTCGCGATTAAGGTTGATGATGAGCGAGGACCATGACTCTGGGAGTAAGGCCAGCAACTTGGTCTTCTTTTGGAGCTCACTGTAGTTCAAATCAGCTCCCTCAAGCCGCGTCAACAAGTCGAAGAATTTCTGCACCCCTTCTTCAACCGCTTCGTCTTCTTCAATTCGTAGTGCCGCCATTTGCCGTTCCAACACCACCGCTACCGCCGCTGTTGCAGGAGCATGTACACCCTTGAGAGCAGCCCATGCCTTTGGTCCTTTCTCTGGTTCACGCTGGAATGGCTTGATGTGACGGATCTGACTGCTCCCCAACGCTTGCCCAAGTAAGAGATAGCCTTGTGCGCTCTTCCGCACCCACGGGCTTTTCTCCGGGTCGTTCTCGGGGCGCTTCTCCGTTCCTTCCATCACCTCCAGCAGGTCATAGTGGTCAAAGATGTTCTCCATCTTGAAGGACCATTCAGCAAAGTTGTCACCGTTGAACTTGTCAAGCCCAAACACCCTAGGCTCATCCCTAGGTGGGCCAAGACTTGGTTGCATGGGCGCCATGGCTGAATCACGGGGTTGGCCTTGAGCTTGAGCTTCTCCACTGCCACCAGCACCTCTGCCACCCCTTTCCTCAGGTCCAGACATTGTCGAAACTGCTCCAAGGGGCTCTGATACCACTTGTTATAGTCACAATAGGCTTGAATGTGCCTAAAACGAAAGATAGAGAGCACAGACGGATTTCTGCACAGCGGCTTCAAACGTTGATAGCGTTCTGCTCACAGCTGCAAATGACTTGATTCAAATTGGATCTGGAGCGTCTTGACGTCGTCTACAATTAGCAATTTAGATTGCACGATTGGATGAAGAATTGACGACACAGCGTCGGTTTGAACGAACGGTACTATGGCAGCCACTATAGTCTTAGAACACAAGATAGGAAGAGTTACGAGTTGGGAATGACTCCCACCTCCTACAAACCCCAAGAGCCGAGGTACAGTGATGTGGAACAGTGCCACACTGTCCCCAACCACGAAGGGTCTCGAAACTACCCTTCACTAGGGCCTACACCAAGTGAAATGTTACACTACACAAAGTAATGTAACTATCTTCAATATCTTGAGGTGTACCCTTTTTGGCGAGCTTCGAAATCACTTGAGGCTTGACACCAAGGCTCGGGCTCTTCATTACAAACTCATCCTTGAGTTCTTGATGGGTCTGCTGCACACACCTGCGACACGCCGAACGTTCGACACAGGACAAAATAGAAACCGCGCACGACAAAATAGAAACCGCGCGCGAGACACAAACGACCGCGTAACACGCGTCTAGCGATAACTCGCTATTGACTCGACACACACACTCGACATCATGACTCAACATTCACACACAATTATAAGCATGAAATATATATTATCCCATGCCCTCATACCATTCCATACACACACACATTCACGCACACGGACAACAAGCCGAGTGCAAACCGTAGGGTTGCACCAACAAGGACTCGGGCTAGACCCCACACGTCCATGTGGAGGGTCTGCATAGGAGCTGTGGTCGGAGGAAACGAGGAGTGAGGAGCGGCGCGCTGCCGCCCCTCGACGCAGGGAAGGCACGGCGGCGCAAGCGACCTCGGGAGCGGGGGCAAGGACCTGGGAAGCCCAGAGACAAGGAGACGGGAGTGCATGCCACGAAGGCGTGGCAAGGAGGTGTGGCCAAGACGGTGGTGCCAGAGGAGAGTCTGGTGCGTGAGGAGACGACACGAGCAAGACGCAGCGACCTCAACTGATGCAGCTACCTGACCTAACTCAGCTACTAGTGCAGACTTAGTGGTCAGTGTGTACAGGCCAGACCCAGGCCTCCAAGTGAACGTGGCGAGGTGCTCACCAGTGCGCGAGTCCGTACAAATCGCCACTAGCTCGCCTCTAGGCTGGGTGACAATGACCCACTGGTCTTGGCGGACAAAGGTAGCCACCAAGTTCTTAGCAAACGAGGGGAGGTGGAGACCTGTGAGGAGGCCAGAAGGGGCCGTCGGACAAGGGAGAATAGTGGCGCCACGCACGACTACCGGGCCATCGGAGGGGTCGGCCAGTGTGACAGGGACAAGGACTGTGAGCGGTGCGACTGTGGTGTTGTTGCGGAAGAAGCAACGAGACGCGCCTCAGTCGAGAGTAAAAGTGTGCAAGGCCTCCTCAGGCTGCGAGTTGAGTCAAAAGCACCAAGACTAGCAGCCTCTACCCTAGCAACTCCGGGCACACATGAGTTACAGTCCCCCTCAACACTTGCAGAAGCAGCATACATCGCATAGATGCCAGCATGGATCATGTGCCAATCACATGCTAAGACATTGAAGTCCTTGTTCAGCAAAGCTAACCAATCTGGAGTCTTCATCTGCTCACCATGCTCCACACGATGCAGGTCGTCAAGTAGTGAGACTCCGTGTGATCAGTGCGGGTGCAAGCCGCGCCGGGCTGACCTGTGCGACGGATGTACCCACAGCGAGCTGGGCCACCCGAGCTGCCACGCCTGACTGCCCACTCACGAAGCTGCTGCGATGAGAGCTGCAGCTGTCCACCCCCAGAGCTGCCTCCACCACTGGCTACACCACCAGACGTAGCAATGCGCGTAGTGGAGCCTCCAGCTCCACCCCCTCTAGCTCCACCCCAAGTGCCATCCCCGCCCCCTCCACCACCCCAACTGCTCCCACCACCCCCTCCACCTCCACTGCCGCCACTGCCTCCTCCTCCCCCACCACCTCTACCACGACCGCCCCCGCCACTACCACTGCCACCCCCACCTCCCCCACCACCCCCACCCTTGCCCCCCTTGCCCTTGTCGCTCTTGCGCCTCCCAGCAGGAGCAGACGCAGCACCAACCTCCTCAGCACCAAGGAAGTTGACAGCAGCAGCAGAGGCAACAGAGGACACGAGCAAGGAGGGGGGGCACCCCTTGAAGACGGAGGGGAGGGGAGTGCCACGGGAGGCAGCTACAGCGAGGGCAGCAGCCTCAGCCTCTAAGAGGCATTTCTCAAATGATTCTATGGTGACTTTGGTGGGGTCGAGAGAGAGGAAGTGATCACGAACAGCACAAAGCGTGTCAGGGAGGCGAGTCGTGAGAAAGTAGAGGGTGAGATACATGGGGGGCTTTTTCTCAGCCAGAAAGCCGGCATCTAGACCAGCATGGTAACGGATGTCAAGAGAGCGCAGGTGCGTGATGAGGTCGGCTACAGTGGTGAAGTTGGCTAGCCCAGGAAAGAGGAACTGCAGCGCAAGGCGGCCTATCGTGGCAGAAGACGGGGATGAATAGCGTTTGACTACAGCGTCGTAAAGCACTTTGGCCGTCTTAAGCTGGCTAAAATGAGTGCGCTGGTCGGGCGGAATGTGGTTACGGATAGCAAGGGCCGCAGAGGCGTCACGAGCAGTCCACTGAGAACGAACTTTCTGGTCTGTGGACTCAGTAGGGATAGCGACGGACCCGGAGGTATGCTCAAACAGTGAGATATCATTCCTAGTGACGCTCTTAAGGAACCACTCTAAGTCCTCGAGCCAGTTCTCAAAATCGATCGGGTGCCCCTCGGCATCAAAGGTGAGAAAGGTAGGAGTATCCATAGCAGCAGTAGTGGCAGTGGCAGCAGCAGCAGCAGCAGGGTAGTGCTTCTAAGTAAGGGCAGGGCAGCGCGGCTCAGTCAGGTCAGCGCGGCTAGGCAGGGCGGCGCGGCTCGGGCAGGGCACAGCGCAGCAGCGCATGCAGTAGCAGCAGTGGCAGTAGCGCGCTTAGCAGCAGCAGCAGCGCTTAGTAGCAGCAGCAGCACTGAGCAGCAGCAGCAGTGCATGCAGCAATGGCAGCAGTGCGCTTAGCAGCAGTAGCAGCAGCAGTGCATGCAGCAGTGGCAGCAGCACGCTTAGCAGCAGCAGCAGCGCTTAGCAGCAGCAGCAGTGCATGCAATATTAGCAGCTGCAGAAGTGACAGCAGCAGCATTGCGCAGCAGCGCAGACAGGCAGGGAGCAGGCAGGGTGCACGTGGGGTGCGCGCGGGCAGGGTGCAGGCCGGGCGCAGGCTGCTGGCGGGCAGCGAGTTTGCGGGGCAGGGCAGCGCGCGGGTGGGCAAAGCGCACTGGCGGGGCTGGCAAAGCGCGTGCGGGAAGCACGCGGGTGGGCAGCAAGGTGCGCATGCAGAGCGCGCGGGCAGGCAGGGCGGCGCAGCTGCAAGCAAAGCGCGCGCGGATAGGTCGGCGCTGAGGCAGGGCAGCAGGGTGCACGCGCGGGTAGGGCAGCAAGGGCGCGCAGCAGTAAGGCAGCTGGGCGCGTTTGACACTGATGGGCAGCGCTTGGGCAGCGTGGGGGCAGCACAAAACGGCAGCGCCCTAGGGGCACGCGATGGGCAGGGAATCGTCGTTCCTAGGGGCGCGATTCGGACTCGAAAACCGACGGCCTAGAGGCGCGATGCTGGCAGGGAAAACGACTCCACTAGGAGCGCGATCCGGGGAGGGAAAAATGTCAAGATAGTGGCACAAGTGGTAGTTAGGTTTAAGTGAGGGCCTAGACTTAGTAGCCTAGGCCAAGGGAGTCGAGAGAGTTTGTGCCAAGCAGAGAGGCGAGAATTGGAGAATGGAGTGAATTCACTATAGTTTTGCAAGAACATATAGCAAATGAACAAAGAAGGTGCACCACCTAACAAAGTTTATAATAACTACACTAACTACAGCTACAGGCAGTTACAGATATATTCTAACACTCCCCCATAACTGCCAGAAGCAGGAGTCTGTGCAGCGACACAACCTGGATGGGTACACCACGAACTGAGAAAACAGCAACAGCAGGCAACAGGCAAGGTTACAAAGCAGGTACAACAGCAAAGGGGGGGCAGGCACTCCCGCCACCCCTTTACTCTCCTCCCCCCCCCCCCCCCCCCCCCCACCTCAGAGGGACGAGGGCTGGATGTCTCACACCCGCCACCCCAATGCCACTCCCCTGGCTCCCCCACACCCTCACACCCTCACCCCAGCGGCAGCTGCAGCAGTGGGAACGAAAGGAGGAGGAGGGGAAGGGACCATACCACCCATCTCCCCCATACCCGCCACCTCCATACCCTCCCCCCCACGGCTGCACGCGCAGCAGGAAGAAGAAGGAGGAGGGGCGGGGGGGGGGGGGGGTGGCGGGGAAGAAGCCGCCCCACAGCCACAGAGGCGTGGCGCACAGGGAAGGGCAGGGGCGGCTGCACCGAGGGCAGGCGCGGGTAGGGTAGGGGCGGCTGCATTGAGTGCAGGCGCATGTGAGGCACGGGCGGCTGCACCGAGTGCAGGCGCATGTGAGGCAGTGACGGCTGCTCCGAGGGCAGGCGCGGGTGAGGCAGGGGCGGCTGCTCGAAGGCAGGCGCGAGGTGAGGTACGGGCGGCTGCACCGAGTGCAGGCGCATGTGAGGCAGAGGCGCCGTCGCGGGCGCGAGGGGCAGGTCCGCAGCGGCCCAAGGAACCGTCGTGGGCGCCAGGGGCGGGTCCGCGGCGGCTCAGGCCACCGTCACGGGCGCGAGGGGCGGGTCCGCGGCGGCGCAAGGCACCGTCGCGGGCGCCAGGGGCGGGTCCGCGGCGGCTCAGGGCACCGTCGCGGGCGCCAGGGGCGGGTCCGCGGCGGCGCAAGGCATCGTCGCGGGCGCCAGGGGCGGGTCCGCGGCGGCTCAGGACACCGTCGCGGGCGCCAGGGGCGGGTCCGCGGCGGCGCAAGGCACTGTCGCGGGCGCCAGGGGCGGGTCCGCGGCGGCTCAGGGCACCGTCGCGCGCCACGGGGTGCACGACGGGCAGGCAGGCACCGTCGCGGGCGCCAGGGGCGGATCCGCTGCGGCTCAGGGCAGAACAAACGTCACGCGCCACCCGTGCGCGGGACATAACGAAAATCGCCACGCGCCCGAGGCGCGCGACCGGAAAAGCAGATGCGGAAGCGTGAGGCTGGCCCACAGGCCAGGACGTAACAAGCTCTAATGCCATGTCAAGATAGTGGCACAAGTGGTAGTTAGGTTTAAGTGAGGGCCTAGGCTTAGTAGCCTAGGCCAAGGGAGTCGAGGGAGTTTGTGCCAAGCAGAGAGGCGAGAATTGGAGAATGGAGTGAATTCACTATAGGTTTGCAAGAACATATAGCAAATGAACAAAGAAGGTGCACCACCTAACAAAGTTTATAATAACTACACTAACTACAGCTACAGGCAGTTACAGATATATTCTAACAAAAAAAAAATGATGCGCCCTAGAAAGGTAACTAACGGTGGGTCCATGTCCTAAGGAGCAACATGCTCTATACCATGTAAGAAGTAGGTAAAACGGGGAATGTCGAGGTTAGGAAGGAACGGGAGGACAAGGAGCAAACCTAAAAGTGTTGTACCCCCTATAGCTAGCATCACTATAGCCTATCAGAATAACATACACATACACATACACATATGTTTGACAGTTACAAGGCCCCGCCATAGACTGGTGGCGAGTGATTGTAGCCTCGCCGCACACCTATGAGTCACTGTCGCGAAAGGGAGAGCCCACGGGGCCGGCCGTTACCTAGAGTTCATTCTGCGAAACCACCCAGTACAACACGTGGGATGCGTGGTGCACGGGGCTTGGGGCGCGCTTCGAGCCGATTGCGGCTTCAATTTCGGCGCGTCAGAAACTGCACACTTGGCGGCAGCTCGGGTCGGTTCAAGACTACACCAGCGGTTTTCTCGCTCTATGCGAACAGGTCGGCTACATGCACGAGGCGAAGCAAGTGGACCGTTACGTCGGAGGGCTGAAGCCGAACACTTCGCACGAGATCATGCTTCGCGGGCTATCTAATCTCAGCGAAATTCTCGCTCTCGCTGAGAAAATCGACATTCTGCGCCGACCGAGACCGGGGTCCTACTACGGACATCGTCATCGGGGACCGACCGAGCACGCCACCGTACACGCCGTTGTGGCGAACGCAGCTGCTGCGCCATTCAAAGGGCATTGCTTTGCGTGCAATAGGCCGGGACATCGCAAGAGCGAATGCCCAGAGGAGCTAAGGCGCCGAGGAGCAGAGCAAGGGAGGGAGTCTCAGAGCCAGGGAAATGCCAGGAATCAGTAGAAATCGGGCCAACTACTGATGAGAGAACCTGCTCGCCCGACCTCACCGACCCTCACCGAGTCACAGTACCGATTCACGCTATCAATTGGGCTCGGATGAATAAGGAGGGTACATCGATGGATTGCCTGTCAAATGCTTATATCATTTAGATAGGCTGCAGTGAATTGCCCTTTGAAGGGTACAATACTTTGTTTTAGGTTAAAACTTTGTATCCTCTTGCCATTCACTCAAGCAATTCTCTCGACATCCTAGGCTATTCTAAGATGGTATTAGAGTAAGTACCTTTCCCTCCCACGCTTCCGCTCACTCCCTTAGGTGCTCCCGACGCGTCCGTCCCTTAGGGCCCATTTCATCGCCTAGCCTTAGCCTCGCGTCGCGCGCCTTAGCCTCGCGTCGCGCGCCTCCGCACCCTCCGCGCCCTCCGCGCTCTCCGTAACGCGCACTCCACGCCTCCTCACCTAGCCCTCCCCTCCGCGCCGTCAGCGCCATCCATACCACGCCTTCAAGCCCTCCACGCCCTCCTTCGCGTGCCTCCGCGCCCTCCGCGCCCTCAGCGCTTTTCGTAACCTGCCCTCCGCGGCTCCGCGCCTAGCCCTCCACTCCGCGCCGTCAGCGCCCTCCGCACTCTCAGGCCCGCGCCTTCACGCCCTCCGGCTATCGTGTCTATTCAGGTTGCCGCGTCAGGTCAGGATGCTGCGTCTTGCTCTTGTCGGTCCCTCGCCCACCCGACAGTCTTGTGGCACCACCGCCTTGGTCACCCGTCCATCCCGCGCCTCCGCAGCATGGCTAGCCAGCGTCTTGTCTCAGGTCTCTCGCGCGTCTTTCTGTCGCTCCCTCCCTCGCTTGCCTCGCCGTGCACTCCTTGCGTCGCAGGCCGCTTGCGCGTCACTTCGCAATCCTCCTCCCTTCGTCCGACCACTGCTCCCTTCCATACCCTCCACCTGGACGTCTGGGGCCCTACCGCTCGGCAGGGACTTGAGCAGGAGCGCTACTTTCTGGTGGTTCTCGATGACTACTCCAGGTACACCACGGTGTTTCCTCTCGCAAAGAAGTCCAAGGTGACTTCTACGCTGATCCGGTGGCTTCTGACCACTGCGGACACCCGTGGCAGTTGAGTCCGTTGTCTCCACTCCACCCGTGGGGGTGAGTTTCGCTCCGACGTGCTTGCTGGATTCTGCGGCGAACAGGGCATCGCGCAGTCCTGGATGCTGCCAGAGTCCCCACAACAGAATGGGGTTGCTGAGCGCCGCATTGGCTTGGTCATGAATATTGCCCGCACTTCCATGATCCATGCTCGTGCGCCCCATTTTCTGTGGCCCTACGCTGTTCGCTACGCAGCCCACCAGCTAAACCTCCAGCCGCGTGTCTTGCGGCTGGGGGCTTCACTGACCAGTCTTTGGACAGGGTCCCCTTGTGTTGGGTCGGCCTTTCGTGTATGGGGATGCCTTGCGCTTGTCCGCGACACCTCTGCGGACAAGCTCTCGGCTCGCGCCATCCCCTGTGTCTTCCTTGGTTTCCTGGTGGACTTCTCCGACTACACCTTTTACCACCCGCCCCTCCACCGTTTCCTAGACTCTTGTGACGTCCGGTTTGACGAGTACGTGTCCTACTACACCCGGTACCCCTATCGGGGTCTCTCGGTCCCCCCTCCTCCGTTTTTCCTAGCACCCTCTCCTCCTCCTCCAATACCCCCGCCCCCCCCCTGGTCCTGCCCTGTCAGGTGTGTCTCACGCTACCCCTCTACCCTCGGTCGCGCGTCAGGTAGCGTCTCCCTCTCCGCAGTCCTCCTCATAGTCCCCTCAGCAGCCGTCGGCAGGTCCGCGACAGGTTACTGTGGACTCAGGGGGTGCTGGAGCTGGAGGTGCTGCCACTGGAGGTGCTCCGTCTAAGGGTGCTTCTTTGAGGGGTGCAGGAGCTGGAGGTGCTGGCACTGGAGGTGCTAGTTCGGGGGATGCTGAAGCTGGAGGTGTTGGCACTAATGGTGCTAGTTCTGGGGGTGCTGGAGCTGGAGGTGCTGGCACAGGAGGTGCTAGTTTTGGGGGTGCTGGAGCTGGAGGTGCTGGCACTGGAGGTGCTAGTTCTGGGGGTGCTGGAGCTGGCGGTGCTGGTTCTAAGGAGACTCGCGCTGGAGGCACTACTACTGTGCCTCCCCACCGCCACGACACACGTCTCCACGCGGCTCGCTGCCGTGAGCATGAGGAGCAGGAGCTGTTGGAGCGGGAGCTGCAGCAGTTGGACTTGCAGGAGCAGCAGGAGGAGGAGGAGGAGCAGCAGCAGCAGCAGCAGCAGCAGTCGCCACTTTTGCAACAGCCGTTCCCACCTGTGAGTGGCCTTCGGGCCCTTGGCCTTCCTTCCTCTCCTCTTGTCCTCTCACAGTCTCCTACTACATACGGTCATACGTTTCCTCCTCCGGACTCGACTCTGGCTGTTTTCTCTCCCCCACGGTCACCGAAGCCTCCTCCTGTTGTTTTGCACGACTGGACCACTCATTGTCCTCCGCGTGCTTGTCCCTTGTCTCCCTCTTATGACCTCCGCACTGTATTGTTTCGTTCTAGTCCTCGACGTTCTCCCACTGTATCTCTTCTACCGTCGCCTCCTGAGTTCTCTCTTACAGCCTCTACGTCTACCCCTATCTCTGACTACTATCGTGCTGCTCGCCCTGTTGTCACACGTGTTCTTGCCTCTCTTGTCACGGACCCTTGTGCCTCTCCGTCGTCTGTCTCGGCTCTTACTGCTGCGGTCACTGACTTTGCCGCCACCCGCCACCATGACTACGCCACCTTCGCGGTGGCTACTCCTCCCCATCCTCTGTCCACCGGGGGTGAGTTTGCCCTTGGCTGTGACGTCCTAGAGGACAGGCAGTTTGAGCTGGAGTTCTTGGCAGCCGCTTCCCCTTCTCTCTGTGCCATGCTGCTCTCCCCAGAGGGAGACCCCGACGCCCTTGATATACCAGCTCCTCGCACGTACCGTGAGGCAGTGTCAGGGCTGTGGGCTTCTCAGTGGAAGAAGGCTATGGAGTCGGAGATGGTGTCTTGGAGATCCACAGGCACTTACGTCAACGCAGTTCCCCCTCCCCGGGCAAACGTTGTTGATGGCATGTGGCTCTTCAAGGTGAAGTGGCTGTCTGGATCACCACCTGTGTTCAAGGCGCGCTATGTGGCGAGGGGCTTTAGTCAGCGCGAGGGAGTTGACTTCTTTCAGACCTTCGCCCCGTCCCCGAAGATGACTACAATTCGGGTGTTACTTCTGTTACAATGTGAGGGAATGAATGATTGAACTAGCAAGCAGGTGGGTACAAGTAGCAAACCTAGAAGTGTTGTACCCTATAAGAACTACCCCACTACAGCCTAGACAGACTATAGTTTATAAGTTTGACACACCCCCATAGGCAAAGTGGGGGAGAACAAGCGGTCACAAGACCAGTCAAGAAAGGCAAAGCAAGCTCAGGGTGGATCACAAAGTCACCACGCAGTCTGAGCACAAGCAAATGGCCACAAGACCAGTTCACATGCAGAGTTATATAAAAGAAAACAAACAATACAGTGAACACAACCTAGCAAGTGTAAGCATGCAGGTATATGTATATAGAGTACAGTACAAGCAGAGTCAAGAAGTAAGCAAGTGAGGCACATTAGGTACAAGGCCTAGAACAGTACAGAAACGCTGATGATCACAAGGCTGAAGTGCCTTGGTGAAAACATCAGCAGTGTTGGCCTGTGAGGCCACGTAAGCGAGACGAAGCTGGCCACGCTGCTGCAACTCTCGAGCAAGGAAGTAGCGCAGAGCAATGTGCTTCGTTCTGTGCTCCAGTCTGTGCTCCTGACACAAGGCCAGCATGGCCTTGTTGTCGACGTACAGAACTGGAGGAGAACGAGGCGCCTCTCCCAAGTCGGTCAACAGGTAGGTGAGCCAGCGTAACTCCTGTGCAGCCATGGCCCCAGCGTAGATCTCAGCCTCACAACTGGAGCTGAGAACACAAGAAGAGCGGGTAGACCGCCAAGAGACAGAATCCGAACCAAGACTGAAGGTGTAACCCTGTGACGACCGCTGCGTAGCCAAGTCGTCAACCCAAGAAGCGTCTGCGTGACCAGTGAGGAAACCTCGAGCCCGTCCTCCAAGCACGAGCCCCATGCCCGACGTACTGCACAGGTAGCGCAAAACCCTCTTCGCAGCATCCCAGTGCACCTTTCGGTGCCTGCCGGGAGCAACGTAGCGAGCCAGAAGGATGAGAGGGTATGCGAGGTCAGGTCGTGTGCAAGTCATCAGGTACATGAGGCAGCCCACAAGCTCTGGATACGGGCCACTCGGCTCTACGGACTCGTCCGAAGGTGGAGCTGAGAGCGAGTGACCGGTAGGCAGAGGAGTGGACTGTGGCGAGGAGTACGTGAAGTCGAAGCGCTGAAGGACCTGCTGCACCATGTGTGACTGAGTCAAGGTAATGGTGCGCTGTGCTCTGTCCCGGGTGATCCGCAAGCCAAGATAGCTTGTCAGCTCACCCAGGTCTGTGCATGTGTGTCTCTTCTGCAGCTCGGACTTCACGTGGGCAAGTGCCTCAGTGTCAGCAGTAGCAAAGACGAGGTCGTCTACGTACACGAGAACGTAGAACGGCGGCAGAGTGGTGTCAGTGCGTAAGAACAGAGAAGGGTCAGCAGTGGAAGGAGCAAAACCAAGAGCAGCAAGAGTCGTCCTCAGTGTGTCGTGCCACTCACGAGGTGCCTGACGGAGACCGTAGACTGGCCGCCGGAGGCTCCACTGGGTACCAGCAGGAAACGACCCAGTGAAGCCAGGTGGGCGGCGCAGCCAGATCTCCTCGTGCAGGCTGCCCTGTAGGAAGGCTGTGCTGAAGTCAAGCGAGTGGAGCTCGTAGTCATGGTGAGCAGCAACGTGCAGCAGTACCCGAAGAGTGGTCACCTTCGGGGTAGGAGAGAAGGTCTGGAAGAAGTCAACTCCCTGTCGCTGACTGAAGCCACTTGCAACGTAACGCGCCTTGAAGACAGGCGGAGAACCCGGCGGCCGCTTCACCCTGAAGATCCACATGCCACTGACGATGTTCGCCCCAGGCGGGGGAACCTCGTCGACGTAGGTGCCTGTGGACATCCAGGAAGCCATCTCAGCGTCCATGGCTGCCTGCCACTGAGAGGAGTAGGGACCCACTATCACCTCTGCGTAAGAGCGCGGGGTCGGGATGTCTGGTGCATCCGGGTCTCCCTCAGGGGCAAGCAGCATGGACACGAGATGAGGTACAGTAGCGGCAAAGCACTCAAACTCCTCCTGTCTGTCCTCAAGAACGTCCGTGCCAAGAGCACACTCACCCCCGACGGACGGAGGACAGACAGACGCAGATGCACACTCAGCAACAAGACTAGTGGCAAAGTCTAGGTGACAGGCAACAGCAAAGTCAACAAGCTCAGCAACGAGAGCAGACGCAGCAGCGGACTCAAACAGAGGGTCAGTGACAGCAGTGGCTAGAAAGCGCGGAACAGTAGGACTAGCAGCACGAAGGGAGTCAGACTCCGGGTCAGAACCGTCAGGAAGAGAGGACGCACGAGGAGAGGGCAGAGGGACACGCTGTAGAGCAGTGGAAGGACGCAGTGTCATAGAGTGAGTGCCAGGGACAGGAGGAGGACGCAGACGCGAGACACGATGACCAGCGCGAGTAGTGCGGACTGGCGACGCAGCACGAGACACAGGCGACACAGGAAGCGACTCAGGCTCACGACGCTCCGTAATACCTCTAGTCGGTCCAGAGTAAGGAGAAGGACCAGGCAGTGGAGAGGACGGCTGTAACTGCGACTGTGACTGGACAAGCGGTGGACTCAGTAAAGGAGGAGTAGGACCAGGAGAAGGTGGTAGACCAAGAACCTGCTAAAGGAGCGGAACGTAGTACGGCCGCGGCCGCGCAGCGCCTCCAGAAACAGCAGAGACAGCACCAGTACCCTCAGCTCCAGGGTCTGCAGTAACAACTCCCGCAGCACCACCAGCTCCAGTACCTGCAGCTCCAACGTCTGCAGCACCACCAGCCCCAGCAGCTCCAGTACCTCCAGTACGAGCACCTCCAGGACCAGCGGCTCCAGCAGCTCCAGTACCTCCAGTACGAGCACCTCCAGGACCAGCGGCTCCAGCAGCTCCAACACCAGCAGCACCTCCAGCAGCTCCAGCACCAGCAGCACCTCCAGCAGCACCAGCACCAGCAGCACCTCCAATAGCTCCAGCACCAGCAGCACCTCCAGCAGCTCCAGCACCAGCTGCACCTCCAGTAGCTCCAGCACCAGCAGCACCTCCAGCAGCTCCAGCACCAGCTGCACCTCCAGTAGCTCCAGCACCAGCAGCACCTCCAGCAGCTCCAGCACCAGCAGCACCTCCAGCAGCTCCAGCACCTGTAGCACGGCTACAGCGCCGAGCGTACCACTCACGAAGCCGCTGCGGAGAGAGGGGCTCCAGCCGCAACGGGACACCCGCAGAACCTCCAGACTCAGCACACGCAGGCTCAACACCCCCAGACTCAGCACCCCCAGGCTCCACACGCTCACGCTCAGCACCCCCAGGCTCCACACGCTCAGGCTCAGCACCCCTAGACTCCACACGCTCAGGCTCAGCACCCCCAGGCTCCGCACCCCCAGTCCCCGCACCCACAGGCTCAGCACCCCTAGCAGCACCTGAGTCGACAGCTACCTCGACCGGC
The DNA here is from genome assembly GCA_947471745.1 of Closterium sp. Naga37s-1. Lineage (NCBI taxonomy): Eukaryota > Viridiplantae > Streptophyta > Zygnematophyceae > Desmidiales > Closteriaceae > Closterium > Closterium sp. Naga37s-1. Next base: position 1,653,794 of record CANJKZ010000195.1, on the reverse strand, counting down.
TCGGCAGGGTCTACCTGAGACACACCTGAGGGGGCAGGACCCTGAGGGGGGAGGGGGTCTACCGGAGGAGTACTTGGTGCTAGGAAGAGCGGCGGGGGGGGAAGAGAGGCAGTGCGGTAGGGAAAGAGACGGTAGTAAGACACCGACTCGTCAAACGTGACGTCCTGAGAGGACAGAACACGACGCGAGTTGGGGTGGTAGAACTGCCACCCGGGTGCGTCAGGGGGGAAGCCAAGGAAGACGCAAGGAACGGCACGAGAGGACAGCTTGTCCGCTGAAGTATCGCGGACAAAAGCTCGAGATCCCCAGACACGGAACGAAGACGCATCGCCAACCTTCCCCGTCCACCTCAGAGTAGGTGTGGTCTCCGGCAAGGAGACACGAGGCTGAAGGTTGATCTGATGCGCAGCGTACTGAACCGCGAACTGGCACAGAAAATGGGGAGCAGCCGCATGGATCATGGACGTACGAGTGACGTCCATGACCATGCCAATGCGGCGCTCAGCAATCCGATTTTGCTGTGGGGAGGCCGGAAGCACGAACGTCTGGCGGATGCCCTCCGCACGACAGAAGGCCCTCAGGAGGTCGGAGGAAAACTCACCACCTCTGGCTGAGTGCAGACGCAGAACAGGAAGGTCCGAGCTGAAACGCTAGCTGAGCTGGCGACGAGCACCGCGGATCCAGTCGATCAACACCTCTGGGACCTCGCCCTTGCTGCGCAAGGGGAAGACTGTGGTGTAACGCGAGTAGTCGTCAACGACCAGCAGGAAGTAATGCTCGTGACCCTGTCCACGGACGCGGGCTGGGCCCCACACGTCCATATGAAGAGTCCGCAGGGGAGCCTCTGTCGGAGGGAACGAGGAGGAGTGAGGAGCGGCGCGCTGCCGGCCCTCGACACAAGGAACAGAGGTGGGGGCAGGCCCCAAAGGAAGAGGAGGAAGGCACCGGGGGAGACCCGAGACAAGGGTACGGGAGGCCATACCTCAAAGACGGTGCAGGGAGGGGTGACCAAGGCGGTGGTGCCAAAGGAGAGTCTCGTGCGACAGAGGATGACACGAACAGGGGGCAGACGCAGGACCAGACCTGGACGCGGCAGCAAACACCTGACTAGATGCGGCTACCTGACCAGACGCAGAGACCGGAGGAGGCGCAGTAGTCAGTGTGTAGAGACTCGACCCAGGCCGACGGGTGAACGTGGCCAGGTGGCGGCCCGTCCGAGAGCAAGTGCAGTGGGTCACACGCTGACCTCCAGGGGCGAACTGGTCAACCCACGCGTCCTGGAGGTCAGCTCCACTCACCACATTCGTAGAGAACGAGGGGAGGAAGAGTCCCGACAGCAAGCCCGACGGGGCCGCAGGACACGGTAGAACCGTGGAAGAGTGCGCAAGGACTGGGCCCCCAGAGGGGTCAGCCAGGGAGATTGCTACAGGCCGACTCAGCGGCGTGAGCATGGTGCTGTCTCTAAAGAAAGAGCGCGAAGCACCAGAGTCAATTGTGAAAGTGTGCAAGGCCTCAGTAGGTGCAGTACCAGAGAGAGCAGACTCACCAGCACCTGGAGCAGCAGACTCACCAGCACCTGGAGCAGCAGACGCACTAGCACCTAGAGCAGCAGCCGCAATGCCCGGGTCGGGCGGGACACTCAAGTAACAGTCACCCTCAGCACTATCAGTCAAAGCATACATGGCAGCAAGGATAGCATCGAAATCAAGATCAAAGATAGGCACATTCTGCAGAAGCAGATCATGCCAGCGAGGGAGCTCAACAGCGTCAGGAAACTGGGCACGCCAGGCGTCAGTCAAGCGACCGAAGCAGTGCTGCGTAGTGTGTGGCAGCCCACACGCCTCCCCACGACGACTGCCGGTGCAAAGAACGTAAGTGCAGGGACCAGCACCCCCAGACCTCCCACGCGCAGCGTACCACTCACGAAGCTGCTGGGCCGACGGGGTCTCACGGGAGCTCGGATGCTGCTGGCGCTGGTTACCATCAAAGCCTCCACACTGCGCGGCTGCACCTCGACCAGCACCACCGCCGCCGCCACCTCCACCACCGCTGCTGCTGCCTCCTCCCCCACTGCCGCTGCCTCCTCCACCTCCGCCGCTGCCTCCACCACCTCCACCGTCGCCACTGAAGCCCCCACTCCTGGTACCACCCCCACCTCCACCCCCTCCGCCTCCTCCACCTCCTCCACCGCCTCCCCCGCCACCACCCTTGCTCCCCTTGCCCTTGCTGTTGCGACGTCTCCCACTAGGGGCAGACGCAGCTCCAACCTCCTCAGTGCCAACGAGGTCGACAGCAGGAGCAGAAGCAACAGAGGGGAGAAGGGGGATACGGGAACACCCCTCAAAGAAAGGGGCGCGAGGGTCGCCGCGAGAAGCACCTACAACTAAGATACTCTTCTCAGCTGCAGTGAGGCGCTCCTCTAGCAAGTCGACAGTGAGCTCGGTGGGGCAAAGGGAGAGAAATTGGTCCCTGAATGAATCAAGGGAGTTACAGAGGCGGGTGACTAGGTAGTAAAGGGTGATGTACATGGGGGGGGGGTTCTTGGCACGAAACTCAGTGGGAAGCGCAGCTCGGTAGCGGGCGTGACTAGTGCGGAGGTGAGTAATGAGGTCAACGACTGTGGCAAAAGCGGCAAGGTCAGGGAACAGGTACGGTAGCATGAGGCGGCTGAGGGCAGCAGTGGAAGGGGAGGAGTAGCGCGCTACTACAGCGTCGTACAAAGACTGAGCAGTCTTGTACTGGCCAAAGTGTGCGCGCTCAGCAGACAGCAGGTGACTACGAAGAGCAAGGCGAGCAACAGCGTCACGAGTGGTCCACTGCGAGCGAACCGTACTGTCAGCAGTGGCAGCAGGTGCAGTAGAGACACTGGACGTGTGATCGAAAAGGGATACCCCATCCCTAGAGTCACACTGAAGAAAGAGCTGCTGGTCGTCAACCCACTCGTCAAAGTCAACTGCACGCCCCTCAGCATCAAAGGTAAGAACAGTAGGGCTAGCCATAGCGGCAGTAGCAGCAGGAGCAGCAGTAGCAGCAGTGGCAGCAGAAACAGCAGTAGCAGCAGGAGCAGCTTGGGCAGGGCAGTGCGGCTCAGTAGGGCGGCGCGGCTCGGTAGGGCGGCGCGGCTCGGCAGGGGGGCGCGGCTCGGTTGGGCGGCGCGGCTCGGCTGGGCGGCGCGGCTCGGCTGGGCGGCGCGGCTCGGCTCCTGGCGGCGTGGCGCGGCAGGGCGGCGCGGGTGCTTACCAGGGGCGGGTGCAGGGCAGGGCCGCAGCCGGCGGTTTAGGTCAGGGCCGCGACTGGGGCGGAAGCAGGGCAGGGCCGCGACAGGGCGGCTGCAGGGCAGGGCCGCGACAGGCGGCGAAGGCAGGGCCGCAACTGGGGCGGCAGCAGGGTAGGGCCACGACAGGGCGGCAAAGGCAGGGCCGCGACGAGCGGCGACGGGCCAGCGACGGGCGGCTACGGGCCGGCGACGGGCGGCAACGGGCCGGGACGGGCCGGGGACGGGCTGGGACGGGCCAGCGACGGGCGGCGAAAGGCAGGGCCGCGACAGGGCGGCGGCAGGGCAGGGCCGCAGTGGGCGGCGAAAGCAGGGCCGCGACGAGCGGCTACGGGCCAGCGACGGGTGGCTAAGGCAGGGCGCGCGACGGCGCAGGGGAGGTAGGCGCGAGGCGCGCTTCGGTCAGGGCAGGAAAAAAAAATAGTGGTGGGCCCAAAAAAAAACGTTCCCACTAGGGAACCTGCTCAGAATACCATGTCAGAATAGTGAACGAATGAATGACCTGACTGGCTGCGCGTCCAATCAGGATGTGCTGGCATGCCTGCAAAGTGAGGTGAACTTGCTGGTGTGCAGGAAGCAGAATCGCTTGCGCGCGATTCTGCTTTGTGACGCTATATTATTTCGACTCGTTTGAAATGGCATCAATGAAAGGTACAGTTTGGTACCCTAAAAGTATAAATTTGTATTTGTCATTATATAAGCACATGCGCTTATGCCCGAAACTCAATTATAAGCGCCCCCCTTGAAAAAATCAATTTTATTATAAGCGCATATGCGCTACTATCCGGGGTGATACGGTATTGTTGGAAACGAAAGGAAAGTTAGAAATGAGAAAGAGGTTGGACTAGCAAGCAGTTGAGTACATATAGCAAACCCTAAGTTGGGCTGTACTCACTATTGAGTACCCCACTGCAGGCTAGACAAATATAACATTCTGACACACCCCCATAGCCAAAGTGGGCTGTAATCAGCACAACAAGCAAAGCAAAACAAGCTCAGGGTGGATCACAAAGTCACCACACATTCTGAGCACAAGTACAAGAAGCAGCAGTTTATAGTTCACAAATGCAAGCAAAGCTAGAGGATATCACAGAAGGCAAGTGAGGAGGAGGAGCTGGACTGATAGGAAAGGAGAGAGGAGGCAACGGCTGAAGCTGCAGACACACGGGCAACAGGAGCGGCGCGCACTGTGGCTACCGGAAGCGCACCTCCGGACTACAGGAGTAACTGGCTCCGCGGCTAAGACGAGCGGCAGGAGCACCGGACCCACGGGCGACTGGCGCAGTAGCATCACTGGGCTACCGGAAGCGCACCTCCGGACTACAGGCGCTGCTGACGACACGACGGCTACCTCCCTTCAACCTCCCCCACTGTCGCACCCCCCTTTCACACAACCCCTGCTGCACCCCTAGGTTCACTCACACTCCACCCCCTAGCACCACTCCGTCGACTCACACACACCCACCCCCCTCAGCGGCAGCTGCAGCAGTGGGAGACGGAGTAGGAGGAGAAGCAGGGGATGCCACACACCCGCCACCCAGCTGTCACCCCCATACTCGCCACCCCCAAACCCCAACACAGGGTAGGGCCGCGACGAGGACGGGGGCAGGGCCGGGCAGGGCAGGGTCGGGCAGGGCCGCGACGAAGACAGGAGGGGCCGACGCGTGGCCCCCTTCAGTCGCCCCTCCCAGGGTCGCCTCGACAGGCGACGGGAATTGGGGCCGCGCGGGCCCCCGTTGGCGCCGCGACGGGCGACGAGGGGGGGCCACGCACGAGCCCCCCGGGCGACGAAACCGCAGTGCGCCCCGGGGCGCGCGACGGGCAGGGCACCGCCACGCGCCACGGGGCGCACGACGGGCAGAGTAGGGCGTCGCGCGGCCCCCAGGGCGGCGCGACGGTCAGAAAACCGCCGCGCGCCTCGAGCGCGCGGCGGGAAGAAAAATGGCCGCGCGCCATGGGCGCGCGGCAGGCAAGCAGGCAGCGCACGCCCGAGGCGCGCGATAGACAGAGTAGCAGCAGCGGAAGTATTGGGTGGGCCCATACACAGGATCGACCCGAGGGGGTCGACCTGCTCTGATTCCATGTTGGAAACGAAAGGAAAGTTAGAAATGAGAAAGAGGTTGGACTAGCAAGCAGTTGAGTACATATAGCAAACCCTAAGTTGGGTTGTACTCACTATTGAGTACCCCACTGCAGGCTAGACAAATATAACATTCTGACAGGTATATATTCTGTATGCTTGTCACTTTATAATACATCTGATTTCAGAGACACAGATCCTGAAACATATCACTACATGGGCTTATATTGGTCTAGACAAAGCCTCCTACACTGGCTTTAACTCATACAAAGACTTCCGCTACAACAAGAAGCTAACATCCTAAGTATACGATCCTATTCAGTCGTTTCAAATTCTAACAGATAATAACAGAGAAATACAAGGTTCTTATATGATTACAACGGAAAACGAAAAGTTCTACTTCAACTGTTTTTCTGCTGTTGCGATTCGATATAGTGCCGACTCGGGTAACTGCTCAGCATCGGGTCAGTTATGTGTCCTTGCTGTCGCACTGTATTTTTCGTCAAGTCAAAGGTCAGCAACCTTTGACCTTCGCGTAACATCTAGCGGTTGCTTCTGTTGACTCATGTTGCTTCACTGTAGTCTGCTTCGACTCGTGTCGATAGTTCGATACTTCAGAAGGGTTTAAGTTATTGTTTCCAACAAGTGATCTTTGACCTTCGCGTTGTTGGAAACAATTGATTTAACGCCTCTGTCGTGTCGAAACACCAAGGCAGAAAGCGAGACAAAACATATCGAAGCATTAGCGAGTCAACCCTCGGAGGTTGAACAACTGCTGGAGGTTACGCGAAAGTCAAATGTCAGCGACCTTTGACCTGACAAATACAGCGCGACAGCAAGGACAAACAACTGACTCGCTACTGAGCAGTTGCCCGAGTCGTCACTGTATCGAACCGCAACAGCAACAGTAAAACGGTTATTAACTATACGGTTATTAACTATATCTCTTCATATTCCTTGTACTCTTATAAAAGCTTGTATCTCTCTGTTTTAATCAAATCTACTTTGCCCTCACATACTAGCGCAAGGTGGTTCACAAAGTTATTATTCAACGCTTCCGCTATTACATCATTCTACTCTGAATTTAGTCCTGCAAAGATCCTAAGGGCTTTTTCTCAGCCCAACATGGTATGAGAGCTGTCAGGACAAATTCAACTACAATCAAGACACCCACAACATCACAAGACATGGCAACGCAGAAGGAGAGAAGCTCCTCTAACGGCTCTCCCGGTACTACTCCTACTCCACCTCCTGCCTCTGGCCTACAGACAGAGGAGGGTACGGCAACAAGACCTAGAGCAACGTCTTCAGAAACTCCCGCAAATCAAGCCGCGGCCTTCGACCCAGACATGATGGAGAAATTCTTCTCCTTCATGTCCTTCTACAAACAACACCAGCAAGGGGCACCTGCATAGTCAAACAACAGCAACAACAACAACGCAACACCGATGAGCCTCGACGGTTCATCTTACGCACGAGGAAATCAGCAACAACCTACCTTCGCCCCGTACGAACCTCAGCGTGGTTCCGTCAGCTTCATGCCGCGCCAGCAGCCTTCACCTGAGCAAGAGAAGACACTAGATGCACTTCAAGTTCAGTCGCAGTTTGCGCACGTTTTAAAATTGCAAACGTCAAGACCATTCAACGGAAAGGACTTCTTTACCTGGTCATTCGAATTCGAACTGATGATGGAAGACGCGCAGATTCTTGGCTTCTTCGACGGGTCCCTGCCATATCCAACACACGGCACACAGTACGACAAGCAGCAGTACACGTATCAGTCAATGATGGCGTACACAATATTACTGAGAAACATCACTCCGAATCAGCACCAGAATATACGGTCTTACCAGGGATACGGCAACTCTGCCGAGCTCGCGTACAACCACCTGAAAAACCTGTATCAGGCAACAGACAGCGTCAATCAGAGTCGGTTAATGGCACAACTGACGACAGTCGAAATGAAACCGGGCGAAAAGGGGATGGCGTATATCAGCCATTGTCGCGAATTGCGCGACAAACTCCTTCGATGCGGAGGGTCGATCTCAGAAGACGCCTTCGTCACAGTCATCATCGGCGGCCTCAGTCCTCAGTGGCGCTCCACCCGCGCCATACTCCGAGCCCATGGAAAAATATCAGAAGCAGCACTCTGCGCCGAGATCCACGCTGAGCAGCAAGATATGGACCTGCAAGAAGAATGACACAAGAAAAAGGCATCAGTGCCCGAATTTACTTTACTTTGCTTCTTCTCTTGACTGGTCTTGGGGCCATTACTTGTTCTGGCTATCCCCCACTTCGCCTATGGGGGTGTGTCAAACATAGATACTTAGTTATATCTAGGCTTAGTTCATGTGTTTACATATTTGTCTAGGCTATAGTGGGTTTAGCCTTAGGGGGTACAGAATTCTCTCCACATTCTACTTGTACCCTTCCTTGCTTCCTAGTCATTCATTTCTCGCCTACAATTCTCACATGGTATCAGAGAAATTAGTCCTAGGACCTAATGTTAATGGGCCCACCACCTACTGCCCTGCTAGCCTAGGCCCCGGCCCGTCGCCCCTTGCGTCGAGGGACGGCAGCGCGCTGCTCCTCACTCCTCCTCGTTTCCCCCGACGACTGCTCCCCTGCAGACCCTCCGCATGGACGTGTGGGGCCCAGACCGCGTCAGCGGACAGGGCCGCGAGCGCTACTTTCTGCTGGTAGTTGACGACTACACGCAATACAGCACAGTCTTCCCCTTGCGCAGCAAGGGTGAAGTCTCTGCTGTCTTGATCCCTTGGATCCGCACAGTCCGTCTCCAGCTGCGTGAGCGTTTCGGCCAGGACCTTCCTGTCCTGCGTCTGCACTCTGACAGAGGTGGTGAGTTCTCCTCCGACCTCTTGCGGGACTTTTGTCGTGGGGAGGGCATCACCCAGTCGTTCACGCTTCCGGACTCCCCTCAGCAAAATGGGATTGCTGAGCGCCGCATTGGCTTAGTCAAGGAGGTCGCTCGTACCTCCACGATTCATGCGGCCGCTCCTCATTTTCTGTGGCCGTTTGCGGTCCGCTACGCTGCGCATCAGCTCAACCTTTGGCCCCGTGTCTCCTTGTCAGAGACCTCGCCCACACTGCGTTGGACGGGGAAGGTTGGCGATGCGTCGGTGTTCCGGGTCTGGGGTTCTCGTGCCTTTGTTCGCGATACGTCCGCGGACAAGCTCTCCGCCCGCGCTATTCCCTGCGTCTTCCTTGGCTTTGTCCCTGATGCGCCTGGCTCGCAGTTTTACCACCCCACCTCGCGCCGTGTCCTCCCTTCTCAGGACGTCACGTTCGATGAGTCGGTTCCCTTCTACCGTCTCTTCCCCTACCGCTCTGCCCCTTCCCCGCCCCCGCCGCTCTTCCTTGCTCCCGGTCCGCCTCCGGTAGACCCCCTCCCGCCCCAGGGTCCTGCTCCCTCGGGAGTGTCTCACGTAGACCCTCTCCCTGGTACTGCGCCTGTTCAGGTAGCTGTCCTCTCAAGTGCTGCTCCAGGTGCTGCGTCTGGGGATGCGGAGCCAGGGGGTGCGGGGTCTGAGGGTGCTGGGTCTAGGGGTGCTGAGCTTGAGTGTGTTGAGCCTGGGGGTGCTGAGTCGGAGGGTGCGGGGCCTGAGGGTGCTGAGTCGGAGGGTGCGGAGTCTGGGGGTGCTGAGCCTCGGGATGCTGCTTCATCTGGAGGTCCTGCTGGTGCTTCACCGCGACTGTCCTTGCAGCAGCTGCGTGAGTGGCTTGTTCAGCGCGCACACCGTCGGAGTGGGGCTCCCGGAGCTGGCGAGCCTGGAGGCGCTGGAGCTGGAGGTGCTGCTGTTACTACTGGAGTTGGAGACCCTACGGAGCCTGGAGCAGCTGGCGCTGGAGGCGCTGGAGCTGGAGTAGCTGGAGTTGGAGGCCCTGGCGAAGGAGGCGCTGGAGGTGCAGGAGCTGGAGCTGTTGACCCTGACGCTGGAGGTGCTAGAGGCACTGTGCGGCCGCGCCCGTACTTCATTCCCCTGCTTCAGCAGGTTCTTGGTGTCCCGTCTTCTACTGGTCTTCCTCCTCCCTTCCTGTGTCCACCGCCTGACCAGTCGCAGCCGCCGTTACAGCCAGCCTCCCCACTGCCTGTTCCCTCTCCTTACACTGAGCAGTCTGGAGGTCTTACAGAGCGTCGTGAGCCTGCGTCTCGTCCTCTCTCGCCTGTTCGCACTGCTCGTCGTGCTCCTCGTTCGCGTCCTCCTCCTGTCACAGGCACACACACCATGGTACTCCGTCCTTCCTCTGATCCACTGCGTGTTCCTCTGCCTGCTCCTCCTGAGTCCTCTCTTCCTGCGGTCCCTGACCCTGAGTCTGACCGAGCGCGTGCTACCAGTCCCACTGTCACTCGTCTCCTTGCCACTGCTGTCACTGACCCGTCCGTTGAGTCTGCTGCTACTTCTGCTCTCGTTAATGAGCTACTTGACTTTGCTGATGCCTGCTGTCTCGACTACGCCTCTGCTCTAGTTGCTGAGTGTGTGCCTGCCAGTCCTCCGTCCGTCGGGGGTGAGTGCGCTCTTGGCACAGACGTCCTTGAGGACAGGCAGGAGGACTTTGAGTGTCTTGCAACTGCTGTACCTCGTTTCGCCGCTGCTTGCCCCTGAGGGAGACCCGGATGCTCCTGACATCCCGACTCCGCGCTCTTACGCAGAGGCGATTACGGGTCCTTACTCCTCTCAGTGGCAGGCAGCAATGGATGCCGAGATGGCATCCTGGAAGTCCACAGGCACTTACGTCGACGAGGTTCCCCCACCTAGGGTGAACATAGTCGATGGCAAGTGGATCTTCAGGGTGAAGCAGCCGCCGGGTTCTCCGCCTGCCTTCAAGGCGCGCTACGTTGCTCGAGGTTTCAGTCAGCGACAGGGAGTTGACTAATTCCAGACCTTCTCCCCCACCCCGAAGATGACTACTCTTCGGGTGTTGCTGCACGTAGCTGCTCAGCGTGACTACGAGTTACACTCCCTGGACTTCAGTACTTCTTTCCTGCAGGGCAGCCTGCACGAGGAGATCTGGCTGCGCCGACCACCTGGTTTCACTGGGTCGTTTCCTACAGGTACCCAGTGGAGCCTCCGCCGGCCAGTCTACGGTCTCCGCCAGGCGCCTCGCGAGTGGCACGACACACTCAGGACTACACTTGCGGCTCTTGGGTTTGTTCATTCTACAGCAGACCCGTCGCTGTTTCTACGCACCGACACCTCGCTGCCGCCCTTCTACGTCCTAGTGTACGTCGACGACCTCGTCTTTGTTACAGCTGACACTGAGGCACTGACCCTAGTGAAGTCCGAGCTGCAGAAGAGACATACCTGCACTGACCTGGGTGAACTGCGCAGCTACCTTGGCCTGCATATCACCCGGGACAGAGCACGGCGCACCATCACACTGACTCAGTCACACATGGTGCACCAGGTCCTTCAGCGCTTCGGCTTCCAGTACTCCTCGCCACAGCTCACTCCTCTGTCTACCAGCCACTCGCTCTCAGCTCCACCTTCGGACGAGTCCGTAGAGCCGAGTGGTCCGTACCCAGAGCTTGTGGGTTGCCTCATGTACCTGATGACTTGCACTCGACCTGACCTCGCGTACCCTCTCAGCCTTCTGGCTCGCTACGTGGCTCCCGGTAGGCATCGAAAGGTGCACTGGGATGCTGCGAAGAGGGTGTTGTGATACTTGTGCAGTACGTCGGGCATGGGGCTTGTGCTTGGAGGACGGGGTCCTGTTGTCCTCACTGGTCACGCAGACGCCTCATGGGTTGACGACTCAGCTACGCAGCGGTCGTCGCAGGGTTACACCTTCAGCCTTGGGTCCGGCTCGGTTTCTTGGCGGTCTACCCGCTCGTCTTCAATTCTCAGCTCCAGCTGTGAGGCTGAGATCTACGCCGGAGCCATGGCTGCTCAGGAGCTACGCTGGCTCACCTACTTGCTGACCGACTTGGGAGAGCAGCCTCGTTCGCCTCCAGTCCTGTACGTAGACAACAAGGCCATGATAGCCTTGTGTCAGGAGCACAGACTGGAGCACAGAACGAAGCACATCGCTCTGCGATACTTCCTTGCTCGAGAGTTGCAGCAGCGTGGTCAGCTTTGTCTAGCGTACGTGGCCATTCGGGCCAACACTGCTGATGTCTTCACCAAGGCACTTCCGCCTGGTGACCATCAGCGCTTTGTTACTGTGTTAGGCCTTGTGCCTACTTTGCCTCACTTACTTACTGCCTGACTCTGCCTGTACTGTGATCTGTCTATATACCTGCTTGCTTGCACTTGTTAGGGTATGATCACTGTATTATTTGTTCTCTTTATATAACTCTGCATGTGAACTGGCCTTGTGGCCTTTTGCTTGTGCTCGGACTGTGTGGTGACTTTGTGATCCACCCTGAGCTTGCTTTACTTTGCTTCTTCTCTTGACTGGTCTTGTGACCATTATTTGTTCTGGCTATCCCCCACTTCGCCTATGGGGGTGTGTCAAACATATATACTTAGTTATATCTAGGCTTAGTTCATGTGTTTACATTTGTCTAGTCTATAGTGGGTTTAGCCTTAGGGGGTACAGAATTCTCTCGACATTCTACTTGTACCCTTCCTTGCTTCCTAGTCATTCATTTCTCGCCTACTATTCTCACAACAAGTACCAAGGTCAACAACCCGTACCTCCGTTTTGTCATCTCTGCAAGACGTCAGTTCATCCCCGCACACACTGCCCTAACCGACAACAGTCAGTACCAACGCAGCGGCAGCTTCGACCTTCAAGCAGTCAAGTCGCCTCAACGCAAGCAAATTCCACCTCTCAAGTACAAGCCTTAACAACATCGACGGGACAACCTGCGCAAGGAACAAGAAACATTGTCAGTTGCATGGCACGGCTGACCGACTCCTGCATCACTGAATCGCCGCCGCATTACTCACCAGAAGAACAACTCGACAAAAGGACTCCACGTCGAGAAACACTGCAACCGAACCCAACGTACGCAGCCATCGCCCAAAGCGAACCGTCTGGGAAGGATACCTGGTTCTTGGACAGCTGCTGCGGACAACACATGTGCTGTTCAGGACACTTTGTTCAACGCGAACACAAACTTGAACGCAAGGTCGTCATCACCGTCGCCAACAATCAGAACCTGCGCACACGACGACAAGGCGTAGTGCAATTTCAGTCACGAGAGACAAACGTCATACTGCAGATGTCAAAGGTTTTAATAGCAGAAGGGCTCGGTTACAACCTACTAAGCGTCAGTCAACTGATGGCGAAGGGCATACACCTCGAAGCAGATAGCACTACTCAGGAGTTCAAGTTATATAACGGGAAAGACGGTCTCTACATTGGGAAGGCGGTCCTGAAAAACAACGTCTTCGTCCTCGACTTCGTCCCAGATCTTGGCACCGCTGACAGCGACGGGATTGTCACCTTCACCTCCTGGACACATCCACCAGATCTCGACCCCGACTTCAGTCCAGAAGGCTTCTGGTACTTGCACACCATCCCTGAGACAGAACGAACAAGAGCATTAGCAACAATTCAACACTCGACAGCAGCAGAAACAACATCGGCAGCAGCAGAGACAACATCGTCAGAAGAGACAACATCGGCAGCAGCAGCAACATCAACACCAATCGTTGGTCCTTCAACTGCATCGGCTCAAATCAACATCAACGACACTCCACCGACTCCTGCGCAGCAGCTTAACCCAACATCATGAGAAGTACATCGAAGCGCAAACTTCATCGCAAGCTTCTACTCCAACTCCGATTTGTACCGTCGTTCACCCGGACATCGAGCTGGCGAAGACATTTGGCACGCACGAATGGGACATCCAAGTAACACGGTGTTAAACAACACAATCAGAGCAGGAGTACTCGACAAAGATTCACTGCTTCTAACCGATGGAAGCGAACTTCGACGAGCTCGTGGAACGTGCATTACCTGCCCCGAAGCTGACTTACCACATCGGCCTTTCACTTCTCACCACAACCTCAGCGCACCAGCTTACGCACCACTTGAGAAAGTGTACAGCGACATCCTGTACAATCGCGAACCTGGACAAGGAGCATACAGCTACACCATCACGTTCATCGATGCTGCTACGCGTTACGTTTGGCACCTTAACCTTCCGAGCAAGGACATGGCTTTCGAGGCTTTCGTCGCTTGGCTCCCAGTAGCAGAACGAGAATCAGGTATGAAACTAAAAAGCTTCCAGTCAGACGGAGGAGGAGAATACACCTCACAGAGGTTCAAGCGGTACTTGGCAGAAAGAGGAATCAAGAGGCTCATCTCGCTTCCCTACGCCCATCAGCAGCAAGGCGTAGCAGAACGGATGAATCGAACTCTCCAGAACACCATGCGCAAATTACTGCGTGGCATGCGACTGCCCAATCACCAGTGGCCTGAGGCGATGGACCACGCTGTCATGCTGCACAACTTGCTTTCGTCGTCATCACTACCGAACAACGCATCACCGCACCTGCTATGGACAGGAAAACGGGCAGCACAAAAATGTTAAGAGTTTTCGGCTGCATGGTACAGTACCGACCCCCATTTGCACGAGCCGGCCGATTCTCTCAACGCGCACAGTGGGGACTACACTTGGGCATCGAAAGAAATTACAACGCGTGGAAAATTTTCGACGTCCACTCCAAAGAAACAGTAGCAGCACGTGATGTCATTTTCTACGAACGACTCACCCTTCCGACGTACCTTGCCAACCTGGAAGAAGACCGGGACCCCACAGGCGGCTTCCGTGGCGACAGAGCCTTCGCCTCGGCAGCAGACGAAGCTGACTGGGACGAGCAGAACGTGGATGAAGCCTCGAAGGAAGCCGGACCTCTCCCTTACTGCTCCGTTGATGTCCCAATGGATGACGAAAATCCTCGCGAAAGCGCCAACGCCGACTTCTTTTACCACTTCGCCGACACCGGTTACGTTACACCTGCAGAAGTTAACACCAACGAAGCAGAACGCATAGGGCCTAATTTCATACCTAACCCAGAAACAGCTGACGAAGCAGCTTATCCCGCGGACACAACTCTTCCCCGCTACACACAGAGTGGCCTCCAGATACTCGGCCTCGTCACCGCGGTCCACGGCACGGAGATTCCTAAGGAGCCTGCCACAGTTCAGCAGGCTCTGGGGGGGGAGCATAGGGAAAAATGGCGTGAAGCCATGGACAAGGAACTGAAAGCACTGGAGGAACGCAATACCTGGAAAGTGGTCCCTATTGGCGTGGCACGAAACAAGACAGTACTCACCGGGAAGTGGTGTCAAAACATATGCATAATTGTATCTAGGCTATATTGGGGCTAGCCTTAGGGGGTACACAAATAGTCTCGACACTCTAGTCTTGTACCCCAATCTTCACCTAATCATCACCTTTCCTCGTTCCCTAGCTAGTGATTCTAACATGGTATTAAGAGCACAATGCTCCTTAGGACCGATTTTTTTAAAAGGGCCCACCACTACTATTTCGATCTATTGCCCGAGTCGCGCCCCTAGGAGAAATGCGACATTCGAAACCGTGCTCTAGGCGAGACGGTTCCCTAGGCGCGATTTTTTTTTTTTTCCTCCTAGTCACGTGCGACCCCCCCCCCCCTGAATGCGTAGGCCCGTCGCGAAGCCCGTACAGCCCACGTAGGCCCGTCGCGAAGCCCGTACAGCCCGCGTAGGCCCGTTGCGAAGCCTGTACAGCCCATGTAGACCCGTCGCGAAGCCCGTACAGCCCGCACCAGGCCGTCGCGCAGCCCGTACACCCCGCGCCAGGCCGTCGCGCAGCCCGTACAGCTCACGTCAGGCTCGCACCCAGCGCGTAAAGCCCGCGCCAGGCCCGCACGCAGCCCTTACAGCCCGCGACTGGCCCGCACGCGGCCCGTGTTACTGTTACTCACTGCTGCTGCTACTGAAGCTAGTGCTGCTACAACTAGTGCTACTGCTGCCACTGCTACTACGGCACTTGCTACAGCTACTATTGTCTGAAACTACTCCAGCTACAGCTAGTGCTACTGCTGCAGCTCCTACTACTACACTTGCTACAGCTAGTGCTACTGCTGCAGCTCCTACTACTACACTTGCTACAGCTAGTGCTACTGCTGCAGCTCCTACAACTACACTTGCTACAGCTAGTGCTACTGCTGCAGCTCCTACTACTACACTTGCTACAGCTAGTGCTACTGCTGCAGCTCCTACTACTACACTTGCTACAGCTAGTGCTACTGCTGCAGCTCCTACTACTACACTTGCTACAGCTAGTGCTACTGCTGCAGCTCCTACTACTACACTTGCTACAGCTAGTGCTACTGCTGCAGCTCCTACTACTACACTTGCTACAGCTAGTGCTACTGCTGCAGCTCCTACTCCAGCGCTTACTGTAGCTGCTCCTGACTGAAGCTACTGCTGCTACAGCCCCTGAAGCAGCCGCCCCTGGTGCAGCCGCCCCTGGACCCTAGAGCAGCCGCCCCTGGCCCCTGAAGCAGCCGCCCCTGGTGCAGCCGCCCCTGGACCCAGAGCAGCCGCTTTGCACGCCCTCGCGTGCCCCTAGCGTACCGGCCCCGCCCCACTAGCCCGCCCTTGCTGGCCTCGTGCGACCAGGCCCCGCCCTAGCAAGCTCGCCACCTCGTGCCCCGTGCGGACCGCCCCACTCTGCCCTGCACGCCCTCACGTGCCCCACCTCGAGTAGCCGCTGCCTAGCCGAGCCGAGCCGCCCCACCGAACCGCGTCACCCGGCCCGAGCCGCGCCGCCCTACCGAGCCGCGCCCCTGATTCTGTCACTGCTACTGTCACTACTGCTGTTTCTGCTACTACTACTACTACTGCTCCTACTGTCGCTATGGCTAGCCCCCCTGTGCTAGCTTTCGATGCTGAGGGCCGCCCAGTGAAGTTTGACACCTGGCTCGATGACCTGCACCTATTCCTACAACTCACTGCCAAGGAAGACATCTCACTGTACGATCACGCCTTAGGCCATGCCACTGCTCCTGCTGCTACTGCTGACAGCACTGCCCGCTCACAGTGGCAGACTCGTGACGCCCACGCTCGCTTTGCTATTCGCAACTCCCTGCCGATAGATGAGCGCGAGCACTTTGGCCAGCACAAGACTGCAAAGGCACTGTACACCGCTGTCGTTGCCCGCTACTCCTCACCTGCCTCTGCCGCGCTAGGCCGTCTCTCACTCCCCTACCTGTTCCCCGACCTGGCCTCTTTCCACACAGTCGCTGACCTCATCACGCACCTCCGTACTAGTGAGGCCCGCTTCCGTGCCGCTATGTCCGATGAGTTTCTTGCCACGAACCCCCCCCCGCTCTGGCTCACTCTCTACCACCTAGTCACCCGCCTCCCTGACACTCTGCGTGCAGTCAGGGATCACTTCCTATCTCGCTGCCCCACTGAGCTCACCATTGCCCTCCTCGAGAAGGAACTCCTTGCAGCTGAGGCTAGCATAGTCGCTGTAGGTGCCTCTCGTGGCGACCCCCGCACCCCTTTCTTTGAGGGGTGTTCCCCTTCCCCCCTTCTTCCCTCTGTAGCCTCTGCTTCTGCTGCCGACCTCCTTGGTGCTGAGAAGGTCGGGACTGCGTCCACTTCGAGCTGGCGCCGCAGCGGCAAGGGCAAAGGGGGCAAGGGAGGCGGAGGTGACGGCGGGGGAGGCGGTGGTGGGGGCGGTGGAGGCGGTGGGGGTGGTGGTGGGGCTGGAGGGACTAGTGGCAGCGGTGGGGGTGGTGGCGGCAGCGGCGGGGGAGGTGGCAGGGGCGGGGGCGGTGGTGGGGGCGGCGGTGGTCGTGGCGGCGGCAGGGGAGGGGGTGGTCGAGGAGGTGGCGGCGGCGGTGGTGGTCGTGGAGGCGCTGGCAGTGGCCAGAGCCAGCAGCGCACTCTGTCGCCCCAGGAGCTCCGTGAGTGGTACTCTCAGCACGGGGGGGGGGGGGGTGGCCTTAGCTGCACGTACGTCATCCGCACTGGTGACCGCACTGGTCAGACGTGTGGGAGGGCGCACACCACGCAGCGCTGCTTCTCTCGCCTCGACGACGCTTGGCGTACTCAGTTCCCTGATGCCACTGAGCTGCCCCGCTGGGCTGATCTGATGAAAAGGAACATTGATATCTATGCTCTAGACTTTGATGCTATTCTCACTGCCATGTATGTGATGTCTACTAGTGGAGAGAGTGCTCAGTACCTGCGTGTTCCGCCCGACCCGGGCATTCGGACCAGTGAGGCTACCGCTCTAGGTGCTGGTGAGGCTGCTGCTCTAGGTGCTAGTGAGTCTGCGCCCCCTGGTACTGAGTCGACTGAGGCACTACACACCTTCACACTGGACTCAGGTGCTTCTCGCTGTTTCTTTCGTGACCGCACTGCCCTTGAGCCGCTTGCTTGGCCAGTTGCTGTCTCCCTCGCTGACCCCTCTGGGGGTCCGGTCATTGCGACCTCCTCCACTGTCCTTCCTTGTCCTGCGGTCCCGTCGGGCACACTGTCAGGTCTCCACCTCCCCTCGTTCTCTACGAACTTGGTGGCGGGTTGTGCGCTCCAGGACGGGGGTGTTCACCAGTTCATCCCTGCCTACGAGCGCGTGACACACTGCACGTGTGCTCGGACGGGCCGTCACCTGGCTACCTTCACTCGGCAGCCGGGGTCGGACCTGTACACACTGACCACTGAGTCCCCTCAGGTAGCTGCGTCTGCGTCTGCGTCAGGTCAGCTGTCGGCCCCCTGCTCGTGTCGCTCTCTGGCGCACGAGACCGTCCTCTGGCACCACCGACTTGGTCACCCGTCTGTGCAGCGCCTTCGTGCCATGCATAAACGGTACCTTGTCTCTGGTCTTCCCAGGGTTCTCCCTCCCCTCCCACCCTCGCCTGCTCCTCCCTGTCTTCCCTGTGTCGAGGGGCGGCAGCGAGCCGCTCCTCACTCCTCCTCGTTTCCCCCGACGACTGCTCCCTTGCAGACGCTCCACATGGACGTGTGGGGCCCAGCCCGCGTCCGTGGTCAGGGTCAGGAAAGGTACTTCCTGATAGTTGTTGACGACTACTCGCGCTACACCACGGTCTTCCCCTTGCGCACCAAGAGTGAGGTCCCTGATGTTTTGATCCCTTGGATCCGCGCTTCTCGTCTCCAGCTCAGCGAGCGTTTCCACTCGGACTTTCCTGTCCTGCGCTTGCACTCTGACAGAGGTGGTGAGTTCTCCTCCGACCTCTTGGCAGCCTACTGTGCGGAGCACGGCATCCGCCAGTCGTTCACGCTTCCGGCCTCTCCACAGCAGAATGGGGTTGCTGAGCGCCGCATTGGCTTGGTCATGGAGGTCGCTCGTACCTCCTTGATCCATGCGGCTGCCCCCCACTTTCTGTGGCCGTTTGCGGTCCGATACGCTGCGCATCAGCTCAACCTCTGGCCCCGTGTCTCCTTGCCGGAGACTTCCCCGACACTGCGTTGGACGGGAGAGGTTGGCGATGCGTCGCGTTTTCGGGTCTGAGGATCTCGAGCTTTTGTTCGCGATACGTCCGCGGACAAGCTCTCCTCCCGCGCTGTTCCTTGTGTCTTCCTTGGCTTTGTCCCGGACGCGTCTGGTTGGCAGTTTTACCACGCCACCTCGCGCCGTGTCCTGCCCTCACAGGACGTCACTTTTGACGAGTCCGTGCCCTACTACCGCCTCTTCCCCTACCGCACTGCCCCGCTCCCCCCCCCGCCTCTCTTCCTCGCCCCAGGTGCTGCTATGGTAGACCCCCTCCCCCCTCAGGATGCCGCTCCCTCAGGTGTGTCCCAGGTAGACCCGGTTGAGCCTGTCGAGGTAGCTGTCGACTCTCGTCCTGCTAGGGGTGCTGAGCCTGAGCGTGCGGAGCCTGGGGGTGCGGAGCCTGGGGGTGCGGAGCCTGGGGTTGCGGAGTCTGGGGGTGCTGCGTCTGGGGGTGCTGAGTCTGGGGGTGCTGAGTCTGGAGGTGCTGAGCCTGGGAGTACTACACCTGGAGGAGCTCTCTCCTCACAGCAGCTGCGTGAGTGGTACTTACAGTACTGCAGCCTCAGGAGAGGTGCCTCTGGAGCTAGGAGTGCTGCTGGAGTTGGTGCTAGTGGTTCCCCTCATAGGCGGGAGCTGCCCTCTCCCCAGCGGCTCCGAGAGTGGTACGCGCGGCGCTGCAGTTTCCGGAGTGGCGCTCCTAGTGTCGCGGACCCTGGTGCTGGAGGTGCTACTGCTGCTGGCGGTGCTGCTGGTGCTCCTGGAGGTGCTGCTGGTGCTGGTGCTACTGACGCTGCTGGAGGTACTGCTGGTACTGGTGGTACTGCTGGTGCTGCTGGAGCTGCTAGAGGTACTCCTACTACTGGAGCTGCTGCTGGTGCTGAGGACCCGGGTGTTGGAGCTGCTGCTGGTGCTGCGGACCCGGGTGTTGGAGCTGCTGCTGGTGCTGCGGACCCTGGAGTTGGAGCTGCTGCTGGTGCTGCAGACCCTGGAGTTGGAGCTGCTGCTGGAGCTGAGGACCCTGGAGTTGGAGCTGCTGCTGGTGCTGCGGACCCGGGAGCTGGTGCTGCTAGTGTAGCTGGAGACCCTGGAGCTGAGGGTACTGGTGGTGCCTCTGCTGGTTCTGGAGGCGCTGCGCGGCCGCGGCCGTACTTCGTTCCGCTCCTTCAGCAGGTTCTTGGTCAGCCGCCTCCCCCTAGTCCTGCTCCCTCCTTAGAGTGTCCTCCGCCTGTCCAGTCGCAGTCACAGTTACCGCCTGCCTCGCCACTCCCTGGTCCTTCTCCTTACACTGGTCCGACTGGAGGTCTTACAGAGCGTCGTGAGCCTGAGTCTCGTCCTGCGTCGCCAGAGTCTCGTCGTGCGTCACCTGTTCGTGCTGCTCACACTGGTCGTCGTGTTCCGCGTCAGCGTCCTCCTGCTGTCCCAGGCACTCACCAGATGGCACTTCGTCCTTCCACTGCTCCTCAGCGTGTCCCTCTGCCGTCTCCTCCTGCGTCTTCTCTTACTGCTCTTGCTGACCCGGAGTCTGACTCCCTTCGTGCTGCCAGTCCTACTGTCACGCGTCTCCTCGCCACAGTTGTCACTGACCCTTCCTTTGAGTCCTCTGCTGCGTCTGCTCTAGTCGCTGAGTTAGTTGACTTTGCTGCCGCTTGTCGTCTAGACTACGCCGCTAGCCTTGTCGCTGAGTCTGAGTCTGAGTCTGTCTATCCTTCGTCCGTCGGGGGTGAGTGTGCTCTTGGCACGGACGTCCTTGAGGACAGGCAGGAGGAGTTTGAGTGCTTTGCCGCTGCGTTACCTCATCTCGTGTCCATGCTGGTTGCCCCTGAGGGAGACCCGGATGCTCCAGACATCCCGACCCCGCGCTCTTACGCTGAGGCGATCGCGGGTGAGTACTCCTCTCAGTGGCAGACAGCCATGGACGCAGAGATGGCTTCTTGGAAGTCCACAGGCACCTACGTCGACGAGGTTCCCCCACCTGGGGCGAACATCGTCAGTGGCATGTGGATTTTCAGGGTGAAGCGGCCGCCGGGTTCTCCGCCTGCCTTCAAGGCGCGTTACGTTGCACGAGGCTTCAGTCAGCGAGAGGGAGTTGACTTCTTCCAGACCTTCTCCCCGACCCCGAAGATGACCACTCTTCGGGTTCTGCTGCACGTCGCCGCTCAGCGTGACTACGAGCTCCACTCTCTTGACTTCAGCACAGCTTTCTTGCAGGGCAGCCTGCACGAGGAGATCTGGCTGCGCCGCCCACCTGGCTTCACTGGGTCGTTCCCTCCTGGTACCCAGTGGAGCCTCCGACGGCCAGTCTACGGTCTCCGCCAGGCGCCGCGTGAGTGGGACGACACACTGAGGACTACACTTGCGGCTCTTGGGTTCGCTCCTTCTACTGCTGACCCGTCGCTGTTTCTACGCACCGACACTTCACTGCCGCCGTTCTACATCCTCGTGTACGTCGACGACTTGGTCTTTGCCACTGCTGACACTACGGCACTCGCCCACGTGAAGTCGGAGCTGCAGAAGAGACACACGTGCACAGACCTGGGTGAACTGACAAGCTATCTTGGCTTGCGGATCACCCGGGACAGAGCACGGCGCACCATCACCTTGACTCAGTCACACATGGTGCAGCAGGTCCTTCAGCGCTTCCGCTTCACGTACTCCTCGCCTCAGCCCACTCCTCTGCCTACCGGTCACTCGCTCTCAGCTCTGCCTTCGGATGAGTCCGTAGAGCCGAGTGGCCCGTATCCAGAGCTTGTGGGCTGCCTGTGAAATTGCGGCAAATTGATGTCGCCAACGCTTTTCTCTACGCACCTGTCAACGCAAAAATCTTCGTCGAACAACCACATGGCTCCAACGGAGAACCTAATCACGTCTGTCAGCTGCTGAAGTCATTGTACGGCATCAAACAGGCCCCAAGACTGTGGCAGCAGTACCTACACGCTCGACTTACTCGCATCGGATTCCGGCAGCTACTGCACGACCAAGGCATGTACCGGCTCACGAAAGGCAATGACTATATTCTACTAATCGTCTACGTAGACGATCTACTCTACATCGGGTCGACCGACAACGTCACTACGTGGTTCGAAGGAGAGCTACAGAAACACCTCACGCTCACAGTCTCATCTACCGTCACGCAGTACCTCGGCCTCAACATCCAGGAAGGAGAAAGCGCGATCTACCTCAACGCCGCAAAATATGCCGATACCATCGCCAAACGCTTCGCACTCACGCCAACTACCATCTCTACGCCATACCGCTACACGGCAGGAAACAACAAGGAAGGATCCGCTTCACTAAAGCCCGCCGGCATACGCGACTACCAGAGAAAGCTGGGATGTCTTCTCTTCGCAGCTGTCACCTGCCGCCCGGACCTATCATACTCCGCAAGTCAACTTGCCACCTACCTCAAAAGGCCTAAAGTTGAACACATGACGGAACTCGACCGCGCTCTTCACTACCTTGTTAGCACTCCAACGATCGGCCTGACCTACTACAAGAACAGAACTACAACGCCCAAGTTAATCGGCTACGTCGACGCCGACCACGCCGGAGATTCTGACAACAGGCGCTCGCGCACAGGCTACATCTACCGCCTCGAGCCTATCGGACCTATCTCCTGGCAGTCGAGCAAACAGGAATTAATCGCTCTCTCCTCAGCTGAAGCTGAATATATCGCACTCTGCTCAGCCACCAAGGAAGGACTGTACCTTCGCGAACTTCTGGAGGAGGCAAAGCTGGCTCAGTTACCCAGCTTCTCCTTGTTCTGCGACAACCAGTCGGCAATTCGCATAGCCAACAAAAACGGATTCGCGAACAGGACGAAGCATATCGCCCTGCGATATTTCTTCGTAAAGGACGAGATCGAGAAGGGGAGACTTGAGCTGTCTTACTGTCCCACGTCCGAGATGGCAGCTAATTACTTGACCAAGAAGCTCGGGAAGCAGAAGTTCGAGTACTGCATGCTGCTGACTGGACAAAGCCACGTCACCAGCAGCGACACTCCAGAAGCGAAGGGGAGTGTTGGAAACAATTGATTTAACGCATCTGTCGTGTCGAAACACCAAGGCAGAAAGCGAGACAAAACATACCGTAATCACCCGGACATACCACCCGCCGAAATTGTAGACCCCCGGGTGGCTTGTGCGGGGTGGGTGTTATAGTTGACCCCATTTGTACTATACCCCCCCTTTTGGGGTGATTCTTTATAAGACCCTGGGGGAGGGTGTTATGTCAGGCAAAAGTTCTCATTAGAGGTAGATTTCATAGATCTAGGGGCGCAATCTACTACCTACTAAGATTACCGCCATCAAGAACCAAGAGTTTCACATAAACATCAAGATCATCTACCGCCCAGAGATCATGAATTGCAATACGGTGCTATCTACTCATCATCGTCCCCTGCATGCCATTTTTCAACCTCTTCTCCGTCAAAGCGGCCGGGACGCCACCAGTCATCATCATCGCTGCACTCCCCCGCCTCCTCGCCGTCTGCAGGCCCAACCCCCTCCTCGTCTTCTGCCTCCGCCTCCGCCTCTGCGGCGTCATCCTCCTCTTCCACCTGTAGCTCCTCGGCCGGCATGGGGACTTCAGCGTAGAAGGGGTTGACGACAGTCTCGTCGTCAACCATCTCGTTGACGTCGTCCAGCACCTCCACCTCACCCTTGTCCCGCATGTGGGCAAGGATGAGGTGGTCTTCGGTGCCGTCGATGCTGGTGGAGATCCCGCGTGTGACGAACGCCTTCTTCACGAGCTCTTCTGGAACAGCTTCCCAGGATTCGTCGATCCAGCGGAGAACCGTCTCCGCAGACGGCTTTTGCAGATTGCATGTGGTAAGGGAAGAAGTTTACATTCACGATTGAGGACTTGCAAACCGAGCCATAGTTGGGACATATGCATGCACAATAGCCAGCCTCGCGGAAATGCAAGTTGAGGCATCAACTCACCTGCACGCGTTGTCAGGTTGATGCCGTCTTCTTCGAACCACGTGCTGTAACGGTGACGCACACCGCATTTAAACGCGCGGTTGATCGATACATCCAACGGCTGCACAAGCGGTGTGCACCCCCCTGGGATGACCGCCCTCGACAGCCTGAACATGCGCATCGTCTGACCAACAGCTTCGGTCAAGTGGCCGCGGTATGAGTCCAGCACCACCAAGGCCTCCCTTCGGCGTCCGGTAGTCTCTCGCAGAGGCTTCATAAACGGCACAAGCACCTGCGTGATCCAGTCCTGCACAAGAGACTCATCCATCTATCCCTTCTCGTGTGCACGGACCACCACACCTGTCGAAAACAACGCGAGCGTCAGAGTCCCGCGGATTTGATAGAGAAGCAGGCAATAACACGGGTTGAGGCGTGGTTTGGTTCACTTACCGGCAGGAATGGCCACTTTCGGGACGGTCTTCCACTTGAACACAACGTAGGGGGGAAGCTTCAGCCCTCCCGCCGTTACTGCCAGCATAACAGTAACGCGTTCCTTCTGGTAGCCCGCAGACCGCACGTGTACCGTCCGCGCTCCCTTCATTTCGATTGTACATTCCGCCGGCATCTCTAGGAAAAGCGGATTCTGATCGGCGTTTACGATCAGATCGAGTGGGTAGTCATGCAGAGTGCGCATCTGGCGCACAAACTCCCAAAACGACTCGACTTTCTCCTTGCAATCTGCATTCAGAACCACGGTGCACATTACAACATGTTCGAAGACGAACCATGACCGCACTTCAACGCGAAGACTTACCCGCTGCCAACTTCTGCCCCATCTTAGTCTTCACCCTCCTTGCCAAGTGCCACCGCGCGCGGAAACGAGCCGACCAACGGAACGACGCGCGCCAATTGACCCCAGGCATCCGATGCTTCATATACTTTGCGCTCCACTTCTGGAGCATGTTGACAGAAACGGAGAGCCCCTTTGCCCGGTGGCTCAGGAACTGGCGGTAGACCGCCCGTTCCATAAACGGGTACTTCGCCTTGCGTCCTGCCCCCATGAGGCGACGGCGGCATCCGGAAGCGACCTCCAGTCGTTCCCTCATCTTTTTCCAGTCACGAATCTGGCATGGTTGCACCTTTGCGAGCTTGGCAAGAGCTCGATTCGACAGGTCCGGCTGAAATTCTTGCATCTTCAGCCAGTGAAGCTTCTCTTTCGCGGTGTACGAGTGACGAACGCGTTTCGTCATACGATGCCGCGGGGAAGGAGGCTCTGCATCCGTGTTGCGTTTCACTTGTCCCTGCGGGCGATTACGTTGCGGAAAAGTGGGGACAGCCACTCGGGGAAGAGGAGGCCAAGGACGGTCTGCGTTACTGCTCGGTTCATCCTCGGTAGAGCCACTGGCTGCAGGAGACGACTGAGGCATGTAGGGGTGAGGAGTCGGGCGTGCGCGTGCAGCAGCGGGAGACGGAGTGTAAACAGGCCGGTGCCGTCTAACTACCGTACTGCTGGAATCTGGAGAGGTTGCCATCTAAACCTACTGCAGGTTGGTGTCACTGGCCATAGCTAAACTGCGTTTAAACTAACGAAGTAGCGACAGGGAAAGAAGCGCACTTATAGCCTGCCGAGCACAACACAGATTCGAGCAATGGAGTCGCTGCATAAACGAAAGATGAGAGTCGTTTGAGGGAGAGGGACGTGACCAAAACGGGCACGACGTGACCGAAACAATGACAACGCAGCACAGTGAAGAATTCCAGCCTCGGAGGGCCCATGCAACCTCGCCGCGCGATGCTAGCACTATTTTCACCTCATCAGGGCCAGAGGTGGCCCATTGGGACTTGCCATGTGGCAGGTTATAGTGGGGGGTTGCATTATCGTCGCATACTCGATTTCGCGCGCGCGAACACCATTTTCCCAGTCAAGTAAGAACCCTGTTTTTCTTTCCAATCAATTCTGCTTAAAAAAACATGTGCTATATATATGAACCCGGGTGTTATGTAGCTTTTGCCATTGAGAAGACCCCCCCCATTTTTTCAGTGTATTTAAAGTAAGACCCTAGGGTGTTATATCCGGGTGATTACGGTATCGTAGCGAGTCAACCCTCGGAGGTTGAACAACTGCTGGAGGTTACGCGAAAGTCAAAGGTCAGCGACCTTTGACCTGACAAATACAGCGCGACAGCAGGGACAAACAACTGACTCGCTACTGAGCAGTTGCCCGAGTCGTCACTGTATCGAACCGCAACAGCAACAGTAAAACGGTTATTAACTATATCTCTTCATATTCCTTGTACTCTTATAAAAGCTTGTACGGTATCTCTTTGTTTTAATCAAATCTACTTTGCCCTCACATACTAGCGCAAGGTGGTTCACAAAGTTATTATTCAACGCTTCCGCTATTACATCATTCTACTCTGAATTTAGTCCTGCAAAGATCCTAAGGGCTTTTTCTCAGCTTAACACGCGTAACCTCCAACGGTTGCTTCTCTTGATTCGTGTTGCTTCACTGTAGTGTGCTTCGTTTCGTGTCGGTAGTTCGATACTTCAGAAGTGTTGAAGTTATTGTTTCCAACAATTTAAACTGCAATAGAGTGACACTTCCAGAGCACACCATCACAACCAGCAAAACATCAGTCTTCCAACCGACCACCCGTAGCTTAAAGCCCTGCCAGATCAGCAATCACTCAGGTAGCACATGGCAGTGTGCGACTGTGGGGGCTTCCGCGCTGCCTTGTTCATGTTCAGCGCACAGCAACGTGCTTGGAGCCGGTGCCCACCAGGGCTGACGTTTCATTTTAAGCTTCCCTGATTCCGGGAAAAAATTTCCCCCTCTATTATGGGTGCACATTTTCCAGAAAAGCAGTACCCTGATTGCTCAGGGTTGTAAAGTAGTTAACACTGATTGTTCAGGGTCGAGAACTGAACATCAGAGTAGTAACGCGTGCTTTGTTACCGGGGAAAATATCCTTACTCTCCATAAAGTCTCGAAGTTTCGATCAGAACGAAGTTTCGAAGAAACTTCGTCTCGATAAAGCGGGAAGGGGGGGATTACGCACATGTGGGGGGATCACTGCGATCAATCCAAGGCGGGGTCATCGGAAGGAAACTTCCGAGAAACTTCTGTTCGATAAGTCGGGGAAAATATCCCCATTCTCCATAAAGTCTCGAAGTTTCGATCAGAACGAAGTTTCGAAGAAACTTCGTCTCGATAAAGCGGGAAGGGGGGGGATTACGCACATGTGGGGGGATCACTGCGACCAATCCAAGGCGGGGTCATCGGATGGAAACTTCCGAGAAACTTCCTCTCGATAAGTCAGGGTCCACACAGTCGATACTCTGTTAAGTCAAGGTCCACTAATAGCCTAGTCTGTTACACTGTACTCAAAATCAGGGATAGCTTAACTATTACTCTGATTGGATCAGGGCTGGAAATTCAATAACTCTGAAATTTCAGTCTCCACGAAGTGGAAAGCCTGAAATCACCCTGAAACCAGGGTAATTACCCTGATAAAATCAGCCCTGGTGCCCACCTGCCCCCTCTCGCTGCGGCGCAGCGCCCTGTGCAGGTTGTACGCGTAGGCGAGCGCTGCCTTGTTCAGCCGTGGCTCGTACGTGGTTAGCTGGTGGGGGGGGGGCCGGGGGGGGGGGGGGGGGGGAGGGGGGTGGGGGGGGAAGGGAGAAGGGGATAGGGTGTGATGGGTGGAGTGCAGGTTGTACGCATAGGCCAGCGCCGCCTTGTTCAGCCGCGGCTCGTACGTGGTTAGCTGATGCGGGGGGAGCAGGGGGGAAGGAGAGGAGGGTGGGGGAAAAGGAGTGAGGATGAGGAGTGCAAGAGAGGGGAATAGGGGTTGTGGTATGTCAGCGCTGCCTTGCTCAGCCGCCGCTTGTGCGGCTAGCTCTCGGAGAAAAGGGGGCGGAAGAGGGGAGGGGAGGGAGGAGAAAGGGAGAAGCGGCAGGGGGTGGGTACAAGTGAAGACGAGGAGTAGAGGAATGGGGAATCGGGGTTGATGGGTGCGATGCAGGTTGTATGCATACGTCAGCGCTGCCTTGTTCAACCTCGGCTCGTACGTGTCTGCTGATATGGAAGGGGTGGGATGGGTGGTGGGCCGGGGGGAGGGGGAGGGGGAGGAGTGGAGTTGTGGAGTGAGGAGAAGGTTCTGCGAGTAGTTGAATGAATGCGTATGTCAGATCTGCGCTGTTTCCCAGCTTGTGTGCGTAGAGCAGACAGAGGGGGGGGGGGGGGGGGGGGGGGTGGAAAGTGAGGTGAGGGGAGGGGAGAGCATGGGGAGAAATGGATGAGGGGAGGGCAGATCAGTGATGGGAGCTCTCGTCACACATCAGTGAGCGCACTACTACACTCCGCACACAGTATCCTTACCCTCACGCACACTTATAACGCACCTACCCTCGCTGCTTATAACGCACCCGGTCCGTGATGTTTTTGGCGATCTGCGGCATGTCCTTCTTGAGCACGATGACCTCGCTTGCCTCGGCGGGCTTGTGCGCCTTGTCGGGATGCGTGATCATCATCTCCAGGTTCTGCCCCTTGCCCATCGCGCGGATCGCCACCGTCTTGCCCGCCGCCAGGCCTAGTTTGTGAGGGGGGGTTGGGGTGTGGGGGGGAGGGCGGGAATGCGGGGGACAAGGTTCGCCGTCACGCGGACAGGAGAGAGAAGGGAGTGCAATGGACAACGTTCCCTCATCTCCGGATTTTGCCCCTTGCCCGTCGCGCGGATCGCCACCGTCTTGCCGGCCGCCAAGTCTGGTTTGAGAGGAGGGGAGAGGTGAGTGCAGGTGGTGTAGGGCGCCGAAGAAACGAGAAATGGCGCGACGCCGCAGTTCCCGACGCAGCGGCTT
Source organism: Closterium sp. Naga37s-1 (assembly GCA_947471745.1). NCBI lineage: Eukaryota > Viridiplantae > Streptophyta > Zygnematophyceae > Desmidiales > Closteriaceae > Closterium > Closterium sp. Naga37s-1. The sequence goes on along the minus strand of CANJKZ010000195.1, from coordinate 1,625,232 downwards.
TAGACGCAGAGGCCGTCGTTGAATCCGAAAAAAAAAACGCCCTAGATGAAAAATACCGTGGATCCGCCCACTTCTCCAAATTCCTCTGGTCCTCTACGTAGCCACCCGCTTTCGCGATTTTTTTTTCACCTCAAACGGCGATGATGAGAAGTCGTTACGCAGCCGTCCCGTTTCGTGCCGCGTGGGATACCCGAGAGCGTTTCGAAGCTCCTCGAAACACAGCAGTGCCACTCAGAGCGGCGCCCGACAAATCGACGCATGGCATGGCGGCCTGCTTTCCCCGCGATGATCGCGGCCTGCTATTGACACATTCGCTTTTGTGATATCCGCATATATGACATCTGCCGTAGCTATATCCGCTGTTGCCACATCCGTTGTTGCTGTATCCGCTATTGCTACTGCGACATCCGCTAAGCGGCGTCAGCAGAAATTTGCAAAGAAGTGCTTCAAGAGCGGCACGCGCGGGTTACGGAAGGAAGGCACGTTGGGAAGCACAGAGGAAGAAGGAAAAGGATCGAAGATGATGGAGGGTTTTAGTCGAGAAGTGATGAAGGCTAGGGTTTGCGAGTGTGGGCGAGTTGCTAGATTAGCCCTTAGTGGTGGGTCATTTGCCCGAGAGGGGTGTAAGATACATGGGTGATCGATTTGCAAAGCTGTTTTATCGAACTACGTAAATGTTCGAATTGGATTGGACAATGTCTCTCAACATCTGAAATATGTTAACGAGTGTTCTCCAATCGGAAACATCTATCTGTATTCCCCACCGCCATGTGGCCCATGTCAGCGCGCCGCCTTGGGGTCATCCTAACAGATGCATGAATTTGAACGGCGCAGATTCATTCACAGGGATGACTGTAAATCTGCGCCTCCATCGTCCATTTTACCACGGCCAAGTGAAAGCAAAGCTCGCCCCACCCTTCCCGCTTGCTCGTCTGCCAAGTGATAGAACCTAGTAACCGACATGGCATCCACCGCGATTCCCGCTACTCTGTATCGAATCACGAGCTCTCAACACTGCCGACTGCAAGCGCAAGAGGCCGCGCCGTGCGCCCAATTCGCAAGAGGCCAGACTAGCGGTTCGCTTTGTTTGCCATCTCGCGGCGCGGCTGCTGCCGGCAGGGGTCGCACGGGATCGGCGATTTCGCGTCGTCGGTTGGCGACTGTCGCCGCGACGGGCACGGATGTCGCTGCAGATGCGGAAGTGGACTTGTACGGGCTTCTCGGGGTTGATCGTAGCGCGGATAAGGCCGAGCTGAAACGCGCATTCCGCAAGCTGGCGCTTCAAGCTGAGTGTCGCTTTCGGTGCGAGAGGAAGAGAGAACGAGAAAACAGACAACTCCAAGAGAGCATATATCACGTTTTTGCCTCACACCCCGCTGCTGTCACTCTCTGTGTAGTCACGGCTCATCAACCTTCCGCTCTGCGCACTACCCAGCGCGAGCTCCCACCATGGTCGGCTCTTTAGTAGGCCAGTAACAGTCGGCGGCGACTCGTGTCGCACGTCGCGCACCGCGTGAGGCACACGTTCTTCCCAGTGACTCAGTGCACTCCGCTCTCACCCGCTCCCTCTCAGCACCTCCTGCTTGCCCGTCCCTCACTCCCATCCTGGCTCCGCTCTTCGTCGTCTCTGCCTCATGCCGCGTCTCTGTCTCCTCTCTGCCTTCTCCCTGCCCTCCTCCCTGCCCTCCTCTCCGCGTCCCTCTCCCTGCAGTACCACCCAGATGTCAACAGCGACCCGGGGGCGGCAGACACGTTCATTCAGCTCAGTAACGCGTACGAGGTATCGGTCCGCTCTCACCTCTGGCCGCGCATGCCTCGTTATCCGCATGCCACGCATGCTCCAGCGTCACAAATACTCACGGCCACCGTCTGTGTGCCTGAATTGAATCGGTGCCACCACAATCAGCGCAGTCTTAATGCTGCTCACTCACCCACTCGCCTCCACCCAGTATGCTCACTGCTGCTGCTGCTGCCTCTGCCCTCTGCCGTCTCGCCCTTCCCCCCTCCCTGTCTCTCCCCCCTTCCTCCATCAGGTGCTGGTGGACGCCAATAACACACACCAACACACACCAATACACGCCAACACACACCAATACACGCCAACACACACGCCAGTGACGCAGCCCAGTGACAAAGCCCAGTGAGGCAGCCCGGTGAGGCAGCCCAGTGAGGCAGCCCAGTGAGGCATGGGTGGGGCATGGGAGGTGCGAGTGGGGTCCGTGGGAGGCGTTTGACACGTGGGACGAGTTCCAGACCTTTCAGCACAAGTGAGAAGCGGGTGGGGCATGGGTGGTGTGAGTGAGTGCGTGCGTGCTGCCAAATGAGGCATGGGTGGAGTCCCTAAACCCTTGACACTTGGGACGAGCCCCTCACCTCACTCAACCCCCACACGACAACCCTCCCTTGCTACATGGCAGGACGCGCAAGGGCGATGCGAGGCAGGCAGCAGCAGCCAGGTGGTCGTCAGACAGCGGGAGTGAGGGCGAGGGCGAGGCAGTGGGCCAGGTGGTGGAGGCGGTGACGGGGGATGTGGTGGAGTACCCGCTCTCTGCTGCTGTCAGGGACAGATTTGATGACGGCCGCATCAAAGGTGAGCCTCTGCCCCTCGTGCCCTCTCGTGCCCTCTCTCTCCCTCTCGTGCCCTCTCTTGCCCACTCTTGCCCACTCTTGCCCTCTCTCTCCCTCTCTTGCCCACTCTTGCCCTCTCTCTCCCTCTCGTGCCCTCTCTTTCCCTCTCTTGCCCTCTCTTGCCCACTCTTGCCCACTCTTGTCCTCTCTCGTATTACATCACTCAGACCCCCCGTGTTCTTCTCCTTTCATATCCTCTTCCTTCTTTTCTGTGTGCATGCAGGCGTTGGCTTTGTGGTTGGCCGCAATAAAGGTGCGCTGCTTCCCTGCCACGCCCCTTGTCTCTGTCTCTTCCACCCTGCCACCCACTACTTCCTCTCTGCCTCCATTATGGTCATTTACCTCGTCTGCACATCGCCCCTATTGCTTGCTCCCTCATCTGCCAGCACATCCTCCTCATCTGCCAGCACATCCTCCTCATCTGCCAGCACATCCTCCTCATCTGCCAGCACATTCTCCTCATCTGCCAGCACATCACCCTATTCCGCCACTACCACCTTTCCTTGTCCCTCCAATAGACCGTGGCGATCGCCACAAGCTCCCACCCGAGGTGAGAAGCGCCTCTCTTATCCGTGCACCAAGTGTGCCCAAGTGTTTGTTCATTCATGCATACGTGTTAGTTCTCTTCGATGCCCTTTATTGCTACTTGCCTCACTGCTTTTGATTCCTCCACCTCTTTCCCGCCTCACCTTTCCTGATTCTTAATCTCCTCCGCCTCGATCGGGGCCCATGTAGCTGGTGGAGACACAGCCACAGAGTCAGAAGCAGCGAAGGTGGTTTCTTGCAACCGCTTTGACTGCCCTCATCTCTCAGCTCTCTCCTCTGCATCTCCGGTCGCTGGACCTTTCCGTACCCCTCTGAACCCCTCCACTTCCTACCAGAACCTGGGGCTGGTGGAGATAGAGCCGCAGGTCCTCGTTCCCGCCTTGCTCTCTCTTTCTCTCTGCATCACCTGCATTCACGCCTCTCGTGTCTCATGTCCCCCTGCTCCTCCGTGCTACTAGAACCTGGGGCTGGTGGAAATAGAGCCGCTTTTCCAGGAGGCAGGCGAGAACGTGTGGCAGACAGACGCTCTCGAGAGTGCCGCCTTCGCCTCTCTGCCTGACCTCAGAGTGCTGCGCACTGTGAGCTCTCCCCTCCCTGCTGCGCACTGTGAGCACTTCCATCCCCGCTTTACCTTCTTCGCAGTCACCGCCTCCTCTTTTTGTCGCCATCCGCCTCCGCTACCCCTGTTCCCCCCACATCCCAATTAAATCCCTAGGCCTCCCATTGTGCACACAGGGACACATACCTATGCAACGCACGCACATGCACGCACCAACAGATGCGCGCACACAGAAACACATATGCACACCCCTGCTTGTAACTTCCACCTTTCTCTTCTGCTCTTCTGCATGTCCTCCTTACTCTCAGGCCACTCTGTGTGCTCTGCGCACTGCTCTCACACCCCTTTGCACCCCAAGCTCTCCCATTCCGCCCACTGTGCGCTTCCCACACAGCTCCTTCTTCTCTCTGCTCATCCATCCCACGTCTCCCCCTGCTCTGCGCCCGTCTCCCCCCTTTCTGCACCCTCCCATCCCCGCTCCCCCCTTGACATGTTCCCATCCATCCCCCCTGTTCCCCGCTGCCCTGCGCCCGTCCTTTCCCCATTTCCCCCTCTGCTCTGCACCCATCCATCCCCCCTGCTCCCCGTTGCCATGCCCCCTGCCCCCCCTGCCCTGCCCCCTGCCCGCCATCAATGCGGGCAGGAGTTTGACAAGAGGACTGACTCGTGGCGCATTCTGGATGCGCTGTCCCCAGGGTGTGGGAGCCATGTGTACGACGAGGAGATCATCGTGTGAATATGGATTGCTTCCTTGCCTCATACAGTAGTACGGTACTGTGCATTGTGCGAATGATGGGGAGATGTTGTAATCTTATAGCATCTGTGATGTCCCATTCGATACATTGTGCGGATGATGAGGAATGGTCCGCCGTGCTGTGCCGAGTCTATGGGAATTCAACACATATGAGGCTTACAACATGTATCATGACATCAGATAATTTCAATTCTGGGGCATGGCTCATTGCCAGTGGTGAATGTGCACTAGGGGCGTTGAAGATGAAGACATTACCTGCACTTAAACGAGTCTTTAGAAATCGAATGAATGCATCTAATGTCCAGGGCAGGGCCCTGTAGGTGAGATGATACAAACCCCAGCTCAATGTCAAAACATTACCGTATATGTTTCTAGCTTGTCTAGGCTACGTAGAGGTTATCCTTAGAGGGTACAACTCTTTTCTCGACAATCTTGTACCCCCCCCCCCCAACCTAATCAACCATCACTTTCTCGCTACTCTTAACATGGTTTCAGAGTCTAGGTACCTTCCTAGTCCGTTCCTAGTGTTCTTGGGCCCACCACGCTAGGATATAAGTGCCCATAGCGCGCTGCCCTGAGAGCGCATTGATTGTTTTGCCCCACGAGTGCCCCTAGTGCTGCAGCATGCGCTGTTTTTCGTGCTACCCCTCTAGCGCGATCGACCTGTCCTGCCCCACCCGCGATCACGCTGCCCTGCCCTGCCCGCAATCGCGCTGCCTGCTGCCTAGCGCATTGCCCGCCCGCGAGCGCGCTTCCTGCCCGCGAGCGCCACTGCGCCCCTGCCCGCGCACGCTGCCCGCCAGCAGCCTGTGCCCTGCTGTGCGCTGCTGCTGCTGTCACCTGCGCGGCCCCTCCTGCTGCATGCGCTGCTGCTGCTACCTGCTGCTGCTACCTCCTGCTGCTGCTGCTGAGCCCGAATGCTGCTGCTGAACGCGCTGCTGCTGCTACTGCTGCTGCAAGTGTTCCTGCTGCTGCGCCTGAGCTGCTGCTGCCACATGCGCTGCTGCTGCTAAGCGCTGCTGCTGCTGCTGCTACCTGCTGCTGCTGCTGAACGCGCTGCTGCTTCTACTGCTGCTGCAAATGGTCCTGCTGCTGCGCCTGAGCTGCTGCTGCCACACGCGCTGCTGCGCTGTGCCCTGCCGAGCCGCGCTGCCTAGCCCGCGCCACGCCGCCCTACCAAGCCGCGCCGCCCAGCCCGAGCCGCGCCGCCCTGCTGAGCCGCGCCGCCCTGCCTAAGCAGCACTACCCTACTGCTCCTACTGCTGCGTCTACTGCTGCTACTGCCACTGCTGCTGCAACTGCTGCTACTGCTGTTACTGCAGCTATGGCTAAGATCTCAGTTTTTACTTTTGACGCTGAGGGTCGCGCGATTAGCTTTGATGCTTGGCTCGATGATCTCCAGCTGTAACTGCAGAGCGAGGCTAGGGACGGAATTTCACTGTTCTTGCATACCGAAGGAACCCTCCCAGCCCCAGCTGCCACAACGGTAGATGATCATTCAAAGTGGCTCATGCGTGACGCCACTGCCCGCCTTGCTGTCCGCAACCACCTGCCCGTAGCTGAGCGCGCGCACTTTAGCCAGTAGAAAGCAGCCAAGGCCCTCTATGACACTGTAGTCGCTCGCTACTCCTTCCCAGCTACTGCTGCCCTAGGCCGTCTCATGCTGCCGTACCAGCATCCCGAGCTAGCCGATTTTGTCAAACATATCTGGTATAGTCTATCTAGGCTGTAGTGGGGTAGTCAATACAGGGCACAACACTTTTTAGGTTTTCATATTTGTACCCACCTGCTGCCTAGTTCATTCATTCTTCTCGTTAATTCTCACATGGTATAGAGCAGGTTCCCTAGTGGGACTGTTTCTTCCTAAGGACCCACCACGTCTAAGTTTTTTTTTTTACCTGCCCGAAGCGCGCCTCGCGCACTGCCCTGACCTACGCCTTCGCGGCCCCTACGCGGCCCCTTAGCGGCCCCTTCGCGGCCCCTTAGCGGCCCCTTTGCGGCCCCCTAACGGCCCCTTCGCGGCCCCCTACGGCCCCTTCGCGGCCCCTTATCGGCCCCTTCGCGCCCCCCCCCCCCCCCTAGCGGCCCCTTCGCGGCCCCTTCACGGCCCCTTGGCGGCCCCTTGGCGGCCCCCTATCGGCCCCTTATCGGCCCATTCGCGCCCCCCCCCCCCCCCCCCCCTAGTGGCCCCTTGACGGCCCTTTCGCGGCCCCCTAACGGCCCCTTAACGGCCCCTTTTCGGCTCGCCCCTGCTAGTGGCGTCGCCCCTGCCCGCGGCGTCGCCCCAGCCCACGGCGTCGCCCCAGCCCGCAGCGTCGCCCCTGCCCACGGCGTCGCCCCTGCTCGTGGCGTTGCCCCTGCTCGCGACGTCGCCCCTGCCTGCGGCCTCTCCCCTGCTGAAGTGGCCCCTGCTGCCGCAGCCCCTGCTGACGCGGCACCTGCAGTCGCGGCCCCTCCCCTGCTGGCGCTACACCTGTTGCTGCGGCCCCTGCTGTCAAGGCCCGGCCCCGCACCCGTTCCTGGTAAGCACCCGAGCCACCCCGCCGACCCGCGCCACCCATCCGAGCCGCCCCGCCGAGCCGCGCCACCCAGCCGAGCCGCGTCGCCCAGCCGAGCCGCGCCGCCCAGCCGAGCCGCGCCGCTCAGCAGAGCCGCGCCGCCCCCACCGAACCGCACTGCTCTACTGAGCAGCACTAGCTTGCACTGCCGTGCTGCTATTGTTTCTACTGCTGCTACTGCTGCTACTCTTGCTACTGCTGCTACTCTTGCTACTGCTCCTACTGCTGCTATGGCTAGTCCTACCGTTCTCACCTTTAATGCTGAGGGACGTGCAGTTGATTTTGACGTGTGGGTTGACGACCTACAGCTCTTCCTTCAGTGTGATTCTAGGGATGGGGTGTCCCTCTTCGATCACACGTCCGGTGTTTCCACTGCTCCTGCTGCCACTGCTGACAGTACTGTTCGCTCGCAGTGGACCACTCGTGACGCTGTTGCTCGTCTTGCTGTTCGTAGTCACCTACCGCCTGCTGAGCGCGCGCACTTTGGCCAGTACAAGACTGCTCAGTCTTTGTACGACGCTGTAGTTGCACGCTACTCCTCCCCTACCACTGCTGCCCTCAGCCGCCTCATGCTACCGTACCTTTTCCCTGACCTTGCTGCCTTTGCCACTGTCGCTGACCTAGTTGCTCACCTTCGCACTAGTGACGCCCGCTACCGCGCTGCCGTTCCCACTGAGTTCTGTGCCAAGAACCCCCCCCCCCATGTACATCACCCTGTACTACCTAGTCACCCGCCTCCCTGACTCTCTCTCTTCAGTCAGGGACCACTTTCTCTCCCTCTGCCCCACCGAGCTGACTGTCGACCTGCTAGAGGAGCGCCTTGCTGCAGCTGAGAAGAGTACCTTAGCTGTAGGTGCTTCTCGCGGCGACCGTCGCACCCCCTTCTTTGAGGGGTGTTCCCCTGTCCCCCTTCTCCCCTCTGTTGCTTCTGCTGCTGCTCTCGACCTCGTTGGCACTGAGGAGGTCGGCACTGCGTCTGCCTCTAGTAGGAGACGCCGCACCAGCAAGGGCAAGGGGAGCAAGGGTGGTGGAGGGGGCGGCGGGGGAAGCAGTGGAGAAGGTGGAGGCGGCGGAGGAGGTGGAGGTGGTGGTGGGGGTGGTACCGGGAGTGGAGGAGTCAGTGGCAGCGGTGGAGGTCGTGGCGGCGGTGGCGGAGGAGGTGGAGGCAGCGGCAGCGGTGGTGGAGGTAGCGGAGGAGGTGGTGCTGGTCGAGGTGCAGCCGCGCAGCGTGGAGGCTTTGGTGGCAGCCAGCACCAGCAGCAGCTGCGCACCCGTGAGACCCCGTCAGTTCAGCAGCTTCGTGAGTGGTACGCTGGGCGTGGGAGGTCTGGGGGTGCAGGTCCCTGCACTTACGTTCTTCGCACCGGCACTCGTAGTGGGGAGGTGTGTGGACTCCCACACACCACGCAGCGCTGCTTCGGTCGCTTGACTGACGCTTGGCGTACCCAGTTTCCTGATGCCATTGAGCTTCCTCGTTGGCATGATCTGCTTCTGCAGAATGTGCCTATCTTTGATCTAGACTTTGATGCTATCCTTGCTGCCATGTATGCTCTTGCTGATAGTGCTGAGGGTGACTGTTACCTGAGTGTCCCGCCCGACCCGGCCATAGCGGCTGCTGCTCTAGGTGCTAGTGCGTCTGCTGCTCCAGGTACTGGTGCGTCTGCTGCTCCAGGTACTGGTTCGTTTGCTCTCTCTGGAACTGCACCTATTGAGTCCTTGCACACTTTCACACTTGACTCTGGTGCTTCGCGCTCTTTCTTTAGAGACAGCACCACGCTAACGCCGCTCAGTGGGCCTGTTGCGGTCTCCCTTGGTGATCCCTCCGGGGGCCCAGTCCTTGCACACTCCTCCACGGTTCTACCGTGTCCTGCGGCCCCGTCGGGCTTGCTGTCGGGACTCCACCTCCCCTCGTTCTCTACGAACTTGGTGAGTGGAGCTGACCTCCAGGACGCGTGGGTTGACCAGTTCACCCTTGGAGGTCAGCGTGTGACCCACTGCACTTGCTCTCGGATGGGCCGCCACCTGGCCACGTTCACCCGTCGGCCAGGGTCGAGTCTGTACACACTGACTACTGCGCCTCCTCCGGTCCCTGCGTCTGGTCAGGTAGCTGCGTCCAGTCAGGTGTTTGCTGCCGCGTCCAGGTCTAGTCCTGCGTCTGCCCCCTGCTCGTGTCGTCCTCTGGCGCACGAGACTCTCCTTTGGCACCACCGCCTTGGTTACCCCTCCCTGCCTCGTCTTCGAGGTATGGCCTCCCGTGCTCTTGTCTCTGGACTCCCCAGGTCCCTCCCTCCCCTTCCTCCAGGGCCTGCCCCCACCTGTGTTCCTTGTGTCGAGGGCCGGCAGCGCGCCGCTCCCCACTCCTCCTCGTTTCCTCCGACTGAGGCCCCTCTGCAGACTCTTCACATGGACGTGTGGGGCCCAGCCCGCGTCCGTGGACAGGGTCACGAGCGTTACTTCCTACTGGTCGTTGACGACTACTCGCGTTACACCACAGTCTTCCCCTTGCGCAGCAAGGGTGACGTCCCTGAGGTGTTGATCGACTAGATCCGCAGTGCTCGTCGCCAGCTCAGTGAGAGTTTTGGCTCGGACCTTCCTGTTCTGCGTCTGCACTCAGACAGAGGCGGGGAGTTTTCCTCCGACCTCCTAAGAGCCTTCTGTCGTTCTGAGGGCATCCGCCAGACGTTCACGCTTCCGGCCTCCCCGCAGCAAAATGGGATTGCTGAGCACCGCATTGGCATGGTCATGGACGTCGCTCGTACGTCCATGATCCATGCGGCTGCTCCCCATTTTCTGTGGCCGTTCGCGGTTCAGTACGCTGCGCATCAGATCAACCTTCAGCCTCATGTCTCCATGCCGGAGACCACACCTACTCTGCGGTGGACGGGGAAGGTTGGCGATGCGTCCGCGTTCAGTGTCTTGGGATCTCGAGCTTTTGTCCGCAATACTACAGTGGACAAGCTGTCCTCCCGTGCCGTTCCCTGTGTCTTCCTTGGCTTCCCTCCTAACGCACCCGGGTGGCAGTTCTACCACCCCACCTCGCGTCGTGTTCTGTCCTCTTAGGACGTCACGTTTGACGAGTCGGTGTCGTACTACCGTCTCTTTCCCTACCGCACTGCCTCTCCCCCTCCCCCGCCGCTCTTCCTGGCACCAGGTACTCCCCCGGTAGACCCCCTCCCCCCTCAGGGTCCTGCCCCCTCAGGTGTGTCCCAGGTAGACCCTGCCGAGCCGGTCGAGGTAGCTGTCGACTCAGGTGCTGAGTCTGGGGGTGCTGAGCCTGCGGGTGCGGGGACTGGGGGTGCTGAGTCTGGGGGTGCTGAGTCTGGGCGTGCTGAGCCTGGGGGTGCTGAGCCTGGGTGTGTGGAGCCTGAGGGTACTGTGTCTGGGGGTGCTGAGCCTGCATGTGCTGCGTCTGGAGGTGCTCTAGGTGTCCCACCGCGGCGGGAGCCTCTCTCTCCACAGCAGCTTCGTGAGCGGTACTCTCAACGCTGTCGGGGTGCAGCTGGAGCTACTTGAGGTACTGCTGGGGCTTCTAGAGGTGCTGCTGGTGCTGGTGCTGCTGGAGGTGCTGCTGGTGCTGGGGCTGCTGGAGGTGCTGCTGGTGCTGGAGCTGCTGGAGGTGCTGCTGGTGCTGGAGCTGCTGGAGGTGCTGCAGGTGCTGGAGCTGCTGCTGGAGCTTCTGGAGGTGCTGCTGGTGCTGGTGCTGCTAGAGGCGCTGCTGGTGCTGGAGCTGAAGGAGGTACTGCTGGTGCTGGAGCTGCTGGAGGTGCTGCTGGTGCTGGAGGTGCTACTGGAGGTGCTACCGGTGCTGGAGCTGCTGGAGGTGCTGCTGGGACGGGAGACCCTGGGGCTGGGGGTTCCGGTTCTGTCTCTGCTGTTTCTGGAGGCGCTGCGCGGCCGCGGCCGTACTACGTTCCGCTTCTTCAGCAGGTTCTTGGCTCCCCGCCTTCTCCTGGTCCTCATCCTCCTTTCCTGAGTCCACCGCCTGTCCAGTCCCAGTCGCGGTTCCAGCCAGCCTCTCCACTGCCTGGTCCTTCTCCTTACTCTGGACCAACTAGAGGTCTTACCGAGCGTCGTGAGCCTGAGTCGCGTCCTGTGTCGCCTGAGTCTCGTTCTGTGTCGCCTGTCCGTCCTGTTCGCGCTGGTCGTGTTTTGCGTCCGCGTCCTCCTCCTGTCCCTGGCACTCACTCTATGACTCTGCGTCCTTCCACTGCTCCGCAGCGTGTCCCTCTGCCGTCTCCTCCTGTGTCCTCTCTTCCTGCCGGTCCGGACCCTGCGTCTGACTCCCTACGTGCTGCTAGTCCAGCTGTCACGCGTTTTCTGGTCACTGCTGTCACTGACCCTTTGTTTGAGTCCACTGCTGCGTCAGCCTTGTTACTGAGCTTGTTGACTTTGCTGCAGCCTGTCGCCTAGACATGTGGATCTTCAGGGTGAAGCGGCCGCCGGGTTCTCCGCCTGTCTTCAAGGCGCGTTACGTTGCTCGTGGCTTTAGTCAGCGACAGGGAGTTGACTTCTTTCAGACCTTCTCCCCTACCCCGAAGATGACCACTCTTCGGGTACTGCTGCACGTAGCTGCTCATCGTGACTACGAGCTCCACTCGCTTGACTTCAGCACAGCCTTTCTACATGGCAGCCTGCACGAGGAGATCTGGCTGCGCCGCCCACCTGGCTTCACTGGGACGTATCCAGCTGGTACCCAGTGGAGCCTCCGGCGGCCAGTCTATGGTCTCCGCCAGGCACCTCGTGAGTGGCACGACACACTCAGGACGACTCTTGCTGCTCTTGGTTTTGCTCCTTCCACTTCTGACCCTTCTCTGTTCTTGCGCACTGACACTACTCTGCTGCCGTTCTACGTTCTCGTGTACGTAGACGACCTTGTCTTTGCTACTGCTGACACTGAGGCACTCGCCCACGTAAAGTCCGAGCTGCAGAAGAGACACACGTGCACAGACCTGGGTGAACTGACAAGCTATCTTGGCTTGCAGATCACCCGGGACAGAGCACAGCGCACCATTACCTTGACTCAGTCACACATGGTGCAGCAGGTCCTTCAGCGCTTCGGCTTCATGTACTCCTCGCCACAGTCCACTCCTCTGCCTACCGGTCACACACTCTCAGCTCCACCTTCGGACGAGTACGTAGAGCCGAGTGGCCCGTATCCAGAGTTTGTGGGCTGCCTCATGTACCTGATGACTTGCACACGACCTGACCTCGCATACCCTCTCAGCCTTCTGGCTCGCTACGTGGCTCCCGGCAGGCACCGAAAGGTGCACTGGGATGCTGCGAAGAGGGTGTTGCGATACTTGTGCAGTACATCGGGCATGGGGCTCGTGCTTGGAGGACGGGCTCGAGTTGTCCTCACTGGTCACGGTGACGCCTCCTGGGTTGACGACTTGGCTACGCAGCGGTCTACAGGGTTACACCTTCAGTCTTGGCTCCAGTTCTGTCTCTTGGCGGTCTACCCGCTCTTCTTCTGTTCTCAGCTCCAGTTGTGAGGCTGAAATCTACGCTGGGGCCATGGCTGCACAGGAGCTACGCTGGCTCACCTACCTGCTGACCGACTTGGGAGAGGCGCCTCGTTCTCCTCCAGTTCTGTACGTCGACAACAAGGCCATGCTGGCCTTGTGTCAGGAGCACAGACTGGAGCACAGAACGAAGCACATTGCTCTGCGCTACTTCCTTGCTCGAGAGTTGCAGCAGCGTGGCCAGCTTCGTCTTTCTTACGTGGCCTCTCAGGCCAACACTGCTGATGTTTTCACCAAGGCACTTCAGCCTTGTGACCATCAGCGTTTCTGTACTTTGTTAGGCCTTGTACCTACTGTACCTCACTTGCTTTCTTCTTAACTCTGCCTGTACTGTACTCTTTATACATATACCTGCATGGTTACACTTGCTAGGTTGTGTTCACTGTATTGTTTGTTCTCCTTTATATAACTCTGTATGTGAACTGGCCTTGTGGCCATTTGCTTGTGCTCAGACTGCGTGGTGACTTTGTGATCCACCCTAAGCTTGCTTTGCCTTTCTTGACTGGTCTTCTGACCTCTTGTTCTCCCCCACTTTGCCTATGGGGGTGTGTCAAACATATCTGGTATAGTCTATCTAGGCTGTAGTGGGGTAGTCAATACAGGGTACAACACTTTTTAGGTTTTCATATTTGTACCCACCTGCTGCCTAGTTCATTCATTCTTCTCGTTAATTCTCACAGATTTCTACACTGTCTCTGACCTCTTTATCCACCTCCGCTCTAGTGAGCCTCGCTACCGCGCCGCTCTCAAGCCGACCTTTCTTGCTGCGAAGGGAGCACTCCCTTCGCACTGTTTGGGACCATTTCCTAGCCCTTGACCCCACTGAAATCACGCTTGACTCGCTCTGTCACAGGATCGAATTTCCACTCAATAATGTTGCACTAAAGGTGAGTACAAGGCGTATTTATACTCAGAAATACATAGAAACAACAGATAATCCGAACCTTCGGGAACGCGCTCTTCTATAATAGATAATCACAAGTGCGCATAAGCACGCAAGCCCATTGGCACTTCGGATTATGGCGAGATTACGCCTTGTACACCACTGTCGGTGCTGTCGGTGCCGTATAATGTAAATGTCGGTGCCGAAAATACCAAATAAGTGAAATAATCGGAAAGCTCTAGAAAATAGAATAGTAGTCTGATTGAGGTGAAATAAAGTGCAAATGAAAGAGGAAAATAAGGAGAATAAGATGGAGTAAAAATATGGAAATGAGAAATATGTCGAACGTCGGCGTACTCTCACACTTCCCCCCCTCAAAGTTGGGTGGTAGATGTAACACCCTGCTTGACAAGATAGTCGCGGAGAGAACGTTGGGCGTTACTCATGTCTTCTTCAAAGACCCAGCTGTCCTCAGAAGGATCATAGCCTTTCCAGCGTATGAGAAACTCCAGGGCGCCATGCCGACGACGACGATGTGCAAGCACAGATTCAACCTCGTACTCAAGTTCATCATTCACGAGGACTGGAGGCGGCGGCGGAGGTTGGCGTCCCGTGTACAGCTTATTTGGATCTTGATAGGGTTTAAGAAGCTGCACGTGGAAGGCGTTATGAATCTTCCAAGAAGCTGGTAGGCGCAAGCGGAATGTGACTGGAGTGACCTGCTCTTCTACGAGGAAAGGTCCGCAGAAGCGAGGTCGTAACTTGAATGGAAGGTGACCGAGGTTGAGTTTGCATGTGTCGAGAAGCACATGGTCACCAACCGCAATGGTATGATCACGTCGATGGCGATCGGCCAAGCGTTTCTGTGAAGACTGTATGTCCTGTAGACGCTTGTGTGTCCGATCCCAAAGCTGCTGCATTGTGGTAATGAAGTCGTGCGCGGGTTGGACAGTTGCATGTACTGTCGGCTGTTGTGGAGTTAGTGGATGTCGTCCGTAACAGAGAAAAAATGGGGTCTCTTCTGTTGCGGCATGCTTCGCATTATTGTAGGCGAACTCCAACACCGGCAAGTGCAAGTCCCACTTGTTAATGTCGTCCTTGCACGCTGCGCGCAAGAGTTGTTCCACAATTTGGTTCAAGCGCTCTGTCTGCCCATCGGTCTGGGGATGATATGCAGATGACATTGCTAGGCGTGTCCCCATGAGCGACATGAGCTCTTTCCAGAACTTGCTAGTAAACTTGGGGTCGCTGTCGGATATGAGGGTTGTTGGGATCCCGTGCTGTGAGATGATGTGTTTGAGGAATAGCTGTGCCATTTCCTCCGTGCATGCGGTTGTATGTGTCGGAATGAAGTGTCCCATCTTTGAGAATTTGTCGATGACGACCAGGATGGCGTCATGCCCCGCGTTGGTAGGTGGTAAACCGGTGATGAAATCCAAGCTGACCACTTGCCAAGGCTGTTCCGGGACGGGTAAAGGCTGAAGAAGTCCTGCTTTCTTCTGCTTACTGCTTTTCATCCGCTGGCACGTGTCGCACGAAGTGACAAACTTTTGCACGTCGTTTGCCATGTGAGGCCAGTAGTAGACTTTCGCAATCCCGGCAAGAGTCTTGTTACTCCCAAAGTGTCCAGCGTAGAGCACGTCATGGAATTCTTCGAGAAGCAACTGCCGAAGAGGCGGGTAGTTGGGTACCCATATCTTTGTTGATCCTTTGCGTAGTGCGACGTCGTGGTCCCACTGCAACAATTTCTTTTTCTCTGCTAAGGGAATCTCGGGGTCGATGGTATACCCGTGCGTGAAGAGTCCCTTGAGTAGCAGATTCATTCCCTCAATCTGTATGGCGGCAACGTGTCCAGGTCGGCTTAGTGCGTCTGCCTTATTCTTGTGTCCCGGCTTGTACACGATGTCGTAGTCGAAGTGCGTCTCGAGGAAGTCAATCCACCTGACTTGACTTCTGGAGAGGGTCGGCTGCGTCTTTAGGTACTTCAGGCTGCAATGGTCAGTGTAGACCGTGGTCTTTCTCCCTTCGAGGTAGCATCGCCATGTCTTGAATGCCGTGATGATCGCTAAGGCCTCTTTGTCGTGAATCGGGTAGTTGAGTTCTGCCCCGTGCAATTTCTTGCTGAGGTAAGCGATTGGTTGTAGTCCTTTTCCTTGGTCTTGCATCAAGACTGCTCCAACTGCTTGGTCGCTAGCGTCAGCTTCGATGACATAGTCTTTTCCTGGATCTAGCAGGATCAGGACGGGTGCGGACGTGAGTGCGGTCTTCAACTGCTCCATGGCTTGCTGGTGCACATCCTCCCACTTGAACGGTGTATTCTTCTTCAGTAGATTGGTGAGAGGTGTTGCAATCTTTGCATACTGTGGCACGAACCGATTATAGTAGTTCGCAAAGCCAAGGAATTGCTGAAGTTCCTTCACGTTCTCCGATGTCTTCCATGTACGTACGGCTTCGATCTTCTTTGGGTCGACATGGACTCCTTGAGCGCTCACCATGTGTCCAAGGAACTGAACTTTCTTCAAGGCAAACTCGCTCTTGGATAGCTTGACGTAGAACTTCTCCCGTCGAAGTATCTCGAAGAGACGTCGTAGGTGTTCGATATGCTGCTTCATGTCCCTTGAGTAGATCAGGATGTCGTCCAGGTACACCACCACGCATTCGTCGAGTAGAGGCCTAAGAATATGGTTCATTTTGGCCTGGAATGTAGCGGGTGCGTTGGTGAGTCCGAACGGCATGACGAGGTACTCATAGGATCCGTATCGTGTCCGAAACGCTGTTTTATGGATGGAGTTATCCGCCATCCGGATCTGCCAATATCCCGATCTCAAATCGAGTTTTGAGAATACTGTGGCTCCACGAAGCTGGTCAAGTAGATCGTCGATCCGTGGAATCGGATACTTGTTCTTGATCGTCTGCTTGTTGAGGGCTCGGTAGTCGATGCACATGCGTAAGCTTCCGTCAGGTTTTGGTATGAAAAGCACTGGTGCACCGTATGGTGATGTTGATGGTTGAATGAGTCCTTTGTCCAGAAGGTACTCGATCTGCTTCTTCATGTCGGCCAACTCGGTAGGGCTGAGTCGATATGGTGCTCGGAAGGTCGGTTTTGAACCAGGTTCTTCGATGATCTCGTGCTGGTGGGTTCGGTATGGCGGCAACTGGTCTGGAAGGTCGTCAAGGAGAACGTCTTCGAACTCTTCTAGGAGTTTCTGGATTGCTGGTGGAAGCTCGAGCGTTTTTCTCTCTCCTTCGTCCTCGTTGGTAACCAGTGCAACAAACCCTGCCATGGTTCGCTTCACGTCCTTCTCGAAGCGTGCGAGAGTCTCCTCCGGAATATCTCCCGTGTTGCTCCAATTCGGAAGAGGAACTCTTCTGTCTTGATTGTAAATACTCGCCGTGCGGGTGACCCAGTTGATCTCGGGGTTGAACTTCTTCAGAAAATCTCTCCCAAGAATCAAGTCTAGCCCTTTGATGTTGGTGACAAGTAGGGTCGGTTTCCAGCGAAGAGGACCCATCTGCAGGTGTAACGCTGCTTTGCCGTAGACTTGTAATTTGCTTCCGTCAACCATCGTAGCTGTGAAGTTTGAAGGCGTGTACTTCTCATTGATGCGTTCGAGGGTTGTTTTGTCGCATACTGAATGGGATGCTCCGCTGTCCACGAGTGCTTGGAGGCGTCGTCCATTGCAGATCACCTCGAGCAAAAGTGGTTGGCGTTGCTCGTTGTACCCGTTGATCGTCTCGTTGATTGGATCATAGGGCGTTTCCCATAGCTCTGTGTTTTCTCCTGGGGTGGCAGATGGCCGGTCCTGCCGTTCCCTATTGCCATGATTTTTTGTTGTCGTCGATGACGTGGTTCTCGAGCTCGTAGTAGAATTCATAGATGGGGTAGATATCGTAGATGTTTCAGATGTTGCAGATGCATCTGTAGAGGAGGTTTGAGGTCGTCGCAGCTTCATGTTGACCTCCAGCTCCCTCTTGAGCTGCTTCAGCGCCACCGACTTCTTCCGTGGGGACCGGTTGGTCGACATGGGCTGGTTTTTCAGAGAGAGGACGATGTCGTCGTTGGAAGGTCGATCTTCCACGCTCCGTTGTTGGTTCCCCATGCGCAGCTGCTGTAGTTGTCGTACCGGTACATTCTTTTTCTTATGGAGCCTCTCTCGTGATTTCACAAAGGCCGTAGACCCAAGGGATTTTTTTCCAAGTAAAGCATCCTTGTATGATATTTTGAAGGGGTGCTTACTTTTTACAGGGCCTTTTTGGAGTTGTCCGGGTCCAGCAGGGTCTTGTGTCGCGGAGATTTTATTTCCCTCGGCGATTTTCCCTGGTAGAGTCCGTTCGTGGTTTGAAAAATTCACTCCACGATCCTCCAATATTCGCATTAAATCTGCTCCACTGCTACGGTCCCTAAGCGCTGAACGTGCAGTTTTCATTTCGTCACAATCGATGAGTCGATGTCCGGGCTTGCCGCAGAAAGAACACTTAGATTTGTTCTTCTTTGGTCTTGCCTTCGCGTCGATTCGATCGAGTTCCATCGGGTCGGCGTACGTGGGGTTAGCCAAGCGTCCTCCATGTCGTCTAGCTCGTCCATGAAGTCGTCGTGTTCTGATCGTGGTTACGTCGAAACGTTCCGCTGCCGAAACGACGTCGTTGTAGCTGCTCCAATTTGCGGCCGCAACATGTTGTCGTGTTTCTTTTTTCAGCCCCGCAATGAATGCTCTAATTTTTTCGCCTTCTGTGACGTCGGGGATGCGGTTGAACAACTCCTCCATTTGTTGCGTGTAGTTCGCGACGCTCCCGATTTGTCGATGACGATGTATTTTGTCGCGGGCGATTAACGCTGCATTAATCGGCTCAAAACGTTGTAGTAATCCTTTACGGAACTGCTGCCACGTCGCTTCACCTTGGTTTAATAAACCGCTTCTGCTTATCCATTCAATTGCTGGTCCGCGCAGTAGTGTTGCTGCAAAATAAATTCTGTTTCTGTCGAGTGCTGGTGCTGTCCATCCAATGGCGGCGAAATAAATTTCGATCGCCAAAAGCCAGCGCCTAGCGTCGATTTCCCCATCAAAGGTGTTGGGGGCTCGAATTTCTTGGGCATTGGGAGAATTTCGCGACTGCTGCGAAGTCACGATCGATTCTGCTTCTGTCGCAATTTTCGCCATGACGCGCGCTTTCACCCGAAGTCGTTCGATCCGTCGCGCGTCGGTCTCGCTACTTCTGCACCGCTCGATATAGGTCCCGACAACTCGCAATTGTCGTCCCTGTATCGCAAACGTTTTCGCCAACAATCGAACTCACGATCCTGTTCAAAAAACGCGCGATGGGGGTTATTAAATAAACGCGGAATCTGGTGCTTACCAGCGTCGGCGCCGAATTCGTCGCCCCCGACGGTTTTTCGAAGCAGGAATTTCTTGAGCGCGCTGCTTAGCTGAAACTCCGCGAGTGAAAACGGCTCTGATACCAAGTGTCACAGGATCGAATTTCCACTCGATAATGTTGCACTAAAGGTGAGTACAAGGCGTATTTATACTCATAAATACATAGAAACAACAGATAATCCGAACCTTCAGGAACGCGCTCTTATAGAATAGATAATCACAAGTGCGCATAAGCACGCAAGCCCATTCGCACTTCGGATTATGGCGAGATTACGCCTTGTACACCACTGTCGGTGCTGTTGGTGCCGTATAATGTAAATGTCGGTGCCGAAAATACCAAATAAGTGAAATAATCGGAAAGCTCTAGAAAATAGAATAGTAGTCCGATTGAGGTGAAATAAAGTGCAAATGAAAGAGGAAAATAAGGAGAATAAGATGGAGTAAAAATATGGAAATGAGAAATATGTCGAACGTCGGCGTACTCTCACACGCTCGAGAAGTCCTTACTCGAGGCTGAGAAGAGCACTGTCGCTGTCGCTTCCTCTCGCGGCACTCCCCGCTCCCCCTTCTTTGAAGTGTGTGCTCCCTCCCCTCTCCTCCCCTCAGTTGCTACTGCTGCTGCTGTCGACCTCCTTGGTGCTGCGGAAGTTGGCGCTGCGTCTGCTCCTAGTGGGAGGCGCAACAACAGCAAGGGCAAAGGGGGCAAGGGTTGTGGGGGTGGCACCAGTGGTGGAGGTTGCGGGGGTGGTGGTGGCGGGGTTGGAGGCGGTGGGGGTGGCTCTGGGGGTGGAGGCAATGGAGATGGACGGGGTGGTGGAGGCGGCTGGGGTGGTGGAGGCAGCGGGGGTGGTGGAGGAGGTCTACGTTCAGCCGCCCACTGCCTTACAGTGGGGTGGTACAGACCTGGCCGTCACCTTGCTACGTTTACTCGATGGCCTAGGTCTAGTCTGTACACACTGACCACTATGTCTGCACAGGTGGCTGAGTCAGGTCAGGTGGCTGAGTCATAGCAGGTGGCTGCGTCCAGTCAGGTGTCTGCGTCTGGTCAGCTTGCAGCGTCTTGCTCGTGTCGGGTACTCTCCCACCAGACTCTCCTCTGGCACCACCGTCTCGGTCAACCCTCGCTGCCGCGTCTCCGCAGCATGCACTCCCGTCTCCTTGTATCTGGCCTTCCCAGCTCCCTGACCTCCTTCCCGTGTTTGCCTACACCACCATGCCTTCCCTGCGTTGAGTGTTATAATCTAGACTCCACTTAGGGGTCGCAGATGCCCTTGAAGCCGCCTAAGAAGAATCTGATGACTTGGAACCGCCTCTGTTCAAAGCACCATCACGATCAGCTCCGTAAACATACGAGACTGAAACTTGATCAGACATTAGCTTATCGTGTCTGCTTTCCAACGGTATATTGCTTGCTTTCATCAGAGGTGTATGCGCTACGCAGTGAACAAAAACGTAAGCTCGGCTGAAAACGTGTAGTTTCATTGATGCACGGAAGAGGTGAGTACAACATTGCATAGGGACTCTTAAGGGGTTGGGACCATCCTGGGAACTCAGAGAAGGTTGAGTCCTAGGGGAGAAAGGCTAGAGAAGGATGGGAAACGTCCTAGCTAGGTCAGCAAAGCCAACCGCACTTGGATGTTCAGAGCTGTACACAAGGCTACCAATAGTGAGTCAAGCCAACCATGAGTCAGCTTGTCTTCCCACTTGCACCCTCTTGCAAGCTGCTTCCAGGAAGACCACACTTCTCAAAAGGAGGTTGGTAGAGTCCCACTTGACCACCTGCACTTCTTGTCTCATTCTCTGTCCCTACACCATTGGCATGACAACAATGAAAGGGTGGCAAGGGAAATGCTGCCAACAGTGCACCATGACTACGGAACAGTAACTTTCGACAGCTGTCACATGCTGCTCCGATGCTGGGTTGTTCTGAAACTCAGTGACCATCTGCACAACGCGGCAAAGGACTGCCACACCGATTTTCAGACCAATCAGAGCTTGGTAGATGAGTCACCAGCCGAAATGGTGAACTTGGGTGTTACCAAAAAAGAGTAACACACACTTCCGGGATGCCATAAGTCTTGAAACTAAAAATGTTGCCATGCCTTGTAAACTGCTTCAAAAAATTTGAAACTTTGAGGATCTGAAGAATACATGTTGAAACACCTCCCCACATAATTCCAGAAGCTGAGCAGACTTGTAGGCGGAATGGGAGTGCAATGACCGTGCCACTATAGTGCTTTGGCACAACAAACTCCCCCTCATCGTGCTCTCATTCATCCCTTAGCTGCTCCCTGAAGCTGCCTCCCTTAGTTGAAGGACATGCCACACAAGGTGGCACAGCTCCAATGCTGATGCTCTGCAAGCCGCTTAGTCAAGAAATCTGCAGGTTGCTTGGTAGTGTTGATATAGAGCAAGGGGATGGTGCCCTTCTTCACCTCCTTCCTCACCCAATGCCACTTGATATGCATGTGCTTGTTCAGCCCATGGAGCACAGCATTACGCGCCATTGTAATTGCTCCTTGGCTGTCACAAAACACAGGTGTAGGACCCTCTTGCTCCTGCCCCAACTCCTCAAGCAACCTCCTCATCCAAACCACCTCCTTCACTCCATGCCACAACGCCATGTACTCGCTCTCCGTTGATGAGTGAGCTATCTCTCCTTGCTTCTTGGACTTCCAGCTCTCTGGAATCCCTCCAACACAACATATATAGCCAACATGGGATGTAGCATCACTGATGTCACTTGCCCAGGTAGCATCGGTGAAGCACGAGAGGTACAAGTGCCCACGCCTTGCAGGTGCACCAGTCTTTGTGCTCACCTCCTCCACTCCCTTTTGCTTCAGCTACCCATGCACTGAATATTGCAGCCCCACCCTTGAGGTTGCCAAGCAGTACCTCACCAGCCTCTCTTCTGCATCCAGGTGCTCTTGAAGGGGCCTAGACACCACACGAGCGAGCTGTGAAACTGAAAACGCAATGTCGGGGCGAGTGTTGACCGAAGCGTAACTCGTACTCCAACACCTCACCTTCCTCTTCATCAAGGTGCAGCTAAAACCCTGAGGGTAGAGGGGTCTTCATACTCCTCCCTTCCTCCAGCCCATACTTCTCCCCCATGGCTGCAAGGTACTTGTGTTGGTGAAGCCTCAACCATCCCTTCACCTTGTCCCGCTCCACGTGAAGACCAAGGTAATACCCCACTGGTCCAAGGGCCTTGCATTGAAAGGTCTCCTTCAGCTTCCCTTGCACCTCCTTGATCCTCTCCAGGGATGGAGAGAAGAGGAGGATGTCATCGACGTATACAAGGAGAAATACCTTCTCCTCCTCCCCCTCAGTCGTGAAGAGACTCTCGTCGCACCCGCTAACTTTGAAACCAAGAGCCTCCAACGCCTCCACCAGCCTTGCATACCAGCACCTTGGAGCTTGTTTGAGGCCATAGATGGCCTTGTTGAGCCTGCAAACACGCCCACTCCTATCGTCATCCCCCTCGGGCTGCTTCATGTAGATCTCCTCATCTACCACGCCATAGAGGAACACCGTCTTCACATCCATTTGCTCCACCTTCCAGCCACAAACGGTCAGCGGCTGCTAGCAACACTCGGAGCGTAGGAGCCTTGGCAACAGGGGCAAACACCTCTTGGAAGTCAATCCCCTCCCTCTGCTGAAAGCCTTTGATCACAGGTCTTGTTTTGCGCCTCTTCAACCTCCCCTCGGCATCGGTCTTCACACGTAACACCCACGTGCAGTCCAACGCCTTCGTTCCTGGGGGCAGATTTGTAAGGGTCCACGTTTCATTCTCCATGTGGCTCTGGAAACCATCCTCCCTTGAAGCCAGCCATGCCGTCCCTGACCGTGACTGTGACCTTGCTCGTGCTGCCAGTCCCACTATCTCTCATCTCCTCGCTACTTTTGTCACTGACCCTTCTATTGAGTCCACTGCTGCGTCTGCCCTCATTGCTGAGCCGGTTGACTTTGCTTCTGCCTGCCATCTAGACTACGCCACTGCTCTTATTGCTGAGTCTGAGTCTGCCAGTCCTCCGTCCGTCGGGGGTGAGTGTGCTCTTGGCACGGACGTCCTTGAGGAGAGGCAAGAGGACCTTGAGTTTCTTGCAGCTGCTGTACCTCGTTTCGCTTCCGTGCTGCTTGCCCTTGAGGGAGACCCGGATGCACCAGACATCCCGACCCCGCGCTCTTACGCAGAGGCGATTATGGGTCCTTACTCCTCTCAGTGGCAGGCAGCCATGGATGCCGAGATGGCATCCTGGAAGTCCACAGGCACCTACCTCGACGCAATTCCTCCGTCTAGGGCGAACATAGTGGATGGCATGTGGATTTTCAGGGTGAAGCGGCCGCCGGGTTCTCCGCCTGCCTTCAAGGCGCGTTACATTGCTAGAGGCTTCAGTCAGCGACAGGGGGTCGACTACTTCTAGACCTTTTCCCCCACCCCGAAGATGACCACTCTTCGGGTGTTGCTGCACGTCGCTGCTCAGCGTGACTACGAGTTGCACTCTCTGGACTTCAGCACAGCTTTCTTGCAGTGTAGCCTGCACGAGGAGATCTGGCTGCACCGCCCACCTGACTTTACTGAGTCGTTTCCTGCAGGTACCCAGTGGAGCCTCCGCTGGCCAGTCTACGGTCTCCACCAGGTGCCTCGCGAGTGGCACGACACACTGAGGACTACACTTGCGGCTCTGGGGTTTACTCCTTCTACTGCTGACCCGTCGCTGTTTCTTCGCACCGACTCATCGTTGCCGCCGTTCTACGTCCTCCTGTACGTCCACGACCTAGTCTTTGCCACTGCTGACACTGAGGCACTGACCCTTGTGAAGTCGGAGCTTCAGAAGAGACACACTTGCACTGACCTGGGTGAACTGCGCAGCTATCTTGGCTTGCAGATCACTCGGCATAGAGCACGGCGCACCATCACCCTGACTCAGTCACACATGGTGCACCAGGTCCTTCAGCGCTTCGGCTTCCAGTTCTCCTCGCCACAGCCCACTCCTCTGTCTACCGGCCACTCGCTCTCAGCTCCACCTTTGGACGAGTCTGTAGAGCTGAGTGGTCCGTACCCAGAGCTTGTGGGTTGCCTTATGTACCTGATGACGTGCACACGACCTGACGTCGCGTACCCTCTCAGCCTCCTGGCTCGCTACGTGGCTCCCGGTAGGCACCGAAAGGTGCGCTAGGATGCTGCGAAGAGGGTACTGCGTTACTTGTGCAGTACGTCAGGCATGGGGCTCGTGCTTGGAGGATGGGGTCCAACTGTCCTCATTGGTCACGCAGACGCTTCTTGGGTTGATGACTCACCTACGTAGCGGTCGTCAGAGGGTTACACCTTCAGCCTCGGTTCCGGCTCTGTTTCCTGGCGGTCTACCCGCTCGTCTTCGGTTCTCAGCTCTAGTTGTGAGGCTGAGATCTACGCAGGGGCCATGGCTGCACAGGAGCTACGCTGGCTCACCTACCTACTGACTGACTTGGGAGAGCAGCCTCGTTCGCCTCCAGTTCTGTACGTAGACAAGAAGGCCATGATTGCCTTGTGTGAGGAGCACAGACTGGAGCACGTAACGAAGCACATTGCTCTGCGATACTTCCTTGCTCAAGAGTTTCAGCAGCGTGGCCAGCTTCGTCTAGCGTACGTGGCCACTAGGGCCAACACTGCTGATATATTCACCAAGGCACTTCCGCCTGGTGATCATCAGCGCTTCTCTACTGTGTTAGGCCTTGTGCCTACTTTGTCTCACTTGCTCATTGCGTGACTTTGCTTGTACTGTGATCTATGTATATACCTGCATGCTTACACTTGCTGTCAAGATAGTAGCTAGGAGTGTAGGAGCCATGCTAGGGTTGAATGTTGAGGGAGTTTAGGCAAGAGAAAAGTCGAGAAAGAAGTGGTTTCACTATAGCAAAACAGAAACTTATATGGGGAAGAAGGGGGTGCACCACTAAAACAAGAAGGAATATAGCTACACTAGGATCTACTGTAGGCAGGTATAGTAATGTATACAAATACATTTCAACACACCCCTCAGCTGCCTACAGTAAGAACCATGTGCAACAGCACTCCCTGAAGGGGTACACCAAGCGCAGCGGAGGAATGAGAGGGAAAGTGAAGAGGAGGAGGGACCATGAGAGGAGAGGAGGTGGTGGGTGGCGGCTGAAGCTGCTGGCACACGGGCAACTGGAGCAACTGACACACTGGCAAATGGAGCAACTGGCACACGGGCAACTGGAGTAACTGGCTCCGCGGCTAAGCGAGCGGCTGGAGCAACTGACTCAGAGGCGACAGGAGCGACGGGCTCACGGGCAACTGGCGCAACGGTCTCACGGGCGATTGGAGGTGCTGGCTTCACGGCGTTCACCCCCCTTCACCTTCCCCCATTTCCCCAAACCTCCCTTTCACACCCCTCCGCATCCCTACCGCCACTCCCTCATCTCCCCCACACACTCTCCCCCCCCCCCCCCCCACACAGCGGCATGTGCAGCAGTGGGAGAGAGAGGAGGAGAGGCGGCAGCAGTTCGCTCACACCCGCCACCCCCATACCCTCCCCCCACTGCTGCACCCGTAGCAGGGGGATGGAGGAGAAGGGGGGGGGGGGGGGGGGGCTGGTGCTGCAGATCCCCTCCCCCCACTGCTGCACCCGCAGCAGGGGGATGGAGGAGAAGGGGGGTTCGGGGGGGCTGGTGCTGCAGATCTCCTCCCCCCCACTGCTGCACCCGTAGCAGGGGGATGGAGGAGAAGGGGGGGCGGGGGGGCTGGTGCTGCAGATCCCTTCCTGCCACCCCCTTAACCTCCAAGCTCCCCCCCTTCTCCCGACACATCGGCAAGTGTGGCAGGGAGAGAGAGGAGGAGGTGGTGGGCGGCTGACTACGCACACCCGCCACCCCCATACCCTCCCCCCAACTGCTGCACGCGCAGCAGGGGGATGGAGGAGAAAGGGGGGCGGGGGGGGGGGGGGGGGTGTGTAGGAGCCGCTCGGGCGACAGCAGGGCGCACGACGGGCAGGAACCCATCGTGCGCCACACCCGCCACCCCCATACCCCCCCCCCCCCCTGCTGCACGATCAGCAGGGGGATGGAGGAGAAGGAGGGGGCGGGGGGGCGGTGTAGGGGCTGCGCGGGCTACAGCAGGTCGCACGACGAGCTGGTTCCTTCGGGTACAGTCCGGCCACCTCCACACCCTCCCCCCTCCCCCTTCTCACTTGCACGAGCAGCATAAGTGGCGGGAGCCGTGGCTGCATCCACCCCCATCACCCGCACTCACGGCCACCACCCCCAACTCACCCCCCTCCCCCCCCAAGGCAGGAGCAAACTCGGCTGCAACAGCGGGGCCGACGGGAGGGCGGGTGGGGTAACATGCTGGGGCGTGATGGGTGGGGCGTGGGGGGGAAGCTTTGGGCTGGCCAGGGGGTCGCGGGTGCAGCGCGTCGGGCAGACGTTGGCGCACTCGATGGGCAGGCGCAAGGGCGGCGCGACGAGCGTGCGCATGGCTGGCGACGGTGCAGGCAAGGGCGCGGGCGACGGGGCCGCGGGGCGACGAAACAGCGAGGAGCGACGGGGGGGGCGTAGGGCGACGAAACGACGCAAGGCGACGGGGGGGCGTGGGGCGACAGGGCGTCCGGCGAGGGCTGCGGCGGCAGGGCGACGAGGCAGCAGAAAAATAGACCGCCATCGAAGATGGCGGGTTCGGTGGGCCCATTGAGATTAGGTCCTCAGGTTAGAACCACTCTGATAACATGTCAAGGTAGTAGCTAGGAGGGTAGGAGCCATGGTAGGGTTGAATGTCGAAGGAGTCTAGGCAAGAGAAAAGTCGAGAAAGAAGTGGTTTCACTATAGCAAAACAGAAACATATATATGGGAAGAAGGGGGTGTACCACCAAAACAAGAAGGAATATAGCTACACTAGGATCTATTTTAGGAAGGTATAGTAATGTATACAAATACATTTCAACACTTGCTAGGGTATGATAACTGTATTGTTTGTTCTCTTTTATATAACTCTGCATGTGAACTGGCCTTGTGCCCCTTTGCTTGTGCTCGGACTGTGTGGTGACTTTGTGATCCACCCTGAGCTTGCTTTGCTTTTTTTGACTGGTCTTGTGACCACTCTTTCTCCCCCACTTTGCCTATGGGGGTGTGTCAGAATGTTATAGTGCTTACATTTGTGTAGGCTATAGTGGGGTAGCCCATAAGGGGTACAACCCAATTAGGGTTAGTACTTGTACCCAACTCATTGCTAGTTCATCCATTCTTGTTCATTCCTTTGACAGCATACCCCTACGTTCTTTATTCACTTGTTTCTGCTTGGTTGGTGTGTCTGCTCCTGTCAGTCAGCTCCCATGACTCCACCTACCGCGATGCTAGTTTCCTTAACTCGAGGTATGACTGCCATTTTTTCGTAGGTGTTTCGACTTTCCCGAGGGTTTTTTTCATCTTCATCGTTCTCGACTCATATGGTTACGTAGTTGTCCGCGCTGACCAAGCTACGTAACTTAATAATCTTGCTATCCTTGCGCGGTTTAGCCTGCATAACTGTTCTTACAGTTAATAATTATGTGGTTAACCTGTCCCATTTTGTACTGTTTTTGTCTTTGCAGGTGTGCAATAATAACGCATGCTTGGAGATACGCACGCTACCGTGCTGCAAGGTGCGGTAAGAACTCAGTCACACTAATTTCCTAAGACTCCCTTGTCTGTTCTCTTGATGTTGTTTTGCAGGTCACCTACAATATGTTCACCTAGTGAAGATAACTGCAGACACTCCAAGGTTGTGCCTGTAAGCCTTCCATGATTTTTTTTTTCATCTCACTCACCGTCACTCCTGTTGTGCAGCTCCCTTCAAGTAGTTATCTAGGGGCAATACACGGGGATTTGGTGTATTGCCCCCTTAGTTGTTTCTTGTAGGTGTGTAGATTTGTTTTTGTAGTGCTAATGTAACTATCAGTTTGTACTAAGTTTTAATTATTAGAGCGTTAAGAAATTAATTGTGATTTATGAACAGGTAAAAAAATATATGAATCGCTTTTTCTAGAATGAATTGTTACCAGGGTACTGTAACAGGTCGTCGTTATACTGGTTACCAGGCTATGTTTGTATACAGCTACAAGTCAAATCGCTAGGTTACGAACACAATCCAAATCTTAAACATTATAAGTGAAGAGTAGTTTCGGAATATCCGATAGGAAAGTGTATTGTTGTAACGGTTACAGGTGGTAACAGTCGCGCTCAGCGATTTTCGGATGCCACCACTTGCACGATCGTTAACGGTCATCTGCAGCCATTTACTACCACCATCTCACCAAAAATTGGGGGTGGTGTGGATCGTGGTTGACCCCTCAGCTCGTTTACCACTGGGCCTTCACCATTCACGAACTGTGGTATACTACCGCCCAAACCCAATCATGTTAAATTGTAATTGTATACATTATTCTATAACTGCCTGTAGTGTAGACTTCGTGTATTTATATTCCTTGCTGTAGTGCACCTTCTTCCTTTGCATGTTCTTTCCTATTTGTACCCTCGCTCAATATTGAATCAACCCTCTTTCTTCTATTTTTGCCTTGTTCTACTCTCTCGACACTCACGCTACTTCCTTGAACCCTAGTCATGCTTCCTAAGCCTAACTAGTTAATTACGACATGGTATCAGAGCAGGTCCGTCCTGCGGACCTCCGTTTCGTTTTCGTAACATGGGCCCACCACTTGCCAACGTGCAGCTCACCCCGTCGCCCCTGCTGTCCCGGTCGCGCCACGTTGGTCACGTCGCGACCAAGAGGAAGCAGGCCGCGACGACCAGCGCGGCGCGATTTGCGCTGGTCGTCAGCATCCCCGTTCGCTGCCCCGTCGCGCCTCGCCACGTCGCCACCAGTGCCGAGTGCGAGCGCCAGCGACCAGCGCCACCGCGGACGCCAACTACGAGCGCCAGCGCAAACCGCGACGACCAGCGCCAGCGCGTGCGCCAACGCCCAGCACCAGCGCCCAGCGCGGACGCCATCGCCCCGCGCTTTGAGCCCCCTCCTGCACAGCCCATCTCACCGCAGCATCCCACCCCACCCACCCTCCCATCGTCCCCACTTCTGCAGCTGTGTTTGCTCCTGCTGTTGGGAGGCAAAAGGGGGGGGGGGTGTTGGGGGTGGTGGCCATGAGTGGATGACGGGGGTGGATGAAGCAGAGGTGCCGCCACTCCGCTGCTGTGTTAAGCTGCTGCACCCCCGCCCGCGTGCACCTCCTCCCTGTTGCGTCTGCAGCAGTGAGGAGGGGGGGAGGAGGGTGTGGGCGTGGCGGGTGTGACCAGCTAGCAGTCGTTTCCTCCTACTCTCTCTCTCACTGCTGCACGTGTCGCTGTGGGGGGGGGGGGGAGGGGGTGGCGAAAGGGGTGCGGCTGAACAACGGGGGGGGTGAGAAAGAGGTTTGAGGGGGTTGGGGGGAGTTGTGGGCCCAGCAGCGCCATTCGCCAGTGAGCCCGTTGCTCTTGTTGCCCGAGGGTCAGCTGCTCTAGCCGTACGAGCGAGATGCTCCAGGCGTACGAGCCCGTTACCCCAGTAGCCCGTGAGCCAGTAGCTCCAGTTGCCAGTGTGCTAGCCGCTTCAGCCGCCGCCCCCACCTCCTCTCCTCCTTCTTGCACTCCCTCCTCACTTCCTTCTGCTTGGTGTACCCTTTGTGGGGGTGTTTCTGCACATGGTTCTTCACTATAGGCAGTTAGGGGGTGTGTTAAATTGTAATTGTATACATTATTCTATAAGTGCCTATAGTGTAAACTTAGTGTAGTTATATTCCTTGTTGTTGTGGTGCACCTTCTTCCTTTGCATGTTCTTTCCTATTTGTACCCTCGCTCAATATTGAATCAACCCTCTTTCTTCTATTTTTGCCTTGTTCTACTCTCTCGACACTCACGCTACTTCCTTGAACCCTAGTCATGGTTCCTAAGCCTAACTAGTTAATTACGACAAATCAACCCCAGCTTACGCTCCGACACTGTAGCTGAACAAACGGGCGTATATGCTGGTTCGAACACCCCCCCCTTTTCCATACACAAAGGGCAATACCACGGGTGGTTTATTGCCCTCGGGGTCAATCACGGTTCGCACAACACAAACCACGCACAAGAAGGCGTTTGCGATCCAAAACGCTTTCTACATATTTCTGATGATAGATTGGGCTCGTACCAGTTTGATCTCACCTGCGGGCCGAGAAGTTAAACGAAACCCTTACCTGCCAGCAGCAGCAGCAGCAGCGCGATAAGGGAGAGGCGAGCTGCGGAGATTCACTCTACAACGGTAGTGAGCTAGACTACGGGGGTTGGCACGAACTACTATGAGTGATCGTAGCTTTGCCTAGTTCCTTAGTGCTTGCACAATCACGGGAGAAATTGGCAAGAGTTTCCACTAGCAAAGTTGGGATTACATAATTGTTGAACAAGCAAAAGTAACAATGACTACATCAGGCACCTAGCAACTCTGCAGCTAGCCTGGTCGACCGACAGCACAGCATGGTCGACAGCCTGCCAGCGTTGCGTAGAGGAGCCACGCCAGCATTGCAGAAAGGCGACCTGCCAACACAGCAGGTCGACGGTGTGCCAACGCTGCAGCAGAGCGGCTGTCCAGCGTTGCCCCATACTAGACAGCAGTGCGCACGCTCGCAGATGCGCGGAGACGATTGGCCCGACTTGCACCATTGTGCATCCGTCGGCTGTTGTCAGCGCCTGACGAGCCACATCGACTTCGGGATACCAACCCGAAGTCGCCTTCGCCATCGCGACCTCGACGACGTTTGCGTGCCTCCGCAGAACTCGCCGAGCAGGTTACCCGGTCGACCTGGACAACCCCAGGTGCTCTGGTCGACCACCAAGTCCTTCTGGTCAACCAAAGCTCCCGTCGAAATACCCCTTGGTCGACGGACCCCTTCCGTTGACCAGAACTGTCAACTGTTGTCAACGAGCTCCCCTCGTCGACCGCTGCTCACTTCTCAGGTCGACGGACTGCTCCGTCGACCTCCCGGTCGAACAGCCCCTCCTGGTCAACGGCCCACCCGTTGCACAGACCAGTTAGTTGGTGCTGTCGAGCTCCCTGATCGACAGCCACATCACAGCGATCCCCTGCAGCTCGAGGAAGCCTGTCGAGCAGCTCTCCCATTGTGGACGGTCGGCTGCTACTCCCGTACATCCGACCAAGTCGTCGACGTTGCCCAAGCGAGGGCGAGGCCAACACTCCACTCCCGTTAACACTCCCCTACCGCGCTCACGCTTGGGCCCCCAGCCCACACGGCAGCACCCTACGGAGAAAATTCGTCCTCGGCGTGCAGAAGGGCACGGCACCTACTGCTGCACATCATCGTCGCCGTCGCCAACGTCGGCCAGACGAACTTGGCCGATGGCGACAGAGCACCGGTTGAAAGCCGGAAAATGCAGCGCCTTCGTGAGGAAGTCTGCTGGCTGCTCGGTGGTCGGGATGTACTTCAGTACAAACTTCCCGCGCCTCACCATGTGCTGCAGCCAGGCATAGCGTCACTCCATGTGCTTGAGGTTGCCTGTCAACCCCAAGCCCTCAGCGACTATAATTGCCGACTTGTTGTCGACGCGGAGGATGGTCGGCTTTCCAGCGTCGAGTAGCTTGAATTCCGCAAGAAGGAAACGAAGTTGGCGTCCCTCCTTGCCTGCATCCGTGGTCGCCACGTACTCTGACTCTGTCGATGACAGTGTCACGCACTTGATGCGCGAGCTCGACCAGGAGATGGCGGCCCCTCCGTAGACGAACCCGTAGCCTCATGCCAATGCTGGTCGCTCCTCACCATGAGGCCGCTCCCCAGCTTGCTGCAGGCGGACGCGATGTCCGGCCTTGTCGTCGTCGCCGCGAACTGCAGCGAGCCAACCTTCTGCCGGTACTCCTTCTCCTCGCGCTCCTGCGCCTCCTCGTCATTGAACGTCAGCTCGGCGTATGCATCGACCGAGACCGGCGTCTTCTGGACTCGACCACCCTTCTCCTCGTCGATGAAGCGCCTACGCAGCTTATCGGCGTAGCCCTGCTGGTGAAGCCACAGCTTCCTCGCTGGCCTGTCGTGCACGTTCTCCAGCCCGAGGTACTTGATGATCGGCGAAATCTTGCGCAGCTCGAAGGCAGCCTCCAGCAGCTCCTTTAGCGCCTTCAGCATTGCGGGGCTGCTGCTGGCGGCGAGCAGGTCGTCGACGTAGACCAGCACCTAGCAGGTCACTCCGTCGTTGCTGGCCTTGAAGTAGAGCGCCTCGTTGACCTGGCTCTTCTTCCAGCCAGCGCCGAGCAGCACACTGTCGAGTGCCCTGTACCACAACAACGGCGACTGCTTCAGCACGTAGAGGCTTTTCAGCAGCTTACACACCCGGCCGGTCCCATCGTCAAAGTGGTCCGGCTGGTACATGTAGAGCACCCTGTCGAGCTAGCTCTGCAGGACAGCGTTCTTCATGTCGAGCTGCATCAGGTTGAGGTCGAAGACGACGATGATGCTAAGAAAGATCCTCAGCGTGACGTAGCCGCTCACCGGCGAGTACGTCTTGTCGTAGTCGGCACCGCACACCTGCGTTAAGCCCTTCACGACCAGCCTCGCCTTCTCGCGCTCGACGGTGTCGTCGAGGCGGTACTTGGTCGTCAGCACCCACCGGTTCTTCATGATGTTAACCCCGCGTGGGCGTTCGACCAGCTCCCAAGTGCCCATACCGACGAGGCTGCGGATCTCTTCTTCCATGGCGGCCTTCACCGCCTCACCCTTCCAGCTCGCCAGTGCCTCCTTTACCGTCATCGTGGCGATGTTCCAGCGGTGTTCGGGGTCTGCGTGCATGTCGGGATCGAGCTCCAGCAGTTCGTCATCCTCCTCGGTGTCGACGTACAACAGGTCATCGTCGACCTCGTCGTACTCAGCGGTGAAGGCAGCTGGCGATAGGCAGGCGTGGAAGCTCAGCCGCTCCGGCGGCCGTCAAGCTCGACCAGTGCGTCGCAGCTCAGGCTTCATGATCAGCACCTCCACCATGTCGCTGTCGGTGGACTCTTCTCCTGCCAACAGCTCCCCTTCTTCGTCGACGGCCAAGTCGTCGACCAGCTGCTTTGAGCCTTCGACCAGCTGCTCACCTCCTAATGACTTCGGCAGCTCCCCTGTCGACTGCACCCCTGCTGGTGCCTCTTGTTCGACCGGCTCCCCTGTCTGCTGCTCCCCTGTCGTCGACGGCTTCCCATCCTGGTCGACGAGCTTGGCGCCTTGTCGACCGCCGGCGATGCCACTGGCCGGCGCCACAGGCAACGCCTCAAGGCTCCCCTCATCGCCGGTGGCCGACACAGGTGTCGACGCAGGCCGATCTGCGATGGGGAAGGGAGGAGCAAGAACCGGGGGAGGTGGAAGAACCTCCACGACATCCTCATCAGCAGGCTCATTGACTTCGGCAAGCAAAGGAATCGTCGCCGTCGAGGTGTCCGTCGGCGGGTGTGTCTGCGTCCGCCCCAACGCCGGCCCAAACTTCGCCTTCCACACCTCCGGCGACATTGTCTCGTAGAAGATCACCTCGATCAACGTCACCACCTTTTTGTCAGTCAGGTCGAGCACCTCCTAGCCCTTACTCTCCGGCGACACGCCCAGGTGAAGCCCCCAGCGAGCTTTCGGCACCAGCTTCCCACCGCGCTGCTGCGCAGGGACCATGAACTGCACCATGCAGCCCCATACCCGCGCCAGCGTGAGGTCGGCCTTCTTCCCGGTCAGCAGCTGGTACGGAGTCGTCCCCGGCGGCGTCGTCGACCGCTCCAAGCAGTTGCGCACCCAGACAGCTTGTCGTAGAGCGAGGTGTCACCAGTGGTGCTGCACGCCCATGTGCAGCAGCATTGTCCTCACGGACTCGACGGCCGTGCGCATCTCCCGCTCAGCCATGCCGTTTTGCTGCGGAGTGTAAGGGCACGTCAGGTCGTGGACGATGCCCTTGCCGTCGACGAAGTCGGTGAACTCCTTCCCGAGGAACTCCCCTCCCCGGTCTGAGCGGAGCATCAGCACCGACTTCTTCGCCTGCTGTTCCACCAGCACCAGCCACTTTTGGAACTCCCGTAGCACGTCGCTCTTCTTAGCGACCGGCATCACGCACACAAAACGAGTGTGGCGATCCTTCAGCATCAGGAAGAACAAGCTGCCATCCTTGGCAGCGACCCGAAATGGCCCGCACAAGTCAATGTGCACGACAGCCAACGCCTCCTCGGGGTCCGAGCCTTTGTCGGGGAAGGTGTGCCGCGCCAGCTTTCCTCCGACGCACGAGACACACGGCGGGTCTGCTCCGGTCCACGAAGTGATGTCGATCCCGGTGGCAACTGCATGCTTTGCCGAGCTCTTGATCGTGTCGATGCTGACGTGCGCGAGCCTCGCATGCAACCGGTCAGGGGTCGACTTCGTCGTTGAGACGATCGTCCGCAGAGCAGGGGCGAAGGTCGGTGCAGAGGACACGTCCGGTGTAGCGTGCTCGACCGAGCACCCCCCCAGTCGCGGCGACAAGCAGCATCTCGTCGCCGTCGCTTCAGCTGCACTCCGCTCTCCTTCAGTTGGCCAGCAGATAGCAGGTTGGCCTGGACGCCCGGAACGTATAGTACGTCGGGGATGAGGACCCGCTTCCCGTCCTCCCCTTGCAGAGCGACAGTTCCGCGACCCTCAACAGGCTGTAGTGACCCGTTGAATCCATGAACGTGTTTCACACCGTCGCTTGGCGCCATGTCGACGAAGACCGACTTTGTCCCCATTAGGTGGTGGGAGCAGCCGCTGTCGAGCAGCACCGCCATCGGGTTGGCTTGCACGGCTGCCGCCACCGCCTGGAAGTCCTTGCCAGCCTCCGGCGCCAGCAAGACCATCGGCTCCAGTACGCCGACCATCGAGCACGTTGCCTGCCCGTCACCTCGGCTCTTGCCGCTGGAGTTGTCGACGTCCTTCGTCGACGACTTCTTCCTCAACGTCTGCTTCTCCTTGCGCAGCTTCGCATCTCGATGAGGGCGACGGCCTCCCTTGGTGTTGTCCTCGTCGCTGTCATCGCGGTCAGGACACTCGTAGGAAAGGTGGTCGAGGTCGTGGCAGATCCAACACTCCCGCCGTCGAACACCACCTCCACAGCCCGTGTCCCGCGTCGACCTCTTCTCGTCGACGTCTTCGTCGACTGCCCACTTCCGCTACCTCCTCCGCCTGGCTTCCTGCGCTGCCCTTGCTGCTGATTCAGCTTCGTCGGTGCAGCGTAGTTTGCCTCAGGAAGGAGCTTCGTGGGCTGTTCGGCCTCCTGCATCGCCTCATCTTGAAGGATGTAGCTGGTGATGGAGTCCTCGTTGTTATAGTCACAATAGCCTTGAATGTGCCTAAAACGAAAGATAGAGAGCACAGACGGATTTCTGCACAGCGCCTTCAAACGTTGATAGCGTTCTGCTCACAGCTGCAAATGAATTGGTTCAAATTGGATCTGAAGCGTCTTCACGTCGCCTACAAAAAGCAATTTAGATTGCACGATTTCATAAAGAATTGACGACACAGCGTCGGTTTGAACGAACGGTACTATGGCAGCCACTATAGTCTTAGAACACAAGATAGGAAGAGTTACGAGTTGGGAATGACTCCCAGCTCCTACAAACCCCAAGAGCCGAGCTACAGTGATGTGGAACAGTGCCACACTGTCCCCAACCACGAAGGGTCTCGAAACTACCCTCCACAAGGGCCTACACCAAGAGAAATGTTACACTACACAAAGTAATGCAACTATTCTCACTATCTTAAAGTTTACCCTTTTGGAGAGCTTCGAAATCACTTGATTCTTGAAACCAAGGCTCTGGTTCTTCAAGGTAAAATTCTTCCTTGAGTTCTTGGAAGTCTGCTGCGCACACATGCGACACGCCGAACGTTCCACACACGACAAAATAGAAAACCGCACACGACACGCAAACGACGACGTGTCACGCGACTAGCGATAACTCGCTATTGACACGACACACACATTCAAAATCATGCCTCATCATTCACACACTATTGTAAGCATAAAATATATATTATTTCATGCCCTCATACCATTCCATGCATACACGCATGCACTCACACGGACAACAAGCCGAATGCAAACCGTAGGGTTGCACCAACAAACTCCCCCTCGGATTGTTGGCCTTAGGATCTTGCTCTCTCAGTTCAGAGCCATCCCAGCCAGCTTGCAACACTTCCAATGCTGCTGCTCCACCAGCCTCTTGGTCATCATGTCAGCTGGCTGCCTTGTCGTCTTCACATAGTGCAACTCAACTTCACCCGCGGCCACCATGCTCCTCGTCCAATGCCACTTCACCCTCATGTGCTTCGTGAGGCCATGCAACACAGGGTTCTTAGCAAGAGCAATGGCACCTTGGCTATCTCAATACAGTGGGGTTGGTCCTTGCTGCTCCTCCCCCAATTCAGCCAACAAACGCCGCTGCCACACAATCTCCCGTACGGCACGGAAGAGTGCCATGTACTCGGACTCCGCCGAGCTCAATGCTTGATCCACCTGCTTCTTGCTCTCCCAAGCAGTTGGGCCTCCACCAACGCAGCAAATGAACCCTCCAACACTTGTCATGTCCTCTGGTTCAGAAGCATAAGAAGCATCTGAGAATGCTGTGAGGAACAAACGCCCGGGTTCAACACCATCCGCGCCCTTTTGGCGACTTTGCGCCGCCACCGAATATTGCAGCCCAACGGTCGGTGTTTGGCCAAGATACTTGGCCACCCTCATTCCAGCTGCTACCTGCTCCTCATTAGGGCATTGAACAACCCTAGCCAACTGTCTGGTAGCAAACGCGACGTCCGGTCAGGTGTTCACCGCCGCGTACATGAGGCTACCCACCAACGAGTGAAAACGGCGCCTCTCCTCTTCACCAACGCTCTCCTCCTCTGCTCCCTTCACACACTTGAACCCAGAGGGAAAGGGTGTAGCCACATGGCCTTCACTCTGCCCAAAATTGGCAGCCAATGCCTCCAGGTACTTTCGTTGATGCACCCGCATGCACTGCTTCTCCACATCGCTTTCAATGTGAAGCCCGAGGTAGAAGCTCACGTCACCAAGGGCCTTGCACTTGAACTTGTCTTGAAGCTTCAGCATCACCTCCTTCACAAGGTCAGAAGAGGGTGAGAAAATGAGGATGTCATCCACATAAACCACCATGAAACTCCACTGCTCCCCCTCGCCAAGCATGAACAAGGAATGATCGGCGCATGAGGGAGTGAAGCCTATCTCCTCCAAAACTCCTCGCAGCTTCAAGTACCACTGCCTAGGGGCCTGCTTCAGTCCATAAAGGGCCTTCTTCAGCCTCAGAACTCTGCCACTACCATCATCAAACCCCTCTGGCTGCGCCATAAAAATCTCTTCCTCAAGGACGCCGTTGAAGAATGCCGTTGTGACATCCATTTGTTTCACCACCCATCCTTTGATGGCAGCTCCCGCGAGTAGGGTTCTCAGCGTCGTCGGCTTCACCACAGGAGCAAACAACTCCTTATAGTCCACCTTCTCCTTCTGCTGATACCCCTTCGCCACAAGCCTAGACTTGTAGCGCTCGATCTTGCCGTCGGCATCGGACTTGATCTTGAAGAGCCACTTGGACGTAATCGCCTTACGCCCCTCCAGTAGCTCCACCAATTCCCACGTGCCGTTCTCCTCAATGCTCTTCAACTCACTCTCCATTGCCTTCTTCCACTCCTCAGCATCACTACTCTCCAAGGCCTCCTTGAGAGTTGCTGGTTCCCCCGGCATCTCCACCGGAGAGAAGAACGCGAAGGCACACTCCTCGTATTCACTCTCCTTGTCATCTCCAACTATAAGTGCCGCTCCGGCCAAGGCTGACTTGGCTGGCTTTCCCAGTGCATCATAGGTCAGCCTATTAGGGGCTTGAATTCTCCTCTTGCCCCTTCCTTTCTCCTCAGCTGCAAGGACATGAAGGCCTTGGCGTTGCTGCGGGGTGACTCGGATCCGTGGAGCACTCGTAGTGCGAGAAGGAAGTGTCGGAGCACGCTCACTCACTTGCTGCACCTCCTCCTCTTCTTCCTCTGCATCCTTGGCCTCCTCTCCCCCATTCACAAGGGAAGATTGCCTTGTGGTGGTGCTGCTGCTGCTCAGCTCCAAAGGCAGCTCCACATGCTCCAAACCGGAACTCTTCACCTCCCCAAACCGCATGCCTATCTTCGCCTCATTCTCCGCCTTCCAATCCTTGTACATCAGAATCTCCATGAATTTGCAGTCCCTGCTCACCAAGAATTTCTTAGTGAATGGGTCCCAAAGAAGCCACGCCTTGCTGTTTTGAGCCATGCCCAAGTGCACAGCCCATATCGCTTTGGCACCGAGCTTGTTGTGCCGAAGATGCTTAGGCACGAGCGCCATGCACATGCACCCGAACACCCGAAGCATATCCAACTTTGGCTTCCTTCCAATCCACTCCACATAGGGCACCCATTTGTCTGCTCCCACATGAGTCAAGGCTCTGTTCTTGGCCACACACGCACTCCGCACCGCATCAGGCCAGAAATAGTCGGGTAGTCCGGCTTCAATGAGCAACCCACGCGCCGTCTCCGTGATTGTCCGGTTCGCTCGCTCGGCGATGCCGTTCATTGCAGGGGAGTATGGCATGGTAAGGGAGTGCCTTATGCCATTCTTCTTCAGCCACAATGAGAACTCTTTGCTCAGGAACTCTCCCCCTCGATCGGTGTGAATTGCCTTCACTAACCGGTCTTGTTGCCGCTCCACCATCGGCAACCAATCGGTCTTCACCGTTTTAGCCACGTCACTCTTCTTGGACAGCACGTACACCCAAGTCATGCGAGTGTAGACGTCCACAATGGTGAGAAAGTACTCAGCTCCAGCAGCTCCAAGCTTCAGGGGGCCCACCACGTCCATCACCACCTCATCAAGTGGTGCCTTAGCCGTTGCCTCCGAACTAGAGAACGGGTAACGGGTGAACTTGGCTTGCATGCACGTCGGGCAGCCAAGTACCTCATCGGGCTCCCCCTTCACACGTATGCCAGCAACCATCTCATTCTTCACTAGCTGCTGCAAGATGGGCAGGGCCACATGCCCCATTCGCCGATGCAAGGTGAGCCAATCACACTCCCCCGTAGCCGAAGTCGGATTGGAGAATGCCGCACTCGCAATAGTGCCCCACATGTTCTCTCCGTACTCCTCCTCCGCTGCTGCCTTGGGGTTCTCCTCACCCTTGTGCTGCTTCTGAGCTGCTCCACCACTCTCCTCGTGTTCACCGAGCTTGCTGGTCCCTCCAAGATTGAACTTCTTGGACTTAATCTCCTCAGCGCGACCGTTCGCGCCATCGCCGCTACCAACCGCTTCACCGTTGGTGCTGATGCTTGCTGCCACTTGCCTCTCCTTAGGCATGGGGATCACAGGGATTTGCCACATCTCGTTGTAGACATCCCTATCCTCGTGAAGGTCCCAAAGAATCCGCTCGCCAAGCCTCGCGGTGTAGGTCTTAGCTCCCTTCGAGCTCGTGTCCATGCCGGCCTTTTGCAACCGCCGCACGGAAATCAGGTTGGCAGCAAGGTTGGGCACCCAAAGCACGTTCTTGAGGCCCACCATCTTCCCATCAGCACCCTTGAACATGGCCTTGCCCATGCCTTTCACCTCTGCTCGCTGCCCCAAAGCCGATGTCACATGCTTCACCGGTGACGGCTAAAGTTCAGTGAGCAAGTCCGCACGAGGTGTCATGCTATAGGTAGCGCCGCTATCGATCACCCAATAGTCCAGGGAGTGTAGGGTGACCTTCCCCACAGCTGCTGGCTCCTCAAAGCCTTCATCCTTCTCTGGACCAGCCGGTGCCTGCGTGGACACGAAGAAGAATTGACCCGGAAAGCGATCGTCCCTCGACTCGCTCTCGTTGCCGGCACTCTTCATACTTGCAGCACCACCTCCGCGACCGCCACGGCCTCCGCGGCCTCTTTCTCTCCCTCCTCCTGCTCCTCTACCCTCTTGGCCTTGAGCAGGAGTCCATCCATCAGGGAGCTTGTAGCAATCGCGCCACATATGTCCGCTCTTATGACAATAGTGGCACTCGCCGTCGAATCGGCCGCGACCGCGTCCGTAGCTCTTGTTATCGCTGCCGTATCCGCCACTCCCGCGGCCTCCATTGAAGTTGTTGCTGCCAAATCTGCTCACCCCTCATCCTGTGCCCCTTCCACGGCCATACCCTCGGCCGATGCTTGCTGCCCCGGCGCCATCCGCACTCGCCAACTCACGGCGACGGAAGTCCTCTTGAAGGATCGCTCGCTTCACGTCTTCAAGCGAGAGGCGGGGCAAGTCACGATTGAGGTTGATGATGAGCGAGGACCATGATTCTAAGAGTAAGGCCAGCAACTTGGTCTTCTTTTGGAGCTCACTGTAGTTCAAATCAGCTCCCTCAAGCCGCGTCGAAGAATTTCTGCACCCCTTCTTCAACCGCTTCGTCTTCTTCAATTCGTAGTGCCGCCATTTGCCATTCCAACACCACCGCTACCGCCGCAGTTCCAGGAGCATGTACACCATTGAGAGCAGCCCATGCCTTTGGTCCCTTCTCTGGTTCACGCTGGAATGGCTTGATGTGACGGATCTGGCTGCTCCCCAACGCTTGCCCAAGTAGGAGATAGCCTTGTGCGCTCTTCCGCACCCACGGGCTCTTCTCCGGGTCGTTCTCGGGGTGCTTCTCCGCTCCTTCCATCACCTCCAGCAGGTCATAATGGTCAAAGATGTTCTCCATCTTGAAGGACGATTCAGCAAAGTTGTCACCGTTGAACTTGTCAAGCCCAAACACCCTAGGTTCATCCCTAGGTGGGCCAAGACTTGGTTGTACAGGCGCCATGGCTGAATCACGGGAATGGCCTTGAGTTTGAGCTTCTCCACTGCCACAAGCACCTCTGCCATGTCGAAACTGCTCCAAGGGGCTCT
The DNA here is from genome assembly GCA_947471745.1 of Closterium sp. Naga37s-1. Classification (NCBI taxonomy): domain Eukaryota; kingdom Viridiplantae; phylum Streptophyta; class Zygnematophyceae; order Desmidiales; family Closteriaceae; genus Closterium; species Closterium sp. Naga37s-1. The sequence continues at coordinate 1,584,510 of CANJKZ010000195.1, read as the reverse complement.
GATACCACTTGTTATAGTCACAATAGCCTTGAATGTGCCTAAAACGAAAGATAGAGAGCACAGACGGATTTCTGCACAGCGGCTTCAAACGTTGATAGCGTTCTGCTCACAGCTGCAAATACCTTGATTCAAATTGGATCTGGAGCGTCTTAACGTCGCCTACAATAAGCAATTTAGATTGCACGATTTTATAAAGAATTGACGACACAGCGTCGGTTTGAACGAACGGTACTATGGCAGCCACTATAGTCTTAGAACACAAATTAGGAAGAGTTACGAGTTGGGAATGACTCCCAGCTCCTACAAACCCCAAGAGCCAAGGTACACTGATGTGGAACAGTGCCACACTGTCTCCAACCACGAAGGGTCTCGAAACTACCCTCCACAAGGGCCTACACCAAGAGAAATGTTACACTACACAAAGTAATGCAACTATTCTCACTATCTTAAAGTTTACCCTTTTGGAGAGCTTCAAAATCACTTGATTCTTGAAATCAAGGCTCTGGTTCTTCAAGGTAAAATTCTTCCTTGAGTTCTTGGAATTCTGCTGCGCACACCTGCGACACGCCGAACGTTCCACACACGACAAAATAGAAAACCGCACACGACACGCAAACGACGACGCGTCACGCGACTAGCGATAACTCGCTATTGACTCGACACACACATTCAAAATCATGCCTCATCATTCACACACTATTGTAAGCATAAAATATATATTATTTCATGCCCTCATACCATTCCATGCACACACGCATGCACGCACACGGACAACAAGCCGAATGCAAACCGTAGGGTTGCACCAAGACTCGTCGAGGGACTCACGCGTGCCGGGTATCATCATCATCCTCTTCATGAGGTTGTAGCCGTGCGGCAGGCCCTTGACAATATGGGAGATGTAGGACGCTGTCGAGTATTCGGTGCTCGCCATCCGCATCTCAGCCAGGATCCGTCGAGCACGGTTGCAGTAGTCCGTCGCCGACTCCTGCTCGCCCATTCGAATGTGTGTCATCTTCTCCTCTAGCTGTGCGATGTACAGGTCGTCCCTGACCTGGTACGTCGACAGGATGAAGTGCCATGCCTGGTGACCAGCATCCAGACGCTCTCGATAGCTCCTGAGCACCAGTTGCACCACCGGCGAGTAGCACCTCGAGATGACCATGAAGGTGAGCAAGTGAGCCGCACGAAACTCCCCGCGTAGCCCGACATCGTCCACGGGCGGAATTGGCACTGTGCCGTCGGCGAAGCCCTTCAGCCCAGCGACCTCCAGCTGAGGTTCTATCGACTCCCTCCAGGTGATAAGGTCCCGTCGACCTTGCAGCGGTGCGACGGTAATTCGGTCCGGCGAGAACGGTGCAATCTCGCCCGCTGACACATGCGTCGTTGCCAAGAGCCGACCACCGCTTCGTAGTGGAGAGCGACGTCGACCATCGTCATCGGCTCGCGAGCTGCCTGAAGTCGCCGTCGACCGCTGCACTTGCGCCTGACTCCTGTCGACGCCACCGTCGACCTTGATCACTCCTCTTTGTTTCATGCCATCGTTGCCGCTGACTCATGCACCGCCGTCGACCTCGTCGTCGGCGCCACCTTCGTTTCGTACCGGTCGAGGAGAATCTGGACGGGAAGGGTGTTCCGTCGCCCACTGCGACCGGATGCCCAATTCTACGATCAGCAAGGGGATCGTCCCGTACTCGCCATCCGCGTGGCGTTTCCTCGCATCAGCCAAGCGTGCCTCCAAGGTGTCCGCTACGCCCGCATTAGTTACGGGGTCGACCATGGTGAGTATCGCTGCTGCCGGCCTACGAACGACTTAGTAGGTGCAAAAGTCGGCTCCTATCTGAAGGTAATCTGCGGGGCCGTTCCTCGCTCACCACACCATGCGGAGATTCACTCTACAACGGTATTGAGCTAGACTACTGTGTTGGCACGAACTTCTAGGAGTGATCGTAGCTTTACCTCGTTCCTTAGTGCTTGCACAATCATGGGAGAAATTGGCAAGAGTTTCCACTAGCAAAGTTAGGATTACAGAATTGTTGAACAAACAAAAGTAACAATTACTACATCAGGCACCTAGCAACTCTGCAGCTAGCCTGGTCGACCGACATCACAGCATGGTCGACAGTCTGCCAGCGTTGTGTAGAGGAGCCGCCCAGCACTGCAGAAAGGCGACCTGCCAACACAGCAGGTCGACGGTGTGCCAACGCTGCAGCAGAGCGGCTGTCCAGCGTTGCCCCGTAGTAGACAGCAGTGCGCACGCTCGCAGATGCGCGGAGACGATTGGCCCGACTTGCACCATTGTGCATCCGTCGGCTGTTGTCTGCGCCTGACGAGCCACATCGACTTCGGGATACCAACCCGAAGTCGCCTTCGCCATCGCGACCTCGACGACGTTTGCGTGCCTCCGCAGAACTCGCCGAGCAGGTTACCCGGTCGACCTGGACAACCCCAGGTGCTCTGGTCAACCACCAAGTCCTTCTGGTCGACCAAAGCTCCCGTCGAGCTACGTTGTCGACGAGCTCCCCTCGTCGACCGCTGCTCACTTCTCAGGTCGACGGGCTGCTCCGTTGACCTCCCGGTCGAACAGCCCCTCCTGGTCGACGGCCCACCCGTCGCACAGTCCAGTCAGTTGCAGTTGTCGAGCTCCCTAATCGACAGCAACATCACAGCGGTCCCCTGCAGCTCGAAGAAGCCTGTCGAGCAGCTCTCCCACTGTGGACGGTCGGCAGCTACTCCCGTACATCCGACCAAGTCGTCAACGTTGCCCAAGCGAGGGCGGGGCCAACACTCCACTCCCGATGACACGAGCCATGGTAAGGGTCTTGTCTTCGAATAGGATGCTCATCACAGACGCGATTACAAGATGCTGTCGCGTGACTCTCGCTGAAAAGGGCTCAGTCTGATGACCTCAGGGTAATGGTTTGGCCCCTTACTATATCATCGATCCGGGAATGTTTTTAGCAGGGCGCTAGAGGTGACAAGACAATCCTGGCAGTCGAGGGGGCAGCAACCATCCGTCCATTTGGTCTCGGCTCGAGTCGTCACGGCGGTGGTGGGTGCATCGGACGGTCCCGATGTGCGGTTCATCATGACTGACGATTGAGATTGAAGGTTCGAACTTAGCAAGGATCACGAAGCAAGTGGGAAACGGGTTTATAATACTTGCCACGTACGCTCCCTGAGCCGCGCTAACGGAGCGGTGTACCTAAATCTAGTGAACATAACTTAATTTTGAGATAATAGAATCCTAATTAGCGGGCTGGCCTGGAGTTTGTATTGATTATGCGGACAATAGATCCAGCTGACGCGGCACAGGAGTGATGTCACCGTTAAAAAAAGATGGGAGAAAATGTCAGGGTTCGAAGCGGCTTGCGTGATGTGCTTCGCTTACGTGGCGGCCCGATGTTGCTACACAGGTCCCAGTTCTGGTTGTGGGAATCTATCTATACATACCTGCCACACAAGCCTCGTCCCCTCCACACCAAACCACACAAAGCTCGATCATACGAACTCGCAGAAAATGGTATCCTGTTACTAGCAAAATTTATCCGGTACTTGCCTCTTGACAAATCTGAGTAGCTCGACATTTACCCCTGGTTCGCGGCTTCGGTGAATTCACAGGGCAGTGTCTGAATTACCCAACCGAAGACGTTATGGGTTTGAGGTTTGGAAGAGTCGACAGCCAACAGGTTTCGGTCTCACGAAACTCGCACTTAGTGATCGTAGCGACGTGGCGGATTGCCGCCCCCATATCTGCTCCTTGTCGTCAGCTCGCGACGTGAGTGCTGAACACCGATACTTCGAGATCGTCGTTAGTACCCTCTAAATTAGATTGATCGAGGGTTGTGTGTGGTGTGGAGGAGACGGGCTTTGTGTGGCAGGTCTGGTAGCCCCCTGACCCGACCCCACTGGGACCTGCCAGTGCGTAGTGACGTCCCTGACTTTTCGAAAGATATCGCGTGAGGCGCTTCGATCCCTGACTTTGAGCCGCTTCGATCCCTGACTTTTCTCTTCTTTTTGGACTAGGGAATCACTCCACTCCGCGTCAGCTGGATATATATTCCGCGTGTCAATCTAAACTCCAGGCTAGCTTGCTATTTTTTAGAAGGTGACAAAGTGTTTAGCATTCATGTCTCCAAATGCATGAATATTGTTCACCAAGGTGTACCGCGACAGTGTTACTAGCGCGGGCAGCTCAGGGAGCTGACGTGGCAATCTCAATCGTCAGTCGTGATGAAACCCCTCATTCCGGTCGTTGGACCGTCCGATCCAAACACCGACTACCGCCGGGCGGCTCGAGCCAAGACCGATGCTAGTGGAGGCATGGTTCCACCACACGAGACGCGGTGTCTCGCCTCGCCTCGCCACACAGGATAAACTTGGGCCTTTCAGCATGCGACGCTAAAGCATTGCATCTTGCCTCAATTTCTTCGATTTGAAGACATCCAGTAGTATAATCATCCCCACAGAAGTCATGAGTCGTCTGTCCCTGCTGCTGCTGCTGCTGCTGGCAGGTAAGGCTCCCACGAGTCGTTACTTCATGTGGCTGTGCATTCATTCTTCAGTGAAGGCACTCGGGCAGGGCAAGACGAGACAACGTGTTTTTTCAGTTCTGCCTTTTGAGTCGTTCGTTTCTTTAATCAACTTCTCACCTGTCTTGAAGTTTTTATTTTCTGCTGCGTGTCCACCTGCTTGTGATATCATGATACTGTACTGTACCGGCGTGCCTTCCGTGCTGTCTTGCCTGATGTGCCGCGACGCATGATGCTGCAGCGATGCTGTGATCACGCGGGCTCATGGATGTACAGTCTGCTCGTTCAACGAGTTGGGCCTTCCGGGCGCAACCCACCCTGCAGTTGCGGTAAGCACGCTGTGCAACCATCTTCCCCCCTTCCCCCTGCGCCCCCCTTGTTTTTCTCTCGCTTTCCTTCCCGCTTAACCTTTCCCCTTCCCCCGTTCCCCCCTTGTTTTCTCTCGCTTGCCTTCCCATTTGACGTTTCCCCCTTCGTTAGTAACGGATAGTCACGTGCTGCCTCGTTTCAATTTGGTGCATCACATGATGTAGTAGCTTTGCTGCTGCAGAGGCTCTTTGCTGCCACTGCTGCCGCAGAGATAGGCTGGTATGAAGAACCGCGACGCTTGTGCCACTCGTACTTTCTCGATGCCGCATTTGTTTCTCCCGCGCCGCTCATTCCATGCAGCATGCCTCAACGATAGTGGTTGGCGGCAAGAAGGGCTGGCCTGGCGTCAAGCATTGGAAAGGACCAGCTAACGGATTCCGCCCAGCTGATGTTTTAGGTTCGTTCTTTCATTCTTTTCAGTGCCCAGCTATCCGCGCAAGAAAGATTCTATCACCATCATGTTATCCATCTTGCGGCATTTGACTGTTTCTCTGTCTCTCCCGCTTATCTGCCACCACTGCTTACCCCGTGTCACCGGTTGTCACCGTTTGACTATCCCTTGCTTCTCTTCATCATTATAGCGATCGGCGTTTCAAACCATCAGCCACCACTGCTTCGTTGCGTACAGTTGAGCGGTGGTGACACCCTTGTGTCTCTTCTCACCGAGCTTGATCTGCACCCCTCTGACCGCATGTCTGGTTCCTCCCTTTCTAATCTGCAGTTTTTCAGTGGGGCACTGCCTTGAGTGGTGTCTATGGCCGTATGCACAGCGTGGCTCTTCCTAAAGACGCCGATGCCTTCACTAATTGCAATACCAAGGCCGTTGCTGCAATGGTTGTGAAGCCCTTGCGCAAGGCAAAAATGTCTTACTTTCTTAAAAGCCCAGATTCGTTCTTCAGCACTGTTGGCAAGGACTGTGCAAAGTATGGGATGAAGTTTGCAGTCCCAGACTAGCCTAACTGAGGCTGCATCTCTCGTGTGTCCCCGAGTAATTCTGCTTGAGGCTGCATCTTATGTATGTGTTCCTGAGGAATGGACATGGGGATTCAATGCAATTTAAGTTATTCAAGCCTTGATAAATTATTCAGGCTCAACTCGGTGCCAATTTCAGAACCTGGGAAAAATGCAGCAGTACAGTACCGTACAGCACATATGTTAAACCCCTTTTTTGCAGTACTCGTTTGCTTGTTCCATTTCAAAAATAACACTGCCTGGTTACCAATGAAACCAACAAAGTACCGGTAGGTCTGATATCGAGGACCCTGAACGAATGCACCTCTATCCAGGGGATCACGGTACACTAACAAGGAAATTGGCAAAACACTGTTGTAAGACCACTTCTTTAAACTGCAATAGAGTGACACTTCCAGAGCACACCATCACAACCAGCAAAACATCAGTCTTCCAACCAACCACCCATAGCTTAAAGCCCTGCCAGATCAGCAATCACTCAGGTAGCACATAGCAGTGTGCGACTGTGGGGGCTTCCGCGCTGCCTTGTTCATGTTCAGCGCACAGCAACGTGCTTGGAGCCGGTGCCCACCTGCCCCCTCTCACTGCGGCGCAGCGCCCTGTGCAGGTTGTACGCGTAGGCGAGCGCTGCCTTGTTCAGCCGCGGCTCGTACGTAGTTAGCTGGTGGGGGGGGGGGGGGGGGGGTGAGGAGATTCACTCTACAACGGTGGTGAGCTAGACTACTGTGTTGGCACGAACTTCTAGGAGTGATGGTAGCATTGCCTAGTTCCTTAGTGCTTGCACAATCACGGGAGAAATCGGCAAGAGTTTCCACTAGCAAAGTTAGAATCAGAGAATTGTTTAGCAAGGAATGACAACAATGACTACATCAGGCACCTTGCAATCCTGCAGCTACCCTGGTCGACCGACAGCACAGCTTGGTCGACAGCCTGCCAGCGTTGCGTAGAGGAGCCGCGCCAGCACTGCAGAAAGGCGACCTGCCAACACAGCAGGTCGACGGTGTGCCAACGCTGCTGCGGAGCGGCTGTCCAGCGTTGCCCCGTAGATGACAGCAGTGCGCACGCTCGCAGATGCGCGCAGACGATTGGCCCGACTTGCACTGTTGTGCATTCGTCGGCTGTTGTCTGTGCCTGACGTGCCATATCGACTTCGGGATACCAGCCCGAAGTCGCCTTTGCCATCGCAACCTCGATGACGTTTGCGTGCCTCCGCAGAACTCGCCAAGCAGGTTACCCGGTCGACCTGGACAACCCCAAGGGCCTCTGGTCGACCACCGGGTCCCTCTGGTCGATCACAGCTCCCGTCGAGCTACCCCCTGGTCGACGGACCCCTTCCGTCGACCAGAACTGTCAGCTATTGTCGACGAGCTCCCCTCGTCGACCGTTGCTCACTTCTCAGGTCGACGAGAAGTGAGTGAGGATGGGTGGTGGACCGGGGGGAGGGGGAGGGGGAGGAATGGAGTTGTGGAGTGAGGAGAAGGTTCTACGAGTAGTTGAATGAATGCGTATGTCAGATCTGCGCTGCTTCCCAGCTTGTGTGTGTAGAGCAGGCAGAGGGGGGGGGGGGGGGGGTGGGTGGTGGAAGGTGAGGGGATGGGTAGGCTGCTGCACCTCCTCTTCGGTATCACCTCTCTCAGCTACAGGGGCCTCCCCTTGCTGCAGTACTCCTTTCACATCTGCTGCCTCCCCTTCAGCACCTCCCAAGTCATGTGACACCTCTGTCAACTCTGAAGATGAGCACAACTCGATGGGAATGAGAAGTGGATCGTTCGTTTCCACCTCTATTCCAAGCGGAATGGTAACCTTTTGCTCCTCCCCCGCTCCGACCACTCCTTGAACATGAGCCCCTCCATGAACTTGGCATCTCTGGTGGTGAAGATGGTGTCGGATTTTGGGTCCCACATGAGCAAGCCCTTGCTCCCCCGTGCAAGGCCCAAATGAACAGCCCACACCGCCGCCGCTTGAAGCTTGTCACGCTTCTCCTTAGAGACATGCACGAGCCCCATGCACCCGAAGACACGAGGCATATCCACCAGGGGCTTCTTGCCACTCCACTTCTCCATAGGGACCCTGTGCTGACCTCCCACATGAGTCAACACCCGGTTCTTGATGACGGTAGCATGACGAATAGCGAGGGGCCAGAACCGCAAGGGTAGACCCGAGTCCACCAATATCGTTCTCCCGCTCTCTATGATGGTCCGGTTCGCTCTCTCTGCCACGCCGTTGGACTGAGGGGTGTAGGCCGTGGTGAGCTGCTGCTTGATGCCGTGCCGCTTCAACCAGCTCCGGAACTACGCTCTCAAAAACTCCCCACCACGGTCGCTACGAATCGCCTTCACCCGCTTGCCGCTCTCTCGCTCCACCATGGGCAGCCACTCTTCAATAATGACCCTTGCAGCATCACTCTTCTTTGCAAGTGAAAAAGACCAGGTGAGCCTTGTGTAATCATCCACCATAGTCATGGAATACAGGGCCCCACCATCTCCCTTCACCTTCATGGGCCCCACAAGATCCACATGCACGAGCTCCATCGGGTCACTTGACTGCCCCACCGCCAAATGGAAGGGAAACCGTGAGAACTTGCTGGTCAAGCAAGTATCACAAGAGCCCACCTCCTTCGGCTCCCATTTTATCATCAGCCCCTTGACTCTTTCATCCTTAAACAGCTGCTGTAACTGAGGTAGCGCCACGTGGCCAAAGCGACGGTGTGCGGTGAGCCAATCCGTCTCACCCGTGCTAGGAGTTACACTTGGTAGCGCACCCCCCCCATGCACAAGCAGCCCACCATCACTGCCATCACCACCTCCTCCACTGGTTACGTGGCTTGCATGCCCTCCTCTTACAGCTTCAGCAGCCAAGCACGCAGCCACCTCCTTCCATGGCAGCACCGGTATCTCCCACATGGACCGGTGCATGTCCTTGCCGCCTCGGAGGTCCCACAACACGCGCCCATCCAGAGTTGCCTTGAACACCTTTGTGCCCATCATCTCCATCTTCATCCCTGCCTCACTCAATGCCTTGGTAGAGAGAAGGTTGGCACATAGTCCAGGGACAAGAAGAACACGCTTCAGCCCCACAAGCCTCCCATCTGCACCCATAAACATGGCTCTCCCCTCGCCACGCACGGGTACAACTTGGCCGGTGGCTGAAACGACGGTGGTTGCCTTTGATGGCCTGAATTCATCCAGCAGATCCTCTCGGTTGGTCGTGGTCATGAAGGCTCCCGTGTCGTTGACCCAATGGGAGGAGCGGTGAAGAGCAACCTTGCTGGCTGGTACAACCATGTCCTCGGAGCATGCCTCTCCTACATGGTAGAACATGCCGCCATGTCCGCCAGCACCTCCATCGCCCTCCTCAATACCCATGCCTTCTCCCATAGCTCCATGAACATCCTTAGAGCCTTTAATTGATGGCTGACCAGGCCTCCAACCATCAGGTAGCTTGCGACGCTTAAACCACGGGTGACCTTCCACATGGCAATACCAACACTTGCCGCTTCACTGCTTGCCTCCCTTGTTGCCACGCTTCCCTCCCGAATACTGCTCCCCTCCAGAGCCTTCCTTGGCCTTGCCTTTCTTGCTGCCACGTCCCTTGAAACCTTTCATGCCGTAGGCAGAGCCTCCACCTTCAATGGCAGCGGCAGTCAGCTCCTTCCTCCGACACTCCTCTTGAAGGACTTGAGCACGGATCCACTCAAGGGACCATGAGTCATTCATGCCATTGAGGTTGACCACCAAGGGGCCCCACGACTCCAGCAGACGCCCCGCCGTGGCACTTCTACCACCCGCGCTCGCGTCAAGTCTTCTCCTCCTAGGACGTCACCTTAGGCTACACCCGTATGTGTCCCACCCAGTCCCCCTCGCGCCTCTCTTCCTGGTACCAGTCCCCCCCCTGGTATACCCACTCCCCCCGCAGGGTCCTGCTCCCTCAAATGTGTCTCAGGTAGACCCACCCCCCTTGGATGAGCCTGTGGAGATCTCTTCCGACTCCTCTGGCCAAGCTGTGGGGGGTGACCTCGCTGCAGATGACACGGCGGCCACTCGCCGCTCTCCACGCTTGGAGACTCCCTCTGGTTTTCCGCCTCGGCAGTCTTCGCCGCCTCCACAACCTGCTGCTGTGGACTCTGGAGCTGAGACTGCTAGTGCTGAGCTTGGGGGTGCTGAGCCTGAGGTTGCCCACTCTCCTTACTTGGAGACCTTCCGCCGCAGCCATCTTTGCCGCCTCAGCAGCCTCCTGCTGAGGACACTGGAGCTGCTGTTGGAGGTGACACTGGGGGTGAGGGTTCTGGGGGTGCTGAGACCGAGGGTGAGGGTTCTGGGGGTGCTGAGATTGGGGGTGTTGACTCTTGGGGTGCTGCAAGTCCCAGTGGTGGTGGAGCTGTGGGTGACCCTGCTGCAGGTGCTGGCGCTGCTAGTCCTGGAGGTACTGCTGGTGCTGGAGGTGCTGCTGGTGCTGGAGCTGCTAGTCCTGGAGGTACTGCTGGTGCTGGAGGTGCTGGAGCTGCTAGTCCTAGAGGTACTGACGGTGCTGGAGGTGTTGGAGGTGCTGCTGGGAGTGCTGGAGGTGCTGCAGGTGCTGGCGCTGCTAGTCCTGGAGGTTTTGCTAGTGCTGGAGGTGCTGCTACTGCTGGAGGTGCTGCTGGTGCTACTGGTGCTAGAGGTGCTGGAGCTGCTACTGCTGGAGGTGTTGCTGGTGCTGGAGGTGCTGGAGGTGCTGGAGGTACTGGAGGTGCTGGAGCTACTCGTGCTGGAGGTGCTGCTGGTGCTGGAGGTGCTGGAGCTGCCACTGCTGGAGGTACTCGAGGTACTGCTGGAGGTGCTGGAGGTGCTACTAGTGCTGGAGGTGTTGGAGGTGCTGGAGGTGCTGGAGCTGCTAGTGCTGGAGGAGCTGCTGGTGCTGGAGGTGCTAGACCTGCTGGTGTGCTTCGCCACCTTCTCGGTCTTCCGCCAGCTCCTACTGAGTTCCCAGTTGCTGGTACTACTCCTCCGTTATTGTTCCCACCGCTACTGCCTCACTTCCCACTGCGTGCTCCTGCTCCTTACACTGCTGTGACAGAGTCCCCGACTGAGCGTCGAGAGCATGAGACTCGTGCTTCCACTCCTGAGCTTAGAGAGCCTGAGACTAGAGCTTCCGTTCTTGCTTGTATTCGTCGTGTGGGTCGTCCTCGTTCTCCGGCTGTCCCATGCACTCACGATATGACACTCTGTCCTTCCTCAATTCCACAGCGTGTTGTCCTGTCGTCACCTCCTGCGTCTTCACTTCCTGACGTTGCTGACCCTCCGTCTGACCTTGCTCGTGCGTCCAGTTCGACTGTTACTTGCTTTCTTGCTGGTGGTAGTGACGGACCCTACGCTCTCGTTTCTTGTTGCGTCTGCCTTAGTTGCTGAGCTAGTTGACTTTGCTGCAGTGTACCGCCTAGACTACCTTGCGATTCTTGTTTCTGACCCTGACCCTGTCTGTCCTCCGTCCGTCGGGGGTGCGGTTGCCCATGGCTGCGGTTCTTGAGGACAGACAGAAGGAGCTCGAGTGCCTTGCGGCCGCTGCACCCCATCTCGCTATCATGCTGCTTGACATCCCCACCCCGCGATCTTACAGACAGGCGATCTCGAGTGAGTACTCCTCTCAGTGGTAGACAGCCATGGACGCAGAGATGGCTTCATGGAAGTCCACATGCACCTACGTCGACGAGTTTCCCTCTCTGGGGTTGAACATCATCAGTGGCATGTGGATTTTCAGGGTGAAGCGGCCGCCTGGTTCTCCGCCTGCCTTCAGGGCACGCTTCGTTGCTCGAGGCTTCAGTCAGCGTGAGGGGGTCAACTTCTTTCAGACCTTCTCCCCCACCCTGAAGATGACCACTCTTCGGGTGTTGCTACACGTTGCAGCCCAGCGTGACTACGAGCTGCACTCCCTCAACATCTCGCCAGCTTTCTTGCAGGTCATCAGGCTTCATGAGGCCATCTGGCTGCGCCGTCCAGATGGCTTCACTGAGTCGTTTCCTGAGGGTACCCTGTAGAGCCTACGTTGACCAGTCTACGGCTTGCGTCAGGCGCCCCGCGAGTGGCACGACACACTGAGGACGACACTTGCGGCTTTTGGGTTTGCTCCTTCGACTGCTGACCCGTCGCTGTTTCTACGCACCGACACTTCTCTGCTGCCGTTCTACGTTCTCGCGTACGTCGACGACTTGGTTTTTGCTACTGCTGACATTGAGGCGCTGGCCCTAGTGAAGGTGGAGCTGCAGGAGAGACACACTTGCACTGACCTGGGTGAGTTGTGGAGCTATCTTGGCTTGCAGATCACCCGGGACAAAGTACGGCGCACCATTACCCTGACTAAGTCACACATGGTGCACCAGGTCCTCGAGTGCTTTGGCTTCCAATACTCCTCGCCACAGCCCACTCCTCTGTCTACCGGTCACTCGCTCTGAGCTCCACCTTCAGACGAGTCCGTAGAGCCAAGTGGTCCATACCCAGAGCTTGTGGGTTGCCTCATGTACCTGATGACGTGCACACAACCTGACCTCGCGTACCCTCTCAGCCTTCTGGCTCGCTACGTGGCACCTGGTAGACACCGAAAGGTGCACTTTGATGCTACAAAGAGTGTACTACGTTACTTGTCCAGTACATCGGGCATGGGGCTCGTGCTTGGAGGACGGGGCTCAGTGGTACTCACCGGACACTGTGAAGCTTCTTGGACCCACGACCAGGCGACTCAGCGTTCGTCACAGGGTTACAACTTCAGTCTTGGCTCTGGTTCTGCCTCATGGAGGTCCACTCGTTCTTCTCCCGTGCTTGGCTCCAACTGTGAGGCCGAGATCTATGCTGGGGCCATGGTTGCACAGGAGCTACGCTGGCTGACCTACCTGCTGATCGACTTGGGGGAGAGGCCTCGCTCTCCTCCAATTCTGTATGTCGACAACAAGGCAATGCTTGCCTTGTGTTGCGAGCAGAGACTGGAGCACAGACCGAAGCACATTGCTCTTCGCTAATTTCTTGCTCGAGAGCTGCAGTAGCGTCGTCAGCTCTGCCTTTCATACGTGGCCTCGCGGGCCAACACTGCTGATGTCTTCACCAAGGCCCTTGGGTCTGGTGATCATCAGCGTTTCTGCAATGCTCTTGGGCTTGTGCCCACTCTGCCTTACCTGCTAGTTGCTTGACTTGCACTTGTCTTACACTGATATATATCTTTATACCTGCTTGTTCACTCAAGCTAGGTTGTAATGAGTGTACTGCCTTGCTATTATAACTCTTCATGTGAGCTGGCCTTGTGGCCGCTTGCTTGTGCTCAGATTGTGTGGTGTCCTTGAGATCCACCCAGAGCTTTGCTTTGCTTTGTTCTCTTGCTTGACTGGTCTTGTGACCACAGATTAGTTTGGCTATCCCCTCCTTCACCTATGGGGGTGTGTCAAAACATTATATGTTTCTAGCTTGTCTAGGCTATGTAGGGGTTAACCTTAGAGGGTACAACTCTTTTCTCGACAATCTTGTACACCCACCCCTTACCTAATCGACCATAATTTTCTTGCTACTCTTAATACTCAACTGTTAGATTGCAGGGCTGCACGGTATGATGTAATGTAGGTTATGGAATCGCTGATGATGAGAGATGCAATGAGGTTGATTTAAATGAATGTAACTAGGGTTTTTTTTTTTTAAGTGGCATTTACAATGACCTACTGTACAAGAACTCTCATGGCGCACATTGACTAAATAGCAAATCACTAAGCGACCAACATCTCAAGAACTAACGAATAAGAATGAATGAACTAACAGTTGGGTACAAGTACTAACCCTAATTGGGTTGTACCCCTTACGGGCTACCCCACTATAGCCTACATAATTGTAAGCACCATAACATTCTGACACACCCCCATAGGCAAAGTGGGGGAGAACAAGTGGCCACAAGACTAGTCAAGAAAAGCAAAGCAAGCTCAGGGTGGCCACACAGTCCGAGCACAAGAAAAGGGCCACAAGGCCAGTTCACAAGCAGAGTTATATAAAGATGTACCCCTGGTACGAGCACCTCCACGACCAGCAGCCTCAGTACCACCGGTACCACCAGCTCCAGCAGGAACTCCAGCACCTCCAACCCCAGTGTCTCCAGTGGCTCCAGCTCTGGAAGCTCCACTCCGAAGGCGTGCACGCCGAACAAGCCACTCACGTAGCCGCTGCGGGGAGAGAGGCTCCTGTCGGGGAGACAGTCGCGGCGAAGCACCAGTAGGACCTCCTGACAAAGCAGCACCCTGGGACTCAGCACCCCCAGACTCCGCACCCTTAGACTCAGCACCCCCAGGCTCAACACCCTCAGGCTCAGCACCCCCAGGCTCCACACCCCCAGGCTCCGCACCCCCAGGCTCAGCACCCCCAGACCCGACACCCTCAGACTCAGGGCCCCCAGGCTCCGCACCCCCAGGATCCGCACCCCCAGGCTCCACACCCCCACACGCAGCACCTCAAGTAGCACCTGAGTCGCCAGCTACCTCAACAGGCACAGTACCAAGGAGAGGGTCTACTTGAGACACACCTGAGGGAGCAGGACCTTGGGGCAGGAGGGAGTCAACCGGAGGAGGACCGGGAGCAAGGAAGAGAGGTGGGGGGGGGGGGGGGGGAGGGGGAGAGCGGTAGGGGAAGAGACGGTAAAAGGGAACCGACTCGTCAAACGTGACGTCCTGAGAGGGGAGGACACGGCGCTAGGTGGGGTGGTAAAACTCACAGCCAAGCGCATCAGGGGGAAAGCCAAGAGAGACGCAGGGAATAGTGCGGGTGGAGAGATTGTCCGCGGACGTATCGCGAACATAGGCAAGAGAGCCCCAGACCCGGAACACCGACGCATCGCCAACCTTCCCCGTCCAACGCAATGTAGTCGAGGTCTACGGCAAGGAGACACAGGGCCAATGGTTGAGCTGATGCGCAGCGTACCAGACCGCAAACGGCCACAGAAAATGGGGGGCAGCCGCATGGATCATGGAGGTACGAGCGACCTCCATGACTAAGCCAATGCGACGCTCAGCAATCCCATTCTGCTGCGGAGAGGCCCGGAAGCGTGAACGACTAGGTGATGCCCTCCCCACGACAAAAGTCCCACAAGAGGTCAGAGGAGAACTCACCACCTCTATCAGAGTGCAGACGCAGGACAGGAAGGTCCTGGCCAAAGGTCCAGGACAGGAATGAACTATGAAACAGTTGGGTACAAGTACTAACCCTAATTGGGTTGTACCCCTTATGGGCTACCCCACTATAGCCTACACAATATAAGCTTTAGAACATTTTGACACACCCCCATAGGCAAAGTGGGGGAGAACAAGTGGTCACAAGACCAGTTAAGCAAAACAAAGCAAGCTCAGGGTAGATCACAAAGTCACCACACAGTCCGAGCACAAGCAAAGGGCCACAAGGCCAGTTCACATGCAGAGTTATATAAAAGAGAACAAACAATACAGTGATCATACCCTAGCAAGTGTGGGCATGCAGGTGTATATATAGATCACAGTACAAGCAGAGTCAAGCAGTTAGCAAGTGAGGCAAAGTAGGCACAAGGCCTAACACAGTACAGAAGCGCTGATGATCACTAGGCGGAAGTGCCTTGGTGAATATATCAGCAGTGTTGGCCCTAGTGGATACGTACGCAAGACGAAGCTGGCCACGCTGCTGCAACTCTCGATCAAGGAAGTATCGCAGAGCGATGTGCTTCGTTCTGTGCTCCAGTCTGTGCTCCTGATACAAGGCAATCATGGCCTTGTTGTCGACGTACAAAACTGGAGAAGAACGAGGCTGCTCTGCCAAGACAGACAGCAGGTAGGTGAGCCAACGTAGCTCCAGTGCAGCCATGGCCCCTGCGTAGATCTCAGCCTCACAACTGGAGCTGAGAACCGAAGACGAGCGGGTAGACCGCCAAGAAACAGAGCCGGCACCGAGGCTGAAGGTGTAACCCTGTGACGACCGCTACGTAGCTGAGTCGTCAACCTAAGAAGCGTCTGCGTGACCAGTGAGGACAACTGGACCCCGTCCTCCAAGCACGAGCCCCATGCCCGACGTACTGCACAAGTAACGCAGTACCCTCTTCGCAACATCCCAGTGCACCTTTCGGTGCCTACCGGGAGCCACGCAACGAGCCAGGAGGCTGAGAGGGTACGCGAGGTCAGGTCGTGTGCACGTCATCAGGTACATGAGGCAACCCACAAGCTCTGGGTACGGACCACTCGGCTCTACAGACTCGTCCGAAGGTGGAGCTGAGAGCGAGTGGCTGGTAAACAGAGGAGTGGGCTGTGGCGAGGAGAATTGGAAATCAAAGCGCTGAAAGACCTGGTGCACCATGTATGACTGAGTCAGGGTAGTGGTGCGTCGTGCTCTGTCCCGGGTGATTTGCAAGCCAAGATAGCTCCGCACTTCATACAGTTCAGTGCAGGCGTGTCTCTTCTGCAGCTCCGACTTCACAAGGGTCAGTGCCTCAGTGTTAGCAGTGGCAAAGACGAGGTCGTCAACGTACACTAGGACGTAGAACGGCGGCAGCGAAGTGACGGTGTACAGAAACAGCGACAGGTCAGCAGTAGAAGGAGCAAACTGAAGAGCCGCAAGCGTCGTCCTCAGTGTGTCGTGCCACTTGCGAGGCGCCTGACGAAGACTGTAGACTGGCCGACAAAGGCTGCACTGGGTACCTGCAGGAAACAACTCAGTGAAGCAAGGTGGTCGGAGAAGCCAGATCTCCTCGTGCAGGCTGCCCTGCATGAAAGCTGTACTGAAGTCCATAGAGTGCAACTCGTGGTCACGCTGAGCAGCGACGTGCAGCAACACCCGAAGAGTGGTCATCTTCGGGGTGGGGGAGAAGGTCTGGAAGTTGTCAACCCCCTCTCGCTGAATGAAGCCTCGAGCAACGTAACGCGCCTTGAAGGCAGGCGGAGAACCCGGCGGCCGCTTCACCCTGAAAATCCACATGCCATCGACTATGTTCGCCCGAGACGGGGGAACTGCATCGACGTAGGTGCCTGTGGACTTCCAGGATGCCATCTCGGCATCCATGGCTGCCTGCCACAGAGAGGAGTAGGGACCCGTAATCGCCTCTGCGTAAGAGCGCGGGGTCGGGATGTTTGGTGCATCCGGGTTTCCCTCTAGGGCAAGCAGCATGGAAGCGAAACGAGGTACAGCAGCTACAAGACACTCAAAGTCCTCCTGCCTGTCCTCAAGGACGTCCGTGCAAAGAGCACACTCACCCCTGACGGACGGAGGACCGGCAGACTCAGACTCAGCAACAAGAGCAGTGGTGTAGTCGAGACGACAGGCAGCAGCAAAGTCAACTAGCTCTGCAACGAGTGCGGACGCAGCAGCAGACTCAAAAGAATGGTTAGTGACAACAGTGGTGAGGAGACGAGAGATAGTGGAACTGGCAACACGCACAAGGTCAGACTCAGGGTCAGGGACAGCAGGAGAAGAGGACTTTGGAGGAGGTTGCAGAGGAACATGCAGTGGAACAGAGGAAGGACGAAGTGCCTTAGCGTGCGTGGTGGGGACTGGAGGAGGAAGCGGACGAGGAACGCAATGAGCAGTGCGAACAGGCGAGACAGGACGAGACGCAGGCTCACGACGCTCTGTAATACCGCCGGACTGCTCGGTGTAAGGAGAAGGAGCAGGCAGTGGGGAGGCTGGCTGTAACGGCGGCTACGACTGGTCCGGCGGCGGACACAGTAGAGGAGGCGTAACACCGGTAGAAGACGGGACACCAAGAACCTGCTGAAGCAAGGGAACGAAGAACGGTCGCGGCCGCACAGTGCCTCCAGCACCAGCAACTACAGCTCCATGGTCAACAGCTCCTCCTGCTCCAGCGTCTCCTGCGCATGGGCCTCCAGCTCCAGCTCCTCAAGCTTCAGCGCCTCCTGCGCCAGTGCCTCCAGTCCCAGCAGCTCCTTTGTAGGTTTTCCAGCTCCAGCAACTCCTACACCACCAGTCCCGGCAGCTCCAGTACCCCGGGTACGAGCACCTCCAGGACCATAGCCGCAGTACCTCCAGTACCACCAGGAATAGCTACACCACCTCCAACTCCAGTGTCGCCAGTGCCTCTGGCTCCGGCAGCTCCTCTCCGAAGGCGTGCGCGATGAACAAGCCACTCACGCAGCTGCTGAGGGGAGAGAGTTTCTAGTCACAGAGACAGTCTCGGCAAAGCACCAGCAGCACCTCCAGACGAAGCAGCACCTCGAGGCTCAGAACCCCCAGATTCCGCACCCTCAGACCCCGCACCCCCAGGATCAACACCCTCAGGCTCAGCACCTCCAGGCTCAGCACCCCCAGACTCCGCACCCCCAGACCCAGCACCCTCAGACTTAGCGCCCCCATGCTCCGCACCCCCGGACTCAGTACCTCGAGCAACACCTGAGTCGCCAGCTACCGCAACAGGCACAGTACAAGGGAAAGGGTCTACTTGGGACACACCTGAGGGAGCAGGACCCTGGTGCGGGAGGGGGTCTACCGGAGGGGGACCAGGAGCAAGGAAGAGCGGCGGGGGCGGGGGAGGGGCAGAGCGGTAGGGGAAGAGACGGTAAAAGGGAACCGACTCATCAAACAAGACGACATGAGAGGGGAAGACACGGCGCGAGGTGGGGTGGTAAAACTGCCAGCCAGGCGCGTCAGGGGGAAAGCCAAGGAAGACGCAGGGGATAGCACGGGCGGAGAGCTTGTCCGCGGACGTATTGCGAACAAAGGCACCAGAGCCCCAGACCCGGAACACTGACGCATTGCCAACCTGCCCCGTCCAACGTAGTGTGGGCGAGGTCTCCGGCAAGGAGACACGGGGCCAGAGGTTGAGCTGATGCGCAGCGTACCGGACCGCAAACGGCCACAGAAAATGGGGAGCAGCCGCATGGATCATGGAGGTACGAGCGACCTCCAAGACTAAGCCAATGCGGCACTCAGCGATCCCATTTTGCAAAGGGGAGGCCGGAAGCGTGAACCACTGGAGTATGCCCTCCCCATGACAGAAGTCCCGCAAGAGGTCGGAGGAGAACTCACCACCTCTGTCAGAGTGCAGACACAGGACAGGAAGGTCCGCACTGAACCGCTCGCAAAGCTGGAGACGTACTGCACGGATCCAAGGGATCAAGACATCAACGACCTCACCCTTGCTGCGCAAGGGGAAGACGGTGGTGTACCGCGTGTAGTCGTCAACGATTAGAAGAAAGTAGCGCTCGCGGCCCTGTCCAATGACGCGGGCTGGGCCCCACACGTCCATGTAGAGAGTCTGCAGGGGGGCAGTCGTCGGGGGAAACGAGGAGGAGTGAGGCGCGGTGCGCTGCCGCCCCTCGACGCACAGAACACAGGGCAGAGCAGGCGAGGGCGGGAGGGGAGGCAGAGACCTGGGAAGACCAGAGACAAGGAGGCGAGAGTGCATGCCACACAGGCATGGCAGGGAGGGGTGACCAAGGCGGTGGTGTCAGAGGAGAGTCTAATGCGACACGAGGCGACACGAGCAAGGGGGTGCTATCGGACCTGACGCGGACACCTGGGAAGATGCAGCTACCCGAGAAGGCTCGGTAGCCAGTGTGTACAAACTCGACCCTGGCCGATGAGTGAACGTGGCCAGGTGACGGCCCGTCCGTGTACACGTGCAGATCGACACCCGCTGACCCCCAGGAGTGGTGGTGGTGACCATCGAATCCTGGAGGGCAGCTGTACTCACCAAGTTCGTAGAGAACGAGGGGAGGTGAAGACCTGACAGTGAGCCGGACGGAACCGCCGGACACGGGAGAACAGTGGAGGAACGGGCAACGACTGGGCCCCCGGAGGGGTCAGCCTGCCTGACCGGGACAGGTGCAGAGAGAGGAGTGAGGGTGGTGCTGTCACGAAAGAAACAGCGCGAGGCGCCTGAGTCCAGCGTGAAGGTGTGCAAGGCCTCAGCAGGCACAGTACCAGGGAGAGCAGACTCACTAGCATCTAGAGCAGCAGCCGCTATACCTGGGTCAGGTGGCACAAACTGGTAACAGTCACCCTCAGCACTAACAAGTAAAGCATACATAGCATTAAGGATAGCATCAAAGTCTAGTTCAAAGATAGCAACTCCAGACCTAAGCAGATCTGCGCAGCGGGGGCGCTCAACCTCTTCACCAAACTCAGCACGCCAAGCGTCGTAGAGGCGGGAGAAGCAGCGGTGCTGAGTGTGAAACCTCCCGCATGTTTGACTGGCACGGTCACCCGTGCGAATAACATACGGGCAGCTACCACTACCCTGAGACGTTCCATGCTGAAACAACCACTCACAAAGCTGCTGGGGCGACTGGGCCTCGCTCCGACGCTGCTGCTGCTGCCTCTGGCCACCTACAGAACCTCCACGCTGAGCTCCAGTCGTGCCGCCACCAGTCCCACCGCTGCCACTACCGCCACTCCCACCGCTGCCTCCACCGCCGCCACTAGAGCTCCCTCTCCCACCACCACTCCCACCGCTGCCACCACCTCCACTGCCTCCACTACCTCCACTGCTGCCCCCACCACCTCCCCCGCTCCCACCACCTCCTCCACCACCCCTGCCACCCTTGCCCTTGCTGTTGCAGCGCTTCCCACTGGCAGAAGCAGCCCCGACGTCCTCCGCAGCAGGGACGTCTGGAGCAGCAACAGAGGTGTAGGAGGGGGCAAGGGGGGAGGGGGAGCGCCCCTCAAAGAAGGGTGGGCGCGGAGTGCCACGAGCAGCACCTATAGCAACTGCACTAGTCTCAGCTGCGAGGAGGTGTTGCTCGAGGAGGTCAACAGTGACGGAGGTTGGGTCAAGTGAGAGAAAGTGGTTCCTGACAGAGCGAAGAGAGTCAGGGAGGCGGGTGACAATGAAGTAGAGTGTGATGAACATCGGGGGCTGGTTCCTGTCAAGGAACTCAGCAGGGACGGTAGCGCAGTAGCGAGCGTCGTTAGTGCGCAGGTGGGAAACAAGGTCTTCTACTATGGCAAAAGCTGACAGCTCGGGGAACAGGTAGGGCAGTAGCAGTCGGCCTAGAGCAGCAGTGGTAGGCGAGGAGTAGCGAGCGACTACAGCGTCGTACAGCGCGTGTGCCGTCTTGTGCTGTCCGAAGTGAGCGCATTCGGCTAACGGCAGGTGGTTGCGAATGGCTAAGCGGGCAGCAGCGTCGCGAGTAAGCCACTGTGAGCGAGTCGCACTGTCAGCTTTTGCGGGAGGGGCGGTAGCGGCGCCAGGCGCGAGGTCAAACAGCGAAACACTGTCCTTAGAATCGCTCAGTAGGTACAGCTGCAGGTCGTCATTAGCAGCACTCAAAAAACGGCATGCTGGGCCTGGGGTCGACGGTCCGGGGCCTAGGGGCGACGGGTCGGGGGCCTAGGGGCAACAGGCCGCGAGGCCAGGAGGGACGGGCCGCAGGGCAGAGAGGGATGGGCCGGAGCCCTGGGGTGGCGGGCCGTGGGGCTTAGGGGCGACGGGCTGGGGGCCTAGGGGCGAGGGCCCGCGGGCCTAGTGGCGACGGTCCGCGGGGCCGAGAGTGACGGGCCGGAGGCCTAGGGGAGATGGGCCACGGGGCCTAGGGGCGACGGGCCGCGGGGCCAGGGGGCAACGGGCTACGGGCCTGGCCTAGGGGGGGGGGGGCGACGAGCGACAAGCCGCGGGGCCTAGGGAAAAACGGGCCGCGGGGCTAGAGGGGCGACGGGCCGCGGGTCGACTAGGGATGACGGGCCGCGGGTCGACTAGGGGCGACGGGCCAAGGGGCAACGGGCCGCGGGGCCAGGGTCGACGGGCTACGGGCCACGGGGATGGGCCTAGGGGGGTTGACAGGCGACGAGCAACGGGTCGCGGGGCCACGGGGCCTAAGGAAAACGGGCCGCGGGGCCAAGGGCAACGGGCAACGGGCCGGGCCTAGGGGCGGTCGACGGGCGACGGGCCGCAGGGCCGGGGCCTAGGCTAGGAGCTACGGGCCGCTGGGCTAGGGTCGACGGGCTACGGGCCGGGCCTAGGGGGGTCAACGTGCGACGGGTCGCAGGGCCGGGGCCTAGGATAAGGGCGACAGACGCGGGGCCAGGGGCGATGGGCTACAGGTCGCGGCTTCTAGGAGGGGCGACGTGCGACGGGCTGGGTCGATGGGCCTAGGGCGACGGGCGTAGGGGCGACGGGCCGGGGGTCGACTAGGGGCGACGGGCCGGGGGTCGAGGTGCCTAGGGGCGACGGGCAGGCCGCACGAGGGCGGCGCTAGGGGCATGAGGCGCGGCACGAGGGTCGCGAGGGGCGGCTAGCGAGGTAGCGCTGTGGTGGGCCCAAGGAAAAAAAAAAATGGTCCTAGCGAAGGACCTGCTCTGGAACCATGTCAGAAGAATGAACGAGAATGAATGAACTATGAAACAGTTGCGTACAAGTACTAACCCTAATTGGGTTGTACCCCTTAAAGGCTACCCCACTATAGCCTACACAATATAAGCTATAGAACATTTTGACAACCACTTGGCATCATCTACAGTGATGGTGACGAATTTCCCAACCCCCAAAAGTCTGTACCCCATATTGAGACAACCCGCGAATTCCCATAGTCGCTGCAACACAATAAAGAACTTCGAACGATCATATTTTTCTTGTTCTTGCTTTGATCGCGATGATTTTTGGTTCGTCGGAAATCTCTTGAGCAGAGAAGTCACTTCAGATATCTGCCCAAGCCAAATAACATTCACACACACACTCAGAAAACCCAAACCACACCAAACACAGATTCTTGCACACACCACGCATGCAATGCACGAACATATGATGGGAGGCAGACAGACGTGAATGCAAATGATAGCATCACATAACAAACTCCCCCTCTGGCTGCCTACCATCATCCTACATGCCATAGCTCAAGCATGCACCCTCAATGCACACTCATTCCAGCAAGCTTCATCCCCTTCCAATGCTCATTTTCAGCCAGGCGCTTGGTGAGAATGTCTGCCGCCTGCTGCTGGGTCTTCACTATCTCCAACTGCACTTCCTTGTCCAGGAGCCTCCTCACCCAGTGCCACTTAGGCCTGTTATGCTTTGTCAGCCCATGAAGACATTCATTCTTGGCCAGCTTCACAGCTGACTCATTGTCACAGAACATCATAGTCAGCTCCCTCTGACAAACACCAATCTCCTCCAACAAACGCCTCAGCCACACCACCTCCTTCACCCCATGATGAAGGGCCATGTACTCGGTCTCACACGAGGACAGCCCCACCTCGTTCTGCTTCTTGCTGTGCCAGCTCACTGCACCACCTCCAAACAGGCACACATAGCCTCCAATGCTGGTGCCATCCGCCTTCACAGAGTTGAAGCTAGCATCGGTGTAGCAAGTCAAGAGCATCTCCCCCTTGCCCAAATCAGCAGCACCCTGTTGCTGCCTTTGCCTCACAGCACTGTACTCCAAACCGACAGATGCTGTAGCACTCACATAGCGGACCAACCTCTTGGCCACTTCTAGCTGCTCATGACTGGGGCGTGAGACCACACTAGAAAGCCTAGATGTAGAAAAGGCAATGTCACGCCGCGTGTGGTTAGCCGCATAGTTGAGTGCCCCAACCATGGAATGAAACAACTTCCTATCACTTTCACCCACCACCTCCTCATCAGCACAGGGCTCCACAGTGAAACCTGAAGGTAGTGGGGTGGCTGGCTTGCCTCCATCTTGCAGCACATACTTCTCAGCCAGCCCCTCACAGTACTTCCTCTGGTGCAACCTCAACACTCCCTTGTCAAGGTCTCTCTCCACATGCATCCCAAGGTAATACTTGACATCTCCCATCTTTGAGCACTTGAACTGCATCTCCAGCATCTCCTCCACACGCTCAATCATTGCAGACGACTCAGAGAAGAGAAGGATGTCATCCACATACACCAGGAGCATGAGGAACTGCTCCTTCTCTTGCAGCAGGAACAAGCTGTGATCACACTCGCTCTTCTTGAAACCCCCAGCCAGCAGTGTCTCCTCCAGCTTGTGGTACCATGCGCGAGGAGCCTGCTTCACGCCATAGATGGCCTTCTTCAGCCTGCACACCCTGCCGCTCCCATCATCCAACCCCTCAGGCTGCAGAATGTACAGCTCCTCTAGGATGATCCCATTAAGGAAAGCAGTTGTGATGTCCATCCGCTTGATCCTCCATCCACGGTTTGCAGCCGTTCCCAACATCACCCTTAGTGTAGTCCCTTTCCCCACAGGAGCAAAGATCTTCCACTTTGTCTGCTGAAACCCCTTTGCCACAAGCCTTGACTTGTAGCGGGTCAGCTCCCCATCAGGTCCGTACTTGTGCCTGAAGATCAGCTTGGAAGAAATGGCCTTCTTCCCAGGAGGCAGCTCACACATCTCCCACGTTTCATTCTCCAGCAGAGAGTCAAACTCCTCCTTCACACTGTGCTTCCACTTAGGACGGTCTGGAGGACATTGGGTACGTGGTGGAGCATCTTGCTGTTGCTACTGCTGCTGCTGCTGCTGCTCCTCCACCTCAGGTTCTCCCCATCCTCAGTCACCCCAGAGATCTCCTCCTCTGAGAAAGTGACCTGTACTTGCCTCGAAGGCCGCTGCACCTCATCATCCTCAATGAGCAGCGGTGTAGTAGGAAGCTTCTGCTGCTGCTGCTTCCACTCCTTGTAGTACAAGGACTCAAGGAACTTCACATCCCTTGACACAGTCAGCTGCTGGCTAGTCAAGTCCCATATCAACCAGCCCTTGTGATCCTTAGCAAGCCCCAAGTGTACTCCCCATCTCCTAGAAGCCTCCAACTTTCCCCTCTTCTCCTTAGGCACATGAAACACCACCATGCAGCCGTAGGCTCTCAGCATGTTGACTGCTGGTGCACTCCCATACCACTTGGTGTAGGGGACCCACTGCTTGTCCCCCACAGTCGCCAACACCATGTTCTTCACAAGGGCGACCTGCCGCAGTGCAGTCACCCAAAACGGATCCGGCAGGCCTGCACGCCCAAGGAGAGTGCGAGCACCTTCCTGCAGGGTCCAGTTCAAGCGCTCAGCCACGCCGTTCTGCTGAGGGTTGTAGGGCACCGTGAGCTGATGCTGAATGCCCTTCTTCTTTAGCAACGCCTCAAAATCAGCGCCAATGAATTCTCCCCCGTTGTCAGTGAGGATCACCTTCACCTTGTGTCCGCTCTCCCTTTGAGCTCTCGGCATCCACTTCTTAAGAATAGCCACTGCCACTTCCCCCTTACACTTGAGAGGGTACACCCACACCGCACGTGTGTGGTCATCCACAATGGTTAAGAAGTAGTGGCTGCCCGAGAGAGAAGGGGCCCTTGTAGGGTCCACCACATCCATGTGCACAAGTGCGAGCGGGGCCTTGGCTGGTCCTGTGCCGCTGCTGAAGGGAAACTTGGTGAATTTAGTTTCAAGGCATGTAAGGCAGCTCCCAATCTCCTTTGCTGCCCCCTTCACCTCCAGCCCCTTCAAGCTCCCATCCTTCACTAACTTCTGCAGCATAGAAAAATTCACATGACATAGCCTCTCGTGCCACGTCTCCCAATCAGCCTCACCACTCCTAGATGAAGCCTTTGCCCATGCAGCTGTCGCATCCACACCAGCAAACACCTCACCATGTGGCTGCTGTGTCTGCTGCACCTTCTTGACTGCATCCAGGGACCCATCAGTTGGCGCAGTCTCCTCTCCTCCCGTAGTTGCTTTAGCCGTTGCTGCAGCCGCTGCCGTTGCTGGTGGTTTCCCATTCTAAGGGATGATGGGCAGCTGCCACAGATCCTTGATGCAGCTGTTCTTCTCCTCCAGATCCCACAACAACAGCTTCCCAAGCTTTGCACGGCAGCTGGTTGGACCGAAGGTAACATTAGCCTTGCTTTTCTGCAACAGGCGCACAGAAAGAAGATTAGCGGACAAACCTTCAACTAGCAGCACATTTCCCAGCCCCACGAGCTCCTGATTGGCTCCCATCACCTTGGCATTCCCAACAACAATCACAGGGAGCAAAGCACCTGAAGCTGCAACCACAAAATTAATCTTTCCAGGGGGCTTTACCTCGTCAAGCAAATCTGCCCGTGGGGTCATGTGACTTGTGCAACCTGAATCTATCACCCACTGAGTGAGGGGGTGCATCACAACCTTCCCAACTGAGCCCACGTCACCCTCACTCCCTTTCACATCCTCAACCATGAGGAACATCCCAGGGTCGGTTTTACCTTGTGCACCATCACCTTGTGCACCTGAACCTTGCACGGCGCCACCTCGTGCACGTTCACCACTTGGGGGCTTCATGCCTGGAGGCGCCCATCCCTCAGGCCGGCTGAAACACTTGAACCGCGGGTGTCCAACCTTCTTGCAGTACCAGCACGCACCCTCCATTCGAATGCTCCCCCTGCCACCAGAGCTCCCATGCCCCTCGTTGTAGTCACCTCGGCCTCTCCCTCTGCCAAAACCTCTCCCACGGCCTCGGCCTCTCCCTCGCCCTCTTCCTCTGCTGCCTCCTGCAGCTCCATACCCCTCAGCAGTTTTGTTGGTAGCACCACCACCCGTGTGGCGCCTGCGGAAGTCCTCCAGCAGAATCTGCTGCCGTAGCCACTCAGGTGTCCACAGGTCCTGCTGAGTGTTGAGGGTGGGGATCAGGTTGTCCCACGAGTTGTCCAGCACCGAGGTGATCTTGGTGCACTGCTGCATCTGCAACACATTGCTGCCCGCTGCTGCCATCCTCGTATAGGTGTCCTTGATCTTGTCAAGGACCGGCTTCACATCATCGCCCGGTCGCATGGAGAGGGCAGCCAGCTCCTTCTCCAACACAATCACCATCGGCAGCGTGTTGGGCTGAATCACGTCGCGCAGTAGCTTCCACGCATTTGGTCTGGAATCATCCAACTACACCAAATCCTTGATGTGTTGGAACATGTCGTTGTTGACCGATTGAAGGATCAGGTCGTACAGCACCGCGCTCTTCTCAATCCACAGATCGCGGGGATCTCCTTCCTCCGGCATCTTCTCTTCACCCATCGCAAGTTTTAGCAGCTTGTAGCGCTTGAATGCACTCCGCATCCGCCCGCTCCATTCCTCATAGTTGGAGCCATCCAATGCCTCGATCTTGGATGGTGGCGGCTCATTTCTCTTCTCCGCTGCATTTCCACTCCCTTGAGTCATCTTCTATTCTCCCAATCTCAATTTTCAGCTCCCCCATTTGCTGTCCACACCGAAGTCCCACACAATTTCCACGAGTGTCGGTGCCAACGGAATTTCGGCAGAGTTTCCCCTTAGCGGAAGTCACATCCAACCTCTAGAACTCCACTTAGGCACACCCACAGGCCATGGTGGGTCTAGGAGGGTCTTCAAACTTCATTAGACTCTACACAAAGTCCTTCATCAGCTATGATTCCACTTGTTAGAGACTAAGGACGGAGTCTATGAAGATTAAGAGCCGAAATATCTCAAAATCGTCAACTATAATTCTGGACAGAAAAGTCGTCGTCACAAGAAACCTCGTCGACAAAACACGAACTGTTAGAACTCTCTCAAACTCAAGTATGTCGTAGCCATTGACCGTGGCTATCGTTCCCAATTTGAATTGTATCATACTATGGAGTATAACTCGACTTATGAATTTCGGCGCACTAGGGGGTATGTTGCCATAGAAACTTAACTCAATCATAATTATCTCACAAGTTTACACAAGAAAGTTAGAATAGCAAGAACCAGGTAGAAGGGGATGAGGAGGACGAGAGGGAAGGTCCCTAGGGAGTCCCCGACCAAAGAATCCCCATACCACACAATTCCCCTCTCTATAGGCACCCCAACTTTGACATTTGTCACTTTCCCAACCCATGCCATCCACCTCACCCAAGTTGGCCACACTTGCCAACCTGGTTTGGCTTCTCCCAACCACTTGGCATCATCTACAGTGATGGTGACGAATTTCCCAACCCCCAAAAGTCTGTACCCCATATTGAGTCAGAAAATCGAAACCACACCAAACACAGATTCTTGCACACACTCACACCACGCATGCAACGCACGAACATATTATGGGAGGCAAACAGACGTGAATGCAAATGATAGCATCACATAACAAGGTGGCACACACCGGTAGCAGTCACCCTCAGCACTAACAGACAATGCATACCTAGCAGTAAGAATAGCATCAAAGTCTAGATCAAAGATAGCAACCCCAGACCTAAGCAGCTCTGCCCAGCCGGGGTGCTCAACCTCGTCACCAAACTCAGCACGCCAAGCGTCGTCAAGGCGGGAGAAGCAGCGGTGCTGAGTGTGAAACCTCCTGCATGTCTGACCAGCACGGTCACCCGTGCAAATGACATACGGGCAGCTACCACCACCCCCAGACGCCCCACGCTAAAACAACCACTCACTAAGCTGCTGGGGCGACTGGGCCTTGCTCCGACGCTGCTGCCGCTGCCTCTGGCCACCTCCAGAACCTCCACGCTGAGCTCCATTCCTACCGCCACCAGTTCCACCGCTGCCACTACCGCCACTCCCACCACTGCCTCCACCGCCGCCACCAGAGCCCCCACTCCCGCCACCATTCCCACCGCTGCCACCACCTCCACTGCCTCCACCACCTCCACTGCTGCCCCCACCACCACCCTCGCTGCCACCGCCACCACCCCTGCCACCCTTGCCTTTGCCGCTGCGGCGCTTCACACTAGCAGAAGCAGCACCGACGTCCTCAGCACCAGGGACATCTGCAGCAGCAGCAGAGGCGTAGGAGGGGGCAAGGGGGGAGGGGAAGCACCCCTCAAAGAAGGGCGTGCGTGGAGTGCCACGAGCAGCACCTACAGCAACTGCACTAGTCTCAGCTGCGAGGAGGTGCTCCTCGAGTAGGTCAACAGTGAAGGGGGTGGGGTCAAGTGAGAGAAAGTGGTCCCTGACAGAGCGAAGAGAGTCAGGGAGGCGGGTGACTATGAAGTAGAGAGTGATGAACATCGGGGGCTGGTTCCTGTCAAGGAACTCAGCAGGGACGGTAGCACGGTAGCGAGCGTCGCTAGTGCGCAGGTGGGAAACAAGGTCCTCTACCGTGGCAAAGGCGGAAAGCTTGGGGAACATGTAGGGCAGAAACAGGCGGCCTAGAGCAGCAGAGGCGGGCGAGGAGTAGCGAGCGACTACATCGTCGTACAGTGCCTGTGCTGTCCTGTGCTGTCCGAAGTGAGCGCATTCGGCTAACGGCAGGTGGTTGCAAATGGTTAAGCGGGCAGAAGTGTCGCGAGTAAGCCAGTGTGAGCGAGTCGCACTGTCAGCTGTGGCGGGAGGGGCGGTAGCGGCGCCTGACGCGAGGTCAAACAGTGAAACACTGTCCTTAGAATCGCTCAGTAGGTACAGCTGCAGGTCGTCGAGCCACGTGTCAAACTGAATCGGTCTGCCCTCGTGATTGAACGCGAGAACTCGAAGAGAAGCCATAGCGGCGCAGCACGCAGAGCGGGGAGAAGCAGGGCAGCGAAGAGCACAGGGCAGGCAGCAGCAACAGTAGTAGCAGCACGCAGGAAGCGACGTGCGGGGCCTGGGGTCGACGGGCCGGGGCCTAGGGGCGACGGATCGGGGCCTAGGGGCGACGGGCCGCGGGGTCAGGGGCTACGGGCCGGGGCTAGGGGGGACGGGCCGCGGGGCCAGAAGCGACGGGCCGCGGGGCCGGGAGAGACGGGCCGGGGGCCTACGGGCGACGGGCCGCGGGGCCTAAGGGCGACGGGCTGGGGGCCTAGGGGCGGCAGGCCGCGGGGCCAGGAGCGACGGGCCGCGGGGCCGGGAGCGACGGGCCTAGAGCCTAGGGGTGAAGGACCACGGGGCCTAGGGGCAACGGGCCGGGGGCCTAGGGGCGACGGGCCGCGGGGCTAGGAGCGACGGGCCGCGGGGCCAGGAGCGACGGGTCGGGGCCTAGGGGCGACGGGCCGCGGGCCTAGGGGCGACGGGCCGCGGGGCCAGGAGCGACGGGCCGCAGGGCTGGGAGTGACGGGCCGGGGGCCTTGGGGCGACAGGCCACGGGGCCTAGGGGCGACGGGCCGCGGGGCCAGGAGCGACGGGCCGGGGGGGCTAGGGGCGACGGGCCGCGGGGCCTAGGGGCAACGGGCGACGGGCCGTGGGGCCTAGGAGCGACGGGCCGGGGACTAGGTTAGGGGCGATGGGCAACGCTCGACGGGCCGGGCCTAGGTTAGGGGCGACGGGCCGCGGGGCCAGGGGCGACGGACTACGGGCCGGGCCTAGGGGGGGCGACGGGCGATGGGCCGCGGGGCCAGGGGCGACGGGTCGGGTCCTAGGAGCGACAGGCGATGGGCCGCGCCTAGGGGGGGTGACGGGCGACGGGCCGGGGCTAGAGGTTGTCGTGCAGGCCGCACGAGGGTGGTGCGCGGAGTAGCAGGGGCGGCACGAGGGTCGCTAGCGGGGCAGCTCAGTGGTGGGCCCAAAAAAAAATTCGGTCCTAACGGAGGACCTGCTCTGAAACCATCTCAAGAACTAACGAACAAGAATGAATGAACTATGAAATAGTTGGGTGCAAGTACTAACCCTAATTGGGTTGTACCCCTTATGGGCTACCCCATTATAGCCTACACAAATGTAAGCACTATAACCTTCTGACACAACATATTACCAAACTTCCAAACACAACTTCCCTTGTCAACTTCCCCGGTCAACTTCCCCTAACAATTAACATACAACTAAGAATGGCAATCAAGTGAGTTCAATTTTCAGACATATGCCCTTCTTGCAGTCCTTTCCTCTCACTGTGCTAATGAAGTAAAAGGGTCTCCTTTATTGTCAAACTATATTCATACGCGTGTTAGGTTTGTTAGGCCATAGCGAGGTGCATTGTATAGGGCACAATACTTTCCATCTCCCGCCAGTCATACTCATTCCGCTGTATGTACCTTGACATGGTATC
Source organism: Closterium sp. Naga37s-1 (assembly GCA_947471745.1). NCBI lineage: Eukaryota > Viridiplantae > Streptophyta > Zygnematophyceae > Desmidiales > Closteriaceae > Closterium > Closterium sp. Naga37s-1. The sequence continues at coordinate 1,553,841 of CANJKZ010000195.1, read as the reverse complement.
ACTCGTTCTCACTACCAGTGGCTCTTCTAGCGGCGGCTGGTACCCGCACTTCTCGTGGCGCAGATTAGGGTTTCCGCAGACACTTCCAGCGTGCGGTCCTTCGCCAGCCACACCTAGTTGTTTAGGCTAGCTTATGCAGTGACGTTCCTATCTCCAATCATTCCTATCTGATCCTACCTGTTCCTAGCTGCTCCTCGCAGTTCTCAGCCGTTCCTAGTCTCAGCTCCCTTTCATCATGGCGTCCACTAGGGTTTAGCAGCACCAGGGGCAGCCGCAATAGCAGCAGCAGTCCCAGCAGTGGGGACCTTAGAAGTAGTGGGTGCCTGGTGGTCCGGGGAGCGTCGGCCGCAGCAGTGGCTCATACAGTTGCGGAGATAGTCGCAGTGGCCGCGACCTCAGGACATGCCAGTACTGGATCATGTTTGGCTCTCGTGCTTGCTCTACCTGCAGGTGTTTTGACCACTCCACGTTCCACTGCTCAAGTCACCTCGATGAACTGTACCGTGAGCGTTTCTGGCTTGACTCAGTTCGCCCGAACTGGCTTGCTCTACTTCGCAGTGAGTTTCGTTTGTTTGATATCCTTTTGACTCTAATACTATCCGATCTATTTGCTTGCATGTACCTAGGTTAGGATCGTTGCGTGTGTCTAGTGTAGGTGCTTGTGTTTCTAGTGTAGGTGCTTGTGTTTCTAGTGTAGGTGTTGGTAAAGTTCCTAGCCCAGGTGTGAATACTGTTGCGCTTCTCTTCCCCTCACGCTTGACTCCGGCGTGTCCCAGTACTGTTGCGCTTCTCTTCCCCTTCCACAACCACACCACTGTCACTCCACTTCCAGAACCAGTCTCAGTTGCTTTGGCTGATCCTACTTCTAGACCAGCTGTCGCTCGAGGTTCTACCACGCTCCCATGTCTGACCGTCCCCTCTGGTTCCCTCATCGGTCTCCACATCCCCTCATTGGACATCTTCAGGACCATGGGGTCATGGCCAATATTTCCCCACTATGAGGTTTGAGACTTGTATGGACGTTTCCACTTGGGTACTTACTGCAACATTCTCTCGGGAGCATTTGCCAGGTTTCTTCACACCGCACACTGCGTCCCCCCAGGTAGCAACGTCTAGTCAGGTTGATGCGTCGTGCTCTTGTCGGTCACTACCCCACCCGTCTGTCCTGTGTCACCACAGCCGATGTCACCTTTCACTCCCACGCTTCCACCAGATGTCTATGCACGGTCTTATCTCAGGTCTCCCGCACTTGCTTCCGTTTCTCCCTCCTCCTGCATCGTCGTGCACTAGCGTCGAGGGTAGGCTGTGCGCCCCTCACTCATCCTCCATTGCGCCAGCCACTGCACCCCTCTAGACTTTGCACTTGGACGTCTGGGGCCTCGTCCGGGTTAGGAGCACTTCTTCCTGGTGGTGGTTGACGACTTCTCTCACTTGTCTGATGTTCCCTCTGCAACAAAGGGCACACTTGTCTGATGTCTGATTCCGTTGTTGCTGATCACTAGTGCCCGGTGCTCTCCCTGTGCTTTGTCTACACTCTGACTGTGTGGGTGAGTTTCGGTCCACCGTTCTTTAGGCTTCCGGACTCGCCACAACATAACAAGGTTGCTGAGCGCCACATAGGTTTAGTCATGGAGATCGCTCGTGCCTTCATGGTCCATGCCCGTGCGACTTATTTTATGTGGCCCTTTGCAGTTCGCTATGACGCATACTGGCTGAACCTCTGGCCACGTATCTTGCGCCCGAAGGTTTCACCGACCTGCCTCTGGACTGGGTCACGTGGTGTTGCGTCAGTGGTTTTATCTGGGGCTGCCTTGCGCATGTCCACGATCCTCATGCGGACAAGCTCTCGGCTCGCACCCTCCCCTTTGTCCTCCTTAATTTCCCAATTGACCCCCCTGACTTCACGTTTTACCACCCGTCCCTCCACCGGTTCTTTGACTCCCGCGAAGTCACATTTGACGAGTCAGTGTCCTTCGTCCGCTACCCCTACAGAGGTTTCTCGATTCCCCTTCCTCCCCTCTTCCCCATTCCCTCTCATCCTCCTGGTCCTACGCCTCCGGTACTCCCTCCCCACCCAGTTCCGGCCATGTCAGGTGTGTCTCACTCTACCCCTCCTCCCTCGTTAGCATGTCGGTGTTGTCTCCTTCACCACAGCCGTCTCATAGTCACCGCAGCAGCCTTCGGTGCTATCGCGGCAGGTCGAAGTGGACTCTGGGGGTGCTGGTCCTTAAGGTGTTGATCCTGGGCAGAGCATGGGAGGGGAGAGCTGAAGGGGAAACACAAGCAAGCACACTAGTCCGCAATTTCTTGACGTGTGAACAGGGGCGCACCTTTGACACCAACGGGAATTTGCTAGGGTCCAATTTGTGGACCTGCTCGAGCCGTCCGACCCGCCTCAAGTACGTAGTTTCCCCCCAACTTGTCAATTGCACGTTTGACAAGTGTGCGATATTGAGATTTTGCCAAACCTCCCATCAAGGTTGGACCAACCAGCCAAGCTAGGAACCTCAACCGCCACTTAGCTGTTTCTCTCTCTCTCTCTCTCTCTCTCTCTCTCTCTCTCTCTCTCTCTCTCTCTCTCTCTTTCTCTCTCCCTCTCTCTGTCTCTCCCTCTCTCTCTCTCTCTTTGTCTCTCTCTCTCTCTATCTCTCTCTCTCTAATGGTCCGTATATTGATAGTGTTGGAAGGTACAGACATGCAAGATATGGAATGCGAGATCTAGCTACCCAACCAAACTGACAAGACCGGTCAGTCCCACAACTACCACGCCACCGCCCTTTCTAGAGCTCCAAAAATGGCTCAGCTACCGCAAAGCAATCCCCAAGGTGCAGCTCCTCCCCTATGCCTCCCACAGGTGGGTTTTCTGCCGCCGCTGCCTCGCCTAACTTTAGGAGGAGTCCCACAGATTGCGCTCTCTGTAAGGCCACCGACCACCGTTGCCTGAATTGGTGCAGAAACTTGGCGGCGTAGTAGGATTTTGAGTCGGCATTGAAGTGGCGCCGAGCCGCTGTGTCTGCTAGGAGCTTGAGGAAAACGGGTACCTCAGCGCAAGGACAGCCGTAGGTGTCGACCGCCAGGGGGAAGAAGCCAACTGTCTCGGGGCGGTTGGCGTAATGCTTGATTTTCTTGTCGGCCTGTTCCCGTGCCGCCCATCCCCTGCCCTTCTGTGCTTCCGGGTCCCTAGTGCTGATAGGGTCAGTGACGGTAACGTCGCAGATGTAAACCGCCCCACTGCTTCTATCGGTCATGGTGAAGTCGGCGGTTTGCTCCTCGATAGGGCAGTAGGCCGCTGACTCCCTGTGTACGATAAACCCCGCGTCCTGCGCCATGCTAACGCAGGCGTCTCGCAGCTCGTTGTGCGTGTTCGTGCGATGCTTGCCTGTGCCGCAGCGGAGCAGGTGGTTCGGGAGGCGGGGGTCAGTGATAGCCATGTGTTCCGCGCAGTCACAGTTTTTGGGGGTGGAAAACGGTAGGCCAAGCCGGAAGCGTACAGCGTTGGCGAAGTGCACTGGCCCTATCCGCCTTGTGGGAGCGACGGGAATCGCTGTGAGCCAATCGCCTGTGCCGTAGCCAGTAAGTGAAAACATGCGCTGCGTGTGACCTGCAAGCGGATTCGGCTTCATGCGACGCGTTGCCTGCACCTGCTTTGCGTATCTGCTACCGTGGACCTTGAGTCCTAGCACGTGTTGGAGCCGAATGTCCGAACGCTCAAGTCGCTCCTTCTCTAGTATCTCCCGCGCATCTAGCGGCAGCGCCTCCTCGCACTCAGTCAGCCATGCGTGTAGCGGTGTGTTGTCGACCCGCGGCAGTAGCATATGGTTCCGTGCCAGAGTGAGAGCGTTATCCTCTTCCAGCGGTAGGCAGCTTAGATAGAGCGCCGCCTGGGTAAAACTGGCTACGAAACCGTAAATCCCTTCAACTAGGGGGTCCGTGATGCCCAGTCCTCCTAACGATGGCGGCAGCGACGCCTGTTCCCAAACCCGTAATTGTTCGGTTCGACAAGTCGGAAATCTGATATCGCACGATGTGAGGAGCGTGGCAAGCAGATCCCTGCCCCAGTGGCTCCATCTATCACGGGGCAGGAGATGGAGTGGTGTCGTCCTGGTGAGGTATGCAACTCGTCGCGAAATGCATCGCGTGAGTAGCAGTGCTGCTACCTGTGGGTCTGCTCGCTCTAGCAGGGGTAGGGGTTTTGACATCTCGGCGAGTTGTCCCGCCAGGAACTGAGCGGCACCGCTATCTGGCCCCACGAAACTACCCAGTAACCGCACGCCGTCCTTAGTGAACGGCACTCCTGGCGGAAGGCAGGCTGCGTCAATTGCGCTTGAGCTCCAGGCAGCACACTTTTGAGGGTTATGCTCGAGGCCCAGGTGCGCCAACATAGCCGTGAAGTATGTGAATGCAGCTACAGTGCGGGCTGTGTCACCCAGGAAGGTGACATCGTCCGCATATGCCAAGCACAGCACGTCAGGGTGTGCCTCGGCCGTTTCTCGAAGTGTGGCGTGTATCCCTGCTGCAAACAGTAGCGGCCCAAGTGGGTCTCCTTGGCGCACGCCACGTTCACTTGTTAGTGGTGCGCTGTTGAAATTGGAGTCCAGTAGCAGTTGCGACGGGTTACCATATGTTAGTTTCACGAGCGGCAGCAGTGGCGAGAGAGTGGGTTCATGTAACGCGTCGGCGATGGCGGCCCGCAAAATGCTGTTGAACGCGTTTGAAATGTCAGCTTGCAGTACCAGGCTGTCCGGGCGGGCATCCGAAAAAGCCCTGGCTGCGTGGATCACTGCCTCTGCTCCACCCGGTACTGCCACTCCGTACTGTAGCGGTAGGAAAAATTCGCGGACTGGTTCTCCCATGATTAACAGGGCAGCCTTGGCTGCCAGCCTCGTTAGGCATTCGCCAATTGCGATTGGCCTAGCCCCTCCCCCCGGCTTGGCGAGGGCTATGAGTCGCGATGCCGTCAGCAGGTTTGCAACCGAGCCTGGCAATTTTCCTCCCAGCATAGTGTTGACCAAGGCGTGCAGATGGGTGCTGACCATTCCGTTGGTGACCGCCGCGTCGCACAGGTGCTCGAATGTCATCCCAGATGGTCCGGCTCCGACCCCATTCTCGCATCTTCCCAACATTTTTGCGAAGTCAGGGTGGGGGATTGACAGTTTTGACCCTTGTGGCTCGGGCCATGTCACCGCCTCGTTTGCTGCGGGTGGGTGCTTTTGGCGCAGCTCCTCCAATATTTCCGGGCTGGGTGTGCAGACGAGCGTTGACTCAAGGGCCAGCACGGCTCGGCGCAGACTGCCACGTTTCGCTAGGCTCTCCGCACGGCTGATGACACCAGTCGCATCCGGCTGGTGTCTTGGCGGGGGCGGTGTGTTGACTGCGTTCAACGCGTCCTGGTACAATTGATCCCATTCGCCACGCTGGAAAGCTCGGAGACGACCCTTGACACTTGGCCAGTTCGGGCGTTGTGGCGAGGTCTGGCGAAGTGTCAGGCGCGGGAGAAACAGCAGCAGGCGCCAACCCGTCTCCGAATCAGGGTTACGTGATAGGTGGTGTAACGGTGTCAGTAGCGCAAGCGAGAAAAGGTGACATAGGTTTGGCGGTAAGCGCCGCGACAGTGGAGGCTGACGACTGTCGCACAGTGCTGCGATATCCCAATTCGCAATGCCTGCGAACAGGTCTGTCCGCTTCGCGAGCCCGTCCGGTGAAAAGTAGCGGGGGAAAGATGCAGATGGGCGTGCTGTGGTACAGGCATTGGCGTTTCGGTTTCTCCCGGCGCGGCTCGATCTTATTGGTGGGCTTGAGGTTGGATTTGCGCCCGTCCGATCGACATCAAACGGTGGTTGAGCCATCTGTGGCACTTGCAAGTCCGTCTGCTGCACTACCTCTTCCCTTCTCCTTGGTCCTTCTCTCGCCATGCCATCCCCCTCCGTCTCCTCGTTCTCGCTCTCGGGAAGGGCTTCTTCCCTATAAGATGGGTCGTCCCGCTCGTCTTCGCCATTAGTTTCCTCCACGTTGTTTAAAGCCCATCTAGCCGCCGCCTGATACCCATTCTCTGGTCCTCCGCCCGTTCCGCTTACGGTTTCTCTCCTCGCCCCACGGCTTCCCTGCTCTCGAGATGGTGATTGCCGGAGCACCTGGGCCGTCGCCAGAGCTCGCTGCCGCCTGGTCGGCTGTGGTCGCCAGACCTCCGGCGGAGCTCGAAAGGGCGACCATGGCGACGAAGCCCCTTCTACCTCCGGCTCCGAAACACGTGACAGCAGTCTCTGAAAAGACTCCTCCCCACGCACCCGCGGCTCCCTTTGCCGGGGCAGAGGCTGGCCCGTCCGCTCCCGCTGCTGTTCCGTCTGCTCCGCCTGCGTCGCCAGGCCCCCTGGCTCCCCTTGTCGAGCCGTCGGCGTCTGCCCCTGCCGGGGGTGTTGCTGAACCCCCTGCACCTGTCCCTGGCGCCCTTGTTGCGCCGAACGCTTCTGCCCCCTGCCTACCTGCGCAGGCCTCTGTTTTGCCACCAAAGGCGGCGTCCGCCACCCCTGGCGAACCGGCTCCGTCGGTTGCTCCTGCGGCAGCGGGTCAGTCCGCTCCCGCTGTGACGGCGGTGGTTCCTGCAGGCCAGCCGTCACGCCCTCCGTCGCCTGACCGCCGCTCGTCGCGGTCCCATTCCCCCGCTCCCCACCAGGACCGCAAGTCATCTCGTCGCCGGCGTGAGTCTCCACGGCGGTACCAGCAACAGTCGCACTAGACTGCTCGCCCCGGGGGTCAAGGGGATTGGAGGGGTCCCCGTGCTCGAGGCGGGGGTGGGGGGTTTCGCCCGCCCGTGACGATGGCGGATCTTCAGCGGGAAGTGTCGAGGGCGGTTCGGGAGGAGAGGGCGGCGCAGAGCCAGAGCGGTTCGCTGCGCGCCTTGCCGGCCCACGAGGCTTCCCGTCCGGCTGCGCTCCCCCCGAACCCGCAACCTGTTGCTGCGCCTCCCCCTCAGATCCAAGCTCTGCCAGCTCCTTCTCCCGCTGTATCGGCGCCTGCTCCCGGCTCTCGTCTCCATCTGCCGCCGGTTCCGCCTGTTGCGGGAGTGGAGTTTGTGGCCGCGGGTGGCGGCTCGTTGGCGGCTCCGTTCGCTCTCCGTGCCGGTGCTGATGAGCCGCTCCAGTTCCTGGCAGAGGCACTCCAGCCTCCGCAGACCCGTGTTCCCGAGGCGACTCTCGGACAGCTACACCGCCTCGCTGACAGTCTCCACGCTCTGCTGCTGATTCAGGTGCTGGCCCACTCGTCTCTCCCTGTGATCCATCCTGAGACCTTCCGTGGCCGCCAGCGTGACTCGTGCCTGGACGCGGCGGACCAGCTCGCGGTGCTGCTGGCGCCCGTGCTGGCTGCGCCCGTGGAGGGTGGCGCTGCTGCTGCGGGACAGCTTGACGAAGCCGTCCGGGGCTTGAGGCGGCACTTGCGCGCAGGATCTGGAGCCGCGGCGATCGGCGCAAGCACGCTTGTGGTCCGGGAGCTGTGGCGCTCTCTGACGGGCGTTCTTCACGCCCTTGGAGCACACCGCATGTAGATGCGGGCTCCGATTGCCCCATTGATGCCTTGCCTGTCTAGTTGCTTATTGGAACTGCCATTGCGTGTATATCCTTGCTTAGTGTCTGTTGCCTGTGTTTGTTCTTGCCGCCCCTCACGCGCGGCCGAAGGCCGCGCTGTCGAGCGTCGGCGGCCGAAGGCGGCCGGCGCGAGCCGCTCGATTAGGGGAGAAAAATGAACCCAGAACTGAATAATGAGGCTCTAGGACAAGGTCCTAGGGCCTTTATACTAGGCTGGAGAGGGCTGGAGAGGCTAAGGACTAGGGCCTCTCTCTCTCTCTCTCTCTCTCTCTCTCTCTCTCTCTCTCTCTCTCTCTCTCTCTCTCTCTCTCTCTCTCCCGCTCAGTTAGGGGAGCAAAATGAACCCAGAACTGAATAATGAGGCTCTAGGAAAAGGTCCTAGGGCCTTTATACTAGGCTGGAGAGGGCTGGAGAGGCTAAGGACTAGGGCCTCTCTCTCTCTCTCTCTCTCTCTCTCTCTCTCTCTCTATCTCTCTCTCTCTCTCTCTCTCTCTCTCTCTCTCTCTCTCTCCCGCTCGGTTAGGGGAGCAAAATGAACCCAAAACTGAATAATGAGGCTCTAGGACAGGTCCTAGGGCCTTTATACTAGGCTGGAGAGGGCTGGAGAGGCTAAGGACTAGGGCCTCTCTCTCTCTCTCTCTCTCTCTCTCTCTCTCTCTCTCTCTCTCTCTCTCTCTCTCCCGCTCGGTTAGGGGAGCAAAATGAACCCAGAACTGAATAATGAGGCTCTAGGACAAGGTCCTAGGGCCTTTATACTAGGCTGGAGAGGGCTGGAGAGGCTAAGGACTAGGGCCTCTCTCTCTCTCTCTCTCTCTCTCTCTCTCTCTCTCTCTCTCTCTCTCTCTCTCTCTCTCTCTCTCTCTCTCTCTCCCGCTCGGTTAGGGGAGCAAAATGAACCCAGAACTGAAAAATGAGGCTCTAGGACAAGGTCCTAGGGCCTTTATACTAGGCTGGAGAGGGCTGGAGAGGCTAAGGACTAGGGCCTCTCTCTCTCTCTCTCTCTCTCTCTCTCTCTCTCTCTCTCTCTCTCTCTCTCTCTCTCTCTCTCTCTCTCCCGCTCAGTTAGGGGAGCAAAATGAACCCAGAACTGAATAATTAGGCTCTAGGAAAAGGTCCTAGGGCCTTTATACTAGGCTGGAGAGGGCTGGAGAGGCTAAGGACTAGGGCCTCTCTCTCTCTCTCTCTCTCTCTCTCTCTCTCTCTCTCTCTCTCTCTCTCTCTCTCTCTCTCTCTCTCTCTCTCTCTCTCTCTCTCCCGCTCGGTTAGGGGAGCAAAATGAACCCAAAACTGAATAATGAGGCTCTAGGACAGGTCCTAGGGCCTTTATACTAGGCTGGAGAGGGCTGGAGAGGCTAAGGACTAGGGCCTCTCTCTCTCTCTCTCTCTCTCTCTCTCTCTCTCTCTCTCTCTCTCTCTCTCTCTCTCTCCCGCTCGGTTAGGGGAGCAAAATGAACCCAGAACTGAATAATGAGGCTCTAGGACAAGGTCCTAGGGCCTTTATACTAGGCTGGAGAGGGCTGGAGAGGCTAAGGACCTTTTGGAGGCTACACACCACCACGACCATCATGTGACTGAGGCTCCGCATGAGTTTTCTCACCCACCCCTGAAAGCGACGACGACGATGCGTAGGAAATTTCCACCGACGGACAACATAACATGACAGCACTTTTATAGTAACAATAGGCTTGAATATGCATAAAAAGAAAGATAGAGTGCATAGTCGGATTTATGCACAGTGGCTTCAAACGTTGATAGCGTTCTGTTGACAGCTTTAAATGACTTGCTATAAATTGGATATGGAGCGTCTTGATATTGCCTACAACAAGCAATTTACATCGCGCGATTTCATCAAGTATTGATGACGCAACATCGGTTTGAACGAACAGCACTATAGCAGCCACTATAGTCTTAGAACACAAATTAGGAAGAGTTACGAGTTGGGAATGACTCCCAGCCTCTACAAACCCCAAGAGCCAAGGTACAGTGATGTGGAACAGTGCCACACTGTCCCCAACCATGAAGGGCCTCGAAACTACCCTCGACAAGGGCCTACACCAAGAGAAATGTTACACTACACAAAGTAATGTAACTATTCTCACTATCTTGAAGTTTACCCTTTTGGAGAGCTTCGAAATCACTTGAATCTTGAAACCAAGGCTCTGGTTCTTCAAGATAAAATCTTCCTTGAGTTCTTGGAAGTCTGCTGTGCACGCCTGCGACACGCCGAACGTTCCACACTCGACAAAATAGAAAACCGCACACGACACGCAAACAACGACGTGACACGCGACTAGCGATAACTCGCTATTGACTCGACACACACATTCAAAATCATGCCTCATCATTCACACACTATTGTAAGCATGAAATATATATTATCGCATGCCCTTATACCATTCCATGCACACACGCATGCATGCACACGGACAACAAGCCGAATGCAAACCGTAGGGTTGCACCAACAAACTCCCCCTCGGATTGTTGGCCTTAGGATCTGGTTCTCTCAGTTCATAGCCATCCCAGCCAGCTTGCAACACTTCCAATGCTGCTGCTCCACCAGCCTCTTGGTCATCATGTCTGCTGGCTGCCTTGTTGTCTTCACCATGCTCATTTCCAATGCCATTTCACCCTCATGTGCTTCGTGAGGCCATGCAACACAGGGTTCTTAGCAAGAGAAATGGCACCTTGGCTGTCACAATAGAGTGGGGTAGGTCCTTGTTGCTCCTCCCCCAATTCAGCCAACAAACGCCGCTGCCACACAATCTCCCATACGGCACGGAAGAGTGCCATGTACTCGGACTCCACCGAGCTCAATGCTTGATCCACCTGCTTCTTGCTCTCCCAAGCAGTTGGGCCTCCACCTAGCGATGAAATGTGTGACATCGGTAGCCTCCGGTAGCCTCGGACAAATCGAACGCCTCCGGTAGCCTTGGACAAGCAGCTTCGAGATCCAATGTAGCTAGTGCCGCTGCTGCAGGTTGAAATGTCAGGTTTTGCCGTCGCCACTGCTGCATTCGTTGCTGCCGTGGCGACTGCTGTCTGGTTAGCAATCAACACCTCACGTCGTTGAAGCGTCGCGCAAGTCTACACCTGTTCGGCATAGAGTACGGTGATTTCCTGTACGAAGTTGTCGCCTTGCCTCTCCATGCCTAACATGTGCATTCGAAAACCGGAACTGATTTACGTACCCAAATCGGCGCTTTTCATCGTCGCCCCCGCGGATTTTTTTTAATGCTGGTTTTTCGCGGTTGAAGACCTTCGCGTGTAAACGAGCTCTGATTACCAACTGAATTATGAATCATGCGTACAACTACGGGACCATATATAGGAAAGAAATAAGGCCAGTATCTAGGATGTTAAGGGAAGGTTCTGAGGGTCGCGAAGCATTTCGGATGGGTCCTTTCCGAATTCGGTAGGACCATCTCGGTGGAATCATGCGTTACGCAAAGTCACGCGGTGATAAACCAAAATGCACAGAATTCGGTGTATGTAACCTATTTGGTGCTTATAACTATAGTAAATGCAACGAACTAGGAAAACAAGCACAATATAATAGGAATAAGATGATGCAAGATAAAGTAAATATGGGTACGCATAGCCGTTGTACTCTCACACCATGTTTGTTTCGATAACCACTTCGGTGCAAGTTTAAAATCAACGCAGAACTAGTTTTACGTACCTCGAATCGGCATGCTCGCCATCTCCCCTGCGGTTTTTTAAAGGCTGGTTTTCAGCGAACGAAGAACTTCGAGTGAGAAAAAGCTCTGATTACCAAGTGTGAGGATCAAGTCTCGAGACTAGAAGGTACCGAGCCTCGTGAACCGTCAGGAATGGAACCTTCTCGAATTCGGTCGAAGCAATTATGTGTAAATTACGTGCATGCTAAGTCACGTGGGAATAACCAAAATGAGGCAAAATTTGATGCACGCAATCCTATTCGGCGCCATAAATACAATAATTATAGTAGAGGCAACAAATTAGGAAATATGCACATAAATGATAATATAAATAGGAATAAGCATGTCCAAGTAATAACGGATGGCGTATTCTCACAACCGTCCAAGCCGGCTCGCAATTTAGGAGAAATCAGGCATGCATGTGATAAAGGCGAACAGCAAGCACCCCAATTGCTGTTGGTGAAGTTGGAGTCCTACGGGAGAGAGGGGTTTGTTGTCGGGTTTGTGATTAGGTCTGTGGCATGCGGTAAGGAGTTGAGGGTGGTGCCAGTGGGATTAAGTGGTTCAGCGTACTTGAAAGCTGATAAATGGATGGCTTTAGGAGTATAGGAGATGTTGAGTCCTAGGAACTGCGTCTCGTTGTGGTTGGTGGTGATGTCGACGAGGCTTTCTAGGTACTTCTCTAACTGATCAAGCAAGATGTTGCTCGTTCCAGTGTATAGCAGGCCATCGACGTACATGGTGAGCATGATGTAGTCCCCACAGAAGTGTAGGTGGTACATTCTAGGGTCATGTGGTTTCCACAGTCGGGACGCCTGTTTGATCTCGTACAGGGATTTCTTCAGCTCGCACGCCCTAGAGTTGCCTTCGCCGTAGATGTGCAGTTGCTCCATGTAGATTACGATGTCGATCGGTGCATAAAAAACATTCTTGATAGTAGCCGCGCACAACCCATCGTGCCTTGAATCTCTCAATTGAATCTCTTAATTCAGCGTACTTGAAGGCTGATAAATGGATGGCTTTTAGTTCCGCATACATCGCTGCTCACCATTCCTCACTATGAGATCATGTTAGAGCGTGTCTTGGCGTATTTCTATCGATGACGCATAGGGCCGTGGTTAATGCACTGTAAAACCTGAGCAGTTGCGGCCCAGATGCTTGTTGGTGCAACCCTACGGTTTGCATTCGGGTTGTTGTCCGTATGCGTGCATGCGTGTGTGCATGGAATGGTATGAGGGCATGAGATGATATATATTTCATGCTTACAATAGTGTGTGAATGATGAGGCATGGTTTTGAATGTGTGTGTTGAGTGAATAGCGAGTTTATCGCTAGTCGCGTGTCACGTCGACGTTTGCGTGTCGTGTGTGGTCTTCTATTTTGTCGTGTGTGGAACGTTCGGCGTGTCGCAGGTGTTGATTGTGTAGGTGGTTGTTGTATTTTGCTCTAGCTGGTTGTGGGCTAAGGGTTTGGGCAAAATATGATTGCTAGACTTGTTACGGGCTGGATTTGATCTCGCAACAAACAAGCACCAACAAACCTTTGCTACCCACTACAACACCTTTGGTGTTGCTAGTTTGGCACTTTGGATTGTTGGGGATTGTTGTATGGCGAGGGTTGGGATGGTAGGGTTTGTCAAACTCGTCATTTTTCAGATCTGAACTCTAGCTTAAGCCATTCCGATATGTAATCCATGGCTGCCAAGAAATTCCGCTAGGACACCCCGTCGCACTTAAATCGCGATAGCGATCGGCCTAGATCTTGGTTTAAGGCGAGCGTTACCATTCTGGAAAGTAGAGACTAAGAAGTTTCCAACGCGTACCTGCTCATAGCTTAAGGTTACGTGAGGTGTATGCAATGTTCCGTCGAAGTCGGCGGACTTAATCTCTTGTACTCTCTCCAGATTCGCACGCCATCCATCAGTGGTATCAGAGCTGGTTAGGCCTGCGACATTCTCTATTTTTATCAAACTTAGAATTTGTTTAAGGACATCCAGATCTAGGGTTGGTCATGGCCCAGAAATTAGATGGACATTCCCCGTCCAACGCAGTGTGGGCGAGGTCTCCGGCAAGGACACACGGGGCCAGAGGTTGAGCTGATGCGCAGCGTACCGGACCGCAAACGGCCACAGAAAATGGGGAGCAGTCGCATGGATCATGGAGGTACGAGCGACCTCCATGACTAAGCCAATGCGGCGCTCAACAATCCCATTTTGCTGAGGGGAGTAAGGAAGCGTGAACGACCAGAAAATGCCCTCCCCACGACAAAAGTCTCTCAGGAGGTCGGAGGAGAACTCACCACCTCTGTCAGAGTGCAGACGCAGGACAAGAAGATCCGCACGGAACCACTCGCGGAGCTGGATACGGACTGCGCGGATCCAAGGGATCGAGACATCAACGACCTGACCCTTGCTGCGCAAGGGGAATACCGTGGTGTACCACGTGTAGTCGTCAACAACCAGCAGAAAGTAGCGCTCGCGGCCCTGTCCACTGACGCAGGCTGGGCCCCACACGTCCATGTGGAGAGTCTGCAGGGGAGCAGTTGTCAGGGGAAACGAGGAGGAGTGAGGAGCGGCGCGCTGCCGCCCCTCGACGCAAAAAAGGCAGGGCGGGGCAGGCGAGGGCGGGAGGGGAGGCAGAGACCTGGGAAGACCAGAGACAAGGAGACGGGAGTGCATGCCACGAAGGCGTGGCAGGAAGGGGTGACCCATGCGGTGGTGCCAAAGAAGACTCTGGTGCAACAGGAGGCAACACGAGCAAGGGGGTGCTACCTGACCTGACCCGGACTCCTGAGAAGACGCAGCTACCTGAGGAAGCCCGGTAGCCAGTGTGTACAGACTCGACCCTGGCCGACGAGTGAACGTGGCCAGGTGATGACCCGTCCGTATACACGTGCAGATCGACACACGCTGACCCCCAGGAGTGGTGGTAGTGACCATCGCATCCTAGAGGGCAGTGGTACTCACCAAGTTCGTAGAGAACGAGGGGAGGTGAAGACCTGACAGTGAGCCGGACGGAACCGCCGGACACGGGAGGACAGTGGAGGAACGGGCAACGACCGGGCCCCCGGAGGGGTCAGCCATCCGGACCGGGACAGGTGCAGGGAGAGGAGTGAGAGTGGTTCTGTCACGAAAGAAACAGCGTGAGGCACCTGAGTCCAGCGTGAAGGTGTGCAAGGCCTCAGCTGGCGCAGTACCAGGGAGAGTACCAGACTCACTAGCACCTAGAGTAGCAGCCGCTATACCTGGATCAGGTGGCACACACCAGTAACAGTCAACCTCAGCACTAGCAGACAAATCATACATAGCAGAAAGGATAACATCAAAGTCTAGGTCAAAGATAGCAACTCCAGACCTAAGCAGATTTGCCCAGCGAGGGCGCTTGACCTTGTCACCAAACTCAGCACGCCAAGCGTCGTCGAGCCGGGAGAAGCAACGGTGCTGAGTGTGAAGCCTCCCGCATGTCTGACCAGCACGGTCACCCGTGCGAATGACATACAGGCAGCTATCACTACCCCAAGACGTCCCACGCTGAAACAACCACTCACGAAGCTGCTGGGGCGACTGGGTCTCGCCCCGACGCTGCTGCTGCTGGCGCTGGCCACCTCTGGAACCTCCACGCCGAGCTCCAGTCCTACCGCCACCACTCCCATTGCCGCCACTGCCGCCACTCCCACCGCTGCCTCCACCGCCGCCACCAGAGCCCCCACCCCCGCCACCAGTCCCACCACCGCCACCACCTCCACCGCCTCCACGACCTCCACTGCTGCCCCCACCACCACTCCCGCTGCCCCCTCCACCACCCCTGCCACCCTTGCCCTTGCTGCTGCGGTGCTTCGCACTAGCAGAAGCAGCTCCGACGTCCTCAGTACGAGGGACGTCTGCAGCAACAGCAGAGGCATAGGAGGGGGTAAGGGGGGAGGGGGAGCACCCCTCAAAGAAGGGTGTGCGCGGAGTGCCACGAGCAGCACCTACAGCAACTGCACTAGTCTCAGCTGCGAGGAGGTGCTCCTCGAGTAGGTCAACAGTGAGGGAGGTGGGGTCAAGGGAGAGAAAGCGGTCCCTGACAGAGCGAAGAGAGTCAGGGAGGCGAGTGACTATGAAGTAGAGGGTGATGAACATCGGGGGCGGGTTCCTGTCAAGGAACTCAGCAGGGACGGTAGCGCGGTAGCGAGAGTCACTAGCGCGCATGTGGGAAACAAGGTCCTCTATCGTGGCAAAGGCTGACAGCTCGGGGAACAGGTAGGACAGAAGCAGGCGGCCTAGAGCAGCAGTGGCAAGCGAGGAGTAGCGAGCGACTACAGCGTTGTACAGTGCCTGTGCTGTCCTGTGCTGTCCGAAGTGAGCGCATTCGGCTAACGGCAGGTGGTTTCGAATGGCTAAGCGGGCAGCTGCGTCGCGAGTAAGCCATTGTGAGCGAGTCGCACTGTCAGCTGTGGCGGGAGGGGCAGTAGCGGCGCCTGACGCTAGGTCAAACAGCGAAACACTGTCCGTAGAATCGCTCAGTAGGTACAGCTGCAGATTGTTAAGCCACGTGTCAAACTGAATTGGTCTGCCCTCATGATCGAATGCGAGAACTCAAAGCGAAGCCATAGTGGGGCAGCACGCAGGAGCAGCAGTGGCAGCAGTAGCAGTAGCAGCAGTAGAAAGAGCAACAGCAGGGGCCGGGGGGTCAAGAGCAACGAAGGGCTTAGGGGCGACGGGCCGTGGGGCCGAGAACGAAGGGGCCGAGGGGCCGAGGGGCCGATGGGCCGAGGGGCCAAGGGGCCGAGGGGCCGGGGGCCTGGGGGGGGTCGGGCCGCGGGGTCGAGAACGAAGGGGCTGAGGGGCCGAGGGGCCGAGGGGCCGAGGGGCCAAGGGGCCGAGGTGCCGGGGGCCTAGGGGGGGGTCGGGCCGCGGGGCCGAGAATGAAGGGGCCGAGGGGCCGAGGGGCCAAGGGGTCGAGGGGCCGGGGGCCTAGGGGGTGGGTCGGGCCGCGGGGCCGAGAACGAAGGGGCCGAGGGGCCGAGGGGCCGAGGGGCCGAGGGGCCGAGGGGCCAAGGGGCCGAGGGGCCGGGGGCCTAGGGGGGGTTGGGCCGCGGGGCCGAGAACGAAGGGGCCGAGTGGCAGAGGGGCCGAGGGGCCGGGGGCCTAGGGGCGACGGGCCGCGGGGCCGAGAACGTAGGGGCCGAGGAGGGTGGGAGGGGCCTGGGGCCTAGGGTAGGGGCGACGGGCCACGACGGGCGACGGGAGCCTCGGGGCCGGGGCCTAGGTTAGGGTCGACGCGCCGCGGGGCCAGGGGCAACGGGCTACGGCCGGGCCTAGGGGGGGGGAGGGAGGGGGGTCGACGGGCGACGGGCCGCGGGGCCGGGGCCTAGGCTAGGGGCGACGGGCCTCGGGGCCGGGGCCTAGGCTAGGGTCGACATGCGACGGGCCGTGGGGCCGGGGCCTAGGCTAGGGGCGACGGGTCGCGACGGGCGACGGGGTCCGAGGCCTAGGGGGGGGTCGATGGGCGACAGGCTCGGGGCCAGGGCAACGGGCCTAGGGGGACGGGTCGGGGGTCGACGGGCCGGGGCGACGGGCCTAGGGTCGACTGGTCGCAACGGGCAGCAGGGGCAGCACGAGGGCTGCAGAGGGCGGCTAGCGGGGTAGCACTGTGGTGGGCCCAAGGAAAAAAAAACAAACGGTCCTAGCGTAGGACCTGCTCTGAAACCATGTCAGAATAGTGAACGAGAATGAATGGACTACCAAAGAGTTGGGTACAAGTACTAACCCTAATTGGGTTGTACCCCGTATGGGCTACCCCACTATAGCCTACACAATATAAGCTATATTTAATTTTGACAGCTGTTTCTACGCACAGACACTTCTCTGCCGCCGTTCTACGTTCTCGTGTACGTTGACGACTTGGTTTTGCTACTGCTGACACTAAGGCTCTGGCCTTAGTGAAGGCGGAGCTGCAAGAGAGACACTCCTGCACTGACCTGGGTGAGCTGTGGAGCTATCTTGGCTTGCAGATCACCCGGGACAGAGCATGCCACACCATCACCCTCACTCAGTCACACATGGTGCAGCAGGTCCTTCAGTGCTTCGACTTCTCGTGGTCCTCGCCACAACCCACTCCTCTGTCCACCGGCCACTCGCTCTCAGCTCCACCTTCGGACGAGTCTGTAGAGCCTAGTGGTCCGTACCCAGAGCTTGTGGGTTGCCTCATGCACCTGATGACATGCACACGACCTGACCTCGCTTACCCTCTCAGCCTCTTGGCTCGCTAAGTGGCTCCCGGTAGACACCGAAAGGTGCACTGGGAAGTTGCGAATAGTGTATTGCGTTACTTGTACAGCACATCGGGCATGGGGCTCGTGCTTGGAGGACGAGGTTCATTTGTTCTCACCAGTCACTCAGACGCTTCTTGGGCTGACGACCAGACGACTCACCGGTCGACACAGTGGTACATTTTCAGCCTCGGCACTGGTTCTGTCTCGTGGAGGTCCACTCGCTCTTCTTCTGTACGTAGTTCCAGCTGTGAGGCCGAGATCTACGCTGGGGCTATGGCTGCACAAGAGCTCCGCTGGCTGACCTACCTGCTAACCGACTTGGGTGAGCGGCCTCGTTCTCCTCCAGTTGTGTACGTTGACAACAAGGCAATGATTGCCTTGTGTCAGGACCAGAGACTAGAGCACAGAACGAAGAACATTGCTCTGCGTTACTTCCTCACGCGAGAGCTCCAGCAGCGTGGTCAGCTTCGTCTTGCTTACGTGGCCACACAGGCCAACAGTGCTGATGTTTTCACCAAGGCCCTTGGGTCTAGGATCATTAGCGTTTCTGCACTGCTCTTGGGCTTGTGCCCACTCTGCCTCGCCTGCTTGTCTCTTTATCTTGCCTTGCACTTGTTGTACTCTGATATATATGATTATACTTGCATGTTTACACCTTCTAGGTTGTGATCAGTGTACGGCAATTGCTTTTATAAACTCTGCATGTGAACTGGCCTTGTGGCCGCTTGCTTGTGCTCAGAATGCGTGGTGATATTGAGATCCATCCTGGGCTTTGCTTTGCTTTGATTTTTTCTTTTGCTTGACTGATCTTGTGATCGCTTGTTGTCCCCCACTTAGCTTAGCCTATGGGGGTGTGTCAAATTATGCACTTATAGTGCTGTAGTCTATACTGGGGCACACTGTAGAGGGGACAACCCTTTTAGGGTTTACTACTTGTATCCCCATCCTGCATAGTTCATTCATTCTTGTTTCCATATTCTAACAATACCGTCGCTAGCCACAATGCTGACAAACATCGAAGGGATGTACCCTTCCGCGTCGGGAAGATGGTCCTCTTGGACACGAAGAATCTTCGACTTCCCCAGCTTGCAAAACTTCATCCTTGCTACGTGGGACCATTTCGCATCATTCAGATGGTGACACATGTTACGACAATGTTACTGCTCTCCAGGCCCCACGATATCAGGGCAAAACATCCTGATTACCCTGAATTCAGGATGCATATTTGAATTTGCCCTGTAATTTCATAATAGTGTCACTTTTAACCCTGAACTCTTAGGATGTTATTATATGAAATGCCCTGGAAAATCAGGATGGCTGTGGTGTTCTTCCCTGTAGCGTCAGGATGAATGTCGAGGCTTGCCCTGACGCATTTTTGTTTTTTTTTTTTTTTTTGGGGGGGGGGGGGGGGGGGGGGGTACCATTTCCCGGGAATTTGTTCCCCGGAAAATTTTCCCCCGCGGATTGCTTTCCCCGTGCGGATTGCTTTCCGCCTTTGCGACCCCATTGCACTTCCGACCCTGCGCAACGCACCAACCAAACGCATCTCTACTCTGCTCTGCTCTACTCTGCTCAGCAGAGTCTGGTCTGGTCTGTGCTGAAATATGAACCCTGAACACATTTTTTTTTACCCTGGCAGGTCAGGATTAATGTCTGTAGAAGCCCTGAACATACAGGGAGGCTTTGAAAAATTGCCCTAACAAATCAGGGCATTTTTTAAGATTTTAGAAAAGTGCCCTGAGGCCTCAGGGTGCCCCAATTCCTAGCACGGGCCTTACTGCTCCCGGATGACTGGAAAATACACGACGCATTCCACGTTAGTCTGCTGCGTCATTACGATGCACCCCAGTCACCGATGCCACCTGGCCAAATCTTGCGGCAAGTGTTCGACCAGTGGCAGATTCGACACTCGAGCCATGGGAAATTCTTAACCATCGCGTGGATCTAACGGCCTTAGGACGCAGCGTCGTCGTGTTGCTTCGCTGGAGTGATCGTACAAGCGACAACGACACATACGTTGCCGCTGACTCGCTACAGGGGCACCCTGCCAAACTTGTATACTATAGTCTGTCTAGGCTGTAGTGGGGGGTAGTTCATATAGGGTACAAAACTTTTAGGTTTCCTACTTGTACCCACCTGCTTGCTAGTTCAGTCATTCCTTCCTTCACTATTCTAACATGGTATTCTGAGCAGGTTCCCTCGTGGGAACGCGTTTTTTAGGGCCCACCACGATAACTTTTTTTTTCTGCCCTGCCCGAAGCGTGCCTCGCACCTGCCTCACCTGCGCCGTCGCGCGCCCTGCCCTAGTGCCGCCCGTCGCGGCCTTGCCTTCTCGGCCCGTCGCAGCCCTGCGCGGCCTACCCTAGCCGCCTGTCGCGGCCCTACCCTGCCGCCTCTCGTTGCGGCCCCGACCCTGCTGCCCGCCGCGGCCTCTGCCTTGACGCTGCTCGTCGCGGCCCTACCCTACCTGCCATCAAGCCGCGGCCTCTGCCCTGCCGCTGCTCGTCGCACTGAGCCGCACTGCCCTGCCCGCGCTGCTCCTGCTGCTACTGCTGCTTCTGCTGCCACTGCTGCTACTGCTGCTACTGCTGCTACTGCCGCTATGGCTAGACCTAATGTTCTTACCTTTGATGCCGAGGGGCGTGCGGTTGACTTTGACGTGTGGGTTGACGACCTGCAGCTCTTTGACGTGTGAATCTAAGGACGGAGTATCCCTTTTTGATCATACGTCCAGTGTCTCTCCTGCACCTGTTGCCACTGCTGACAGTACGGTTCGCTCGCAGTGGACCAGTCGTGACGCTGTTGCTCGCCTTGCTGTTCGTAGTCACCTGCCGTCCTCTGAGCGCGCGCACTTTGGCCAGTACAAGACTGCTAAGTCTTTGTATGACGCTGTAGTAGCGCACTACTCCTCCCCTGCCACTGCTGCCCTCAGCCGCCTCAAGCTGCTGTACGTGTTCCCTGACCTTGCCGCCTTTGCCACAGGCGCTGACCTCATTACTCACCTCCGCACTAGTGACGCCTGCTACCGCTCTGCTCTTCCCACTGAGTTCTGTGCCAAGAACCCTCCCCCCATGTACATCACCCTTTACTACCTAGTCACCCGCCTCCGTGACTCCCTTGCTTCAGTCAGGGACCACTTTCTCTCCTTTTGCCCCACCGAGCTCACCGTCGACCTGCTAGAGGAGTGCCTCACTACAGTTGAGAAGAGTATCGTTGCTGTAGGTGCTTCTCGCGGAGACCCTCACGCCCCTTTCTTTGAGGGGTGTTCCCCTGTCCCCCTTCTCCCCTCTGTTGCTTCTGCTGCTGCTCTCGACCTCGTTCGCACTGAGGAGGTCGGGGCTGCGTTTGCTCCTAGTGGGAGGCGCCGCAACAGCAAGGGCAAGGGGGGCAAGGGTGGTGGAGGGGACGGTGGGGGCGGCGGTGGAGGCGGTGGAGGAGGCGGAGGGGGTGGCGGTGGAGGTGGGGGTGGTGGCGCGAGTGGGGGCTTCGGTGGCGGTGGTGGGGGTGGTGGAGGCAGCGGCAGCGGCGGTGGAGGCAGCGGCAGCGGTGGTGGAGGTGGCGGCGGCGGTGGTGCTGGTCGCGGTGGAGCCGCGCAGCGTGGAGGCTTTGGTGGTAGCCAGCGCCAGCAGCAGCCGCGTTCCCGTGAGACCCCGTTGGCCCAGCAGCTTCGTGAGTGGTACGCTGGGCGTGGGAGGTCTGGGGGTGTTGGTCCTTGCACTTACGTTCTTCGCACAGGCGGGCGCCGTGGGGAGACGTGCAGGCTCCCACACAGTGCGCAGCGCTGCTTCGGTCGCCTGACTGACGCCTGGCGCGCCCAGTTTCCTGACGCTGTTGAGCTCCCTCGCTGGGGTGATCTGCTTAAGCAGAATGTTGCTATATTTGATCTTGATTTCGATGCTATCCTTGCTGCCATGTATGCTGCGAGTGATGGTGCTGAGGGTGACTGTTACTTGTGTGTTCCGCTCGACCCGGGCATTGAGGCTGCTGCTCTAGGTGCTAGTGAGTCTGCTGCTCCAGGTACTAGTGAGTCTGCAGCTCCAGGTGCTGGTGAGTCTGCTCTCTCTTGTACTGCACCTACTGAGGCCTTGCACACTTTCACACTTGACTCTGGTGCTTCGCGCTCCTTCTTTCGCGACAGTACCACACTCACGCCGCTCAGTCAGCCTGTCGCAGTCTCCCTAGCTGACCCCTCTGGGGGCCCAGTCCTTGCGCACTCTTCCACGGTTCTATCGTGTCCTGCGGCCCCGTCGGGCTTGCTGTCGGGACTCCACCTCCCCTC
The DNA here is from genome assembly GCA_947471745.1 of Closterium sp. Naga37s-1. Classification (NCBI taxonomy): domain Eukaryota; kingdom Viridiplantae; phylum Streptophyta; class Zygnematophyceae; order Desmidiales; family Closteriaceae; genus Closterium; species Closterium sp. Naga37s-1. The sequence continues at coordinate 1,532,051 of CANJKZ010000195.1, read as the reverse complement.
GTTCTCTACAAAATTGGTGAGTGGAGCTGACCTTCAGGACTTGTGGGTTGACCAGTTCACCCCTAGAGGTCAGCGTGTGACCCACTACATTTGCTCTCGGACGGGCCGCCACCTGGCCATGTTTAGCCGTTGGCCTGGGTCAAGTCTGTACACACTGACTACTGCGTCTCCTCCAGTTACTGCGTCTGGTCAGGTAGCCACGTCTGATCAGGTGTTTGTTGCCGCGTCCAGGTCTAGTCCAGTGTCTGCCCCCTGCTCGTGTCGTCCTCTGTCACACGAGACTCTCCTTTGGCACCACCGCCTTGGTCACCCCTCCCTGCCTCGTCTTCGAGGTATGGCCTCTCGTACCCTTGTCTCTGGTCTCCCCAGGTCCCTCCCTCCCCTTCCTCCGAGGCCTGCTCCTACCTGTGTTCCTTGTGTCGAGGGCCGGCAGCGCGCCGCTCCTCACTCCTCCGAGTTCCCTTCGACTAAGGCTCCCCTGCAGACTCTCCACATGGACGTGTGGGGCCGAGCCCGCGTCAGTGGACAGGGTCACAAGCATTACTTCCTGCTGGTCGTTGACGACTACTCGCGTTACACAACAGTCTTCCCCTTGCGCCGCAAGGGTGAGGTCACTGAGGTGTTGATCGACTGGATCCGCGGTGCCCGTCGCCAGCTCAGCGAAAGTTTCGGCTCGGAATTCCTGTTCTGCGTCTGCACTCAGACAGAGGTGGTGAGTTTTCCTCCGACCTCCTAAGGGCTTTTTGTCGTGCGGAGGGCATCCGCCAGACGCTCACGCTTCCGGCCTCCCCACAGCAAAATGGGATTGCTGAGCGCCGCATTGGCATGGTCATAGACGTCGCTCGTACGTCCATGATCCATGCGGCTGCTCCCCATTTTCTGTGGCCGTTCGCAGTTCAGTAAGCTGCGCATCAGATCAACCTTCAGCCTCGTGTCTCCTTGCTGGAGACCACACCTACTCTGCGGTGGATGGGGAAGGTTGGCGATGCGTCTATGTTCCGTGTCTGGGGATCTCGAGCTTTTGTCCGCGATACTTCCGCGGACAAGCTGTCCTCTCGTGCCGTTCCCCCCTGACGCACCTGGGTGGCAGTTTTACCACCCCACCTCGCGTCGTGTTCTGTCCTCTCAGGACGTCACGTTTGACGAGTCGGTATCTTACTACCGTCTCCCTACCGCACTGCCCCTCTCCCCCCCCCGCCACTCTTCCTAGCACCAGGTGCTCCTCTGGTAGACCCCCTCCCTCCTCAGGGTCCTGCCCCCTCAGGTGTGTCCCAGGTTGACCCTGTCGAGCCTGTCGAGGTAGCTGTCGACTCTGGTGCTGCTAGGGGTGCTGAGCCTACGGGTGCGGGGCCTGGGGGTGCTGAGCTTGGGGTTGCTGAGTCTGGGGGTGCTGAGCCTGGGGGTGCTGAGCCTGAGCGTGCTGAGTCTGGAGGTCCTCCGGGTGTCCCGTCACGGCGGGAGCCCCTCTCTCCGCAGCGGCTCTGTGAGTGGTACGCTCGGCGTTGTAGCCGTGCTGCTGGAGCTACGAGGCCTGCTGCTGGAGGTGCTTCTGGAGCTAGAGGTGCTTCAGGTTCTGGAGCTGCTGGAGGTGCTGCTGGTGCTGGAGCTGCTGGAGCAGCTGGTCCTGGAGGTGCTGGTGCTGGAGGTACTGGCGCTATTGGAGGTCCTGCTGGTGTTGGAGCTGCTGGAGGTGCTGGAGCAGCTGGTCCCGGAGGTGCTCGTACTGGAGGTACTGGAGCTGCTGGGGCTGGTGGTGCTGCAGGAGTTGGAGCTGTAGGTGCTGGAGCTGTTGCTACTGGAGGTGGTGCTGGAGCTGGAGCTGCTGGAGGTACTGGAGCTCGTGGTGCTGCGGGAGTTGTAGTTGGAGACCCTGGAGCTGAGGGTACTGGTGCTGTCTCTGCTGTTTCTGGAGGCGCTACGCGGCCGCGGCCATACTACGTTCCGCTCCTTCAGCAGGTTCTTGGTCTCCCGCCTCCTACTGGTCCTACTCCTCCCTTACTGAGTCCACCGCCTGTTTAGTCACAGTCGCAGTTACAGCCAGCCTCTCCACTGCCTGGTCCTTCTCCTTACTCTGGACCGACTAGAGGTCTTACGGAGCGTCGTGAGCCTGAGTCTCGTCCTGCGTCGCCTGAGTCTCGTCCTGCGTCACCTGAGTCTCGTCCTGAGTCGCCTGTTCGCACTGTTTGCACTGGTCGACGTGTTCCGCGTCAGCGTCCTCCTCCTGTCCCCGGCACTCACTCTATAAGTCCGCATCCTTCCACTACTCCACAGCGTGTCCCTCTGCCGTCTCCTCCTGCGTCCTCTCTTCCTGACGGTCCGGACCCGGAGTCTGACTCCCTTCGTGCTGCTAGTCCTACTGTCACGCGTTTTCTGGCCACTGCTGTCACTGACCCTTCGTTTGAGTCCACTGCTGCGTCTGCTCTAGTTGCTGAGCTTGTTGACTTTGCTGCCGCCTGTCGTCTAGACTACGCTGCTAGTCTTGTTGCTGAGTCTGAGTCTGCGTCTGTCTATCCTCCGTCCGTTGGGGGTGAGTGTGCTCTTGGCACGGACATCCTTGAGGACAGACAGGAGGAGTTTGAGTGCTTTGCCGCTGCTTTACCTCATCTCGTGTCCATGCTGCTTGCGCCTGATGGAGACCTGGATGCACTAGACATCCCGACCCCGCGCTCTTACGCAGAGGCGATAGAGGGTCCTTACTCCTCTCAGTGGCAGATAGCCATGGACACAGAGATGGCTTCCTGGAAGTCCACAGGCACCTACATCGACAAGGTTCCCCGCCTGGGGCGAACATCGTCAGTGGCATGTGGATTTTCAGGGTGAAGCGGCCGCCGGGTTCTCCGCCTGTCTTCAAGGCGCGTTACGTTGCACGAGGCTTTAGTCAGCGACAGGGAGTTGACTTCTTCCAAACCTTCTCCCCTACCCCGAAGATGACCACTCTTCAGGTGCTGCTGCACGTCGCCGCTCAGCGTGACTTTGAGCTACACTCTCTTGACTTCAGCACAGCCTTCCTACAGGGCAGCCTGCACGAGGAGATAAGGCTGCGCCGCCCATCTGGCTTGACTAGGTCATTTCCTCCTGGTACCCAGTGGAGCCTCCGGCGGCCAGTCTACGGTCTCCGCCAGGCACCCCGTGAGTGGGACGACACACTGAGGACGACTCTTGCTGCTCTTGGGTTTGCTCCTTCCACTGCTGACCCGTCGCTGTTTCTACGCACTGACACCACTCTGCCGCCGTTCTACGTTCTTGTGTACGTAGACGACTTAGTCTTTGCTACTGCTGACACTAAGGCACTCGCCCACGTGAAGTCGGAGCTGCAGAAGAGACACACGTGCACAGACATGGGTGAACTGACAAGCTATCTTGGCTTGCGGATCACCCGGGATGGAGCACAGCGCACCATTACCTTGACTCAGTCACACATGGTGCACCAGGTCCTTCAGCGCTTCGGCTTCACGTACTCCTTGCCACAGTCCACTCCTCTGCCTACCGGTCACTCGCTCTCAGCTCCACCTTCGGACGAGTCCGTAGAGCCGAGTGGCCCGTATCCAGAGCTTGTGGGCTGCCTCATGTACCTGATGACCTGCACTCGACCTGACCTTGCCTACCCTCTTAGCATTCTAGCACGCTATGTCGCTCCTGGCAGACACTGGAAGGAGCACATGGACGCAGCTAAGAGGGTGTTGCGCTACTTGTGCAGTACGTCGGGCATGGGGCTCGTGCTTGGAGGACGGGCTCGAGTTGTCCTCACTGGTCACGCAGACGCTTCCTGGGTTGACGACTTGGCTACGCAGCGGTCGTCATAGGGTTACACTTTCAGCCTTGGCTCCGGCTCTGTCTCTTGGCGGTGTACCCGCTCTTCTTGTGTTCTCAGCTCCAGTTGTGAGGCTGAGATCTACGCTGGGGCCATGGCTGCACAAGAGGTACGCTGGCTCACCTACCTGCTGACCGACTTGGGAGAGGCGCCTCGTTCTCCTCCAGTTCTGTACGTCAATAACAAGGACATGCTTGCCTTGTGTCAGGAGCACAGACTGGAGCACAGAACGAAGCACATTGCTCTGCGCTACTTCCTTGCTCGAGAGTTGCAGCAGCGTGGTCAGCTTCGTCTTGCTTACGTGGCCACTCGGGCGTGTTGAGATAATATCGAGACTTAAGCACTTCAAGGAAATTCGTGTAGTACAGTAAAGTACCGATAGGCTGACGTTAGCAAAGCGCTACGCACCCTAGGATGACGTCAGCACGTAGCTATAGACCTCGCTAAAATATACGTACCATTTTAGAACAAGAATAGCACAGTACATTAGGCGAACAGGTACTTTACTCTAGCTATATATTTTGTATGTTTGTCATTTTATAATATATTTGATTTCAGAGACATTGATCCTGAAACATATCACTACATGGGCTTTTATTAAGTCCAGACAAAGCCTTCATAACTGGCTTTAACTCATATAAGAGTTCCGCTACGACAGGAAGCTACTATCCTAAGTAGTACGATCCTATTCAATCACTTCAAATTCTAACATGGTATTGCGAGCGTCTTAGGATACTACAAGCTTCCAACTACATACTCTACAACTATGTCTTGATCTCTACGGTCCAACAACGGCTCTTCTGTTACGAGCCCATCACGCCCAACAGCGTCTCCTGCTACTGACAATTCTAATCTGTAGCAACAACAACAATATCAGCAACAACCGATGTACGGCATGCCACTGAGCAATCAGCCCGTACACACAACTGCAGCAGCGGCATCATCGACAGCAGCCGCAACAACAGCAGCGTCAGCAGCCACAACAGCTGCAGCTGCAGTCACTGGTTCCTTTAGTCAACCAGGACAACAGTCCAGTTTCGTACCGACTGGACCTTATCAATATCAAGGTGCTTACCAGCCAGCAAATCTTCAACAACGTGTCAATGCTGCCGTCTTGTCACTTAACCAAATGTTTCCAACTCCTATGAGCATTGATGGCTCTAGTTATCAGCATGGACAGATGCCACAAGGAAGTGACGGGTCGAATAACTCCGTCTCTTTCGTTCCTGCTGGACAAGGACAACAAGCACCACAAGGGTCACAGATGCCATCACTTTATCAGCTACAAACAGCTGACGGCACCGGAAATTATCTTCCCGCTTCTGCAAACCCAACAAAAATTAAAACAACAGTGCCTTTTAACGGTCAAGACTTCTATACCTGGAGCTTTGAATTTGAGCTTCTTGTTCAGACCGCGGGGTTCCGGCAGCTGTTCGACGGCACAGCACCCTTTCCATCTTACGGGTCACCACTTCAACAGGCCACTTTTCGATCGGCGTCGCTGACTGCATACACAGTTCTCGTTCGTAATCTGACACCGACTGAACAGCTCGGAATTCGTCCTTTTCGTACCAGTGCCGCTCCCGCTGAAGCAGCTTGGTTATACCAAAGGACACTGTCAACCAGAGTAAAATTTTAACGCAGCTGTTAAATATACAGATGATAAACGGCGAGAAGGTGACGCAGTATATCAACCGCACTCGGAATCTGCGCGATCAACTTCAGAAGTGTGGAGGATACTTCCCCGACGCTATGTTTCACACGGTGCTACTCGCGGGTCTTGGACCAGAATGGCGACAGTGTCGCTCTATTCTTTGGATGCAAGCACAATTGTCCAAGGGGGCACTCTGTGCCGCTCTCATTGCCGAGCAGCAGGATATGGACCTGCACAACGCTCGAGGAGGGAAAAAGGTGGTAAACAACACAGTCAGTTTTTATTCTAATCCACGTCACAAACCCGTTTGTTCCTTTTGTCGCAAAGCAGGACACACTATTGATACCTGCTGGTCGAAAGATAAACCATCTTGGAAGCGGACTACATCGAAACATCCCAAAGATTCTTCAGGTGAAGCTGAGAAGCAGGAAGCTGAGAAGCAGGAAGCTGAGAAACCGGAAGCTGCGAAGCAGAATACTGCGAAGCCGAACTCTGCGAAGCCGCCTACTACACCTGCGAAGACACAAGCAAAAGAGGTTATTAATTGCATGACATCAGTTTCTACCGTCTACGATCCTGACGCTGAAGAACGTATTCACAATAACTTCAACGATGAACTCAATACGCCCATACCACCCGAGGTCTACGCCAATCTTGCACATACCTTGGAAGGTCCCAACACATGGTATCTCGACAGTTGTTGCGGCCAGCATATGTGTTCATCAGAAAATCGCTTCGTCATCAATCAGCGTCGTCTTCAGAATCCATGCGTTGTAACCGTCGCCAACAATCAACGTCTTACAGCACACTGGATGGGTAACAACATTCTTGATTCTGTTGAAGAAGACTTCAGTCTTCATCTTAACGATGTACTCCTCGTTCCTCGATTTGGCTTCATGTCAGAACTAGCAGTAGAAAGTAAGAATGAAGAAAGGAGAGGGTTCACTAGCAAGAAGTTGAGTACATATAGGAAACCCTAGATTGGGCTGTACTTGCTATAGAGTACCCCACTGCAGGCTAGACAAATACAACATTCTGACACACCCCCATAGCCAAAGTGGGGTGTAATCAGCACAATGAGCAGGTATAGCAGGAGTTCACAATAAGAAGCAAAGCTAGAGGTAATCACAGCGGGCAAGTGAGGAGGAGGAGGGACTGTGAGAGGAGAGAAGATGAGAGACGGCGGCTGAAGCTGCAGACACACGGGCAACAGGAGCTGCTGGCACAGTGGCTACCGGGACAGTGCGCCCCGGACTACTGGAGTAACTGGCTCACGGGCTACGACGAGCTACAGGAGCAACGGACCCTCGGGCGACAGGCGCAGCAGACTCTCTGGGCTACCAGGACAGTGCGCCCCGGACTACAGGTGCTGCGGACGACAAGACAGCAGCCTCCGCTCAACCTCCTCCAACTGTCCCACACACCCCCCACACACCCACTGCTTCACTCCTAACTCCACTTGCACGTCATCCCCCTAGTACCACTCCTTCGGCTCCCACACACCCACCCCCCTCAGCGGCAGCTGCAGCACTGGGAGACGGAGGAGGAGGAGGAGTAGGGGACGACGCACAGAAACTGCACCCCCATACCCCCCACCCCCAAACCCTAATTCAGGAGAACGGGCAGCAGCAGGGGTGGGGCGCCGTCAGAAGCACGGGGGACAGCGGGCAGCGCAGGGGCAGAGAAAACAGGGCGCCCACGGGCCTGGCGCAGCCCGTACGAACCGCGTGCGGGCGGCCCGAGGCGCGCCCTGGCCTGGCGCAGTCCGTACGGGCCGCGCGCGGGCCTGGCGCTGCCCGTACGGGCCGCGCGCGGGCCTGGCGCAGCCCGTACGGGCCGCGCGCAGGCTGTACGGGCCGCGCGCGGGCCCTACGCAGGTCGCGCAGGCCGCGACGGGCGACGGGGGGCGACGCGCGGGTCCCCGTCGCCCGTCGCAGCGCCTCCCGGGAGCAACGCGCGGAGTGACGGGGCAGAAAGCCGCCGCGCGCCTCGGGGCGCACGGCGGGCAGAAAACCGCCGCGCGCCTCGGGGCGCACGGCGGGCAGAAAACCGCCGCGCGCCTTGGGGCGCACGGCGGGCAGAAAACCGCCGCACGCTCCGAGCGCGCGGCGGGATGAAAAATCCGTCGCACGCCATGGGGCGTGCAACACACAGAGTAGCAGTAGCAGCGGAAGCAGTGAGGTGGTGGGCCCACCCACAGGATCGACCCAAGGGGATCAACCTGCTCTGATACCATGTCAGAACTAGCAGTAGAAAGTAAGAATGAAGAAAGGAGAGGGTTCACTAGCAAGCAGTTGAGTACATATAGGAAACCCTAGATTGGGCTGTACTCGCTATAGAGTACCCCACTGCAGGCTAAACAACATATTCTGACACTTCAATCTGATGTCATCTGCACAGCTCATGAGGAATGGCATTACTCTTCTTGGTGAACTGGGCAAATTTACTTTAAAGTATGGAGACAGGAAACTCGGCACGGCAATTGAACAGAACGGTGTATTCGTTCTCAACTTCGTACCTGAACGCACCACTGCCGACTCCGAGAATATTCTCTCTCTTGGCCCATGGGAACATCGTGATGACATCGATTACACCGATGATACCGTTCCTCGTGACGGAGTTGTGCCCACGTCTTCAACCACGGCTGCCGCTGTCATGCTAACCTTCGACAATCAAGGTTTGAACGACGTCCAGAACTCCCGAAATTATCTTGCTCATGTTGGTGGTTGGGGAGATACGACGAATATTTCCACGGATGAAGGCACTTGGGGGGCACAGGAACCTGACGACACCATTTGGGGAGAAACACTTGCTGATCGTGATCGACGTCTTCTCACTGCAGCAGAGCAGCGTGTTGCTGACATGGAAGTTCTCGACTCCGGACGACTTGTCGGTGCTGAACCTAAACCTGCAGCATCAGATCAAGAAAGCGGGGAGTTAGTTCTTTCTCCTGGCGAATAGGTCGACGTTGACATAAAAATTCCACCACCTAATCTTACCAGGTTTATCTCACCTGTCACAGATCATGTTCGCGCTGACAGTCACCGGCTGTTGTTATCTTTCTTCGCAAACGCCAAATATTATCTGCGCGCACAGGGACACAAAGCAACTGCAGACACCTGGCATAAGCGTCTTGGTCATCCGTCGCAGTCTACGCTCAACAACACAATCAAAGCAGCTGTTCTCGACAAGAATTCTCTTCTCTTACCCGGCGGCCTTGAAATGAAACCGGTTAATCATCCATCACCCTGCTTGATCTGCCCAGCAGCAAATCTACCGCACGAACCGTACCCGACTCATTTTCCTGGCGCTGCGGATTATCGATTGATGGAAAAAGTTTACAGTGATATTCTAAACTTACATGCGGAGGGTTTCAACGGCGAGAAATACGTTATCACGTTCACTGAAGCTTCTACTCGATACGTCTGGACTGGTAACATGACTAACCGTTTTCTTGCGTTCACAGCGTTTCAGACATGGCTGCCTCTTGCAGAACGCGAGTCCGACACAAAACTCAAAACCTTCCAGTGTGACGGAGCTGGGGAATATCGCAGTCTCGAGTTTACAGCGTACCTGCAAGAAAGAGGCATACGGCGCCTGTTCTCACTTCCTCACGCTCACCAGCAGAGCGGTGTAGCTGAACGCCTCAATCGTACCTTGCAAGAAAAGATGCGAGCACTACTCGCACAGTCCCAACTCGGCCCACTCTACTGGCCCTTCGCAATGGACCACGCAATACTGTTGCATAACCTCCTGTCTTCATCGGCTTTACCCAACAACGCATCACCTCACTTGTGTTGGACAGGAAAATTGGGCACTACGAAACTTCTTCGAGTTTTTGGGTGTGTTGTACAATATCGTCCTCCCACCGCTCCACTCGGAAAGTTCGATCAACGTGCTAAGTAGAGCCTTCATCTCGGCCTTGAGAAGCGGTTTTTTGCCTGGCGTATTATGGATTATCGCAGTCGACTTTTAATTCCTGTCCGCGACTGTATTTTCTACGAAAAACTGACCCTTCCTGTTTTCGAACAGTATCTCGCCACGCAGACGCTGCTACACTTTTCCACGGTGTTCGTTCATTCGCCAGCGCTGACGCCGAACTTGCTGCCAGCGAAGAACCTGACATTGACGGTGCACGTGAAGCCGCTTCTGATCCACCTATACCAACCACGTCTTCTGGATTTCCGGAATTCATTCCTCTCGTCGACGCTCATCCTGACGATGTTCGTGAAGTTCATCATACTTACCTAATGGACGATCAACGACGTCCCATGCCAGCTGTAACTGACAACAGCATCCGCGTCGATCCTGACGAAATTGGGGGGGCAAGTGGTGAACAGTGTGAATCTCTCAATTTCGCAGGACGGACCGACGACAGTCCTAATTATCAAACTGGGCTTCAGATACAGGGACTCGCAGCAGCAGTACAGCATAATTCTTCAGAAGTCGCAGAACCGAAAACTGCCCGACAAGCCCTTTCAGGACCACATCGCGAAAAATGGCGTGAAGCCATGGATCGTGAACTGGCTGCCCTGGAAAAACGGGAGTCTTGGGATCTCATACCCATCGAAAAAGCTACAAATAAAAATATTCTTACCGGAAAATGGGTCTTCAGGGTGAAGACGAAAGCTGACGGCTCTTATGAAAAACATAAGGCAAGGTGGGTTGTTCGTGGTTTTGACCAAACTCATGGGGTAGACTACACGCTAACCTTCGCCCCGGTCAGCCGACACACAAGTGTTCGTCTCGTCATCTGCGAAGCAGCTGCGAAGAATTTTCCGCTTCGACAAATTGACGTTTCCAACGCGTTTCTGTACGCTGACGTCGATGCTGAAATCTACGTCAAATATCCGCATACCTACCCAACAAATCCGCCAAGTGTCTGCAAGCTCAAGAAGTCACTGTACGGTATCAAACAAGCACCGCGAATGTGGCAGCAGCATTTGAACAGGAAACTTACAGAAGTTGGGTTCCGACAACTACCGCATGATCCCGGAATGTATCGACTAGATGACAAGGGGAGCTACGCGCTGCTCGTGGCTTACGTGGATGATATCCTCTACGTAAGTTCTTCGGCTTCTTTGGGTGATCGCATCAAAGCAGATCTGAAGAAATCTCTTGACTTAACTGTCTCCACCGAAGTAACCCAATTTCTTGGGTTAAACATTTCGCGAACCTCCTCCGCCATCCACCTCACAGCATCAAAGTATGCTAAGTCACTCGCTAAACGTTTCAAGATTTCTACAAATTACGTCGCTACACCCTATCGATCTACTCTCACCGGGCACGACCCAAACAACACCAAACTTTCAGCAGCTGGCCTACAACTGTACCAGCAGCAACTCGGGTGTCTTCTCTTCGCAGCAGTCACGTGCCGTCCCAACCTTGCTTACGTTGCAAGCTATCTCGCACAATTTTTACGCTGCCCAAAAGAAGAACATCACCTTGATCTTCAGCGCGCTCTACACTACTTTGTCGCAACACCCACAGTCAGGCTGATTTTCAACACAGGAAAACCGACCGACAAAATGTACCTCAGTGGATATGTTGACGCAGACCACGCTGATGACACATCAGATCGTCGGTCACGAATAGGCTACATTTTTCGTCTCGAGCCAATTGGCCCGATCTCGTGCAACTCATCGAAACAGGAACTCGTGTCACTTTCCTCAGCTGAAGCAGAATTCATTGCCGCGTGTGCTGCAACTCGAGAAGGACTATACTTACTGGAACTGCTCGACGAAGCAAAGTTCGTCACACCGAATCAGTTCACATTGCAGTGCGACAACCAGAGTGCGATTTGTGAGAATAATGAGAGGAATGAATGAACTAGAAAGAAGGTGGGTACAAGTAGAAAACACAAAAGTGTTGTACCCTCTAAGGACTACCCCAATACAGCCTAAAGAGACTATAGCATATGTATAAGTTTGACACACCCCCATAGGCAAAGTGTGGGAGAACAAGAGGTCACAAGACCAGTCAAGAAAGGCAAAGCAAGCTTAGGGTGGATCACAAAGTCACCACACAGTCTGAGCACAAGCAAATGGCCACAATGCCAGTTCACATGCAGATTTATATAAAGGAGAACAAACAATACAGTGAACACAACCTGGCAAGTGTAAGCATGCAGGTATACGAAAAAAAGAGTACAGTACAGGCAGAGTCAAGAGGAAAGCAAGTGAGGCACAGTAGGTACAAGGCCTAACACAGTACAGAAACGCTGATGATCACAAGGCTGAAGTGCCTTGGTGAAAACATCAGCAGTGTTGGCCTGAGAGGCCACATAAGCAAGACGAAGCTGGCCACGCTGCTGCAACTCACGAGCAAGGAAGTAGCGCAGAGCAATGTGCTTCATTCTGTGCTCCAGTCTGTGCTCCTGTCACAAGGCCAGCATGGCCTTGTTGTCGACGTACAGAACTGGAGGAGAACGAGGCGCCTCTCCTAAGTCGGTCAGCAGGTAGGTGAGCCAGCGTAGCTCCTGTGCAGCCATGGCCCCAGCGTAGATCTCAGCCTCACAACTGGAGCTGAGAACAGAAGAAGAGCGGGTAGACCGCCAAGAGACAGAACCGGAGCCAAGACTGAAGGTGTAACCCTGTGACGTCCGCTGCGTAGCCAAGTCGTCAACCCAGGAGGCGTCAGCGTGACCAGTGAGGACAACTCGAGCCCGTCCTCCAAGCACGAGCCCCATGCCCGATGTACTGCACAAGTATCGCAACACCCTCTTCGCAGCATCCCAGTGCACCTTTCGGTGCCTGCCGGGAGCCACGTAGCGAGCCAGAAGGCTGAGAGGGTATGCGAGGTCAGGTCGTGTGCAAGTCATCAGGTACATGAGGCAGCCCACAAGCTCTGGATACGGGCCACTCGGCTCTACGGACTCGTTCGAAGGTGGAGCTGAGAGCGAGTGACCTGTAGGCAGAGGAGTGGACTGTGGCGAGGAGTACGTGAAGCCGAAGCGCTGAAGGACCTGCTGCACCATGTGTGACTGAGTCAAGGTAATGGTGCGCTGTGCTCCGTCCCGGGTGATCCGCAAGCCAAGATAGCTTGTCAGCTCACCCAGGTCTGTGCACGTGTGTCTCTTCTGCAGCTCGGACTTCACGTGGGCGAGTGCCTCAGTGTCAGCAATAGCAAAGACGAGGTCGTCTACGTACACGAGAACGTAGAACGGCGGCATAGTAGTGTCAGTGCGTAAAAACAGAGAAGGTTCAGAAGTGGAAGGAGCAAAACCAAGAGCAGCAAGAGTCGTCCTGAGTGTGTCGTGCCACTCACGGGGTGCCTGACGGAGACCGTAGACTGGCCGTCGGAGGCTCCATTGGGTACCAGCTGGAAACGACCCAGTGAAGCCAGGTGGGCGGCGCAGCCAGATCTCCTTGTGCAGGCTGCCCTGTAGGAAGGCTGTGCTGAAGTCAAGTGAGTGGAGCTCGTAGTCACGCTGAGCAGCAACGTGCAGCAGTACTCGAAGAGTGGTCATCTTTGGGGTAGGGGAGAAGGTCTGGAAGAAGTCAACTCCCTGTCGATGACTGAAGCCTCGTGCAACGTAACGCGCCTTGAAGACAGGCGGAGAACCCGGCGGCCGCTTCACCCTGAAGATCCACATGCCACTGACGATGTTCGCCCCAGGCGGGGGAACCTCGTCGACGTAGGTGCCTGTGGACTTCCAGGAAGCCATCTCGGCGTCCATGGCTGCCTGCCACTGAGAGGAGTAGGGACCCTCTATCGCCTCTGCGTAAGAGCGCGGGGTCGGGATGTCTGGTGCATCCGGGTCTCCCTCAGGGGCAATCAGCATGGACACGAGATGAGGTACAGAAGCGGCAAAGCACTCAAACTCCTCTTGTCTGTCCTCAAGAACGTCCGTGCCAAGAGCACACTCACCCCCGACGGACAGAGGACCGACAGACGCAGACGCAGACTCAGCAACAAGACTAGTGGCGTAGTCTAGGCGACAGGCTGCAGCAAAGTCAACAAGCTCAGTAACAAAAGCAGACGCAGTAGTGGACTCAAACAAAGGGTCAGTGACAGCAGTGGCCAGAAAACGCGTGACAGCTGGACTAGCAGCACGGAGGGAGTCAGACGCAGGGTCCGGACCGGCAGGAAGAGAGGACGCAAGAGGAGAGGGCAGAGGGACACGCTGTGGAGCAGTGGAAGGACGCAGAGTCATAGAGTGAGTGCCAGGGACAGGAGGAGGACGCGGACGCGAAACACGACCAGCGCGAACAGAACGGACAGGCGACGCAGAACGAGACTCAGGCGACACACGACGCGACTCAGGCTCACGACGCTCCGTAAGACCTCTAGTCGGTCCAGAGTAAGGAGAAGGACCAGGCAGTGGAGTGACCGGCTGTAATTGCGACTGGGACGGGACAGGCGGTGGACTCAGGGAAGGAGGAGGAGGACCAGGAGAAGGCGGGGAGCCAAGAACCTGCTGAAGGAGCGGAACGTAGTACGGCCGCGGCTGCGCAGTGCCTCCAGAGACAGCAGAGATAGGACTGGTACCCCCAGCCCCAGGTTCTCCAGTCCCAGCAGCTCCGCCAGCAGCTCCAGCAGCTCCAGCACTAGCAGCACCTTCAGCAGCTCCAACAGCTCCAGCACCAGAAGCACCTCCAGTACCAGCTGTACCGCCAGCAGCTCTAGCAGTACCTCCAGCAGCTCCAGCAGCTCCAGCACCAGCAGCACCTCCAGCACCAGCAGCACCACTAGAAGCTCCAGCAGCACCCCCAGCAGCAGCAGTACCAGCCCCCGCAGCACCTCTAGCAGCTCGAGCAGCAGCAGTACCAGCACCCGCAGCACCTCCAGCAGCTCCAGCAGCACCGCCAGCAGCCCCAGCAGTACAAGCACCAGCAGCACCTCGACAGCGCCGAGAGTACCACTCACGAAGCTGCTGCGGAGAGAGAGGCTCCCGCCGCGACGGGACACCTAGAGCACCTCCAGACTCAGCACGCGCAGGCTCAGCACCTCCAGACACAGTACCCTCGGGCTCCACACGCCCAGGCTTAGCATCCCCAGACTCAGCACCCCCAGACTCAGCACCCCCAGGCTCCACACGCTCAGGCTCAGCACCCCCAGTCCCCGCACCTCCAGTCCCCGCACCCGCAGGCTCAGCACCCCTAGTAGCAACTGCGTCAACAGCTACCTCGACCGGCTCGGCAGGGTCTACCTGGGACACACCGGAGGGGGCAGGACCCTGGGGGGGGAGAGGGTCTACCGGGGAAGTACCTGGTGCTAGGAAGAGCAGAGGGGGGGGGGGGAGAGGCAGTGCGGTAGGGAAAGAGACGGTAGTACGACACCGACTCGTCAAACGTGACGTCCTGAGAGGACAGAACACGACGCGAGGTGGGGTGGTAGAACTGCCATCCTGGTGCGTCAGGAAGGAAGCCAAGGAATACACAGGGAACGGCACGGGAGGACAGCTTGTCCACTGTAGTATCGCGGACAAAAGCTCGAGATCCCCAGACACGGAACGCAGACGCATCGCCAACCTTCCCCGTCCACCGTAGAGTAGGTGTGGTCTCCGGCAAGGAGACACGAGGCTGGAGGTTGATTTGATACGCAGCGTACTGAACCGCAAACGGCCACAGAAAATGGGGAGCAGCCGCATGGATCATGGACGTACGAGCGACGTCCATGACCATGCCAATGCGGCGCTCAGCAATCCCATTTTGCTGCGGGGAGGCCGGAAGCGTGAACGTCTGGCGGATGCCCTCTGAACGACAAAAGGCCCTCAGGAGGTCAGAGGAAAACTCCCCACCTCTTTCTGAGTGCAGACGCAGAACAGGAAGGTCTGAACCGAAACTCTCACTGAGCTGGCGACGAGCACCGCGGATTTAGTCGATCAACACCTCAGGGACCTCATCCTTGCTGCGCAAGGGGAAGACTGTGGTGTAACGCGAGTAGTCGTCAACGACCAGCAGGAAGTAACGCTCGTGACCCTGTCCACGGACGCGGGCAGGGCCCCACATGTCCATGTGAAGAGTTTGCAGAGGAGCCTCAGTCGAAGGGAACGAGGAGGAGTGAGGAGCGGCGCGCTGCCTGCCCTCGACACAAGGAACATAGGTGGGGGCAGGCCCCGGAGGAAGTGGAGGGAGGGACCGGGGTAGACCCGACACAAGGGCACGGGAGGCCATACCTCAAAGACGAGGCAGGGAGGGGTGACCAAGGCGGTGGTGCCAAAGGAGAGTCTCGTGCGACAGAGGACGACACGAGCAGGGGGCAGACGCAGGACTAGACCTGGATGCGGCAGCAAACACCTGACTAGACGCAGCTACCTGACCAGACGCAGAGACCGGAGGAGGCGCAGTAGTCAGTGTGTACAGACTCGACCCTGGCCGACGGGTGAACGTGGCCAGGTGGCGGCCCGTCCGAGAGCAAGTGCAGTGGGTCACACGCTGACCTCCAGGGGTGAACTGGTCAACCCACGCGTCCTGGAGGTCAGCTCCACTCACCAAGTTCGTAGAGAACGAGGGGAGGTGGAGTCCCGACAGTAAGCCCGACGGGGCCGCAGGACACGGTAGAACCGTGGAGGAGCGTGCAAGGACTGGGCCCCCTGAGGGGTCAGCAAGGGAGACCGCAACAGGTTGACTGAGCGGCATGAGCGTGGTGCTGTCTCTAAAGAAAGAGCGCGAAGCACCAGAGTCAAGTGTGAAAGTGTGCAAGGACTCAGTAGGTGCAGTACCAGAGAGAGCAGACGCACCAGCACCTGGAGCAGCAGACTCACCAGTACCTGGAGCAGCAGACACACTAGCACCTAGAGCAGCAGCCGCAATGCCCGGGTCGGGCGGGACACTCAGATAACAGTCACCCTCAGCACTATCAGCAATAGCATACATGGCAGCAAGGATAGCATCAAAATCTAGATCAAAGATAGACACATTCTGCAGAAGCAGATCATGCCAGCGAGGGAGCTCAACGGCGTCTGGAAACTGGGCACGCCAAGTGTCAGTCAAGCGACCGAAGCAGCGCTGCGTAGTGTGTGGGAGCCCACACACCTCCCCACTACGAGTGCCGGTGCGAAGAACGTAACTGCAGGGACCTGCACCCGCAGACCTCCCACGCCCAGCGTACCACTCACGAAGCTGCTGGACCGACGGGGTCTCACGGGAGCGCAGCTGCTGCTGGCGCTGGCTGCCACCAAAGCCTCCACGCTGCGCGGCTGCACCTCGACCAGTACCACCGCCACCTCCACCACCGCTACCGCTGCCTCCACCACCTCCGCCACCGCCGCCACTACCTCCACCGCCGCCACTGACGCCCCCACTCCCAGTACCACCTCCACCGCCACCTCCTCCGCCTCCTCCACCTCCGCCACTGCTTCCCCCGCCGCCCACTCCACCACCCTTGCTCCCCTTGCCCCTTCTGTTGCGGCGTCTCCCACTAGGGACAGACGCAGCTCCGACCTCCTCAGTGCCAACGAGGTCGACAGCAGCAGCAGAAGCCATAGAGGGGAGAAGGGGAACAGGGAAACACCCCTCAAAGAAGGGGGTGCGACGGTCGCCGCGAGAAGCACCTACAGCTAAGATACTCTTCTCAGCTGCAGCAAGGCGCTCCTTTTACAGGTCGACAGTCAGCTCGGTGGGGCAAAGGGAGAGAAAGTGGTCCCTGACTGAAGAAAGGGAGTCAGGGAGGCGGGTGACTAGGTATTAAAGGGTGATGTACATGGGGGGGGGGTTCTTGGCACAGAACTCAGTGGGAAGGGCAGCGCGGTAGCGGGCGTCACTAGTGCGAAGGTGAGTAACTAGGCCAGCAACTGTGGTAAAGGCGGCAAGGTCAGGGAAAAGGTACGGCAGCATGAGGCGGGTGAGGGCAGCAGTGGCAGGGGAGGAGTAGCGTGCAACTACAACGTCGTACAAAGACTGAGCAGTCTTGTACTGGCCAAAATGTGCGCGCTCAGCAGGCGGCAGGTGACTACGAACAGCAAGACGAGCAACAGCATCACGAGTGGTCCACTGCGAGCGAACAGTACTGTCAGCAGTGACAGCAGGAGCAGTGGAAACACCGGACGTGTGATCGAAAAGGGATACCCCATCCCTAGAATCACACTGAAGAAAGAGCTGGAGGTCGTCAACCCACACGTCAAAGTCAACTGCACGTCCCTCAGCGTCAAAGGTGAGAACGGTAGGACTAGCCATAGCAGCAGTAGGAGCAGTAGGAAGAGTAGCAGCAGTAGAAGCAGAGGCAGTAAGGTAGTGCAAGGCAGTGCGGCTCGGTAGGGCAGTGCGGGTCGGGAATGCAGGGGCTGCACCAGTAGGGGGGGGCGCACCAGCAGGGGCCGCGTTAGCAGGGGCCGGCAGGGGCGTGTCAGTAGAGGTCGGCAGAGGCGCGTCAGCAGGGGCCGGCAGGGGCGCGCCAGCAGGGTCCGGCAGGGGCTCGCCAGCAGGGGCCGGTAGGGGCGCGCCAGTAGGGGCCGGCAGGGGCTCGCTAGCAGGGGCCGGTAGGGTGCGCCAGTAGGGGCGCGTCAGCAGGGGCACGGAAGGGGCGCGCCAGTAGGGGTCGGCAGGGGCTACGGCAGCTGCTGGAGGGGTCGCGAATGGCCGCAAAGGGGCCGCGAAGGGCCGCAAGAGGGGCCGCGAAGGGGGGCCGCGAAGGGCCGCTAAGGGCCGCGAAGGGGCCGCAAGGGGCCGCGAAGGGCCACAAAGGGCCGCAAAGGGGCCGCGAAGGGCTGCGACGGGCCGCGAAGGGGGGCCGCGAAGGGCCGCGAAGGGCCGCAAAGGGGGGGCCGCGAAGGGCTTCGACGGGCCGCGAAGGGCTTCGACGGGCCGCGAAGGGCCGCAAAGGGGGGGCCGCGAAGGGCCTTGACGGGCCGCGAAGGGCCACAAAGGAGGGCCGTGAGGGGCGCGACGAGGAGGGCCCTAAGGGCGGGCCGCTAAAGGCAGAGCGCGCTTCGGGCAGATAAGGAACAAAAAAAAAATCGTAGTGGTGGGCCCTTCAAAAAAAAAACGGTCCCACTAGGGAACCTGCTCTATACCATGTGAGAATAATGAGAGGAATGAATGAACTAGAACGAAGGTGGGTACAAGTAGAAAACACAAAAGTGTTGTACCCTCTAAGGACTACCCCACTACAGCCTAAAGAGACTATAGCATATGTATAAGTTTGACACGATTACCATCGCCAACAAACCCGGCTTCATCAATCGCACGAAACATATTTCACTACGTTACTTCTTCGTCAAGGATGCGATCGACAAGGGGAGAATGCGCCTTGTCTACTGTCCCACTGGTGACATGGCAGCTGACTCACTTACCAAGAAGCTGACACGACAGAAATTCCACCACTGCAACCAGCTCAACGGAATTTCGGAGACAACTGGGTAACTACACCGAACTCCTAGAAGTGAAGGGGAGTGTTGAGATAATATCGAGACTTAAGCACTTCAAGGAAATTCGTGTAGTACAGTAAAGTACCGATAGGCTGACGACAGCAAAGCGCTTCGCACCCTAGGATGACGTCAGCACGTAGCTCTAGACCTCGCAAAAAGATACGTACCGTTTCAGAACAAGAATAGCACAGTAGAGTAGGCGAACAGGTACTTTACTCTAGCTATATATTTTGTATGTTTGTCATTTTATAATATATTTGATTTCAGAGACATTGTTCCTGAAACATATCACTACATGGGCTTTTATTAAGTCCAGATAAAGCCTTCATAACTGGCTTTAACTCATATAAGAGTTCCGCTACGACAGGAAGCTACCATCCTAAGTAGTACGATCCTATTCAATCACTTCAAATTCTAACAGGGCCAACACTGATGATATCTTTACCAAGGCACTTCAGCCTTGTGATCATTAGCGTTTTTGTACTATGCTAGGTCTTGTGCCTACTTGGCCTCACTTGCTCACTTCTTGACTCTGTTTGTACTGTGATCTCTATACATATACCTGCATACTTACACTTGCTAGGTTGTGTTCACTGTATTGCTTGTTCTCCTTTATATAACTCTGCATGTGAACTGGCCTTGTGGCCATTTGCTTGTGCTCAGAATGCGTGGTGACGTCGTGATCCACCCTGAGCTTGCTTTGCCTTTCTTGACCGGTCTTGTGACCTCTTGTCCTCCCCCACTTTGCCTATGGGGGTGTGTCAAACTTGTATACTATAGTCTATCTAGGCTGTAGTGGGGTAGTTCATATAGGGTACAACACTTTTAGGTTTCCTACTTGTACCCACCTGCTTGCTAGTTCAGTCATTCCTTCTGTGAGAGTACGCGGACGTTCGACATACTTCTCATTTCCATATTTTTACTCCATCTTATTCTCCTTATCTTCCTCTTTCATTTGCACTTTATTTCACCTCAATCGGACTACTATTCTATTTTCTAGAGCTTTCCGATTATTTCACTTATTTGGTATTTTCGGCATCGACATTTACATTATACGGCACCGACAGCACCGACAGTGGTGTACAAGGCGTAATCTCGCCATAATCCGAAGTGCCAATGGGCTTGCATGCTTATGCGCACTTGTGATTATCTATTCTAGAAGAGCGCGTTCCCGAAGGTTCGGATGATCTGTTGTTTCTATGTATTTCTGAGTATAAATACGCCTTGTACTCACCTTTAGTGCAACATTCTCGAGTGGAAAATCGATCCAGTGACACTTGGTATCAGAGCCGTTTTCACTCGCGGAGTTTCATCTAAGCAGCGCGCTCAAGAAATTCCTGCTTCGAAAAACCGTCGGGGGCGACGAATTCGGCGCCGACGCTGGTAAGCACCAGATTCCGCGTTTTTTTAATAACCCCCATCGCGCGTTTTTTGAACAGGATCGTGAGTTCGATTGTTGGCGAAAACGTTTGCGATACAGGGACGACAATTGCGAGTTGTCGGGACCTATATCGAGCGGTGCAGAAGTAGCGAGACCGACGCGCGACGGATCGAACGACTTCGGGTGAAAGCGCGCGTCATGGCGAAAATTGCGACAGAAGCAGAATCGATCGTGACTTCGCAGCAGTCGCGAAATTCTCCCAATGCCCAAGAAATTCGAGCCCCCAACACCTTTGATGGGGAAATCGACGCTAGGCGCTGGCTTTTGGCGATCGAAATTTATTTCGCCGCCATTGGATGGACAGCACCAGCACTCGACAGAAACAGAAATTATTTTGCAGCAACACTACTGCGCGGACCAGCAATTGAATGGATAAGCAGAAGCGGTTTATTAAACCAAGGTGAAGCGACGTGGCAGCAGTTCCGTAAAGGATTACTACAACGTTTTGAGCCGATTAATGCAGCGTTAATCGCCCGCGACAAAATACATCGTCATCGACAAATCGGGAGCGTCGCGAACTACACGCAACAAATGGAGGAGTTGTTCAACCGCATCCCCGACGTCACAGAAGGCGAAAAAATTAGAGCATTCATTGCGGGGCTGAAAAAAGAAACACGACAACATGTTGCGGCCGCAAATTGGAGCAGCTACAACGACGTCGTTTCGGCAGCGGAACGTTTCGACGTAACCACGATCAGAACACGACGACTTCATGGACGAGCTAGACGACATGGAGGACGCTTGGCTAACCCCACGTACGCCGACCCGATGGAACTCGATCGAATCGACGCGAAGGCAAGACCAAAGAAGAACAAATCTAAGTGTTCTTTCTGCGGCAAGCCCGGACATCGACTCATCGATTGTGACGAAATGAAAACTGCACGTTCAGCGCTTAGGGACCGCAGCAGTGGAGCAGATTTAATGCGAATATTGGAGGATCGTGGAGTGAATTTTTCAAACCACGAACGGACTCTACCAGGGAAAATCGCCGAGGGAAATAAAATCTCCGCGACACAAGACCCTGCTGGACCCGGACAACTCCAAAAAGGCCCTGTAAAAAGTAAGCACCCCTTCAAAATATCATACAAGGATGCTTTACTTGGAAAAAAATCCCTTGGGTCTACGGCCTTTGTGAAATCACGAGAGAGGCTCCATAAGAAAAAGAATGTACCGGTACGACAACTACAGCAGCTGCGCATGGGGAACCAACAACGGAGCGTGGAAGATCGACCTTCCAACGACGACATCGTCCTCTCTCTGAAAAACCAGCCCATGTCGACCAACCGGTCCCCACGGAAGAAGTCGGTGGCGCTGAAGCAGCTCAAGAGGGAGCTGGAGGTCAACATGAAGCTGCGACGACCTCAAACCTCCTCTACAGATGCATCTGCAACATCTGAAACATCTACGGTATCTACCCCATCTATGAATTCTACTACGAGCTCGAGAACCACGTCGTCAACGACAACAAAAAATCATGGCAATAGGGAACGGCAGGACCGGCCATCTGCCACCCCAGGAGAAAACACAGAGCTATGGGAAACGCCCTATGATCCAATCAACGAGACGATCGACGGGTACAACGAGCAATGCCAACCACTTTTGCTCGAGGTGATCTGCAATGGACGACGCCTCCAAGCACTCGTGGACAGCGGAGCATCCCATTCAGTATGCGACAAAACAACCCTCGAACGCATCAATGAGAAGTACACGCCTTCAAACTTCACAGCTACGATGGTTGATGGAAGCAAATTACAAGTCTACGGCGAAGCAGCGTTACACCTGCAGATGGGTCCTCTTCGCTGGAAACCGACCCTACCCGTCACCAACATCAAAAGACTAGACTTGATTCTTGGGAGAGATTTTCTGAAGAAGTTCAACCCCGAGATCAACTGGGTCACCCGCACGGCGAGTATTTACAATCAAGACAGAAGAGTTCCTCTTCCGAATTGGAGCAACACGGGAGATATTCCGGAGGAGACTCTCGCACGCTTCGAGAAGGACGTGAAGTGAACCATGGCAGGGTTTGTTGCACTGGTTACCAACGAGGACGAAGGAGAGAGAAAAACGCTCGAGCTTCCACCAGCAATCCAGAAACTTCTAGAAGAGTTCGAAGACGTTCTCCTTGACGACCTTCCAGACCAGTTGCCGCCATACCGAACCCACCAGCACGAGATCATCGAAGAACCTGGTTCAAAACCGACCTTCCGAGCACCATATCGACTCAGCCCTACCGAGTTGGCCGACATGAAGAAGCAGATCGAGTACCTTCTGGACAAAGGACTCATTCGACCATCAACGTCACCATACGGTGCACCAGTGCTTTTCACACCAAAACCTGACGGAAGCTTACGCATGTGCATCGACTACCAAGCCCTCAACAAGCAGACGATCAAGAACAAGTATCCGATTCCACGGATCGACGATCTACTTGACCAGCTTCGTGGAGCCACAGTATTCTCAAAACTCGATTTGAGATCGGGATATTGGCAGATCCGGATGGCGGATAACTCCATCCATAAAACAGCGTTTCCGACACGATACGGATCCTATGAGTACCTCGTCATGCCGTTCGGACTCACCAACGCACCCGCTACATTCCAGGCCGAAATGAGCCATATTCTTAGGCCTCTACTCGACGAATGCGTGGTGGTGTACCTGGACAACATCCTGATCTACTCGAGGGACATGAAGCAGCACATCGAACACCTACGATGTGTCTTCGAGATACTTCGACGGGAGAAGTTCTACGTCAAGCTATCCAAGAGCGAGTTTGCCTTGAAGAAAGTTCAGTTCCTTGGACACATGGTGAGCGCTCAAGGAGTCCATGTCGACCCAAAGAAGATCGAAGCCGTACGTACATGGAAGACATCGGAGAACGTGAAGGAACTTCAGCAATTCCTTGGCTTTGCGAACTACTATAATCGGTTCGTGCCACAGTATGCGAAGATTGCAACACCTCTCACCAATCTACTGAAGAAGATTACACCGTTCAAGTGGGAGGATGTGTACCAGCAAGCCATGGAGCAGTTGAAGACCGCACTCACGTCCGCACCCGTCCTGATCCTGCCAGATCCAGAAAAAAACTACGTCATCGAAGCTGACGCTAGCGACCAAGCAGTTGGAGCAGTCTTGATGCAAGACCAAGGGAAAGGACTACAACCAATCGCCTACCTCAGCAAAAAATTGCACGGGGCAGAACTCAACTACCCGATTCACGACAAAGAGGCCTTAGCGATCATCACGGCATTCAAGACATGGCGATGCTACCTCGAAGGGAGAAAGACCACAGTCTACACTGACCATTGCAGCCTAAAATACCTGAAAACGCAGCCGACCCTCTCCGGACGACAAGTCAGGTGGATTGACTTCCTCGAGACGCACTTCGACTTCGACTTCCTCAAGAATAAGGCAGACGCACTGAGCCGCCCTGGACACGTTGCTGTCAGAACATTATAGCTTATGCTGTTGTGTAGGCTATAGTGGGGTATCCCATAGGGGGTACAACCAATTAGGGTTTCATATTTGTACTCACTTCATTTCATAGCTCATTCATTCTTGTTCAAATCTTCTCATGGTATCGAGCAGGTTCCCCCTTGGGAACTGTGCTTAGGGCCCACCACATCGATTTTTTTTTTTTCCCTGCCCGAAGCGCGCTCAGCCCGAGTCGCGCTCCGGGCCCTCACTTCGTCGAGCCGCCCTAGCGGCCCTGCACTGCGGCCCCGCCACCCGTCTCCGCGGCCCCGCCGCCCTACCTAGCGGCCCCGCCGCCCCATCGCGGCCCCGCCGCCCCATCGCGCGGCCCCGCCGCCCTATCTAGCGGCCCCGCCGCCCTACCTAGCGGCCCCGCCGCCCCATCGCGCGGCCCCGCCGCCCCATCGCGCGGCCCCGCCGCCCCATCGCGCGGCCCCGCCGCCCTTCCTCGCGGCCCCGCCACCCCATCGCGCGGCCCCGCCGCCCCATCGCGCGGCCCCGCCGCCCCATCGCGCGGCCCCGCCGCCCTACCTAGCGGCCCCGCCGCCCTTCCTCGCGGCCCCGCCACCTTACCTGCGGCCCCGCCCTTACCTGCGGCCCCGCCGCCCTCTGCTGCGGCCCCGCCACCTTACCTGCGGCCCCGCCACCTTACCTGCGGCCCCGCCACCTTACCTGCGGCCCCGCCACCCTATCTGCGGCCCCGCCACCCTACCCGCGGCCACGCCGCCCTTACCAGCGGCCCCGCCGCCCTTACCTGCGGCCCCGTGCCCTGCAGCAGCACAGCCGAGCCGCCCAGCAGCCGAGCCGCCGAGCCGCCCAGCAGCCGAGCCGCCCAGCAGCCGAGCCGCCGAGCCGCCCAGCAGCCGAGCTGCCCATCAGCCGAGCCGCCCAGCAGCCGAGCCGCCCAGCGGCCGCGCCGCCCAGCAGCCGAGCCGCCCAGCAGCCGAGCCGCCCAGCAGCGGAGCCACCGAGCCGCCGGGCCGCCCAGCAGCTGAGCCGCCGAGCCGCCGCGCCGCCCTCCTTCAGGGCCGCCCGACCTGCCCAGTCTGGTGAGCACAGCGCCTTTTCACTGCACTGTCCTCACCCCACTGTTTGCGCTGCTAGTCGTCTAGGGTCATGGCTACCCCTAGTGTTCTCGCCTTTGACGCTGAGGGTAGGGCCATTGACTTTGAGGTCTGGGTAGATGACCTGCAGCTGTTCTTACAGTGCGATAGGGCAGACGGCCTCTCTCTCTTTGACCTCACCTCTGGCACCTCCACTGCCCCTGCTGCTGATGCTGACGCCACTGTTCGCTCCCAGTGGGCCACGCGCGACGCTGCTGCACGTCTTGCTGTGCGTCGCCACCTCCCTACCTCCGAGCGTGCGCACTTTAGTCAGTACAAGAGTGCTCAGACCTTGTACGACGCTGTAGTTGCGCGCTACTCCTCCCCTGCCACTGCTGCACTGAGCCGTCTCATGCTACCGTACCTCTTTCCTGATCTTACTGCCTTTCCCACAGTCACTGACCTCATTACGCACCTCCGCACTAGTGACACTCGCTACCGCGCTGCACTCCCTCCTGACTTCTGCGCCAGGAACCCCCCCCCCATGTACATCACTCTTTACTACATAGTCACTCGCCTTCCTGACTCCCTTCGCGTAGTCAGGGACCACTTTCTCTCTGTCTGTCCCACCACTCTCACTGTTGACCTCCTCGAGAAGTCCCTCCTAGCGGCCGAGAAGAGCATAGTCGCTGTAGGGGCCTCTCGTGGTGACCCGCGCACCCCCATCTTTGAGGGGTGTTCCCCCTCCCCCCTTCTGCCCTCTGTTGCCTCTGCTGCTGCGGCCGACCTCCTTGTTCTTGAGTCGGTCGGTGCGGCGTCTGCCCCTGGCGGGAGACGCCGCTCTGGCAAGGGCAAGGGGGGCAAGGGCGCTGGAGGAGCGAGCGGGGGCGGTGGAGGTGGAGGTGGCGGCAGTTGGGGGAGTGGGGGTGGCGGTGGGAGTGGAGGTGGGGGTGGAGGGGTCGGTGGCGGCAGTGGAGGTGGAGGTGGCGGCGTCGGTGGCGGTGGGAGCGGAGGTGGTGGAGGTGGCGGAGGTGGAGGCGGCGGCGGAGGCGGAGGCGGCGGCAGTAGCGGAGGCGGCGGAGGCGTCGGAGGCGGCGGGGGTGGCGGTGGTGCTGGTCGCGGGTCTTCGCAGAGGAGTGGCTCCGGTGGTGGCTCGCGCCAGCAGCAGCAGCGTGGTCGTGACACCCTGTCCCCTCAGCAGCTTCGTGAGTGGTACACTGCGCGTCAGCGGGGTGGGGGTTTTGGTCCGTGCTCCTACGTTTTGCGCACTGGCGACCGTGCGGGTGAGCAGTGTGGGGGTCCCCACCCCACCCAGCGCTGCTTTGGCCGCCTGACGGACGCGTGGCGTCACCAGTTCTCGGAGGCCTCCGAGATCCCTCGCTGGGGCGAGCTGTCTAGGGCGGGTGTTGCCATCTATGATCTTGACTTTGATGCTATTCTCTCTGCCATGTATGCTGTGTCTATTAGTGATGAGGGTGACTGTTACCGGTGTTTCCCGCCCGATCCGGGCATTGAGACTGCTGCTCTAGGTCCTGGTGAGGCTGCTGCCCTAGGTGCTTGCGACGCTGCTGCTCTAGGTGCTCGTGTGTCTGCGTCCTCAGGTACTGGTGAGTCTGCGCTCTCAGGTACTGCGTCGGCTTCGGCCTCCCTCACCTTCACCCTTGACTCGGGGGCGTCTCGCTCCTTCTTTCGGGACCGCACCACACTCACACCGCTGAGTCGACCGGTTGCAGTGTCTCTGGCTGACCCCTCTGGGGGTCCTGTCCTGTCTCGCTTCTCCACAGTCCTCCCGTGTCCGGCGGCTCCCTCTGGCACCCTGTCTGGTCTCTACCTCCCCTCGTTCTCTACGAACCTGGTGAGTGGTGCTGACCTACAGGATGCGGGGGTCCACCAGTTCACTCCTGCACGTCAGAGAGTGACCCACTGTACAGAGGCTGGCACAGGCCGACACCTGGCTACGTTCACCCGTCAGCCGGGGTCGAGCCTGTACACTCTGACCACTGCGTCTCCTCCAGTTGCTGAGTCTGGTAGGGTAGTTACGTCGGGTCAGGTGTTTGCTGCGGCGTCCAGGTCTGGTCCTGAGTCTGCCCCCTGTTCGTGTCGTCTCCTGTCTCACGAGACTCTCCTCTGGCACCACCGCCTTGGCCACCCCTCTCTGCTTCGGCTCAGAGGTATGGCCTCCCGTCTTCTTGTGTCCGGTCTCCCCCGGTCCCTCCCTCCCCTTCCTCAGGGCCCTGGCCCTGCCTGTGTCCCCTGTGTCGAGGGGCGCCTGCGTGCTGCCCCTCACTCCTCCCAGTTTCCTCCGACAGAGGCCCCGTTGCAGACACTTCACATGGACGTGTGGGGCCCAGCCCGCGTCCGTGGACAGGGTCACGAGCGCTACTTCCTGCTCGTTGTTGACGACTACTCGCGTTACACCACAGTCTTCCCCTTGCGCAGCAAGGGTGATGTCACTGAGGTGCTGATCGACTGGATCCGCGCAGCTCGTCTCCGGCTCAGGCAGAGCTTCGGCTCGGACTTTCCTGTTCTGCGTCTGCACTCGGACAGAGGCGGAGAGTTCTCCTCTGGCCTTCTGCGTGCCTACTGTCGTGCACGGGGCATCCGTCAGACCTTCACGCTTCCGGACTCACCGCAGCAAAATGGGATTGCTGAGCGCCGCATTGGCATGGTCATGGACGTCGCTCGTACGTCTATGATGCATGCGGCTGCCCCCCATTTTCTGTGGCCGTTTGCGGTTCGGTACGCGGCGCATCAGATCAACCTCCACCCCAGGGTCTCCAGGCCGGAGACCTCCCCAGCCCTGCTGTGGACGGGGAAGGTTGGCGATGCGTCGGCGTTCCGGGTCTGGGGATCTCGGGCGTTTGTCCACGACCTGTCTGCGGACAAACTATCCCCTCGTGCTGCTCCTTGCGTCTTCCTGGGGTTCCCCCCTGACGCGCCTGGGTGGCAGTTTTACCACCCCACCTCTCGCCGTGTTCTGTCCTCCCAGGACGTCACGTTTGACGAGTCGGTCCCCTACTACCGCCTCTTCCCCTACCGCACTCCGTCCCTCCCCCCACCCCCACTCTTCCTGGTACCAGGTCCCCCCCAGGTAGACCCCCTCCCCCCTCAGGGTCCAGCCCCTTCAGGTGTGTCCCAGGTAGACGCGGTCGAGCCTGTCGAGGTCACTGGTGACTCTGGTGCTGCTGAGGGTGCTGAGGCTGGGGGTGCTGTACCTGGGGGTGCGGAGCCTAGGGGTGCTGGGCCTGGGGGTGCTACGTCTGGGGGTGCTGAGCCTGGGGGTGCTGAGCCTGGGGGTGCTGAGCCTGGGGGTGCTGAGCCTAGGGGTGCTACGTCTGGGGGTGCTGAGCCTAGGGGTGCTACGCCTGGGGGTGCTGAGCCTGGAGGTGCTTCGCCTGGAGGTTCTCCGAGTGCTTCGTCTCGCCGGGAGCCACTTTCTCCACAGGAGCTGCGTGAGTGGTTTGCCCGGCGCTGGAGGCGTGCTGCTGGTGCTGGAGGTCCTTCGGCTGCTGAGGGTGCTGCGGTCGCGGGTCCCAGAGGTGCTCGTCCTGGGTGCACTGGAGCTGGTGCTGCTGAGGGTACTGGCGCTGAGACTACTGCTGGCAGTCCTACTGGGGGTGCTCCTGGTGCTGCTGGAGGTTCTGGAGCTACTGGTGGTGCTGCTGGAGCGGGTGCTCCTGCTGAGGGTTCTGGTGCTGTCCCGGCTGCCTCTAGCGTCGCTGCGCGGCCTCGACCGTACTTCGTGCCACTCCTGCAGCAGGTTCTTGGTCTTCCGCCTTCTACTGGTCCTTCTCCTTCCTTAGAGTGTCCACCGCCTGTCTCGTCCCAGCTACAGTTGCAGCCTACCTCCCCTTTGCCTGCTCCTTCTCCCTACACTGGTCCTACTGGAGGTCTGGCTGAGCGTCGTGAGCCTGCGTCTCGCCCTGCGTCGCCTGTCCGTGCTGCTCGCACTAGTGGTCGCGGTTCGCGTCAGCGTCCTCCTCCTGTCCCTGGCACGCACCGAATGTCTCTGCGTCAGTCCACTGCTCCTCTGCGTGCCCCTTTGCCTTCTCCTCCTGAGTCCTCTCTTCCTGCTCTTGCCGACCCGGAGTCGGACTCTCTTCGTGCTGCCAGTCCTACTGTCACGCGTCTCCTTGCTACTGTTGTCACTGACCCTTCTTTCGAGTCTACTGCTGCGTCTGCTCTCGTTACTGAGCTCGTCGACTTTGCTGCTCGCTGTCGCTTAGACTACGCTGCTAGTCTTGTCGCTGAGTCTGAGTCTGTCTGTCCTCCGTCCGTCGGGGGTGAGTGTGCCCTTGGCACGGACGTCCTTGAGGACAGGCAGGAGGAGTTCCAGTGTCTGGCAGCTGCCTCACCTCATCTTGTGTCCGTACTGCTTACCCCTGAGGGAGACCCGGATGCACTTGACATCCCGACTCCGCGCTCTTACGCGGAGGCGATAGAGGGTCCCTACTCCTCTCAGTGGCAGGCAGCTATGGATGCAGAGATGGCTTCCTGGAAGTCCACAGGCACCTACGTTGACGCTGTCCCCCCTCCTGGGGCGAACATCGTCAGTGGCATGTGGATCTTCAGGGTGAAGCGGCCGCCGGGTTCTCCGCCTGTCTTCAAGGCGCGTTACGTGGCTCGTGGCTTCAGTCAGCGGCAGGGAGTTGACTACTTTCAGACCTTCTCCCCCACCCCGAAGATGACCACTCTTCGGGTACTGCTGCACGTTGCTGCTCACCGAGACTACGAGCTGCACTCTCTTGACTTCAGCACAGCTTTCTTGCAGGGCAGCCTGCACGAGGAGATCTGGCTGCGTCGCCCACCTGGCTTCACTGGGTCTTTCCCTTCTGGTACCCAGTGGAGTCTCCGGCGTCCAGTCTACGGTCTCCGCCAGGCGCCACGTGAGTGGCACGACACACTGAGGACTACACTTGCGGCTCTTGGGTTTGCTCCTTCTACTGCCGACCCGTCGCTGTTTCTACGCACCGACACCTCTCTGCCGCCGTTCTACATCCTCGTGTACGTCGACGACTTGGTCTTTGCCACAGCTGACACTGCTGGACTCGCCTACGTGAAGTCCGAGCTGCAGAAGAGACACACGTGCACAGACCTGGGTGAACTGCGCAGCTACCTTGGCTTGCAGATCACCCGGGACAGAGCACGCCGCACCATTACCCTGACTCAGTCACACATGGTGCAGCAGGTCCTTCAGCGCTTCGGCTTCACGTACTCCTCGCCTCAGGCCACTCCTCTGTCTACTCGCCACTCGCTCTCAGCTCTGCCTTCGGATGAGTCCGTAGAGTCGAGTGGCCCGTACCCAGAGCTTGTTGGCTGCCTCATGTACCTGATGACCTGCACACGACCTGACCTTGCATACCCTCTTAGCATTCTGGCACGCTATGTTGCTCCTGGGAGACACAGACCAGAGCACATGGCTGCAGCGAAGAGGGTGTTGCGCTACTTGTGCAGTACGTCGGGCATGGGGCTAGTGCTTGGAGGGCGGAGTCCAGTGGTCCTCACTGGGCACGCGGACGCTTCTTGGGCTGACGACCAGGCTACGCAGCGGTCGTCACAGGGTTACACCTTCAGCCTTGGTTCTGGCTCTGTTTCGTGGCGGGCTACTCGCTCGTCTTCTGTTCTTGGCTCGAGTTGTGAGGCTGAGATCTACGCCGGGGCCATGGCTGCACAGGAGCTTCGCTGGCTCACCTACCTGCTGACCGACCTTGGAGAGCCGCCTCGTTCTCCTCCAGTCCTGTACGTAGACAACAAGGCCATGCTGGCCTTGTGTCGAGAGCAGCGACTGGAGCACAGAACAAAGCACATTGCTCTCCGCTACTTCCTTGCTCGTGAGCTACAGCAACGTGGTCAGTTGCGGCTTGCGTACGTGGCCTCTGAGGCCAACACTGCTGATGTCTTCACCAAGGCACTTCCGCCTTGTGATCATCAGCGCTTCTGCACTCAGCTGGGTCTTGTGCCCGTCTTGCCTCACTTGCTCTCCTCTTGACCTTGCCTGTACTCTCACATATATATATACCTGCTCTTGCTTGTCTAGCTTTATATATATGTGTGTACTCTTGCATGTGAACTGGCCGTGTGGCCTTGACCCTGTGCTCGGACTGTGTGGTGACTTTGTGATCCACCCTGAGCTTGCTTTGCTTTACTTTGCTTGACTGGTCTTGTGACCCCTTGTTCTCCCCCACTTTGCCTATGGGGGTGTGTCAGAACATTATAGCTTATGCTGTTGTGTAGGCTATAGTGGGGTATCCCATAGGGGGTACAACCAATTAGGGTTTCATATTTGTACTCACTTCATTTCATAGCTCATTCATTCTTGTTCAAATCTTCTCAGTTGCCGCCATACAGATTGAGGGGATGAATCTGATACTCAAGGGACTCCTCAGCACGGGATCCCAACAACCCTCATATCCGACAGCGACCCCAAGTTTACTAGCAAGTTCTGGAAAGAGCTCATGTCGCTCATGGGGACACGCCTAGCAATGTCATCTGCATATCATCCCCAGACCGATGGGCAGACAGAGCGCTTGAACCAAATTGTGGAACAACTCTTGCGCGCAGCGTGCAAGGACGACATTAACAAGTGGGACTTGCACTTGCCGGTGTTGGAGTTCGCCTACAATAATGCGAAGCATGCCGCAACAGGAGAGACCCCATTTTTCCTCTGTTACGGACGACATCCACTAACTCCACAACAGCCGACAGTACCTGCAACTGTCCAACCCGCGCACGACTTCGTTACCACAATGCAGCAGCTTTGGGATCGGACACACAAGCGTCTACAGGACATACAGTCTTCACAGAAACGCTTGGCCGATCGCCATCGACGTGATCATACCATTGTGGTTGGTGACCATGGGCTTCTCGACACATGCAACCTCAACCTCGGTCACCTTCCATCCAAGTTACGACCTCGCTTCTGCGGACCTTTCCTCGTAGAAGAGCAGGTCACTCCAGTCACATTCCGCTTGCGCCTACCAGCTTCTTGGAAGATTCATAACGCCTTCCACGTGCAGCTTCTTAAACCCTATCAA
Organism: Closterium sp. Naga37s-1; assembly: GCA_947471745.1. Classification (NCBI taxonomy): domain Eukaryota; kingdom Viridiplantae; phylum Streptophyta; class Zygnematophyceae; order Desmidiales; family Closteriaceae; genus Closterium; species Closterium sp. Naga37s-1. The sequence continues at coordinate 1,500,288 of CANJKZ010000195.1, read as the reverse complement.
GATCCAAATAAGCTGTACACGGGACGCCAACCTCCGCCGCCGCCTCCAGTCCTCGTAAATGATGAACTTGAGTACGAGGTTGAATCTGTGCTTGCACATCGTTGTCGTCGGCATGGCGCCCTGGAGTTTCTCATACGCTGAAAAGGCTATGATCCTTCTGAGGACAGCTGGGTCTCTGAAGAAGACATGAGTAACGCCCGACGTTCTCTCCGCGACTATCTTGTCAAGCAGGGTGTTACATCTACCACCCAGCTTTGAGGGGGGGAAGTGTGAGAGTACGCCAACGTTCGACATATTTCTCATTTCCATATTTTTACTCCATCTTATTCTCCTTATTCTCCTCTTTCATTTGCACTTAATTTCACCTCAATCGGACTACTATTCTATTTTCTAGAGCTTTCCGATTATTTCACTTATTTGATATTTTCGGCACCGACAGCACCGACAATGGTGTACAAGGTGTAATCTCGCCATAATCCGAAGTGCCAATGGGCTTGCGTGCTTATGCGCACTTGTGATTATCTATTCTAGAAGAGCGCGTTCCCGAAGGTTCGGATGATCTGTTGTTTCTATGTATTTCTGAGTATAAATACGCCTTGTACTCACCTTTAGTGCAACATTCTCGAGTGGAAATTCGATCCTGTGACACCTTCCTTCTGTTGAGATAATATCGAGACTTAAGCACTTCAAGGAAATTCGTGTAGTACAGTCAAGTACCGATAGGCTGACGTCAGCAAAGCGCTACGCACCCTAGGATGACGTCAGCACGTAGCTCTAAATGAATTGCTATAAATTGAATCTGGAGCGTCTTGATATCGTGTACACTAGAAAATTTAGATCGTACAATTTCATTAAGAATTGACGACACAGCATTAGTTTGAACAAATGGCACTATGGCAGCCACTATAGTCTTAGAACACAAATTAGGAAGAGTTACAAGTTGGGAATGACTCCCAGCCTCTATAAACCCCAAGAGCCGAGGTACAGTGATGTGGAACAGTGCCACACTATCCCCAACTATGAAGGGTCTCGAAACTACCCTCCACAAGGGCCTATACCAAGAGAAATGTTACACTACACATTGTAATGTAACTATTCTCACTGTCTTGAAGTTTACCCTTTTGGAGAGCTTCGAAATCACTTGAATCTTGAAACCAAGGCTCTGGTTCTTTAAGATAAATTCTTCCTTGAGTTCTTGGAAGTCTGCTGCGCACACCTGCGACACGCCGAACGTTCCACACACGACAAAATAGAAAACTGCACACGACACGCAAACGACGACGTGACACGCGACTAGCGATAACTCGCTAGTGACTCGACACACATATTCAAAATCATGCCTCATCATTCACACACTATTGTAAGCATAAAATATATATTATCTCATGCCCTCATACCATTCCATCCACACACGCATGCACGCACACGGACAACAAGCCGAATGCAAACCGTAGGGTTGCACCAACAGGCTGGTCTGGGCGAGTAGTATGGCGTGTATCTGGGCAGTTGGGCGGTTCAGTGCGTCGGCGATATTGGATGCCTCTTTTTTGTAGGTGATTGTATAATGAAAATTGGACTCAAGAAAGTCGAGCCAACGAACCTCGTGGGTTGAGGTGGGGCTGTGCGCGAATGTAGTGTAGTGATTTGGGGTCTGTCCGTATTGTCACGTCTGCGCCGGTCAAGTAACAGCGCGAAACCTTGAATGCATGCACGATCGCGAGCATTTTGCGGTCGTGTATTGGGTACTTCTTCTCGAGCGGATGCAGCTTTCGTGACCCATATGCTTAGGCTCTAGGCTGTTGCCGACGTCCTGTAACAGTACGGCTCCGATTGCGAGGTCGCTTGCGTCAGTAACTACTTCGAACGGGCGGTGGGGGTCGGCAATGCGCAGTACGGGCGGTGAACAGAGAACATTTTTCAGGGCAGAGAAGGCAGCATGCTCTTTCTCCCCCCACGTAAACGCCACTCCCTTCCGCAATAAATCTGTCAGTGGGGCCGTTAAGCGCGCCATTTCGGGGTTGAACCGACGGACGTAATTAACAAACCCTAAAAAACTCTGCAGCTCCGTAAGATTTGTTGGGGGACGCCACACTTTTACGGTATCTAACTTCTTTGGGTCGATTTCGACCCTAGCCTCCGAAATCACGTGCCCCAGAAATTCTTACCAGTCCTTAAAAAACTCACACTTTGAACCCTTGGTCAGTAGGCGATTTTCGTATAAAATCTTAAACACAGGTTCTAAATCTGTTCAGTGCTGCTGCTTGTCGCGGCTGTAGACCAGGATGTCGTCAAGGTAAAGTATCACGCACTTATCTAAAAGCGGTCGAAACGCCTAGTTCATGGTCATCTAAAAAGTCGCCGAGGCGTTGGTCAGTCCGAAGGGCATGGCGGTGTAATCAAAGGACCCGTACCTAGTTCTAAAGGCTGTCTTGGTGTAGTCTGACGGTTCGACTCTAATCTGATGGTAACCCCCCCGTAAGTCAATCTTTGAAAACACGCGGGCTGTTCTCAGTTGGTCTATCAATTCGTCAGCGCGGGGAATCGGGTATCGCGATTTGATGGTTTCTCGGTTCAGTGCTCGGTAGTCAATGCATATGCGAAAACCCCCGTCTTTCTTTGGTGTGAACAGTATCGGTGCGGCGAATGGTGATGAGCTCGGTTGGATGTTTTTTTTCTCTAACAGGGAATCTAACTGCTTCCTCTGTTCGTCGAGCTCGGGCTGTGTCAGTCTGAACTGTCGCTGTACAGTTGGTTGTGCCCTCGGTTCTCTTTCTATTCGGTGATCGTGTGCCCGCTGAGGTGGCAGTCCCTCGGGTAAATCATCCGGAAAAATCCCCGGGTACCGTTTCAGCAGTTCCTGTAGTTCTGGCGGTACAGCTGCTAGTAATATATGAAAATCGCTCGGTGCCTCTGCTTCTATTACTGCGTACACGCCAGCTCCAGCGGCGACATCCCGTTTCATCGTGATGGCGTTGACGTGGACCATTGTTGCCGTCACAATGAAACGGGATGTCGTTACCGGCAGACTCAGGTGACTGCCGGCGAGGTAGCTCGACCCAGTTACTGCTACTTCTCATAGTGCAGCTACCCGTCGTCTAGACAATTCGCGGGTTATAACATTGCAGCCAATCATGTCCCAGTAAAATGTTGTGCCCATCTAGTATCGTTGCGAGCATTTCTTGTGTAAACCCGAAGTTACCCCCGCAGCGGACTTTTACCCTCTCCACTTTCTCCCGTATGGGTAGAGGTGTGCTGTCGACTAAGCGTGCGTCTATCTCTGGTAAAAACCGACTAAGTGTCAGTTGCAGCTTCCGTGCGATTGCGGTATTAACTAAGCTGTGACTTTCTCCTCCGTCTGTAAAGAACTTCACTGCTTCTCCCTGTATTTTTCCGTGAATCAGTATAGGGCAATCTTAGAATAGCCTAGGATGTGGAGAGAATTACTTGAGTGAATGGCAAGAGGATACAAAGTCTTAACCTAAACAAAGTGTTGTACCCTTTAAAGGGCAACTCACTACAGCTTATAACAACTAACTATATCTAAATGATATAAACATTTGACACACCCCCATAGGCTAAGTGAGGGGCATCAAAGCAAGCAAGGCAAACAAACGGTCACAAGGCCAGTCAAGAGAAGCAACAAGCCAAGCTCGGGGTGGATCTCAAGATGACCACGCATTCCGAGCACAAGCAAGATGGCCACAAGGCCAGTTCAAGAGATCACAAATACATATAGAGGCAAAGACAAGTAGAGCAAAGCTACTACAAGTGAGCACCAGTGTCAACAAGTCCTAACTGCACATAGAATCTGTGATCGTCACCAGACGCCAAGGCTTTGGTGAAAATATCCGCAGTATTGCCCTCTGAAGGTACGAAGTCCAGGCGCGCCTGGCCGCGATGCTGCAGCTCTCGCAGGAGGAAGTACCTTAGGTCAATGTGCTTCACCCTACTCTCCAGAAAAGGCTCATGATACAAGAGAATCATGGCCTTGTTGTCAGCGAGCAAGGTCGGAGCAGAACGAGGCCGCTCTTCAAGGTCAGTGAGAAAGAAGGTCAACCAACGAAGCTCCTGCGCAGCCATAGCACCGGCGTAAATCTTTGCCTCGGCACTGGACGTAGCCACAGACGACGAACGTGTAGACCTCCACGACACAACTCCAGCTCCCAAGCTGAAGCAGTAATCCTGGATCGAACGCTGAGTCTCCACGTCGTTAGCGTACGAAGAGTCGCGGTGACCAGTCAGCACAACTGGCTCTCTCCCACCAAGCACAAGCCCCATGCCTGATGTAGTTGCTAGGTACTTCGCCACCCTCACAGCAGCCGTCCAGTGAACAGGACGGTGTCTCCCAGTTGCAACAAAACCAGAGAGAGTGCTGAGGGGAAAGACGAGGTCCGGACGCGTACAAGTCATCAGGTACATGAGGAAGCCTACAAGCTATGGGTAGGGACCACTAGGCTCGAAGGGCTCGTCAGGAAAAGGGCCGGTGAGTCTGTGGTCTACGGCAAGAGGAGTGGGTTGTCTGGTGGAGTGCTGAACCGATGAAGGACCTGCTGCACCATGTGTGACTGTGAGAGTGTAATGGTGCGAGCGGCTCTGTCCCTGGTGATCTGCAGGCCGAGGTAGTGCTGCAGTTCACCGAGGTCAGTGCACATGTGTCTCTTGTGCAGTTCAGACTTCACCTCAGACAGAGCTGTCCTGTCAGCTGTAGCGAAGACCAAGTCATCGACGTAGACCAGGATAAAGAACGGAGTGGAGCTGGAGCAAACAATAGCGACAGGTCGGCAGAAGAAGGGTGAAACCCAAGGTCACGAAGCATGGAGCGCAGAGTGTCGTGCCACTCACGGGGTGACTGGCGGAGACCGTAGACTGGTCGCCTCAAGCTCCACTGGGTCCCAGATGGGAAGGTGCTCGTGAATCCAGGAGGACGTCGCAGCCATATCTCCTTGTGCAGTCGTCCCTGAAGGAAAGCAGTGGAGAAGTTGAGGGAGTGCAGCTCGTAGTCTCGCTGTGCTGCTACGTGAAGTTGTCAAACTTATATGCTATAGTCTGTCTAGGCTGTAGTGGGGTAGTTCTTATAGGGTACAACACTTTTAGGTTTGCTACTTGTACCCACCTGCTTGCTAGTTCAATCATTCATTCCCTCACATTGTAACATGGTATTCTGAGCAAGTTCCCTAGTGGGAACGTTTTTTTTAAAAGGGCCCACCACGAAATTCTTTTTTATTTTCCTGCCCTGCCCAAAGCGCGCATTGCGCCCTAGCCCGTCGCGGCCCCTAGCCCGTCGCGGCCCCCCTAGCCCGTCGCGGCCCCTAGTCAGTCGCGGCCCCTAGCCCGTCGCGGCCCCCTGCCTGTCGTGGCCCCTAGCCCGTCGCAACCCCCTAGCCTGTCGCGGCCCCTAGCCCGTCGCGGCCCCTAGCCTGTCGTGGCCCCTAGCCCAGCGCGGCCCCTAGCCCGTCGCGACCCCTAGCCAGTCGCGGCCCCTAGCCAGTCGCGGCCCCTAGCCCGTCGCGGCCCCTAGCCTGTCGCGGCCCCTAGCCAGTCGCGGCCCCTAGCCAGTCGCGGCCCCTAGCCAGTCGCGGCCCCTAGCCTATCGCGGCCCCTAGCCCGTCGCGGCCCCTGCTGCTGGCACGGCGCCCCCCTGCTGACGCGTCCCCTGCTGACGCGGCCCACTGCTGACGCGGCCCACTGCTGACGCGGCCCCTGCTGGCACGGCCCCTACTGACACTTGCCCCCTGCTAGCGTGGCCCCACCTGACGCGGCCCCCTGCAGTCGCAGCCCCTATCGGCTCGGCCCCTGCTGACGAGGCCCCCTGCTGGCGCGGCCCCTACTGGCACGGCCCCTGCTGATCCGCCCCCCCCCTGCAGTCGCGGCCCCCCTGCTGTTGCCACCCCTACTGGCGCGGCCCCTACTGTCACGACCCGGCCCCCTACTGGCGCGGCCCCTACTGTCCCGGCCCGGCCCTGCACCGGTCCCTGTTGCGGCCCCCCTGCCGTCGCCACCCCTACTGGCGTGGCCCCTGCTGTCCCGGCCCGGCCCTGCACCCGTCCCTGGTAAGCACCCACGCCGCCCAGCCGAGCCGCGCCGCCCAGCCGAGCCGCGCCGCCCAACCGAGCCGCGCCGCCCAGCCGAGCCGCACTGCCCACTGAGCCGCGCCGCTCTGCCGAGCTGCGCCGCCCTACCGAGCCGCACTGACCTGCGCTGCCTCTGCTACTACTGCTGCTACTGCTCCTACTGCTGCTATGGCTAGCCCTACTGTTCTCACCTTTGATGCTGAGGGAGGTGCAGTCGACTTTGACGTGTGGGTTGATGACCTCCAGCTCTTTCTTCAGTGTGATTCTAGGGATGGGGTCTCCCTTTTTTATCACACGTCCGGAGTTTCTACTGCTCATGCTGCCACTGCTGACAATACGGTTCGCTCGCAGTGGACCACTCGTGATGCTGTTGCTCATCTTGCTGTTCGTGGTCACCTGCCGCCTGCTGAGCGCGCGCATTTTGGCAAGTACAAGACTACTCAGTCTTTGTACGATGCTGTAGTTGCGCGCTACTCCTCCCCTGCCACTGCTGCCCTCAGCCGCCTCATGCTGCCGTACCTTTTCCCTGACCTTGCCGCCTTTGCCACAGTCGCTGACCTAGTTGCTCACCTCCGCACTAGTGACGCCCGCTACCGCGCTGCCCTTCCCACTGAGTTCTGTGCCAAGAACCCCCCCCCCATGTACATCACCCTTTACTACCTAGTCACCCGCCTCCCTGACTCCCTTTCTTCAGTCAGGGACCACTTTCTCTCCCTTTGCCCCACCGAGCTGACTGTCGACCTGCTAGAGGAGCGCCTTGCTGCAGCTGAGAAGAGTATCTTAGCTGTAGGTGCTTCTCGCGGCGACCGTCGCACCCCTTTCTTTGAGGGGTGTTCCCCTGTCCCCCTTCTCCCCTCTGTTGCTTCTGCTACTGCTGTCGACCTCGTTGGCACTGAGGAGGTTGGAGCTACGTCTGCCCCTAGTGGGAGACGCCGCAACAGCAAGGGCAAGGGGAGCAAGGGTGGTGGCGGGGGCGGCGGGGGAGGCGGTGGAGGAGGTGGAGGAGGCGGAGGGGGTGGAGGTGGGGGTGGTACCGGGAGTGGGGGCTTCAGTGGCGGCGGTGGAGGTGGTGGAGGCAGCGGCGGAGGTGGAGGAGGCAGTGGCAGCGGCGGAGGAGGCAGCGGCAGCGGTGGTGGAGGTGGCAGCGGCGGTGGTGCTGGTCGAGGTGCAGACGCGCAGCGTGGAGGCTTTGGTGGTAGCCAGCGCCAGCAGCAGCCGCGCTCCTGTGAGACCCCGTCGGCCCAGAAGCTTCGTGAGTGGTACGCTGGGCGTGGGAGGTCTGGGGGTGCTGGTCCCTGCACTTACGTTCTTTGCACTGGCAGCCGTCGTGGGGAGGCGTGTGGGCTGCCACACTCTACGCAGCACAGCTTCGGTCGCTTGACTGACGCCTGGCATGCCCATTTTCCTGACGCTGTTGAGCTCCCTCGCTGGCATGATCTGCTTCTGCAGAATGTGCCTATCTTTGATATTGATTTCGATGCTATCCTTGCTGCCATGTATGCTTTGACTGATAGTGCTGAGGGTGACTGTTACCTGAGTGTCCCGCCCGACCCGGGCATTGCGGCTGCTGCTCTAGGTGCTAGTGCGTCTGCTGCTCCAGGTACTGGTGAGTCTGCTGCTCCAGGTGCTGGTGAGTCTGCTCTCTCTGGTACTGCACCTTCTGAGGCCTTGCACACTTTCACACTTGACTCTGGTGCTTCGCGCTCTTTCTTTAGAGACAGCACCACGCTCACGCCGCTCAGTCGGCCTGTAGCAGTCTCCCTGGCTGGCCTGTCTCACAGTAGTAGTGCCTCCAGCGCGAGTCTCCTCAGAACCAGCACCGCCAGCTCCAGCACCCCCAGAACTAGCACCTCCAGTGCCAGCACCTCCAGCTCCAGCACCCCCAAAACTAGCACCTCATGTGCCAGCACCTCCAGCTCCAGCACCCCCAGAACTAGCACCATTAGTGCCAACACCTCCAGCTCCAGCATCCCCCGAACTAGCACCTCCAGTGCCGGCACCTCCAGCTCCTGCACCCCTCAAAGAAGCACCCTTAGACGGAGCACCTCCAGTGGCAGCACCTCCAGCTCCAGCACCCCCTGAGTCCACAGTAACCTGTCGCGGACCTACCAACGGCTGCTGAGGGGACTATGAGGAGGAATGCAGAGAGGGAGACGCTACCTGACGCGCGACCGAGGGTAGAGGGGTAGCGTGAGACACACCTGACAGGGTAGGACCAGGGGGGGGCGGGGGTACTGGAGGAGGAGGAGAGGGTGCTAGGAAAAACGGAGGAGGGGGGACCGGGAGACCCCAAAAGGGGTACCGGGTGTAGTAGGACACGTACTCGTCAAACCGGACGTCACAGGAGTCTAGGAAATGATGGAGGGGCGGGTGGTAAAAGGTGTAGTCGGAGAAGTCCACCGGGAAACCAAGGAAGACACAGGGGATGGCGCGAGCCGAGAGCTTGTCCGCAGAGGTGTCGTGGACAAGTGCAAGGCAGCCCCATACACGAAAGGCCGACCCAACACAAGGGGACCCTGTCCAAAGACTGGTCGGTGAAGCCCCCAGCCGCAAGACACGCGGCTGGAGGTTTAGCTGGTGGGCTGCGTAGCGAACAGCGTAGGGCCACAGAAAATGGGGCGCACGAGCATGGATCATGGAAGTGCGGGCAATATTCATGACCAAGCCAATGCGGCGCTCAGCAACCCCATTCTGTTGTGGGGACTCTGGCAGCATCCAGGACTGCGCGATGCCCTGTTCGCCGCAGAATCCAGCAAGCACGTCGGAGCGAAACTCACCCCCACGGGTGGAGTGGAGACAACGGACTCAACTGCCACGGGTGTCCGCAGTGGTCAGAAGCCACCGGATCAGCGTAGAAGTCACCTTGGACTTCTTTGCGAGAGGAAACACCGTGGTGTACCTGGAGTAGTCATCGAGAACCACCAGAAAGTAGCGCTCCTGCTCAAGTCCCTGCCGAGCGGTAGGGCCCCAGACGTCCAGGTGGAGGGTATGGAAGGGAGCAGTGGTCGGACGAAGGGGGGAGGATTGCGAAGTGACGCGCAAGCGGCCTGCGACGCAAGGAGTGCACGGCGAGGCAAGCGAGGGAGGGAGCGACAGAAAGACGCGCGAGAGACCTGAGACAAGACGCTGGCTAGCCATGCTGCAGAGGCGCGGGATGGACGGGTGACCAAGGCGGTGGTGCCACAAGACTGTCGGGTGGGCGAGGGACCGACAAGAGCAAGACGCAGCATCCTGACCTGACGCGGCAACCTGAATAGACACGATAGCCGGAGGGCGTGAAGGCACGGGCCTGAGAGCGCGGAGGGCGCTGACGGCGCGGAGTGGAGGGCTAGGCGCGGAGCCGCGGAGGGCAGGTTACGAAAAGCGCTGAGGGCGCGGAGGCACGCGAAGGAGGGCGCGGAGGGCTTGAAGGCGCGGTACGGATGGCGCTGACGGCGCGGAGGGGAGGGCTAGGTGAGGAGGCGTGGAGTGCGCATTACGGAGAGCGCGGAGGGCGCGGAGGGTGCGGAGGCGCGCGACGCGAGGCTAAGGCGCGCGACGCGAGGCTAAGGCTAGGCGATGAAATGGGCCCTAAGGGACGGGCGCGTCGGGAGCACCTAAGGGAGTGAGCGGAAGCGTGGGAGGGAAAGGTACTTACTCTAATACCATCTTAGAATAGCCTAGGATGTCGAGAGAATTGCTTGAGTGAATGGCAAGAGGATACAAAGTTTTAACCTAAAACAAAGTACTGTACCCTTCAAAGGGCAATTCACTGCAGCCTATCTAAATGATATAAGCATTTGACAGGCAATCCATCGATGTACCCTCCTTATTCATCCGAGCCCAATCGATAGCGTGAATCGGTACTGTGAGCGCGGAGGGCGCTGACGGCGCGGAGTGGAGGGCTAGGCGCGGAGCCGCGGAGGGCAGGTTACGAAAAGCGCTGAGGGCGCGGAGGGCGCGGAGGCACGCGAAGGAGGGCGCGGAGGGCTTGAAGGCGCGGTACGGATGGCGCTGACGGCGCGGAGGGGAGGGCTAGGTGAGGAGGCGTGGAGTGCGCATTACGGAGAGCGCGGAGGGCGCGGAGGGTGCGGAGGCGCGCGACGCGAGGCTAAGGCGCGCGACGCGAGGCTAAGGCTAGGCGATGAAATGGGCCCTAAGGGACGGGCGCGTCGGGAGCACCTAAGGGAGTGAGCGGAAGCGTGGGAGGGAAAGGTACTTACTCTAATACCATCTTAGAATAGCCTAGGATGTCGAGAGAATTGCTTGAGTGAATGGCAAGAGGATACAAAGTTTTAACCTAAAACAAAGTATTGTACCCTTCAAAGGGCAATTCACAGCAGCCTATCTAAATGATATAAGCATTTGACAGGCAATCCATCGATGTACCCTCCTTATTCATCCGAGCCCAATCGATAGCGTGAATCGGTACTGTGACTCGGTGAGGGTCGGTGAGGTCGGGCGAGCAGGTTCTCTCATCAGTAGTTGGCCCGATTTCTACTGATTCCTGGCATTTCCCTGCCTCTGAGACTCCCTCCCTTGCTCTGCTCCTCGGCGCCTTAGCTCCTCTGGGCATTCGCTCTTGCGATGTCCCGGCCTATTGCACGCAAAGCAATGCCCCTTGAATGGCGCAGCAGCTGCGTTCGCCACAACGGCGTGTACGGTGGCGTGCTCGGTCGGTCCCCGATGACGATGTCCGCAGTAGGACCCCGGTCTCGGTCGGCGCAGAATGTCGATTTTCTCAGCGAGAGCGAGAATTTCGCTGAGATTAGATAGCCCGCGAAGCATGATCTCGTGCGAAGTGTTCGGCTTCAGCCCTCCGACGTAACGGTCCACTTGCTTCGCCTCGTGCATGTAGCCGACCTGTTCGCATAGAGCGAGAAAACCGCTGGTGTAGTCTTGAACCGACCCGAGCTGCCGCCAAGTGTGCAGTTTCTGACGCGCCGAAATTGAAGCCGCAATCGGCTCGAAGCGTGCCCCAAGCCCCGCGCACCCCGCATCCCACGTGTTGTACTGGGCTGTTTCGCAGAATGAACTCTAGGTAACGGCCGGCCCCGTGGGCTCTCCCTCTCGCGACGGTGACTCGTAGGTGTGCGGCGAGGTTACAATCATTCGCCACCAGTCTATGGCGGGGCCCTGTAACTGTCAAACATATGTGTATGTGTATGTAATTCTGATAGGCTATAGTGATGCTAGCTATAGGGGGTACAACACTTTTAGGTTTGCTCCTTGTCCTCCCGTTCCTTCCTAACCTCGACATTCCCCGTTTTACCTACTTCTTACATGGTATAGAGCATGTTGCTCCTTAGGACATGGACCCACCGTTAGTTACTTTTCTAGGGCACATCATTTTTTTTCCCTCCCCGGATCGCGCTCCTAGTGGAGTCGTTTTCCCTGCCAGCATCGCGCCTCTAGGCCGTCGGTTTTCGAGTCCGAATCGCGCCCCTAGGAACGACGATTCCCTGCCCATCGCGTGCCCCTAGGGCGCTGCCGTTTCGTGCTGCCCCCACGCTGCCCAAGCGCTGCCCATCAGTGTCAAACGCGCCCAGCTGCCTTACTGCTGCGCGCCCTTGCTGCCCTACCCGCACGTGCACCCTGCTGCCCTGCCTCAGCGCCGACCTACCCGCGCGCGCTCTGCTTGCAGCTGCGTCGCCCTGCCTGCCCGCGCGCTCTGCATGCGCACCTTGCTGCCCACCCGCGTGCTTCCCGCACGCGCTTTGCCAGCCCCGCCAGTGCGCTTTGCCCACCCGCGCGCTGCCCTGCCCCGCAAACGCGCTGCCCGCCAGCAGCCTGTGCCCGGCCTGCACCCTGCCCGCGCGCACCCCACGTGCACCCTGCCTTCTCCCTGCCCGTCTGCGCTGCTGCGCAATGCTGCTGCTGTCACTTCTGCAGCTGCTAATATTGCATGCACTGCTGCTGCTGCTGCTGCTAAGCGTGCTGCTGCCACTGCTGCATGCACTGCTGCTGCTGCTGCTGCTAAGCGCACTGCTGCCACTGCTGCATGCACTGCTGCTGCTGCTCAGTGCTGCTGCTGCTACTAAGCGCTGCTGCTGCTGCTAAGCGCGCTACTGCCACTGCTGCTACTGCATGCGCTGCTGCGCTGTGCCCTGCCCGAGCCGCGCCGCCCTGCCTAGCCGCGCTGACCTGACTGAGCCGCGCTGCCCTGCCCTTACTTAGAAGCACTACCCTGCTGCTGCTGCTGCTGCCACTGCCACTACTGCTGCTATGGCTACTCCTACCTTTCTCACCTTTGATGCCGAGGGGCACCCGATCGATTTTGAGAACTGGCTCGAGGACTTAGAGTGGTTCCTTAAGAGAGTCACTAGGAATGATATCTCACTGTTTGAGCATACCTCCAGGTCCGTCGCTATCCCTACTGAGTCCACAGACCAGAAAGTTCGTTCTCAGTGGACTGCTCGTGACGCCTCTGCGGCCCTTGCTATCCGTAACCACATTCCGCCCGACCAGCGCACTCATTTTAGCCAGCTTAAGACGGCCAAAGTGCTTTACGACGCTGTAGTCAAACGCTATTCCTCCCCGTCTTCTGCCACGATAGGCCGCCTTGCGCTGCAGTTCCTCTTTTCCGGGCTAGCCAACTTCACCACTGTAGCCGACCTCATCACGCACCTGCGCTCTCTTGACACCTGTTACCATGCTGGTCTAGATGCCGGCTTTCTGGCTGAGAACAAGCCTCCCATGTATCTCACCCTCTACTTTCTCACGACTCGCCTCCCTGACATGCTTTGTGCTGTTCGTGATCACTTCCTCTCTCTCGACCCCACCAAAGTCACCATAGAATCATTTGAGAAACGCCTCTTAGAGGCTGAGGCTGCTGCCCTCGCTGTAGCTGCCTCCCGTGGCACTCCCCTCCCCTCCGTCTTCAAGGGGTGCTCCCCCTCCTTGCTCGTGTCCTCTGTTGCCTCTGCTGCTGCTGTCAACTTCCTTGGTGCTGAGGAGGTTGGTGCTGCGTCTGCTCCTGCTGGGAGGCGCAAGAGCGACAAGGGCAAGGGGGGCAAGGGTGGGGGTGGTGGGGGAGGTGGGGGTGGCAGTGGTAGTGGCGGGGGCGGTCGTGGTAGAGGTGGTGGGGGAGGAGGAGGCAGTGGCGGCAGTGGAGGTGGAGGGGGTGGTGGGAGCAGTTGGGGTGGTGGAGGGGGCGGGGATGGCACTTGGGGTGGAACTGGAGGGGGTGGAGCTGGAGGCTCCACTACGCGCATTGCTATGTCTGGTGGTGTAGCCGGTGGTGGAGGCAGCTCTGGGGGTGGACAGCTGCAGCTCTCATCGCAGCAGCTTCGTGAGTGGGCAGTCAGGCGTGGCAGCTCGGGTGGCCCAGCTCGCTGTGGGTACATCCGTCGCACAGGTCAGCCCGGCGCGGCTTGCACCCACACTGATCACACGGAGTCTCACTACTTGACGACCTGCATCGTGTGGAGCATGGTGAGCAGATGAAGACTCCAGATTGGTTAGCTTTGCTGAACAAGGACATCAATGTCTTAGCTTGTGATTGGCACATGATCCATGCTGGCATCTATGCGATGTATGCTGCTTCTGCAAGTGTTGAGGGGGACTGTAACTCATGTGTGCCTGGAGTTGCTAGGGTAGAGGCTGCTAGTCTTGGTGCTTTTGACTCAACTCGCAGCCTGAGGAGGCCTTGCACACTTTTACTCTCGACTGAGGCGCGTCTCGTTGCTTCTTCCGCAACAGCACCACAGTCGCACCGCTCACAGTCCTTGTCCCTGTCACACTGGCCGACCCCTCCGATGGCCCAGTAGTCGCGCGTGGCGCCATTATTCTCCCTTGTCCGACGGCCCCTTCTGGCCTCCTCACAGGTCTCCACCTCCCCTCGTTTGCTAAGAACTTGGTGGCTACCTTTGTCCGCCAAGACCAGTGGGTCATTGTCACCCAGCCTAGAGGCGAGCTAGTGGCGATTTGTACGGACTCGCGCACTGGTGAGCACCTCGCCACGTTCACTTGGAGGCCTGGGTCTGGCCTGTACACACTGACCACTAAGTCTGCACTGGTAGCTGAGTTAGGTCAGGTAGCTGCATCAGTTGAGGTCGCTGCGTCTTGCTCGTGTCGTCTCCTCACGCACCAGACTCTCCTCTGGCACCACCGTCTTGGCCACCCCTCCTTGCCACGCCTTCGTGGCATGCACTCCCGTCTCCTTGTCTCTGGGCTTCCCAGGTCCTTGCCCCCGCTCCCGAGGTCGCTTGCGCCGTCGTGCCTTCCCTGCGTCGAGGGGCGGCAGCGCGCCGCTCCTCACTCCTCGTTTCTTCCGACCACAGCTCCTATGCAGACCCTCCACATGGACGTGTGGGGTCTAGCCCGAGTCCTTGGACAGGGTGGAGAGCGCTACTTTTTACTGGTTGTAGACGACTACACGTGCTACACCATGGTCTTCCCTTTGCAGAGCAAGGCGGAGGTCCGCAGTGTCTTGATCCGCTGGATCTGTGCTGTCCGTCGCCAGCTCAGTGCTCGGTTTCAGCACGACCTCCCGGTCCTGCGACTGCACTCTGACCGAGGTGGTGAGTTTTCCTCCGGCCTTCTTGAGGACTTATGTGGTGCTGAGGGCATCCGCCAGATGTTCACACTTCCGGCCTCTCCACAGCAGAATGGGATTGCAGAGCGCCACATAAGCTTGGTGATGGAGGTTGCTCGCGCCTCCATTGTCCATGCGGCTACTCCGCATTTTCTGTGGCCGTTTGCGGTCTAATACGCTGTTGAGGTCTCCCACCTGGAGACCTCTCCCACTCTGCGGTGGACGAGAAAGGTTGGTGATGCGTCACCGTTTCGGGTCTGGGATTCCCTTTCGCTTGTTCGCGACCCCCCTACAGGGAAGCTCTCTCCCCCCACTCTTTGCTGCATCTTCCTTGGCTTCCCTACCGACGCCCCGGGCTGGCAGTTTTACCACCCGGGTTCTCGTCGTGTTCTCTCCTCCCAGGATGTCACCTTCGACAAGTCTGTCTGCTTCTACCGTCTCCAACCCCAACACAGTTCCCCCGTGCCCGTCCAGCCTCTCGCACTCGTCTCCGCCCCCCGCCCCGGTAGCCCCACTCCCCCCGCAGGGTCCTGCTCCCTCAGGTGTGTCTCAAGTTGACCCGTCCCCCTTGGTTGAGCCAGTCGAGGTCTCCTCTGACACCTCTGGCCAAGCTGAGGGGGGGTGACCCGACTCCTGTTGCCACCGTGACCCCTCGCCGCTCTGCGCGCTTGGCGGTCCCTCCTGGGTTTCCGCCTCGACCGTCTTCACCGCCGTTGCAGCCTGTCGCTGTGGACTCAGGTGCTGCTGGAGGTGGTACCAGTGGGGGTGCTGGTTCTGGGGGCACTGGTTCTGGGGGTGCTGAGTGTCCTCTGGGTACAGGAGGTATTGGAGGTGCTGGTGCAGGTGGTCCAGGTACGAGTCGATAGGAGGCTCTCTCGCCGGAGCGTCTTGGCGAGTGGGCTGTCCAGTGAGGCTGCCCTGGTGGTGGAGCTAGCCGTCTTCGAGCGGGAGGTGCACGGACTGCTGGAGCTGGTGGTTCTGCTACTGGTGGTATTGGGGGTGCTAGTGCTGGTGGCACTGGTGCACGTTGGCAAGAGACTCTCTCGCCGGAGCGGCTTCGCGAGTGGGCTGTACAGTGGGGCAGCCTTGGTGGCGGGGCTAGCTGTGCTCGTACTACTAGAGCTGGAGGTGCTGGGACTACTGGTGCTGCTGGAGATACTGGAGGTGTTGCTGCTGTGGGTGCTGCTGCGGGTAGTCATGGCTCACGTCGGCAGGAGCCTCTCTTGCCGGAGCGGCTTCGCAAGTGGGCTGCCCGTTGGGGCAGTCCTAGTGGTGGCGCTGGACGTGCTGGAGCTGCAGGTTCTGGAGGTGCTGGCCCTGGAGGTGCTAGTGCTGGTGTTCTTGGAGTTGGCTGTGCTGGAGGTACTGGTGCTGGAGGCACATATGCTACTAGAGGTAGTGGAGGCTCAGGTGCTGCTGGAGATACTGGAGGTGCTGGCCTTGGAGGTGCTAGTGCTAGTGTTCCTGGAGTTAGCCGTGCTAGAGGTACTGGTACTGAAGGCACAGGTGCTGCTGGGGGTACTGGCGGTGCTGACACTGGAGGTAGTACTGGAGTAACTGGAGTTAGTGGTGCTAGTCAGCAGGAGTCGCTCTCGCCGCCGCAGCTTCGTGAGTGGGCTGTCCGTTGGGGCAGTCCCAGTAGTGGAGCTGGAGTTACTGGTTCTGGAGCTTGAGGTACTGGGGGTGCGACTAATCAGCCGCAACAGTCTGCGCTTCGTCACCTTCTTAGTCTCCCGCCTGCTGCTACCGAGTTCCCGGTTGCTGGTTCTTCTCCTCCGTTACTATTCCCACCGACTGTCCAGTCTCAGCCACAGCTACTGCCTGGCTTCCCACTACCTGCTCCTGCTCCTCACACTGCAATGTCAGAGTCCTTCACTAAGCGTAGAGAGCCTGCGTCGCGTCCTGTCACGCCTGTCCGTTCTTGCTGTGCTGTGCGTCCTTGTCCTCCACCTGTCCCTGGCACACACACCATGGCACTTCGTCCTTCCTCTGTTCCACAGCGTGTTCTCATGCCGTCTCCTCTTGCGTCTTCTCTTCCTCACGTTCCTGACCCTGAGTCAGACCTTGTCCGTACTGCCAGTCTGACTGTCACTCGTCTCCTTGCCACGGTTGTCACTGACCCTTTCTTTGAGTCTGCTGTTGCATCTGCATTAGTTGTTGAGCTTGTTTACTTTGCTGCTTTCTGACGCCTTCACTACGCTGCGAGTCTAGTTTTTTACTCTTCCTGTCCTCCGTCTGTCGGGGGTGAGCTTGCCCTTGGCTGTGACGTTCTTGAGGATAGTCATTTTGAGCTGGAGTGCGTAGCGGCCGCTGCACCTCATCTCGTGTCCACGCTACTTTGCCCTAAGGGAGACCCGGATGTACTGGACATCCCGACCCTGCGCACTTAAACAGAAGCGATCATGGGTCCGTACTCCTCTCAGTGGCAGATAGCCATGGACGCAAAGATGGCTTCTTGACGTCCACAGGCACCTACGTCAACAAGGTTCCCCCACCTGGGGCGAACATAGTCGATGGCATGTGGATTTTCAGGGTGAAGCGGCCGCCAGCTTCTCCGCCTGCCTTCAAGGCGCGTTATGTTGCACGAGGCTTCAGTCAGCGTGAGGGGGTCGACTTCTTCCAGAACTTTCCCCCACCTCGAAGATGACCACTCTTCGGGTGCTACTGCACGTTGCAGCACAGTGCGACTACGAGCTGCACTTCCTCGACTTCTCGACAGCCTTCCCGCAGGGCAGCCTTCACGAGGCTATCTGGTTGCGCCGCCCATGTAGCTTCACTGGGTCGTTTCCTGAGGTTACCCAGTGGAGTCTACGGCGACCAGTCTACAGCCTACGACAGGCGCCCCGTGAGTGGCACGACACACTGAGGACTTCACTTGCGGCTCTTGGCTTCGCTCCCTCGACTGCTGACCCTTCGCTATTTCTGCGCACAGACACTTCTCTACCGCTGTTCTACGCTCTCGTGTACATTGACAACTTGGTTTCTACTACTGCTGACACTAAGGCTCTGGCCATAGTGAAGGCAAAGCTGCAGGAGAGACACATCTGCACTGATTTGGGTGAGCTGTGGAGCTATCTTGGCTTGCAGATCACCCGGGACAGAGTACGCCGCACCATCACCCCCACTCAGTCACACATGGTGCAGCAGGTCCTTCGGCGCTTCGACTTCTCGTGGTCCTCGCTGTTGTGTGATGCAATCATATGCACTCACGTCTGTCTGCCTCCCATCATGTGTTCGTGCGTTGCATGCGTGGTGTGAGCGTATGCAAGAATTTGTGTTTTGTGCGGTTTGGTTTTTCTGAGTGTGTGTGAATGTTATTTGGCTTGAGCAGAAATCTGAAGTGACTCCTCTGCTCAAGAGCTTTCCGACGAACCAAGTATCGCTTCAATCGGAGCACGAACAAGAAAGTTACGAACGTTGGAAGTTCGTATGCTTTTGATATTTGGTTGTGGTGACTATGGGAAGTTGTGGTGTTGACTCCATAAGGAGTACAGACTCTTGGGGGTTGGGAAATTCGTCAACATCATTGTAGATGCTGCCAAGTGGTTGGGAGGTGCCAAACCAGGTTGGCAAGTGTGGCCAAGTTGGGTGAGGTGGATGGCATGAGTTGGGAAAGTGACAAATGTCAAAGTTGGGGTGCCTATAGAGAGGGGAATTGTGTGGTATGGGGTGTCCTTGGTTGGGGACTCCCTTGGGACCTTCCCTCTCGTCCTTCTCATCCCCTCCTACCTGGTTCTATTGCTACTCTAACTTTCTTGTATGAACTTGTGAGATAATTGTGATTGAGTTACGTTTTCTATGGCAGCATACCCCCTAGTGCGCCGAAGTTCATAACTCGAGTTATACTCCATATTTTGATACTATTCAAATTGGGAAAGATAGCCACGGTCAGGGGCTACAACATACTCCAGTTTGAGAGAATTCTAATCGTGCGTAAATCGTCGACGACGTTTCTTGTGACGAAGACTTTTCTGTCCAGAATTGTAGTTGACGATTTTGAGATATATCAGCCCCTAATCTTCATAGACTCCGTCCTTAGTCTCTAACAAGTGGTATCAGAGCTGATTAAGGACTTTGTGGAGAGTATACTGAAGTGTGAAGACCCTCCTAGACCCACCATGGCCTGTGGGCGTGCCTAAGTGGAGTTCTGGAGGTTGCATGTGACTTCCGCTAAGGGGAAACTCTGCCGAAATTTCGTTGGCGCCGACACTTGTGGAAATTGAGTGGGACTTCGGTGTGGACAGCAAGGGGGGAGCTGGAACCTGTGCTTGGGAGCAGAGGAAATGAGTCAAGGGAGTGGAGATGCAGCTGAGAAGAGGAATGAGCCGCCACCATCCAAGATCGAGGCATTGGATGGCTCCAACTATGAGGAATGGAGCGGGCGGATGCGGAGTGTATTTAAGCGCTACAAGCTGCTGAAACTTGCGATGGGAGAAGAGAAGATGCCGGAGGAAGGCGACGCCCGCGATCGGTGGATTGAGAAAAGCGCGGTGCTGTACGACCTAATCCTTCAGTCGGTCAACAACGACATGTTCCAACACATCAAGGATTTGGTGGAGTTGGATGATTCCGGACCAAAGGCGTGGAAGCTACTGCGCGACGTGATTCAGCCCAACACGCTGCCGATGGTGATTGTGTTGGAGAAGGAGGTGGCTGCCCTCTCCATGCGACCGGGCGATGATGTGAAGCCGGTCCTTGACAAGATCAAGGACACCTATGCAAGGATGGCAGCAGCGGGCAGCAATGTGTCGCAGATGCAGCAGTGCACCAAGATTATCTCGGTGCTCGACAACTCATGGGACAACCTCATCCCCACCCTCAACACTCAGCAGGACCAGTGGACACCTGAGTGGCTACGGCAGCAGATTCTGCAGGAGGACTTCCGCAGGCGCCACACGGGTGGTGGTGCTGCCAACAAAACTGCTGAGGGGTATTGAGCTGCAGGAGGCAGCAGAGGAAGAGGGGGAGGGAGAGGCCGAGGCCGTGGGAGAGGCTTTGGCAGAGGGAGAGGCCGAGGTGACTACAATGAGGGGCATGGGAGCTCTGGTGGCAGGGGGAGCACCCGAATGGAGGGTGCGTGCTGGTACTGCAAGAAGGCTGGACACCCTTGGTTCAAGTGTTTCAGCCGGCCTGAGGGATGGGCGCCCCCAGGCATGAAGCCGCCAAGTGGTGAACGTGCACGAGGTGGCGCTGTGCAAGGTTCAGGTGCACAAGGTGATGGTGCACAAGGTAAAGCCAACCCTGGGATGTTCCTCATGGTTGAGGATGTGAAAGGGAGTGAGGGTGATGTGGGCTCAGTTGGGAAGGTTGTGATGCACCCCCTCACTCACTGGGTGATAGATTCAGGTTGCACAAGTCACATGACCCCACGGGCAGATTTGCTTGACGAGGTAAAGCCCCCTGGGAAGATCAAGTTTGTGGCTGCCGCTTCAGGTGCTTTGCTCCCTGTGATTGGTGTTGGGAATGCTAAGGTAATGGGAGCCAATGGGGGCCTTGTGGGGCTGGGAAATGTACTGCTGGTTGAAGGTTTGTCCGCTAACCTCCTCTCTGTGCGCCGGCTGCAGAAAAGCAAGGCCAAAGTGACCTTCGGCCCAACCAGCTGCCGTGCGAAGCTTGGGAAATTGCTGCTGTGGGATTTGGAGGAGAAGAGCAGCTGCATCAAGGACCTATGGCAGCTGCCCATCATCCCTTGGAATGGGAAACCACCAGCAACGGCAGCGGCAGCAGCAACGGCTAAAACAACTGCGGGAGGAGAGGAGACTGCACCAACCGATGGGGCCCTAGATGCAGTCAAGAAGGTGCAGCAGTCACAGCAGCCACATGGTGAGGTGCTTGCTGGTGTGGATGCAACCGCTGCATGGGCAAAGGCTTCATCTGGGAATGGTGATGCCGATTGGGAGACGTGGCACGAGAGGTTGTGTCACATCAACATTCCTATGCTGCAGAAGTTAGTGAAGGATGGGAGCTTGAAGGGGTTGGAGGTGAAGGGGGCAGCAAAGGAGATTGGGAGCTGCCCTACATGCCTTGAGACCAAGTTCACAAAGTTTCCGTTCAGCAGCGGTACGGGACCAGCTAAGGCCCCGCTCGCACTTGTGCACATGGATGTGGTGGGCCCTACGAGGGCCCCTTCTCTCTCGGGCAGCCGCTACTTCTTAACCATTGTGGACGACCACACGCGTGCCGTGTGGGTGTACCCTCTCAAGACTAAGGGGGAAGTGGCAGCGGCTGTTCTTAAGGAGTGGATGCCGAGAGCTCAAAGGGAGAGCGGACACAAGGTGAAGGTGATCCGCACCGACAATGGGGGAGAGTTCATTGGTGCTGATTTTGAGTCGGTGCTGAAGAAGAAGGGGATCCAGCATCAGCTCACAGTGCCCTACAACCCTCAGCAGAACGGCGTGGCTGAGCGGTTCAACCGGACCCTGCAAGAAGGTGCTCGCACTCTCCTTGGGCGTGCAGGGCTGCCGGATCCGTTTTGGGTGACTGCACTGCGGCAGGTCGCCCTTGTGAAGAACAGGGTGTTGGCGACTGTGGGGGACAAGCAGTGGGTCCCCTACACCAAGTGGTATGGGAGTGCACCAGCAATCAACATGCTGAGAGCCTATGGCTGCATGGTGGTGTTTCATGTGCCTAAGGAGAAGAGGGGAAAGTTGGAGGCTAGTGGGAGATGGGGAGTACACTTGGGGCTTGCTAAGGATCATAAGGGCTGGTTGATATGGGACTTGACCAGCATCAGCTGACTGTGTCAAGGGATGTGAAGTTCCTTGAGTCCTTGTACTACAAGGAGTGGAAGCAGCAGCAGCAGAAGCTTCCTACTACACCGCTGATCATTGAGGCCGATGAGGTGCAGCGGCCTTCGAGGCAAGTGCAGGTCACTGTCTCAGAGGAGGAGATTTCTGGGGTGACTGAGGATGGGGGAGAACCTGAGGTGGAGGAGCAGCAGCAGCAGCAGCAGCAGCAGCAGCAGCAGCAGCAAGATGCTCCACAAGGTGCCGCACGTCCGGCTGACCGTCCTAGGAGGGATGTGCGCCCTCCTAACCGGCTGACCTATCCGAGCTTTGGCAAGCCAAAGGTGGTACGTGCTGGGAGTGTGGCTGAGCAGTGTGATGAGGAAGAGATAGCACACTGCTACTGGGCAGCCGTCCCTGAGCCCAAGACGCTAGCTGAGGCCTTGAGTGGGCCCGATGCTGAGAAGTGGAAGCAGAGTGTGAAGGAGGAGTATGACTCTCTGCTGGAGAATGAAACGTGGGAGCTGTGTGAGCTGCCTCCTGGGAAGAAGGCCATTTCTTCCAAGCTGATCTTCAGGCACAAGTACGGACCTGATGGGGAGCTGACCCGCTACAAGTCAAGGCTTGTGGCAAAGGGGTTTCAGCAGACAAAGGGGAAGATCTTTGCTCCTGTGGGGAAAGGGACTACACTAAGGGTGATGTTGGGAATGGCTGCAAACTGTGGCTGGAGGATTAAGCAGATGGACATCACAACTGCTTTCCTCAATGGGATCATCCTAGAGGAGCTGTACATGCTGCAGCCTGAGGGGTTGGATGATGGGAGCGGCAGGGTGTGCAGGCTCAAGAAGGCCATCTATGGCCTTAAGCAGGCTCCTCGCGCATGGTACCACAAGTTGGAGGAGACACTGCTGGCTGGGGGTTTCAAGAAGAGTGAGTGTGATCACAGCTTGTTCCTGCTGCAAGAGAAGGAGCAGTTTCTCATGCTCCTGGTGTATGTGGACGACATCCTGCTCTTCTCTAAGTTGTCTGCAATGATTGAGTATGTGGAGGAGATGCTGGAGATGCAGTTTAAGTGCTCCAAGATGGGAGATGTGAAGTACTATTTGGGCATGCATGTGGAGAGGGACCTTGACAAGGGAGTGTTGAGGTTGCACCAGAGAAAGTATTGTGAGGGGCTGGCTGAGAAGTATGGGCTGCAAGATGGAGGAAAGCCAGCCACCCCACTGCCTTCGGGGTTCACTGTGGAGCCCTGTGCTGATGAGGAGGTGGTGGGTGAGAGTGACAGGAAGCTGTTTCATTCCATGGTGGGGGCACTCAATTATGCGGCTAACCACACGCGGCCTGACATTGCCTTTGCTACATCCAGGCTTGCAAGTGTGGTTTCACGCCCCAGTCATGAGCAGCTGGAAGCGGCCAAGAGGTTGGTCCGCTATGTGAGCGCTACGGCATCAGTGGGCTTGGAGTACAGTGCTGTGCAACAGAGGCTGCAGAGGGGTGCAGCTGATTTGGGCAAGGGGGAGATGCTCCTGACCTGCTACACCGACGCTAGCTTCAACTCTGTGAAGGCGGATGGCACCAGCATTGGAGGCTATGTGTGCCTGTTTGGAGGTGGTGCAGTGAGCTGGCGCAGCAAGAAGCAGAACGAGGTGGGGCAGTCCTCGTGTGAGACAGAGTACATGGCCCTGCATCATGGGGCTAAGGAGGTGGTGTGGCTGAGGCGTTTGTTGGAGGAGATCGGAGTGTGCCAGAAGGAGCCAACTGTGATTTTCTGTGACAACGAGTCGGCTGTGAAGCTTGCTAAGAACGCTTGCCTTCATGGGCTGACGAAGCACATCAGGCCTAAGTGGCATTGGGTGAGGAGGCTCCTGGACAAGGAGGTGCGGCTGGAGATTGTGAAGACCCATCAGCAGGCGGCTGACATTCTCACCAAGCGCCTGGCTGAATCTGAGCATTGGAAGGGCATGAAGCTTGCTGGGATGAGTGTGCATTGAGGGTGCATGCTTGAGCTATGACATGTGGGATGATGGTTGGCAGCCAGAGGGGGAGTTTGTTGTGTGATGCAATCATGTGCACTCACGTCTGTCTGCCTCCCATCATGTGTTCGTGCGTTGCATGCGTGGTGTGAGCGTATGCAAGAATTTGTGTTTTGTGCGGTTTGGTTTTTCTGAGTGTGTGTGAATGTTATTTGGCTTGAGCAGAAATCTGAAGTGACTCCTCTGCTCAAGAGCTTTCCGACGAACCAAGTATCGCTTCAATCGGAGCACGAACAAGAAAGTTACGAACGTTGGAAGTTCGTATGCTTTTGATATTTGGTTGTGGTGACTATGGGAAGTTGTGGTGTTGACTCCATAAGGAGTACAGACTCTTGGGGGTTGGGAAATTCGTCAACATCACTGTAGATGCTGCCAAGTGGTTGGGAGGTGCCAAACCAGGTTGGCAAGTGTGGCCAAGTTGGGTGAGGTGGATGGCATGAGTTGGGAAAGTGACAAATGTCAAAGTTGGGGTGCCTATAGAGAGGGGAATTGTGTGGTATGGGGTGTCCTTGGTTGGGGACTCCCTTGGGACCTTCCCTCTCGTCCTTCTCATCCCCTCCTACCTGGTTCTATTGCTACTCTAACTTTCTTGTATGAACTTGTGAGATAATTGTGATTGAGTTACGTTTTCTATGGCAGCATACCCCCTAGTGCGCCGAAGTTCATAACTCGAGTTATACTCCATATTTTGATACTATTCAAATTGGGAAAGATAGCCACGGTCAAGGGATACAACATACTCGAGTTTGAGAGAATTCTAATCGTGCGTAAATCGTCGACGACGTTTCTTGTGACGACGACTTTTCTGTCCAGAATTGTAGTTGACGATTTTGAGATATATCAGCCCCTAATCTTCATAGACTCCGTCCTTAGTCTCTAACACTCACCACAACCCACTCCTCTGTCTACCGGCCACTCTCTCTCGGCTCCACCTTTGGACGAGTCCGTAGAGCTGAGTGGTCCGTACCCAAAGCTTGTGGGTTGCCTCATGTACCTAATGACGTGCACACGACCTGACCTCGCGTTCCCTCTCAGCCTACTGGCTCGCTACGTGGCTTCCTGTAGACACCGAAAGGTGCACTGGGAAGCTGCGAAGAGGGTATTGTGTTACTTGTGCAGTACATCGGGCATGGGCTTCGTGCTTGGAGGACGTGGTTCAGTTGTTCTCACCGGTCACTCAGACGCTTCTTGGGCTGACGATCAGACGACTCACCGGTCAACACAGGGGTACAGTTTCAGCCTCGGCTTTGGTTCTGTCTTGTGGAGGTCCACTCGCTCTTCTTCTGTACTTAGTTCCTGCTGTGAGGTCGAGATTTACGCTGGGGCTATGGCTGCACAGGAGCGCTGGCTGACCTACCTGCTGTCCAACTTGGGTGAGCGGCCTTGTTCTCCTCCACTTCTATACGTCGACAACAAGGCCATGATTGCCTTGTGTCAGGACCAGAGACTGGAGCACAGAACGAAGCACATTGCTCTCCGTTACTTCCTCACGCAAGAGCTGCAGCAGCGTGGTCAGCTTCGTCTTGCTTACGTGGCCACACAGGCCAACACTGCTGATGTCTTCACCAAGGCCCTTGGGTATAGTGATCATCAGCAGTTCTGCACGGCTCTTGGGCTTGTGCCCGCTCTGCCTCACTTTCTTGTCTCTTGATCTTGCTTTGTACTTTGATATATAAACCTGCATGCTTCACGTTGCTAGGTTGTAATCATTGTACTACTTCTGTTATTATCAAACTGCATGTGAACTGGCCTTGTGGCCGCTTGCTTGTGGTGTTCTTGAGATCCACCCTGAGCTTTGGTTTGCTTTGCTTCTTCTCTTGACTTGTCTTGTAACCTTTTGTTGGTCTTACTATCCCTCACTTAGCCTATGGGGGTGTGTCAAACATATATGTATATATATGTTATTCTGATAGGCTATTGGTGCTAGCTATGGGGGGTACAACACTTTTAGGTTTGCTCCTTGTACTCCCCTTCCTTCCTAATCTTGACATTCCCCGTTTTACCTAGTTCTCACAGTAACAGCAAAACCGCGTCTCTGATCTTTGCTGCGTCCGACATGACGTAATTGGCGTAAAAAAGGCGTTCATCGTGAAGACCCACGATTGAACCGTCGGACCTCCGCGTTGGCTGGGATCGAAGCAGGGCAGTCATTGCGGCTTAAGCGGCATGGGCTTGTGAATATCATTGTTGTCCACTGGTGCCGCAAATCCGACGTGACGACGCATTTTGCGAGGTGGATTCACGATTGGAATGGTCTTGGTTCTCAACATGCCAAGCATCGACTGGGCGGCGCCATCACTGGCTACGCCTGAGCGCTGTCCCACGCTGTCGTGCTGCGACTGTGTGCCGGATGAAATTATGATCGGCTCGTCCATTTGTGTGGGTGCATTATCAGGTGTCTGTGTTGGTGTAGGTGCATTCATCGCTGATTGCCGGCGGGTGGCGTCAAGTTCCACTGTGAGCGTCGCGACTTCAAGTGCCGAATTCTCGAGTTGGCTGACGAGACGGTCAAGCTGTTCCTGCGTCAATGTGGCGACGTTGAATTCGGCCCCTTGGCACAATCCTTCTCAACGGTGCTAAAAAAAGAGTATTCAGGGTTATTTGCAAGTGAGATTGATTTTTTTGCCCTTCTCTTCGCCTTCACAAGCACGCGATCAACAGAGTTGGTATTGCACCTATCCATCTCAGTAAATGAGGTGGCCAAAGCTAGGTTTTGATTGGAGCCAAAACAACATCCTGAAAAATTGTGGGTTCCAATCAATTTTTTTTTTTTTTTTGAAGGAACCAAAAAAAGAATGTGCATTAAACATTATCCAGCACAGATAAAAGAGGAACCAATACATGTCTTAACGCGTACCCACTGTGTCGGTATCATAGAGAGTTGGTGTGGTCTAATGCTTGACTCTAGGCCAACCCTTCTTGCCGCCAACCAGGATTGCTCTGGCATGCTGCATGAAATGAGGGGCAACAAAAATGTTATAAACAGGGCGACATATGGCTCTACGAAGCAGTAAAGATGCAGTGAGGAGCGAAGGAGGAAAAGTGATAAGGAATGGAGGAACGTTGGAATGTGGGACAAACTGCTTGGGGCGCACTTACCGCGATTGCAGGGCAGGTCGTTCCCCAAAGTTCCTGTGAGAAGTCTGTGAACTCGACGAGCACACAAAACACAAACGTCTCAGCAAACGCAGCACCAGCCCCGCACAGTAGCACCAAGAATGTCATAACCGCCCCATATAGTGGTCGTCAGTCAGAAAACAACTTTTGTATGCCCAAAAACAGATGAACGCTAAAGCCAAAATGAAAGGACGTCTGGGACTCAACTACTTCGTAACTGTTATAGTCTAGAGTCCACTTAGGGGTCGCGTATGCCCATGAAACCACCTAAGAAGAATTTGATGACTTCGAACCGCCTCTGTTCAAAATGCCGTCACGATCAGCCCCGATAACATACGATGCTGAAACTTGGACAGAAATTAGCTTCAGTGTCTTCTTTCTAACGGTATATTGCTTGCTTTCATCAGAGTTGAATGCGCTACACACTGATCGAAAACGTACGCTTGGCTGAAAACGTGTACTTTCATTGATGCAAGGAACAGGTGAGTACAACATTGCCTAGGGGACTCTTAAAGGGTTGGGACCATCCTGGGAACTCAGAGAAGGTTGAGTCCTAGGAGAGAAAGGCTAGGGAAGGATGGGAAACGTCCTAGCTAGGTCAGCAAAGCCAACCACACTTGGATGTTCAGAGCTGTACTCAAGGCTACCAATAGTGAGTCAAGCCAACCATGAGTCAGCTTGTCTTCCCACTTGCACCCTCTTGCAAGCTGCTTCCAAGAAGACCACACTTCTCAAAAGGAGGGTGGTAGAGTCCCACTTGACCACCTGTACTTCTTGTCTCATTCTCTGTCCCTGCACCATTGGCATGACAACAATGAAAGGGTGGCAAGGGAAATGCTGCCATCAGTGCACCATGACTACGGAACAGTAATTTTCGACAGCTGTCACGTGCTGCTCCGATGCTGGGTTCTCCTGAAACTCGGTGACCACCTGAGAAACACAGCAAAAGACTGCAAAACCTATTTTCAGACCAATCAGAGCTTGGTATATGAGTCAGCAGCCGAAATGGTGAACTCGGATGTTACCAAAAAAGAGTAACACACACTTCTGGGATGCCATAAGTCTTGAAACTAAAAATGTTGCCATGCCTTGTACAATGCTTCAAAACTTATGAATTTTTTAGGGTTTAAAGAAAAGATGTTGAAAAACCTCCCCACAAAATTCCAGAAGCTGTGCAGGCTTGTAGGCTGAATGGGAGTGCAATGACCATGCCACTATAGTGTGTTGCCACAACACAACAGGCCAGTTGGTCCAAAGATGGTCCAACCGGTCCATTGGACCATAAACGCAGTTGGTCCAACCGGTCAAATGGACCAACATGAAACTTGGTCCAACCGGTCCATTAGACCAACGGGCTTTGGTCCGAGCCGTCCATTGGACCAATGGTCCTGTTGGTCAAACCGGTCCATTTGACCAATAGGCCAGTTGGTCCAACCAGTCCATTAGACCAACAGGCCAGTTCGTCCAACGTGTCCATTGGACCACCAAGCCATTTGGTTTATCTGGTCCATTGGATCACCTTGCAAGTTGGTCCTCCAAGTCCATTGTACCAACATGCTAGTTAGCCCAAATGGTCCGTTGGACCAACAGGCCAATTGGTCTAACCGGATGGTTAGACCAACAGGCTAGTTGGTACAACCAGTCCATTGGACCAACCAGCATGTTGCTCCAACTGGTCAATTGGACTAACACGATACTTGGTCCAACCGGTACATTGGACCAAAAGGAGACTTGGTCCAACCGGTCCATTGGACCAACAGGCCAGTTGGTCCAACGGGTCCATTGGACCAACGGGCCAGTTGGTCAAACCGGTCCATTAGACTCCATGAAACAACGCCATGTACTCGCTCTCCGTTGATGAGTGAGCTATCTCTCCTTGCTTCTTAGACTTCCAGCTTACTGGACTCCCTCCAACACAGCATATATAGCCACCATGGGATGTAGCATC
Organism: Closterium sp. Naga37s-1; assembly: GCA_947471745.1. NCBI lineage: Eukaryota > Viridiplantae > Streptophyta > Zygnematophyceae > Desmidiales > Closteriaceae > Closterium > Closterium sp. Naga37s-1. Next base: position 1,471,879 of record CANJKZ010000195.1, on the reverse strand, counting down.
ACTGATGTCACTTGTTAGGTAGCATCGGTGAAGCACGAGAGGTACAAGTGCCCACACCTTGCAGGTGCACCAGTCTTTGTGCTCACCTCCTCCACTCCCTTTTGCTTCAGCTGCCCATGCACTGAATATTGCAGCCCCACACTTGAGGTTACCATGCAGTACCTCACCAGTCTCTCTGCAGCATCCAGGTGCTCTTGAAGGGGCCTAGACACCGTACGAGCGAGCTGTGAAACTGAAAACGCAATCTCAGGGCGAGTGTTGACCGAAGCGTACATCAAGCTCCCCACCATTGACTGGAACCGATGCTGCAACTCGTATTTCAACACCCCACCCTCCTCTTCATCAAGGTGCAACTGAAACCCTGAGGGTAGAGGAGTCTTCACACTCCTCCCTTCCTCCAGCCCATACTTCTCCCCCATGGCTGCAAGGTACTTGTGTTGGTGAAGCCTCAACCATCCCTTCACCTCGTCCTGCTCCACGTGAAGACCAAGGTAATACCCCACAGGTCCAAGGGCCTTGCATTGAAAGGTCTCTTTTAGCTTTCCTTGCAACTCCTTGATCTTCTCTAGGGATGGAGAGAAGAGGAGGATGTCATCGATGTAGACAAGGAGAAACACCTTCTCCTCCTCTCCCTCGGTCGTGAAGAGACTCTCGTCGCACCCGCTAACTTTGAAGCCAAGAGCCTCCAACGCCTCCACCAGCCTTGCATACCAGCATCTTGGAGCTTGTTTGAGGCCATAGATGGCCTTGTTGAGCCTGCAAACACGTCCGCTCCCAACGTCATACCCCTTTGGCTGCTTCATGTAGATCTCCTCATCTACCACGCCATAGAGGAACGCCGTCTTCACATCCATTTGCTCCACCTTCCAGCCACAAACGGCAGCGGCTGCTAGCAATGTGGTGCTGGAACTCATCCTCCCTTGAAGCCAGCCATGCCTCTCAATCATTTCCAGCAAGAGCTTCCTCCATGGACGCTGGCTCATGAGGTAAGTTGACGCCAAAGAAACAAATCTGCTCCATCTCCCCCTCGGCTCCCTTCTCCTCCTCATCTTCGTCCTCCTGGACCAGCAATGCCTTGGGACCCCCAAGCCTTTCATACTTGAGGAAATCCCTTGGGTGGGCAGCTATCTTGGGCCTCTCCTTGGCTGCTCCTTCCTTGGCTCCACCACGGACAACATCACACTTCCCTTGGTTTGTGCGCCTTGGTGAAAGCTTAGGGGATGGTGAAGGTGGCTGCACCTCCTCCTCGGTATCACCTCTCTCAGCTACAGGGGCCTCCCCTTGCTGCAGTACACCTTCCACATCTGCTGCCTCCCCTTCAGTACCTCCCAAGTCATGTGGCACCTCTGTCAACTCTGAAGATGAGCACAACTCGATGGGAATGAGAAGTGGGTCGTTCGTTCCCACCTCTATTCCAAGCGGAATGGTGACCTTGCTCCTCCCCCGCTCCGACCACTCCTTGAACATGAGCCCCTCCATGAAGTTGGCTTCTCTGGTGGTGAAGATAGTGTTGTATTTTGGGTCCCACATGACCCAGCCCTTGCTCCCCCATGCACGACCCAAATAAACAGCCCACATCGCCGCTGCTTGAAGCTTGTCATGCTTCTCCTTGGGGACATGCACGAGCCCCATGCACCCGAAGACACGAAGCATATCCACCAGAGGCTTCTTGCCACTCCACTTCTCCATAAGGACCCAATGCTGACCTCCCACATGAGTCAACACCCGGTTCTTGATGACGGTAGCATGAGGAATAGCGAGGGGCCAGAACCGCAAGGGTAGACCCAAGTCCACCAATATCGTTCTCCCGCACTCTATGATGGTCCGGTTCGCTCTCTCTGCCACGCCGTTGGACTGAGGGGTGTAGGCCGTGGTGAGCTGCTGCTTGATGCCGTGCCGCTTCAACCAGCTCCGGAACTCCGCTCCCAAAAACTCCCCATCATGGTCGCTACGAATCGCCTTCACCTGCTTGCCACTCTCTCGCTCCACCATGCGCAGCCACTCTTCAATGATGACCCTTGCAGCATCACTCTTATTTGCAAGTGGAAAAGACCAGGTGAGCCTTGTGTAATCATCCACCATAATCATGGAATACAGGGCCCCACCATCTCCCTTTACCTTCATGGGCCCCATAAGATCCACATGCACGAGCTCCACCGGGTCACTTGACTGCCCCACCGCCGAATGGAAGGGAAATCGTGAGAACTTGATGGTCAAGCAAGTCTCACAAGAGCCCACCTCCTTGGGCTCCCCTTTTATCCTCACCCCCTTGACTCTTTCCTCCTTAAACAGCAGCTGCAACTGAGGTAGCACCACGTGGCCAAAGCGACGGTGTGCGGTGAGCCAATCTGTCTCATCCGTGCTAGGAGTTACACTTGGTAGAGCACCCCCCCCCATGCACAAGCAGCCCACCATCACTGCCATCACCAACTCCTCCACTGGTTCCGTGGCTTACATGCCCTCCTCTTACAGCTTCAGCAGCCAAGCGTGCAGCTGCCTCCTTCCATGGCAGCACCGGTATCTCCCTCATGGACCGGTGCATGTCCTTGCCGCCTCGGAGGTCCCACAACACGCGCCCATCCAGAGTTGCCTTGAACACCTTTGTGCCCATCATCTCCATCTTCATCCCTGCCTCACTCAATGCCTTGGTAGAGAGAATGTTGGCACATAGTCCATGGACAAGAAGAACATGCTTCAACCCCACAAGCCTCCCATCCGCACCCATAAACATGGCTCTTCTCTCGCCACGCACGGGTACAACTTGGCCGGTGGCTGAAACGACGGTGGCTGCCTTTGATGGCCTGACTTCATCCAGCAGATCTTCTCGGTTGGTCATGGTCATGAAGGCTCCCGTGTCGATGACCCAATGGGAGGAGCGGTGAAGAGCAACCTTGCTGGCCGGTACAACCATGTCCTCGGAGCATGCCTCTCCTACATGGTAGAACATGCCGCCATGTCCGCCGGCACCTCCATCGCCCTCCTCACTGCCCATGCCTTCTCCCATAGCTCCATGAACACCCTTAGAGCCTTCAATTGATGGCTGACCAGGCCTCCAACCGTCAGGTAGCTTGCGACACTTCAACCACGGGTGACCTTCCACATGGAAATACAAACACTTGCCGCCACACTGCTTGCCTCCCTTGTTGCTACGCTTCCCTCCCAAATAATTTTCCCCTCCGGAGCCTTCCTTGGCCTTGCCTTTCATGCTGCCACGTCCCTTGAAGCCTTTCATGCCATAGGCAGAGCCTTCACCTTCACCGGCAGCGGCAGTCAGCTCCTTCCTCCGAAACTCCTCTTGAAGGACTTGAGCACGGATCCACTCAAGGGACCATGAGTCCTTCATGCCATTGAGGTTGACCACGAAGGGGCCCCACGACTCCGGCAGTAGGGAAAGAGCCTTTCAGCACTTGATATTCTCAGGTTAGTCCACACCAGCAGTAGAGAGCTTCACATAGAGGTCCCGGAGTTGATCGAACGCTCCTTGCTCGGCATCACCCTCGTTGATCTTCACCGCATGGAGTTGTCGTTCGAGCACCACCACCATCGCTTCGCTGCTGGGTGCATGGACATCCTTCAATATTTTCCATGCCTTGGGACCACACTGGATATCCTTGATGAGATGCTTGACATGGTGCAGCTGGTTGGATGAGAGACATTGAGAGAGAAGGAAGAATCCATCCGTGGATCGACGATCCCATTCCTTGGTCGCTCCTTCGCTCGCAGGCCTCTTCAATTCTCCATCCATCACTTCAAGCAGCCCATAATGGTTAAAAAGGAGCTCCATCCTGAAGCTCCATGATGCCCAATCCTCCCCAGATAACTTCTCTAGATTGAATGCCCTCACATCATCCTTGGCTGGTGTTGAAACGGATGCTGTTGGTGCAGATCCGCCTACAACGCCTCTTCCTGCTTCCCCAGCGCCTCTCACGCCACCACTGCCACTAGGACCAGCTGGAGCAGAACCTTCAGCCTCCATATTGACCCAGGAATAGAGAAGAACCGCTCTGATACCACTTGTTATAGTCTAGTGTCCACTTAGGGGTCGCGGATGCCCATGAATTCGCCTAAGCAGAATCTGATGACTTCGAACCGCCTCTGTTCAAAACGCCGTCACGATCAGCTCCGATAACTTTCTATGCTGAAACTTAGAGAGATGTTAGCTTCAGGTGTCTATTTTGCAAGTGTATATTGCTTGCTTTCATCAGAGGTGTATGTGTTACGCAGTGAACAGAAACGTAAGGTCGGCTGAAAACGGGTAGTTTCATTGATTCAAGGAAGAGGTAAAGAACTGCCACACCGATTTTCAGACCAATCAGAGCTTGGTAGATGAGTCAGCAGCCGAAATGGTGAACTTGGGTGTTACCAAAAAAGAGTAACACACACTTCCGGGATGCCATAAGTCTTGAAACTAAAAATGTTGCCATGCCTTGTAAACTGCTTCAAAAACTCTGAAAACTTGAGGGTCTGAAGAACACATGTTGAAGCACCTCCCCACAAAATTCCAGAAGCTGATCAGGCTTGTAGGCGGAATGGGAGTGAAATGACCGTGCCACTATAGTGGTTTGGCAGAACAGATTTGACAGCTGGGTTTTCTAGTACACGTACCTTCGCTACAGAAGCCGACAAAGCTGACGCAGTGGAGGAAGCTGTCTCGGGTGTGTCAGCAGCTGCCGGTGTCACCCCTTACTGTTTTGTCCCGATCGAGATCGATGAGGAAGATCCTCACAACGATATCAATGCTGAGCCTTATTACGCATTTGCTGATAACAAAGCAACTACACCGCTCCCTACTGCTTCTAACCAAAGCGAACGGTTGGGTACTGGTTTTAATTCTGATCCCGAAGCTGGTGAAGAAGCTGCTACTAACAAGACCGAGGAACAAACTCGTAATCAACAGACCGGGTTACAGATACGGGGGCTCGTCGTAGCTGTCCAACCACCTCTTCCTACCGAACCGAACACCTTGGATCAAGCACTAAACAGACCTCATAGGGAAAAATGGAGCGAAGTCATGGATAAGGAGCTGAAGGCGCTACACGCTAACAACACCTGGGATTCAATCCCTATCTCGATGGTTCCTGGAAAGCACATTCTTTCTGGGAAATGGGTCTTTCGCATTCAGATCAATGCTGGCCAAACGATCGAGCGATTCAAAGCTCGTTGGGGTGTTCGCGGGTTTGATCAAAAGTAAGGCGTGGATTACGACGCGACTTTTGCTCCTGTCATTTGTCACACTTTGCTCCGATTTCTTCTCGCCTTCGCAGCAGCATTGGGTCTTAAGCTTCGCCAGATCGATGTTTCAACAGCTTTTCTCTACGCTCTCGTCGACGCGCTTATACTTGTCGAGCAGCCGCACGGTTACGTTACCGATCCCTCCTTGGTTTGCCATCTCAACAAGTCCCTCTACGGTATTAAGAAGGCGCCGCGTTGTCAGAACTCTGAACAAGAATGAATGAATTATAAAAGAGTTGGGTACAAGTACTAATCCTAATTGGGTTGTACCCCTTATGGGCTACACCACTATAGGTTACACAAAGTAGGCAATATAACATTCTGACACACCCCCATAGGCAAAGTGGGGGAGAACAAGTGGTCACAAGATCAGTCAAGAAAAGCAAAGCAAGCTGTGGGTGGATCACAAAGTCACCACACATTCCGAGCACAAGCAAAGGGCCACAAGGCCAGTTCACATGCAGAGTTATATAAAAAGCACAAACAGTACAGTGATCATAGCCTAAGAAGAGTAAGCATGCAGGTATATATACAGATCACAGTACAAGCAAAGTCACGCAATAAGCGAGGCAAAGTAGTCACAAGGCCTAAAACAGTATAGACGCATTGATGATCACCAGGCGGAAGTACCTTGGTGAATATATCAGCAATGTTGGCCCTAGTGGCCACGTACGCAAGACGAAGCTGGCCACGCTGCTGCAACTCTCGAGCAAGGAAGTATCGCAGAGCGATGTGCTTCGTTCGGTGCTCCAGTCTGTGCTCCAGACACAAGGCAATCATGGCCTTGTTGTCTACGTACAGAACTGGAGGCAAAGGAGGCTGCTCTCCCAAGTCATTCAGCAGGTAGGTGAGCCAGCGTAACTCTTGTGCAACCATGGCCCCTGCGTAGATCTCAGCCTCACAACTGGAGCTGAGAACCGAAGACGAGCGGGTAGACCGCCAGGAAACAGAGCCAAGACCAAGAATGAAGGTGTAACCCTTTGACGACTACTGTGTAGCCAAGTCATCAACCCAAGAAGCGTCTGCGTGACCAGTGAGAACAACTGCACCCCGTCCTCCATGCACGAGCTCCATGCCCGAGGTACTGCACAAGTCACGCAGTACCCTCTTCGCAGCATCACAGTGCACCATTTGGTGACTACCGGGGTATGCGAGGTCAGGTCATGTGCACGTCATCAGGTACATGAGGCAACCCACAAGCTCTGGGTATGGACCACTTGGCTCTACGGACTCGTCCGAAGGTGGAGCTGAGAGCGAGTGGCCGGTAGACAGAGGAGTGGGCTGTGGCGAGGAGAACTGCCGAAGCGCTGAAGGACCTGGTGCACCATGTGTGACTGAGTCAAGGTGATGGTGCGCCGTGCTCTGTCCCAGGTGATCTGCAAGCCAAGATAGCTGTGCAGTTCACCCAGGTCAGTGCAGGTGAGTCTCTTCTGCAGCTCCGACTTCACAAGGGTCAGTGCCTCAGTGTCAGCAATGGCAAAGACCAGGTCGTCGACGTACACAAGGACGTAGAACGGCGGCAGCGCAGTGTCGGTGCGTAGAAACAGCGACGGGTCAGCAGACGAAGGAATCAACCTCAGAGGCGCAAGTGTAGTCCTCAATGTGTCGTGCCACTTGCGAGGCGCCTGGCGGAGACCATAGACTGGCCGCCGGAGGCTCCACTGGGTACCTGTAGGAAATGACCCAATGAAGCCAGATGAGCGCCGCAGCCAGATCTCCTCGTGCAGGCTGCCCTGCAAGAAAGCTCTACTGAAGTCCAGACAGTGCAGCTCGTAGTCACGCTGAGCAGCGACGTGCAGCAACACCTAAAGAGTGGTCATATTCGGGATGGGGGAGAAGGTCTGGACGTAGTCGACCCCCTGTCGCTGAATGAAGCCTCGAGCAACGTAACGCGCCTTGAAGGCAGGCGGAGAACCCGACGGCCGCTTCACCCTGAAAATCCACATGCCATCGACTATGTTTGCCCGAGACGGGGGAATTGCGTCGATGTAGGTGCCTGTGGAGTTCCAGGATGCCATCTCGGCGTCCATGGCTGTCTGCCACTGAGAGGAGTAAGGACCCATAATCGCATCTACGTAAGAGCGCGGGGTCGGGATGTCTGGTGCATCCGGGTCTCCCTCAGGGGCAAGCAGCATGGCCACGAGATGAGGTACAGCAGCTGCAAGACACTCAAAGTCCTCCTGCCTGTCCTCAAGGACGTCTGTGCCAAGAGCACACTCACCCCCGACGGACGGAGGACTGGCAGACTCAGACTCAGCATTAAGAGCAGTGGCGTAGTCTAGACGATAGGCAGCAGCAAAGTCAACCAGCTCAGCAACGAGGGCAGACGCAGCAGTGGACTCAAAAGAAGGGTCAGTGACAACAGTGGTGAGGAGACGAGAGACAGTGGGACTGGCAGCACGATCGAGGTCAGACTCAGGGTCAGGGACGGTAGGAAGAGAGGACTCAGGAGGAGGCGGCAGAGAAACACGCAGGGGCAAGCAGCATGGCCACGAGATGAGGTACAGCAGCTGCAAGATACTCAAAGTCCTCCTGCCTATCCTCAAGGACGTCTGTGCCAAGAGCACACTCACCCCCGATGGACGGAGGACTGGCAGACTCAGACTCAGCATTAAGAGCAGTGGCGTAGTCTAGACGATAGGCAGCAGCAAAGTCAACCAGCTCAGCAACGAGGGCAGACGCAGCAGTGGACTCAAAAGAAGGGTCGGTGACAACAGTGGTGAGGAGACCAGAGACAGCGTGACTGGCAGCACGAGCGAGGTCAGAATCAGAGTCAGGGACCGCAGGAAGAGAGGACTCAAAAGGAGGCGGCAGAGAAAAACGCACTGGAACAGGAGGAGGACGCGGACAAGGAACCGGACGACCAGTGCGAACAGCGCGAACAGGCAAGGCAGGACGAGACTCATGCTCACGACGCTTTGTAAAAGAGTCTGTCTGCTCAGCGTAAGGAGAATGAGCAGGCAGTGGGGAGCCTAGCTGTAACTATGGTTGCGATGAGCGAGGTGGTGGACTCACTAAGCTAGGAGGAAGGCCATTAGAAGACGGGAGACTAAGAACCTGGCAAAGCAGGGGAACAAAAAACGGCCGCGGCCGCACAACGCCTCCAGCTCCAGGGTCAACAGCTCCTTGTCTCCAGCTCTAGCTCCTCCAGCTCCAGCGCCACCAGCACCAGTGCCTCCAGCTCCAGCGCCAACAGCTCCAGTGTCTCCAGCTCCAGCTCCTCCAGCTCGAGCGCCACCAGCGCCAGCGCCTCCAGCTCCAGCGCCTGCAGCCCCAGCACCTCCAGGCTCCGCAGGGTCTCCAGCTCCAGCTCCTTCACCTCCAGCGCCCCCAACACTACCAGTCCCAGCAGCTCCAGTACCCCTAGTACGAGCACCTCGAGGACCAGCAGCTGCAGCACCTCCGGTGCCACCAGCTCTAGCAGTAACTCCAGAACCTCCAAGACGAGTAGCTCCAAGACCTCCAGCTCCAGTGTCTCCAGCGGTAGAGTCTCCAGCTCCGGCAGCTCCACTCCGAAGGCGTGTGCGCTAAGCAAACCACTCACGCAGCTGTTTCGGGGAGAGAGGCTCCGGGCGGGGAGACTGTCGTGGCGAAGCACCCGCAGGACCTCCAGAAGAAGCAATTCCCCGAGGCTCGGCACCCCCAGAATCCGCACCCTCAGACTCAGCACCCCCAGTCTCCACACCCTCAGGCTCAGCAACCCCAATTTCCACACTCGCAGGCTCAGCACCCCCAGGCTCCGCAACCCCTGGCCCAGCACCCCCAGACCCGGCACCATCAGACTCTGCACCCCCAGGCTCCGCACCCCCAGACGCAGCACCTCGAGCAGCACCTGAGTCGACAGCTACCTCAACAGGCACAGTACCAGGGAGAGGGTCTACCTGAGACACACCTGAGGGAGGAGGACCCTGTGGGGGGAGGGGGTCTACCGGAGGGGGACCTGGAGCAAGGAAGAGTGGCGAGGGTGGAGGAGGGGCAGAGCGGTAGGGAAGAGACGGTAAAAGGGAACCGACTCGTCAAACGTGACGTCCTGAGAGGGGAAGACACGGCGCGAGCTGGGGTGGTAAAACTGCCAGCCAGGCGCGTCAGGAGGGAAGCCAAGGAATAAGCAGGGAATAGCGCGGGCGGAGAGCTTGTCCGCAGGCGTATCGCGAACTAAGGCACGAGAGCCCCAGACCCGGAACACCGACGCATCGCCAACCTCCCCTGTCCAACGGAGTGTCGGCGAGGTCTCCTGCAAGGAGACACAGGGCCAGAGGTTGAGCTGATGCGCAGCGTACCGGACCGCAAACGACAACAGGAAATGGGGAGTGGCCACATGGATCATGGAGGTACGAGTGACCTCTATGACTAAGCCAATATGGCGCTCAGCAATCCCATTTCACTGAGGGGAGGTCAGAAGCGTGAACGACTAGAGAATGCCCTCCCCACGACAAAATTCCCGTAAGAGGTCGGAGGAGAACTCACCACCTCTGTCACAGTGCTGACGCAGGACAAGAAGGTCTTGGCGGAACCGCTCGCGGAGCTGGAGACGGACTGTGCAGATCCAAGGGATCAAGACATCCGGGACCTCACCCTTGCTGCGCAAGGGGAAGACCGTGGTGTAACGCGTGTAGTCCTCAACAACCAGCAGAAAGTAGCGCTCGCAGCCGTGTCCACTGACGCAGGCTGGGCCCCACACGTCCATGTGGAGAGTTTGCAGGGGAGCAGTCGTCGGGGGAAACGAGGAGGAGTGAGGAGCGGCGTGCTGCCGCCCCTCGACGCAAGGAAGGCAGGGTGGGGCAGGCGAGGGTGGGAGGGGAGGCAGAGACCTGGGAAGACCAGAGACAAGGAGGCGGGAGTGCATGCCACGAAGGCGTGGCAGGGAGGGGTGACCAAGGCGGTGGTGCTACAGAAGAGTCTGGCGCGACAGGAGGCGACACGAGCAAGGGGGTGCTAGCGGACCTGACGCGGACACCTGGGCGGACACAGCTACCTGAGAAGGCTCGGTAGCCAGTGTGTACAGACTCGATCCAGGCCGACGAGTGAACGTGGCCAGGTGACGGCCCGTCCGTGTACACGTGCAGATCGCCACACGCTGACCCCCAGGAGTGGTGTTGTGACCATCGCATCCTGGAGGGCAGCGGTACTCACCAAGTTCGTAGAGAACGAGGGTAGGTGAAGACTTGACTGTGAGCCAGACGGAACCGCTGGACACGGGAGAACAGTGGAGGAAAGGGCGAGGACTGGGCCCCCTGAGGGGTCAGCCAGTCTGATCGGTGCTGGTGCAGAGAGAGGAGTGAGGGTGGTCCTGTCGCAAAAGAAACAGCGTGAAGCACCTGAGTCAAGTGTAAAGGTGTGCAAGGCCTCAGCAGGCGTAGTACCAAGGAGAGCAGATTCACTAGCACCTAGAGCAGCAGCCTCTATACCTGGGTCAGGCGGCACACGCAGGTAACAGTCACCCTCAGCAATAACAGACAAGGCATACATAGCAGCAAGGATAGCATCATAGTCAAGGTCAAAGATAGCAACTCCAGACCTAAGCAGCTCTGCCCAGCGGGGGCGCTCGGCCTCATCACCAAACTCTGCGCACCAAGCATCGTCTAGGCGGGAGAAGCAGCGGTGCAGAGTGTGAGGCTTCCCGCATGTCTGACCAGCACGGTCACCCGTGCGAATGACATGGGCAGTTACCACTACCATTAGACGCCCCACGCTGAGAAAACTACTCACGAAGCTGCTGGGGCGACGGGATCTCGCTCCGACGCTACTGCTGCTGCCTCTGGCCACCTCCAGGACCTCCCCTCGGATAGCTCCAGCCCTATTGCCACCACTCCCATTGCCGCCGCTACTGCCACCCCCACCGCTGCCACCACTGCCGCCACCAAAGCCCCCACTCCTGCCACCACTCCCACCACTGCCACCACCTCCACTGCCTCCACCACCTCTACTGCTGCCCCCACCACCACCCCCGCTGTCACCGCCACCACCCCTGCCACCCTTGCCCTTGCTGCTGCAGCGCTTCCCACTAGTAGAAGCAGCTCCGACATCCTCAGCACCAACGACGCCAACAGCAGCACCAGAGGTGTAGGAGGGGGCAAGGGAAGAGGGGGAACACCCCTCAAAGAAGGGCATGCAAGGAGTGCCATGAGCGGCACCTACAGTGACTACACTAGTCTCAGCTTCAAGGAGGTGCTGCTCGAGTAGGTCAACAGTGAGGGCTCTGGGGTCAAGTACGAGAAAGTGGTCCCTGACAGCGCGAAGAGAGTCAGGGAGGCGGGTGACTATAAAGTGTAGAGTGATGTACATTGGGGGTGGGTTCCTGACAAGGAACTCTGCTGGGAGGGCAGCGCGGTAGCGAGCGTCGCTAGTGCGAAGATGGGTAACTAAGTCCTCCACTGTGGCAAAGGCGGACAGCTCAGGAAATAGGTAGGGCAGTAGAAGACGGCCTAGAGCAGCAGTGGCAGGCGAGGATTAACGCGCGAGTATTGCGTCGTACAGTGCCTGTGCAGTCCTGTGCTGTCCGAAGTGAGCGCATTCGGCTAACGTCAGGTGGTTGCGAATGCTAAGCGAGCAGCAGCGCCACGAGTAAGCCACTATGAGCGAGTCGCACTGTCAGCTATGGCGGGAGGGGCGAGAGAGGCTCCAAGCGTGTGGTCAAACAACGAAACCCTGTCTGTGGAGTTGCTCAGTAGGTACAGCTGGAAGTCGTCGAGCCACGTGTCGAAGTGGATTGGACTGCCCTCATGATCGAACGCGAGTACGCGGAGAGAAGCCACAGCAGCGCAGCACGCAGGGGTGGCAGGAGCCGGGCAGCGCAAGGAACAGGGCAGGCAGCAGCAAGGGGTGGCAAGCGGGCTGCAAGTGGCGGCGCGCAGGCTGCAAGAGGGGCGGCTCGCGGGCCTAGGGGCGGTTGGCGGGCCTAGGGGCGGCAGGCGGGCCGCAAGGGGCGGCGCGCGGGGCTGCAGGGGCGGCGAGAGGGCCGCAAGGGGCGGCGCGCGGGGCTGCAGGGGCGGCTCGCGGGCTGCAGCGGCGAAGGGCGGGCGCGCGGGGCTGCAGGGGCGGCGAGCAGGGCAGCAGGGGCGGCGCGCGGGTCCTAGGGGCGACGGGCGGGCCGCAAGGGGCGGCGCGCGGGGCAGCAGGGGCTGCGGGCGGGCCGTAAGAGGCGGCGCGCGGGGCTGTAGGGGCGGCGAGAGGGCCGCAAGGGGTGGCGCGCGGGGCTGCAGGGGCGGATCGCGGGCTGCAGGGGCGGATCGGGGGCTGCAGGGGCGAAGGGCGGGCCGCAAGGGGCGACGCGCGGGGCTGCAGGGGCGGCGAGCAGGGCAGCAGGGGCGGTGCGCGGGGCTGCAGGGGCTTCGCGCGGGCTGCAGGAGCGACGGGCGGGCCGCAAGGGGCGGCGCGCGGGCAGCAGGGGTGGTGTGCGGGGCTGCAAGGGCGGCTCGCGGGCTGCTAGGGGCGGCGCGCGGGGCTGCAGAGGGCGGCGCGTGAGCCAGCAGGGTGGTGCGCTGGTAGGACAGGGCAGCTAGTGGGGCAGCTCTGTTGTGGGCCCTAAAAAAACATTCCTAGGGAAGGATCTGAATACTGAACGAGAATGAATGAACTATGAAAGAGTTGGGTATAAGTACTAGCCCTAATTGGGTTGTACCCCTTATGGGCTACCCCACTATAGCCTACACAAATTAAGCAATATAACATTCTGACACGCGTCTTTGGCAGCAGCATCTTCATGAGCGTCTCATCCGCATCGGTTTTCGCCAACTACCTCATGACCTAGGAATGTACCGACTGGACCGCGAAACCGCGTTCGTGTTACTCGTCATCTACGTCGACGATTTACTTTACATCGGTAGCACACCTGACATCATCTCTTACTTTGAAGGGGAGCTGAAAACTGACCTGACGCTCACGATATCAACGGACGTTACTTGTCAGAATCAAGAAGTGATTGGACTATGAAAGATGGGAGTACAAGTATGAAACCCTAGAGTTGTATACCCCCTAAAGGCTAACCCACTATAGCCTACACAGCAATAACATGTAGATAATGTTTGACACACCCCCATAGGCAAAGTGGGGGAGAGCAAGGGGTCACAAGACCAGTCAAGAAAGGCAAAGCAAGCTCAGGGTGGATCACAACGTCACCACACAATCTGAGCACAAGCAAAGGGCCACAGGCCCAGTTCAAATGCAGAGGCATATATACAACACAAACAGCAAGGTGATCTCAACCTAACAAAACAAACAAGCAGGTATATATATATAGAGATCACAGTACAGACAAAGCCTACAGTAAGTGAGGAACAGTGGGCACAAGCCCCAGTATAGTGCAGAAGCGCTGATGATCACCAGGCTGAAGTGCCTTGGTGAATATATCAGCGGTGTTGGCCCGAGTGGCCACATAACGCAGACAAAGCTGACCGCGCTGCTGCAGCTCTCGAGCCAGGAAGTAACGGAGAGCGATGTGCTTCGTTCTGTGCTCCAGTCTGTGCTCCTGACACAAGGCAATGGCAGCCTTGTTGTCGACGTACAGCACTGGAGGAGAACTAGGCCGCTCTCCCAGGTCGGTCAGCAGGTAGGTCAGCCAGCGTAACTCCTGTGCAGCCATAGCTGTGGCGTAGATCTCAGCCTCACAACTAGAGCTGAGAACTGAAGACGAGCAAGTAGAACGCCAAGAAACTGAACCAGAGCCAAGGCTGAAGGTGTAACCCTGTGACGACCGCTGAGTAGCCTGGTCGTCAACCCAAGAAGCGTCTGAGTGCCCAGTGAGAACAACTGAGCGCCTCCCTCCAAGCACGAGCCCCATGCCCGATGTACTGCACAAGTAGCGCAATACCCTCTTTGCAGCATCCCAGTGCACCTTTCGGTGTCTGCCAGGAGCCACATAGCGGGCCAGAAGGCCAAGAGGGTATGCTAGGTCAGGACGAGTGCAAGTCATCAGGTACATGAGGCAACCAACTAGCTCTGGGTAAGGACCACTCGGCTCTACGGACTCATCCGAAGGCAGAGCTGAGAGCGAGTGACCTATAGCCAGAGGAGTGGCCTGTGCTGAGGACCAGGTGAAGCCGGAGCGCTGAAGGACCTGCTGCACCATGTGTGACTGAGTCAGTGTGATGGTGCGGCGTGCTCTGTCCCGGGTGATCCGCAAGCCAAGATAGCTTGTCAGCTCACCCAGGTCTGTGCACGTGTGTCTCTTCTGCAGCTCCGCCTTCACGTGGGCGAGAGCCTCAGTGTCAGCAGTGGCAAAGACCAAGTCGTCGACGTACACGAGGATGTAGAACGGCGGCAGTGAAGTGTCGGTGCGCAGAAACAGCGACGGGTCGGCAGTAGAAGACGAGAACCCAAGAGCCGCAAGTGTAGTCCTCAGTGTGTCGTGCCACTCACGTGGAGCCTGGCGGAGACCGTAGTCCGGCCGCCGGAGGCTCCACTGGGTACCAGGAGGAAACGACCCAGTGAAGCCAGGAGGGCGGCGCAGCCAGATCTCCTCGTGTAGGCTGCCCTGCAAGAAAGCTGTGCTGAAGTCAAGAGAGTGAAGCTCGTAGTCACGCTGAGCGGCAACGTGCAGCAGCACCCAAAGAGTGGTCATCTTCGGGGTGGGGGAGAAGGTCTGAAAGAAGTCTACTCCCTCTCGCTGACTGAAGCCTCGAGCGACGTACCGAGCCTTGAAGACAGGCGGAGAACCTGGCGGCCGCTTCACCCTGAAAATCCACATGCCACTGACGATGTTCGCCCCAGGAGGGGGAACCTCGTCGACGTAAGTGCCAGTGGACTTCCAGGATGCCATCTCTGCATCCATGGTTGTTTGCCACTGAGAGGAGTACTCACCCGCGATCGCCTCAGCGTAAGAGCGCGGGGTCGGGATGTCTGGAGCATCCGGGTCTCCCTCAGGGGCAATCAGCATGGACACGAGATGAGGTACAGCGGCGGCAAAGCACTCAAACTCCTCCTGCCTGTCCTCAAGGACGTCCGTGCCAAGAGCACACTCACCCCCGACGGACGGAGGACAGACAGACTCAGACTCAGCAACAAGACTGGCAGCGTAGTCTAGTCTACAGTGAGCAGCAAAGTCGACAAGCTCAGTAACTAAGGCAGACGCAGCAGCTGACTCAAAGGAAGGGTCGGTGACAACTGTGGACAGGAGACGCGTGACAGTAGGACTAGCAGCACGAAGAGAGTCAGACTCGGGGTCAGCAAGGGCAGGAAGGGAGGACGCAGGAGGAGAAGGCAGAGGGACGCGCCGTGGAGCAGTGGAAAGACAAAGCAGCATCGGGTGAGTGCCGGGGACAGCAGGAGGACGCTGACGCGGGACACGACGACCAGGGCGAGCAGCACGAACAGGTGACGCAGAACGAGACTCATGCGACACAGGACGAGACTCAGGCTGACGACGCTCCGTAAGACCTCCTGTCGGACCAGTGTAGGGAGAAGGACCAGGAAGCGGCGAGGTGGGCTGTAACTGTGACTGCAACTGGACAGGCGAACGACACTCTAGGGAGGGAGCAGGACAAGGAGGAGGCGGCTGACCAAGAACCTGCTGAAGGAGCGGAACGAAGTACGGCCGCGGCCGTGACGTGCCCCCAGAACCAGCAGAGACAGCACCAGAACCCCCAGCAGCAGCTCCAACTCCCTCAGCACCAGTAGCACCTCCAGGAGTGTCAACTCCAGTACCTCCAGTAGTACCAGCTCCAGCAGCACCACCAGTCCCAGGACCAGGAGCACCACTAGGAGCTCCAGCAGCTCCAGTACCCCCAGCAGCACCAGTAGCACCTCCAGCAGCTCCAGCAGCACCTCCAGTAGCTCCAGCAGCACCTCCAGCAGCTCCAGTACCTCCAGCAGCACCAGCAGCACCTCCAGTAGCTCCAGTACCTCCAGCAGCACCAGCAGCACCTCCAGTAGCTCCAGTAGCACCAGCAGCACCTCCAGTAGCTCCAGCAGGGGGTAACTCAAAACGAGGAGCTCCACTCCGAAGGCTGCAGCGCCGAGCGTACCACTCACGTAGTCGCTGTGAAGAGGGAGCACCAGCAGGGTCACCACCCCAAGGCTCAGGACCCCGAGGCTCAGCACCCCCAGTCTCAGGACCCCCAGGCTCAGCACCCCCAGTCGCAGTACCCTCAGTCTCAGGACCCAAAGGCACAGCACCCCCAGTCACAGCACCCCCAGGCTCAGCACCCCCAGTCGCAGCACCCCCAGGCTCAGCACCCCCAGTCGCAGCACCCCCAGGCTCAGCACCCCCAGTCTCAGTGTCCCCAGGCTCAGTACCCCGCTCAGGACCAGAGTCAACAGCTACCTCGACAGGCTCGACTGGGTCTACTTGGGAAACACCTGAGGGAGCAGGACCCTGGGGAGGGAGGGGGTCTACCGGAGGGGCACCTGGGGTGAGGAAGAGAGGCGGGGGAGGGAGCGGAGCAGTGCGGTAGGGGAACAGACAGTAGAAGGGTACCGACTCGTCAAAGGTGACGTCCTGAGAGGGGAAGACACGGCGCGAGGTGGGGTGGTAAAATTGCCAACCAGGCGCGTCAGGGACAAAGCCAAGGAAGACACAAGGCACAGCGCGGGCGGAGAGCTTGTCCGCAGTGGTATTGCAGACAAAGGCACGAGCACCCCAGACCCGGAAACGTGACGCATCGCCAACCTGCCCCGTCCACAGCAGTGTGGGCGAGGTCTCCGGAGCGGAGACACGGGGCCAGAGGTTGAGCTGATGCGCAGTGTACTGGACTGCAAACGGCCAAAGAAAATGGGGGGCAGCCGCATGGATCAAGGAGGTACGAGCGATCTCCATGACCAAGCCAATGCGGCGCTCAGCAACCCCATTCTGCTGAGGAGAGGCCGGAAGCGTGAAATTCTGGCGGATGCCGTGCTCCGCACAGTAGGCTGCCAATAGGTCAGAGGAAAACTCACCACCTCGGTCAGAGTGCAGGCGCAGGACGGGAAAGTCCGACTGGAACCGGTCGCGGAGCTGGAGACGAGCAGTACGGATCCAAGGGATCAAAACATCAGGGACTTCACCCTTGGTGCGCAAGGGGAAGACCGTGGTGTAGCGCGTGTAGTCGTCGACAACCAGCAGGAAGTACCGCTCGTGGCCCTGTCCACGGACGCGGGCTGGGCCCCACACGTCCAGGTGGAGAGTCTGCAGAGGAGCCTCTGTGGGAGGGAACGAGGAGGAGTGAGGAGCGGCGCGCTGCCGCCCCTCGACGCAGGGAAGACAGGGAGGAGCAGGCGAGGGCGGGAGGGGAGGGAGAACCCTGGGAAGACCAGAGACAAGGTACCGGGAGTGCATGCCACGAAGGCGCTGCACTGACGGGTGACCAAGACGGTGGTGCCAGAGAACTGTCTGGTGCGACAGGGAGCGACACGAGCAGGGGGCCGACAGCTGACCTGACGCAGACGCAGACGCAGCTACCTGAGGGGACTCAGTGGTCAGTGTGTACAGGTCCGACCCCGGCTGCCGAGTGAAGGTAGCAAGGTGGCGACCTGTCCTAGCACACGTACAGTGGGTCACACGCTCATAGGCAGGGGTGAACTGGTGAACACCCCCATCCTGAAGAGCAGAGCCCGCCACCAAGTTCGTAGAGAACGAGGGGAGGTAAAGACCCGACAGGGTGCCGGACGGGACCGCAGGACAAGGGAGGACAGTGGAGGAGGTCGCAATGACCGGGCCCCCAGAGGGGTCAGCGAGAGAGACAGCAACTGGCCGAGCTAGCTGCTCAAGGGCAGTGCGGTCACGAAAGAAGCAGCGGGAAGCACCCGAGTCGAGTGTGAAGGTGTGTAGTGCCTCAGTAGACGCAGTACCAGCAAGCGCAGACGCACTAGCACCTGGGGGAGCAGACGCACTAGCACCAAGAGCAGCCTCACCAGGACCTAGGGCAGCAGACGCACGCGTACCAAGAGCAGCAGCCTCACCAGGACCTAGGGCAGCAGACGCACTAGCACCTGGAGCAGCTGTCTCACTGGTCCCAATGCCCGGGTCTGGCGGTACACTCAGGTAACAGTCACCCTCAACACTAATAGTCAATGCATACATGGCACCAAGGATAGCATCAAAGTCAAGAGCAAAGATATCAATGTTCTTCCTAAGCAGATCAGCCCAGCGGGGCAGCTCAGTGGCGTCAGGAAACTGCTCACGCCAGGCGTCGTCGAGACGAAAGAAGCAGCGCTGCGCCGTGTGGAACCTCCCACAGGTCAGGCCAGTGCGGTCACCTGTGCGGATGACGTACGGGCAGGTACCTCCCCCCCCAGACCCCCCACGCTGAGAGTACCACTCACGGAGTTGCTGGGGCGAGGGAGTCTGCTGCTGCTGCCTCTGGCCACCGCCGAACCCCCCACGCTGCACCGCTCCACCACGCCCGCCTCCCGCTCCACCGCCGCCACCACTGCCTCCACCGCCCCCACCACCCCCACCACCGCCACTGCCACCACCCCCTGTGCCGCCACTGACCCCCCCACCACCCGCGCCACTCCCACCCCCGCCACCACCCCCGCCCCCCAAACCCCCTCCACTGCCGCTGCCCCCTCCTCCACCTCCACCACCCCTGCCCCCCTTGCCCCTGCCGCCCTTGCGTCTCCCACTAGGAGCAGACGCGGCCCCGACCCCCTCAGCTCCGAGGTAGCCGACAGCAGCAGCAGATGCAATGGAGGGGAGGAGGGGGGAGGGGGAGCACCCCTCAAAGAAGGGGGTGCGGGGGTCACCACGAGAGGTACCTACAGCTACAATGCTCTTCTCAGCTGCTAGGAGTTCCTTCTCGAGGAGGTCGACAGTGAGGTCAGTGGGGGAGAGGGCGAGGAACTGGTCCCTGACAGTGCGAAGGAAGTCAGGGAGGCGGGTGACAAGGTGGTACAGTGTGAGGTACATCGAGGGGGGGGTTCTTGGCGAGGAAATCGGGGGGGAGCGCGGCACGGTAGCGGAGGTCACTGGTACGGAGGTGGGTGATGAGGTCAGCTACAGTGGCAAACGCGGACAGGTCGGGGAAGAGATAGGGCAGTGAGAGACGGCCTATAGCAGCACTGGCAGGGGAGGAGTAGCGTGCGACTACTGCGTCGTACAGCTCCTTAGCGGTCTTATGCTGGCCGAAGTGCTCGCGCTCATCTAACGGCAGGTGGCTGTGAACGGCTAGGCGAGCATGGGCGTCACGAGTCTGCCACTGTGAGCGAGCAGTACTGTCAGCAGTAGCAGCAGGTGCGGGAGCAGCGCCGGACGTGTGGTCATAGAGGGAAACATCGTCCTTGGCAGTGATCTGGAGGTACAGGTGAAGGTCATCGAGCCAGACATCGAACTTAATCGCACGGCCCTCAGCGTCAAAGGTGAGAACAGTAGGAGTGGCCATAGTGATAGTAGCAGTAGTGACAGTAGCAGAAGTAGCAGTAGCAGTAGTAGCAGTAGCAGTAGCAGGAACAGGAGCAGTAGTTGCTGCAGGTGGGGCGGCGCGGCTCGGGCAGGGCGGCACGATTCGGGCGGCGCGACTCGGGCGGCGTGGCTCGGGCAGGGCGGCGCGGCGCGGCTCGGACTAGACTACACGGCACGGCGCGACGGTGTGCCTGTGCGCGGGCGGCTGTAGTGGGCGGTCCGTGACTGTGCGTGGGCTGCAGTCGCGCGCGGGCGGCGGCTTACGAGGGCGACGCAGCCTACGGGCGGGGCTGCGGGCCGTTAGCGGGCTACGCGCGGCCAGACGGGCCGGTCGACGGGCGGCTAGCGGGCTGCTCGTGGCGGCGTGGGCGGCTAACGGTCGGCGCGCGCGCAGAAACGGCCGCGCGCGGGCTGCTAGCGGGCGACGCGCGCTAAAAAAAAAGGGCCGCGCGCGGCATTAGCGAGCTGCGCACGGGCAGCAGGAGAAGGAGAGGCGCACGAGGGCGCACTAGGAGAGCGGCGCTCGAGGGCGCTAAGTTGATAAGGCGCTCGAGGGCGCTTCTAACGGTGGGCCCTTAGGTAAGTCCTAGGTCTAGAACCTAAGCTCTTAATACCATGTCAGAATCAAGAAGTGATTGGACTATGAAAGATGGGAGTACAAGTATGAAACCCTAGAGTTGTGTACCCCCTAAAGGCTAACCCACTATAGCCTACACAGCAATAACATGTAGATAATGTTTGACATTACTCTGTATCTCGGCTTAAATATATTAAAGCGACCTAAAGGGGAGAACCTAAGGGAGCTGGAAGCAGCTGTTTCGTACTTCGTATCAACATCTACTATCGGGCTTAAGTATCACAAGTCGCCGAAGTCGCCGCTATCTCTACTCGGCTATGTAGACGCACATCATGCGGGTGATACTACAAACAGACGCTTACGTATGGGCTTTGTTTTCCGCCTTGAGCCCGTTGGAACAATCTCCTGGTAGTCGTGCAAGTAGGAGCTGGTTGCACTCTCATTAGCTGAGGCAGAATTCATTGCTGCCTGCACCGCCACGAAGGAAGGTCTTTACTTTCGCGAGTTGCTTAGCCAAGCAAAGTTACTGGACCTGTCACCGTTTCAGCTATTCTACGATAACCAGTCCGCAATCCGCATTGCGAACAGATTCGGGTTCGCTAATCGAACCAAGCATATCTCGTTTCACTATTTTTTTCGTCAGGGACGGAATCGAGCAAGGCAAGCTACAACTCGGTTACTGTCCTATGAGCGAAATAGCCGCGGATTTATTGACTAAGCGTCTACCGCGTCCGAAATTTCAGTACTGCATGATGCAGACTGGACTCGACCAGTTTAACACCGACTACATCGAACTCCACAATTGAAGAAGAGTGTTGGACGAAGAAATTTGACTTATGCAATTCAGCAGTTTGATAATATAAAACTACAATAGTATTGTAGTATTGCTATATGAGTGCACGTTACTGTAGCAGGTGTTGGAAACAACATAAACACTTCTGAAGCAATCGAAAGTATCAACACGAAACGGAGCAGACTACAAGCGAAGCAACACGCGAGTCAACAAAAGCAACCGCTGGAGGTTACGCGAAGGTCAAAGGTCGCTGACCTTTTGACTTGACGAAAAATACAGTGCGACAGCAAGGACACATAACTGACTCGATACTGAGCAGTTACCCGAGTCATCACTGTATCGAACCGCAACAGCAGAAACAGTTAAAACATAACCTTTCATATTCCTTTGTAATCATATAAAAGCTTTGTATTCCTCTGCTATTATCAACTTATCTTGTTCTCACACACCAGTGCAAGGTGGTTCAGTTTACTTCATTATCAACGCTTGCGCAACTACAACATTCCTACTACAACAGATCTTAGCCTTGAAAAATATCCTAAGGGCTTGTTCTCAGCCCAACATGGTATGAGAGCCTCCAAGGCAAGATCGATTTCTCAAATACCTACGACATGGCAACACAGAAGGAGAGGAGCTCCTCCAACGGATCTCCCGGCACTACTCCTACTCCACCTCCAACCTCTGGCCTATAGACAAAGGAAGGCACAGTAATAAGACCAGCTGCGGAGTCAACCGAAACTCCTGGGAATCAAGCACCAGGCTTCGACCCAAACATGATGGAGAAGTTCTTCTCCTTCATGTCCTTCTACGAACAGCATCAGCAAGCAGCTCCTGCACAATCAAACAACAGCGACAACAACAACAGGGTTACTCCAATGAGCCTTGACGGTTCATCATATGCGCGCGGAAATCAACAGCAACCCACCTTTGCTCCGTACGAACCTCAACGCGGTTCCATCAGCTTCGCGCCACACCAACAGTCTTCACCTGGACAAGAGAAGACATTGGACGCGCTTCAGGTTCAATCACAATTTGCACATGTGTTAAAACTGCAGACATCAACACCTTTCGACGGAAAGGACTTCTATACCTGGTCATTCGAATTCGAGCTGATGATGGAGGGCACGCAAATACTTGGATTCTTTGACGGGTCCCTGCCATACCCAACACATGGGACACAATACGACAAGCAGCAGTATACATATCAGTCGCTGATGGTGTACACGATACTTCTTCGAAACATAACACCAAACGAGCAGCAGAACATTCGGTCTTATCGAGGATACAGCAACTCCACCGAACTGGCGTACGACCACCTAAAGAACCTGTATCAAGCAACAGACAGCGCTAACCAAATTCGTCTCATGGCACAGCTGACAACAGTGGAAATGAAATCCGGCAAAAAGGGAATGGCATATATCAGCCGCTGTCGTGGACTGCGCGACAGACTCCTTCGATGCGGAGGATCGATATCCGAAGAAGCCTTCGTAACAGTCATCATTGCTGGCCTCGGTCCTCATTAGCGCTCCACTCGAGCACTCCTCTGAGCTCATGGGAAAATCTCTGAAGCAGCACTCTGCGCCGAAATTCATGCTGAACAGCAGGATATGGACCTGCACGAAGAACGACACAAGAAAAGAGCGTCAGCACCAGAGTTCGCGTTTCACACTCAACGACGCTACAACAACTTCAACAATCGACAAAACAACCGACAAGTTCAACAGTATGTCCCACCGTTCTGTCACCTCTGCAAGACGTCCGGACATCCGCGCACACACTGCCTGAATCAGCAGCAGTCAACGTCGCCACAACGTCAACATCGGCCCTCAAGCAGTCAAGTAGCTTCTACGCAGGCGCATCCCACCAATCAAGTACAGTCTTCAACGTCATCAACGACAACACCTACACAAGGCACAAGAAACATCGTAAGCTGTATGACAAGAACGACAGGCTCCTGCATCACCGGATCACCATCCTACTACTCACTAGAAGAACAACTCGACGAGAGCACTCCTCGCCGCGAATCACTGGAGCCCAACACGACATATGCAGCCATCGCCCAGAGCGAGCCGTCCGGGAAAGACACTTGGTTCTTGGGACAGCTGCTGCGGACAGCACATGTGCTCCTCGGGTCGCTTTGTTCAACAGGAACACCAGCTTCAGCGCGAAGTTGTAATCACCGTCGCCAACAATCAGAACCTGCACACACGACGACAAGGGATCGTGCAACTTCAGTCTCGAGAAACTAACGTCATTCTACAAATGTCAAAAGTTTTAATTGCAGAAGGACTCGGTTACAACTTACTCAGCGTCAGTCAATTGATGGCGAAGGGCATCCATCTCGAAGCAGATAGCACCACTCAGGAGTTCAAATTATTCCACGGAAAAGGCGGACTCCACATTGGCATTTCGGTCTTGAAGAATAACGTCTTCGTTCTTGACTTCGTTCCAGACCAAGGTACCGTCGACAGCGACGCCATCGTCAACTTCACTTCTTGGACACATCCACCCGAACTCAACCCCGACTTCAGTACTGGAGGATTTTGATATTCACATACCATACCTGAAGCAGAAAGAACATGGGCATTAGCAACAATCCGACAAGAAGGAACAACATCGACAGCAGCGGAGACAACATCGGCAGTAGCAGCAACCCCTACGGCACTAATCGCGGGCTCTTCGACGGCACCAGTTCTCATCGACGACACTCCACCGACTCCTGCGCAGCAGTTAACTCCCACTCCACGCGAAGTTCACAGAAGTGCCAATGCGCACAGTGGGGGCTACACCTGGGCATCGAAAAGCATTACAACGCATGGAAGATTTTTGACATCCACTCGAACAAAACAGTAGCAGCATGTGATGTCATTTTCTACGAGCGCCTCACACTTCAAACGTACCTGGACAACCTGGCAGCAAATCGAGACCTCACGGGCGGCTTCCGTGGCAACCGAGCTTTCGCTTCAGCAGTGGACAAAGCTGACAAGGACGAGCAGAACGTGGACAGAGCTTCGGAAGAAGCCGGACCTCTTCCGTATTGCTCTGTGGACATCCCCATGGACGACGACAACCCTCGCGAAAGTGTCAACGCCGAAACCTACTTCGACTTCGCCGACACCGGTTACGTTACACACCAACCGGTCGACACCAATGTCTCCGAACGCATAGGACCCAATTTCCTACCGGATCCAGAAGCGGGAGATGAAGCAGCTTATCCCGAGGACGCAAATCTCCCCCACTACACACAGAGTGGACTGCAGATACTGGGATTCGTCACCGCTGTCCACGGAGCAGCACCGCCTAAGGAGCTTGCCAACATTCAGCAGGCTCTGGGGGGGGGGCACGGGGAAAAATGGCGTGAAGCCATTTACAAAGAGTTAAAGGCGCTGCAAGAACGCAACACCTGGAAAGTCGTGCCTATCGGAGTGGCACGCAACAAAACCATTCTCACGGGAAAATGGGTTTTCCGAGTGAAAACAAAAGCCGACAGAACAATCGACAAATTCAAGGCACGCTGGGTCGTGCGCGGTTTCGACCAAGAGCAAGGACGAGACTTCACGGAAACATTTGCACCAGCTAGCCGACATACCTCATTGCGGATTCTCCTCGCAATAGCCGCCATGAACCGGAAGAAACCTCGACAAATCGATGTCGCCAACACATTCCTCTACGCCCCCGTCGTCGCTGAGATCTTCGTTGAACTCCCGCACGGGTCTAACGCAGACCCCAACCAAGTCTGTCAGCTGGAAAAGTCGCTGTACAGCATCAAACAAGCCCCGAGACTATGGCAGCAGCATCTTCACGCCCGCCTAATCCGCATCGGATTCCTCCAGCTACCGCACGACCAAGGGATGTATCGACTCACTAAGGGGACTGACTACATCCTACTCATCGTCTACGTAGATGACCTCCTCTACATAGGCTCCACCGACGACATAACGACCTGGTTTGAAGGGGAGCTGCAGCGGGATCTCACACTCACCGTCGCGACTACCGTGACACAGTACCTAGGACTCAACATACAAGACGGCGACAACGCAATATACCTCAGCGCCGAAAAATACACGGACACCATCGCTATACGATTCGGACTTACTCCAGCTACCATCACCACGCCTTACCGTTACACTGACATAAATCGCAAAATCTCCGCCCTACTCAGACCCGCCGGCATTCGCGACTACCAACGAAAGCTAGGTTGTCTACTCTTCGCAGCCATTACCTGCCGACCGGATCTATCTTACTCAGCTAGTCAACTCGCCACCTACCTCAAGAAGCCCGTGTTAACATAGTAGCTAGAATGACGAGAATGAATGAGATTAGGAAAGGAGGGGGGGGTACAAGTAGAATGTCGAGAGAAACTCTGTACCCCCTAAAGCTAAACCCAATATAGCCTAGACAATTGTAAACGCATAAACTAAACCTAGATACAACTAAGCATATATGTTTGACACACCCCCATAGGCGAAGTGGGGGATAGCCAGAGCAAGCAATGGTCACAAGACCAGTCAAGAGAAGAAGTAAAGCAAAGCAAGCTCAGGGTGGATCACAAAGTCACCACACAGTCCGAGCACAAGCAAAGGGCCACAAGGCCAGTTCACATGCAGAGTTATATAAAGAGAACAAACAATACAGTGATCATACCCTAGCAAGTGCAAGCATGCAGGTATATATATAGATCACAGTACAGGCAGAGTCAGGCAGTAAGTAAGTGAGGCAAAGTAGGCACAAGGCCTAACACAGTAGCAAAGCGCTGATGATCACCAGGCGGAAGTGCCTTGGTGAAGACATCAGCAGTGTTGGCCCAAGTGGCCACGTATGCAAGACGAAGCAAACCACACTGCTGCAACTCTCGAGCAAGGAAGTATTGCAGAGCGATGTGCTTCGTTTTGTGCTCCAGTCTGTGCTCCTGACACAAGGCTATCATGGCCTTGTTGTCTACGTACAGGACTGGAAGCGAACGAGGCTGCTCTCCCAAGTCGGTCAGCAAGTAGGTGAGCCAGCGTAGCTCCTGAGCAGCCATGGCTCCGGCGTAGATCTCAGCCTCACAGCTGGAGCTGAGAACTGAAGACGAGCGGGTAGACCGCCAAGAAACCGAGCTGGACCCAAGGCTGAAGGTGTAACCCTGCGACGACCGCTGCGTAGCTGAGTCGTCAACCCAGGAGGCGTCTGCGTGACCAGTGAGGACAACTGGATCCCGTCCTCCAAGCACAAGCCCCATGCCCGACGTACTGCACAGGTAACGCAGTACCCTCTTCGCAGCATCCCAGTCCACCTTTCGGTGCCTACCGAGAGCCACGTAGCGAGCCAGAAGGCTAAGAGGGTACGCGAGGTCAGGTCGTGTGCAAGTCATCAGGCACATGAGGCAACCCACAAGCTCTGGGTACGGACCACTCGGCTCTACGGACTCGTCCGAAGGTGGAGCTAAGAGCGAGTGGCTGGTAGACAAAGGAGTGAGCTGTGGCGAGGAGTACTGGAAGCCGAAGCGCTGAAGGACCTGGTGCACCATGTGTGACTGAGTCAGTGTGATGGTGCGCCGTGCTCTGTCTCGGGTGATCTGCAGGCCAAGATAGCTGTGCAGTTCACCCAGGTCAGTGCAGGTATGTCTCTTCTGCAGCTCGGACTTCACTAGGGTCAGTGCCTCAGTGTCAGCCGTGGCAAAGACGAGTTCGTCGACGTACACTAGGATGTAAAAGGGCGGCAGCAAGGTGTCGGTGCGTAGAAACAGCGACGGGTCTGCTGTAGAAGGAACAAACCCAAGAGCCGCAAGTGTAGTCCTGAGTGTGTCGTGCCACTCGCGAGGCGCCTGGCGGAGACTGTAGACTGGCCGGCGGAGCCTCCACTGGGTACCTGTAGGAAACGACCCAGTGAAACCAGGTGGTCGGCGCAGCCAGATCTCCTCGTGCAGGCTGCCCTGCAGGAAAGCAGTACTGAAGTCCAGGGAGTGTAACTCGTCGTCACGTTGAGCAGCTACGTGCAGCAACACCCAAAGAGTAGTCATCTTCGGGGTGGGGGAGAAGGTCTGGAAGTAGTCAACTCCCTGTCGCTGACTAAAACCTGGAGCAACGTAACGCGCCTTGAAGGGAGGCGGAGAACCCGGCGGCCGTTTCACCCTAAAGATCCACATGCCATCGACTATGTTCACCCCAGGTGGGGGAACCTCGTCGACGTAAGTGCCTGTGGACTTCCAGGATGCCATCTCGGCATCCATAGCTGCCTGCCACTGAGAGGAGTAAGGACCCGTAATCGCCTCTGCGTAAGAGCACGGGGTCGGGATGTCTCGAGCATCCGGGTCTCCTTCAGGGGCAAGCAGCAAGGAAGCGAAACGAGGTACAGCAGCTGCAAGACACTCAAATTCCTCCTGTCTGTCCTCAAGGACGTCCGTGCCAAGAGCACACTCACCCCCGACGGACGGAGGACTGGCAGGCACAGACTCAGCAACTAGAGCAGAGGCGTAGTCGAGACAGCAGGCAGCAGCAAAGTCAAGTAGCTCAGCAACGAGAGCAGAAGCAGCAGCAGACTCAAAAGACGGGTCAGTGACAGCAGTCGCAAGAAGACGAGCGACAGTGGGACTGGCAGCACGCGCTCGGTCAGACTCAGGGTCAGGGACCTCTGGAAGAGAGGACTCAGGAGGAGCAGGCAGAGGAACACGTAGTGGAACAAAGGAAGGACGGAGTGCCATGGTGTGCGTGCCTGGGACAGGAGGAGGACGCGAACGAGGAGCACGACGAGCAGTGCGAACAGGCGAGACAGGACGAGACGCAGGCTCACGACGCTCTATAAGACCTCCGGACTGCTCAGTGTAATGAGAGGGAACAGGCAGCGGGGAGGCTAGTTGTAACGGCGGCTGCGACTAGTCAGGCGGTGGACACAGGAAGGGAGGAGGAAGACCGGTAGAAGACGGGACACCAAGAACCTGCTGAAGCAACGGAACAAAGTACGGGCGCGGCCGCACAGTGCCTCCAGCACCTCCAGCTCCAGGGTCAACAGCTCCAGCTCCTGCAGCTCCAGCGCCTCCTGCGCCAGGGCCTCCAACTCCAGCTACACCAGCTCCAGCGCCTCCGACGCCAGCTGCTCCAAGCTCAGTAGGGTCTCCAGCTCCAGTAGTAACAGCAGCACCTCCAACTCCAGAATCTCCAGGCTCGCCAGCCCCAGGAGCTCCACTCCGACGGTGTGGGCGCTGAACAAGCCACTCACGCAGCTGCTGCGAGGACAGTCGCGGTGAAGCACCAACAAGACCTCCAGACGAAGCAGCACCCTGAGGCTCAGCACCCCCAGACTCCGCACCCTCCAACTCAGCACCCCCAGGCTCCGCACCCTCCGACTCAGCACCCCCAGGCTCAACACCATCAGGCTCAGCACCCCCAGACCCAGCACCCTCAGACCCCGCACCCCCCGGCTCCGCACCCCCAGACGCAGCACCCCCAGACGAAGCACCTGGAGCAGCACCTGAGACGACAGCTACCTGAACAGGCGCAGTACCAGGGAGAGGGTCTACCTGAGACACTCCCGAGGGAGCAGGACCCTGGGGCAGAAGGGGGTCTACCGGAGGTGGACCGGGAGCAAGGAAGAGCGGCGGGGGCGGGGAAGGGGCAGAGCGGTAGGGGAAGAGACGGTAGAAGGGAACCGACTCGTCGAACGTGACGTCCTGAGAAGGGAGGACACGGCGCGAGGTGGGGTGGTAAAACTGCTAGCCAGGCGCGTCAGGGACAAAGCTAAGGAAGACGCACGGAATGGCGCGGGCGGAGAGCTTGTCCGCGGACGTATCGCGAACAAAGGCACGAGAACCCCAGACCCGGAACACCGACGCATCGCCAACCTTCCCCGTCCAACGCAGTGTGGGCGAAGTCTCCGGCAAGGAGACACGGGGCCAAAGGTTGAGCTGATGCGCAGCGTACCGGATCGTAAATGGCCACAGAAAATGGGGAGCGGCCACATGAATCATGGAGGTACGAGCGACCTCCATGACTAAGCCAATGCGGCGCTCAGCAATCCCATTTTGCTGAGGGGAGTCCGGAAGCGTGAACGACTGGAGAATGCCCTCCCCACGACAAAAGTCCCGCAAGAGGTCGGAGGAGAACTCACCACCTCTGTCAGAGTGCAGACGCAGGACAGGAAGGTCCTGGCCGAACCGCTCGCGTAGCTGGAGACAGACTGTGCGGATCCAAGGGATCAAGACAGCAGAGACTTCACCCTTGCCTCGCAAGGGGAAGACTGTGGTGTACCGCGTGTAGTCGTCAACTACCAGCAGAAAGTAGCGCTCGCGGCCCTGTCCACTGACGCGGGCTGGGCCCCACACGTCCATGTGGAGGGTCTGTAGGGGAGCAGTTGTCTGGGGAAACGAGGAGGAGTGAGGAGCGGCGCGCTGCCGCCCCTCGACGCAAGGAAGACAGGGCGGGGCAGGTGAGGGCGGCAGGGGAGGCAGAGACCTGGGGAGACCAGAGACAAGGAGACGGGAGTGCATGCCACGAAGGCGTGGCAGGGAGGGGTGACCAAGGCGGTGGTGCCAAAGAAGAGTCTGGTGCGATGGGAGGCGACACGAGCAAGAGGCGGCTACCTGACCTGACGCGGACACGTGAGCAGACGCAGCGACCTGAGGAGGCTCGGTAGCCAGTGTGTACAGACTCGACCCTGGCTGACGAGTGAACGTAGCCAGGTGACACCCCGTCCGTGTGCACGTGCAGATCGACACACGCTGACCCCCAGGATTGGTAGTGGGGGCAGCGGTAGAGGAGGCGGAGGCGGTGGAGGTGGTGGCGGCGGTGGGACCGGTGGCGGAGGTGGAGGCTCTGGTGGCGGCGGTGGAGGCAGCGGAGGGAGTGGCGGCAGTAGAGGCGGTGGGACCAGTGGTGGTCGGTCTGGACCTCAGCGTGGAGGCCCTGGTGGTGGTCGGGGCCAGCAGCAGCAGCGTCGGAGCGAGACTCAGACGCCCCAGCAGCTCCGTGAGTGGTTGGTTCAGCGTGGGGCGGGTGAGGGTAGTGAGACCTGCCCGTATGTCATTCGCACGGGTGCCCGTGCGGGCCGGACATGCGGGAGGTTTCACACTGAGCGCCGCTGCTTTGCCCGCCTTGACGACGCCTGACATACTGAGTTTGGTGATGACGTCGAGCGCCCTCGCTGGGCGGAGTTGCTTAGGTCGGGAGTTGCTATCTTTGACCTAGACTTTGATGTTATTATCTCTGCCATGTATGCTTTGTCTTTTAGTGCTGAGGGTGACTGTTACTAGTGTGTGCCGCCTGACCCAGGTATAGCCGCTGCTGCTCTATGTGCTAGTGCTCTGATACCATGTGAACATAGTAGCTAGAATGACGAGAATGAATGAGATTAGGAAAGGAGGGGGGGGTACAAGTAGAATGTCGAGAGAAACTCTGTACCCCCTAAGGCTAAACCCACTATAGCCTAGACAACTGTAAACACATAAACTAAACCTAGATACAACTAAGCATATATGTTTGACAGCCTGAAGCAGAACGCATGATGGAGCTCGACCGTGCACTTCACTACCTCGTCAGCACCCCGACGATCGGACTAACCTACCACAAGACCGGAACTACGATACCTAAGTTAATCGGCTACGTCGACGCCGATCACGCTGGAGACTCCGACAACAGACGATCTCGAACTGGCTACATCTACCGACTCGAACCTATCAGACATATCTCATGGCAGTCAAACAAGCAAGAGCTAATTGCTCTCTCCTCAGCTGAAGCAGAATACATCACACTCTGCTCAGCCACCAAGGAAGGACTATATCTTAGCGAATTGCTGGAAGAAGCAAATTTGTCTCAGTTACCCAGCTTCTCCCTCTTCTGCGACAACCAATCGGCCATTCGCATAGCAAACAAAAATTGGTTCGCAAATTGAACGAAGCACATCGCCCTCCGGTACTTCTTCATAAAAGACGAAATTGAAAAGGGAAGACTCGAGTTATCCTACTGTCCCACATCCGAGATGGCAGCCGATTACTTGACCAAGAAACTCGGAAAACAGAAGTTCGAGTACTGCATGCTGCTGACTGGACAAGGACACGTCATCAGCAGCGACACTTCAGAAGCGAAGGGGAGTGTTGGAAACAAGTAACATAAACGCTTCTGAAGCAATCGAAAGTATCAACACGAAACGGAGCAGACTACAAGCGAAGCAACACGCGAGTCAACAAAAGCAACCGCTGGAGGTTACACGAAGGTCAAAGGTCGCTGACCTTTTGACTTGACGAAAAATACAGTGCGACAGCAAGGACACATAACTGACTCGATACTGAGCAGTTACCCGAGTCGTCACTGTATCGAACCGCAACAGCAGAAACAGTTAAAATAGAACCTTTCAAAAGCTTTGTAATCATATAAAAGCTTTGTATTCCTCTGCTATTATCAACTTATCTTGTTCTCACACACCAGTGCAAGGTGGTTCAGTTTACTTCATTATCAACGCTTCCGCAACTACAACATTCCTACTACAACAGATCTTAGCCTTGAAAAAGATCCTAAGGGCTTGTTCTCAGCCCAAGAGCAGGTGTCCCTTTGCGTGAGTTATAGGTAGTAGTGCTAACAGTCAACTGTTCGCATGACACAGGATAATACAGCTTCATAGATTTGACTCTAAGTTTAGCCCGTTTCACAAACAGGTACATAACTGAATAGGTACTTTCCTATACCATAAATCTCTTGTATCTTTTCTTTATTACCAATTCTTGTTCTTACACTTGACCAGTACAGGAATTCCAGTCTTCCGCTGCAATACATTACAAAGACTAAACTCTAAAAGATCCTAAGGCATTTCTCAGTTCAACAATAGCTTCAGACCCATCTTATCTTGGCTTGGACCATTCTACCAGGTTTTCCTAACGCCCTTGAATGCGGGCGAGAACCGGGGTCAACTGGGCCAAGGGCACATGACTTCATACCTATATGCATTCCGTCTCTTATTGATTTTGCTGCTTTTAATCAACTCTATAAAGTTGAAAGCTTCTCTGCAGCCTTCTAGACTTGGATGGAACATATATCAGGCTAAGCTACAAGTGTATCATTTGCCTGTTAGCATCATCAAGTAACAGGACCAGGGTGTGAGAATATAATTGTATACATTATTATACTATAACTACCTGTAGTGTAGACTTATTGTAGTGCTAAACTTGTTTGGTGGTGCACCTTGCTTGCTCTGCCTATATCCTCATACCTTCTCTCCTTATTGAACACCTTTTTGGCTTGCACTTTCCTCTCGCTCCTTTCCTAAGCCTAAACCCTAGGCTACTAAGTCTACTAAGCAAAAGCACCTACTTTAAACATGCTATCAGAGCTGGTCCTTCCCAGGACCTAATTTTCATGGGCCCACCAGTCGCGCTGCCCGTCATGCAGCACCCCTTCCCGTCAGGCGCCCCGAGCGCGTGGCGGTTTCTGCCCGTCGCACGCCCTGGGCGTGTGGCGGTTTCTGCTTGTCGCACGCCCCGGGCGTGCGTCGGTTTCTGCCCGTCGCGCGCCCCCAGCACGCGACGGTGTTCTGCCCGTCGCTCGCCCCCAGCGTGCGATGGTTTTCTGCCCGTCGCGCGAGGGCCCCGTTGCAGTGCTTCCCGTCGTCCCCGCCGCCCGCTTCCTCCTCCCTCTCCTGCTTCGCGTGCAGCAGTTTGGGGGGGGGCGGGGGGGGGGGGGGGTGGGGGGAGGGTTGAGGGTGTTGGGGGGACGCATGAGTGGCGGTGGGGGGTGGTTGCACCTCCAGCGCCCCGCTGCTCTGCTTCGTCACCAAGCCAGCAGCCCCCCCCCCCCCCTCCGCCTCTACCTTCCCCCTCTGCTGCTCCTACTGCAGCGGCGGTTTCTGCCCGGCGCCTCGTGCGCCCTGCCCGCCCGCGCCCGCCTCACCAGATCGTGCACCTCGCCCCCCTTCCCTTCTCTGCCATCTCCCTACTGCGTGTGCAGCAGTTTGGGGGGAGGGGGAGGTGGCACCAACGGCACCACCCTGCCTCCTTTGTTTCACGGCCGCACCTGCTGCTGTGTGGGGGGAGGGTGGAGTGGTGGGAGTGGTGAGAGTGGCGGGAGGAGCTACTGCCGCTGCCGCTCGCCTTCCCCTTTCTCTCCCTGCTGCGCGTGCAACAATGGGGGGGTGGGTTTGGGGTGGCGAGTGTGAGCTGTCAGAGGTCCACTGGTGATCCCCGATTGATCCTAGGGAAGGGTTACAGGCTCGTTGTCCTGGGGGGTTATGGGCGCACTGACCCGCTACTTAACAAGCCCTTTTATCCCAATGGTCTAGTGGTTGGGATTCTGACATGAGCACCCAGCTGCCGCCCCTCCTCTCTCTCTCTCACTGCCACACATGCCGCTGTGAGGAGGAGGGTAAGGGGGTGGCGGGCTTTTGGCGTTGGAGGAAGGGTGGGGGACCACCGTGGGTGGGGAAGGCGTTGGAGGAAGGGTGGGGGGGAAGGTGTGAGGTTCCAGGGGGCGGTTGACAAGGGGGGTGAGGTTGAGGGGGGTGGCTGAAAGGGGGCGTGGAATCAGGGGGTTAGTAAGAGGGGCTCGCCGCGCTAGGTTCCCGCCCACCTCCTCTCCTCCCTCTCTCACCCTCCCCCCTTTGTAAAACGGGGGTTCGTAAGAGGGGTTCGCCGCGTGGCTCCCCCCACCTCCTCTCCTCATCCCTCTCTCACCCCCCCCTTTTGTAAAACGGGGGTTCGTAAGAGGGGCTCGCCACGTGGCTCCCCCCACCTCCTCTCCTCATTCCTCTCCTCTTCCCTCTCTCTCTCTCGCTTCCTCATTTACCTCCTTGACGTCTTCCACTGCGCGTGGTGTACC
This sequence comes from Closterium sp. Naga37s-1, assembly GCA_947471745.1. Taxonomy (NCBI): domain Eukaryota; kingdom Viridiplantae; phylum Streptophyta; class Zygnematophyceae; order Desmidiales; family Closteriaceae; genus Closterium; species Closterium sp. Naga37s-1. Next base: position 1,438,187 of record CANJKZ010000195.1, on the reverse strand, counting down.
CCTTCAGAGGGTGTTTCTACACATGGTTCTTGACTGCAGGCAATTCGGGGGTGTCAGAATATAATTGTATACGTAATACTATAACTGTCTGTAGTGTAGACTTAGTGTAGTGCTAAACTTGTTTGGTGGCGCACCTTGCTTGCTTTGCCTATATCCTTGTACCTTCTCTCCTTATTGAACACTTTTTTGGCTTGCACTTTCCTCTCGCTCCTTTCCTAAGCCTAAACCCTAGGCTACTAAGTCTACTAAGCAAAAGCACCTACTTTAAACACAGGCCTGTTGATGGGGCAGTGTCATTGGTCAGGCACTTCTGTAAGAAAGTTCTTCTTCACCTGCAGTCATGGGACCGAGCAGTGGAGAGAGCGATTCCGGCACACGGCAAGCAGCAAGCATGCAAGGACGCACAGCCATCCATTAGCCACAGGAGGGGGGTCCGTGGCACGGGATGGGGGTCCGTGGCACAGGATGGGGGTCCGTGGCACAGGATGGGGGTCCGTGGCACGGGCGGCTACGAGCATAAGCGGGACAGATGGGCGCATCGAGCATGAGTATCGGACAAAAGCACTTCAACAGAATGAATGCAGACTGGATGTGAGTGAGGAGTTTCGAGAGGATGTGATTAGAGTGAGCGTGGGCAGTGTGACAAGGAGGGCAGAGAATGTGTGGTGCATGGAGAGGAGGGCAGCGCGGGTGAGTGGAGGGCGGGGAGCACCTGCTCGAGCGTGAGGAACATGATGACATTCCAGGAGCCCACGCGGCCCAAGTTGGGGATGAAGCCTTTGTAGAACGCCAGCACGCCCTGGGGGGAGGGGGGGGGGAAGGGAGGAGGGGAGGGGAAGGGGGGGAGGGAGTTGTGAGGGGAGAGGGGAGAGGATGTGGCAAGAGAGTACCAGGTGCAGCATACCGTTGGCATTGGAGAGTGCTGCACGTGCTACAGCCTGCATGGACTTGTGCGGTTGAGACAGCTGGAGTCTCGCAGCCGCAGCTCCCCTGAGCCGGCGGACGCGCTGTTATCCATGCGGATCTCTTTGTTCGCCACTCTGGTGCCTCTCAGCCTGCCTCCACTCCTGAGTGGCAGCCACGACCATGGGCGCCCACGGCTCTGCCCATACGCTTGAGAGAAGCTGTACATGGACAGAAGGTACGCCATCAGCTCCCAATACCCACGCGCGACCATGGCATGGGGCGGGCGGCAAGAGATGCGGCAGGCAGGAGCAGCAAGCAGTAAGACAGCGAAGCCACCTAGGCAGGAGACTTCCCATGCAGCGTTGACACGACACGTGCACATGCCCCTTCCATCACGTGCACATGCCCCTTCCATCACGTGCACATGCCCCTTCCATCACGTGCACATGCCCCTTCCATCACGTGCACATGCCCCTTCCATCACGCCGCTCTGCTCCCAGCGCCCCTGGCTGGCGGACTGTGGCGCCAGCCAGCCCTTGGGCGCGCCCAGCCACCCACGTACCACACGGCGTCACTGCCTCCGCCCACAGTGGGTGGTGGCACTGCAGCACGCTCACCTGGTGCGCGCTTGTACTCAAGTTTCATGAGCACATGGATGGAGCAGTTGAATGAGGGAGAGATCATGCCAATCAGAGAAGCTATACATGCCAATCAGAAGCTATACATGCCAATCAGAGAAGCTATACATGCCAATCAGAGAAGCTATACATGCCAATCAGAGAAGCTATACATGCCAATCAGAGAAGCTATACATGCCAATCAGAGAAGCTATACATGCCAATCAGAGAAGCTATACATGCCAATCAGAGAAGCTATACATGCCAATCAGAGAAGCTATACATGCCAATCAGAGAAGCTATACATGCCAATCAGAGAAGTTATACATGCCAATCAGAGAAGCTATACATGCCAATCAGAGAAGCTATACATGCCAATCAGAGAAGCTATACATGCCAATCAGAGAAGCTATACATGCCAATCAGAGAAGCTATACATGCCAATCAGAGAAGCTATACATGCCAATCAGAGAAGCTATACATGCCAATCAGAGAAGCTATACATGCCAATCAGAGAAGCTATACATGCCAATCAGAGAAGCTATACATGCCAATCAGAGAAGCTATACATGCCAATCAGAGAAGTTATACATGCCAATCAGAGAAGTTATACATGCCAATCAGAGAAGTTATACATGGGCAGCACAGGCAGCAGCGCAGGAGCAAGGCAAGCGACACAACTCCCATGCACCCAATCGGACTAGATAGCTGTGAGAAGCAGGGGCAGCAGGCGTGAGGCACGCACGTCGTTGCGGAAGGTCTTGAGGAAGCAGTCGAGCGTGCCCTTGTACTGCCCGCTGCTGTCGCCCATCACCCTCGACTTCACCTGCTCGCCCGGGAGAGAGGGAGGGCGGCAGGACGAAGGGAGGTGGGGCAGTGAGGAGCGCAAAGGGTTGGGAGAGGGACGCGAACGGTTGAGAAGAGCAGTGGCCCTAGCACTGCCACGTGCTCTCACCGTGGCTGCACCTGGTAGGCCGGCGGCACAAGAGGCAGGGGTAGGGATGGTAGACAGCACGAGGACAGGGGCGAAGAAGAGAGGCAAGAGTGCGGAGTGAGATGAATGGGCAACGCAATGAAACAGAAAGCCAGGACTCGGGAGTTGGAAAATGAGGGGTAGGTGAAGGCAGGGGCGCGAAATGTGTGGGGGGGGTGGGGGGGTGGTGTGAGGGTTTGTGGGGAAGCGGGTGGGGAGTGTGGTGAAAGGGGGGCGGAGCATAGGGGATGGGAGAGGAGAGAGGGGAAGGGGGAACGGAGTGTGGGGAAGGGGTGTTCAAAACGAAAGAGCAGTAGGAGAGGGGTGCTGTGAGAGGGATGTGTATGAGTGAACAGGAAGCGATGTGTGGCAGGCGGGGCGGCAGGCGGTGTGGCAGGCGGGGGGCGGGCGGGGCGGCACTCACCACATCGACGGGCGAGCCGATGCAGACGGCGAAGAAGCCGGCGCCCAGCCCAGCGATGAGGTGCGTCCCCACGTTGTCCCCGAAGCCCGGCACCTTGAGCAGCGACTGGTGGGGCGGGCAGGTGAGGGCAGGGGGGGGAGGGGTAGCGAGGGAGAGAGACGAGAGGGGAATTTTGAAAGAAGTGCACAGCGCATGTCTGCTGGCAATGCATGAGCGCAGCGCATGTGAGCAGTGCAGAGCACGTGGCAGGGCAGCACCGCCTACCTGCTTGATCTGGTCGTAGCTGGCGAGCTCACCTGCTTGATCTGGTCGTAGCTGGCGAGCTCACCTGCTTGATCTGGTCGTAGCTGGCGAGCTCAGCGGCGTTGATGATGGCGTTGCGTGCGATGTTGGGCCCCACGCCCGTCCACAGCGCTGCCACGCCCTCCTGCCATGCCATGCCATGCCATGCCATGCCAGCAGCAGTCAGAGTCAACGTTGAAGGTTCGTGATTGGCTCTCAATTTCGTATGCTGAAGAGATCCGTGTCCTGTATTGCCGTCAATACAAGATACTGCCATGCAGGTTTCATGGTTTCATGGTTACAAGTGTTGAAAAAACCGGTTAAGCTTCTGTGTTTCGAGGTTGGAAAAAACGCAGACAAACAACACTTGTAAATTGAAAGAATGCCATGAGGGAAGAGTGGTGGGATTGAGAAGGGAGAAGGGACGAGCTGGAGGGACGCACATGCGGGGGAGGAAAACGGTGGAGACAGAATGAAGGATGGGCCACACCACGCTAAGAATCACAAACAGCAAGCCCCTCCAACAATCCACCTCCCGCCCCCCCTCCACTCCTATCCCTCCCACACTCCACCTCTCACCCGTCCCAGGCTGGGTGGCGGCTGACCTGGCGGGCGATGGTGGCGTAGGCGTTGAGAGCGCCCGAGTAGCGCTTGGGCGTGCCGGGCGGCAGGCGCCCCTCCGACTGCAGGCGCACCTTCACCAGATCCGTGGGGTTGGCGATTGATATGCCCACCGCCCCTGTGCATGGTGCATGGTGCATGGGTTAAACGGGTTGCACGGGTTGGATGTGTGGTGCATGGCGCATGGCGCATGGTGCATGGTGCATGGTGCATGGTGCATGGCGCATGATGCATGATGCATGGTGCATGGTGCATGGTGCATGACGCATGGTGCATGGTGCATGGTGCATGGTGCATGGTGCATGGCGCATGGCGCATGGCGCATGGTGCATGGTGCATGGTGCATGGCGCATGGTGCATGGTGCATGGTGCATGGTGCATGGTGCATGATGCATGGTGCATGGTGCATGGTGCATGGTGCATGGTGCATGGTGAGGAGAGAGAGAGCGCGTTTGAAGGGAAGCGGTTGTTGGGTTGGAATGTTCAGAGAAATGAGCATAGCATGTGCGCACGAGCAATGATGAGCACAGTCTAGCACGGGTGCGAGCAGGGCAGCACCGGTGGGGTGGTGGGAGGGAGCAGGGGGCCATGGCACCTGTGGTGAGGGCAGCGGCGATCTTGACAGTGAGAGGCACGTCGCCCGTGTGGTCCTTGCCCACGAACAGTGCCTTAACCTGTCCGCCCCACCACGCACAGCGCGCGGGCAGGGGGCACAGGGCAGGGCGCACAGGGCAGGGCGCACAGGGCAGGGGGCAGGGAGCACTCGGCATGAGAGCAACAAGGAGCACAGAACTTGAACGCAAGTGGCAAGGTCGGCGCTCATCACAGCCCCTTCCACCGCACCCTGCCCACCACCGCACCCTGCCCACACCCTGCCATGGCCGCCGCCTCTGCCACCTCGCCACCGCGCTGCAGCACGCTCACGGGGTCATAGAGGCGCACAGCAGCACACTCACGGGGTCATAGAGGCCGATGCGCAGGCCGCCATAGACGCACTGGCGGTGCAGCCCCGGCACGAGCCCCTTCCACAGCGCCGACAGCCCCTCCTCGCGCGCAATGGTGCCCATCGTCCCCACCATCCCGCGGTACTTCACTGCGCCCGCTGCTCCGCCCGCTCCCGTCGACGGCTTGCCCTGCAGCTGCAGGCGCACCTTGGCCGTGTCGATGGGCAGTGTGCAGAACTGCGCGCAGGGGGGACGGGGGGGGGTGGTCGCGGGGGGAACGGGGGAAGGGGAGAGGACGGGCGGTGCAATGGCCCACGCGGCTGCTGGCTACCCGAGACGCGCGTCACCCCAGCGCAGGTCACGAGAAAGGAGGTCACGCGGGGCGACGGGAATCTGGACGCGCAAAGAGGGAGCTTGCGAGGCGGCGGAGGGAGGCAGAGCGGCGAGGGACGCCGCGGATCTCACCTCAGCGAAGCACGCGGACATGGCGCTGCTAGCGAGGATGCCATAAACGGGTATGTACATCCGCTTCCCGTCCACCACTACCTCCCCGCTTCCGCCTCCTCCCCCCATTCCGCGCGATCGCGATCCGCACGGGCGCCGCAAGCCGGTCGGCGGGGAAGAGCTAATCGCACGCGAGGCGAGCACGCGTGGGGGGAGAGCGAATGAGGAATCGAGACGGCGCGAGCACGCGGGCAGCACGCAGCGAGCTCCGAGAAAGCTCGTCGCAGCGTGCGGTGCGGGTGCGCGTGGCGGACGTCGAGATCGATCAGGAAGGGCGCGGCGAGCTCGTCGCGTCGTCCGCAGCAGCTGAGCGAAGCTGCGCGAGGCGGTTGAGCGACAGGCGGCTTAGGGATTTCTGTGGAAGCGGGGTTCAGCAGATTCGGGGCGCGCGAGGAAGGCTGGCGCCGCGCTTGTGTGGCGAAGCGATTTGGTGGCGGTGGCGAGGAGGGGCACGCAACGAGTGGAGCGGTGAGGCGTGTGTGGGTGGAGTGGCGGGAGCCCAGAGATGCACAGACTCACGTGGTGGCGGGCGTGGTGGGGCAGAGATAGTGGGGAGGGCGCGGAAGCAATCGAGGGGTGGAACACCGAGGTGCGCGTGGCGAGGCACGTGCAGCTCTCGATTGTGTCACGTCAGGTGCACAGTTGGCTGCCAGGTTGGCGAAAGCATGCCCTTACGCCCAGGGAGGCGGTTGTTGATTGGTGGAGGCACTGCTTTGCTTCCATGTTTGTGGGCTCCACGAAGTTGATACGCCTTTCGTTCATACGCCTTCTGGGAGGGAATGACGAAGCGCCGTGTTTTCTCGTCTTCAATTCCAACGGGCAGTGGTTTTTACAGGCCTCCTGCCACGCGATCGCGCCCGATTCCCGTGGTCAGTTTTCGCCATCAATAGTCATTTTGTAGGTTTTTACGAGTTTTTCGATCACAGACGGTATCTGCCCCAGAGGTGAGAAACACAACTCACTTCCCTGAATAATCATTACGCCACCCAGGAAACACGTTCGGAACAGTGCGAACAATCATTTCGCGCTGATATTTTCCCTCAACCGCGGAAGTACGGTACTTGTTTGACGGGCGCGCAGTTTTCCCGCCACTAACGCTTTCTGTGTGGCCCGTAACAAGCACACGGATGGCCCGTATAACAGCTAGAACGGCTCATATCGCATATTTTTGCGCGCGTTCAGTTTTTACAGTTCACGGGCCACCGTAGAGGTCTGACGACTGTCCCGTGAAGCAGTTCAATAGGACCACATCGCAGCGATTCGATCGCACTGAATTTCCCGCGTTTGAATTCACATTCGCGCGAAAATAACGAGGCCATCATTGTTGTTCAGTCATCTACTCACGGTTGTGTCCATTTCGTCTTCACTGCACTGGCCGATTTGGTGGCCCTTTCTAAGTGATCTAGTCCACCCGTAAGTACCAAGCTCAGCCATAAAGTGCTCCACTATCGTTTTACTCCTCAATAGCTGCCATGTCGGAACCCAGGGAACGCGCGGAGCGGTTAGCGAATAATGTCAGATATATATGCCTTAGCACATGTAGGCTGTAGTGGGGTAGACTCTAAGGGGTACAGGTTTCTTATTTGTACCAAACTCATTCATAGTTCATTCATTTCCTGTTTTCTTACTTCACATGGTATAGAGCGGGTTCCTACATTTACGAGATGTTTGGACCTGCCCACGGAAACCAAGAAAGTGTACAGAATTCGGTGTTGATGGCGAAAACTGACCACGGGAATCGGGCGCGATCGCGTGGCAGGAGGCCTGTAAAAACCACTGCCCGTTGGAATTGAAGACGAGAAAGCACGGCGCTTCGTCATTCCCTCGCCTTCTGGGCTCGCTTCGGATTTAGGCAAGGACAGCATAACATGGGACATTAGTGAATGTACACTGAAACTACTGCTAAGTAAACTAACAGCATTCCAAGGCTCCCACTTTCTAGAGTTTCTGCTGAAAGCAAAAAAGACTTGCTTTGTGTAGCCTTGATCTTGTGCAATGTCAGTCGTAAGCGTCAGGTCAGTCGAAAACTGACCACGGGAATCGGGCGCGATCGCGTGGCAGGAGGCCTGTAAAAACCACTGCCCGTTGGAATTGAAGACGAGAAAGCACGGCGCTTCGTCATTCCCTCGCCTTCTGGGCTCGCTTCGGATTTAGGCAAGGACAGCATAACATGGGACATTAGTGAATGTACACTGAAACTACTGCTAAGTAAACTAACAGCATTCCAAGGCTCCCACTTTCTAGAGTTTCTGCTGAAAGCAAAAAAGACTTGCTTTGTGTAGCCTTGATCTTGTGCAATGTCAGTCGTAAGCGTCAGGGCTTGATAACCTGTACTGCCACGTGCGGCGCTGCCGCACCACGAGCTGCCAGAAGCCCTTCTCCCACGGGCCCTCCGCCCTCCACCCCTCCCCTCCCTCCACTGTGCCGCCTTCCCCGTCCTGCCCACGGCCCGCCATGGCTCTACAGCTGCGCGCGGCACCGCTCTTCACCGCGCTGCTTTCCACCAAAGCAACCTCGCCACTCTCGCACCTCGACCCGCCTTCGCTTGCATGCCATGCGTGTTCTCGTGAGCCCCCACCTCCCATGCCCACTCCTTCCATGGTCCCCGCAACAGCCCTCCCCTCTCTCAACGCCCTTGCACTGCCGCCCCCTCCGCTCACCTCCACCAACCGCCTCTGCTTCACCGGACTCACGGCTGCTGCCGCCATACCCACCTCCACCCTCCCCTCATCCTCCACCTTCCTCTTCTCTCCCCTCGCTCCTACCGCCGTTCCCCCCTGCTCCCCTCGTGTCAGCAAGTGCCCCACATCTCTCCTGCCCCGCCTGCTCCTCCGCCCCTTGCTCTCCCACGCCGAGCGCCACTCGTCACCGCTGCTGTTCTCACTGCCACTGCTGGTGCTGCCAGCACAACCACCACCACCACGTGTGGCAGCAGTGCTGCAATGAGCACGGGGCGAGGGGGCAGCAGCGCCAGCAGCACCGCCTGGCAATGGTCCCCCCTGAGTAGAGCGGCTCTTCTTGCGGCGTCGCCCGCCGTCCCACACCATCCACAGCTGCCGCCGCCGCCTGCTCGCCCCTCCGCTGCACCGCTGCTGCCCCTCCTGCTGCCCCTCCTGCTGCCCCTCCTGCTGCCCCTCCTGCTGCCCCTCCTGCTGCCCCTCCTGCCCCACCATCCTGCCCAGCGCCCTTGCTGGGGAGCCCAGCGGCTTGGCAACATCCTCCCCTCGCACAGCACACGCACCACCACTGCCCGCATCAGTGCCACCACCAGCATCAGCATCAGCATCAACGTGAGCACCATCAGCAGTAGCAACGTGAGCAGCATGAGCAGCATCAACGTGAGCATGAGCAGCATGAGCAGCATCAACGTGAGCAGCATGAGCAGCATCAACGTGAGCAGCATGAGCAGCATCAACGTGAGCATCAGGGCTGGCAGATGCAAGGGCATGGAGAGGAAGAAGAGGTGCAGACTGTTGGCAGTGGTCTCGAAGCACATCCCCGCCACTATCACCTCCTCCCCCTGCACCCGCCGCTGCTGCTACCGCCTCACGTGATGCATGACATGGTGTGCATCCCACCTCACTCGCATCTAGTGTCCTCTCCCCACGCGCATCCCACTCGCCACGCCACTCGCCGCTTCCTCCATCTACCCGGCGCACACCAGTGCAGGCGCCACCACCCCTCTCACACCCACCCGCCCTTCCACCCCTGCCTGCAAGCACCGCCCCTTCCACGCCCTCCCCTCCCCCCTCACCTCTTTCCTCCGCTCCCCCCTCACCTTCCCCTTCACCTCCATCCCCTCGCACCTTCACTCCTCCCATTCTCCCTTTCTCTGTTCCTCCCTCTCTCCCTTCATCCATGCCTTTTCCCTCGCTTCCCTCCTCTCCGTCCTTCCCTCTTTCCTTCCCTCTAACCTCCTCCCCTTCATGCCCTCCTTCCTCCACTCCTCCCTCCCCTCTTCCCTCCCCATGCCCCTCCCCATTTTCCTCCCCACTTTCGTCCCCACTTTGCTCCTTTCCGTCCTCCCATCCGTCCTCCTTTCCTACCTCCCCGCTTTCCTCCCCAGTTTCCCCCCTTCTTTTCTCCCCTCTTTCCTCCCCTCTTTCCTCTTCTCCTTCCTTCCCTTCTTCCTCCTCACCTCCATCCCTTCTTCCATCACTTTCCTTTTCTCTTCCTTCCCTTTGTCCCTCCCCACTCTCCTCCTCTCTGGCTTCCCCTTCTTCCTCCTCTCCTACCCTTATTCTTTCCTCCCCACTTTCCTCCCTCCTTTCCTCCTCTCCTACCTCCCCTCCTTCTTCTCTTCCCTCCTCTCTTCCCTCCCTTTGTCCCTCCCCGCCTTCCTCCTCTCCTTCTTCCCCTCCTTCCTCCTCTCCTACCTCTCCTCTTTTCTTCCCCTTTTCCTCTTCTGAATGCTTCCCTTGCTTCTCCTTTCCTCCCACCCTTCTATCCTCCGCTCCTCCTTTCATTCCAATTTCCTCCTGTCCTCTCTCCCCTCTTCCCGCCCTTCTTCGCTCCCCTCCTCCCTCCGCTCCTTCCCCCTCGCCCTCCACTCGTCCCCAGAGCCCTTCCCCTTCCCCTTCCCCTTCCCCTTTCGCCATGTCTTTCTCTAATCGCCTCCGTGCGGACGGCACCATGGCATCATCCCCATCCACCACCCCTGCCAGCGCTGCCTCACACCTGCTCCCCACTAGTCTCCCATCACACCCACTCCGCCCCCCGCTGCTGCTGCATCCCACTCCCATCTCCCCACAGCACCGCTCTTCACCGCTTCCTCTCTCCCAGCACCTCTCTTCACAGACGCTTTGCCGGCCACTGCACGCCATCTGCTCACCCACTGTACTATCTCCCCCTCCATCCTTCCCCTTCCCATCCTCCCTCCCCACATCCCCCTCCTCCTCCTGCCACTGCTGCCACTGCTGCTGCTGCTGCTGCTGCTGCTGCTGCTGCTGCTGCTGCTGCTGCTGCTGCTGCTGCTGCTGCTGTTGCTGCTGCTGCTGCTGCTGCTGCTGCTGCTGCTGCTGCTGCTGCTGCTGCTGCTGCTGCCACTGCTGCTGCTGCTGCTTCTCTTCTTGCTCCACCTTCTCATGATCGTCATCCCACCCCTCCTCCCCCGGCGCCCGCCCTTCCTGCTGCTGCTCAAGAACCTTTCCTTCATCTGCCTCGCTCTTCTCCTCCTTTCTTTTCCATCTCTCGTGCCACTCATCTCCCCCAAATTCCTCGCGCCCCTCCTCCCTCGCCCTCCCTACCAGCTCCTGCCACTGCCTCCCCCTTGCACCGCCCACCTCGCCCACACTGCTCCCCACCTCCCGTTCTCCCCCTCCCACCACCACCACTCCTTTTCCTTCTCCCTCTGCTCCTCTCCCCACCCCTCCTCCTCCCCCATCCCACGGCCCATCCACACGGCCATCAGCGCCCACCGCACAGCGCCGCTCAGCCACCACAGCGGCGCGGGAAGCGCTGGGAAGAAGCAGGGCGCGGGGCGTGCAGGTGGGGGGTGGGGGGGGGCAGGCCACGGAGGCAGCAGGCGGGGAAGCAAGCAAGGGGGGTGGGGGGAGGTGGAGAAGAGAGACGGCAGGCGGGGGAGCAAGCGAGGGGGGTGGTGCGGGCAGCAGGAGCACTTCCAGCGCTGTCATGTGGCCGCGCTGCCCTCGCTGCGCCTTCTCCTCCGTGCCCGCATCCACATTCACGTGCCTGTACCGCGCTGCACTGCTGTGAATCGCACCGCATGGCCCCCCCGGTGCCATGGGATGGGCGTGCGGGGGAGCGGGAGAGGGGAGGACAGGGGGTGGGATGGCAGCAAGCCCCCTTGTGGGAGGGCGCTGTCCGCCCTGCTCCCATGCCCGCCCCTCTGCTGCCCTCACAACACCCTCAGCTGCTGGCCGTGCATTGTGAGCACACACGGCGTTCCCTTGTGTGACCTGTACCGCTGCCAGCTGCTCCCCTTTAACACGCATGTCTTCACCCTGCTGCATCTTGCAAGGTTGGGTAGGGTGTGGCAGAGGCAGGTGGGGCGGTGGCAGGTGGGGCGGTGGCAGGTGGGGCGGTGGCAGGTGGGGCGGTGGCAGGTGGGGCGGTGGCAGGTGGGGCGGTGGCAGGTGCGGCGGTGGCAGGTGAGGCAAGCAGGGTGGTGCAGGGCAGGCGGCACGGCTGTGCTGCTGACTGAGTAGGTGGCCATCATGGCACGCACGCTTGCCCCATGGCATCTCAGCACCTCCATCTGTCACACCACAATCACTTGCACCACACTGTGCTTCCTCGCCCTCCCCTGTGCCACACCATATAGTGCCACCACACACCACGTCACCACATGCGATATCATTGCATGGCATTTCGTCAATGTCACCACCACAATGCCTGCCGTCACTGCACCCCTCTCCACCGCTCTCAATTACCGCACCCATTCCTCCCACAGTACGCCCTCCTCCTACTTCCTCCACCTCTCCATTGTTCATGCCCGCCCCCTGCCCTCCGCCCCCCCCACCCCCAACCAGCCACCCCTCCCCCTCAAATCCGCCACGGAACCCCTCCAGGTCATGCTCGTTAGAGAGTGATTCGATATCAGCCACCTCCTCATCCCACCGCACCGGTGCCGCTGCTCCCAGCGCTGCCAGCACGCCTGCTGCTGCTGCCGCGCGCCCTGCCATGGGGTGCTCCTGGGGTGGGCGTGCAGTGCGGTGGGGAGCGGTGCGGGAGGCAGAGAGAGCGGTGTGCAGGCGCAGCGCGAGGCGGTGGAGGGCGGGCGTGTGGCGGTGCAGCGAGATGACGCGCAGGGGACCACAGCGACACGCTCGGTTGATGCTGGCTGCCAGGTGGATGGCACAAGGGAAAAAGGGAGGGGAGGGGTGGGGAAGAGATGGTGAGAGGGGAAGGCAGAGGTAGTGGTGAGAAAGGGGGTGGAAGGAGAACGGTTGAGGGATGTGGCAGCGGGTGCAGAGTGGAGGGCGAGGGATACAACGTGGGGCAATGCATGCATGGTGCATGTGAGCCCTGTGGCTAACCCATGCCCGCACTCAAGCCTGCCCGCCTGCATGCACGCACCATGGTGCAGGCAGATGGGGTCGCGCACACAGCAGCACGCCACCACGGCCAGGTGGCAGAGGCGGCAGCACAGCGAGCACGGCACCGCTGCCGACAGCCCCGGCAGCACCACCACCACGGCCGCGCGCTGCTCCATCCACCCGCGAATGCGCCTCTCCTCGCCCAGCAGGCGCACAAACTGCTCCACCGCGCTGCGCCCCACCCGCCCCATGGCCGCCAGGCGAGGTGGCGTCACGTCAATGGCATTGATGGCTTGAATAGAGTCAACGGGGTCAATCGAGTCAGTGGGGTCAACAGGGTCAACAGGGTCAACAGGGTCAACAGGGTCAACGGGGTCAGTTGGGTCAAAGGGGTCAGTGGGATCAGTAGGGTGAGAAAGGCCCACAGGGTGAGCAGGGTGAATGAGGGCGAGGGGTGTGGTGGAGGCAGGAGGGTAAGAGGGGTGAGTGAGGTCAGCAGTGTCAGTGGTGTCAGTGGAGGGAGGCGGGTCAACAGCGTGAGCATAAGCCTCACTGCCCTCCTCACAGCGCCCTATCCGTGTGCCACCGCCACTGCTGCTTGCCACGCCACCAGGCGCTGCTGCCGCTGCACAGGCAGGCAAGTCAACGCGGTCAACACGGTCAGCAGGGGGCCCCGGGCCACTCTCCAGCCCTGTGCTCGCCTCTTTCTCCGCATGCTCCTCATCCTCCCCCGCACCCCCCTCGCCCCCCTCGCCCCGCCTGCATGCCAGCAGCCCCACCACGTGGCGGCACAGCAGCTCCTCCCAGCAAAGCAGCGGCGGGTGGCGCAGCACGGCGTAGCGCCGGGCGGCAGCAGCAGCGAAGGGGAACCAGTCGGGCGGCGCGAAGTTGACCGCCTCGCCGCAGTTGAAGCCTGGGGGGCGGGGGTTTCAAGGGGGGGAGAGGAGCATGGGGGTGTGCACGTGAGCAAGGTAAGGGGGGAGAGGAGGGGACAGCGGGAGAAGCAGTGAAGAACGGGAAGTGACATGTAGTCAAGTCAAGGTTCCATGTGTGCTGTTATGGGAGTGAGCTGCACATGCACGTGCACGTGCCACTGCCCGCATGCCACACACAACAGCACCACCACAGCACCCCATCGCCTCACCATGGCTGAACCCAGCATGGTACGACCGCGGGTACGTCACCACGAACTCCCCCGCAGCCTGCACGGCGCGCACCACCGCCACGCCATGCGCCACCAGCAGGCGCGGGGAGAACATGCTCGTCTTTCCCATCAGCGCCTCACACGCCCGCCCCACCGCTCCACCCCCCCACCGCGCCTGCTCGCCCGCCCCTGCACCACCCGCCCTCTTTGCCTCACCCCTTGCCTCACCCCTTGCCTCACCCCTTGCCGAACCACTGTCGCCCCTCACTGCATCAGCCCCTCCCCCTGCTGTGCACCTCCCTCCGTGCCCCCGCCCTCCGCGCCCCCCCCTCCTGTTCCCCCACCCACCCCCTCGCCCAGGCGTCCGCTCCTGCTCTCTGCACGCGGTGCCCCTTCCCTCCGCTCCGTGGCCCCGTTGCGCCCTCCCTCTCTCCTCCTCGCTCTTCACGCCCCCACTTGCTTCCCTCACCATGCAATCCCCCTCGCCCGCCCCAACCGGGATGTCCCCCTCCCCCTCCCCCTGCCCCTCCCCTCGGCGGTACACGTGGCGCATGGCCACGGCCTCAAAGGCGTGCGCCGCCATGGCCGGCACGCCGTACCACGTCTTGGGCGCGCCCATGTGGTGGTAGTTGATGCTGGGGGGGGGAGATGTGTGGAGAGGTGCGGTGTGGTGTGGTGTGGTGTGGTGTGGTGTGGTGTGGTGTGGGACGCAATGAGTTGCGAAGGGCTGGCATGCGATGATATGGGATACGGTGGGATGGCATGGAAGAAAAAAGAGAGTGGGTCCAGCTCAGCGTGACCCAGGTTAGGGCAACCAGCGGCGCACATGCACGTGTCACTGTGCTTTGTGTAGCACTCCTGTCATGCCAGCCCCTGGCACAGCACGGCAGTCCGCGGCACACGGTGGTACAGGGCGCCATGGGGTGTGCCCACCTGTAGAGGTAGTGGTCCTCGACGTGCCCACCTGTAGAGGTAGTGGTCCTCCTCGACGTGCCCACCTGTAGAGGTAGTGGTCCTCGACGTGCCCACCTGTAGAGGTAGTGGTCCTCCTCGACGTGCCCACCTGTAGAGGTAGTGGTCCTCGACGTGCCCACCTGTAGAGGTAGTGGTCCTCCTCGACGTGCCCACCTGTAGAGGTAGTGGTCCTCGACGTGCCCACCTGTAGAGGTAGTGGTCCTCCTCGACGTGCCCACCTGTAGAGGTAGTGGTCCTCGACGTGCCCACCTGTAGAGGTAGTGGTCCTCCTCGACGTGCCCACCTGTAGAGGTAGTGGTCCTCGACGTGCCCACCTGTAGAGGTAGTGGTCCTCCTCGACGTGCCCACCTGTAGAGGTAGTGGTCCTCGACGTGCCCACCTGTAGAGGTAGTGGTCCTCCTCGACGTGCCCACCTGTAGAGGTAGTGGTCCTCGACGTGCCCACCTGTAGAGGTAGTGGTCCTCCTCGACGTGCCCACCTGTAGAGGTAGTGGTCCTCGACGTGCCCACCTGTAGAGGTAGTGGTCCTCCTCGACGTGCCCACCTGTAGAGGTAGTGGTCCTCGACGTGCCCACCTGTAGAGGTAGTGGTCCTCCTCGACGTGCCCACCTGTAGAGGTAGTGGTCCTCGACGTGCCCACCTGTAGAGGTAGTGGTCCTCCTCGACGTGCCCACCTGTAGAGGTAGTGGTCCTCGACGTGCCCACCTGTAGAGGTAGTGGTCCTCCTCGACGTGCCCACCTGTAGAGGTAGTGGTCCTCGACGTGCCCACCTGTAGAGGTAGTGGTCCTCCTCGACGTGCCCACCTGTAGAGGTAGTGGTCCTCGACGTGCCCACCTGTAGAGGTAGTGGTCCTCCTCGACGTGCCCACCTGTAGAGGTAGTGGTCCTCGACGTGCCCACCTGTAGAGGTAGTGGTCCTCCTCGACGTGCCCACCTGTAGAGGTAGTGGTCCTCGACGTGCCCACCTGTAGAGGTAGTGGTCCTCCTCGACGTGCCCACCTGTAGAGGTAGTGGTCCTCGACGTGCCAGGCGAAGGTGCTGAAGAGCATCCCCACGTACAGCATGGGTTCCGTCACGCCCTGCCGTGGTGGTGGGGGGAGGTGGGGAGGGGGAAGAAGGGGTGGCCAGGATGCAGAGAGGCAGGGCGGTGAAGGAGGGCGGGGAGGGTGAAGGGGCGATGGGATGATGGGCGGGTGAAAGATGGTGGGCGGAAAGGGGCTGGGGGGAGACACGGGGGGTGGTTGTAGGAGTTGGTGGGGATGAAGGCGAGAGTGAGTGCAGCGATCAAAGACAGCAGCTCGGTTGGATGCGGTGAAAACACGCAGGAGGGACAGAGAGGAGAGAGCACATGCTCTCTTGGGACATGCAGGGTGGACGCGGCAGGGGGGAGGGGCAGGGGGGAGGGGCAGGGGGAAGGGGCAGGGGGGAGGGGCAGGGGGGAGGGGCAGGGGGGAGGGGCAGGGGGAAGGGGCAGGGGGGAGGGGCAGGGGGGAGGGGCAGGGGGGAGGGGCAGGGGGGAGGGGCAGGGGGGAGGGGCAGGGGGGAGGGGCAGGGGGGAGGGGCAGGGGGGAGGGGCAGGGGGGAGGGGCAGGGGGGAGGGGCAGGGGGGAGGGGCAGGGGGGAGGGGCAGGGGGAAGGGGCAGGGGGGAGGGGCAGGGGGGAGGGGCAGGGGGGAGGGGCAGGGGGGAGGGGCAGGGGGGAGGGGCAGGGGGGAGGGGCAGGGGGGAGGGGCAGGGGGGAGGGGCAGGGGGGAGGGGCAGGGGGGAGGGGCAGGGGGGAGGGGCAGGGGGGAGGGGCACTAACCGGGATATCGACGGGCAGGCGGCGCAGCACAGAGGCAGGCAGACGCGGCAGCAGCTGATGGGGGCAAGGCGAGGCGGGGTTCAATGTTGGGAGAGGACGGGAGAGATGGGCGGAGAGAGGTAAGGAGGACGAGTGAGGGGTGTGGTGACAAGGCATTTGTGCAGGTGAGAGGCAGATGAGAGGTGAGAGGTGAGAGGTGAGAGGTGAGCGGTGAGCAGCGGTGAGCAGCGGTGAGCAGCGGTGAGCGGGCTATGCAGTGGTGGGCAGAGCAGGCGGTTCACACGTTGAGGTTCCAGGCAGACGAGGCGAGCGGGTCACGCGGGTCGCAGCTGAACCCCGTGCCGTCCACGTCGCTGCCGTACTCCACATGCGCCACCCCCCGACCCCCGCGCGCCCCTGCGCCCCCGCCCCCCCCCTCCGCCCCTCGCCCTCCGCCCTTGTTCCTCTCCGCGTGCCCCCCTGCCTCCCTGCCGCCGCCCTCCATCTCCTGCCAGTACAGCTGCTCCACCATGCCAGCTGGCAGCGCTGCTGACGTGGCGAATCGTGTGGCCAGGAAGCGATCGGCCTTGCGCTCGAACTCGGGAAGAGAGTAGGTTCTGTTGGCGGGAGGGGAGGTGGAAGGGTGGGCGTGAAGGGAGGGGAGGATGAGGCCGAGAGAAGCGAGGCGTGGGACACGGACAGGGAGGAACGAGAGGGAGGAGCGGTGGGTGGGGCAGTATCGTGAACGTATCGTCGCCACGTCACCATGCAAGAACAGCGGCGGGGCTCACCTGCCGCTCATGCGGAAGGCGGGTGGGTCGCCATGCGCGCACGCCGCCACACGCACGGGCTGCTCGCGCGTGGTGAAGCGGAAGGGGCGCTTCTGCCCGCGCTGCAGCACGTGGCCCGCGGGCACTGTGGGCAGCACGGGCGGCACGATCTTGCAGATGCCTGCATGGGGGGGTGGGGTGAGGGCAGGGGGCGGGAGAGGGGCCAGGACGGGAGGGGAGGGGAGCGAAGACGTGGGGAGGGCGCGACCGTTGGTCTTTATGGGTGGAACGGTGCTCCGTGTCTGCCCCGCTGCATTGCCTGGCCCGCGTGCATGCGCGCAGCTGCGCAGGGGGCGGGTTCGCGAGCTGCAGCGCAGCCTGCTTGCCTGCACGGGGGTGCTGGTGGGAGGGAACGGGAGGGGAAAGTGAAAGGTGGCAAACGCGTGCACGACCGCCGGTGTGTCCACGTGTCACCGAAACAAAACTGTGACGAGAACATCACTTCGCCAGTCACTACAATGTGACTTTCTGTGCGAGAATTCTCAAGTTAGACGTGACATTTGTGTGACATTCGGCCCTTGCGTTTTCCGCGATGGAATGCGGCTGTGGGGATGGACTGGGTCTCTGGAGGGACGAGGGGCGAGGCGGAGGAACTGGGAGCAGCGACGTCGGCAGGTCGAAGCGCGTCGGCGAGTGGGCGGGGTTCTCACGCGCCGCGGAGTGGGAGGCGGAAGGGGGGGAGACGAACACGAAGAGGAGAGGGCAGGGGGGTGCGGAGTGAGCGGGAGCGCGCGGGGAGCAGGGAGGGCGGCCTTCCGTGGCGTGACCGAGCCGCGACGACCACCTCTCAGCCTCAGAGACCTTGGCGTCCGCGCCTTCCCACGCGCCATGAGCCCCGCGTCGGCTGCAGCGGCAACTTCGCCTCTACCCGTCCCCCTCTCACTTGCTCTCCCACCCAGCGGCGGTTCGTCGCTGGGAGGGGCGGCGCGAGCTGAGCGCGACCAACGCCGAAGGGCGTCGACTCTCGCGGTTGCATCGTCGGCCCGCGGCCGTCACGGGCGGCGAACCACGCACGAATATCGCGTGGGTCCATCCCGGTGCGCCGCTTCATCCCTCGCTCACCACACCACGACCACCTCTCCGCCCGCTCTCGCGCTCGTTAGCGCGTCGCTAACGAATTTTGGTAACTCTGAACGGCGGAATAAACGCATTTTAGAGTTGCATTGAATCCAACTCATTCTACCGCGATGCCCCACCGGGCCGCACCCGTTAGTGGCGGCTGGAAGGACCGACAATGTCCACCTACCGTGCAGCGAGGCCCACCCACCGTGCAGCGAGGCCCACCCACCGTGCAGCGAGGCCTCGGGGCGAATCTTCTCGATGTACGCGAGCGGATCGCGGAACTCGTCCTCCGTCGGGTAGTACACGGGGCACTCGGGGATTCGCCGAATCCAATCGTGATCGCCCATCCCGTCACAACGCCTCTAACAAAATGATGGTTGCGCAGAGTTTCGCACATGCAGTTCGATAATGATGGTTGCGCGCTCTAATCGCACGTGCTGAGGATCGTTCTTCTACCCACGTAGCGTGGTTATCGCGGCTCGTTCACGGTTCTCGCGGCCGATGACCTCGCCGTCCACGAGCAGCGATGAAGCTCAAACAACGTAGCTTTATCGCGGCGAGTGTTGGCGTGTAGCTAAGGGATGCGTGGCTTGATGTCGCTATAGCTACGCTGAACGCTCCTCGGGCTCGAATGGGGTAGCGGATAACACTTAAAGCTGCAGCTTTGGCTTCTAAATCGACCATGTCGTGCATCGTGTGCATCCATCTCATCTCATCGTCTTGCTTCCAAATCTACTGCACTTGCTGTCTTCAGGCTTGGCGGCCGACAAGAGGGTGTGGTGGAGCAAGCTGGGGGGGAGGGAGGCATTTTCGGCAGCCTCCAGCCTCCACCACCATCGATCGACTCGACTCGACGACACCACACGACCTGCGCCATGCTTCCATCCATTCAATTCCGAAGCTGGAAAGCTGATGGCTCGGCTGCAGGTTAATTCCGAACCACTCGGTTAGGTTAAGAAGCTTTCTGGGTTTTGATTGCTCCTGCGCTGCGCCACGTTTGGTAATGCATCACGACGCCAGCGCGGTCCGCCTTGTTCTCTGGACGGTCCGAGTCAGCTCAGTTGGTCCGATCAACCAGGCACACCTGGTCGAGAAATGCTGCCGTGCCATCCGAAGGGAAGGCCGAACCAACTTACGAATCTGTCTGACCTCACCTTCTGGGCCAATCGCCTTCCAGAAATCTGAGAGGCAGGTGATGTGACAAATGGTTCACGAGGAGACGGTCACTTCGCCTCGCCTCGTCAGCTGCCCCTCACCTCTGTGACGAAGCCGACAAACGTGACAAAGATTTGGGTCTGGTTTGGTTCGCCTGGCCAACTTGATGGCTGGACTTGGCTCCAGCTGTGCCAAACAAAATCTCGGTTCACATCGCATCTAACTGCATTCGTCCATTCATCAAACGAGCAAATTGCACCACGTCAATGTCCGTGTGATGGAAGAGTGTTCGTTAGCGGGAGTCGCGAAACTTCGCTTTTGTCGGCTATGGGCTTGCCTGATCAGCATGAAGGGAATCGAGGAAAGTCAACGATGGCCGGCCTGCGCGCCTAAAATCTTGTGATTACACATCCTTCAAGTTCAAGAAAATTCGACAAAATACCTTCGCAAATTAATGAAACATAACAATTTCAAGACCGCCATGGCGTTTGTGAGGCGACTCAAAGCCTTCAATGTCTATCTTACCCCGCACAAGAAACAAGTTCCTAATCTTTGAGATCCCCTCCTTGCAAGGGTTGCAAAAATATATCTTTCTGTTTACACGAGATACATTGGCACATGAGCTGATTGGTCAGAAATGTGTAACACATTGTAATCCCTTCCGAGATTCGAACTTGCTATCTCGGTTTCCAGAGTTACCAAGGCTGTCTTCATCACCAGTGTTATGCCACTTTAACTGTTAAGGTGAAGCCCTGCACGCGCCTGGTTTTGCGTGTAGCAGCCCTATGCGATATAGCGAGGTTTCGCATACCGCATACCGCAGCGTCGGTATTCGCCGAGTACACTCCAACAGTGCACTTCGGTATGCACTGTCCAACACTGGACCGAGCTGGAGGGAAGTGGCGACATTTCACAAACGAGTATGTGCAACTGTCTATTGCGAGCACCTGCGCAACTACTCCTGGACAGGTAGAAAATACACCTGACGGTACTTTCACCTGATGGCGTTTTCAGCTGGCGGTGCCAACCTGGAACCGCATACTAGACTAGGTGCTTGCACATTCTCCTTGAACAACGTTCTTCATGAACAACGTTCTCGTAGAGCGTTCTCGCACACGTCACTATGTTTTCTATAAGGTTCATGTTGTATATCTTGTAATCAATCAATTAATGAATCACTTTCCTTTCGTTACTGGATACCAAGCCTGTTGCTGCATATCAAGCACACAGTTATCCGAATACCAGTATCCGGTCTCCAACAAGTCTGTACACGGAAAACTTGCACCTCTCTCTCTGATCGTGCAACTCTGCGCCTGGGCTCTCCCACAATCGTCTATTCTCCGCATGGTGCGGTGAGCGTGGACGCATACGCAAACTTCAGATAGCCTCGAATACGATTGACGAAGTTGTCAACCTTGGGCCGGCAGCCACTTCGATTCCGTATGGTTGGCGAGGGCGCCGCTACGGAAGTCATGGACCTGGAGGCGCAGGTCGCTGCTTTGCGGGAGCGCCACAGTCGTGGCGAAATCAGCGACGCAGATATGGAGCTGATGATCGAAGGAGCTCGTTCGAAGTGGGCTCGCGATCACCCACCTCCTCGCGCCGAGGTGGAAATTGAGTCCGCTTCTCCCCGTGCTGAAGGCAAAAACGTCAACATCGATAGCAATGAAGGCGCAAGAGTGACGCGCGGTGAAATGCGAGGGGCCATCAGAGTGCACACCGCAAGCGTCGGTGGAACGCAAGCGCAAGTCCTTCGATCAGCCACTGCAGCGAGTGCGCGTAGTGACGCGCACGGTCGTCGCAACCCTGCACGATCAAGTGGTGGCGGACCCTCGTGGACGGCAAATGCGTCAACGGTACTTCAAGTTCTCACCCGACAAGATCGTCGTGCCAAAAACTGCTTGAAGGGCATCACGACTTGACAACGTGGGTCGAGTCCATTGAGCCGCCGTTGGAGATCGCACACTTGAAGAAGTTCGTTGACGGCACGGTGGAGGTGCCGCCTGTGGATGACGCTGAACGGCGTGCACTGTTTCATTCTGCACAGCTGTTGACGTTTATGGTCATCTCAAGGTGTTGCTCACCGGTCGTCCAAGTTGCATTGAAGCCATGCCGTCTTCGGGTGGACGCTGGTTTTCAAGCTTGGCAATTCATAATGAAGACCTACAAGGCAATGGATGACCTTTACGTCGGCCAGCTGGAGCAACGGTTGACAAATTTGGAGATGAGGGAGCATGAAAGCGCAACCGCATACTACAATCGCGCACAACAGATTCTTGCAGATCTGCGTATGGCTGGCGTGGACTACTCAATGTCTTTGTATGTCACGCATGTCATCAAAGGTCTGCCTGCAAGCTACAATCTGTCAACGGGAGTTGTTGTTGGCCCCGTCCTCGCTTCGGCGGAGCCGACCTCGGGGTCGAGCGTGAGGAGTGCAGCCGACCTGCAACAGAGGGCGAGCTGGTCGACGGGCCTGGTCGACCTGCACAAGTGCCACTGCAAGGGCGCCGACTTTGGGAGGGCGCCAACTTCGGCTGGTGGACTTGGGAGGTCGACCAGTGGAGGGCGTCGACTTGGGTGACGCCGACCAGAGGAAGCCGACTGGGTGTGGTCGGCTGACAGGTGTACTGGTCGACCTGGAGTTGGTCGACCAGGTGGGTTGTCGACCTGGAGTTGGTCGACCAGGGGAGTGGTCGACCTGGTGAGGTCGACATGTGGTGGTCGTCGACCTCGGCGGTCGACGGGCCTGGGATGACACACCTGGTCGACTTGGTTGCGTGGTTGACCAGGTTACCCGGACGACGAGGTCTGTGAGGTTCGCGACTGTCGCCCAGGTAGATTGGCAATATCGACCTGCGGTTCGGTGGCACGTGGTCAACAGGACTCCTCAGGTGCAACCGTCGACATGTGGTCGACTTGGCACCTGCGCAATGTGCGTGGCGGTGCATGTCGTTACCGTCACCTTGCACCTGCGAAGTAGGGGTGCGCACACATGAGCACATGTGGTGACCTATGGTGGCCTGTTGTTGGTTTGCTGGCACGCCAGCCTTGCAGGTCGACCGAGGACGCCTGTGGACGCCTGAGGTCGACCAGCTGGCAAGTCGCCTTCGTGCTGAGCTGGTGGTCGACTTGTATGTTAGGCTTCTAATGTAGTCTACCTTGCCAATCTAGTTGCTACCATTGTTCTCAACTTTTGCTAGTGAAACTCTTGCGGTTTTGCCCTGTGAACGCACAAGTGCTAGAGAACGACTAAGGGAACGAACGCAGAGTTCCCTTCTACCCCGTGCCTAGCCCGTAGTCTAGCTCCTCTTGATAGAGTTATCTCCGCATGGTGCGGTGAGCGTGGACGGCACACGATATACCCCTTTAGTCAGGTCGACGTAGTGGTCACTTACCTAATTCGTGTTTGTAAGCCGGCAGCCGTGCGGTAGTCACTATGGTAGGCGCTATAGGTGACGCAGGAGTGGTGGACTCCCTGGAGGCACGGCTGAAGGACGCGAGGAGACGCCATGAGGCCAACGAGTACGGGCCAAACCTACCATTGGCGGTCATCGAGGCAGGCATCCGCTCGGTGTGGGCGGAAGAGCACCCTGCTCGACCAGCTTCTCCTCGACCGGTGAACAACAAGGGCGGCGTTGACGTGGGAGTCTATGCCGGTGGTGACCAAGTCGGCAGCAGTGCGGGAGGCACGTCGAGGCAGCGAGGTGTGATACATGCCGATGAGGTCGGCAGTGTTCAGGCGCGAGGGATGCGGTCGTCGGCGGTTGTAGGCTCCTCACAAGGTGACGTCGGAGGTCGACGAAGCAGTTTGTCGCCGATGTCGGCGACCCACGTGACAGCGGGCGGGATTGCACCGAGCTACGGCTACTTCAAGTTTACGCCGGACAGGATCTCGGTCACACCCCTGCTTGTTGGTCGACTTGATATCCTCACCTGGAAAGAAGCCATCAAGCCCCAGCTGGAGATGGCCGGGCTGATCGGCTTCACCAGGGGCACTGTGGCGACGCCGGAGGAACACTGCCCCGACTTGCGAGCGGAGTTTCGCGCCGTGCAGTTGCTGACCTTCACGGTCATCTCGCGGTGCTGCTCGCCGGACGTGCAGATCGTCTTGAAGTCGTGCAGGGAGTACCTCGACGCCGGCCACCGGGCATGGCACTTCATCGAGTCGACGTACCAGGTCACCAACGCCCTGTACATCGGCCAGCTTGAGGAGCAGCTGTCACACATACGGATGGGCGAAGAGGAGACGGCGATCGACTACTGCAACCGGGCTCGGTGAATTTTCGCCACCATGAGGATGGCCGGCGTGCACTACTCGACGGCGTCGTAACTCACGCACGTTATCAAAGGGCTCACGAGCAGCTACAACCTGCTGAAACGACTGTCGTTAGCGCCGAGTACTAGGGTGACACTCAACGAGGATTCCCTTACCTCGTACATCCTGCAGGATGAGGCGATGCAGGAAGCTGAGTGACCCTCGGAGCTCCTTGCACAGGTAAACTATGTCGCCTCGGTGAAGCAAGGTGGTCGACCAGGGCAGCGCGGGCAGTCTCGCGGCGGTGGTAGCAGTGGCTGGAAGCCGACCAAGGACACCGACAAGAAGAAGTCGGCCAAGGATAGCGGTCGTGGAGGAGGAAGTCGACGTCGGGAGTGCTGGCTGTGCGGCAACCCCGACTACCTCTCCTTCGAGTGCTCCGACCACAGTGACTCTGACGACGACGACGCCAAGGGAGGCCGCGGGAGGTCTGGCAGCCGTCGTCCCCGTCAAGGCAGAAACCAGTCGCGCAAGGAGAAGCAGTCGACTAAGTCGTCGACCTTGGCGAAGGACGCCGACTCCTCTGCTGGCAACAAAGGGCGAGACGACAAGGAGGCGTCGTGCTTGCTGGTCGGCGTCGTGGAGCCGACCGTCTCGTTGGCGCCGGAGGCCGGCGAGGACTTCCAGGCGATGGCGGCAACCGTACAGGCAAACCCGGCGGTAGTTCCGTTCGATAGTGGTTGCTCCCACCACTTGATGGGGACGAAGGACGTCTTCGTCGACCTACAGCCGAGCGGCGACGTCAAGCACGTGCGCGGCTTCAATGGGGCGCTGCAGGACGTCCAGGGCCGCGGCACTGTCGCTCTGCAAGGGGAGGCCGGGAGGCAGGTGCCCATCTCCGACGTGCTCTATGTCCCAGGCATGCGAGCGAACCTGCTTTCGGCCGGTCAGTTGAAGGAGAACGGCGTGAAGCTGCAGGAGGACGGCGATGGGATGTTGCTCGTCTCGGCGGCGGGAGACGTCCTCAGTCGGGCGTCCTACACCGGGCGAGTCCTCTGCACCGACCTGCGTCCCTGCTCGGCAAAGTCGACAACGCCCACGACGAAGGTCGTGGCCCTGCGGGCAATCGTCTCGGTGACGAAGTCCACGCCGGACAGGCTGCATGCGAGGCTTGCACACGTCGGCATGAACACCATCCGGAGCTCGGCAAAGCACGAGGTCGCCACTGGGCTGGACCTCAAGTCGGCGTCTGGTGCTGACTTGCCGTGTGTCTCGTGCATCGGCGGGAAGCTGGCGCGGCACACCTTCCCCGACCAGGGCTCCGACGCCGACGACGTGCTGGCCGTCGTGCACGTCGACCTGTGCGGGCCATTCCGGGTGGCTGCCAAGGATGGCAGCCTGTACTTCTTGCTGCTGAAGGACCGCAAGACCTGCTACGTGTGGGTGAGGCCGGTCGCCAAGAAGTCGGATGCGCTGCAGGAGTTCGTGCAGTGGCAAGCGGTGACTGAGCGGCAGACGAAGAAGTCGGTGTTGATGCTGCGCTCTGACCGGGGAGGGGAGTTCCTCGGGAAGCAGTTCACCGACTTCGTGAACGGAAAGGAGATCGTCCACGACCTGACCTGCCCCTACACCCTGCCGCCAAACGGCATGGCGGAGCGCGAGATGAGGACGGTGGTGGAATCGGTGCGAACGATGCTGCTGCACATGGGCGTGCAGCACCACTGGTGGCATCTCGCTCTACGGCAGGCCGTCTGGGTCCGCAACTGCCTGGAGCGGTCGACGCTGCAGCCGGGGACGGCGCCATACCAGCTGCTGACCGAGAAGAAGCCCGACTTGTCGCTGGCACGGGTATGGGGCTGCATGGCGCAGTTCTTGGTCCCCGAGCAGCAGTGTGGTGGAAAGCTGAAGCCGAAGGCCAGGTGGGTGTTATGTGATGCTATCATTTGCATTCACGTCTGTCTGCCTCCCATCATATGTTCGTGCGTTGCATGCGTGGTGTGTGCAAGAATCTGTGCTTGGCATGGTTTGGATTTTCTGAGTGTGTGTGAATGCTATTTGGCTTGGGCAGCTATCTGAAGTGACTCCTCTGCTCAAGAGCTTTCCGACGAACCAAGAATCGTTGCGATCGGAACAAGAACGAGAAAGATATGATCGTTCGAAGTTTTGATTGTGATGCGACGACTATGGGAATTTGCGGGTTGACTCAATATGGGGTACAGACTTTTGGGGGTTGGGAAATTCGTCACCATCACTGTAGATGATGCCAAGTGGTTGGGAGAAGCCAAACCAGGTTGGCAAGTGTGGCCAAGTTGGGTGAGGTGGATGGCATGAGTTGGGAAAGTGACAAATGTCAAAGTTGGGGTGCCTATAGAGAGGGGAATTGTGTGGTATGGGGTTTCCTTGGTTGGGGAATCCCTTGGGACCTTCCCTCTTGTCCTCCTCATCCCCTCCTACCTGGTTCAGTTGCTACTCCAACTTTCTTGTGTGAACTTGTGAGACAACTTTGTGATTAAGTTTCTATGGCAGCATACCCCCTAGTGCGCCGAAATTCATAACTCAAGCTATAATCCATATTTTGATACTATTCAAATTGGGAAAGATAGCCAGGGTCAAGGGCTACAACATACTCGAGTTTGAGAGAATTCTGACAGAGCGTGTTTTGTCGACGACGTTTCTTGTGACGAGATCGTTTCTGTCCAGAATTATAGTTGACGATTTTGAGATATTTCGGCCCTTAATCTTCATAGACTCCGTCCTTAGTCTCTAACAGTGGGGTCTTCACCTCGACGTGTCAGAGGAGAGCAAGGGCTGGGAGCTCCTCGACATTGCCGACAACCGGGTAGTCACCACGTCGGACGTGGTGTTCTATAAGAACATGTCACTAGAGGTGTGGAAGTCGGAGCACGGGCCGGCGTCGGGCCAGGCACCGACCATCCCGCCGACGGACACCTCGACGGCGACACTCCCTGTGCTCGCCGAGGTCGGTGAGCCTGTTGCCGAGGACGTCGAGGATGTCTTCTCTCCATTCCCCTCCCCTGCCCCCCATGCCCCTCCCCTTGTGGCCGACCTGCGTGGGCTGACTCCGGTGTCGGCCTCTGGCGATGAGGGGAGAAGTGGGGCATTGCTTGTGGCGCCGGCCAAGAGCATCGCCGGTGGCCGACGTGACGTCCAGCAAGTCGACGTGAGAGTGAAGTCGACGCCGCCAGGGGAGGATCAGGCCGAGGAAGTGCAGCCGACGGTGGTGAAGTCGGCAAAGGGGGCAGGAACAAGGCCGCAGCTGACAGGGGAGCAGGCAGCAGCCAAGCCGACCAAGAAGCAGTCCGCAACCAGGCAGTCGGCAGAGGAGCGGACCACAGGGGAGAAGTTGGCAGGGAAGCCGGCTGAGGTGTAGCAGGACGATGAGGGCAGTGAAGCTAGCGACGATGGAGGGGACGCCGAGGAGTCCACCGACAGTGACGTGGTGGAGGTCCAGCGTAGACCACGGCAGTCAGGCCGAATTTCGAGGCCGCCCGACTTCTACGTACCGGCTGCCTTCACCACGACGTACGACGAGGTTGACGACGACCAGCTGTATGATGAGGCCGAGGAGGACGAAGACTTTCCGGAGCTCGACCTCGACATGCACGCCGACTCCGAGCACCGTTGGGACATCTCGACGATGACAGTGAAGGTGGCGTTGGCAAGCTGGAAGGGCAAGGCGGTGAAGGCCGCCATGGAGGAGGAGATTTGCAGTCTCATCGGCATGGGAACCTGGGAGCTGGTCGAACGCCCACCCGGGGTGAACATCATGAAGAACCGGTGGGTGTTGACAACGAAGTACCACATCGACGACACCGTCGAGCGAGAGAAGGCAAGGCTGGTCGTGAAGGGCTTCACACATGTGTATGGTGCCGACTACGACGAGACGTATGCACCGGTGAGCAGCTACGTCACGCTGAGGATCTTCCTCAGCATCGTCGCCATCCTCGACCTCAACCTGATGCAGCTCGACATGAAGAACGCCTTCCTGCAGAGCAAGCTCGACCGGGTGCTCTACATGTACCAGCCGGACTACTTCAACGACGGGACTGGCCGGGTGTGCAAGCTGCTGAAGAGCCTCTACGGCCTGAAGCAGTCGCCGTTGTTGTGGTACAGGGCTCTCGACGGTGTGCTGCTGGGCGCTGGCTGGAAGAAGAGCCAGGTCGACACGGCGCTCTACTTCAAAGTTGGCGACAACAAGGTGACCTGCTGGGTGCTGGTCTACGTTGGCGACCTGCTCGCCGCCAGCAGCATTGCAGCGATGCTGAAGGAGCTGCTAAAGGCCGCCTTTGAGCTGCGGGAGATCTCGCCGGTGCCGAAGTACCTCGGGCTGGAGATCGTGCGCAACAGGTTGGTGAGGAAGCTCTGGCTGCATCAGCAGGGTTACACCGACAAGCTGCGTAGGCGGTTCCTCGACGAGGAGCAGAACGGGCGCACCCCGAAGACGCCGGTCTCGGTCGACGCCTATGCCACACTCACCTTTGATGACGAGGAGGCACAGGTGCGCCAGGAGGAGGAGTAACGGCAGAAGGTCGGCTCGCTGCAGTTCGCAGCGACGACGACGAGGCCAGACATCGCCTTCGCCTGCAGCAAGGTGGGGAGCGGTCTCACTTTGAGGAGCGACCAGCACTAGCGCGAGGTCGACCGCTGCCTCGCCTACCTCGCCAACACCCGTGACACTGCCCTGGAGTTTGGCGGTGGAGCAAAGTCGCTGAAGCTGGTCGGCTACGTGAACGCCGACGACGCCGGCAATAAGCAGAACTGGACGAGCACGGGCGGCTACGTGTTTGTCTTTGGAGGGGCCGCCGTCTCTTGGTCGAGCCTGCGCATCAAGTGCGCAACGCTGTCGTCGACCGAGTCGGAGTACGTGGCGGCAACTGAAGTTGGCAAGGAGGGACGTCGCCTTCGCTTCCTCCTTGCAGAATTCCGGCAGCTGGACGCCGGGACGTCGACTGTTCTACGGGTGGACAACAAGTCAGCCATCACAGTCGCCGAGGGCATGGGGTTGATGGGCAACCTCAAGCACATCGAGCGACGACAAGCATGGCTGCAGCACATGGTGAAGCGCGGGAAGTTTTCACTGAGGTACATCCCGACCGCTGAGCAGCCAGCCGACTTCCTAACGAAGGCGCTGCACTACCCGGCCTTCAACCAGTGCTCCGTTGCAATCGGCCAGGTGCGCCTAGTCGACGTGGGCGACGGTGACAACGACGTGCAGTAGTAGGTGCCATGCCCTCTTGCATGGCTGGTGTGGTGACCGGCGTGCTGTGTGTTGGGGGTGCACGCCGACGAGCTATTCTCCAAGTAGTGATGCCGTCTGGGCTGGGGGCCCAAGCATGAACACAGCAGGGGAGTGTCAACGGGAGTTGTTGTTGGCCCCGTCCTCGCTTGGGCGGAGCCGACCTTGGGGTCGGGTGTGAGGAGTGCAGCTGATCTGCAATAGTGAGCGAGCTGGTCGACGGGCCTGGTCGACCTGCACAAGTGCCACTGCAAGGGTGCCGACTTTGGGAGGGTGCCAACTTCGGCTGGTCGACCTGGTCGACCTCGGCGGTCGACGGGCCTGGGATGACACATCTGGTTGACATGGTTGCCTGGTTGTCGAGGTTACCCGGACGATGAGGTCTGCAAGGTTCGCGAGTGTTGCCCAAGTAGATTGGCAATGTCGATCTGCGGTTCGGTGGCACGTGGTCAACAGGACTCCTCAGGTGCAACCGTCGACATGTGGTCGACTTGGCACCTGCGCAATATGCGTGGCGGTGCATGTCGTTACCGTCACCTTGCACCTGCAAAGTAGGTGCGCATACATGAGCACGTGTGGTGACCTGTGGTGGCCTGTTGTTGGTGTGCTAGCACGCCAGCCTTGCAGGTCGACTGAGGACGCCTGAGGACGCCTGAGGTCGACCAGTTGGCAAGTCGCCTTCGTGCTGAGCTGGTGGTCGACTTGTATGCCAGGCTTCTGATGTAGTCTACCTTGCCAATCTAGTTGCTACCATTGTTCTCAACTTTTGCTAGTGAAACTCTTGCGGTTTTGCCCTGTGAACGCACAAGTGCTAGAGAACGACTAAGTGAACGAACGCAGAGATCCCTCCTACCCCATGCCTAGCCCGTAGTCTAGCTCCCGTTCATAGAGTTATCTCTGCACAATCTCCTTCGACGCATGGTGAAACTCCCAGGTGTACGGGAAGAGCTCGACAAGGATACGCTTTCGAGCTACATCATTGAAGAGGAGTTCACACTTGAATCCGAGCGGCGCAAAGAGCAGCCCTCAAGTCAGCTATGTTGCGTCAAAGCAGCAGCGGCCGCAACAGAAGTGGGGGAAATCGCGCGGAGGAGGCGACAATGACAAACAAGTCAACCGCGTGAAGACGACCAAGAGTAACGAGCGTTCCGGTGGCGGAAAGCGCAACTCTCAACGATACTGCTTCGTTTGTGGAGATCATGAGCACTTCACAAACCAGTGCCCCGACTGCGTCAACAAAGAGGCTAGCGATGGTAAAAATGCTCCGCGCAGACGATCGCAACACCGTCAACCTCGTCGAGAAACCGCACACCACAAGGACAAACAACACTCGGATTCCAAGGACAAACAGCCGTCAGATGCCGGAACCTCCCGCGGAAAGGGTGCGAAGGAGGCTCCAAGTGACGATGTGCACCACGAAGGGCAACCGTCGTGTTCGATGGTCGGCGTGGTGACGGACGCATCCGCGGAACTGACCATTTCTTTGGCTCCGGAAGGTGGCGAGGACTTCCAGGCGGTCGCTGCAGCTGTGCAAGCAAATCCGACGGTGGTCCTCCTCGACAGTGGCTGTTCTCATCACCTCATGGGGACGCGGGAGGCATTCTTGGAGATGAATGCGGAAGGCGACGTTCATTGTGTGCGTGGATTCAACGGCGCTATTCAGCCCGTGCAAGGGCGCGGCACAATTGCTCTTCAAGGGGCAGGGGGCACGAAGGTTATTATTCTCGGCGTGCTGGCAAATTTGCTGTCAGCTGGACAGCTAAAGGACAGTGGTGTACAGTTTCAGGACACCGGTGACGAGACGCTTCTCGTATATGCTGAGGGAGCAGTGTTAGAATCTTAGGTGAGAATGGTTTACTAGGAAGTGACGAGGGGTACAAGTAGAATGTCGAGAGAAAACTGTACCCCCTAAGGCTAAACCCACTATAGCCTAGACAACTATAAATACATGAACTAAGCCTAGATATAACTAAGCATATATGTTTGACACACCCCCATAGGCGAAGTGGGGGATAGCCAGAACAAGTAATGGTCACAAGACCAGTCAAGAAAAGCAAAGCAAGCTCACGGTGGATCACAAAGTCACCACACAGTCCGAGCACAAGCAAAGGGCCAAAAGGCCAGTTCACATGCAGAGTTATATACAGTGAACAAACAATACAGTGATCATACCCTAACAAGTGCAAGCAAGCAGGTATATAGATAGATCACAGTACAGGCAGAGTCAGGCAGTAAGTAAGTGAGGCAAAGTAGGCACAAGGCCTAACACAGTAACAAAGCGCTGATGGTCACCAGGCGGAAGTGCCTTGGTGAAGACATCAGCAGTGTTGGCCCGAGTGGCCACGTACGCTAGACGAAGCTGACCACGCTGCTGCAACTCTCGAGCAAGGAAGTAAAGCAGAGCGATGTGCTTCGTTCTGTGCTCTAGTCTATGCTCCTGACACAAGGCTATCATGGCCTTGTTGTCTACGTACAGGACTGGAGGCGAACGAGGCTGCTCTCCTAGGTCGGTCAGCAAGTAGGTGAGCCAGCGTAGCTCCTGAGCAGCCATGGCTCCAGCGTAGATCTCAGCCTCATAGCTGGAGCTGAGAACTGAAGACGAGCGGGTAGACCGCCAAGAAACCGAGCCGGACCCAAGGCTGAAGGTGTAACCCTGCGACGACCGCTGCGTAGCTGAGTCATCAACCCAGGAGGCGTCTGCGTGACCAGTGAGGACAACAGGACCCCGTCCTCCAAGCACAAGCCCCATGCCCGACGTACTACACAGGTAACGCAGTACCCTCTTCGCAGCATCCCAGTGCACCTTTCGGTGCCTACCGGGAGCCACGTAGCGAGCCAGAAGGCTGAGAGGGTACGCGAGGTCAGGTCGTGTGCAAGTCATCAGGTACATGAGGCAACCACAAGCTCTGGGTACAGACCACTCGGCTCTACGGACTCGTCCGAAGGTGGAGCTGAGAGCGAGTGGCTGGTAGACAGAGGAGTGAGCTGTGGCGAGGAGTACCGGAAGCCGAAGCGCTGAAGGACCTGGTGCACCATGTGTGACTGAGTCAGTGTGATGGTGCGCCGTGCGAACAAAACCAAGAGCCGCAAGTGTAGTCCTGAGTGTGTCGTGCCACTCGCGAGGCGCCTGGCGGAGACCATATACTGGCCTGCGGAGGCTCCACTGGGTACCTGTAGGAAACGACCCAGTGAAACCAGGTGGTCGGCGCAGCCAGATCTCCTCGTGCAGGCTGCCCTGCAGAAAGGCAGTACTGAAGCCCAGGGAGTGTAACTCGTAGTCACGCTGAGCAGCTACGTGCAGCAACACCCGAAGAGTAGTCATCTTCGGGGTGGGGGAGAAGGTCTGGAAGTAGTCAACTCCCTGTCGCTGACTGAAACCTCGAGCAACGTAACGCGCCTTGAAGGCAGGCGGAGAACTTGGCGGCCGCTTCACCCTGAAGATCCACATGCCATCGACTATGTTCACCCCAGGTGGGGGAACCTCGTCGACGTAAGTGCCTGTGGACTTCCAGGATGCCATCTCGGCATCCATAGCTGCCTGCCACTGAGAGGAGTAAGGACCCGTAATCGCCTCTGCGTAAGAGCGCGGGGTCGGGATGTCAAGAGCATCCGGGTCTCCCTCAGGGGCAAGCAGCAAGGAGGCGAAACGAGGTACAGCAGCTGCAAGACACTCAAAGTCCTCCTGCCTGTCCTCAAGGACGTCCGTGCCAAGAGCACACTCACCCCCGATGGACGGAGGACTGGCAGGCACAGACTCAGCAACTAGAGCAGAGGCGTAGTCGAGACGGCAGGCAGCAGCAAAGTCAAGTAGCTCAGCAACGAGAGCAGAAGCAGCAGCAGACTCAAAGGACGGGTCAGTGACAGCAGTGGCAAGGAGACGAGCGACAGTGGGACTGGCAGCACGTGCTCAGTCAGACTCAGGGTCAGGGACCTCAGGAAGAGAGGAATCAGGAGGAGTAGGCAGAGGAACACGCAGTGGAACAGAGGAAGGACGGAGTGCCATGGTGTGCGTGCCTGGGACACGAGGAGGACGCAAACGAGGAGCGCGGCGAGCAGTGTGAACAGGCGAGACAGGACGAGACGCAGGCTCACGACGCTCTGTAAGACCTCCAGACTGCTCAGTGTAAGGAGAGGGAACATGCAGTGGGGAGGCTGGCTGTAACGGCGGCTACGACTGGTCAGGCGGTGGACACAGGAAGGGAGGAGGAAGACCAGTAGAAAACGGGACACCAAGAACCTGCTGAAGCAGGGGAACGAAGTACGGGTGTGGCCGCACAGTGCCTCCAGCACCACCAGCTCCAGGGTCAACAGCTCCAGCTCCTGCAGCTCCAGCGCCTCCTGCGTCAGGGCCTCCAACTCCAGCTACACCAGCTCCAACACCTCCGGCGCCAGCTGCTCCAAGCCCCGTAGGGTCTCCAGCTCCAGTAGTAACAGCAGCACCTCCAGCTCCAACGTCTCCAGGCTCGCCAGCCCCAGGAGCTCCACTCCGACGGTGTGGCTTGTCCACTCCAGGACCCTGGGGCGGAAGGGGGTCTACTGGAGGTGGACCGGGAGCAAGGAAGAGCGGCGGGGGTGGGGAAGGGGCAGAGCGGTAGGGGAAGAGACGGTAGAAGGGAACCGACTCGTCGAACGTGACGTCCTGAGAAGGGAGGACACGGCGCGAGGTGGGGTGGTAAAACTGCCAGCCAGGCGCGTCAGGGACAAAGCCAAGGAAGACGCAGGGAATGGCGCGGGCGGAGAGCTTGTCCGCGGACGTATCGCGAACAAAGGCACGAGAACCCCAGACTCGGAACACCGACGCATCGCCAACCTTCCCCGTCCAACGCGGTGTGGGCGAGGCAAGGAGACACGGGGCCAAAGGTTGAGCTGATGCGCAGCGTACTGGACCGCAAACGGCCACAGAAAATGGGGAGCGGCCGCATGAATCATGGAGGTACGAGCGACCTCCATGACTAAGCCAATGCGGCGCTTTGCAATCCCGTTTTGCTAAGGGGAGTCCGGAAGCGTGAACGACTGGAGAATGCCCTCCCCACAACAAAAGTCCCGCAAGAGGTCGGAGGAGAACTCACCACCTTGGTCAGAGTGCAGACGCAGGACAGGAAGGTCCTTGCCGAACCGCTCGCGCAGCTGGAGACGGACTGTGCGGATCCAAGGGATCAAGACAGCAGAGACTTCACCCTTGCTGCGCAAGGGGAAGACTGTGGTGTACCGCATGTAGTCGTCAACTACCAGCAGAAAGTAGCGCTCGCGGCCCTGTCCACTGACGCGGGCTGGGCCCCACACGTCCATGTGGAGGGTCTGCAGGGGAGCAGTCGTCAGGGGAAACGAGGAGGAGTGAGGAGCGGCGCGCTGCCGCCCCTCGACGCAAGGAAGACAGGGCGGGGCAGGCGAGGGCGGCAGGGGAGGCAGAGACCTGGGGAGACCAGAGACAAGGAGACGGGAGTGCATGCCACGAAGGCGTGGCAGGGAGGGGTGACCCAGGCGGTGGTGCCAAAGAAGAGTCTGGTGCGACAGGAGGCGACACGAGCAAGAGGCGGCTACCTGACCTGACGCGGACACCTGAGCAGACACAGCGGCCTGAGGAGTCTCAGTAGCCAGTGTGTACAGACTCGACCCTGGCCGACGA
The DNA here is from genome assembly GCA_947471745.1 of Closterium sp. Naga37s-1. Lineage (NCBI taxonomy): Eukaryota > Viridiplantae > Streptophyta > Zygnematophyceae > Desmidiales > Closteriaceae > Closterium > Closterium sp. Naga37s-1. The sequence continues at coordinate 1,403,833 of CANJKZ010000195.1, read as the reverse complement.
GTGAACGTAGCCAGGTGACGCCCCGTCCGTGTGCACGTGCAGATCGACACACGCTGACCCCCGGGAGTGGTGGTAGTGACCATCGCATCCTGAAGGGCAGCGGTACTCACCAAGTTCATAGAGAACGAGGGGAGGTGAAGACCTGACAGTGAGCCTGACGGAACCGCCGGACACGGGAGGACAGTGGAGGAACTGGCCACGACCGGGCCCCCAGAGGGGTCAGCCAGTCTGACCGGAACAGGTGCAGGAAGAGGAGTGAGAGTGGTGCTGTCACAAAAGAAACAGCGCGAGGCGCCGGAGTCCAACGTGAAAGTGTGTAGGGCCTCAGCAGGCGCAGTACCAGGGGGAGTACCAGACAGACTAGCACCTAGAGCTGCAACGGCTACACCTGGGTCAGGCGGCACACACCAGTAACAGTCACCCTCAGCACTAAAAGACAAAGCATACATGGCAGAGATAATAACATCAAAGTCTAGGTCAAAGATAGCAACTCCCGACCTAAGCAACTCCGCCCAGCGAGGGCGCTCGACGTCATCACCAAACTCAGTGCGCCAGGCGTCGTCAAGGCGGGGAAAGCAGCGGCGCTCAGTGTGAAACCGCCCGCATGTCTTGCCCGCACGGGCACCCGTGCGAATGACATACGGGCAGGTCTCACTACCCTCGCCCGCCCCACGCTGAACCAACCACGCACGGAGCTGCTGAGGCGTCTGAGTCTCGCTCCGACGCTACTGGTGCTGGCCCCGACCGCCACCAGGGCCTCCACGCTAAGGTCCAGACCGACCACCACTGGTCCCACCGCCTCCACTGCCGCCACCCCCTCCGCTGCCTCCACCGCCACCACCAGAGCCTCCACCTCCGCCACCGGTCCCACCGCCGCCACCACCTCCACCGCCTCCGCCTCCTCTACCGCTGCCCCCACTGCCACGCCCACTGCCACCCCCACCACCACCGCTGCCTCCTCCACTACCCCGACCACCCTTGCCCTTGCTGTTGCGGCGCTTCGTACTAGTCGAAGCAGCACTGACGTCCTCAGGAACAGAGACGTCTGCAGCAGCAGCAGAGGCGAAGGAGGAGGAAAGGGGGGATGGGGAGCACCCCTCAAAGAAGGGTGAGCGCGGGGTGCCACGAGCAGCACCTACAGCAACTGCACTGGTCTCAGCTGCGAGGAGATGCTGCTCGAGGAGGTCAACAGTGAGGGAAGTGGGGTCGAGGGTGAGGAAGTGGTCCCTGACAGAGCGAAGGGAGTCAGGGAGGCGAGTGCCTATGAAGTAGAGGGTGATGAACATGGGGGGCTGGTTCGTGGGAAGGAACTCAGCAGGAACGGCAGCGCGGTAGCGGGCGTCGCTAGTGCGCAGGTGGGTAACCAGGTCCGCTACTGTGGCAAAAGCCGACAGCTCAGGGAACAGGTAGGGCAGTAGCAGTCTGCCAAGAGCAGCAGTGGCAGGGGAGGAGTAGCGAACAACGACAGCGTCGTACAAGGCCTGTGCTGTCCTGTGCTCGCCAAAGTGAGCACATTCTGTTGCTGGCAGGTGGTTGCGAATGGCCAAGCGGGCAGTAGCATCACGAGAGAGCCACTAGGAACGAGTCGAAACGTCAGCTGTGGTGGGAGGGTCTGGAGCAGCACCGGACACGTGGTCAAACAGCGAGACACTGTCCCGACTGTCGCTGAGTAGGTACAGTTGCAGATCGTTGTGCCACGTGTCAAAAGCTACAGGTCTGCCCTCCGGGTCGAACGGGAGAACCCTAAGCAACGCCATAGGGGCAGAGGAGCCTGGGGGGCCGCGGGGCCAAACAGGGGGCCGAGGGACCTAGGGGGCCGAGGGGCCAAACAAGGGGCCTTGGGGGCTGAGGTGCCTAGGGGGCCGAGGGGCCAAACAAGGGGCCTTGGGGGCCGAGGGGCCAAAGTAGGGGCCGGGGGGCCTAGGGGGCCGAGGGGCCAAAGTAGGGGCCGGGGGGGCCTTAGGGGGGCCGAGGGGCCTAGGGGGCCGAGGGGCCAAACAAGGGGCCTAGAGGGCCGAGGGGCCAAAGTAGGGGCCGGGGGGCTGGGCGCCAGGCTCTGAGGTGGGGCCGAGGGGCCTAGGGGCCGCGGGGCCAAACAAGGGGCCTGGGGGGGCCTTAGGGGGGGCCGAGGGGCCTAGGGGGCCGAGGGGCCAAACAAGGGGCCTTGGGGGCCAAGGGGCCAAAGTAGGGGCCGGGGGGGGCCTAGGGGGCCGAGGGGCCAAAGTAGGGGCCGGGGGGGCCTTAGGGGGGCCGAGGGGCCTAGGGGCCGAGGGGCCAAACACGGGGCCGGGGGGGGCCTTAGGGGGGCCGAGGGGGCTAGGGGGCCGAGGGGCCAAACAAGGGGCCTAGGGGGCCGAGGGGCCAAAGTAGGGGCCGGGGGGCCGGGCTCCAGGCTCTGAGGTGGGGCCGAGGGGCCTAGGGGCCGCGGGGCCAAACAAGGGGCCTGGGGGGCCTTAGGGGGGCCGAGGGGGCCTAGGGGGCCGAGGGGCCAAACAAGGGGCCTTGGGGGCCGAGGGGCCAAAGTAGGGGCCGGGGGGCGTAGGGGGCCGAGGGGCCAAAGTAGGGGCCGGGGGGGCCTTAGGGGGGCCGAGGGGCCTAGGGGCCGCGGGGCCAAACAAGGGGCCTGGGGGGGGCCTTAGGGGGGCCGAGGGGCCTAGGGGGCCGAGGGGCCAAACAAGGGGCCTTGGGGGCCGAGGGGCCAAAGTAGGGGCCGGGGGGCCTAGGGGGCCGAGGGGCCAAAGTAGGGGCCGGGGGGGCCTTAGGGGGGCTGGGGGGGCCTTAGGGGGGCCGAGGGGCCTTGGGGCCGCGGGGCCAAACAAGGGGCCTGGGGGGGGCCTTAGGGGGGCCGAGGGGCCTAGGGGGCCGAGGGGCCAAACAAGGGGCCTTGGGGGCCTAGGGGCCAAACAGGTACAGGGCCGGGCGCTGGGCAGGTACAGGGCCGGGCACGAGGCTAGGTACGGGCCGAGCGACGGGCTAGGTACGGGCCGGGCGACGGGCTAGGTACGTGCCGGGCGCGGGCGTCGAAGTTAACGGGGCCAGCTGGGCCGAGGCAACGGGCTAGGTACGGGCCGGGCGACTGGCTTCGAAGTTGACGGGGCCAGCGGGGCCGAGGCGACGGGCTAGGTACGGACTGGGCGACGGGTTAGGTATGGGCCGGGCGACGGGCTAGGTACTGGCCGGGCGACGGGCTAGGTACGGGCCTGGCGCGGGCGACGAAGACGGCGGGGCCAGCGGGGCCGAGGCGACGGGCTACGCACGGGCCGGGCGACGGGCTAGGTACTAGCCGGGCGACAAGCTAGGTACGGGCCGGGCGCGGGCGACGAAGACGGTGGGGCTAGCGGGGCCGAGGCGACGGGCTACGTACGGGCCTGGCGACGAGCTAGGTACAGGCCGGGCGCAGGCGACAAAGTCGACGGGGCCAGCGGGGCCGAGGCGACGGGCTAGGTACGGGCCGGGCGACGGGCTAGGTAAGGGCCGGGCGCGGGCGACAAAGTTGACGAGCTAGGTACAAGTAGTGCAGTAGGTGGTGGGCCCATTGAGACTAGGTCCTAAGACTTAGTTGCTCTTAATACCATGTTAGAATCTTAGGTGAGAATGGTTTACTAGGAAGTGACGAGGGGTACAAGTAGAATGTCGAGAGAAAACTGTACCCCCTAAGGCTAAACCCACTATAGCCTAGACAACTATAAATACATGAACTAAGCCTAGATATAACTAAGCATATATGTTTGACAAGCAGTTCTCGGTCGTGCGCGCTACACCGGCCGCGTCCTCTGCACCAACCTCCGCCCGTGTTCATCGCCGCAGCCATCGGCGACGCCAATGGAGACGGTCGCGTTGCGGACTATAGCGTCATCTACAAGGTCCTTAACAGACATTTGGCATACACGACTTGCGCACGCGGGGATGGATACGATAAAGCGCACAGCTGCACATGGCGCGTCATCTGGATTGGAGATCACATCATCGTCTGGCACAGACCTGGTATGCGTTTCTTGCGTTGGCGGGAAGCTGGTTCGTCATACCTTCCCCGACCAAGGTTCTGAACCCGAAAACGCATTGGACCTTGTGCACATCGACGTCTGCGGACCATTTCGAGTTGCTGCAAAGGACGGAATTCGCTACTTTCTTCTCCTGAAGGATCGCAAAACGCGCTTCGTGTGGACGTATACTCTCACGCGGAAGAGTGACGCTTTGGAGAAATTCGAAATGTGGCTGACGATGGTGGAGCGACAAAGCAAGCTGATGGTGAAGATGATCCAATCTGACCGCGGAGGGGAGTTCTTGGGTGGCGATTTTACTGCCTTCCTCGACAAGCACAGCATTGTCCATGATCTGACATGTCCGTATACTCCGCAGCAGAATGGGATGGCTGAACGCGAAATGCGCACACTTGTCGAGGCGGTGCGGACAATGTTTCCGCATATGAACGTGCCACACCATTGGTGGCACCTCGTGCTTTGCCAAGCTGTGTGGGTGCGTAACGGCATTGAGCGCGCTTCTCTGCCTTCGGGAGAAACACCGTATACGCTGATGTACAAAACGAAGCCGAACCTTACCATGGCCCGGGTGTGGGGTTGCATGGTGCAATACATGGTCCCGCAACATCACCGCGGTGGGAAGCTTGCGCTGAAAGCCAGCTGGGGTCTTCATCTTGGCGTTTCTCCTGCGAGCAAAGGTTGGGAGGTGCTGGATCTCGCTGCAAACCGCATCGTCACCACTGTGGAGGTGATATTTTACGAAACCCAGTCACTGGATGACTGGAAAGCCGAGCGCGGTCTCCGCTCCTTCACCGGGTCTTCTCGTTGATGAGATTGACGATCCGCTTGACGCCCTGGCTTCAGCACCTGCACCTCCGCACGTCCCCATGTCCATCCCATGCTCTACCCTTCCACTTGTATACCCTCGTGTGGTGCCTGTCACCAAACCGTCAACCTCATCCGCGCCTGCTATCATCTCCTCTCCGCTTCCAGCCGCGGAAAGCATCTCTCGTCCCACCCCCGACACCCTGTCCAAGTCAGCCGACGACAATGAGGGGAGACATGACGCGCTACCTTCGGCACCACGCATCGGCATCATCGACGGTCGACCTGCCGTTTCTTCTGAGAATGGCGTACCTGGTGTGCAGAAATTGGCAGGGGAGCAGGTGACAGGGGAGCGGTTGACAGGGGAGCGGATCAGCGATGGCTCGTCAAGCGACGTTGTGGAGGTCATCGGCGAAGACAACAACGATGCAGGGGAGTCATTTGGAAACAGTTCCTCAAGCGATGTGGTGGAAGTCAAGCTGTCGTCTTGGCATTCCACCCGCTCCAACTTTGGTGTGCCTCCGAAGAAGTGGGCCGATGTGTGCCCGGTATTCGCTAACACGATTCTTGATGACGTAAACGCGGATACCAGGCTGCCAGAACTGGATCCCGATATGCACGCTGACCCTGAACGACGGTGGGATATCTCCACGATGACCGTCAAGGAAGCGCTAGCGAGCTGGAAGGGGAAGGCGGTGAAGGCAGCAATGGAGGAGGAGATGCGCAGCCTCCTCGCCAACGGAACATGGGAGCTGGTGCCTCGACCGTGCGGCGTCAATGTCATGAAGAACCGGTGGGTTCTTACGACAAAGTACAACACCAACGACACGGTCGCCCGCGAAAAGGCACGTCTCGTCGTGAAGGGATTTACGCAGATCCATGGTGCGGATTACAATGAGACATATTCACAGGTCGGCAGCTACGTTACAATACGCATTTTCCTCTCCATTGTTGCAGTACTCGATCTGCACGTCATGCAGCTGGACATGAAAAACGCATACCTGCAGAGCAAGTTGGATTGAGTTCTGTACATGGAGCAGCCGGCGTACTTCAATGACGGTACATCTCGCGTGTGCAAGCTGCTGAAAAGCTTGTACGGACTCAAACAGAGTCCACTGCTTTGGTATTCAGCACTCGACGGTGTACTCATTGGTGGCGGATGGAGCAAGGGTTAGGTTGACAAAGCGCTCTACTTCAAGTTCGGTGCTGATGGAGTCGGTTGCTGGCTGCTGGTGTACGTTGACGACTTGCTAGCCGCGAGCAGCAGCCTCGAGATGCTGAAGGACCTTCGTGAGCTTCTGCAAAACGCATTTGAGCTGCGGGAAATCACTCCCGTGCAGAAGTATTTGGGGCTGGAGATAGTACGGGACAGGTCTGCGCGCAAGCTGTGGCTGAACCAAAGCGCATACATGGACAAGCTGTGTCGCCGCTTTGTGGACGAAGAGCAGGCAGGTCGCTGCCCGAAAACGCTCATCTCGGTCGATGCGTACACCAAGTTGACATTTGACGACGAAGAATACCAAGCGTGTGAAGAGGAGGAGTACCGCCAGAAAGTGGGTTCGCTCCAGTTTGCCGCGACCAGACCCGTCCAGACATTGCGTACGCATGCAGCAAGTTGGGCTCGGGGTTGACGATTCGCAGTGACCAGCACTGGAGGGAGCTGGACCGCTGCATTGACTACATGGTGAACACCCACGATTTCGCCCTCGAATTCGGTGGTGGACCGGATACTTTGCGCCTGGTGGGGTATGCGGATTCCGTTGACGCGGGTGACCAGTAGATGCGCAGCAATACCAACGGATACGTTTTCGTGCTTGGTGGAGCTGCAGTTTCATGGGCAAGTCACAGGATTAAGTGCATGACGCTATCCTCAACGGAATCCGAATACATTACTGCAACGGAGGCCGGCAAGGAGGCGAGACGTTTGCGCTTTCTTCTAGCTGAATTTTGGCTTCTCGATGCTGGGGTGCCAACTGTCATCCACGTGGACAACTCATCTGCGATTGCTGTTGCGAAAGGGCTGGGGCTCAAGGGGAGTCTCAAGCACATGGAGAGGCATTACATCTGGCTGCAGTAGATAGTGAAGCGCAAGAAGCTCGCACTTACGTACATTCCGACGAGCGAGCAACCCGCGGACTATCTCACAAAGGCGTTGCATTCCCCGGCATTCAAGCGTTGCTCTATCGCTGTTGGCCAAGTCAATCTTGCAGACGACGAGCGTGACAATGAGCAGGAATAGGTGCCATGTACTTCAACATGGCTGGTGCGGTGCGAATGCATGTGCGGAAATACGCGGACGAGTTTCAGAATCGTCACCCTGTTGTACTTTACTATTTCCTTTCGCTTTGTGTGGTGTGCTAACTCCTCAGTTGCCCAGGCACGAGCAGGGCAGGGAAGTGTTAAGGTGAAGCCATGCACGCGCCTGGTTTTGCGTGTAGCAGCCCTATGCGATATAGCGAGGTTTCGCATACCGCATACCGCAGCGTCGGTATTCGCCGAGTACACTCCAGCAGTGCAATTCGGTATGCACTGTACAACACTGGACCGAGCTGGAGGGAAGTGACGACATTGCACAAACGAGTATGTGCAGCTGTCTGTTGCGAGCACCTGCGCAACTACTCCTGGACAGGTAGAAAATATGTTAGAAACCAAAGGAAGTTAGAAATGAGAAAGAGAGGGTTGCACTAGCAAGCAGTTGAGTACATATAGCAAACCCTAGATTGGGCTGTACTCACTATTGAGTACCCCACTGCACGCTAGACAAATATAACATTCTGACACACCCCCATAGCCAAAGTGGGGTGTAATCAGCACAACAAGCAAAGCAAAATAAGCTCAGGGTGGATCACAAAGTCACCACACATTCTGAGCACAAGTACAAGAAGTAGCAGTTTATAGTTCACAAATATAAGCAAAGCTAGAGGCAGTCACAGATGGTAAGTGAGGAGGAGGAGGGACTGTGAGAGGAGAAGAGATAGGAGACGACAGGTGAAGCTGCAGACACACGGGCAACAGGAGCGGCGCGCACTGTGGCTACCGGAGATTGTAGCCTCCGGACTACTGGAGTAACTGGCTCCGCGACTAACTCTGAGTTGCAGGAGCAACGGACCCACGGGCGACTGGCGCAGCAGGCTCGCTGGGCTACCGGAGATTGTAGCCTCCGGACTACTGGCGCTGCTGGCGACACGACAGCTGCCTCCGCCCAACATCCTCTAACTGTCTCACCCCCCTTTTACACACCCCCTGCTGCACCTCTAGCACTACTCATACTCCACCCCCTAGCACCACTCCATCGGCTCCCACACACCCACCCCCCTCAGCGGCAGCTGCAGCAGTGGGAGACGGAGGAGGAGGAGGAAGACCACTCACATTCGTCACCCCCACACCCGCCACCCCCAAACCCTAACACAGGGTAGGGCCGGAGATGGGGGGGGGGGGGGGGGGGGGGGGGGTGCGCGACGAAAACAGGAGGGGCCGACGCGTGGCCCCCGTCAGTCGCCCCGCGCGGCCCCCCCCAGGGTCGCCTCGACAGGCGACGGGAATCGGCGCCGCGACGGGCGACGAAGGGGGGGGGGGGGCGCGCGGGCCCCCGTTGGCGCCGCGACGGGCGACGAAGGGGGGGGGGGGGGGCGCGCGGGCCCCTGTTGGCGCCGCGACGGGCGACGAAGGGGGGGGGGGGCGCGCACGAGCCCCCCCCGGCGACGAAACCGCCGTGCGCCCCGGGGCGCGCGACAGGCAGAGAACCGTCGCGCGCCGCGGGGCGCACGACGGGCAGAGCAGGGCGTCGCGCTGCCCAGAGGGCGGCGCGACGGGCAGAAAACCGCCGCGCGCTAGGGGCGCGCGGCGGGAAGAAAAAAGGCCGCGCGCCATGGGCGCGCGGCAGGCAGGAAGATAGCGCGCGCCCGAGGCGCGCGATAGGTAGGATAGCAGCGGAAGATAATGGTGGGCCCATGCACAGGATCGACCCGTGAGGGTCGACCTGCTCTGATTCCATGTTAGAAACCAAAGGAAGTTAGAAATAAGAAAGAGAGGGTTGCACTAGCGAGCAGTTGAGTACATATAGCAAACCCTAGATTGGGCTGTACTCACTATTGAGTACCCCACTGCAGGCTAGACAAATATTACATTCTGACAAAATACACCTGACGGTACTTTGACCTGATGGCGTTTTCACCTGGCGGTGCCAACCTGGAACCGCATACCAGAGTAGGTGCTTGCACGTTCTCCTTGAACAACGTTCTTCATGAACAATGTTCTCGTAGAACGTTATCGCACACGTCACTATGTTTTCTATAAGGTTCATGTTGTATCTCTTGTAATCAATCAATTAATGAATCAATTTCCTTTCGTTACTGGATACCAAGCCTGCTGCTGCATACCAAGCACACTGTTATCCGAATACCAGTATCCGGTCTCCAACAAGTCTGTATATGGAAAACTTGCACCTCTCTCTCTGATCGTGCAACTCTGCGCCTAGGCTCTCTCATAATCGTCTATTCTCCGCATTAACAAGATGAGGTTTTTGATGCATCATGTATTTTTGTAAGGAAATTACCGTTTCCTTTCTTCGCGCCCCTGTTTACCGCGTACATGACTGTTCCCGCCACCAGCACCCAACAGTAAAACGTTACCCGCTCACGACACTCGCCTCGACCACTGTTCCCGCCACTGTACACCTCGCGACCCAACCTCACAGTTCGGTTGGTAACCCTTGTTAGAGACTAAGGACGGAGTCTATGAAGATTAGGGGCTGAAATATCTCAAAATCGTCAACTATAATTTTGGACAGAAAAGTCGTCGTCACAAGAAACGTCGTCGACGATTAACGCACAGTTATAATTCTTTCAATCTCGAGTACGTTGTAGCCCTTGAATGTGGCTATCTTTTCAAATTTGAATTGTATCAAAATATGAAGTATAACTCGAGTTATGAATTTCGCCGCACTAGGGGGGAAGCTGCCATGGAAACCAGGTAGGAGGAAAGTTGAAGTAGCAATGAACCAGGTAGGAGAGGATGAGGAGGACGAGAGGGAAGGTCCCAAGAGAGTCCCCAACCAAGGAAACCCCATACCACACAATTCCCCCCTCTATAGGCACCCCAACTTTGACATTTGTCACTTTCTCAACTCATGCCATCCACCTCACCCAACTTGGCCACACTTGCCAGCCTGGTTTGGCTTCTCCCAACCACTTGGCAACAATCTACAATAGAGTAACGAATTTCCCCAAGCCCAAAAGTCTATACCCCATATTGAGTCACTCCACAAATTCCCATAGTCGTCGCATCACAATCAAAACTTCGAACGATCATATCTTTCTCGTTCTTGTTCCGATCGCAACGATTCTTCGTTCGTCGGAAAGCTCTTGAGCAGAGGAGTCAATTCAGATATCTGCCCAAGCCAAATAGCATTCACACACACTAAGAAAAACATGAGGAACTGCTCCTTCTCTTGCAGCAGGAACAAGCTGTGATCACACTTGCTCTTCTTGAAACCCCCAGCTAGCAGTGTCTCCTCCAGCTTGTGGTACCATGCGCGAGGAGCCTGCTTCAGGCCATAGATGGCCTTCTTGAGCCTGCACACCCTGCCACTCCCATCATCCAACCCCTCAGGCTGCAGCATGTACAGCTCCTCTAGGACGATCCCATTGAGGAAAGCAGTTGTGATGTCCATCTGCTTGATCCTCCATCCACGGTTTGCAGCCGTTCCTAACATCACCCTTAGCGTAGTCCCTTTCCCCACTGGAGCAAAGATCTCATCGACGTCCTTTCCCTTTGTCTGCTGAAACCCCTTAGCCACAAGCCTTGACTTGTAGCAGGTGAGCTCCCCATCTGATCCATACTTGTGCCTGAAGATCAGCTTGGAAGAAATGGCCTTCTTCCCAGGAGGGAGCTGACACAACTCCCACGTTTCATTCTCCAGCAGAGAGTCATAATCCTCCTTCATACTCTGCTTCCACTTCTCAGCATCGGGCCCACTCAAGGCCTCAGCTAGCGTCTTGGGCTCAGGGACGGCTGCCTAGTAGCAGTGTGCTATCTCATCCTCATCACACTTCTCAGCCACACGCCCAGCCCATACCACCTTCGGCTTTCCAAAGCTAGGATAGGTCAGCCTGTTAGGTGCGCTCACATCCCTCCTAGGACGGTCTGGCGGACATTGGGTACGTGATGGAGCATCTTGCTGCTGCTGCTGCTGCTGCTCCTCCACCTCAGGTTCTCCCCCATCCTCAGTCACCCCAGAGATCTCCTCCTCTGAGACAGTGACCTGTACTTGCCTCGAAGGCCGCTGCACCTCATCATCCTCAATGATCAGCGGTGTAGTAGGAAGCTTTTGCTGTTGCTACTTCCACTCCTTGTAGTACAAGGACTCAAGGAACTTCACATCCCTTGACAAAGTCAGCTGCTGGCTGGTCAAGTCCCATATCAACCAGCCCTTGTGATCCTTAGCAAGCCCCAATTGTACTCCCCATCTCCCAGAAGCCTCCAACTTTCCCCTCTTCTCCTTAGGCACATGAAACACCACCATGCAACCGTAGGCTCTCAACATGTTGACTGCTGGTGCACTCCCATACCACTTGGTGTAGGGGACCCACTGCTTGTCCCCCACAGTCGCCAACACCCTGTTCTTCACAAGGGCGACCTGCCGCAGTGCAGTCACCCAAAACGGATCCGGCAGCCCTGCACGCCCAAGGAGAGTGCGAGCACCTTCCTGCAGGGTCCGGTTGAAGCGCTCAGCCACGCCGTTCCGCTGAGGGTTGTAGGGCACCGTGTGGATCCCCTTCTTCTTCAGCACTGCCTCAAAATCAGCACCAATGAATTCTCCCCCATTGTCAGTGCGGATCACCTTCACCTTGTGTCCGTTCTCCCTCTGAGCTCTCGGCATCCACTCCTTAAGAACAGCCGCTGCCACTTCCCCCTTAGTCTTGAGAGGGTACACCCACACCGCACGTGTGTGGTCATCCACAATGGTTAAGAAGTAGCGGCTGCCCGAGAGAGAAGGGGCCCTCGTAGGGCCCACCACATCCATGTGCACAAGCACGAGCGGGGCCTTGGCTGGTCTTGTACTGCTGTTGAAGGGAAACTTGGTGAATTTAGTTTCAAGGCATGTAGGGCAGCTCCCAATCTCCTTTGCTGCCCCCTTCACCTCCAACCCCTTCAAGCTCCCATCCTTAACTAACTTCTGCAGCTTAGGAAAATTCACATGACATAGCCTCTCGTGCCACGTCTCCCAATCAGCCTCACCACTCCCAGATGAAGCCTTTGCCCATGCAGCTGTCGCATCCACACCATCAAACACCTCACCATGTGGCTGCTGTGTCTGCTGCACCTTCTTGACTGCATCCAGGGCCCCATCAGTTGGCGCAGTTTCCTCTCCTCCCGTAGTTGCTTTAGCCGTTGCTGCAGCCGCTACCGTTGCTAATGGTTTCCCATTCCAAGGGATGATGGGCAGCTGCCACAGATCCTTGATGCAGCTCTTCTTCTCCTCCATATCCCACAACAACAGCTTCCCAAGCTTTGCACGGCAGCTGGTTGGGCCGAAGGTCACTTTGGCCTTGCTCTTCTGCAGCCGGCGCACAGAAAGAAGGTTAGCGGACAAACCTTCAACCAACAGCACATTCCCCAGCCCCACAAGCCCCCCATTGGCTCCCATTACCTTGGCATTCCCAACACCAATCACAGGGAGCAAAGCGCCTGAAGCGGCAGCCACAAACTTAATCTTTCCACGGGGCTTTACCTTGTCAAGCAAATCTGCCCGTGGGGTCATGTGACTTGTGCAACCTGAATCTATCACCCAATGAGTGAGGGGGTGCATCACAACCTTCCCAACTGAGCCCACATCACCCTCACTCCCTTTCACATCATCAACCATGAGGAACATCCCAGGGTTGGCTTTACCTTGTGCACCTTCACTATGTGCACCTGAACCTTGCACAGCGCCACCTCGTGCACGTTTACCACTTGGCGGATTCATGACTGGACGCGCCCATCCCTCAGGCCGGCTGAAACACTTGAACCATGGCTGTCGAGCCTTCTTGCAGTACCAGCAGGCACCCTCCATTCGAGTGCTCCCCCTGCCACCAGAGCTCCCATGCCCCTCGTTGTAGTCACCTCGGCCTCTCCCTCTGCCAAAGCCTCTCCCACGGCCTCGGCCTCTCCCTCCCCCCTCTTCCTCTGCTGCCTCCTGCAGCTCCATACCCCTCAGCAGTTTTGTTGGCAACACCACCACCCGTGTGGCGCCTGCGGAAGTCCTCCTGCAGAATCTGCTGCCATAGCCACTCAGGTGTCCACTGGTCCTGCTGAGTTTTGAGGGTGGGGATGAGGTTGTCCCACGAGTTGTCGAGCACCGAGATGATCTTGGTGCACTGCTGCATCTGCGACACATTGCTGCCCGCCGCTGCCATCCTCACATAGGTGTCCTTGATCTTGTCAACGACCGGCTTCACATCATCGCCCGGTCGCATGGAGAGGGCAGCCAGCTCCTTCTCCAACACAATCACCATCGGCAGCGTGTTGGGCTGAATCACGTTGCGCAGTAGCTTCCACTCCTTTGGTCCGGAATCATCCAAATCCTTGATGTGTTGGAACATGTCGTTGTTGACCGATTGAAGGATTAGGTCGTACAGCACCGCGCTCTTCTCAATCCACCGATCGCGGGCATCGCCTTCCTCCGGCATCTTCTCTTCTCCCATCGCAAGTTTCAGCAACTTGTAGTGCTTAAATGCACTCCGCATCCGCCCGCTCCATTCCTCATAGTTGGAGCCATCCAATGCCTCGATCCTGGATGGTGGCGGCTCAATCCTCTTCTCAGCTGCATCTCACTCCCTTGTCTCATTTCCTCTGCTCCCAAGCACAGGTTTCAGCTCCCCCCTTGCTGTCCACACCGAAGTCCCACAATATTTTCACAAGTGGCGGCGCCAACGAAATTTCGGCAGAGTTTCCCCTTAGCGGAAGTCACATGCAACCTCAAGAACTCCACTTAGGCACGCCCACAAGCCATGGTGGGTTTAAGAGGGTCTTCACACCTCAGTAGACTCTTCACAAAGTCCTTAATCAGCTCTGATACCACTTGTTAGAGACTAAGGACGGAGTCTATGAAGATTAGGGGCTGAAATATCTCAAAATCGTCAACTACAATTCTGGACAGAAAAGCCGTCGTCACAAGAAACGTCGTCGATGATTAACGCACAATTATAATTATTTGAATCTCGAGTATGTTGTAGCACTGAAATGGGGTTATCTTTCCCAATTTGAATTGTATCAAAGTATGGAGTATAACTCGAGTTATGAATTTCGGCGCACTAGGGGGTAAGCTGCCATGGAAACTTAACTCAAACACAATTTTCTCACAAGTTCACACAAGAAAGTTGAAGTAGCAATAAACCAGGTAGGAGAGGATGAAGAGGACGAGAGGGAAGGTCCCAAGAGAGTCCCCAACCAAGGAAACCCCATACTATCAGAATCTTAGCTAGAGTTTAGGAGCAAGCTTAGGAGCCATGCTAGAGTTTGGGCTAGGCATGACTATCGAGAGAGTTGGAGAGCAAGAAGAGGGATTTCACTGTAGAGAGTGAAGCACAAATAGGGTAGGAAAGGGGGTTACACCACCAAGCAGGAAATTAGGATAACTACACTACAATTAGAACTACATGCAGTTATAACAATATAACTCTGACATCCCCCCTAAACTGCATGCAGGAAGAGCCAAGTGCTAGACACAACCTGCAGGGGTACACCAAGCATAACAAAGCAGCAGCACGCAAGAGCAGTGACAACCAGTGCATTAGTGGCGGATACAGCTGCAGTAACCCTTCAGCCAAGGTAGAAACAGCAGAAGTAGGTGCATGTGGCGGCTTGCCGCCTAGAGAGCAGGAGCGTGCGGCGGCAAGAGGCGGCGGCACAGCAGGGCTCAACGGCAGCACCTGCCGCTCAACAGCAGTAGTGAGACAAGTCAAACAAAGGTGGCGACAGGGGCTGCAGCTGGAGGTTCCACGGCAGCAGAGGGCGGCAGTCGCATATGCGTGGCTGCTTTGTCCGCCCCTCTCTGTCGTCCCCCCTTAACCTCTCTCATCCCCCTTACACCGCTCTCCTCCCCCCCCCCCCCCCCCCCCCACCCCCACACAGCAACAAGTGCTGCAGTGGAGAGAGGAAGAGGGAAGGGAGGGACGGGCTGCTGGTCGTTCACACCCGCCACCCCCTTATCGCCCCCCCTTCCACGGCAGAAGCTGCGTAAGGGAAGGGGGGGGGGGGGGGGGGGGGCGTTAGCTGCTGCCGGCGCTGGCGCTGGCGGTGGCGCAGGCGTAGGCTCCGGCGCTGGCGCTGGTGCGGGGTGAAGGCGTTGGCGTTGGCGCTGGCGCTTGCGCTCCGCGCTGGCGCTGGCGGCAGTCGCAGGCGCTGGCGCTGGCGGTCCGTGCTGGCGCTGGCGCTTACGACGGGCAGGGCGACAAGCGTGACGGGTGCGACAAGAGGGGGACGCAACGGGCAGAGCGCAGGGCGACGACGGGACAGGACGGGCAGGCGCATCGGGCGTGACAGGGCAGAGCGCGACGGGCATGACGGGACGGGACCGGTAGGCGCCTCGGGCGCGACCGGTGACGAGAAAAGTTTTTCGCATTTCGCACTGTAGCGTGGGTGGGCCCATGTTCCTTGAAAGAGAGTAGGTCCTAAGACCGTAGTAGCTCTTAATACCATATCAGAATCTTAGCTAGAGTTTAGGAGCAAGCTTAGGAGCCATGCTAGAGTTTGGGCTAGGCATGACTATCGAGAGAGTTGGAGAGCAAGAAGAGGGATTTCACTATAGAGAGTGAAGTACAAATAGGGTAGCAAAGGGGGTTACACCACCAAGCAGGAAATTAGGATAACTACACTATAGCTAGAACTACATGCAGTTATAACAATATGACTCTGACACATACCACACAATTCCCCCCTCTATAAGCACCCCAACTTTGACATTTATCACTTTCTCAACTCATACCATCCACCTCACCCGACTTAGCCACACTTGCCAACCTGGTTTGGCTTCTCCCAACCACTTGGCATCAGTCTACAGTAGAGTGACGAATTTCCCCAACCCCAAAAGTCTATACCCCATATTGAGTCACTCCACAAATTCCCATAGTCGTCGCATCACAATCAAAACTTCGAACGATCATATCTTTCTCGTTCTTGTTCCGATGGCAACGATTCTTGGTTCGTCGGAAAGCTGTTGAGCAGAGGAGTCACTTCAGATATCTGCCCAAGCCAAATAGCATTCGCACACACTCAGAAAATCCAAACAATGCCAAACACATATTCTTGCACACACCACGCATGCAACGCACGAACAAATGATGGGAGGCAGACAGACGTGAATGCAAATGATAGCATCACATAACAACCCGCACTCCGGTCCTCCACCTCGATATTTCCCAACCTCGGCGCTAGGCCCGTAGCGCACCCCAATTTCTCGCACTACCGTTACCACGCTAGCTTTGCTATGTATTCTTCGCTCATGCCTTCGCTCAATGTACTGTTTTGCTTCGATATTGCAATTCTCGCACTCTCGCTCAATTGCACTCGTAACACTTGGTATTCAGAGCCTACGATCTCTTATCGGACTACACCCACACCTTCTCTTCCCCACTATCTCAAATTTTGGAGGGGGTAGATGTCTCTCAGCGACCAAGCACCGCCGCTCGAATGCTCTCTCGTAAGCACGCATGGCCACGACTGAGGCTCTCGCTGAGCTTGCCTGACACCCCCGCCATGGCCGAACTCAATCTCGCGACGTTGACGCATGAGCAGCTCGACCGGCTCATACGCCAACTCGAAGATTTGGCGCTTGAAATCGCGACACTCACTGCGGAACGCGACTCCGCTCGCCAGCAATCAACGGGGAATGCACCAACACCGACATCTGCAAATGCACCTGCGCAATCGGATGAGCCGATCTTTTATCTCAGGACAGCGTGGGACATCGCTCAGGCGCAGCCAGTGATGGCGCCGCCCAGTCAATGCCTGATATGGAGAGAAACAGGGCCGCACCAAGCACGAATGGGCCTCGCGAAGCCCACCGTCATGTCGAATTTGCAGCGACGATCAGCAACAACACCGGCACACCAATGCCGCTCAAGCCGAAGCGCCCACATTGTTTCAATCCTAGCCAACGCAGAGGTCCGACGGTTCAATCGTGGGTCTTCACGATGAACACGTTTTTTTACGCTAATTACGGCACGTCGGACACAACGAAGACCAGATACGCGGTTTCGCTGTTACGGGGGGCCGCCATGGACTGGTGGCGAGTTATCGTAACGTCGCCACGCGCCTACGAACAACCGTCGCAAGAGGAAGAGCCCACGGGGCCAGCCGTTACCTGGAGTTCGTTCTGCAAAACCGCCCAGTACAGCACGTGGGATGCGTGGTGCGCAGGGCTTCGGGCGCGCTTCGAGCCGATCGCAGCTTCTATTTTGGCGTGTCAGAGACTGCGTACTTGGTGACAACTTGGGTCGGTCCAAGATTATACGAGCGGTTTTCTCGCACTATGCGAGCAAGTCAGTTACATGCACGAAGCGGAGCGGGTGGACCGTCACGTCGGAGGGCTGAAGCCGGACATCTCGCACGAAATCATGCTACGCGGGCTATCGAACTTCAACGAGATCCTTGCGCTCGCCGAGAAAATCGATATTTTGCGCCGTCCGAGACCGGGGTCCTACTATGGACATCGCCCTCGGGGGCCGACCGAGCACGCCACCGTACATGCCGTTGCGGCGAACGTAGTTGCTGCGCCATTCAAGGGGCGCTGCTTCGCTTGCAATAGGCCAGGCCATCGTAAGAGCGAGTGCCCAGAGGAGCTAAGGCGTCGTGGAGCAGAGCAGGGGAGGGAGTCTCGAAGGCAGGGAAACGCCAACAGTGAGTAGAGATCAGGCCCACTACTGACGAGACTCATTGCTCGCCCGACCTCATCGACCCTCACCGAGTCAAAGTGTCAGAAGAATGAATGAGAATGAATGCATTGAGCAGAAGTTGGGTACAAGTACTAACCCTAATTGGGTTGTACCCCTTATGGGCTACCCCATATAGCCTACACAACTGTAAGCATTATAACATTCAGACACACCCCCATAGGCAAAGTGGGGGAGAACAAGTGGTCACAAGACCAGTCAAGAAAAGCAAAGCAAGCTCAGGGTGGATCACAAAGTCACCACACAGTCCGAGCACAGGCAAAGGGCCATAAGGCCAGTTCACATGCAGAGTTATATAAAAGAGAACAAACAATACAGTGATCATACCCTAGCAAGTGCAAGCATGCAGGTATATATATAGATCACAGTACAAGCAAAGTCACGCAACGAGCAAGTGAGGCAAAGTAGGCAAAAGGCCTAAAACAGTAGAGAAGCGCTGATGATCACCAGGCGGAAGTGCCTTGGTAAATACATCAGCAATGTTGGCCCTAGTGGCCACGTACGCAAGACGAAGCTGGCCACGCTGCTGCAACTCTCGAGCAAGGAAGTATCGCAGAGCGATGTGCTTCGTTCTGTGCTCCAGTCTGTGCTCCTGACACAAGGCAATCATGGCCTTGTTGTCTACGTACAGAACCGGAGGCGAATGAGGCTGCTCTCCCAAGTCAGTCAGCAGGTAGGTGAGCCAGCGTAGCTCCTGTGCAGCCATGGCCCCGGCGTAGATCTCAGCCTCACAACTGGAGCTGAGAACCGAAGACGAGCGGGTAGACCGCCAGGAAACAGAGCCGGAACCGAGGCTAAAGGTGTAACCCAGTGACGACCGCTGCGTAGCTGAATCGTCAACCCAAGAAGCGTCTGCGTGACCAGTGAGGACTACTGGACCCCGTCCTCCAAGCACGAGCCCCATGCCCGACGTACTGCAGAAGTAACACAGTACCTTCTTTGCAGCATCCTAGTGCACCTTTCGATGCCTACTGGGAGCCACGTAGCGAGCCAGAAGGCTGAGAGGGTACGCGAGGTCAGGTCGTGTGCACGTCATCAGGTACATGAGGCAACCCACAAGCTCTGGGTACGGACCACTCGGCTCTACGGACTCGTCCGAAGGTGGAGCTGAGAGCGAGTGGCCGAGAGACAGAGGAGTGGGCTGTGGCGAGGAGAACTGGAAGCCGAAGCGTTGAAGGACCTGGTGCACCATGTGTGACTGAGTCAGTGTGATGGTGCGCTGTGCTCTGTCCCGGGTGATCTGCAAGCCAAGATAGCTATGCAGTTCACCTAGGTTAGTGCAGATGTGTCTCTTCTGCAGCTCCGACTTCACAAGAGTCAGTGCCTTGGTGTCAGCAGTGGCAAAGACCAGGTCGTCAACATAGACGAGGACGTAGAACGGCGGCAACGACGTGTCGGTGCGTAGAAACAGCGACGAATCAGCTGTAGAAGGAGCAAACCCAAGAGCCACAAGTGTAATCCTCAGTGTGTCGTGCCACTCGCGAGGCGCTTGGCGGAGACCGTAGACTGGCCGTCGGAGGCTCCATTGGGTACCTGCAGGAAACGACCCAGTGAAGCCAGGTGGGCAGCGCATCCAAATCTCCTCGTGCAGGCTGCCCTGCAAGAAAGTTGTGCTGAAGTCAAGAGAGTGCAGCTCGTAGTCACGCTGAGCAGCGACGTGCAGCAACACCCAAAGAGTGGTCATCTTCGGGATGGGGGAGAAGGTCTGGAAGTAGTCAACCCCCTGTCGCTAACTGAAGCCTCGAGCAACGTAACGCACCTTGAAGGTAGGCGGAGAACCCGGCGGCCCCTTCACCCTGGAAATCCACATGCCATCGACTATGTTCGCCCGAGACGGGGAACTGCGTCGACGTAGGTGCCTTAGGACTTCCAGGATGCCATCTCGGCATCCATGGCTGCCTGCCAGTGAGAGGAGTAAGGACCCGTAATCGCCTCTACGTAAGAGCGCGGAGTCGGGATGTCTGGTGCATCCGGGTCTCCCTCAGGAGCAAGCAGCATGGAAGCGAAACGAGGTACAGCAGGTGCAAGACACTCATAGTCCTCCTTCCTGTCCTAAAAGATGTCCGTGCCAAGAGCACACTCACTGCTGACGGACGGAGGACTGGCAGACTTAGACTCAGCAACAAGAGCAGTGGCGTAGTTTAGACGACAGGCAGCAGCAAAGTCAAGCAGCTCAGCAACGAGGGCAGACGCAGCAGTGGACTCAAAAGAAGGGTCAGTGACAACAGTGGCGAGGAGACGAGAGACAGTGGGACTGGCAGCATGAGCGCGGTCAGACTCAGGGTCAGGGACCTCAGGAAGAGAGGACTCAGGAGGAGGCGGCAGAGGAACACACAGTGGAACAGAGGAAGGACGTAGTGCCATAGCGTGTGTGCCGGGGACAGGAGGAGGACGCGAACGAGGAACGCGACGAGTAGTGCGAACAGACAAGACAGGACGAGACGCAGGCTCAGGACGCTCTGTAAAATCGCCGGACTGCTCAGTGTAAGGAGAAGGAGCAGGCAATGGGGAGGCTGGCTGTAACGGCAGCTGCGACTGGTCAGGCGGCGGACACAGTAGGGGAGGAGTAAGGCTAGTAGAAGACGGGACACCAAGAACCTGCTGAAGCAGGGGAACGAAGTACGGTCGCGGCCGTACAGTGCCTCCAGGGTCAAAAGCTCCAGCTCCAGCGCCTCCCGCGCCAGTGCCACCAGCTCCAGTTTCTCCAGCTCCAGCGCCACTAGCGCCAGAGCCTCCAGCTCTAGCAGCTCCAGGCTCCGTATGGTCTCCAGCTCCAGCGCCCCCAACACCACCAGTCCCGGCAGCTCCAGTACCCCTGGTGCGAGCACCTCCAGGACCAGCAGCCGCAGTACCTCCAGTACCTCTAGCTCCAGCGTCTCCAGCGCCTCCAGCTCCTATAGCTCCACCCCGAAGGCGTGCGCGCCGAACAAGCCACTCACGCCGCTGCTGCGGAGACAGTCTCGGCGAAGCACTAGCAGGACCAGACGAAGCAGCACCCCGAGGCTAAGCACCCCCAGACTCCGCACCCTCCGACTCAGCACCCCCAGGCTCCACACCCTCAGGCTCAACACCCCCAGGCTCCACACCGACAGGCTCAGCACCCCTAGGCTCCTCACCCCCAGGCTCAGCACCCCGAGACCTAGCACCCTCAGACTCCGCACCCCCCGGCTCCGCACCCCCAGACGCAGCACCCCTTGACGCAGCACCTCGAGCAGCATCTGAGCCGACAGCTACCTCAACAGGCGCAATTCCAGGGAGAGGGTCTACCTGAGACACACCTGAGGGAGCAGGACCCTGGGGGGGGAGGGGGTCTACCGGAGGGGGACCTGGAGCAAGGAAGAGCGGTGGGGGTGGGGGAGGGGCAGAGCGGTAGGGGAAGAGACGGTAAAAGGGAACCGACTCGTCAAACATGATGTCCTGAGAGGGGAAGACACGGCGCAAGATGGGGTGGTAAAACTGCCAGGCAGGCATGTCAGGGGAAAAGCCAAGGAAGACACAGGGAATAGCGCGGGCGGAGAGCTTGTCCGCGGACGTATCGCGAACAAAGGCACGAGAACCCCAGACCCGGAACACCGACGCATTGCCAACCTCCCCCGTCCAACGCAGTGTCGGCGAGGTCTCCGGCAAGGAGACACGGGGCCAGAGGTTGAGCTGATGCGCAGCGTACCGGACCGCAAACGACCACAGAAAATGGGGAGAAGCCGCATGGATCATGGAGGTACAAGCGACCTCCATGACTAAGCCAATGCGGGGCTCAACAAGCCCATTTTGCTCAGGGGAGTCCGGAAGCGTGAACGACTGGCGAATGCCCTCCCCATGACAAAAGTCCCGCAAGAGGTCGGAGGAGAACTCACCAGCTCTGTCAGAGTGCAGATGTAGGACGGGAAGGTCCTGGCGGAACCGCTCGCGGAGCTGGAGACGGACTGCGCGGATCCAAGGGATCAAGACATCAACAACCTGACCCTTGCTGCGCAAGGGGAAGACCGTGGTGTACCACGTGTAGTCTTCAACAACCAGCAAAAAGTAGCGCTCGCGGCCCTGTCCACTGACGCGGGCTGGGCCCCACACGTCCATGTGGAGAGTCTGCAGGGGAGCAGACGTCGGGGGAAACGAGGAGGAGTGAGGAGCGGCGCGCTGCCGCCCCTCGACGCAAGGAAGGTAGGGCGGGGCAGGCGAGGGCGGTAGGGGAGGCGGAGACCTGGGAAGACCAGAGACAAGAAGACGGGAGTGCATGCCACGAAGGCGTGGCAGGGAGGGGTGACCCAGGCGGTGGTGCCAAAGAAGAGTCTGGTGCGACAGGAGGTGACACGAGCAAGGGGGTGCTACCGGACCTGACGCGGACACCTGAGCAGACGCAGCTACCTGAGGAGGCTCGGGAGTCAGTGTGTACAGACTCGACCCTGGCCAATGAGTGAACGTGGCCAGGTGACGACCCGTCCATGTACACGTGCAGATCGACACTCGCTGACCCCCAGGAGTGGTGGTAGTGACCATCGAATCGTGGAGGGCAGCTGTACTCACCAAGTTCGTAGAGAACGAGGGGAGGTGAAGACTTGACAGTGAGCCGGACGGAATTGCGGACACGGGAGCACAGTGGAGGAACGGGCAACGACCGGGCTCGCGGAGGGGTCAGCCAGTCTGACCGGGACAGGTGCAGGGAGAGGAGTGAGGGTGGTGCTGTCACGAAAGAAACAGCGCGAGGCACTTGAGTCTAGCGTGAAGGTGTGCAAGGCCTCAGCAGGCGCAATACCAAGGAGAGAAGACTCACTAGCACCTAGAGCACAGCTAGAGTCAGCGGGGAAGCTCAGCCGCATTGCCAAACTCTGCACGCCAGATGTCGCTCAGACAGGAGAAGCAGCGAGACTGTTTGTGACCAACTGTCCCGCAAGTCTGACCAGCCCGGTCACCTGTGCGAATGACGTTCGGGCAGCGAGCACTACTCCGAGACGCCCCACGCTGAACGTACCACTCACTAAGTTGCTGAGGGGTAAGGGTCTCACGCGGACGCCGCTGCAGCTGCGTCAGGCCACCGCCAAAAACTCCCAACTGAACAGCTGCATAGCGTCTGCCACTACTGCCGCCACCACCACCCCTACTAGCGTAGCACTCACGTAGCTGCTAGGGTGGAAGGGACTCGCGCTGACGCTGCTGTAGCCGCATCTGGCCACTGCTAGAAACTCCCCACCGAACAGCTCCACAGCGACTGCTAGGACGGCCGCCACCACTCCCACTGCTGCCACCACCGCCGTCACCACTCCCACCGCTACGACGAAGAGAAGTCATAGCGGGCAAGCTAGGCGGCGCGCGGGGCGGCAGGGGCTGCGAGAGGGTCGCAAGGGGCGGCTAGCAGGGCAGCAGGGGCGGCGAGAGGGCCGTAGGGGCGGCACGCGGGGCTGCAAGCGCGGCTCGTGGGCTGCAGGGGCAAGGGGCGGGCCGCAAGGGGCGGCGCGGGGGGCAGCAGAGGCCTCGGGCGGGCCGGGGCCTAGGGGCGACGGGCAGGCCGGGCCTAGGGGCGGTAGGCGGGTCGCAAGGGGCGTCTCGGGGGGCCTAGGGGCGGCCAGCGGGCGTAGAGGAGACGGGCGGGCCGGGCTAGGGACGATGGGCGAGCACGCGGGTCAGGAGGGTCGACGGGCGGGCCGGAAGGGGCGGCTTGCGGGGCCTGGGGTCAACTATCGGGCCGGGGCCTAGGGGCGACGGGCAACGGGCCGGGGCCTAGGGGCGACGGGCCTAGGGGCGACGGGCGTCGGGCCGGGGCCTAGGGGCGTCGGGCGACGGGCCGGGGCTAGGGGCGACGGGCGTCGGGTCGGGGCCTAGGGGCATTGGGCGTCGGGCCGGGCTAGGGGCGACGGGCCTGCGGGCCGGGCTAGGGGCGACAGGCCTAGGGGCGACGGGCCGGGGCGACGTGCCTAGGGGCGACGGGCCGGGCTAGGGGCGACGGGCCTACGGGCCGGGCTAGGGGCGACGGGTCGGCCTAGGGGCGACGGGCCTAGGTGCGACGGGCCGGGGCGACGGGTCTAGGGGCGACGGGCCGGCCTAGAGGCGACGAGCCTAGGGGCGACAGGCCGGGGCGACAGGCCTAGGGGCGACGTGCCGAGATAGGGGTGACAAGCCGCACGAGGGCGGCGCGCTGGGCAGCAGGTGAGACACGAGGGTCGCTAGGGGCGGCTAGTGGGGCAGCGCAGTGGTGGTCCCAAGGAAAAAAAAACGGTCCTAGCGAAGGACCTGCTCTGATACCATGTCAGAAGAACGAACGAGAATGAATGCATTGAGCAGAAGTTGGGTACAAGCACTAACCCTAATTGGGTTGTACCCATTATGGGCTACCCCACTACAGCCTACACAACTGTAAGCATTATAACATTATGAGACAAAGTACCGATTCATGCTATCGATCGGGCTCGGATGAATAATGAGGGTACAGCAACGGATTGCCCAATACTGATTTACGGGAAAATATAGACGGAGGAGCAAGTCACTGTTTAGTTAATACCGGAACTGCACAGAAGCTGCAACTGACACAGAGCCACTGTTTACCGGAGATCGACGCACGTTTAGTTGACGGCACGCCACTGGCCATACAGGAGAAAGTGGAGAGGGTGAAAGTTTGCTGCGGGGGAAACTTCGGGTTTACACAGGAAATGCTCGCGACGATACTGGATGGGCAAGACATTTTACTAGGACGTGATTGGCTGCGACGCTACAACCTGCAAATTGACAGGACGACGGGTAGCTGCACTGTGCGAAGTAGTGGTGATTGGGTCAAATTACCTCGCTTGTGGTCACCCGAGTCTTCAACTGTCCACGTCAACGCCTGTCAAACTTATATATAGCTTACATTTGTGTAGGCTGTAGTGGGGTAGCCCATAAGGGGTACAACCCAATTAGGGTTAGTACTTGTACCCAACTCTTTGCTAGTTCATTCATTCTCGTTCGTTACTTTGACATGGTTTCAGAGCAGGTCCCTATTCGGACCGTTTTTTTGGGCCCACCACATGCTGCCCTGTTAGCCACCCTCGCGACCCGTCGCCCCTAGCCACGGCCCCTTGGCCCCGTCGCCCCGTCGCCCTAGCCACGGCCCCTAGCGACCCGCGACCCGTCGCCCCTAGCCACGGCCCCTTGGCCCCGTCGCCTCTAGCCGCGGCCCCTTGGCCCCGTAGCCCCATCGCCTTAGCCACGACCCCTAGTGACCCGTCGCCCCGTCGCCCTAGCCGTGCCCCCCCCCTAGCGACCCGTCGCCCCGTCGCCCTGTCGCCCCTAGCCGCGGGCCCGTCACCTCGTCGCCCCTAGCCGCGGCCCCGTCGCCCCGTCGCCCCTAGCAACGGACCCGCGGCCCCGTCGCCCCGTCGCCCCGTCGCCCTAGCCTCGACCCGCGACCCAGGCCCCTCGGCCCCTAGGCCCCGTCGCCCCGTCGCCCCGTAGCCCCTAGCCGTGGCCCCGTCGCCCTGTCGCCCCGTCGCCCTAGCCTCGGCCCCTAGCGACCCGCGACCCATCGCCCCTAGCTACGGCCCAGTCGCCCCGTCGCCCTAGCCTCGGCCCATAGCGACCCGCGACCCGCGACCCAGGCCCCTCGGCCCCTAGGCCCCTCGGCCCCTAGGCCCATGGGCCCCTAGGCCCCTCGGCCCCGCCTCTCGGCCCCTCGGCCCCTACGCCCCTCGGCCCCTTGGCCCCTAGGCCCCTTGGCCCCTCGGCCCCTAGGCCCCTCGGCCCCGCCCCTTGGCCCCTCGGCCCCTAGGCCCCTCGGCCCCTAGGCCCCCTGGCCTCGCCCCTCTGCCCCTTGGCTCCTAGGCCCTTCGGCCCCTAGGCCCCCCCACCACTCGTGTTTTGCCCCTCGGCCCCTAGGCCCCTCAGCCCCGCCCCTCTGCCCCTTGGCCCCTAGGCCCCTCGGCCCCTAGCCCCCCCCCCCACACTCGTGTTTGGCCCCTCGGCCCGTAGGCCCCCCACCACACGTGTTTGGCCCCTCGGCCCCTAGGCCCCTTGGCCCCGCCCCTCGGCCCCTTGGCCCCTAGGCCCCTTGGCCCCTAGGCCCCTTGGCCCCTCGGCCCCTAGGCCCCCACCACTCGTGTTTGGCCCCTCGGCCCCGCCCCTTCGCCCCTAGGCCCCCGGCACCTCGGCCCCTTGGCCCCCAGGCCCCTCGGCCCCTCGGCTCCTACTGCTACTACTGCTACTGCTACTGCTGCTACTGCTTCTACTGCTGCTCCTGCTTACTGTGCCACTATGGCCTCGCTTCGAGTTCTCGCGTTCGACCATGAGAGTAGACCGGTAAAGTTCGACATGTGGCTCGACGACCTGCAGCTGTACCTACTGAGCGATATTAAGGACAGCGTTTCACTGTTTGACCACGTGTCCGGTGCCACTACTGCCCCTCCCGCCACAGTTGACAGTGCGACTCGCTCACAGTGGCTTTCTCGCGACGCTGCTGCCCGCCTAGCCATTCGCAACCACCTGCCGTTAGCCGAATGCGCTCACTTACCGCACAGGCACTGTACGACGCTGTAGTCACTCACTACTCCTCCCCTGCCATTGCTGCTCTAGGCCGCCTGCTTCTGCCCTACCTGTTCCCCGAGCTGTCTGCTTTTGCCACAGTAGAGGACCTGGTTTCCCACCTGCGCGCTAGCGACGCTCGCTACCGCGCTGCCCTCCCAGCCGAGTTCCTTGCAGGGAACCCGCCCCCGATGTACATCACTCTCTACTTCGACGTCACTCGCCTCCCTGACTCCCTTCGCTCTGTCAGGGACCACTTTCTCTCCTTTGACCCCACCTCCCTCACTGTTGACCTCCTTGAGCAGCATCTCCTCGCAGCTGAGACTAGTGCAGTTGCTGTAGGTGCTGCTCGTGGCACTCCGCGCCCGCCCTTCTTTAAGGGGTGCTCCCACTCCCCCCTTGCCCCCTCCTACGCCTCTGCTGCTGCTGCCGACGTCCCTGTTGCTGAGGACGTCGGGGCTGCTTCTGCTAGTGCGAAGAAATGGGCTGTCGCCGCTGGAGCTGGCGTGTATGCGGTGGATATCGCATTGATAGGAGAAGCAAAGCAGCTGAGTGATTTTCAGAAACAGCTGACAGCCGTACTGCCCAAACTACAAGAACTACTCAAACGGTACTCGGGGATTTTTCCGGACGACCTACCGGAGGGATTGCCACCTCAGCGCGCACACGACCAATGCACAGAACTAGAACCGGGGGCACAACCAACCGTACAGCGACAGTTCAGACTGACACAGCCCGAGCTAGACGAAATGAGGAAGCAGTTAGATTACCTGTTAGACAAGAATTTATCCGACCGAGCTCGTCACTGTTCGCCGCAGAGATACTGTTCACACCAAAAACAGATGGAGGGTTCCGCATGTGTATCGACTACCGCGCATTGAACCGGGTGACTGTTATGTGATGCTATCATTTGCATTCACGTCTGTCTGCCTCCCATCATATGTTCGTGCGTTGCATGCGTGGTGTGTACAAGAATTTGTATTTGGTGGGGTTTGGATTTTCTGAGTGTGTGTTAATGTTATTTGGCTTGAGCAGATATCTGAAGTGACTCCTCTGCTCGAGAGCTTTCCGATGAACCAAGAATCATCGCGATCGGAGCAAGAACGAGAAAGATATGACAGTTCGAAGTTTTGATTGAGATGCGGTTACTACGGGAATTTGCGGAGTGACTCAATATGGGGTATAGACTTTTGGGGGTTGGGAAATTCGTCACTACTGTAGATGATGCCAAGTGGTTTGGGAGAAACCAAACCAGGTTGGCAAGTGTGGCCAAGTTGGGTGAGGTGGATGGCATGAGTTGGGAAAGTGACAAATGTCAAAGTTGGGGTGTATATAGAGGGGAATTGTGTTGTATGGGGTTTCCTTGGTTGGGGAATCTCTTGGGACCTTCCCTCTCGTCCTCCTCATCCCCTTCTACCTGGTTCTTGGTACTCTAACTTTCTTGTGTGGATCTTGTGAGACCATTTGTGATTGAGTTAAGTTTCTATGATAGCATACCCCCTAGTGCGCCGAAATTCATAACTCGAGTTGTACTCCATTTGATACGATTCAAATTGGGAAAGATAGCCACGGTTAAGGGCTACATTATATTCGAGTTTGAGAAGATTCTAACAGTGCACGTTTCGTCGACAATTCTGTCTAGAAATGTAGTCCAACGATTTTGAGACATTTCGGCCCCCAATTTTCGTAGACTCCGTCCTTAGTTTGTAACATTAACAGTCCAATCGCGATATCCCATCCTCTGCGCCGACAAAATGATAGATCAATTGCGAATTGCACGGGTCTTTTCGAAAATTGACTTACGAGGAGGCTACCATCAGATTAGGGTCGAACCATTGGACTGCGCCAAGACGGCATTCAGAACTAGGCACGGGTCATTCGAGTACACAGTGATGCCATTCGGCCTGACCAACGCACCGGCAACTTTTCAGATGACAATGAACGAAGCGCTCAGGCCACTTTTAGATAAATGCGTGATAGTTTACCTCGACGACATCCTAGTCTACAGTCGCGACAAGCAGCAGCACTTAGCAGATATGGAAGTGTTGTTTAAGGTTTTAGACGAGCACAGATTACTGACCAAGGGTTCCAAGTGCGAGTTCTTTCAGGATAGGTTAGAGTTTCAGGTGCACATTATTTTGGAGGCTGGAGTTAAGATCGACCTAAAGAAGCTAGACACGGTAAAAGCATGGCACCTCTCGACAAATATCACGGAGTTGCAGAGTTTTTTAGGGTTCGTTAATTATGTGCGTCGCTTCGTCCCCGACATGGCACGGTTAACTACCCCACTGACGGATTTGCTGCAGAAGGGGGTCGCTTTTACGTGGGGGGAGAAAGAGCATGCTGCCTTCTCTGCCGTGAAAAATGTTATCTGTTCACTGCCCGTCCTGCGTATTGCCGACCCACACCGCCCATTTGAAGTGGTTACAGATGCAAGCGACCTCGCCATCGGAGCCGTACTGCTACAGCCCATCGCATACGAGTCACGAAAACTGCATCCTCCCGAGAAAAGTTACCCGATACACGACCGCGACATGCTCACGATCGTGCATGCGTTCAAGGTCTGGCACTTTTACTTGACCGGCGCAAACGTGACAGTACGGACAGACCACAAATCACTACAGTACCTCCGCGCACAGCCCCACCTCAACCCACGACAGGTTCGTTGGCTCGACTTCCTCGAGTCGAATTTTCACTACAGGGTCACCTACAAAAAAGGGGCATCAAATATCGCCGACGCACTGGCCCACCCGACTGCCCAAATCCACGCCATACTACTCGCCCAGACCAGCCCACTATTCATAGGACTATTTACCCACGGCTACCAAACAGACCCGTTCTTCACAGGAGGGAATTCGCTGTAGTTCGCAGCAGCAAAGGGGGTGTATTACGTAAAAGCCGGCACCGATAGGATCTGGGTACCAGGCTACACCCTACTACGGGAATTACTGCTACAGGAGGCACATGACGGAGTCACCTCAAGACATTTTGGAGTAGAAAAAACATGGCAGCAGCTGCAGCAATATTATTACTGGCCCGAGATACTGACCGACGTGCAACGACACGTGGCATCGTGTCCCTCTTGCCAGCTCATGAAGTCGTCACGACAGCGACCAGTAGGACAGTTGCAGCCGATACCACCCCCAGAGCATGCTTGGCAGCAGGTAACGATGGACCTTGTCACGGGGTTACTGGCTGGAGCAAGTGGGAACGAAGCGATATTGATCGTCGCCGATCGGCCGACGAAGATGGAACATTTCGCAGCCTGCAAGAAATCAATCACAGCCAAAGAAACAGCCCGACTCTTCATCTCCATTGTCATTCAGCTACATGGGATACCAGCAGCAATCATCAGCGATCACGACACGGAATTCACTAGCATTTTTTGGCGGAACCTGTGGCAGCAGTTTGGCACTCGACTACAATTCAATTCATCATACCACCCAAAAAGCGACGGATAGACAGAACGGATAAATCAAACCATGGAGCAGTTAATACGAGCCACGTACGCCGACCCGGCAACATGGGAACAGCAGCTGCCACTCATCGAATCCGCACACAACAACTACACGTCAGCCACGACATAGCAGTCACCATTCTACCTCAACTACGGACAGAACCGAACAGTGCCCATGACCCCGAATCCCGACAACCTAGTGCCACGCGCGCAACAGTTTGCGGAAATTTTACAAGCAGCACGGACCCGGGCAATAGACGCAATCAAGAAATCAAACGTCATCTCTAAACGCAACGCCAACCGCCACCGTCGCCCCGTCACTTACTGTTATAGTCACAGTAGGCTTGAATGTGCCTAAAACGAAAGATAGAGTGCACAGTCGGATTTCTGCACAGCGGCTTTAAACGTTCATAGCGTTCTAGTCACAGCTGCAAATGACCTGATTCAACTTGGATATGGAGCGTTGTAATGTCGCCTACAATAGGCAATTTAGATCGCACGATTTCATTAAGACTGGACGACACAACGCCAGTTTGGACGAACGGCACTATGGCAGCCAATATAGTCTTAGAACACAAATTAGGAAGAGTTACGAGTTGGGAATGACTCCCAATCTCTACAAACCCCAAGAGCCAAGGTACAGTGATGTGGAACAGTGCCACACTATCCCCAACCATGAAGGGTCTCGAATATTCCCTCCATAAGGGCCTACACCAAGAGAAATGTAACACTACACATTGAAATTATCTTGAAGAACCAGAGCCATGGTTTCAAGATTCAAGTGATTTCGAAGCTCTCCAAAAGGGTAAACTTCAAGATAGTGAGAATTTCCGAGACGTAAACGCACTCTCATAAGGAGGGACTCCTTGGGGAGGGGGGTAGTGTAAGGAAATTCCCTTTTCCTTACTTCGCGCCCCTGCTTACCGTGTACATGACTGTTCCCGCCACCAGCACCCAACAGTAAAATGTTACCCGCTCGCGACACTCGCCTCGACCAATGTTCTTACCACTGTACACCTCGCGACCCAACCTCACGGTTCGGTTGGTAACCCGCGCTCTGGTCCTCCGCCTCCACATTTCCCAACCTCGGCGCTAGGCCCGTAGCGCACCCCAATATCTCGCGTTACCATTATGGCAGATTTCTTGACTAAGCGGCTTGCAGAGCATCACCATTGGAGCTGTGCCACCTTCTGTGGCATGTCCTTCAACTAAGGGAGGCAGCTTCAGGGAGCAGCTAAGGGATGAATGAGAGCACGATGAGGGGGAGTTTGTTGTGCCAAAGCACTATAGCGGCACGGTCATTGCACTCCCATTCCGCCTACAAGTCTGCTCAGCTTCTGGAATTTTGTGGGGAGGTGCTTCAAAATTTGTTATTCAGACCCTCAAAGTTTCAGAATTTTTGAAGCAGTTTACAAGGCATGGAAACATTTTTAGTTTCAAGACTTATGGCATCCCGGAAGTGTGTGTTACTCTTTTTTGGTAACACCCGAGTTCACAATTTCGGCTGCTGCCTCATCTTCGAAGCTCTGATTGGTCTGAAAATCGGTGTGGCAGTCCTTTGCCGTGTTTTGCAGGTGGTCACCGAGTTTCAGGTCAACCCAGCATCGGAGCAGCACGTGACAGCTGTCGAAAGTTACTGTTCCGTAGTCATGGTGCACTGTTGGCAACATTTCCCTTGCCACCCTTTCATTGTTGTCATGCCAATGGTGCAGGGACAAAGAATGAGACAAGAAGTACAGGTGGTCAAGTGGGACTCTACCACCCTCCTTTTGAGAAGTGTGGTCTTCCTGGAAGCAGCTTGCAAGAGGGTGCAAGTGGGAAGTCAAGCTGACTCATGGTTGGCTTGACTCACTATTGGTAGCCTTGAGTACAGCTCTGAACACCCAAGTGTGGTTGGCTTTGCTGACCTAGCTAGGACGTTTCCCATGCTTCTCTACCCTTTATCCCCTAGGACTCAACCTTCTCTGAGTTCCCAGGATGGTCCCAACCCCTTAAGAGTCCCCTAGGCAATGTTGTACTCACCTCTTCCTTGCATCAATGAAACTACATGTTTTCAGCCGAGATTACGTTTTTCGTTCACTGCGTAGCGCATACACCTCTGATTAAAGCAAGCAATATACCGTTGGAAAGCAGACAACTCAAGCTAATTTTTTTCTAAGTTTCAGCCTCGTATATTATTGGAGCTGACCGAGACGGCGTTTTGAACAGAGGCGGTTCGAAGTCATCAGATTCTGCTTAGGCGGTTTCAAGAGCATCCGTGACCCCTAAGTGGACTCTAGACTATAACACAGAGGACGCGATCGACGAGCCCGTAGAGAGGTGCTGGTATACGGGCTCTGCTCGGCGTGCTCATCCAGGCGAATGCTGTTCGACGGAGCATCGTCGAGCTGGTCGACGCAAGTCACTCAACCGCGAAATCTGACGTGTGGGCGAATGTCGCTTAGGAGGTTTTCGCGAAGTCGACTTGCGGATCGGCATCACGTGCTCGACGGTGCACGGCTGGCAAAACCGTCGACACGTGTTCTACTTGGCACATGCGCAATGTGCCTGGCGGCGTGACCGCCTACCTGCACCTACTTGGTAGGTGCGCACATGCGGAGAAGTTCACTTGCCTCTGCAGTGCTGGCAGACCGTTGCGGTGCAATGCTAGCAGAACTACTGTGCTGCAGTGTTGGCAAGCCGCTCTTTTGCTGCGCTGGCAGAGTTCGCCCTACAGAGGGCTTACTAGGTGTTGCAATGCCATTCTAGCTATATCGACTTGCATGCCTCATTGTACTCCATGTTCTCTCATTTTCAGGCCGAATTTCCTTGTGAATACAGCAAGTAGTAAGAAAGCTATTGCAACACTCCGATCACTCGCACAACCCCGTGCCCTCCTCCGCAATCCACTCCCGTTGTCTAGTGACTCTCCGCGTGGTGCGGTGAGCGTGGAAGGCCCCGCAAAGATACCTTCAGAGTAGCCGACTTAGGTGCGCATGACCTAATTCGTTGGTAGGTCGGCAGCCGTCTTATCGCCATGGTCGACCCTGTAGTTGAAGTGGGTGTAGAGGATACCTTGGAGGCTCGAGAGGCTGATGTTAGGAGACGCCATACAGCTGGCGAGTTCGGCGAGGTCCCCTTGGAGTGGGCACTCCTAGGCACTCGCGCGCAGTGGGCGCGCGACCACTCTCCTCCCCGTGCTGCAGCGAACAGCGCGTCTGCCTTGCCCCGACCTGTGCGCAACGAAGGCGGCGTCGACAAGCAAGTCGACGGTGGTGACCTAGTTGGCAGCAACGAGGGCACGAGGAGGATGAGTGGAGTGATCAGGGCCGTCGCCGTCAGAGTCTGCAGAATACATGCGCGAGTGCAGCGGTCAACGGCGGCTGCGAGCAGCTCGCACGGCGACGTTGATGGTCGACGTCGCTCCTCGCAGAGAAGTGGAGTGCGGTAGAGCTCCTCTACGCACGTGACGACTGACGGAATTGCGCCAGCCTACGGATACTTTAAATTCTCGTCGGACAAGATCTTCGTGCCTATACCGCCGGAAGGTTGACGAGACCTCATCACGTGGAGGGAGTCGATCGAGCCCTAGTTGGAAATTGCAGGGCGGAAATGTTTCGCAGACGGCGAAGGGGTGACGTCGGAAGAGGACGACACCGAGCTACGGGCAGAATTCCGTGCGGCTCATCTGCTGACCTTCATGGTCATCTCGCGTTGCTGCTCGCCAATGGTGCAGATCACTCTGAAGCCGTGTCGACTTCGACTGGACACCGACCACCAAGCGTGGCGGCTTATCTTGTCGACGTACCAGGCGACCGACGGTCTCTACATCGGTCAGATAGAGGAGCGATTGACTCACCTCAGGATGGGCAAGCAGTAGTCGGCGACGGGCTACTGCAACCGAGCTAGACGGATCCTTGCTGACATGCGGATGGCGGGCGTCGACTACTCGACGGCATCCTACATCACCGCACGTCGTCAAGGGGCTGCCGAGCAGCTATATCTGATGCGCCGGCTGATGGTGGTGCCTGGCACGCGTGAGTCGCTCAACGAGGACATCCTCACCAACTACATCATCAAAGATGAGGCGATGCAGGAGGCAAAGAGGCCCACAGAGCTCCTTCCACAGGCAATCTATGTTGCCCTGACGAAGTAGAGTCGTCAGCAGGGGCAACGCGGGAAGCAGAGCGGAGGTGGTAGCGGTGGTGGGAAGTCGGCGAAGGACGCTGGTCGGTCGAAGTCAGCGCGGGACAGCGGTAGAGGCGGAGGTGGTCGACGGCGAGAGTGTGGGATCTGTGACGACCCCGACCACCTCTCTTACGAGTGCCTCAACCACAAAGAGAGCGATGACGACGACAAGGGAGGCCGCGGGAAGTCCAACGCCGAGACAACAAGCCGCGGAATGACATGCAGACGTCGAAGTCGACGCCGTCCACGAAGGACGCCGACTCCTCTGCCGGCAAAGGTCGAGGCGACCGGGAGGCGTCGTGCTCCATGGTCGGCATTGTAGAGTCGCCCGTTTCTCTGGCACCGGAGGTCGGCGAGGACTCCAAGGCTCGCGGCCGCCATGCAAGCGAACTCGCCGGTGGTGCTGCTCGAAAGCGGCTGTTCCCCACAATCTGATGGGAACGAAGGAGGCGTTCGTTGAGATGAAGCTTGGAGGCGATGTCAAGCATGTGCGTGGCTTCAACGGGGTGCTGCAGAACGTCGAAGGCCGTGGCATCGTGGCTCTGCGCAGGGAGATTGGGAAGCAGATTCTCGTCCCCATCGTACTCTACATCCCAGGCGTGCAGGCGAACTTGCTTTTTGCGGGCCAGCTGAAGGACAGCGACGTGAAGCTGCAAGATGTCGGCGGTGAAATGCTGCTCATCTCGGCAGTGGGGGACGTCCTTGGACAAAGTATATCGGCCACGTCCTCTGCACCGACCTTCGACCTTGCTCGCAGAAGTCGATGTCGGCCCCAGCAGAAGTGGTGGCTCTACGGACGATCGCCTCGACGATTAAGTCTACGCCGGACATGTGGCACGCAAGGCTCGTGCACATCGGCGTCGACACAATCAAGAGCTTAGCAAAGCATGAGGTCGTCGTCGGTCTAGACATCAAGCAGTCAACCGCAACGGATCTGCCGTGTGTCCCCTACGTCGGAGGCAAGCTGGCGCGGCACACCTTCCCTGACCAAGGATTGGACGTCGAGAATGCGCTCGAGGTGGTGCACATGGACCTCTGCGAGTCTTTTCGAGTTGCCGCCAAAGATGGCAGGAAGACTCACTATGTGTGGGTCCGGCCGATCGAGAAGATTAACGAAGCGTTGGTCGTCTTCGAAAAGTGGCGGATGTTGGTGGAGCGGCAGACGTCGAAGATGGTAAAAATGCTGCATTCTGACCGTGGAGGGAAGTTCCTCAGTCGAGCCTTCACCGACCTTGTTGAGGACAAGGGCATCCTCCACAATCTGACATGCCCCTATACTCCGCAGAAGAGCGGGATGGCAGAGAGGGAGACGCGTACAGTCGTCGAGATAGTGCGTATGATGCGGCTTCATATGGGAGTGAAGAACCACTAGTGGCACCTTGCTCTATGACTGGCCGTTTGGGTGTGCAACTGCCTCGAACGGGCGTCTCTGCCTTCGGGGACGACGCCGCACGAGCTGCTATTTGAGAAGAAACCTGACCTGACACTGGCGCGCATGTGGGCCTGCATGGTGCAGTTCATGGTTCCCGAGAAGCAGCGCGGCGGTAAGCTGGCACCGAAAGCCCGGTGGGGCCTTCATCTCAGAGTGTCGCCGGAGAGCAAGGAATGGGAGGTGCTCAACCTCACCGAAAACAAAGTGGTCACGATCGTAGAGGCCATCTTCTATGAGACAATATCGTTGGAGGTGTGGAAGGCAGAGCATGGCGCAGTTTCGACGAGGAAACCTGCTGACGCGCCGACAAATCCCTCGTCAACGACGACCCCTTTGCTTGCCGTCGAAGATGACAACGTCGAGGACGTCCCTGCTGTCGCGATATATATTTATATATGTTTATAACTGCCTGTAGCTTTAGCTTTAGTGTATTTATGTTTCCTTGTTGTTGGTGGTGCACCTTTGCTAGTTTGCTATATGTACCTTGTGTGCTATAGTGAACGACACACATTCTCGACATTTCTCCTTGGTACAACCAACTCGACACTCGTGGCCTAGGCTCCTAAGCCTAGGCCCTAGCTAAACCCGGTTCCTAAGTTAAGTTATTATCTTGACAGGGTATTGAGCGATAAAAATCCTGACCTAAGTTATGTGCCCACCCATTCGCAGCACAGCACTCGCTGCGACGGGCGCGGTGGCGAGCTGGCCGCGTTTCCCTCGTCGCCAGCCCGTCGTTTTTTTTTTTTTTTTTCCCTCGTCGCCTGCCCGTCGCCAGCCCATCGCATTTTCCCCCGTCGCCATCCCGTCGCGTTTCCCCCATCGCCAGCGGCCAATCTACGGTCTCCGCCAGGCGCCTCGCGAGTGGCACGACACACTGAGGACTACACTTGCGGCTCTTGGGTTTGCTCCTTCTACTGCTGACCCGTCGTTGTTTCTACGCACCGACACCTCGGTGCCGCCGTTCTACGTCCTCGTCTACGTCGACAACCTGGTCTTTGCCACTGCTGACACCGAGGCACTGACCCTTGTGAAGTCGGAGCTGCAGAAGAGACACACATGCACGGACCTGGGTGAACTGCGCAGCTATCTTGGCTTGCAGATCACTTGAAACAGAGCACGGCGCACCATCACCCTGACTCAGTCACACATGGTGCACCAGGTCCTTCAGCACTTCGGCTTCCAGTTCTCCTTGCCACAGCCCACTCCTCTGTCTACCGGCCACTTGCTCTCAGCTCCACCTTTGGACAAGTCCGTAGAGCCGAGTTGTCCGTACCCAGAGCTTGTGAGTTGCCTCATGTACCTGATGACGTGCACACGACCTGACCTCGCATACCCTCTCAGCCTTCTGGCTCGCTATGTGGCTCCCGGTAGGCACTGAAAGGTGCACTGGGATGCTGCAAAGAGGGTACTGCGTTACTTGTGCAGTACGTCAGGCATGGGGCTCGTGCTTGGAGGACGAGGTCCAGTTATTCTCACTGGTCATGCAGACGCTTCTTGGGTTGACGAGTCAGCTACGCAGCAGTCGTCACAGGGTTACACCTTCAGCCTTGGTTCCGGCTCTGTTTCCTGGCGGTCTACCCGCTCGTGTTCGGTTCTCAGCTCCAGTTGTGAGGCTGAGATCTATGCCGGGGCCATGGCTGCACAGGAGATACGCTGGCTCACCTACCTGCAGACTGACTTGGGAGAGCAGCCTCGTTCGCCTCCAGTTCTGTACGTAGACAACAAGGCCATGATTGCTTTGTGTCAGGAGCACAGACAGGAGCACAGAACAAAGCACATCGCTCTGCGATACTTCCTTGCTCGAGAGTTGCAGCAGCATGGCCAGCTTCGTCTTGCGTACGTGGCCACTAGGGCCAAAACTGCTGATATATTCACCAAGGCACTTCCGCCTGGTGATCATCAGCGCTTCTGTACTGTGTTAGGCCTTGTGCCTACGTTGCCTGACTTGCTCACCGTGTGACTTTGCTTGTACTGTGATCTATATGTATACCTGCATGCTTACACTTGCTAAGGTATGATCATTGTATTGTTTGTTCTCTTTTATATAGCTCTGCATGTGAACTGGCCTTGTGGCCCTTTGCTTGTGCTCACACTGTGTGGTGACTTTTTGATCCACCCTGAGCTTTGCTTTGCTTTTCTTGACTGGTCTTGTGACCACTTGTTCTCCCCCACTTTGCCTATGGGGGTGTGTCAGAATGTTATAGTGCTTACATTTGTGTAGGCTATAGTGGGGTAGCCCATAAGGGGTACAACTCAATTACAACCCAACTGTTTTTTAGTTCATTCATTTCTCGTTCATTCTTCTGACACCCTCCGCAACACATTTGGGGCTCCGCATTTGAAGAATGAACTAACGGAGGCAGCTTCAGGGAGCAGCCAGAGCCCCCGCCTCCCAGATGGCCCTCCGCACCACAAGTACGTCCCGCATAGCCAGAGCCCCCGCCTCCCAGATGGCCCTCCGCACCACAATTACGTCCCGTCCCCTACCTTTGGGGTCAAAGTGCACGCCAATCCTCGCAAGAGTGTCGACGCACACAAAATATTTGGGCGTCCCGGTCCACGTCTCACATGTCCCCATGTGGTGAATCATAGAAGCCTCGAAGGCTCGAGAGATTGCTTGGTATCTGTTAACGAGTGAACAGAATGAGAATGAGTAGAACGAAGCAGTACAAGGAAACATATAGCAAACCCTAAAGAGGGTTGTAACCTCTACTGCATAAGTCACAGTAATACCTAGAATAGAATAACAAACTATAAAAAGTATAGTTTGACACACTCCAATAGTCTAGATGACGGCAGTCCTGTGGAAAGCATCAAAGATCCCTAGGTGGATCACGAAGTCACCACACAGTCCGAGAGCAAGGGTCACAGGACCAGTCGGCAAGAACAAGGAACGGTCACAAGACCAGTTCAGAAGGACAAAACATCTCTTGAGGTGGATCTCAAGATCACCATATAGTCAGAGAACAAGCAAGGGGCCACAAGGCCAGTCCACATTCAAATATATAGCAGATATAGGATACGCAAGACAAGCAAGACAAGCAAGGCAAGCAACTATACGTAAGCAAGGGGCCACAAGGCCAGTTCACAAACAAATATAATGAGATGCAATAGTATAAGACAAAGCATCTCTACGTAAGCAAGTGAGGGCCTGTAGACACAAGGCCAAGCTGGGTGTAGAAACGTTGGTGGCCACAAGGCGGCAACGCCTTGGTGAAGATATCTGCAGTGTTGGCCCCAGAGACCACACGTCGTACGAGTGCCTGTCCACACTGCTGCAACTCTCGTAGAAGGAAGTAACGAAGATGGATGTGCTTCGCCTTCCCATCCAGTCTGGGCTCCTCGCACAACAGGATAGCAGACCTGTTGTCAGCGAACAATACTGGGGGAGAGCGAGGCCGCTCACCAAGGTTGGTGAGGAGGAAAGACAGCCAGCAAAGCTCCTGGGCGGCCATGGCCGTAGTGTACACCTCTTCCTCACAGCTGGAACTAGAGACGGACGACGCCCGAGTCGACCTCCACAAAACAGCTCCGATCCCAAGGCTAAAACATTAACCCAGTATAGACCGCAGCGAATCAGCGTCGTTGGCCCACGACGAGCCCGAAAAACTTGTAAGTGTAACCGGCTGCTTCCCTCCAAGGACAAGTTTCATGCCTGATGTACTCGCCACATACTTTGCCACCCTCTTAGCAGCGTAACTGTGGGAAGGTCCGTGTCTCCCAGGTGCAACAAAGCGCGCAAGGACGCTAAGAGGGTAAGCTAGGTCTGGGCGAGTACAGGTCATCAGGTACATGAGACAACCAACCAGCTCAGGATTTGGACCACTGGACTCAAATGGCTCGTCCGAAGGTGGAGCCGTGAGCCCATGATCCATAGCAAGAGGGGTGAGCTGTACCTTGGAGAATGGGAAATGGAACTGCATGAGGATCTGCTCGACCATATGCGACTGCGTCAGCGTAATGGTGCGAGCTGCCCTGTCCCTAGTGATCTGGAGGCCAAGGTAGCTCTGCAGCTCACCAAGGTCAGTGCAAGTGTGTCTCCTTTGCAGTTCCTCCTTCACGGAGGCCAGTGCGCATCGGCCGGGAGTGGCGAAGACCAGGTCGTCAACGTAGACTATAATAAAGAACGGGGTCGAGCCACGGCGGACGAACAGCGATGGGCCGGCAGATGACGGAAATAAGTCAAGCGCTGCAAGGGTCGTACGTAACGTGTCGTGCCACTCGCGGGGTGCCTGGCGCAGGCCGTAGACCGGTCGACGCAGCTGCCACTGAGCCCCTGGAGGGAAAGTGCCAGTGAAGCCAGGTGGACGACGTAGCCAGATCTTCTTGTGCAGGCTCCCCTGAAGGAATGCGGTGGAGAAGTCCAAGGAGTGCAACTCGTAGTCGCGTTGTGCTGAAATATGTAACAACACCCGAACAGTGGTCATCTTCGGGGTGGGAGCGAAGATCTGGAAGAATTCTACCCCCTCTCGCTGACTGAAGCCTCTCGCCACATAGCGCGCCTTGAAAATCGGTGGTGATCCAGGCGGCCGCTTCACCTTGTAGAGCCACATGACACTGACGATGTTCACCCCAGGAGGTGGGACGGCGTCGACGTAGGTGCCTGTGGACCTATAAGATGCCATCTCTTCCTCCTCAGCTGCTATCCACTACCTAAGGACTCGGCGCGTCGGCCTATTGGGCGCATCGCGGCGTCAAGCTACGAGGCGCTTACGAGCTACGAGCGACGGGCGGTGGTGGGCCAATAGGAATGAAACTAGCTCTATACCATGTTAATGAGTGAACGGAATGAGGAATGAATAGTATGAAGCAGTACGAGGAAACATATAGCAAACCCTAAAGGGGGTTGTACCCTCTACTGCATAACTCATTGTAACACCTAGACTAGGCAAACAAACTATAACAAGAACACTTTGACAGCATCGCCAGCGGCCGACGTGAGGAAATGCATCTCGGCGGCCAAGTGCAGAAGCTGCCGACGACACGAGAGCGCCGGGTAGAGGAGTCGGCAGAGGTGAAATCGGCAGAGGAGCCGACGGCAGAGGAGAAGTCAGCAGAGGCGAAGTCGGCAGAGGAGCGGATGGCAGAGGACCAGCTCGACGATGACGCATTGAGTGACGTCGTAGAAGTCCTTGGCGGCGGGGAAGGGGAGCTGTCGGCAGGGGAGCAGTCCGACAACAGTGACGTGGTATAAGTCCTGGGCGAAGAAGTGAAGCCGAGGCGTTCTACCCGCTCCAACCTCGGCAAGCCCGCAAAGAAGCTGGGCTACCATGCCCGGCTGCCTTCAATCTCCTACAGCACACTGCTCGACGATGCAGAGGCCGATGTCGACTTGCCCGAGCTCGACCCTGACATGCACGCCAACGACGCTGGTGACAAGCAGATCAGGACAAGCATGGGCGGTTACGTGTTCGTCTTTGGAGGGGCAGCCGTATCTTGGTCAAGTGCGCAACGCTCTCATCGACCAAGTCGGAGTATGTCGCGGCCACGGAGGCCGGCAAGGAGGCTCGTCGTCTTTGCTTCCTTCTTGCAGGGTTCCGGCTGCTCGACGCTGGGAAGCCGACCGCGCTGCACTTGGACAAACAGTCGGCCATCACGTTCGCAGAGGGCTTGGGGCTCAAGGGCAACCTCAACCACATAGAGCGACGCTATGCCTGGCTGCAGCATAAGGTGAAGCGCGGGAAGATTGCTCTGCAGTACATCCTGACCACCGAGCAGCCAGCCGACTTTGTGACGAAGGCACTGCATTTTCCGGCTTTCAACCGGTGCTCCGTCGCAATCGGCCAAGTGTATCTAGCCGACGTTGGCGATGGTGACGACGAAGTGCAGTAGTAGGTGCCGTGCCCTTTTGCACGGCTGGTGCGGTGACATGCGTGCCATTTGTTGGGAGCACGCAGATGGAATTTCTCCTTGTATTCTATCCCATGCATTCTGGGTAAACCTAGTGTGTGGGGTGCCCAAGCGCGAGTGCGGCAGGGGAGTGTTGACGGGAAATGGCCCCGCCCTTGCTTTGGCGAAGCAGACTTGGCAGCCAGGGGCGCGCAGAAGTCGACGCAGAATGCACGCAGAATTCGACATCGACATCCCGCAGAGTTCGATGTCGACCTGTTCGCAGAGTTCGACCTCGACCTATCCGTAGAGTTCGATCTCGACTAGTCCGCAGAAGTCGTCCGCAGAGGACGCTGGTCGACGCGTCCGCAGAGGACCCGGTCGACGAGCTCGCAGAGGACGCGGTCAACGAGCCCGTAGAGAGGTGCTGGTATACGGGCTCTGCTCGGTGAGCTCATCTAGGCAAATTCTGTTTGACAGAGCATCGTCGAGTTAGTCGACGCAGGCTGCTCGACCGTGAGATCCGACGTGTGGGTGAATGTCGCTCTAGTGGTTTTTGCGAAGTCGACCTGCGGAACGGCATCACGTGCTCGACGGTGCACGGCTGGCAAAACTATCGACACGTGTTCTACCTGGCACCAGCACAATGTGCTTGGCAGCGCGACCGCCTACCTGCACCCACTTGGTAGGTGCGCACATGCACAGAAGTGCACCTGCCTCTTCAGCACTGGCACACCGCTGTGGTGCAATGCTGGCAGAACTACGTGCTGCAGCCTTGGCAAGCTGGTTTTTTTATGCGTTGGCAGAGTTCGCCCTATAGAGGGCTTGCTAGATGTTGCAAAGACGTTCTAGCTATATCGACTTCCATGCCTCATAGTACTTCGTTGTGAGGATCTAGGATCGAGTTCAGAATTGAAGAATGAATATTGATTGATCCACCTGTGTACAACACGAGGCTATATATAGTCTCGACACAAGGCAAGTAACCCAGGTGTTACGCGAATGTTATGAGCGTCGCAAAGCGTCCCAACTAGAACTTTCCTGAACTAGATAGATAGCAATTTGGTGGGAACCAAAAGGCTTGAGTTCGGTACACATAACCTAGTTCGGTGATATAACTATAATAACATATAGGAATGCACCTAACCTAGGAAATCAAGCATATCTATGCATGATAAAATAAACCTAAGCTAGAAATAGCATAATAAAGTCAAGGCAAGCTAGATAAGCAAGCATATGCCGTCGTACTCTCACACATCCCCCCCTCAAAGCTGGGTGGTGTGAGAAAGACCCTGCTTGACAAGAAATTCCTTGAGAGCACGGCGTGCGTTGCCCATATCATCTTCTGCAACCCAACTGTCCTCTGATGGGTCGTATCCCTTCCAGCGTATCAGGAACTCGAGAGTCTTGCAGCCGCGGCACCGATGAGTGAGAACACGTTCCACTTCGTACTCCGGTTCATCCTGTATGAAAACAGGTGGTGGTGTCGGTAGCTGCCGTCCCTGGAATTGTTGGTTGGGGTCCTTGTAGGGCTTCAGTAGCTGGACATGGAAAGCATTGTGAAGCTTCCATGTATTAGGTAAGCGCAAGCGGAATGTTAGTGGTGTCACCTGTGCCTCAACATAAAAGGGACCACAGAAGCAAGGTCGGAGCTTGGATGGTAGGTGAGACAGTTTCAAGTTGCGCGTGTTGAGGATCACCTGATCTCCGACTGCTACTGAGTGATCACGTCGCTGTCGATCCGCATACTGCTTCTGGGAGGTCTGCATCGTGGTAAGACATTGCAGAGTCATCTCCCATAGCTGTTGCATGGCGGTGACGAAGTCGTGTGCGGCTTGGACGTGTGCTGGTGTGGTTGGCTGCTCTGGTGTAAGTGGATCCCGTCCGTAGCAAAGGAAGAAAGGAAATTTCCCTATGGTCGCATGTGACGCATTGTTGTAAGCGAACTCTAGGGTCGGTAACTCTTAATCCTTGTGGCTGACGTCATCTTTGCAAGCTGGGTGCAGTAACTGTTCAACCACCTGATTGAGTCACTCTGTCTGTCCTTCATTCTGGGGGTGGTATGCTGACGACATTGCAAGCTTTGTCCCCAACAACCTCATGAGTTCCCTCTAGAACTTACTCGTGAACTTTGGGTCTCTGTCTGAGATGAGTGTAGTGGGGAAGCAGTGGATGGTGATGATGCGGTCGAAGAAGAGGCGAGCAGTTGCTTCAGCTGTTGCTGTGGCGTTGGTCAAGATGAAATTTCCCATTTTAGAGAACTAGTCGATCACGACGAGTATAGCGTCATGCCCTCGTGAGGTCGAAAGAAGCCCAGTGATGAAGTCGAGGCTAACGACCTGCCATGGCTGCTCCGGTACAAGTAGAGGCTGAAGTAACCCAGCTTTTTCCTGCTTTCTACTCTTCATCTGCTGGCACGTGTCGCATGAGGTGGCGAATTGCTACACGTCTGCTTCCATCCGGGGCCAGGGGTAATAGTTTGCTATCCCTGCTAATGTCTTGTTGCTCCCAAAATGTCCCGCATATGGTACGTCGTGAAACTTCTCCAGTAGAATTTGTCGTAGCGGGGCATAGTCCGGTACCCAAATCTTCCCTAAACCCTTCTTTACAGCTAAGTCTTTCTCCCTTTGTAACAGCTTCTGATTCTGTGCTGTAGCAATCTCTGCGTCCACGGAGTACCCATGTTGGAATAGACCCTTGAGCAGAGGGTTCATCCCGTCAAGCTGGATGCCTGCTACATGACAGGGGCGGCTCAACGCGTCTGCCTTGCTGTGTAGCCCGGGCTTGTAGACGATGTCGTAGTGGAAGTGATTTTCCAGGAAGTCCACCCACCGCACCTATCGTCGTGAGAGCATCGGCTGCGAC
This sequence comes from Closterium sp. Naga37s-1, assembly GCA_947471745.1. NCBI lineage: Eukaryota > Viridiplantae > Streptophyta > Zygnematophyceae > Desmidiales > Closteriaceae > Closterium > Closterium sp. Naga37s-1. Next base: position 1,359,862 of record CANJKZ010000195.1, on the reverse strand, counting down.
TTCAGGTATTTGAGACGGCAGTGGTCAGTGTAAACAGTAGTCTTGGCTCCCTCGAGGTAACACCTCCATGCCTTGAAGGATGTGACTATCGCTAAGGCCTCCTTGTCATGGATGGGGTAGTTCAGTTCTGCTCCGTGTAACTTCTTACTGAGGTAGGCGATGGGCTGCAAACCGCGTCCGTGATCCTGCATCAGTACTGCTCCGACTGCCTGGATCCGGTAAGATGAGTACTGGCGTTGTAGTCAGTGCTGTTTGGAGCTGCTCCATGGCTTGCTAATGGGGTGTATCCCATTTATAGGGCGTATCCTTTTTCAGTAAGTTGGTCAGTGGCGCTGCTATCTTAGCGTACTACGGCACGAACCTGTTGTAATAGTTGGCAATGCTGCAAAAGCCGAGGAAATGCTGCAACTCCTTTACGTTCCCCGGTAACAGTTGTAATAGTCGGCAAAGCCGAGGAAATGCTGCAACTCCTTTACGTTCCCCGGTACTTTCCACGTCTTGAAGGCTTTGATTTTCCGCGGATCCACATGTACACCCTCTGCACTCACCATGTGCTCGAGAAACTGCACCTTCTTCAGGGCGAAGTCGCGCTTCGACAACTTCACGTAGAACTTATTCTCCCGCAGGATCTCGAAGACTTTCTGCAGATGCTCCACATGATCCTTCATATTTTTGGAGTAGATCAGGATGTTGTCCAGGTACACAACCACACATTCGTCCAACAGGGGCCGTAGGATATGATTCATCTATGCTTGGAACGTCGCTCATGCGTTGTAGAGCCCGAACAACAGCACTAGATATTTGTAGGAGCCATATCTGGTACGGAATGCCGTCTTGTGGACCGAATTGTGTGCCATCTTGATCTGCCAGCAACCTGACCGTAGGTCCAGCTTCGAGAATACTGTTGCACAACACAGTTGGTCTAAAAGATCGTCTATGCGCGGTATGGGGTATCTATTCTTGACTGTCTGTTTGTTTAAAGTGCGGTAGTCGATGCACATCCGTAAACTGCTGTCTCGTTTTGGAGTGAAGAGAATTGGTGCATCGTAAGGAGAGGTGGATGGGCGGATTAGTAGTAAATCCAGTAGATAATTTATCTGCTTCTTCATGTCTGTCATTTCAGTCGGACTAAGGTAGTATGGTGCAAGTGAGATGGGTTTTGCACCTGGTTCCTCCACGATCTCGTGCTCATGGGTGCGTGTTGGAGGTACTCCTGCAAGTAGGTCGTCTGGCATTATGTCTTTGTGTCAGAATGAGAAAACAAGAATGAATGAACTACCAAAGAGTTGGGTACAAGTACTAAACCTAATTGGGTTGTACCCCTTATGGGCTACCCCACTACAGCCTACCCAATGTAAGCTATATATAAGTTTGACACACCCCCATAGGCAAAGAGGGGGAGAACAAGTGGTCACAAGACCAGTCAAGAAAAGCAAAGCAAGCTCAGGGTGGATCATAAAGTCACCACACAGTCCGAGCACAAGCAAAGGGCCACAAGGCCAGTTCACATGCAGTGTTATATAAAGAGAACAAACAATCCAGTGACCATACCCTAGCAAGTGTAAGCATGCAGGTATATATATGGAACACAGTACAAGCAGAGTCAAGCAGTAAGCAAGTGAGGCAAAGTAGGCACACGGCCTAACATAGTAGAGAAGCGCTGATGATCACCAAGCGGAAGTGCCTTGGTGAATACATCAGCAGTGTTGGCCCTAGTGGCAACATACGCAAGACGAAGCTGGCCACGCTGCTGCAACTCTCGAGCAAGGAAGTATCACAGAGCGATGTGCATTGTTCTGTGCTCCAGTCTGTGCTCCTGACACAAGGCAATCATGGCCTTGTTGTCTACGCACAGAACTGGAGGCAAACGAGGCTGCTCTCCCAAGTCAGTCAGCAGGTAGGTGAGCCAGCGTAGCTCCTGTGTAGCCATGGCCCCTGCGTAGATCTCAGCCTCATAACTGGAGCTGAGAATCAAAGACGAGCGGTTAGACCGCCAGGAAACACAGCCGGAACCAAGGCTGAAGGTGTAACCCTGTGACGACCGCTGCGTAGCTGAGTCGTCAACCAAAGAAGCGTCTGCGTGACCAGTGAGGACAACTAAACCCCGTCCTCCAAGCACGAGCCCCATGCCCGACGTACTGCACAGGTAACGCAGTACCGTCTTCGCAGCATCCCAGTGCACCTTTCGGTGCCTACCGGGAGCCACGTAGCGAGCCAGGAGGCTGAGAGGGTACGCAAGGTCAGATTGTGTGCACGTCATCAGGTACATGAGGCAACCCACAAACTCTGGGTATGGACCACTCGGCTCTACGGACTCGTCCAAAGGTGGAGCTGAGAGCGAGTGGCTGGTAGACAGAGGAGTGGGCTGTGGTGAGGAGAACTGGAAGCCGAAGTGCTGAAGGACCTGGTGCACCATGTGTGACTGAGTCAGGGTGATGGTGCACCGTGCTCTGTCCCGGGTGATCTGCAAGCCAAGATAGCTGCACAGTTCACCCAAGTCAGTGCAGGTGTGTCTCTTTTGCAGCTCCGACTTCACAAGGGTCAGTGCCTCAGAGTCAGCAGTGGCAAAGACCAGGTCGTCGATGTATACGAGGACATAGAACGGCGGCAAAGAGGTGTCGGTGCGTAGAAACAGCGATGGGTCAGCAGTAGAAGGAGCAAACCTAAGAGACGCAAGTGTAGTCCTCAGTGTATCGTGCCACTCGCGAGGCGCCTGGCGGAGACCGTAGACTGGCTGGCGGAGGCTCCACTGGGTGCCAGCAGGAAACGTCCCAGTGAAGCCAGGTGGTCGGCGCAGCCAGATCTCCTCGAGCAGGCTGCCCTGCAAGAAAGCTGTGCTGAAGTCCAGAGAGTGCAACCCGTAGTCACGCTGAGCTGCGACGTGCAGCAACACCCGAAGAATAGTCATCTTTGGGGTGGGGGAGAAGGTGTGGAAGTAGTCAACCCCTTGTCGCGGCCGCACAGTGCCTCCAGCACCTCCAGCTCCAGGGTCAACAGCTCCAGCTCCTACAGCGCCAGCGCCTCCCGCGCCAGCGCCTCCAACTCCAGCTCCTCCAGCTCCAGCGCCTCCCGCGCCAGTGCCTCCAGCTCCAACTCCTCCAGCTCCAGCGCCTCCAGGCTCCGTAGGGTCTCCAGCTCCAGCGCTCCCAACACCACCAGTCCCGGCAGCTCCAGCACCCATGGTACGAGCACCTCCAGGACCAACAGTCGAAGTAACCCTAGTACCTCCAGCTCGAGCAGTAACTCCAGCACCTCCAGCTCCAGCGTCTCCAGCTCCTCCAGCTAAGGTAGCTCCACTCCGAAGGCGTGCGCGCCGAACAAACCTCTCATGCAGCTGCTGCGGAGACAGTCGTGGCGAAGCACCAGCAGGACCTCCAGACGAAGCAGAACCCCGAGGCTCAGCACCCCCAGACTCCGCACCCTCCGACTTAGCACCCCCAGGCTCAACACCCCCAGTCTCCACACCCGGAGGCTCAGCACCACCAGGCTCCTCACCCCTAGGTTCAGCACCCCCAAACCAAGAACCCTCAGACTCCGCACCCCCTGGTTCCGCACCCCGAGACGCAGCACCCCCAGACACAGTACTTGGAGCAGCACCTGAGCCGACAGCTACCTCAACAGGCGCGGTACCAGGGAGAGGGTCTACCTGAGACACACCCGAGGGAGCAGGACCTTGGGGCGGGAGGGGGTCTACCGGAGGAGGACCGGGAGCAAGGAAGAGCGGCAGGGGCCGGGGAGGGGCAGAGCGGTAGGGGAAGAGACGGTAGAAGGGAACCGACTCATCAAACGTGACGTCACGAGAAGGGAAGAGACGGCGCGAGGTGGGGTGGTAAAACTGCCAGCCAGGCGCGTCAGGGACAAAGCCAAGGAAGACGCAGGGGATAGCACGGGCGGAGAGCTTGTCCGGGGACGTATCACGAACAAAGGCACGAGAACCCCAGACCCGGAACACCGACGCATCGCCAACCTCCCCAGTCCAACGCAGTGTGGGCGAGGTCTCCGGCAAGGAGAAATGGGGCCAGAGGTTGAACTGATGCGCAGCGTACCGGACCGCAAACGGCCACAGAAAATGGGGAGCAGCCGCATGGATCATGGAGGTACGAGTGACCTCCATGACTAAGCCAATGCGGCGCTGAGGGGAGTCCGGAAGCGTGAACGACTGGAGAATGCCCTCCCCACGACAAAAGTCCCGCAAGAGGTCGGAGGAGAACTCACCACCTCTGTCAGATTGTAGACGCAGGACAGGAAGGTCCTGGCCGAACCGCTCGCGGAGCTGGAGAAAGACTGTGCGGATCCAAGGGATCAAGACATCAGCGGCCTCACCTTTGCTGCGCAAGGGGAAGACCGTGGTGTACCGCGTGTAGTCGTCACCTACCAGCAGAAATTAGCGCTCACGGCCCTGTCCACTGACGCGGGCTGGACCCCACACATCCATGTGGAGAGTGTGCAGGGGAGCAGTCGTCGTGGGAAACGAGGAGGAGTGAGGAGCGGCGCGCAGCCGCCACTCGACGCAAGGAAGGCAGGGCGGGGCGGGCGAGGGCGGGAGTGGAGGCAGAGACCTGGGTAGACCAGAGACAAGAAGACGAGAGTGCATGACACGAAGGCGTGGCAGGGAGGGGTGATCCAGGCGGTGGTGCCACAGAAGAGTCTGGTGCGACAGGAGGCGACACGAGCAAGACGCGGCTACCTGACCTGACGCGGACACCTTAGCAGACGCAGCTACCTGAGGAGGCTCGGTAGCTAGTGTGTACAGACTCGACCCTGGCCGACAAGTGAACGTGGCCAGGTGACGCCCCGTCCGTGTGCAGGTGCAGATCAACACACGCTGACCCCCTGGAGTGGTGGTAGTGACCATCTCATCCTGGAGGGCAGCGGTACTCACCAAATTTGTAGAGAACGAGGGGAGGTGAAGACCTGATAGTGAGCCGGACGGAACCGCCGGACACGGGAGGACAGTGGAGGAACGGGCCACGACCGGGCCCCCGGAGGGGTCAGCCAGTCTGACCAGGATAGGTGCAGGGAGAGGAGTGAGAGTGGTGCTGTCACGAAAGAAACAGCGCAAGGCGCCTGAGTCCAACGTGAAGGTGTGCAAGGCCTCAGCAGGCGTAGTACCAGGGGGAGTACCAGACTCACTAGCACCTAGAGCAGCAGCCGCTATACCGGGGTCAGACCCGCACAAGCACCCGTGCGAATGACATACGGGCAGCTCTCACTACCCCCAGACATCCCACGCTGAAACAACCACTCACGGAGCTGCTGGGGCGACTGGGTCGCGCTCCGACGCTGCTGCTGCTGCTGCTGGCAACCACCAGGGCCTCCATGCCGAGGTCTAGTCCTACCGCCTCCAGTCCCACCGCCTCCACTGCCGCCACCCCCACCGCTGCCTCCACCGCCGCCACCAGAGCCCCCACTCCCGCCACCAGTCCCACCGCTGCCACCGCCTCCACCGCCTCCACTACCTCCACTGCTGCCCCCACCACCACTCCCGCTGCCACCTCCACCACCACCGCTGCCACCCCCACCACCCGTGCCACCCTTGCCCTTGCTGCTGCGGCGCTTCGCACTAGCAGAAGCAGCCCCGACATCCTCATCAACAGAGACGTCTGCAGCAGCAGCAGAGGCGTAGGAGGGGGCAAGGGGGGAGGGGGAGCACCCCTCAAAGAAGGGCGGGCGCAGAGTGCCAAGAGCAGCACCTACAGCAACTGCACTATTCTCAGCTGCGAGGAGATGCTGCTCGAGGAGGTCAACAGTGAGGGAGGTGGGGTCAAGGGAGAGAAAGTGTTCCCTGACAGAGCGAAGGGAGTCAGGGAGGCGAGTGACTACGAAGTAGAGAGTGATGTACATCGGAGGCGGGGTCCCGGCAAGGAACTCGGCCGGGAGGGCAGCGCGGTAGCGAGCTTCACTAGTGCGCAGGTGGGAAACCAGGTCCTCTACTGTGGCAAAAGCGGACAGCTCGGGGAACAGGTAGGGCAGCACCAGTCTGCCTAGCGCAGCAGTGGCAGGCGAGGAGTAGCGAGTGACGACAGCGTCGTACAGGGCGTGTGCTGTCCTGTGCTGTCCGAAGTGAGTGCATTCGGCTAACGGCAGGTGGTTGCGAATGGCTAAGCGGGCAGCAGCGTCGCGCGTAAGCCACTGTGAGCGAGTCGCACTGTCAGCTGTGGTGGGAGGGGCAGTAGCGGCACCTGATGCGAGGTCAAACAACGACACACTGTACTTTGAATCGCTCAGTAGGTACAGCTGCAGGTCATCTAGCCACATGTCAAACTGAACCGGTCTGCCGTCATGATCGAACGCGAGAACCCTAAGCAAAGCCATAGTGGCACAGTATGCAGGAGCAGCAGTAGCAGTAGCAGCAGTAGCAGCAATAGTATTAGCAGCAGGAGCAGCAGTAGCAGGAGCAGTAGTAGCAGTAGCAGCAGTAGAAGTAGCAGGGGCCGAGGGGCCGGGGGCCTAGGGGCCCAAGGGGCCAAAGGGCCAAGGGGTCAAGGTGTCGGGGGGGCCTAGGGGCCGAGGCTAGGGGCGACGGGGCCGAGGGTGCCTGGGGCCTAGGGGCCGAGGGGCCGAGGTCGAAGGGGCCGAGGGGCCTGAGGTCTAGGGGCCGAGGGGCCAAACACGAAGGGGGGGGGCCGAGGGGCCGAAGGGCCAAGGGGCCGAGGGGCCGAGGGGCCGAGGTGTCGAGGTCGAAGGGGCCAAGGGGCCGTGTAGCCTAGGGGCCAAGGGACCGAGGGGCAGAGGGGCCTAGGGGCCGAGGGGCCAAACGCGAAGGGGGGCCGAGGGGCCTAAGGGCCGAGGCTAGGGGCGGCGGGGTGACGCGTCGCGAGGGGGGGCCGCGGGGCCGAGGCTAGGGGCGACGGGGCCGCGACTAGGGGCGACGGGGCGACGGGTCGCGTGGGGCCGCGGCTAGGGGCGACGGGGCCGAGGGGCCGCAGCTAGGGGCGACGGGGCGACAGGTCTCGAGTGGCCGCGGCTAGGGGCGACGGGGCGACGGGTCGCGAGGGGCCGCGGCTAGGGGCGACGGGGTCGAGGGGCCGAGGCTAGGGGCGACGAGGCCGCGAATAGGGGCGACGGGACGAGGGGTCGCGATTAGAGGCGACGGGGCGACGGGGGCCGAGGGGCCGCGGCTAGGGGCGACGGGGCCGAGGGGCCGTGGCTAGGGGCGACGTTTCGCGAGGGGCCACGGGGCCGAGGCTAGGGGCGACGAGGCCGCGACTAGGGGCGACGGGTCGTGGTTAGGGGCGACGGGGCGACGGGGGCCGAGGGGTCGCGGCTAGGGGCGACGGGGCCGAGGGGCCATGGCTAGGGCCGACGGGGCCAAGGGGCCTAGTCTAGGGGCGACGAGGCCAAGGGGCCGAGTCTAGGGGCGACGGGCCGGGGCCTAGGGGGCCTACGGGTCGCGAGGGTGGCTAGTAGGGCAGCAGGTGGTGGGCCCAAAAAACGGTCCTAGAAGGGACCTGCTCTGAAACCATGTCAGAATGAGTGAACGAGAATGAATGAACTAGCCAAGAGTTGGGTACAAGTACTAACCCTTATTGGGCTGTACCCCTTATGGGCTACCCCACTACAGCCTACACAATGTAAGCTATATATAAGTTTGACACTTTGTATTGCTCCAACACCTCCTTCACTGCTGCAGGTAGTTCTGCTTTCGGCTTCTCCTCCTCAGCTGCTGCCATCACCAGTGCTAGGTAACACGTATTGCTCTCGTTCACCGTCCGTTCGAACCGTGTCTGTGTCGTTTCAGGAACGTCCCCTGTATCCGTCCAGCTTCTCAGCTCCACATGCCTCCCGTTGTTATAAAACACGCCTTCCGGTTGATCCAGTCGATCTCGGGGTTGAACCGTTTCAGGAAATTTTGCCCCAAGATGAAATCTAACCCTTTGATATTCGTGATCCGCAACATCAGCTTCCATCTCAACGCCCCTATGTGCAGCTGCAGTGATGCTTCGCGGTGGACGGGAAGTTTCGTACCGTCCACCATCGTTGCCGTAAACGGGGTCTGCTCCAAAGGTTCTCCAATTTTCTCCAACTTCTCGCGGTCGCACACCGAGTGGGACGCACCACTGTCCTCCAGTGCCTGGAGGTGTCGTCCTTTGCATAACACCTCGAGGAGTAGTGGTTTCTGCTGCGCTGAGTAGCCAAAGATAGTCTCGTTAATAAGATCATGGGGTACATAAAAATAATTGCCTTCACTATTTCCTATACCTGACTCAACACTCTGAACTTCCAACTTCACCTGGGGGGTATGAGGATTTTTTCGAGGCTTGTATAACTTCTCCTGAGCCTGGAATGTTCCCTAAGCCTTTGCAGCTGTGTAGGCTTCACCTATGGGCAATGGGGAGCCTTAACACAGTGCTGTGGGGAGAGGATATTAACTCCACGGAACGCACCACCTTTTTCTACGCTCCGTAGTATTTTGCCCAACTTCTCAGGTACCTGAATAATTTCTAAATGTTTTTTCTTGGCCTCTAATTCTCCCCAGAAATTTTAAGAGGCTTGAAAACCACAAGAAGTAATATTATTTGTTAAAGTATCTTCATAGGATAACTTCAAAGAATTCTTACTTTCGTGGGTGTTCGGCCGGAGTTTCCCGGTTAGTGCAGAGTCTTCTTTCGCGGAGCCTCCTTTTTCTCGGCGAACTCCCTGTTGGTGCAACCCCATGGTTTACACTCGGCTTGTTGTCTGTGCGCATGCATACGTATGTGCATGGAATAGTATGAGGGCATGATATAATATATATTTCATGCTTATAATAGTGTGTGAATGATGAGTCATGATGTCGAATGTGTGGGTCGAGTCAATAGCAAATGATCGCTACTCGCGTGTCACGTTGTCATTTGCGTGCCATGTGTGTTTTCTATTTTGTCATGTGTGGAACGTTCGGCGTGTCGCAAGTGTGTGTGCAGCAAGCCTTGAAGAACTCAAGGAGGAATTTATGATGAAGACGCAGAGCCTTGGTTTCAAGAATCAAGTGATTTAAGAGCTCGTGTTACGAGTGCAATTGAGCAAGCGAGTGAGAATTGCACTATCAAAGCAAAACAATACAAAGAGCGAAGGCATGCGCGAAGAATATATAGTGAACTAGAGTGTTGGGGTGCGCTATGGGCCTAGTGCCGAGGTTGGGATATGTCGAGGTGGAGGTCCGGAGCGCGGGTTACCAACCGAGCCGTGAGGTTGGTCGGATCGTGAACAGTGGCGGGAGTCGTAGTCGAGGCGAATGTCGCGAGCGGGTAACGTTTCACTGTTTGGGTGCCGATGGCGGGAATGGTCTTGTACGCGGTAAGCAGGGGCGCGAAGAAAGGAAAAGGATTTTTCCTTACACTACCCTCCTCCCCAAGAAGGCCCTCCTTACGAGAGTGCGCGTGCATCTCGAAAATTTTGACTGCGCAGATACTTTGTGAGGACAGGGTGATTCTCAATTCTATCCAGGGGGACCCAGTTGTCTTCGGTGGGCGTGCGGTCTTTCCAGCGGATCAGGAATTCGATCCTGCGGGCTCCCCGTGGGTCACGTACTCGGTGGCTCAGTATTTTTTCGGGTGCGATGATTGGTTTTGTCGGTGGTCGTGTCATGCTGGCGGGGCGATTGCAAGGCAGTTGGCTTGTGGATGGCACATGTGGGCGAAGCAGGCTGACGTGGAATGACGGGCTGACGTACCAGTCAGCAGGGAGGAGGAGGTGGGCGGTGACGTGTATGATCATGTGGCTGATGCGAAACGGCCCGCAATATTGGAGGCGGAGTTTTGGGGTGATGGGCAGGTGGAGGTTTTGAGTATCGGGTAGCACGAGGTCGTCGGGCTGGTAAGTGACGGGTCGGCGGTGGCGGTTGGCGTTACGCTTAGTGATGATGTTCAATTTGTTTATTGCGTCTGCTGCTCGGGTCCGTGCTGCTTGTAAAATTTCTGCGAGCTGTTGCGCGTGTGGCACCGGGTTGTCGGGATTCGGAGTCATGGGTACTGTGGGGTCTTGTCCGTAGTTTAGGTAAAACGGTGACCGTTGGGTCGTGGCGGATGGCGAGTTGTTATACGCGAATTCGATGAGTGGCAGTTGCTGTTCCCAGGTGGTCGGGTCATCGCACTTGGCTCGGATGAGTTGCTCCATGGTCTGGTTTGTCCGTTCTGTATGTCCGTCGGTCTCGCGGTGGTATGAAGAACTGATCTGTAGTCGCGTGCCGAACTGCTGCCACAGGTTCCGCCAGAAGTTGCTCTGGGGGAGGTATCGGCTGCTACTGCCCTGCCGGTCATTTCCGTGATGACTTCATGAGTTGGCATGTGGGACACGATGCCACGTATCGCTGTACGCCGGTCAGCATTTCGGGCCAGTAGTAATACCGTTGCATCTGCTGCCGTGTTTTCTCTACTCCAAAATGTCTTGAGGTAACCCCTGTAGTAATAGCTCCATTAGTAAAGTGTAGCCTGGTACTCAGATGCGGTCGGTGCAAGCTTTTACGTAATAAACCCCTTTGCTGGTGCAAACTGCTGCGAATTTGCACCTGTGCAGAACGGGTCGGTTTGATAGCCATGGCTAAATAGTCCTGTTAGTAGCGGGCTGGTCTGGGCGAGTAGTATGGCGTGGATTTGGGCAGTGGGGCAGGTCAGTGCGTCGGCAATGTTCGATGCTCCTTTTTTGTAGGTGACTGTATAGTGGAAATTTGACTCAAGGAAATCGAGCCAGCGGATCTGTCGTGGGTTGAGGTGGGGTTGTGCGCGTAGGTACTGTAGTGATTTGTGGTCTGTCCGTACTATCACTTCTGCGCCGGTCAAGTAACAGCGCCACACTTTGAACGCATGCACGATCGCGAGCATTTTGCGGTCGTGTATTGGGTAATTCTTCTCGGGCAGATGCAGTTTTCGTGACTTGTATGCGATGGGCTATAAACCGTTGCCGAAATCCTGTAGCAGTACGGATCCAATGGCGATGTCGCTTGCGCCTGTAACCACTTCGAATGGGTGGTGTGGGTCGGCGATGGGCAGTATGGGCGGTGAACAGAGAACATTTTTCAGGGCAGAGAAGGCAGCATGCTCTTCCCCCCCCCCCCCCCCCCAATGTAAAAGCGACCCCCTTCCGCAGTAAATCCGTCAGCGGGGCAGTTAAGCGTGCCATGTCGGGGACGAACCAACACACATAATTAACGAACCCTACAAAACTATGCAGCTCCGTGATGTTCGTCGAGGGGTGCCACGCTTTCACCGTGTCCAGCTTCTTTGGGTCGATCTCAACTCCAGCCTCCGAAATAACATGCCCCGAAAATTCTAACCTATCCTGGAAGAATTCGCACTTGGAACCCTTGGTCAGTAGTCTGTGCTCGTCTAAAAAATTAAACACTGCTTCTAGATCTGCTAAGTGCTGCTGCTTATCATGACTGTAGACTAGGATGTGGTCAAGGTAAATTATCACGCATTTATCTAAAAGCGGCCTAAACGCCTCGTTCATGGTCATCTGAAATGTCGCCGGTGCGTTGGTCAGCCCGAATGGCATCACGGTGTACTCGAATGACCCGTACCTATTTGTAAATGCCGACTTGGCGCAGTCCGATGGTTCGACCCGAATCTGGTGGTAACCTCCCCGTAAATCTATTTTCGAAAAGACCCGTGCTGTTCGCAATTGATCTATCAGTTCGTCGGCGCGGGGAATAGGGTATCGCGACTTGACTATTACCCTGTTCAGTGCTCAGTAATCGATACACATACGAAACCCTCTGTCTTTTTTTGGTGTGAATAGTGTCGGTGCGGCGAACGGCGATAAACTCGCTCGGATGAATTTCTTCTCTAACAGGTAATCTAGCTGCTTCCTCAGTTAATCAAGCTCGGGCTGTGTCAGTTAAAACTGTCGCTGTACAGTTGGCTGTGCCCCCGGTTCTAATTCTATTCGGTGATCATGCGCCCGCTGAGGTGGCAGTCCCTTTGGTAAATCGTCCGCAAAAATCCCCGGGTACCGTTTCAACAGTTCCTTCAGTTCAGGTGGTACCGCTGCCAGCAGTTTCTGAAAATCACTCGGCTGCTCTGCTTCTCCTACCAATACAATATCCCCTGCGTACACGTCGGATCCAGCGGCGACAGCCCGTTTCATTGTGATGGCGTTGACGTGGGCCGTTGAAGATTCGGGCGACTGCCAGCGAGGTAGCTCGACCCAGTTACCACTACTTCGCACAGTGCAGCTACCCGTCTTCCAGTCGATTCGCGGATTGTAGCGTCGCAGCCAATCACGTCCTAGTAAAATGTCGTGCCCATCCAGTGTCGTCGAGAGCATTTCCTATGTAAACCCGAAATTTCTCCCGCGACGGACTTTTACTCTCTCCACCTTTCCCCGTATGGCCAGCCGCGTGCCATCGACTAAGCGTGCATCTATCTCCGATAAACACCGACTAAGTGTCAGTTGCAGCTTCCGTGCAGTTGCGGTATGAACTAAGCTGTGACTTGCTCCTCCGTCTATGCAAATCTTCACTGCTGCTCCCTGGATTTTCCCGTGAATCAGTACTGGGCGATCCGTCGATGTACCCTCCTTATTCATCCGAGCCCGATCGATAGCGTGAATCGGTACTGTGACTCGGTGAGGGTCGGCAAGGGTCCCTCAACGGCCGATCACTCATTGTTCATGCTTGGCGAGGGGGAGCAGAGGAGCTTCATGGTTGTGTACGTGGATGACATCCTAATTTTCTCACCCTCCTATGATCTTGTGAAGGAGGTGATGCTGAAGCTTCAAGACAAGTTCAAGTGCAATGCCCTTGGTGACGTGAGCTTCTACCTTGGGCTCCACATCGAACGAGATGTGGAGAAGCGGTGCATGCGGGTGCATCAACGGAAGTACCTGGAGGCATTGGCTGCCAACTTTGGGCAGAGTAAGGGCCATGTGGCTACACCCTTTCCCTCTGGGTTCAAGTGTGTGAAGGGACCAGAGGAGGAGAGTGTTGGTGAAGAGGAGAGGCGCTGTTTTCACTCGTTGGTGGGCAGCCTCATGTACGCGGTGGTACATGTCAAACATATGTGTTTATACTTCTCTAGGCTGTAGTGGGTTATCCCTTAGGGGGTACAGAATCTCTCTCGACATTCTACTTGTACCCCCCACTTCTTTCCTAATGCATCCATTCTCGCTATTCTCTAACATGGTACAAGAGTAGATTACCTTTGGGCCCACCACCTGCTACCTCGTACCTGCCCAGCGCCCGGCCCCGTACCTTGTTTGGCCCCTCGGCCTCGTTCCTTGTTTGGCCCCTCGGCCCTGCCCCTCGGCCCCTCGCCCCCTAGCCTCGGCCCCTAGGCTCGGCCGCCTCGGCCCTAGTGTTTGGCCCCTCGGCCCCCCCCTAGGCCCCTCGGCCCCAGTTCAGAGCCCAGCGCCCGGCCCCGTACCTGCCTAGCGCCCGGCCCCGTACCTTGCCCACGCCCGGCCCCTTGTTTGGCCCCTCGGCCCCGCCTCTCGGCCCCTCGGCCCCTAGCCCCGGATCCTAGGTTCAGCCTCCTCGGCCCTCTTGTTTGGCCCCTCGGCCCCCTAGGCCCCTCGGCCCCGTACCTAGCCCGCGCCCGGCCCCTTGTTTGGCCCCTCGGCCCCTAGGCTCGGCCTTCTCGGCCCCTTCCCTTGTTTGGCCCCTCGGCCCCCTAAGCCCCTCGGCTCCGTACTTGCCCAGCGCCCGGCCCCTTGTTTGGCCCCTCGGCCCTGCCTCTCGGCCCCTCGACCCCTAGCCTCGGCTCCTAGGCTTGGCCTCCTCGGCCCTCCAGTTTGGCCCCTCGGCCCCCTAGGCCCCTCGGCCCCGTACCTAGCCCGCGCCGGGCCCCGTACCTAGCCCGCGCCGGGCCCCGTACCTAGCCCACGCCCGGCCCCTTGTTTGGCCCCTCGGCCCCTAGGCTCGGCCTTCTCGGCCCCTCCCCTTGTTTGGCCCCTCGCGCCGTGTCTTCCCCTCTCAGGACGTCACGTTTGACGAGTCAGTTCCCTTTTACCGTCTCTTCCCCTACCGCTCTGCCCCTCCCCTGCCCCCGCCGCTCTTCCTTGCTCCAGGTCCCCCTCCGTTAGACCCCCTCCCCCCCCAGGGTCCTGCTCCCTCCGGTGTGTCTCAGGTAGACCCTCTCCCTTGTACTGCACCTGTTGAGGTAGCTGTCGGCTCAGGTGCTACTCGAGGTGCTGCGTCTGGGGGTTCTGCGTCTGGGGGTGCGGAGCCAAGGGGGTTGCAGAGTCTGAGGGTGCTGGGTCTGGGGGTGCTGAGCCTGGGGGTGAGGAGCCTGGGGGTGCTGCGCCTGCGGGTGTGGAGACTGGGGGTGCTGAGCCTGAGGGTGTTGAGCCTGAGGGTGCTGAGTCGGAGGGTGCGGAGTCTGGGGGTGGTGAGCCTCAGGGTGCTGCTTTGTCTGGAGGTCCTGCTGGTGCTTCGCCAAGAGTGTCTCCGCAGCAGCTGCGTGAGTGGTTTGTTTGGCACGCACGCCTTTGGAGTGGAGCTACCGGAGCTGGAGGCGCTGGAGGCGCTGGAGCTGGAGGTGCTGGAGTTACTATTGGAGCTGGTGGTACTAAAGGTGCTGTGGCTGCTGGTCCTGGAGGTGCTCATACCAGGGTTACTGGAGCTGCCGGGACAGGTGGTGGTGGAGGCGCTGGAGCAAGAGACCCTACGGAGCCTGGAGCTGCTGGATCTGGAGGCTCTGGCGCTGGTGGCGCTGGAGCTGGAGGAGCTGGAGTTGGAGGCACTGGCGCGGGAGGCGCTGGAGCTGGTGACACTAGAGTTGGAGGCACTCACGCAAGAGGCGCTGGAGCTCGAGGAGCTGGAGCTGTTGATCCTGGAGGCACTGTGCGGCCACGACCGTACTTCGTTCCCCTGCTTCAGCAGGTTCTTGGTGTCCCGTCTTCTACTAGCCTTACTCCTTCCCTCCTGTGTCCACCGACTGACCAGTCGCAGCTGTCGTTACAGCCGGCCTCCCCACTGCCTGCTCCTTCTCCTTATACTGAGCAGTCCGGCGGTCTTACAGAGCGTCGTAAGCCTGCGTCTCGTCCTGTCTCGCATGTTCGCACTGCTCGTCGCGTTCCTCGTTTGCGTCCTCCTTCTGTCCTCGGCACGCACGCTATGGCACTTCGTCCTTCCTCTGTGCCACTGCATGTTCCTCTGCCTGCTCCTCCTGCGTCCTCTCTTCCTGCGGTCCCTGACCCTGAGTCTGACCGTGCTCGTTCTACCAGCCCCACTATCTCTCATCTCCTCGCCACTGCTGTCATTGACCCTTCCTTTGAGTCTGCTGCTGGGTCTGCCCTCGTTGCTGAGCTGCTTGACTTTGCTGCTGCCTGTCGTCTAGACTATGCCACTGCTCTAGTTGCTGAGTCTGCCAGTCCTCCGTCCGTCGGGGGTGAGTGTGCTCTTGGCACGGACGTCCTTGAGGACAGGCAGGAGGACTTTGAGTGTCTTGCAGCTGCTGTACCTCGTTTCGCTTCCATGCTGCCTGCCCCTGAGGGAGACCCAGATGTACCAGACATCCCGACCCCGCGCTCTTACGCAGAGGCGATGACGGGTCCTTACTCCTCTTAGTGGCAGGCAGCCATGGATGCCGAGATGGCATCCTGGAGGTCCACAGGCACCTACGTCAGCGCAGTTCCCCCGTCTTCCGCAAACATAGTCGATGGCATGTGGATTTTCAGGGTGAAGCGGTCGCCGGGTTCTCCGCGTGCCTTCAAGGCGCGTTACGTTGCTCGAGGCTTCAGTCAGTGACAGGGGGTTGACTACTTCCAGACCTTCTCCCCAACCCCGACGATGACCACTCTTCGGGTGTTGCTGCACGTCGCTGCTCAGAGTGACTACGAGCTGCACCCTCTGGACTTCAGCACAGCTTTCTTGCAGGGCAGCCTGAACGAGGAGATCTGGCTACGCCGCCCACCTGGCTTCACTAGGTCATTTCTTGCAGGTACCCTGTGGAGCCTCCGGCGGCCAGTCTACGGTCTCCGCCAGGCGCCTCGCGAGTGGCACAACACACTGAGGACTAAACTTGCGGCTCTTGGGTTTGCTCCTTCTACTGCTGACCCGTCGCTATTTCTACGCACCGACACGTCGCTGCCGCCCTTCTACGTCCTAGTGTACGTCGACCACCTGGTCTTTGCCACTGCTGACACTGAGGCACTGACCCTTGTGAAGTCGGAGCTGCAGAAGAGACACACCTGCACTGACCTGGGTGAGCTGCGCAGCTATCTTGGCTTGCAGATCACCCGGGACAGAGCACGGTGCACCATTACCCTGACTCAGTCTCACATGGTGCACCAGGTCCTTCAGCGCTTCGGCTTCCAGTTCTCCTCGCCACAGCCCACTCCTCTGTCTTCCGGCCACTCGCTCTCAGCTCCACCTTCGGACGAGTCCGTAGAGCCGAGTGGTCCGTACCCAGAGCTTGTGGGTTGCCTCATGTACCTGATGACATGCACACAACTTGACCTCGCGTACCCTCTCAGCCTCCTGGCTCGCTACGTGGCTCCCTGTAGGCACAGAATGGTGCACTGGGATGCTGCAATGAGGGTACTGCGTTACTTGTGCAGTACGTCGGGCATGGGGCTCGTGCTTGGAGGACGGGGTCCAGTTGTCCTCACTGGTCACGCAGACGCTTCTTAGGCCGACGACTGGGCAACTCAGCGCTCGTCACAAGGTTACACCTTCAGCCTCGGTTCCGGCTCTATTTCCTGGCGGTCTACTCGCTTGTCTTCGGTTCTCAATTCCAGTTGTGAGGCTGAGATCTACGCAAGGGCCATGGCTGCACAGGAGTTACGCTGGCTCACCTACCTGCTGACTGACTTGGGAGAGCAGCCTCGTTTGCCTCCAATTCTGTGCGTAGACAACAAGGCCATGATTGCCTTGTGTCAGGAGCACAGACTGGAGCACAGAATGAAGCACATCGCTCTGCGATACTTCCTTGCTCGAGAGTTGCAGCAGCGTGGATGCTGAGGAAGATCCTCAGCGTGACGTAGCTGCTCACCGGTGCGTACGTCTCGTCGTAGTCGGCGCCATACACCTGCGTGAAGCGTTTCACGACCAGCCTTGCCTTCTCCTGGTCGACCGTGTTGTCGATGTGGTACTTGGTCATCAGGACCCACCGGTTCTTCATGATGTTCACTCTGCGTGGGCGTTCAACCAGCTCCCAGGTGCCCATGCTGATAAGGCTGTGGATCTCCTCGTCCATGGCGGCCTTCACTGCCTTGCCCTTCTAGCACGCCAACGCCTCCTTCACCGTCATCGTTGCAATGTCCCAGCGGTGCTCAGGGTCGGCGTGCATGTCGGGGTCGAGCTCTGGCAGGTCGACGTCATCCTCGGCGTCGTCGTACAACAGGTCATCATCGGCGTCGTTGTTCAGCGCGGTGTAGGCGGCCGGCGGTAGATACACGTGGTAAGGCGGCCTCCGAAGTCGGCCCGAAGGCCGTGGTCCAGGCTCCTCGGCGTTGACGTCCACCACATCGCTGTCGGTGGACTCCTCGCCTCCCGAGTTCTTCTCTGCATCGGCGCCGGCTTCACTGCCTTCAACGGCCTGCTGTACCAGAGTCGGCATCCCTGCCGACTTCTCCCCTATTGTCGGCTCTCCTGCCGACTGGCCAGTCGCCGATGACTCCTTGGTCAGCGTCCCTGTTGGCTGCCCCCCTGTCGGCGGCTTCTCTGCCGCAACCTTCTTCACCGACTCCGGCAAAGTCGGCTGCGTCCTCTCCACCCGCTGCTCCCCTTTCGTCGGCAGCTTCTCACCCACACCGACTTGCTCGACGTCACGTCTGCCACCGGTGATGCTCTTGGCCGGCGCCATAGGCGACGTCCCGCAGCTCCCCTCATCACCGGAGGCCACACCGGTGTCAGCGCCTGTAGGTCGGCTACGAGTTGTGGGGCGCGAGGGGCAGGGGAAGAGAGGGAGGGGACGACGTCCTTGGCATCCTCATCAGCTCGCTCGCCGACCTCGGCGAGCAGGGGATGTGACGCCGTCGAGGTGTCCGTCGGCGGGTTGACCTGCGTCCTCCTCGACGCCAGCATATCACCGCACAGCGAGCCTGCCAGCACATCACCGCACAGCATATCCCATCACCGCACATCACCGCACACCATATCGCTCAGGGCGCGGTGAGAGATATGCTCAAGGTAAGTGCGTGACACTGAGCTCAAGGTGAGTGCATGACACTGAATCGTAAGGTTCAAGGCCCTGCTCGCTGGTAGCATGTCGCTTACCCGCGAGGAGCAGCATCAGCAGCAGCATGATGGGGAGACGGATGGGCCTCGACTTGACGGACGCCATGGGACAGGCTTGCCAGTAGTAGTTCTGACAGTAGGTCCAACAGTAGGTCCGGAGGTAGGTGCGGCAACGTAAGGTCCGGGATTAGGTGGTGTGATCACTTAGAAGAGGCTCGAAGCGGCGAGTAACGGCGCGTCCAATACAGCGGTGGAAGCGCGTGTGAGGACGGGCTGTGAATCGCCCGAGACTACTAAGGAGCTGATTACAACTGGGACAGGAGGGGATGGTGTCTAGGATACTAGAGCGTAAAGAGTCAGCTGCTTGCTTGCTTGCTTCGAGTTGGTTGCGGAAACCCATTTGTACGCCTGGCGCGGGAAGGGACCGTTGGATGACAAGCCGCATGGCAATGTTCTCCGATAGGGAGTGACGCTGGCTCAACGCCGGCATCGAGGGCAGGAGGAATAGCGTGCTGGAAGCGAATACCAGGCGCGAGCCGGGAACGAGATCCGGGAGCGAGACATGGGAGCAAGGCCCGGGAGCGAGGTCCTGGAGCAATGATGCCCAGGAGAGGTAAGAAAGCGAGCCAGATAGTTTTCCTCTCCGATCGGTTTTGGCGTCTTCTGGCAGAGGCGACGCTTCTGAACTACCACTTTGAAGGCTGCGGCCAGATACAAACACTACTAGCAGCTCGCCACTGTCGACACTTGCGGCTGCAAAACAGCACGCGGTAACGACAACGGGCACAAAAATATCTATCCATCGACTCTCAGTGTTTCACGTGCACAGATAGAACGTCAGAACCAGAGACTCGACGCCAGAACCTCCTGATTTAGGCGCCACGTGGAATAATTTCCGTTCGAACGACGCGACGAGACGCATTGTGGATAGCATCGTTTGATGGATGGATGTGATGCGTGAGCCAAATGTTGTCCTACAGGTTTTATAAATCTCAGGGGGACGAGGTTGACAATGGCGGTGCAGCACGGCAGTGGATGGATGGATTCAGCAGTTGACGAACGAAATGGAGCTTTGGGCAGATTAATTTGGGCCACTGTGTTCTTATTTCCTAGGGTAATCGCGTCAAAAGCTGAAACAGTACACCCTAAGGGCGCAATACATTTATTGGTTGTGGGTTCGTTAAGAGCGGTTCAATACGTTGAAAAGGCGACGGTGGGAACGGTTCCCAGTGTTAACCACTTTAGACCATTGGGCACCCGACTGAACCCTACTAAGTAAAATGACCAGCTGTAACGCGATATATGGCCGTACAGAGACTCGCAGGGACGTGCGACATCACGGTTACTGCACGCGCAATTTTTGTCGATTTTGATCAGAAACACGTCCTACCACGCAAAATAGATCACACGAAGTCTGCGCCTCTCCGTATCTTTTCAGATTAAAAAGAAAAATTTTCCTTTGCGTTACACTGCATACCATGTACACGACTTTTCCCGCCACAGTACACCCAACAGTACACCCAACAGTAACCCGTTACCACCTCGCGATACTCGCCTCGACGCTGCTCCCGCCAACACGACCACCGCGCCCCACAACCCGGCTCGTCTGGTAACCCGCGACCCGGCCCTATGCTTTGACAAATCCCAACCTCGACATCAGGCCCGACAGGGCTCTTTTCGCGAGCACATTACCGTTGCCGAAATACTTCGCCTGTATAACAATTCGCTCATGCCTTTTTAGCCCCGCGATGTAGGACTCTAACCTGTTGAAGTAAATCTCCTGAACTGTCTGTGCCGGTGGATATGTTCGCGCGCCATATAACATGTGTTAATCGGTTCAAACCTTTCGATCGGTGCTGCCCGAAACTGCACCCACGTCCCTTCGCCTTGGACGAATATCTATTCCAATGTCGGGCCGGGCCTCGTAACAATGTCGATGCGAGCCGTATTCGAGTCACGTCATGGTTCGGGGTCGTGCATCCAATGGCTTCGAAGTTAATGTGTACTGTAGTCGCTGCCGCTGTTGCATGTACAATTTTCGATGTCGTAGAAGATCTTTGAGTCGTGTTTGTATGTCTGTAGGCTGTAGTGGGGTAGCCTCTACTGAGTACAACACTTTAGGGTTAGACCTAGTACTTGTACTCATCTCTCATGCTAGTCAATCATTCTTGCTCATTGATTCTGACATGGTTTCAGAGCGGTTTGCCCCGTAGGACCGTTTTTTTTAGGGCCCACCATTCGTTCTGCCCTGCCCAGTTACTGCCCTACCCACGCGCGTGCGCACTGCCCCGCGCGCCCCCGCACGCCTCGCGCGCCCCGTCGCCCCGCGCGCCAGTGCGCCCTGCTGCCCCGCGCGCCAGTGCGCCCTGCTGCCCAGCGCGCCAGCGCGCCTCACTGCCCAACGCGCCCTCGCGCCCCCCACTTCCCAGCGCGCCAGCGCGTCCCGCTGCCCGGCGCGCCAGCGTGTCCCGCTGCCCAGCGCGCCAGCTCGCCCTGCTGCCCAGCGCGCTAGCGCGCCCTGCTGCCCAGCGCCCAGCGCGCCCTGCCCCGTAAGCGCCTTGCCCGCGCGCGTGCGCCTTGCCCCGCACTGCTGCCTTGCACGCACAGCTGCCCTGCCCTGCCAGCGCACGTGCGCCCTGCCCTTGCAGCCCGCCCTGCCCATGCGCTTGTGCCTTGCCCAGCGCACCTGCCCTGCCCCGTGCTCCCTGCCCTGTCCCGCACGTGCTGCCCGCGCATGCCTGCCCTCCCTATGCCGCTAGAGCTGCCCGCACCCTGCCCTGCCAGTGCTCTCAGCGCACCTTTGCTCTGCTTCGCGAGCGACCCGAGCTAGCGCACCCAGTTACTTGCGCGCTTCCCCAGCCACCCTTCCGCTGCTGCTACTACTGCCACTGCCTCCCATGGCCACTCTCACTGTCCTAGCGGTTGAGGCCGACAAGCGCCGTTTCATGTTCGAGTTCTGGCTCGCTGGCCTGCACCGGTATCTCCGGCGTTTCCCTGCTCGAGCACACGTCGGGGTCCCTTCAGGCTTCCACGACTCCCGCTAAGCCTGCTGCTGACGTTGGCGAGACAGTGCGGCGACGGTACCGGGCGGACTGCGTTGCCTGCACATAGTGGACGGAGCGCGACGCTGTCGCAAAGCTTGCTGTTCACGCTCACCTGCCGGTCGGCCAGAGGACCCACTTTCGTCAGGTGACGTCGGCCCACACTCTCTACGACGCTGTGGTTAGGCACTACTCCCCACTCTCTCCTGCCACCCGGCCACTGCGGAAAAGCCGTCCGTTGTTAGGGGAGGTACAGCAGCTGGTCGAGGCGGCGAGTGTCGGTACCTGTTCGTCTACTCCTGCTGGTGGTGCAGCTGGTGGCCGCGTGTCAGAGGTCCACTGGTGATCCCCGATTGATCCTAGGGAAGGGTTACAGGCTCGTTGTCCTGGAGGGTTATGGGCGCACTGACCCGCTACTTAACAAGCCCTTTTATCCCAATGGTCTAGTGGTTGGGATTCTGACATGGTATCGGAGCGAAGGTCTCGGGTTCGAATCCCAGTGTGTGCACTTCGGGCATCCCAGTGCGGGGGGGTCTCAGAGGTCCACTGGTGATCCCCGATTGATCATAGGAAAGGGTTACAGGCTCGTTGTCCTGGGGGGTTATGGGCGCACTGACCTGCTACTTAACAAGCCATTTTATCCCAATGGTCTAGTGGTTGGGATTCTGACACCGCGGAGGTCATGGGGGTGGACAGCGGTGGCAGCAGCTTCCGCCGGAGACCCTCTCGCCGCAGCAGCTTCGTGAGTGGGCTGTCTGGTGGGGCAGCTCCGGTGGCGGAGCTTGGGGTACTAGTGCTGGGGGTGTAGAGGCACCTGGTGGTGTAGAGGCTACTAGTCTAAGTGCTTGTGACTCAGCTAGCACAGGTGCAAAGCCTGAGGAGGCCTTGCACACTTTCCTACTCGACTCAGGCGCGTCTCGCTTCTTCTTCCGCGACAGCACCACAGTCACACCGCTCACAGCCCTTGTCCCTGTCACTCTGGCCGGCCCCCCCTAGTGGCCCAGTTGCTGCATGTAGCTCCATTGTTCTCCTGTGTCCGGCAGCCCCCTCCGGTTCCCTCACAGGTTTCCACCTCCCCTCGTTCGCTAGGAACTTAGTGGCTACAGCTGTCCTACAGGACCAGTTTGTCACTGTTACCCAGCCTGGGGGAGAGTTCGTGGCGATCTGTACAGACTCACGCACTGGCGAGGACCTCGCCACGTTCACTTGGAGGCCCGGGTCTGGTCTGTACACATTGACCACTGAGTCTGCACAGGTGGTTGAGTCAGGTCAGGTAGCTGCGTCGGTTGAGGTAGCTACGTCTTGTTCGTATCATCTCCTCACGCACCAGACTCTCCTCTGGCACCACTGTCTTGGTCACCCCTCCTTGCCACGCCTACGTGGCATGCACTCCCGTCTCCTTGTGTCTGGCCTCCCCAGGTCCCTGCCCCCGCTCCCGAGGTCGCTTGCGTCGCCGTGCCTTCCCTGCGTCGAGGGGCGACAGCGCGCTGCTCCTCACTCCTCATTTCCTCCGACCACAGCTCCTCTGCAGACCCTCCACATGGACGTGTGGGGTCCAGCCTGCGTCACTGGACAGGGTGGAGAGCGCTACCTTTTGCTGGTTGTTGACGACTACACGCGCTACACTATGGTCTTCCCTTTGCAGAGCAAGGCGAATGTCCGCAGTGTGTTGATCCTCTGGATCGTGCTGTCCGTCGCCAGCTCAGCGCTCGGTTCTGGCAGGACCTTTCGGTCCTGTGGCTGCACTCTGACCGAGGTGGTGAGTTTTGCTCCCGCCTCCTCGAGGACTTCTGTGGTGCTGAGGGCATCGCTCAGTCATTCACGCTTCAGGCCTCTCCGCAACAGAATGGGATTGCAGAGCGTTGCATTGGCTTGGTCATGGAGGTTGCTCGCACCTCCATCGTCCATGCGGCTGCTCCCCATTTTCTATGGCCGTTTGCGGTCCGATACGCCGCTGAGCAGGTCAACCTCTGGCCCCGTGTCTCCCACGCGGAGACCTCCCCTACTCTGCGGTGGACGGGAGAGGTTGGTGATGCGTCGTTTCGGGTCTGGGGTTCCCTCTCTCTTGTACGCGATCTGCCCGCGGGCAAGCTCTCTCCGCGCACTCTTCGGGGCGTGTTCCTCGACTGTCCCACAGACGCCCCACCATGGCAGTCTTACCACCCAGGTTCTCGTGGTGTCCTCTCATCTCAGGACGTCACTTTTGACGAGTCTGTCTGCTTCTACCGTCTCCACCCCTACCGCAATTCCCCCGTGCCCCTCCCGCCTCTCTCCTTGGTACCTGACCCCCCCCCCCCCGGGTAGCCCCCCTCCCCCCACAGGGTCCTGCTCCCTCAGGTGTGTCTCAGGTAGACCCACCCCCCTTGGTTGAGCCTTTGGAGGTCTCCTCTATCACAACTGGCCCAGCTGAGGGGGTGACCCGGCTGCTGCCGACACCGTGGCCCCTCGCCGCTCAGCGCGCTTGGCGACCCCTCCTGGGTTTCCGCCTTGACCGCCTTCACCGCCTCTACAGCCCGTCGTTGTGGACTCTGGTATGGTGACACTGGGGGTGCGGCCACTAGGGGTGCTGGCTCTGGGGGTGCCGAGTGTCCTACGGGTACAAGAGGTGCTGGAGGTGTTGAGATAGGTAGGAAGGAATGGGATGGATTAGGGCAAGGAGGGGGATACAATGAAGTGTCGAGAAACTTACTGTACTCCCTAAGGCTAAACCCACTACAGCCTGGATAGCAGTAAACATATAATTTGACACACCCCCATAGGCGAAGTGGGGGATAGCAAACACAACAAGCGGTCACAAGACCAGTCAAGAGAAGAAACAAAGCAAAGCAAGCTCAGGGTGGATCTCAAGATCACCGCGCACTCTGAGCACTAGCAAGCGACCACAAGGCCCGTTCACATGCAGTTTAATAATAAAGCAAGCAGTACAATGATTACAACCTAGCAACCAGAAACATGCAGGTTTATATATCAAAGTACAAGACAAGGTCAAGAGACAAGCAGTGTTGGCCTGTGTGGCCATGTACAAAGGCGAAGCTGGGAACGCTGCTGCAACATTCGCACGGCAAAGGAACGAAGTGCAAAGTGCTACGTTCTGCTCGCTAGTCTGACCAGGTAGCGCAGCACCCTCCTAGCAGCCCACCCATGCGTAGGGTGGTCTCCCGGGTGCAACGTAGCGAGTTCGGATGCTGAGAGGGTACGGCATGTACTCCAGCTCGAACTGCCTATCCTCAAGGACGTCACAGCCAAGGGCAAGCTCACCCCCGACAGACGGAGGGCACGAAGAGGCAGAAACGAGACCAGCAAGGTAGGCACGGCGGCAAGTAGTGGCAAAGCCTGCGAGCTCAGCTACTAAGGCACAAGCAGCAGCAGACGAAGAAGCAGGTGCAGTCACAAGCATGACTAGACAACAAGGAATAGTCGGGCGAGCAGCACGAGCAAGGTCAGAGACAGGGTCAGGAACAGCAGGAAGAGAAGACGGGGGAGGTAACGATAGGACAACAGGCTCCCGAGTGACACGAGAGGGAGCAGGGGAGGCGGCACAAGACACAGGCTCCCGACGCCCAGTCAGGGAGTCGGACAACGGGACGTATCGAGCAGGAGCAGGCAGTGGGGAGTCAGGCGGTGGAAACAATAGAGGAGGAGTAGTACAAGTGGGCGTCGGCTCAGGTAGCGACGATGACGGCTGCTCCAAGAAGATAGGCCGTCGCGGCAGCGACTGCAACGCACCCCCAGACCCAGCACCTCAAGCGCCAGCACCTCCAGTGCCAGTACCTCCAACTCTACCAACAAGAGGACTCCTAGCACCCCCAGAGGCAGCACCCCTAGAACCAGCACCCCCAGCGTCACCACCCCCAACAACACCTGGGCCCCCGAAGTCCGCAGCGACAGGTTGCAGAGGAGGTGAAGACGTCCGAGGTAGAAAACCCGGAGGTGTCTCCAAGCGTGGCGAGCGGCGAGAGGTCGCTGTGTCGGCAGCAGTAGGGTCACCTCCCTCGGTCGAGCCAGAGGAGGCAGACGGGACTACGAGACATGAGAGAACAGTGGAGGGGTGCGCATAGACTGTGCTAGTTGGCGCACAAGCAGCGACACACGAAGGCTCTAACTCCTGGTGCCCGCCCCCGCCACTACCGCCAGCTCCACTACGACCACCCTCGTTAGCTACACTGATGAGGTCTGACAGCGCAAGGAAGGTAAGAGGCACTGCAAGACAGCCTAGGACTGCAGGAGGGGGGGGGGGAGTAGCGCCTAACCACAACGGAATACATAGCATGGGCCGACGGCACCTGGCGAAAGTTGGCTCTCTGGTCGAACGAGAGGTGAAGGCGGACTGCAAGTGTGGCGGCGGCGTCTTGCGCCATCCACCGCTTGTAGGCAATGTGAGCTGCGCGGAACTGCGTCCGCACCTCCTCCCCAGCGTCAGCAACATGCTCAAAAGGAGCCTTGGGGGCCTGAAGAGACCCCGACGTGTGCTCGAACAGTGAGACGTCATCGCGAGTGACACTATGGAGGTACATGTGCAGCCCGTCTAGCCAGGAGTCGAACCCTAAAGGGTGCCCCACTGTGTCAAAGGCTAGAACAGTGGGAGTAGCCATAGCAGCAGGAACGACAGCAAGCAGCAGGAGTGGCAGTTACGGCAGCAGCAGCAGCATCAGCAGCACAGGTGGCAGCAGCAGCGCAGGTGGCAACAGTAGCTCAGACGGCAGCAACAGCCTAGCAGCAGCAGCAACAACAGCGCAGTCAGGAGCAGCAGCTCAGTAGCAGCACCAGCGCAGCAGCAGCAACTCAAGCGGCAGCAGCAGCCTAGCAACAGCAGCAGCCCAGCAGCAGCAGCAGCACAGGTGGCAGCAGCAGCTGAGCAGTAGCAGCGCAGCAGTAGCAGCACAGGTGGCAGCAGCAGCGCAGGCGGCAGCAGCAGCGCAGGCTGCAGCAGCAGCCTAGCAGCAGCAGAAGTAGCCTAGCAGCAGCAGCCTAGCAGCAGCAGCAGCAGCAGCAGTGCAGACGGGAGCAGCAGCTTAGCAGCAGCACTAGCACAGGTGGCAGCAGCAGCGCAGGCGGCAGCAGCAGCTCAGGCGGCAGCAGCAGCCTAGCAGCAGCAGCAGCTAAGCAGTAGTAGCAGCGCAGCAGTAGCAGCAGCGCAGGCGGCAGCAGCAGCAGCAGCAGCACAGGTGGTAGCAGCAGCGCAGCAGTCGCAGCACAGGTGGCAGCTGTTAGAATCTAGAACGATAATGAATGAACTATGAAAGAGTTGGGTACAAGTACTAACCCTAGATGGGTTGTACTCCTTATGGGCTACCCCACTATAGCCTACACAAAGTAAGCACTATATAAGTTGACACACCCCCATAGGCAAAGTGGGGGAAAACAAGTGGTCACAAGACCAGTCAAGAAAAGCAAAGCAAGCTCGGGGTGGATCACGAAGTCACCACACATTCCGAGCACAAGAAAATGGCCACAAGGCCAGTTCACATGCAGAGTTATATAAAAGAGAACAAACAGTACAGTGATCATACCCTAGCAAGTGTAAGCATGCAGGTATATATATAGATCATAGTACAAGCAAAGTCACGCAGTGAGCAAGTGAGGCAAAGTAGGCACAAGGCCTAAAACAGTACAGAAATGCTGATGATCACCAGACTGAAGTGCCTTGGTGAATATATCAGCAGTGTTGGCCCTAGTGGCCACGTACGCAAGACGAAGCTGACCACGCTGCTGCAACTCTCGAGCAAGGAAATAACGCAGAGCGATGTGCTTCGTTCTGTGCTCCAGTCTGTGCTCCTAACACAAGGGAATCATGGCCTTGTTGTCTACGTACAGAACTGGAGAAGAACGAGGCCGCTCTCCCAAGTCGGTCAGCAGGTAGGTGAGCCAGCGTAACTCCTGTGCAGCCATGGTCCCCAAGTAGATCTCAGCCTCACAACTAGAACTGAGAACAGAAGACGAGCGGGTAGACTGCCAAGAAACAGAGCCGGAACCAGGGCTGAAGGTGTAACCCTGTGACGACCGCTGCGTAGCCAAGTCTTCAACCCAAGAAGCATTTGCGTGTCCAGTGAGGAAAACTGGACCCCGTCCTCCAAGCACGAGCCCCATGCCCGACGTACTGCACAAGTAGCGCAACACCCTCTTAGCGGCCTCCCTGTGCTCTGGTCGGTGTCTCTTGGGCGCAACGTAGCATGCCAGGATGCAAAGAGGGTAGGCAAGGTCAGGTCGAGTGCAGATCATCAGGTACATGAGGCAGCCCACAAGCTAGGTCAGACTCAGGGTCAGGAATGGTAGGAAGAGAGGACCCAGGAGGAGGAGGCAGAGGAACTCGCAATGGAACAGAGGAACGACGAAGTACCAGAACATGAGTGCCGGGGATAGGAGGAGGATGCGGACGAGGAACCCGACGACCAGTGTGAACAGCGCGAACAGGCGAGGGAGGACGAGACTCAGGCTCACGACGCTCTGTAAAAGAGTATGCCTGCTAAGTGTAAGGAGAAGGAGCAGGTAGTGGGGAGTCTGGCTGTAATTGTTCTTGCGAGTGGCGAGGCGGTGGACTCAGTAAGCTAGGAGGAAGGCCAATTGAAGATGGGAGACTAAGAACCTGGTGAAGGACCGAGTCAGGTGGCGGCAGAGACGGCGGTGGCGGTGGAACGAAAAACGGGCACCACTGCACAGTGCCTCCAGCACGAGGCCCGCCAAACGCAACACCCCCAGCGCCAGCACCTCCAGCTCTAGGGTCAACGGCTCCACTGCCTCTAGCTCCAGCGCCCCCAGCGCCAGTGTCTCCTACTCCAGTGCCTCCAGCTCCAGCGCCTCCAGCGCCAAGGTATCCAGCTCCAGCCTCTCCAGCTCCAGCACCGCCAGCGCCAGTGCCTCCAGCTCCAGCGCCTCCAGCGCCAGGGTCTCCAGCTCCAGCTCCAGCGCCCCCAACACCACCAGCCCCGGCAGCTCTAGTACCCCTAGTACGAGCAACTCTAGGACCAGCAGCTCCAGCACCTCCGGTACCTTCAGCTCCAGCAGGAACTCCAGCACCTCCAAGAGTAGTAGCTCCAGCACCTCTAACTCCAATGCCTCCAGCGGTAGAGTCTCCAGCTCCGGCAGCTCCACTCAGAAGGCGTGTGCGCTGAGCAAACCACTCGGGCAGCTGCTGCGAGGAGAGAGGCTCTGGTCGGGGAGACAGACGTGGCGAGGCACCCGCAAGACCTCCAGAAGAAGCATTACCCCTAGGCTCAGCACCCCCAGACCCCACACCCTCATACTCAGCACCCCTAGGCTCCGCAACCTCAGGCTAAGGTCCCCCAGGCTCCGCACCCTCAGGCTCTGCACCCCCAGGCTCCGCACCCCCAGGCTCCGCACCATCACGCTCCGCACCCGCAGGCTCAGCACCCCCAGGCTCCGCACTCATAGGCTCAGCACCCCTAGACATAGCACTCCCAGACGCAGTACCTCTAGCAGCATCCTTCAGCAGCTACAACACCTCCTGTCTAGCAGTGCCTCCAGCTTCAGCGACCTCGACATGCACAGTCCCGGGGAGTGGGTCTACCTGAGACAGACCTGAGGGAGCAGGATTTTGAGGGGGGAGGGGGTCTACCAAAGGGGGACCTGGAGCAAGAAAGAGCGGCGGGGGTGTGAGAGGGGCAGAGCAGTAGGGGAAGAGACGGTAAAAGGGAACCGACTCGTCAAACATGACGTCCTGAGAGGGGAGGACATGGCGCGAGGTGGGGTGGTAAAACTGCCAATCAGGCGCGTTAGGGGGAAAGCCAAGGAAGACACAGGGAATAGCGTGGGAGGAGAGCTTGTCCGCGGACGTATCGCGAACAAAGGCACGAGAACCCCAGACCCAGAACACCGACGCGGCGCCAACCTTCCCCGTCCAACGCAGTGTAGGCGAGGTCTCCGGCAAGGAGACACGGGGCCAGAGGTTGAGCTGATGCGCAGCGTACTGGACCGCAAACGGCCACAAAAAATGGGGAGCAGCCGCATGGATCATGGAGGTACGAGCCACCTCCATGACTAAGCCAATGCGGCGGTCAGCAATCCCATTTTGCTGCGAGGAGGCCGGAAGCGTGAATGACTGGAGGATGCCCTCCCCATGACGAAAGTCCCGCAAGAGGTCGGAGGAGAACTCACTGTCAAACTTATATATGCTATAGTCTGTTTAGGCTGTAGTGGGGTAGTTCTTAGAGGGTACAACACTTTTGTGTTTCCTACTTGTACCCATCTGCTTTCTAGTTCATTCATTCCTCTCATTATTCTCACATGGTATAGAGCGGGTTCCCTACTGGGACCGTTTTTTTAGGGCCCACCACTACGCAATTTTTTTTCCTTACCTGCCCGAAGCGCGCTTCGCACTTTTCTTAGCTGCGCCCCCCGTGCTCTGCCCTTAGCGGCCCGCCCTTAGGGCTCCTCGTCGCGCCCCTCACGGCCCCCCCTTTGCGGCCCCTTCGAGGCCCCCTTCGCGGCCCTTCGCGGCCCTTTCGCTGCCCTTCGCAGCCCTTCGCGGCCCCTTCGCGGCCCTTTGCGGCCCTTCGCGGCCCTTCGCGGCCCCTTGCGGCCCCTTCGCGGCCCTTCGCGGCCCTTCGCGGCCCCCCTTCGCGGCCCTTCGCGGCCCCTCTTGCGGCCCATCGCGGCCCCTTGCGGCCCCCTTCGCGGCCCTTCGCGGCCCTTCACGCCCCCCCCCCCCCTTTTGCGGCCCTTCGCGGCCCCTCTTGCGGCCCATCGCGGCCCGTCGCGCCCCCCCCCTTTGCGGCCATTCGCGGCCCCTTCAGCAGCTGCCGTAGCCCCTGCCGGATCCTACTTGCGTGCCCCTTCCGTGCCCCTGCTGACGCGCCCCTACTTGCGCGCCCCTACCGGCCCCTGCTGGCGAGTCCCTACCGGCCCCTGCTGGCGCGCCCCTACCGACCCCTGCTGACGCGCCTCTGCCGGCCCCTGCTGACGCGCCCCTACTGGCGCGCCCCTGCCGGCCCTTACTGAAGCGCCCCTGCCGGCCCCTGCTGGTGCGCTCCCGCCCCCCCCCCTACTGGCGCGGCCCCTGCGTTCACGGCCCGCCCCTGCACCAGTCTCTGGTAAGCCGAGCCGCGCCGCCCAGCCGAGCCGCGCCGCCCAGCCGAGCCGCGCTGCCCAGCCTAGCCGCGCCGCCCAGCCGAGCCGCGCCGCTCGGCCGAGCCGCGCCGCCCCACCGAGCCGTACTGCCCTACTGAGCCGCACTGCCCTACCGAGCCGCACTGCCTTGCACTGCCTTACTGCCTCTGCTTCTACTACTGCTACGCTTGCTACTGCTGCTACTGCTGCTATGAATAGTCCTACCGTTCTCACCTTTGACGCTGAGGGACGTGCAGTTGACTTTGACGTGTGGGTTGACGACCAACAGCTCTTTCTTCAATGTGATTCTAGGGATGGGGTATCCCTTTTCGATCACACGTCCGGTGTTTCCACTGCTCCTACTGCCACTGCTGACAGTACGGTTCGCTCGTAGTGGACCACTCGTGACGCTGTTGCTCGTCTTGCTGTTCGTAGTCACCTGCCGCCTGCTGAGCGCGCACATTTTGGCCAGTACAAGACTGCTCAGTCTTTGTACGACGCTGTAGTTGCACGCTACTCCTCCCCTGCCACTGCTGCCCTCAGCCGCCTCATGCTGCCGTACCTTTTCCCTGACCTTGCCGCCTTTACCACAGTTGCTGACCTAGTTGCTCACCTTCACACCAGTGACGACCGCTACCGCGCTGCCCTTCCCACTGAGTTCTGTGCCAAGAACCCCCCCCCCATGTACATCACCCTTTACTACCTAGTCACCCGCCTCCCTGACTCCCTTTCTTCAGTCAGGGACCACTTTCTCTCACTTTGCCCCACTGAGCTGACTGTCGACCTGCTAGAGGAGCGCCTTGCTGCAGCTGAGAAGAGTATCTTAGCTGTAGGTGCTTCTCGCGGCGACCGTCGCACCCCTTTCTTTGAGGGGTGTTCCCCTGTCCCCCTTCTCCCCTCTGTTGCTTCTGCTGCTGCTGTCGACCTCGTTGGTACTGAGGAGGTCGGAGCTGCGTCTGCCCCTAGTGGGAGACGCCGCAACAGCAAGGGCAAGGGGAGCAAGGGTGGTGGAGGGGGCACCAGTGGAGGAGGTGGAGGAGGCGGAGGAGGTGGCGGTGGAGGTGGGGGTGGTACTTGGAGTGGGGGCTTCAGTGGCGGCAGTGGAGGTGGTGGCGGCAGTGGCGGAGGTGGTGGAGGCAGCGGCGGCGGTGGTGGAGGTGGCGGTGGCGGTGGTGCTGGTCGAGGTGCAGCCGCGCAGCGTGGAGGCTTTGGTGGCAGCCAGCGCCAGCAGCAGCTGCGCTCCCGTGAGACCCCGTCGGTCCAGCAGCTTCGTGAGTGGTACGCTGGGCGTGGGAGGTCTGGGGGTGCAGGTCCCTGCACTTACGTTCTTCGCACCGGCACTCGTACTGGGGAGGTGTGTGGGCTCCCACACACTACGCAGCGCTACTTCGGTCGCTTGACTGACGCTTGGCGTGCCCAGTTTCCTGACGCCGTTGAGCTCCCTCGCTGGCATGATCTACTTCTGCAGAATGTGCCTATGTTTGATCTAGATTTTGATGCTATCCTTGCTGCCATATATGCTATTGCTGATAGTGCTGAGGGTGACTGTTACCTGAGTGTCCCGCCCGACCCGGGCATTGCGGCTGCTGCTCTAGGTGCTAGTGCGTCTGCTACTCCAGGTACTGGTGCGTCTGCTGCTCCAGGTGCTGGTGCGTCTACTCTCTCTGGTACTGCACCTACTGAGTCCTTGCACACTTTCACACTTGACTCTGGTGCTTCGCGCTCTTTCTTTAGAGACAGCACCATGCTCATGCCGCTCAGTCGGCCTGTTGCGGTCTCCCTTGCTGACCCCTCAGGGGGCCCAGATCTTGCACACTCCTCCACGGTTCTACCGTGTCCTGCGGCCCCGTCAGGCTTGCTGTCAAGACTCCACCTCCCCTCGTTCTCTACGAACTTGGTGAGTGGAGCTGACCTCCAGGACGCGTGGGTTGACCAGTTCACCCCTGGAGGTCAGCGTGTGACCCACTGCACTTGCTCTCGGACGGGCCGCCACCTGGCCACGTTCACCCGTCGGCCAGGGTCGAGTCTGTACACACTGACTACTGCGTCTCCTCCGGTCTCTGCGTCTGGTCAGGTAGCTGCGTCTAGTCAGGTGTTTGCTGCCGCGTCCAGGTCTAGTCCTGCGTCTGCCCCCTGCTCGTGTCGTCCTCTGTCGCACGAGACTCTCCTTTGGCACCACCGCCTTGGTCACCCCTCCCTGCCTCGTCTTTGAGGTATGGCCTCCCGTGCCCTTGTCTCGGGTCTACCCCGGTCCCTCCCTCCCCTTCCTCCGGGGCCTGCCCCCATCTGTGTTCCTTGTGTCGAGGGCAGGCAGCGCGCCGCTCCTCACTCCTCCTCGTTCCCTCCGACTGAGGCTCCTCTGCAGACTCTTCACATGGACGTGTGGGGCCCAGCCCGCGTTCGTGGACAGGGTCACGAGCGTTACTTCCTGCTGGTCGTTGACGACTACTCGCGTTACACCACAGTCTTCCCCTTGCGCAGCAAGGGTGAGTTCCCTGAGGTGTTGATCGACTAGATCCGCGGTGCTCGTCGCCAGCTCAGTGAGAGTTTCGGTTCAGACCTTCCTGTTCTGCGTCTGCACTCAGACAGAGGTGGGGAGTTTTCCTCCGACCTCCTGAGGGCCTTCTGTCGTTCGGAGGGCATCCGCCAGACGTTCACGCTTCCGGCCTCCCCACAGCAAAATGGGATTGCTGAGCGCCGCATTGGCATGGTCATGGACGTCGCTCGTACGTCCATGATCCATGCGGCTGCTCCCCATTTTCTGTGGCCATTCGCGGTTCAGTACGCTGCGCATCAGATCAACCTTCAGCCTCGTGTCTCCTTGCCGGAGACCACACCTACTCTGCGGTGGAAGGGGAAGGTTGGCGATGCGTCCGCGTTCCGTGTCTGGGGATCTCGAGCTTTTGTCCGCGATACTACAGCGGACAAGCTGTCCTCCCGTGCCGTTCCCTATGTCTTCCTTGGCTTCCCTCCTGACGCACCCGGGTGGCAGTTCTACCACCCCACCTCGTGTCGTGTTCTGTCCTCTCAGGACTTCACGTTTGACGAGTCGGTGTCGTACTACCGTCACTTTCCCTACCGCACTGCCTCTCTCCCCCCCCCCGCCGCTCTTCCTAGCACCAGGTACTCCCCCGGTAGACCCCCTCCCCCCTCAGGGTCCTACACCCTAAGGTGTGTCCCAGGTAGACCCTGCCGAGCCGGTCGAGGTAGCTGTCGACTCAGGTGCTGCTAGGGGTGCTGAGCCTGCGGGTGCGGGGACTAGGGGTGCTGAGCCTGAGCGTGTGGAGCCTGGGGGTGCTGAGTCTGGGGGTGCTGAGTCTGGGCGTGCTGAGCCTGGGGGTGCTGAGCCTGGGCGTGTGGAGCCTGAGGAAACTGTGTCTGGAGGTGCTGAGCCTGCGTGTGCTGAGTCTGGAGGTGCTCTAGGTGTCCCGTCGCGGCGGGAGCCTCTCTCTCCAAAGCAGCTTCGTGAGTGGTACTCTCGGCGCTGTCGCGGTGCTGGTGCTGCTGGAGCTGCTGGAGGTGCTGCTGGAGCTGTTGGAGGTGTTGCGGGTGCTGGTGCTGCTGCTGCTGGAGCTGCTAGAGCTTCTGGAGGTGCTGCTGGTGCTGGCGCTGCTGGAGGTGCTGCTGGTGCTGGAGGTGCTGCTGGAGCTTCTGGAGGTGCTGCTGGTGCTGGAGGTGCTACTGGTGCTAGAGCTGCTGGAGGTGCTGCTGGTGCTGGAGCTGCTGGAGGTGCTGCTGGTGCTGGAGCTACTGGAGCTGCTGGAGGTACTACTAGAGCTGCTGGCGGTGCTGCTGGTACTGGAGGTGCTGCTGGTGCTGGAGCTGCTGGAGGTGCTGCTGGTGCTGGAGCTGCTGGAGCTGCTGGAGGTGCTGCTGGGACTAGAGACCCTGGGACTGAGGGTACCGGTTCTGTCTCTGCTGTTTCTGGAGGCTCTGCGCGGCCGCGGCCGTACTACGTTCCGCTCCTTCAGCAGGTTCTTGGCTCCTCGCCTTCTCCTGGTCCTCCTTCCCTGAATCCACCGCCTGTCCAGTCCCAGTCGCAGTTGCAGCCGGCCTCTCCACTGCCTGGTCCTTCTCCTTACCCTGGACCGACTAGAGGTCTTGCAGAGCGTCGTGAGCCTGAGTCTTGTCCTGTGTCGCCTGAGTCTCGTTCTGCATCGCCTGTCCGTGCTGTTCGCGCTGGTCATGTTTCGCGTCCGTGTCCTCCTTCTGTCCTTGGCACTCACTCTATGACTCTGCGTCCTTCCACTGCTCCGCAGCGTGTCCCTTTGCTGTCTCCTTCTGCGTCCTCTCTTCCTGCCGGTCCGGACCCTGCGTCTGACTCCCTACGTGCTGCTAGTCCAGCTGTCATGCGTTTTCTGGCCACTGCTGTCACTGACCCTTTGTTTGAGTCCACTGCTGCGTCTGCTCTTGTTGCTGAGCTTGTTGACTTCGCTGCAGCCTGTCGCCTAGACTACGCCGCTAGTCTTGTTGCTGAGTCTGCGTCTGCGTCTGTCTGTCCTCCGTCCGTCGGGGGTGAGTGTGCTCTTGGCACGGACGTTCTTGAGGACAGACAGGAGGAGTTTGAGTGCTTTGCTGCTTCTGTACCTCATCTCGTGTCCATGCTGATTGCCCGTGAGGGAGACCCGGATGCACCAAACATCCCGACCCCGCACTCTTACGCAGAGGCGATAGAGGGTCCCTACTCCTCTCAATGGCAGGCAGCCATGGACGCCAAGATGGCTTCCTCGAAATCCACTGGCACCTACGTAGACGAGGTTCCCCCACCTGGGGCGAACATCGTCAGTGGCATGTGGATCTTCAGGGTGAAGCGGCCGCCGGGTTCTCCGCATGTCATCAAGGCGCGTTACGTTGCACGTGGTTTCAGTCAGAGACAGGGAGTTGACTTCTTCCAGACCTTCTCCCCTACCCCGAAGATGACCACTCTTCGGGTACTGCTGCACGTAGCTGCTCAGCGTGACTACGAGCTCCACTCGCTTGACTTCAGCACAACCTTCCTCCAGGGCAGCCTGCACGAGGAGATCTGGCTGCGCCGCCCACCTGGCTTCACTGGGTCGTTTCCTGCTGGTACCCAGTGGAGCCTCCGGCGGCCAGTCTACGGTCTCCGCCAGGCACCCCGTGAGTGGCACGACACACTCAGGACGACTCTTGCTGCTCTTGGATTTGCTCGTTCCACTTCTGACCCTTCTCTGTTTTTACGCACTGACACTACTCTGCCGCCGTTCTACGTTCTCGTGTACGTAGACGACCTCGTCTTTGCTACTGCTGACACTGAGGCACTCGCCCACGTGAAGTCCGAGCTGCAGAAGAGACACACGTGCACAGACCTGGGTGAGCTGACAAGCTATCTTGGCTTGCGGATCACCCGGGACAGAGCACAGCGCACCATTACCTTGACTCAGTCACACATGGTGCAGCAGGTCCTTCAGCGCTTCGGCTTCACGTACTCCTCGCCACAGTCCACTCCTCTGCCTACCGGTCACTCGCTCTCAGCTCCACCTTCGGATGAGTCCATAGAGCCGAGTTGCCCGTTTCTAGAGCTTGTGGGCTGCCTCATGTACCTGATGACTTGCACACGACCTGACCTCGTGTACCCTCTCATCCTTCTGGCTCGCTACGTGGCTCCCGGCAGGCACCGAAAGGTGCACTGGGATGCTGCGAAGAGGGTGTTGCGCTACTTGTGCAGTACGTCGGGCATGGGGCTCGTGCTTGGAGGACGGGCTCGAGTTGTCCTCACTGGTCACGCAGACGCTTCCTGGGTTGACGACCTGGCAACCTAGCGGTCGTCACTAGGTTACACCTTCATCCTTGGCTCCGGTTCTGTCTCTTGGCGGTCTACCCGCTCGTCTTCTGTTCTCAGCTCCAATTGTGAGGCTGAGATCTACGCTGGGGCCATGGCTGCACAGGAGTTACGCTGGCTAACCTACCTGATGACCAACTTGGGAGAGGCGCCTCGTTCTCCTCCAGTTCTGTACATGGACAACAAGGCAATGCTTGCCTTGTGTCAGGAGCACAGGCTGGAGCACAGAACGAAACACATTGCTCTGCGCTACTTCCTTGCTCGAGAGTTTCAGCAGCGTGGCCAGCTTCGTCTTGCTTACGTGGCCTCTTGGGCCAACACTGCTGATGTTTTCACCAAGGCACTTCAGCCTTGTGATCATCAGCGTTTCTACACCGTTCTAGGCCTTGTACCTACTGTGCCTCACTTGCTTACTTCTTGACTGTGGTTGTTCTGTGATCTCTATACATATACCTGCATGCTTACACGTGCTAGTTTGTGATCACTGTATTGCTTGTTCTCCTTTATATAACTCTGCATGTGAACTGGCCTTGTGGCTATTTGCTTGTGCTAAGAATGTGTGGTGACTTTGTGATCCACCCTGAGCTTGCTTTGCCTTTCTTGACTGGTCTTGTGACCTCTTGTTCTCCCCCACTTGCCAATGGGGGTGTGTCAAACTTATATATGCTATAGTCTGTTTAGGCTGTAGTGGGGTAGTTCTTGGAGGGTACAACACTTTTGTGTTTCCTACTTGTACCCATCTGCTTTCTAGTTGATTCATTCCTCTCATTATTCTCACACTCACCACCTCTGTCAGAGTGCAAACGCAGGACAGGAAGGTCCTCGCGGAACCGCTCGTGGAGCTGGAAACGGATTGCGCGAATCCAAGGGATCAAGACATCAGGGACCTCACCCTTGCTGCGCAAGGGGAAGACTGTGGTGTAACACGTGTAGTCGTCAACAACCAGCAGAAAGTAGCGCTCGCGGCCCTATCCACTGACGCGGGCTGGGCCCCACACGTCCATGTGGAGAGTCTGCAGGGGAGCAGTCGTCGGGGGAAACGAGGAGTGAGGAGCGGCGCGCTGCCGCCCCTCGACGCAAGGAAGGCAGGGCGGGGCAGGCGAGGGCGGGAGGGGAGGCAAAGACCTGGGAAGACCAGAAACAAGGTGGTGGGAGTGCATGCCATGAAGGCGTGGCAGGGAGGGGTGACCAAGACAGTGGTGCCACAGGAGAGTCTGGTGCGACAGGAGGCGACACGAGAGTCTGGTGCGACAGGGTGCTACCTGACCTGACACAGACACCTGAGCTGAAGCAGCTACCTGAGGAGGCTGAGTATTGAGTGTGTACAGACTCGACCCAGGCCGACGGGTGAACATGGCCAGTTGACAGCCCGTCTGTGTACACTTGCAGATCGACACACGCTGACCCCCAGGAGTGGTGGTAGTGAACACCGCGTCCTGGAGGGCAGCGGTACTCACCAAGTTCGTAGAGAACGAGGGGAGGTGAAGACCTGACAGTGAACCGCACCCCTCAAAGAAGGTTGTGCGAGGAGTGCCACGAGCAGCACCTACAGCGACTACGCTAGTCTCAGCTGCAAGGAGGTGCTGCTCGAGTAGGTCGACAGTGAGGTCTGTGGGGTCAAGTGCAAAAAAGTGGTCCCTGACAGCGCGAAGAGAGTCAGGGAGGTGGGTGACTATAAAGTAGAGAGTGATGTACATCGGGGGCGGGTTTTTGTCAAGGAACTCCGCTGGGAGGGCAGCGCGGTAACGAGCGTCGCTAGTGCGAAGGTGGGAAACGAGGTCCTCTACCGTGGCAAAGTCGGACAGCTCAGGAAACAGGTAGGGCAGTAGAAGACGGCCTAGAGCAGCAGTGGCAGGGGAGGAGTAACGGGCGACTACAGCATCGTATTGTGCTTTAGCAGTCTTGTGCTGTCGGAAGGTGGTTGCAAACGGCTAAGCGAGCAGCAGCGTCACGGGTAAGCCACTGTGAGCCGTGGCGGGAGGGGCGAGAGAGGCTCCAGACGTGTGGTCAAACAACGAAATGCTGTCTCTAGAATCGCTCAGTAGGTACAGCTATAAGTCGTCAAGCCACGTATCGAACTGGATCGGACGGCCCTCATGATGGAAGGTGAGTACACTGAGAGAAGCCATAGCAGGCAGAGCAGGGCAGCATGCGGCAAGCAGAGTAGCGCGCAGAGCAAGGCAGGGCAGCGAATAGCTAGGGCGGCCAGAGGGGCGGCGCACGTGCTGCAAGGGGCGGCGAGCGGGCCGCAAGGGGCGGCGGGTGGGCCGCAAGGGGCAGCAAGCGGGCCGCAAGGGGCGGCGAGCGGGCTGCAAGGGGCGGCGCGCGGGCTGCAAGGGACGGCGAGCAGGCCTCAAGGGGTGGCGAGCGGGCCGTAGGGGCAGCGAGCGGGCCGCAAGGGCGGCGAGCGGGCCGCAAGGGCTGCGAGCGGGCCTAGGGGCGGCGGGCGGGCTGCAAGGGGCGGCGAGCGGGGCTGCAGGGACGGCGCGCAGGCCGCAAGGGGCGGCGAGCGGGCCGCAAGGGGCGGCGCTCGGGGCTGCAGGGTCGGCGCGCGGGGCTGCAGGGGCGGCGCAAGGGGCTGCAGGGGCAGCGCGCGGGCTGCAGGGGCAGAGCGCGGTGCTGCAGGGGCGGCGAGCGGGGCTGCAAGGGCGGTGCGCGGGCTGCAGGGGTGGCGCGCGGGGCTGCAGGGGCGGTGCGCGGGGCTGCAGGTGCGGCGTGCGGGCTGCAGGGGTGGCTCGCGGGCTGCTAAGGGCGGCGCGACGGGCTACAAAGGGCGGCGCGTGGGCTAGTAGGGCGGCGCGCTGTTAGGGCAGGGCAGTAAGTGAAAGAGCTCTGTGGTGGGCCCTTAAAAAAAAAAAAAAAAAAAACAGGTCCTAGGGAAGGACCTGCTCTGAAACCATGTCAGAATACTGAACGAGAAATGAATGAACTATGAAAGAGTTGGGTACTGTCAAACTCATATGCTATAGTCTATCTAGGCTGTAGTGGGGTAGTTCATACAGGGTACAACACTTTTAGGTTTCCTACTTGTACCCACCTGCTTGCTAATTCAGTCATTCATTCGGTCAGTATTCTAACATGGTATTATGAGCAGGTTCCCTCGTGGGAACGTTTTTTTTAGGGCCCACCACGAACATTTTTTTTTCCTGCCCTGCCCGAAGCGCGCCTCGCGCCTGCCTCACCTGCGCCGTCGCGCGCCCTTCCTTAGCTGGCCCGTCGCAGCCCTGCCTCAGCCGGCCCGTCCCGGCCCGTAGCTGCCCGTCGCTGGCCCGTCGCCACGCGTCGCGGCCCTGCCTTAGCCGCCCAGTGCGGCCCCGTGCTGCCCTTCGCCGCCCGTCGCTGGCTTGTCCCGGCCCGTCCCGGCCCGTCTAGGCCCCACCCGGCCCGTCTCGGCCCGTCCCGGCCCGTCCCGGCCCGTCGCCGGCCCGTCCCGGCCCCTTTGCCACCCGTCGTTGGTCCATTCGCCGCCCGTCGCGGCCTCTGCCCTGCAGCCGCCCTGTCGCGGCCCCTGCCCTGCTGCCGCCCCAGTCGCGGCCCTGCCTTCGCCGCCCGTCGCGGCCTCTGCCCTGCAGCCGCCCCCTGTCCTGGCCCTGCCCTGCAACCGCCCACTGTCGCGGCCCTGCCTTCGCCGCCCGTCGCGGCCTCTGCCCTGCAGCCGCCCTGCCTTGCTGCCGCGCCAGTCGCGGCCCTGCCTTCGCCGCCCGTCGTGGCCTCTGCCCTGCAGCCGCCCTGTCGCGGCCCTGCCCTACTGCCGCCCCTGTCGCGGCCCTGCCCTACTACCGCCCACTGTCTCGGCCCTGACCTAAACCGCCAGCTGCGGCCCTGCCCTGCACCCGCCCCTTGTAAGCACCCGCGCTGCCCTGCCGCGCCGCGCCGCCTGCTGCCGTGCAGCGTCGCCAGGAACCGAGCCGCGCCGCCCTGCCGAGCCACGCCGCCCAGCCGAGCCGCGCCGCCCCACCGAGCCGCGCCGCCCAGCCGAGTCGCGCCGCACTGCCGAGCCGCGCTGCCCTTCTGCTTGCACTGCTTCTGCTGCCACTACTGCTACTGCTGCTACTGCTGCTGCTGCTGCTACTGCTGCTACTGCTGCTATGGCTAGCCCTACTGTTCTCACCTTTGATGCTGAGGGGCGTGCACTTGACTTTGGCGTGTGGGTTGACGACCTGTAGCTCTTTCTTTAGTGTGACTCTAGGGATGGGGTATCCCTTTCGATCACACGTCCGGTGTCTCTACTGCACCTGCTGCCATTGCTGACAGTACGGTTTGCTCGCAGTGGACCACTCGTGACGCTGTTGCTCGCCTTGCTGTTCGTAGTCACCTACCGCCTGCTGAGCGCGCGCATTTTGGCTAGTACAAGACTGCTAAGTCTTTGTACGACGCTGTAGTTGCGCGCTACTCCTCCCCTGCCACTGCTGCCCTCAGCCGCCTCATGCTGCCGTACCTTTTCCCTGACCTTGTCACCTTGGCCACAGTTGCTGACCTCATTACTCACCTCCGCACTAGTGACGCCCGCTATCGCGCTGCCCTTCCCACTGAGTTCTGTGCCAAGAACCCCACCCCCATGTACATCACTCTTTACTACCTAGTCACCCGCCTCCCTGACTCCCTTGCTTCAGTCAGGGACCACTTTCTCTCCCTTTGCCCCACCGAGCTCACTGTCAACCTGCTAGAGGAGCGCCTCACTGCAGCTGAGAAGAGTATCTTAGCTGTAGGTGCTTCTCGCGGCGACCGTCGCACCCCTTTCTTTGAGGGGTGTTCCCCTGTCCCCCTTCTCCACTCTATTGCTTCTACTGCTGCTGTCGACCTCGTTGGCACTGAGGAGGTCGGGGCTGCGTCTGCTCCCAGTGGGAGGCGCCGCAACAGCAAGGGCAAGGGGAGCAAGGGTGGTGGAGGGGGTGGCGGGGGCGGCGGCGGAGGCGGTGGAGGAGGCGGAGGGGGTGGCGGTGGAGGTGGGGGTGGTGCCGGGAGTGGGGGCCTCAGTGGCGGCGGTGGAGGTGGTGGAGGCAGCGGCGGAGGTGGTGGAGGCAGCGGCAGCGGTGGTGGAGGTGGCGGCGGTGGTGGTGCTGGTCGAGGTGCAGCCGCGCAGCGTGGAGGCTTTGGTGGTAGCCAGCGCCAGCAGCAGCCGCGTTCCCGTGAGACCCTGTCGGCCCAGCAGCTTCGTGAGTGGTACGCTGGGCGTGGGAGGTCTGGGGTTGCTGGTCCCTGAACTTACGTTCTTTGCACCGGCGGACGTCGTGGGGAGACGTGCGGGCTGCCACACACTGCGCAGCGCTGCTTCGGTCGCCTGACTGACGCCTGGCGTGCCCAGGTTCCTGGGGTGATTTGCTTATGCAGAATGTTGCTATCTTTGATCTTGATTTCGATGCTATCCTTGCTGCCATGTATGCTGTGACTGATAGTGCTGAGGGTGACTGTTACCTGAGTGTCCCGCCCGACCCGAGCATTGAGGCTGCTACTCTAGGTGCTAGTGCGTCTGCTGCTCCAGGTACTGTTGAGTCTGCTGCTCCAGGTGTTGGTGAGTCTGCTCTCTCTGGTACTGCACCTACTGAGGCCTTGCACACTTTCACACTTGACTCTGGTGCTTCGCGCTCTTTCTTCCGCAACAGCACTACACTCACGCCGCTCAGTCGGCCTGTCGTAGTCTCCCTGGCTGACCCCTCTGGGGGGCCAGTCCTTGCGCACTCTTCCACGGTTCTACCGTGTCCTGCGGCCCCGTCGGGCTTGCTGTCGGGACTCCACCTCCCCTCGTTCTCTACGAACCTGGTGAGTGGAGCTGACCTCCAGGACGTGTGGGTCGACCAGTTCACCCCTGGAGGTCAGCGTGTGACCCACTGCACTTGCTCTCGGACGGGCCGCCACCTGGCCACGTTCACTCGTCGACCTGGGTCGAGTCTGTACACACTGACTACTGCGTCTCCTCCGGTCACTGCGTCTGGTCAGGTAGCCGTGTCTAGTCAGGTGTTTGCTGCCGCGTCCAGGTCTTGTCCAGAGTCTGCCCCCTGCTCGTGTCGTCCTCTGTCGCACGAGACTCTCCTTTGGCACCACCGCCTTGGTCACCCATCCCTGCCTCGTCTTCGAGGTATGGCCTCCCGTACCCTTGTCTCGGGTCTCCCCTGGTCCCTCCCTCCCCTTCCTCCGGGGCCTGCCCCTACCTGTGTTCCGTGTGTCGAGGGCCGGCAGCGCGCCGCTCCTCACTCCTCCACGTTCCCTCCGACGGAGGCTCCCCTGCAGACTCTTCACATGGACGTGTGGGGCCCAGCCCGCGTCCGTGGACAGGGTCACGAGCGTTACTTCCTGCTGGTCGTTGACGACTACTCGCGTTTCACCACAGTCTTCCCCTTGCGCAGCAAGGGTGAGGTCACTGAGGTGTTGATCGACTGGATCCGCGTTGCCCGTCGCCAGCTCAGCGAGCGTTTCGGCTTGGACCTTCCTGTTCTGCGTCTGCACTCAGACAGAGGTGGTGAGTTTTCCTCCGACCTTCTGAGGGCCTTCTGTCGTGCGGAGGGCATCTGCCAGACGTTCACGCTTCCAGCGTCTCCACAGTAAAATGGGATTGCTGAGCACCGCATTGGCATGGTCATGGATGTCGCTCGTACGTCCATGATCCATGAGGCTGCTCCCCATTTTCTGTGGCTGTTTGCGGTTCAGTACGCTGCGCATTAGATCAACCTTCAGCCTCGTGTCTCCTTGCCGGAGACCACACCTACTCTGCGGTGGACGGGGAAGGTTGGAGATGCGTCTGTGTTCCGTATGTGGGGATCTCGAGCTTTTGTCCGCGATACTTCAGCGGACAAGCTGTCCTCCCATGCCGTTCCCTGCGTCTTCCTTGGCTTCCCCCCTGACGCACCCAGGTGGCAGTTCTACCACCCCACCTTGCGTCGTGTTCTGTCCTCTCAGGACGTCACGTTTGACGAGTCAGTGTCTTACTACCGTCTCTTTCCCTACCGCGCTGCCTCTCTCCCCCCCCCGCCACTCTTCCTAGCACCAGGTGCTCCTCCGGTAGACCCCCTCCCCCCTCAGGGTCCTGCCCCCTCAGGTGTGTCCCATGTAGACCCTGCCGAGCCGGTCGAGGTAGCTGTCGACTCAGGTGCTGCTAGGGGTGCTGAGCCTGCGGGTGCGAGGACTGGGGGTGCTGAGCCTGGGGTTTCTGTGTCTGAGGGTGCGGAGCTTGGGGGTGCTGAGCCTGAGCGTGTGGAGCCTGGGGGTGCTGAGCCTGGGGGTGCTGAGTCTGGGAGTGCTAAGCCTGGGGGTGCTG
Source organism: Closterium sp. Naga37s-1 (assembly GCA_947471745.1). Classification (NCBI taxonomy): domain Eukaryota; kingdom Viridiplantae; phylum Streptophyta; class Zygnematophyceae; order Desmidiales; family Closteriaceae; genus Closterium; species Closterium sp. Naga37s-1. The sequence goes on along the minus strand of CANJKZ010000195.1, from coordinate 1,316,609 downwards.
AGCCTGAGCGTGCTGCGTCTGGAGGTCCTCCGGGTTTCCCGTCGCGGCGGGAGCCCCTCTCTCTGCAGCAGCTTCGTGAGTGGTACGCTCGGCGCTGTCGAGGTGCTGCTGGAGCTGCTGGAGGTGCTGCTGGTGCTGGAGCTGCTGGAGGTGCTTCTGGAACTGCTGGAGGTGCTGCTGGAGGTCCTGGTGCTGTTGGAGGTGCTGCTGGTGTTGGAGCTGCTGGAGGTACTGGAGCAGCTGGTCCTGGAGGTGCTCGTACTGGAGGTACTGGAGCTGCTGGGGCTGGTGGTGCTGCAGGAGTTGGAGCTGCAGGTGCTGGAGCTGTTTCTACCGGAGGTGCTTCTGGAGCTGGAGTTGGTGGAGGTACTGGAGCTGGTGGTGCTGTGGGAGTTGTAGCTGGCAACCCTGGAGCTGAGGGTACTGGTGCTGTCTGTGCTGTTTCTGGAGGCGCTGCGCGGCCGCGGCCGTACTACGTTCCGCTCCTTCAGCAGGTTCTTGGTCTCCCGCCTTCTCCTGGTCCTACTCCTCCTGTTCTGAGTCCACCACCTGTCTTATCCAAGTCGGAGTTACAGCCGACCTCTCTACTGCCTGGTCCTTCTCCTTACTCTGGACCGACTAGAGGTCTTACGGAGCGTCGTGAGCCCGAGTCTCGTCCTGTGTCGCCTGAGTCTCGTTCTGAGTCACCTGTCCGCACTGTTCGCGCTTGTCGTCGTGTTTCGCGTCGCGTCCTCCTCCTGTCCCTGGCACTCACTCTATGACACTGCGTCCTTCCACTGCTCCACGGTGTGTCCCTCTACCGTCTCCTCCTGCGTCCTCTCTTCCTGACGGTCCGGACCTGGATTCTGACTCCCTTCGTGCTGCTAGTCCTACTGTCACGCGCTTTCTTGCCACTGCTGTCACTGACCCTTTGTTTAAGTCCACTGCTGCGTTTGCTCTCGTTGCTGAGCTTGTTGACTTTGCTGCAGCCTGTCGCCTAGACTTCGCCACTAGTCTTGTTGCTGAGTCTGCGTCTGTGTCTGTCTGTCCTCCGTCCGTCGGGGGTGAATGTGCTCTTGGCACGGACGTTCTTGAGGACAGACAGGAGGAGTTTGAGTGCTTTGCCGCTGCTGTACCTCATCTCGTGTCCATGCTGCTTGCCCCTGAGGGAGACCCGGATGCACCAGACATCCCGACCCTGCGCTCTTACGCAGAGGCGATAGAGGGTCCCTACTCCTCTCAGTGGCAGGCAGCCATGGATGCCGAGATGGCTTCTTGGAAGTTCACAGGCACCTACGTCGACGAGGTTCCCCCGCCTGGGGTGAACATCGTCAGTGGCATGTGGATCTTCAGGGTGAAGCGGCCGCCGGGTTCTCCGCCTGTCTTCAAGGCGCGTTACGTTGCACGTGGCTTCAGTCAGCGATAGGGAGTTGACTTCTTCCAGACCTTCTCCCCTACCCCGAAGATGATCACTCTTCAGGTACTGCTGCACGTCGCCGCTCACCGTGACTACGAGCTCCACTCGCTTGACTTCAGCACAGCCTTCCTACAGGGAAGCCTGCACGAGGAGATCTGGCTGCGACGCCCACCTGGCTTCACTGGGTCGTTTCCTGCTGGTACCCAGTGGAGCCTCGAACGGCCAGTCTATGGTCTCCGCCAGGCACCCCGTGAGTGGCACGACACACTGAGGACGACTCTTGCTGCTCTTGGTTTTGCTCCTTCCACTGCTGACCCTTCGCTGTTTTTACGTACAGACACCACTCTGCCGCCGTTCTACGTTCTCGTGTACGTAGACGACTTGGTCTTTGCTACTGCTGACACTGAGGCACTCGCCCATGTGAAGTCCGAGCTGCAGAAGAGACACACGTGCACAGACCTGGGTGAGCTGACAAGTTATCTTGGCTTGCGGATCACCCGGGACAGAGCACAGCGCACCATTACCTTGACTCAGTCACACATGGTGCAGCAGGTCCTTCAGCGCTTCGAGTTCACGTACTCTTCGCCACAGTCCACTCCTCTGCCTACCGGTCACTCGCTCTCAGCTCCACCTTCGGACGAGTCCGTAGAGCCGAGTGGCCCGTATCCAGAGCTTGTGGGCTGCCTCATGTACCTGATGACTTGCACACGACCTGACCTCGCATACCCTCTCAGCCTTCTGGCTCACTACGTGGCTCCCGGCAGGCACCGAAAGGTGCACTGGGATGCTGCGAAGAGGGTGTTGCGCTACTTGTGAAGTACATCGGGCATGGGGCCTCTCGGGCCAACACTGCTGATGTTTTCACCAAGGCCCTTGGGTCTGGTGATCATCAGCGTTTCTGTACTGCTCTAGGCCTTGTGCCTACTCTACCTCACCTGCTGGCTGCTTGACTTCGTCTTGTATTGTGATCTTTATATATAAACCTGCATGCTTGCTCTTGCTAGGTTGTGAAAACTGTACTGCTTGTGCTTTAATAAGGTTGCATGTGACTGGCCTTGTGGCCGCTTGCTTGTGCTTAGACTGCGTGGTGATCTTGAGATCCACCCAGAGTTTTGCTTTGCTTTGTTCTCTTGCTTGACTGGTCTTGTGATCGTTGGTTGTTCTTGCTATCCCCCACTTTGCCTATGGGGTTGTGTCAAACTGTGTTTGTATGTCTGTAGGCTGTAGTGGGGTAGCCTCTAATGAGTACAACACTTTAGGGTTAGACCTAGTACTTGTACTCATCTCTCATGCTACTCAATCATTCCTGCTTGTTGATTCTAATACCTTTCACGCTCGGATCGAACGCCTCGGGTAGCCTCGGCTTTGGAGCGTCGATGTGTACTTTAGTCGCTGCCGCTGTCGCATGTACAATTGTCGATGTTGCTGCTGCTGCCGACTGGTTAACGAGAAGATTTTTGAGTCGTGTTGTGTCGCATGTGTCTACTCCTGCTCGTACACAAGAAGCTCATATCCTAAACTAGATGCACATGAATATTAAGGTCCAAAAACACTAAAGTCAAAAACATACAAGGCAGCAGAAACATAAGCAGTATCCATAGCAAAGATAGAGAGAGAGAGAGGCACACAACGCTGCATAAGAGAGTACCAGTCCGGGAGAGCAGCCTAATGACCGAAGCGCAGGCAAAAGAGGTCGTCGAGGTGACGGAAGTAGCGTGCTCTGTCAAAATACGTTTGTGTGCCTTCTTCTCTATAACTGCCTGTAGTGTAGCTTAGTGTAGTTATTAGTTACTTTGGGTGGTGGAGTACCCTTTGTCTCTTTCTCCTTTCCAATATGTTTCTTCTTTCATATAGTGAAACCCTTCTATTCACCACTTTCTCCTTAGCACAAGCTTCTGGAATCCCTTGCCTAGGCTCCTAAGCATATGCACACACCAACCGTAGCTACTGTTTTGACATGTCATCAGAGCCAATCTGGCCTTAGGACCAGGTTTTCTTTTTTAATTATTTATTTATTTATTTATGGGCCCACCCTTAGCCGCCGCACGTGGCTCGCTCTACCAATCGCGCGTCCGTCGATACGATCATCGCCACGGTCGCGACGGCCGCGACGGCGAGCCTTGTCGGCTCGCTGCGTCGCCGCGGCATCGCTCGAGCCCTCGTAGCGCCTCATCTGCGGCCCCATCATGCCCCAGCTACCGCTCTGCCACGCCCCGACGTCACAGCCGCACCCGCGCCTGCTGATGCGCTAGCGTTCTACTACGGCGGCAGACGTTGTGGGAGGGAGGCGAAAGGGGGTGTCGATCGTGTCGCAGCACCCACGCTGCTGCTGCGACGACATCTGCCACGATCGTGTCAGAATCAACTAACGAGAATGAATGAACTAGCAAAGAGTTGGGTACAAGTACTAACCCTAATTGGGTTGTACCCCTTATGGGCTACCCCTCTATAGCCTACACAAATGTAAGCACTATAACATTCTGACAGATCGCAATTGTGCAACGGCATCTACCACAATCGCAACTGTTGAGCCTGCAGCTGCCACACCTACAGCTGACGCGCACTGGTGCAAATGCGGTTGCAAAAGGCGCAACATTGGTAGTCATGGAAGCAGCACTTGCATCGCCAATTGTGGCCCTGGCCGCCGCCTTGCCTTGCCTCCCCGCGGTCACCTGCGCCCTTGCCGCCGCCCTACACCCCCCCATCCGCGACTGTCGCTGTGTGGGGGGGGGGGGGAGCGGTGGGTGATGGAGAGGCGGGGGTGGATGAAGTCGTTGCAGACGCCACGCCACGGCATCAACGCCCTCCTTCTCCTCTCTGTCCCTGGAACGCCTGCTACTGTTGGGGGGGGGGGGGGGCGGGAGGGGGGTTGGGGTGAAGGAGTGGTGGGAAGGATTGTGTGTCAAAATATATTCCATATGCTTTGTTTGTTTTAGTCTAGGTGTTACACGTTTTGTGCTAGGCGGATAGGGTTTCCTATATCTAACCTTGTACGCTTCCATTCTAGTCATTCATTCTTCCGTTCCTAGTTTAACATTGTATAGAGCGAGTTTTCTTTCCCACCGCCATACGCCCCGCTCTAGTCCCGCCCGTAGCTCGTGCCCGCGCCCATGCCCCGTTAGCCTGTTGCCACGTGCCCCGTTACCTCGTCGTCGCTTAGCGTGCCCCGCTAGCACCCTGTTGCCCCGCTCGCGCACCATCGCCCCACTCGCACACCGTCGCCCCGATCGCACCCGGTCCGCCCCATACGCACCCCACGCCCCGCTCGCACCTTGTCGCCCCGCTCGCACCCCGTCGTCCCGGGCGCACCCCGCACGCACCCGGTCCCGGATTGCAACCCGCCCCCCCTGTACGCACCCCGCGCCCTGACCGCACCCCGTCGTCCCGCTCGCACCCAGTTCGCACCCCGTGACCCGCTCTTCCGACGGCCCCGCGGCCTACCCGTTAGAAGGCCCCGCGGCCTACCCGTTAGAAGGCCCCGCGGCCTCTGTTTGAAGGCCCCGCAGCCCCCCTTCAAAAGGCCCCGCGACCTCCGCTAGAAGGTCCCGTGGCCCTCCGTTAGAAGGCCCCGCGCCTCCCCCCCCCATGTAAGAAGGACCCGCGCCCCCCTGTTAGCAGGCCCCACGGCCTCGCCCGGCTCACACCCCGCACCCCGCACTTTGTACGCACCCCGCACCCGCCGCACACTCCCAAACCCTTGCCGTCGCCCGCGCCCTTTGACCCGCCTCCACCCCATTCCACCGCACTAGACCGCACCCAACTGCATTCCACCGCACTAGATCACACCCCACCGCACCCGACCGCAACCTACCACACCTGGCCGCTCCTAGCCGCACCCGATCGTACCCGACCGCTCCTAGCCGCACCCGGTCGCTCCTAGCCGCACCCAGTCGCTCCTAGCCGCACCCAACTGCTCCTAGCCGCACCCGAGCGCACCCAACCGCTCCTAGCCTCTCGTGGTCGTCTTGTCTTGCCTCTTCCTCTTTCTTGCCTCTTATAGTGCGCTCCCTTCTCTTACTTTCCCAAGATTTCCCCTTTTGGCCCCTGTCACCCCCACTTGCCCCTCGGCTCTTCGTACTCTCCATAGCCGATGGTCCCTTTATCTGGCTCACAGCGGGGGCCCTTCCGTTCCTTCCTTCCTCAGTGCTCCTTACCCTCCTGGGTCGTACTGCTGCTACGTTAGTGAGGTGATTCTTCCTTTCCTCTCCCTTCTCGCTTACTAGGACTACTACCCCTGAGTCCTTCACTTCCTTCACTTTCCACCTATCCGTCGTCACTCCAATGTCTAGCAGGTCCTTCTTGGATTGTCACAGGTAAACCTCTCTTCCTGGCACTATCGCTTTCGCTCGTTTTCCTTCCTTTGCCTCCTCCTTTCTTTGGTACCTTTGTGCATCCCTCAGCTGGGCCACGTGCAGGTTCTCCAATGCAACTGAAAGCAGCTCTCTCAGGTGCTTCGCTCTCGCCTCTCCCACTGCCACCCACTTCTCTTCATTCCCGGCAATCACGGTGTCAGTCAACAATCTTGGCGCGTCTATAAGCAGGATGGGCTCTCTGCCCAATAGTACGTAGTAAGGGGAGAGGTCCTTCGTGGCGGCCTGCTTGCTAAAGCGGTAGCCAACTGCTACCTGTTGGTGCAACCCTACGGTTTGCACTCGGCTTGTTGTCCGTGTGCGTGCATGCGTGTGTGCATGGAATGGTATGAGAGCATGAGATAATATATATTTCATGCTTACAATAGTGTGTGAATGATGAGGCATGGTTTTTGAATGTGTGTGTTGAGTCAATAGCGAGTTATCGCTAGTCGCGTGTCACGTCGTCGTTTGCGTGTCGTGTGCGGTTTTCTATTTTGTCGTGTGTGGAACGTTCGGCGTGTTGCAGGTGTGCGCAGCAGACTTCCAAGAACTCAAGGAAGAATTTATCTTGAAGAACCAGAGCCTTGGTTTCAAGATTCAAGTGATTTCGAAGCACTCCAAAAAGGTAAACTTCAAGATAGTGAGAATAGTTACATTGCTTCGTATAGTGTAACATTTCTCTTGGTGTAGGCCCTTGTGGAGGGTATTTTCGAGACCCTTCGTGGTTGGGGACAGTGTGGCACTGTTCTACATCAATGTACCTCGGCTCTTGGGGTTTGTAGGAGCTGGGAGTCATTCCCAACTCGTAACTCTTCCTAATTTGTGTTCTAAGTCTATAGTGGTTGCCATAGTGCAGTTCGTTCAAACCAACGTTGCGTCATCAATACTTGATGAAATCGTGTTATTTAAATTGCCTATTGTAGGCTATATCAAGACGCTCCAGATCCAATTAATAGCAAGTCATTTAAAGTTGTGAGCAGAACGCTATCAATGCTTGAAGCCGCTGTACAGAAATCCGACTGTGCACTCTATCTTTCGTTTTAGGCACATTCAAGCCTATTGTGACTATAACAAGTGGTATCAGAGCCCCTTGGAGCAGTTTCGACAATGGCTGGATCCGAGGAAAGGGGTGGCGGAGGTACTGGTGGCAATGGAGAAGCCCAAGCTCAAGGCCAACCCCGTGATTCAGCCATGGCGCCCGTGCAACCAAGTCTTGGCCCACCTAGGGATGAGCTTAGGGTGTTTGGGCTTGACAAGTTCAATGGCGACAACTTCGCTGAATGGTGCTTCAGAATGGAGAATGTATTTAACCACTATGACCTGCTGGAGGTGATGGAAGGAACGGAGAAGCGCCCCGAGAACGACCCGGAGAAGAGCCCGTGGGTGCGGAAGAGCGCACAAGGCTATCTCCTACTTGGGCAAGCATTGGGGAGCAGCCAGATCGGTCACATCAAGCCATTCCAGCGTGAACCGGGGAAGGGACCAAAGGCATGGGCTGCTCTCAAGGGTGTACACGCTCGTGCAACAGCGGCGGTAGCGGTGGTGTTGGAACGGCAAATGGTGGCACTACGAATTGAAGAAGACGAAGCGGTTGAAGAAGGGGTGAAGCATGTCACATCGGCTTTGGGACAGCGAGCAGAGGTGAAAGGCATGGGCAAGGCCATGTTCAAGGGTGCTGATGGGAAGATGGTGGATCTAAAGAACGTGCTTTGGGTGCTCAACCTTGCTGCGAACCTGATTTCCGTGCGGCGGTTGCAAAAGGCCGGCATGGACACGAGCTCGAAGGGAGCCAAGACCTACACCGCAAGGATTGGCGAGCGGATGTTTTGGGACCTTCACGAGGATAGGGATGTCTACAACGAGATGTGGCAGATCCCTGTGGTCCCCATGCCTAAGGAGAGGCAAGTGGCAGCAAGCAGGGTGAAGCGGTTGGTAGCGGCGATGGTGCGAACGGTCGTGCTAAGGAGATTGAGTCCAAGAAGTGCAATCTTGGAGGGACCAGCAAGCTCGGTGAACACGAGTAGAGTGGTGCAGCAGCTCAGAAGTAGCACAAGGGTGAGGAGAACCCCAAGGCAGCAGTGGAGGAGGGGAACGGAGAGAGCATGTGGGGCACTATTGCGAGTGCGGCATTCTCCAATCCGACTTCGGCTACGGGGGAGTGTGATTGGCTCACCTTGCATCGGCGAATGGGGCATGCCGCCCTGCCCATCTTGCAGCAGCTATTGAAGAATGAGATGGTTGCTGGCATACGTGTGAAGGGGGAGCCTGATGAGGTACTTGGCTGCCCGACATGCATGCAAGCCAAGTTCACCCGTTACCCGTTCTCTAGTTCGGAGGCAACGGCTAAGGCACCACTTGATGAGGTGGTGATGGACGTGGTGGGCCCCCTGAAGCTTGGAGCTGCTGGAGCAGAGTATTTCCTCACCATAGTCAACGTCTACACCCGCATGACTTGGGTGTACATGCTGTCCAAGAAGAGCGACGTGGCTGAAACGGTGAAGACCGATTGGTTGCCGATGGTGGAGCGGCAACAAGACCAGTTAGTGAAGGCAATTCGCACCGATCAAGGGGGAGAGTTCCTGAGCAAGGAGTTCTCATTGTGGCTGAAGAAGAATGGCATAAGGCACTCCCTCACCATGCCATACTCCCCTGCAATGAATGGCATCGCCGAGCGAGCGAACCGGAAAATCACGGAGACGGCGCGCGGGTTGCTCATTGAAGCCGGGCTACCCGACTACTTCTGGCTTGATGCAGTGCGGAGCTCGTGTGTGGCCAAGAACAGAGCCTTGACTCATGTGGGAGCAGAAAAATGGGTGCCCTATGTGGAGTGGATTGGAAGGAAGCCAAAGGTGGATATGCTTTGGGTGTTCGGGTGCATGTGCATGGTGCTCGTGCCTAAGCATCTTCGGCACAACAAGCTCGGTGCCAAGGCGATATGGGCTGTGCACTTGGGCATGGCTCAAAACAGCAAGGGGTGGCTTCTTCGGGACCCATTCACCAAGAAATTCTTGGTTAGCAGAGACTGCAAGTTCATGGAGAATCTGATGTACAAGGACTGGAAGGCGGAGAATGAGGCGAAGATAGGCATGCGGTTTGGGGAAGTGAAGTGTTCCGGTTTGGAGCATATGGAGCTGCCCTTGGAGCTGAGCAGCGGAAGCACCACCACAAGGCAATATTCCCTTGTAAATGGGGGGGAGGAGGCCAAGGATGCAGAGGAAGAAGAGGAGGAGGTGCAGCAAGTGAGCGAGCGTGCACCGACACTTCCTTCTCGCACTATGAGTGTTCCACGGATCCGAGTCACCCCGGAGCAATGCCAAGGCCTTCATGTCCCTGCAGCTGAGGAGGAAGGAAGGGGCAAGAGGAGAATTCAAGCCCCTAATAGGCTGAACTATGATGCATTGGGAAAGCCAGCCAAGTCTGCTCTGGCCGGAGCAGCACTTATGGTTGGAGATGACGAGGAGAGTGACTACGAGGAGTGTGCCTTCACGTTCTTCTCTCCGGTGGAGATGCCAGGGAAACCAGGAACTCTCAAGGAGGCCTTGGAGAGTAGTGTTGCTGAGGAGTGGAAGAAGGCAATGGAGAGTGAGCTGAAGAGCATTGAGGAGAACGGCACATGAGAATTGGTGGAGCTACCGGAGGGGCGTAAGGCGATTACGTCCAAGTGGCTCTTCAAGATCAAGTCCGACGCCGACGGCAAAATCGAGCGCTACAAGACTAGGCTTGTGGCCAAAGGGTACCAGCAGAAGGAGAAGGTGGACTATAAGGAGTTGTTTGCTTCTGTGGTGAAGCCGACGACGCTGCGAACCCTTCTCGTGGCTGAAACGGTGAAGACCGATTGGTTGCCGATGGTGGAGCGGCAACAAGACCAGTTAGTGAAGGCAATTCGCACCGATCGAGGGGGAGAGTTCCTGAGCAAGGAGTTCTCATTGTGGCTGAAGAAGAATGGCATAAGGCACTCCCTCACCATGCCATACTCCCCTGCAATGAATGGCATCGCCGAGCGAGCGAACCGGAAAATCACGGAGACGGCGCGCGGGTTGCTCATTAAAGCCGGGCTACCCGACTACTTCTGGCTTGATGCAGTGCGGAGCGCGTGTCTGGCCAAGAACAGAGCCTTGACTCATGTGGGAGCAGAAAAATGGGTGCCCTATGTGGAGTGGATTGGAAGGAAGCCAAAGGTGGATATGCTTTGGGTGTTCGGGTGCATGTGCATGGCGCTCGTGCCTAAGCATCTTCGGCACAACAAGCTCGGTGCCAAGGCGATATGGGCTGTGCACTTGGGCATGGCTCAAAACAGCAAGGGGTGGCTTCTTCGGGACCCATTCACCAAGAAATTCTTGGTTAGCAGAGACTGCAAGTTCATGGAGAATCTGATGTACAAGGACTGGAAGGCGGAGAATGAGGCGAAGATAGGCATGCGGTTTGGGGAAGTGAAGTGTTCCAGTTTGGAGCATATGGAGCTGCCCTTGGAGCTGAGCAGCGGAAGCACCACCACAAGGCAATATTCCCTTATAAATGGGGGGGAGGAGGCCAAGGATGCAGAGGAAGAAGAGGAGGAGGTGCAGCAAGTGAGCGAGCGTGCACCGACACTTCCTTCTCGCACTATGAGTGTTCCACGGATCCGAGTCACCCCGGAGCAATGCCAAGGCCTTCATGTCCCTGCAGCTGAGGAGGAAGGAAGGGGCAAGAGGAGAATTCAAGCCCCTAATAGGCTGAACTATGATGCATTGGGAAAGCCAGCCAAGTCTGCTCTGGCCGGAGCAGCACTTATGGTTGGAGATGACGAGGAGAGTGACTACGAGGAGTGTGCCTTCACGTTCTTCTCTCCGGTGGAGATGCCAGGGAAACCAGGAACTCTCAAGGAGGCCTTGGAGAGTAGTGTTGCTGAGGAGTGGAAGAAAGCAATGGAGAGTGAGCTGAAGAGCATTGAGGAGAACGGCACATGAGAATTGGTGGAGCTACCGGAGGGGCGTAAGGCGATTACGTCCAAGTGGCTCTTCAAGATCAAGTCCGACGCCGACGGCAAAATCGAGCGCTACAAGACTAGGCTTGTGGCCAAAGGGTACCATCAGAAGGAGAAGGTGGACTATAAGGAGTTGTTTGCTCCTGTGGTGAAGCCGACGACGCTGCGAACCCTTCTCGCGGGAGCTACCATCAAAGGATGGGTGGTGAAACAAATGGACATGACAACCGCATTCCTCAACGGCATTCTCGAAGAAGAGATTTTCATGGCGCAGCCAGAGGGGTTTGATGATGGTAGTGGCAGATTGTGGAAGCTGAATAAGGTGCTCTATGGGCTCAAGCAAGCCCCTAGGCAGTGGTACTTGAAGCTGCATGAAGTCTTGGAGGAGATCAGGTTCACTCCCTCATCCGCCGATCATTCCTTGTTCATGCTTGGTGAGGGGGAGCAGAGGATTTTCATGGTGGTTTATGTGGATGACATCCTCATTTTTTCACCCTCCTCCAACCTTGTGAAGGAGGTGATGCTGAAGCTTCAAGACAAGTTCAAGTGCAAGGCCCTTGGTGACGTGAGCTTCTACCTCGGGCTCCACATAGAACGAGATGTGGAGAAGCGGTGCATGCGGGTGCATCAACGGAAGTACCTGGACGCATTGGCTGCCAAATTTGGGCAGAGTGAAGGCCATGTGGCTACACTCTTTTCCTCTGGGTTCAAGTGTGTGAAGGGACCAGAGGAGGAGAGCGTTGGTGAAGAGGAGAGGCGCCGTTTTCACTCGTTGGTGGGCAGCCTCATGTACGCGCCGGTAAACACCCGACCGGACGTTGCGTTTGCAACCGGACAGTTGGCTAGGGTTGTTCAATGCCCTAATGAAGAGCAGGTAGCAGCTGGAATGAGGGTGGCGAAGTGTCTTGGCCAAACACCGACCGTTGGGCTGCAATACTCAGCGGCGTCGCAAAGGCGCCAAAAGGGCGCGGATGGTGTTGAATCCGGGCGTTGAAAAAGCCGCATTCTCGGATTCTTCTTATGCATCGGAACCAGAGGACATGACAAGTGTTGGAGGGTTCATTTGCTGTGTTGGTGGAGGCCCAACTTCTTGGGAGAGCAAGAAGCAGGTGGATCAAGCATTGAGCTCGGTGGAGTCCGAGTACATGGCACTCTTCCGTGCCGTACGGGAGATTGTGTGGCAGCGGCGTTTGTTGGCTGAATTGGGGGAAGAGCAGCAAGGACCTACCCCACTCTACTGTGACAGTCAAGGTGCCATTGCTCTTGCTAAGAACCCTGTGTTGCATGGCCTCACGAAGCACATGAGGGTGAAGTGGCATTGGACGAGGAGCATGGTGGACGCGGGTGAAGTTGAGTTGCGCTACGTGAAGACGACGGGGCAGCCAGCTGACATGATGACCAAGAGGCTGGTTGAGAAGCAGCATTGGAAGTGTTGCAAGCTGGCTGGGATGGCTCTGGACTGAGAGAGCCAGATCCTAAGGCCAACAATCCGTGGGGGAGTTTGTTGGTGCAACCCTATGGTTTGCACTCGGCTTGTTGTCCGTGTGCGTGCATGCGTGTGTACGTGGAATGGTATGAGAGCATGAGATAATATATATTTCATGCTTACAATAGTGTGTGAATGATGAGGCATGATTTTTGAATGTGTGTGTTGAGTCAATAGCGAGTTATCGCTAGTCGCGTGTCACGTCGTCGTTTTCGTGTCGTGTGCGGTTTTCTATTTTGTCGTGTGTGGAATGTTCGGCGTGTCGCAGGTGTGCGCAGCAGACTTCCAAGAACTCAAGGAAGAATTTATCGTGAAGAACCAGAGCCTTGGTTTCAAGATTCATGTGATTTCGAAGCACTCCAAAAAGGTAAACTTCAAGATAGTGAGAATAATTACATTACTTTGTATAGTGTAACATTTCTCTTGGTGTAGGCCCTTGTGGAGGGTATTTTTGAGACCCTTCGTGGTTGGGGAGAGTGTGGCAATGTTCCACATCACTGTACCTCGGCTCTTGGGGTTTGTAGGAGCTGGGAGTCATTCCCAACTCGTAACTCTTCCTAATTTGTGTTCGAAGTCTCTATTGGCTGCCATAGTGACGTTCGTTCAAACCAACGTTGCGTCATCAATACTTGATGAAATCGTGTGATTTAAATTGCCTATTGTATGCGATATCAAGACGCTCCAGATCCAATTTATATCAAGTCATTTGAAGCTGTGAGCAGAACGCTATCAACGCTTGAAGCCGCTGTACAGAAATCCGACTGTGCACTCTATCTTTCGTTTTAGGCACATTCAAGCCTATTGTGACTATAACACTACCCACGACAGTCTCAGATCTCGATCCCTTATATACTGCTTCCCGTACACTCTGAGCCCCCGCTTGATGGTCTGTACGAATCGCTCTGTCAGACCATCGCTCTGAGAGTGGTACCGAGACGTACGCGGATGAGTGATTCCTATCTCCTTGAGCAGTTGTGCAAACCTTGGAACTCCGTCCCTTGATCCGTCAACACTTCTCCACACGCTCTGAAATGTGTCAGCACTTGCTCCTCGAAGCTTCCGCTATCCGCGCCGAGTTCTTGATAGGCGGCTCTCTTACTTCCACCCATTTGCTGCCATATTCTATCATGATCAAGATGTACCTCTTCCCCCTCCTGCTCAATGGCATCTCCCCTGCCAAATCTAGCGACCATCTAAATCCCAACCAATGGATGGGCAAGGACTGTAGCTCCTGTCTCTGCCTGTCTAGCTCAACCTTGATTCGGCTACACGATTCACAACTCCCCACCCATTGCCTTATCTGCTTCCTCATCCCGGCCCACCACCTTGTAGTTTACACGAGCTGCTGTTTCCTTAGCTCGCCATAGTGTCCTAGCTGCCTGTAAACTTTTGCAATAATATCTTCTCATCCTCCCGGCTCCGGCACCACTTTCCATCCATCTTTCGTGTTCACCTGCAGTTGTTCTTGATATCAGCGGTAGTGTACCCCCATGGCTCTCACTCTCTCAGGTACTGCCCCCGCCTCTCCTGTCTTTCCCTACACCCACTCCAGGACCTACTTGTCCTCCCAGACGTCTTCTGGGCCTCTCCCTTTTCCTTTCTTTGCCTCTTTCTGATCAATTCCTCTAGTCAATGCGAGCAGGCAAGATGTGGGCCTCTCTTGAGCTGGGTTCCTCGAGAGCTCCTCTACATGCTGCATGTTCTTGCCTAGCTTGTGCCGAATTACGAAGTCATATTTCTGCAGCCGCATCTCCCATCATGCATTTCGTCCAGTCAATGCTTGATTAGTCATGAGCCACGCCAACGGCTGGTGATCGGTGAGTAGCGTGAACAGCCTTCCTTGCAGGTATACCCAGAAGTGAGTGATTGCCCACACAGCTGCCAGCCCCTCTCCTTCATAAGAGCTGTAGTTTGCCTCCGCTGGGTTACAGCTCCTACTTGCAAAGGCCAAGATTTTCTCCTCTCCTTCTTTCCCATGACACAAGATCGCTCCCATCCCTAAGCTACTCCAGCCGGTATAGAGCACGAACGGGTCCTCCTTACTGCGTAGCTTTAACATTGTGGTAGTCTTTACTGCTCGGATCAGGGCGTCTATTGCCCCCTGTTCCTCCTTCCCCCATTGCCACGCTTGCTCTTCCCGCAATAGCTTGTTCAGCACTGCTGCCCTTTTACTGAAAATCGGCATGAAGCGCCTGTAGAAGCCCAAAAGGCCGAGGATGGCTCTCTGCGAGGATCTGTCTGTCGGCATCGGTACTCGGTCCAGCACTTCGACCTTTCCTTCCTGCACTCCGAGCTTCCCATCCCCAACCTCAAACCCCAGGTACTGCACGGTCATGCTCCCGAATCGGCACTTCTTTGGGTGGCAGGTCAATCCTGCCTTCCGAATAGCTTTGAGAGTCGATTGCATATCCTTCGCGTGCTGCCTCTCGTTCGAGCTAAAGACGGTCACGTCGTCATTATAGCATGCTGCCGCTGGTACTTCGCGTATACCCGGCGCGTTCCGCATCCCGAATGGCGCTACTACCCATTCGTATTGCCCGTCCGGACCGTGGAATGCTGTGCTTTTCTTATCCTCCTCTCGTATCGGGATCTGAATGAAGCCTTGCCTCAGATCTAGGGTAGAAAAGACCGTCGTCCTTGCAGCTTATCGAATATTTTCTTCTGCTGACTGCATGGGGTATCTATCGGGCACGGTTACTTTGTTTAGACCCCGGTAGTCCCCGCACATTCTTTTTGCTGACACGTCTCCCGTGATATCTGTTATAGTCACAATAGGCTTGAATGTGCCTAAAACGAAAGATAGAGAGCACAGACGGATTTCTGCACAGCGGCTTCAAACGTTGATAGCGTTCTGCTCACAGCTGCAAATGACTTGATTCAAATTGGATCTGGAGCGTTTTTATGTCGTCTACAATTAGCAATTTAGATTGCACGATTTGATAAAGAATTGACGACACAGCGTCGGTTTGAACGAACGGTACTATGGCAGCCACTATAGTCTTAGAACACAAGATAGGAAGAGTTACGAGTTGGGAATTACTCCCAGCTCCTACAAACCCCAAGAGCCGAGGTACAGTGATGTGGAACAGTGCCACACTGTCCCCAACCACGAAGGGTCTCGAAACTACCCTTCACTAGGGCCTACACCAAGTGAAATGTTACACTACACAAAGTAATGTAACTATCTTCAATATCTTGAGGTGTACCCTTTTGGCAAGCTTCGAAATCACTTGAGGCTTGACACCAAGGCTCGGGCTCTTCATCACAAACTCATCCTTGAGTTCTTGATGGGTCTTCTGCACACACCTGCGACACGCCGAACGTTCGACACAGGACAAAATAGAAACCGCGCACGACAAAATAGAAACCGCGCGCGAGACACAAACGACCGCGTAACACGCGTCTAGCGATAACTCGCTATTGACTCGACACACACACTCGACATCATGACTCAACATTCACACACAATTATAAGCATGAAATATATATTATCCCATGCCCTCATACCATTCCATACACACACATATTCACGCATACGGACAACAAGCCGAGTGCAAACCGTAGGGTTGCACCAACAAACTCCCCCTCGGATTGTTGGCCTTAGGATATGTTGCTCTCTCAGTTCAGAGCCATCCCAGCCAGCTTGCAACACTTCCAATGCTGCTGCTCCACCAGCCTCTTGGTCATCATGTCAGCCGGCTGCCCCGTGGTCTTCACGTAGCGCAACTCAACTTCATCCGCGGTTACCATGCTCCTCGTCCAATGCCACTTCACTCTCATGTGCTTCGTGAGTCCATGCAACACAGGGTTCTTAGCAAGAGCAATGGCACCCTGGCTGTCACAGTACAGTGGGGTAGGTCCTTGCTGCTCCTCCCCCAATTCAGCCAACAAACGCCGCTGCCACACAATCTCCCGTACGGCACGGAAGAGTGCCATGTACTCGGACTCCACCGAGCTCAAAGCTTGGTCAACCTGCTTCTTGCTCTCCCAAGCAGTTGGGCCTCCACCAACACAGCATATGAAGCCTCCCACACTTGTCATGTCCTCTGGTTCTGATGCATATGAAGCATCCGAGTAGGCGGTGAGGAACAAACGCCCGGGTTCAACACCATCCGCGCCCTTTTGGCGCCTTTGTGCCGCCGCCGAGTATTGCAGCCCAACGGTCGGTGTTTGGCCAAGATACTTGGCCACCCTCATTCCAGCTGCTACCTGCTCCTCATTAGGGCATTGCACAACCCTAGCCAGCTGCCCGGTAGCAAACGCGACGTCCGGTCGGGTGTTTACCGCCGCATACATGAGGCTGCCCACCAACGAGTGAAATCGGCGCCTCTCCTCTTCACCAACGCTCTCCTCCTCTGGTCCCTTCACACACTTGAACCCAGAGGGAAAGGGTGTAGCCACATGGCCTTCACTCTGCCCAAAGTTGGCAGCCAATGCCTCCAGGTACTTTCGTTGATGCACCCGCATGCACCGCTTCTCCACATCTCGTTCGATGTGGAGCCCAAGGTAGAAGCTCACGTCACCAAGGGCCTTGCACTTGAACTTGTCTTGAAGCTTCAGTATCACCTCCTTCACAAGGTCAGAAGAGGGTGAGAAAATGAGGATGTCATCCACATAAACCACCATGAAACTCCTCTGCTCCCCCTCGCCAAGCATGAACAAGGAGTGATCGGCCGTTGAGGGAGTGAAGCCGATCCCCTCCAACACTTCGCGCAGCTTCATGTACCATTGCCTAGGGGCCTGCTTCAGCCCATAGAGGGCCTTCTTCAGCTTCCACACTCTGCCGTGCAGGTCCCTGCGCGTACGTTCTTTGCACCGGCACTCGTAGTGGGGAGGTGTGTGGTCTCCCACACACCACGCAGCGCTGCTTTGGCCGCTTGACTGACGCTTGGCGTACCCAGTTTCCTGACGCTGTTGAGCTTCCTCGTTGGCATGATCTGCTTCTGCAGAATGTGTCTATCTTTGATCTAGATTTTGATGCTATCCTTGCTGCCATGTATGCTCTTGCTGATATTACTGAGGGTGACTGTTACCTGCGTGTCCCGCCCGACCCGGGCACTGTGGCTACTGCTCTAGGTGCTAGTGCGGCTGCTGCTCTAGGTGCTAGTGCGTCTGCTGCTCCAGGTGCTGGTACGTCTCCTCCCTCTGGTACTGCACCTACTGAGTCCTTTCACACCTTCACACTTGACTCTGGTGCTTCGCGCTCTTTCTTTAGAGACAGCACCACGCTAACGCCGCTCCGTCGGCCTGTTGCGGTCTCCCTTGCTGACCCCTCCGGGGGACCAGTCCTTGCACACTCCTCCACGGTTCTACCGTGTCCTACGGCCCTGTCGGGCTTGCTGTCGGGGCTCCACCTCCCCTCGTTCTCTACGAACTTGGTCAGTGGAGCTGACCTCCATGACGCGTGGGTTGACCAGTTCACCCCTGGAGGTCAGCGTGTGACCCACTGCACTTGCTCTCGGACGGGCCGCCACCTGGCCACGTTCACCCGTCGGCCAGGGTCGAGTCTGTACACACTGACTACTGCGCCTCCTCCAGTCCCTGCGTCTGGTCAGGTAGCTGCGTCCAGTCAGGTGTTTGCTGCTGCGTCCAGGTCTGGTCCTGCGTCTGCCCCCTGCTCGTGTCGTCCTCTGGCGCACGAGACTCTCCTCTGGCACCACCGCCTTGGTCACCCCTCCCTGCCTCGTCTTCGAGGTATGGCCTCCCGTGCTCTTGTCTCTGGACTCCCCAGGTCCCTCCCTCCCCTTCCTCCGGGGCCTGCCCCCACCTGTGTTCCTTGTGTCGAGGGCCGGCAGCGCGCCGCTCCTCACTCCTCCTCATTTCCTCCGACTGAGGCCCCTCTGCAGACTTGTCACATGGACGTGTGGGGCCCAGCCCGTGTTCGTGGACAGGGTCACGAGCGTTACTTCCTGCTGGTCGTTGACGACTACTCGCGTTACACCACAGTCTTCCCCTTGCGCAGCAAGGGTGAGGTCACTGAGGTGTTGATCGACTGGATCCGCGGTGCTCGTCGCCAGCTTAGTGAGAGTTTCGGCTCCGACCTTCCTGTTTTGCGTCTGCACTCAGACAGAGGCGGGGAGTTTTCCTCCGACCTTCTGAGAGCCTTCTGTCGTTTGGAGGGCATCCGCCAGACGTTCACGCTTCCGGCCTCCCCGCAGCAAAATGGGATTGCTGAGCGCCGCATTGGCATGGTCATGGATGTCGCTCGTACGTCCATGATCCATGCGGCTGCTCCCCACTTTCTGTGGCCGTTCGCGGTTCAGTATGCTGCGCATCAGATCAACCTTCAGCCTCGTGTCTCCTTGCCGGAGACCACACCTACTCTGCGGTGGACGGGGAAGGTTGGCGATGCGTCCGCGTTCCGTGTCTGGGGATCTCGAGCTTTTGTCCGCGATACTACAGCGGACAAGCTGTCCTCCCGTGCCTTTCCCTGTGTCTTCCTTGGCTTCCCTCCTGACGCACCCGGGTGGCAGTTCTACCACCCCAGCTCGCGTCGTGTTCTGTCCTCTCAGGACGTCACGTTTGACGAGTCGGTGTCGTACTACCATCTCTTTCCCTACCGCACTGCCTCTCCCCCTCCCCCGCCGCTCTTCCTTGCCCCAGGTACTCCTCCGGTAGACCCCCTCCCCCCCCAGGGTCCTGCCCCCTCAGGTGTGTCCCAGGTAGACCCTGCCGAGCCGGTCGAGGTAGCTGTCGACTCAGGTACTTTGCCTATGGGGGTAGCTCTTAGAGGGTACAACACTTATGTGTTTCCTATTTGTACCATCTCGTTTTCTAGTTTATTCATTCTTTTGTCAATCTTTCTCACAAAGAAGACCCCCGAGTTGCTGCTGGTACAGTTGTAGGCCAGCTGCTGAAATTTTGGTGTTGTTTAGGACGTGCCCGGTGGGTGTAGATCGATAGGGTGTAGCGATGTAATCTGTAGAAATCTTGAAACGCTTAGCGAGTGACTCAGCATACTTCGATGCTGTGAGGTGGATGGCGGAGAAGGTTCGCGAAACGTTTAACCCAAGAACTCGGGTTACTTCAGTGGAGACAGTTAAATCGAGAGATTTCTTCAAATCTGCTTCGATGCGATCACCCAAGGAAGCCGAAGAGCTGACGTAGAGAATGTCGTCCACGTATGCCACAAGCAGCGCATAGCTCCCCTTGTCGTCTAGCCGATACATTCCGGGATCATGCGACAGTTGTCGGAACCCAACTTCTGTAAGTTTTCTGTTCAAATGCTGCTGCCACAGTCGCGGTGCTTGTTTGATATCGTACAGTGACTTCTTGAGCTTGCAGACACTTGGCGGATTTGTCGGATAGGTATGCGGATATTCGACGTAGATTTCAGCATCGACGTCAGCGTATAGAAACGCGTTGGAAACATCAATTTGTCGAAGCGGAAAATTCTTCGCAGCTGCTTCGCAGATGACGAGACGAACACTTGTGTGTCGGCTGACCGGGGCGAAAGTTAGCGTGTAGTCTACCCCATGAGTTTGGTCAAAACCGCGAACAACCCACCTTGCCTTATGTTTCTCGTAAGAGCCATCAGCTTTCGTCTTCACCCTAAAGACCCACTTTCCGGTAAGAATATTTTTATTTACTGCTTTTTCGATGGGTATGAGCTCCCAAGTCTCCCGTTTTTCTAGGGCAGCCAATTCACGATCCATAGCTTCACGCCATTTTTCGCGATGTGGTCTTGAAAGAGCCTGTCGGGCAGTTTTCGGTTCCGCGACTTCTGTATAATTGTGCTGTACAGCTGCTGCGAGTCCCAGTATCTGAAGCCCAATTTGATAATTAGGACTGTCATCGGTCCGACCTGCGAAATAAATAGGTTCACTCTGTTCACCACTTGCCCCCCCAATTTCGTCAGGATCGACGCGGATGCTGCTGTCAGTTACAACTGGCATGGGACGTCGTTGGTCGTCCACCAGGTAAGTATGATGAACATCGCGAACGTCCTCCGGATGAGCATCGACGAGAGGAATGAATTCCGGAAATCCGGAAGAAGTGGTTGGTATAGGTGGATCGGGAGCAGCTTCACGTGCACCGTCGAGGTCAGGTTCTTCGCTGGCAGCGAGTTCGGCGTCGGTGCTGGCGAATGAGCGAACACCGTGGAAAAGAGTGGCAGGGTCACGCTGCGTGGCGAGATATTGTTCGAAGACGGGAAGGGTCAGATTTTCGTAGAAAATACAGTCACGGGCAGGAACCAAAAGGCGACTGCGATAATCCATGATACGCCAGGCAGAAAACTGTTTCTCAAGGCCGAGATGAAGGCCCCACTTAGCACGTTGATCGAATTTTCCGAGCGGAGCGGTAGGAGGACGGTATTGCACGACACACCCAAAAACTCGAAGAAGTTTTGTAGTGCCCAATTTGCCTGTCCACAACAAGTGGGGTGATGCGTTGTTGGGTAGAGCCAATGAAGACAGAAGATTATGCAACAGTGTTGCATGGTCCATCGCGAAGGGCCAGTAGAGTGGGCCGAGTTGAGATTGGGCGAGCAGAGCTCGTATCTTTTCTTGCAGAGTTAGATTGAGGCGTTCTGCTACACCGCTTTGTTGGTGAGCGTGAGGAAGTGAGAATAGACGCCGTATGCCTCTCTCTTGCAGGTATGTTGTAAACTCGAGACTTCGATACTCCCCGGCTCCGTCACACTGGAAGGATTTTAGTTTGGTGTCGGACTCGCGTTCTGCGAGAGGCAGCCATGTTCGAAACGCTGTGAAGGCAAGAAAACGGTTAGTCATGTTACCAGTCCAGACGTATCGAGTAGAAGCTTCAGTAAACGTGATGACGTATTTCTCGCCATTGAAACCATCCGCAGGTAAGTTTAGAATATCGCTGTAGACTTTTTCCATCAAGCGATAATCCTCAGCGCCAGGAAAATGAGACGGGTACGGTTCGTGCGGTAGATTTGCTGCTGGGCAGATTAAGCAGGGTGACGGACGATTGACCAGTTTCATTTCGAGGCCGCCAGGTAAGAGAAGCGAATTCTTGTCGAGAACAGCAGCTTTGATTGTATTGTTGAGCGTAGACTGCGACGGATGACCAAGACGCTTATGCCATGTGTCTGCAGTTGCTTTGTGTCCCTGTGCGCGCAGATAATAATCGGCATGAGCGAAGAAAGATAACAGCAGCCGATGACCGTTAGCGCGAACATGATCTGAGACGGGCGGGATAAACCTGGTAAGGTTAGGTGGTGGATTTTTTATTTCAACGTCGACGTATTCGCCAGGTGAAAGAACTAACTCCCCGCTTTCTTGGTCTGATGTTGCAGGTTTAGGCTCAACGCCGACAAGTCGTCCAGAGTCAAGGACTTCCATGTCAGCGACACGCTGCTCTGCTTCAGTGAGAAGACGTCGATCACAATCAGCAGGTGTTTCTCCCCAAGTGGTCTCGTCAGGTTCCTGTGCCCCCCAAACGCCTTCACCCGTGGGTATGTTCGTCGTATCTCCCCAACCACCAACTTGAGCAAGATAGTCTCGGGAGTTCTGGACGTCATTCAGGCCTTGATTGTCGAAGGTCAGCATGACAGCGGCAGTCGTGGTTGAAGACGTGGGTACGACTCCCTCACGAGGAACGGTATCATTGGTGTAATCGATGTCATCGCGATGCTCCCATGGGCCGAGAGAGAGAATATTTTCGGAGTCGGCAGTGCTGCGCTCAGGTACGAAGTTGAGGACAAATACACCGTTCTGTTCGACTGCCGTGCCAAGTTTCCTGTCTCCATATTTCAAAGTAAATTTTCCAGGTTCGCCAAGAAGAGTAATCCCATTCCGCATGAGCTGTGCAGATGACATCAGATTGAAGCCAAGTCGAGGAACGAGAAGTACATCGTTAAGGTGAAGACTGAAGTCTTCTTCAACGGAATAAAGAATGATGTTACCCATCCAGTGTGCTGTAAGACGTTGATTGTTGGCGAAGTTGACAACGCATGGGTTCTGAAGACGACGCTGATTGATGACGAAACGATTTTCTGAGGAACACATATGCTGGCCGCAACAACTGTCGAGATACCATGTGTTGGGACCTTCCAAGGTATGTGCAAGGTTGGCGTAGACCTCGGGTGGTATGGGCGTATTGAGTTCATCGTTGAAGTTATTATGAACACGTTCTTTGGCGTCAGGATCGTAGACGGTAGAAACTGACGTCATACAATTAATAATTTCTTTCGCTTGTGTCTTGACAGGTGTAGCAGGCGGCTTCGCAGAGTTCGGCTTCGCAGTGTTCGGCTTCGCAGCTTCCGGCTTCTCAGCTTCCGGCTTCTCGGCGTCACCTGAAGAATCTTTGGTGTGTTTCGATGCAGACCGCTTCCAAGATGGTTTATCCTTCGACCAGCAGGTATCGATAGTATGACCTGCTTTGCGGCAAAAGGAACAAACGGGCTTGTGACGTGGAGTAGAATAAAATCTGACTGTGTTATTAACCACCTTTTCCCCTCCTCGAGCGTTGTGCAGGTCCATATCTTGCTGCTCGGCGATGAGAGTGGCACAGAGTGCCCCCTCAGACAACGTTGCTTGCATCTGAAGAATAGAGCGACACTGCCGCCATTATGGTCCAAGATCCGCGAGTAGCACCGTGTGAAACATAGCATCGGGGAAGTATCCTCCACACTTCTGAAGTTGGTCGCGCGGATTTCGAGCGCGGTTGATATACTGCGTCACCTTCTCGCCATTTATCATTTGTATATTTGACAGCTGCGTTAAGATTTTGCTCTGGTTGACGGTGTCCTTTGCCATGTAAACCCCTTGCAGGTATAACCAAGCTGCTTCAGCGGGAGCGGCACTGGTACGAAAAGGACGAATACCAAGCTGTTCAGTCGGTGTCATGAGAACTGTGTATGCAGTTCTCATGACACTGTATATTGCAAACGAGAATTGTGTATGCAGTCAGCGACGCCGATCGAAAAGTGGCCTGTTGAAGTGGTGAGCCTTGAGATGGAAAGGGTGCTGTACCGTCGAACAATTGCAAGAATCCCGCAGTTTGAACAAGAAGCTCGAATTCGAAACTCTAGGTGTAAAAGTCTTGACCGTTAAATGGCATTGTCGTTTTAAACTTTGTTGGGTTTGCAGTAGTAGGAAGATAGTTTCCGGTGCCGTCAGCTGACTGTAACTGATAAAGTGATGGCATATGTGATCCTTGCGATGCTTGTTGTCTTTGTCCAACAGGAACAAAGGAGAAGGAGTTGTTTGTGTCAAACTTATATGCTATAGTCTTTTTAGGCTATAGTGGGGTAGTTCATATAGGGTACAACACTTTTAGGTTTCCTACTTGTACCCACCTGCTTGCTAGTTCAGTCACTCATTCGTTCACTATTCTAACATGGTATTCTAAGCAGGTTCCCTCGTGGAAACGTTTTTTTTAGGGCCCACCACGAAATTTTTTCCTACCCTGCCCGAAGCGCGCCTCGCGCCTGCCCTACCTGCGCCGTCGCGCGCCCTTCCCTAGCTGGCCCGTCGCGGCCCTGCCTTAGCCGCCCGACGCTGGCCCGTGCCGGCCCGTCCCGGCTTGTAGCCGCCCGTCGCTGGCCCGTCGCCACGCGTCGCGGACCTGCCTTAGCCGCCCAATGCGGCCCTGTCCTGACATTCGCCGCCAGTCGCTGGCCCGTCCCGGCCCGACCCGGCCCGTCCCAGCCCGTCGCCGGCCCGTCCCGGCCCGTCGCCGCCCATCGCTGGCCCATCCCAGTCGCGGCCCTGCCTTCGTCGCCCGTCGTGGCCTCTGACCTGCAGCCGCCCTATTGCGACCTCTGCCCTGCAGCCGCCCTGTTGCGGCCCTGCCCTGCTGCCACCCCAGTCGCGGCCCTGCCCTGCAGCCGCCCCTGTCGCGGCCCTGCCCTGCTGCCGCCCCAGTCGCGGCCCTGCCTTAGCCGCCCGTTGCGGCCCTGCCCTACTACTGCCCCAGTCGCGGCCTCTGCCCTGCAGCCGCCCTGTCGCGGCCCTGCCCTACTGCCGCCCCAGCCGCGGCCCTGCCCTGCAGCCGCCCCTGTCGCGGCCCTGCCCTGCTGCCGCCCTGTCGCGGCCCTGACCTGAACCGCCAACTGCGGCCCTGCCCTGCACCTGCCCCTGGTAAGCACCCGCGCCGCCCTGCCGCGCCGCGCTGCCTGCTGCCGCGCCGCGCCGCCAGGAACCGAGCCGCGCCGCCCTGCCGAGCCGCGCTGCCCTTCTGCTTGCACTGCTTCTGCTGCCACTACTGCTACTGCTGCTAATGCTGCTACTACTGCTATGGCTAGCCCTACTGTTCTCACCTTTGATGCTGAGGGGCGTGCAGTTGACTTTGACGTGTGGGTTGATGACCTGCACCTCTTTCTTCAGTGTGACTCTAGGGATGGGGTATCCCTGTTTGATCACACGTCCGGTGTCTCTACTGCACCTGCTGCCACTGTTGATAGTACGGTTCGCTCGCAGTGGATGCTCGCCTTGCTGTTCGTAGTCACCTGCCGTCTGTTAAGCGCGCGCATTTTGGCCAGTACAAGACTGCTAAGTCTTTGTACGACGCTGTCGTAGCGCGCTACTCCTCCCCTGCCACTGCTGCCCTCAGCCGCCTCATGCTGCCGTACCTTTTCCCTGACCTTGCCGCCTTTGCCACAGTCGCTGACCTCATTACCCACCTCCGCACTAGTGACACCCACTACCGCGCTGCGCTTCCCACTAAGTTCTGTGCCAAGAACCCTCCCCCCATGTACATCACCCTTTACTACCTAGTCACCCGCCTCCCTGACTCCCTTGCGTCAGTCAGGGACCACTTTCTCTCCCTTTGCCCCACCGACCTAACTATCGACCTGCTAGAGGAGCGCCTCACTGCGGCTGAGAAGAGTATCTTAGCTGTCGGTGCTTCTCGCGGCGACCGTCGCACCCCTTTCTTTGAGGGGTGTTCCCCTGTCCCCCTTCTCCCCTCTATTGCTTCTGCTGCTGCTGTCGACCTCGTTGGCACTGAGGAGGTCGGGGCTGCGTCTGCTCGTAGTGGGAGGCGCCGCACCAGCAAGGGCAAGGGGGGCAAGGGTGGTGGAGGGGACGGTGGGGGCGGCGATGGAGGCGGTGGAGGAGGCGGAGGGGGTGGCGGTGGAGGTGGGGGTGGTGGCGGGAGTGGGGGCTTCGGTGGCGGCGGTGGGGGTGGTGGAGGCAGCGGCAGTGGTGGTGGAGGTGGCGGCGGCGGTGGTGCTGGTCGAGGTGCAGCCGCGCAGCGTGGAGGCTTTGGTGGTAACCAGCGCCAGCAGCAGCCGCGTTCCCGTGAGACCCCGTCGGCCCAGCAGCTTCGTGAGTGGTACGCTGGGCGTGGGAGGTCTGGGGGTGCTGGTCCCTACACTTACGTTCTTTGCATCGGCGGGCGTCGTGGGGAGATGTGCGGGCTCCCACACACTGCGCAGCGCTGTTTTGGTTGTATGACTGACGCCTGGCGCGCCCAGTTTCCTGATGCTGTTGAGCTCCCTCGCTGGGGTGATCTGCTTAAGCAGAATGTTGTTATCTTTGATCTTGATTTCGATGCTATCCTTGCTGCCATGTATGCTGTGACTGATAGTGCTGAGGGTGACTGTTACCTGAGTGTTCCGCCCGACCCGGGCATTGAGGCTGCTGCTCGAGAAACTAGTGCATCTGCTGCTCCAGGTACTGGTGAGTCTGCTACTCCAGGAGCTGGTGAGTTTGGTCTCTCTGGTACTGCACCTACTGAGGCCTTGCACACTTTCACACTTGACTCTGGTGCTTCGCGCTCTTTCTTTCGAGACAGCACCACACTCACGCCGCTTAGTCGGCCTGTCGCAGTCTCCCTGGCTGACCCCTCTGGGGGCCCAGTCCTTGCGCACTCTTCCACGGTTCTACCGTGTCCTGCGGCCCCGTCGGGCTTGCTGTCGGGACTCCACCTCCCCTCGTTCTCTACGAACCTGGTGAGTGGAGCTGACCTCCAGGATGCGTGGGTTGACCAGTTCACCCCTGGAGGTCAGCGTGTGACCCACTGCACTTGCTCTCGGACGGGCCGCCACCTGGCCACGTTCACCCGTCGGCCTGGGTCGAGTCTGTACACACTGACTACTGCGTCTCCTCCGATCTCTGCGTCTGGTCAGGTAGCCGCGTCTAGTCAGGTGTTTGCTGCTGCGTCCAGGTCTAGTCCAGCGTCTGCCCCCAGTTCGTGTCGTCCTCTGTCGCACGAGACTCTCCTTTGGCACCACCGCCTTCCTGCCTCGTCTTCGAGGTATGGCCTCCCGTACCCTTGTCTCGGGTCTCCCGCGGTCCCTCCCTCCCCTTCCTCCGGGGCCTGCCCCTACCTGTGTTCCTTGTGTCAAGGGCCGGCAGCGCGCCGCTCCTCACTCCTCCACGTTCCCTCCGACAGAGGCTCCCCTGCAGACTCTTCACATGGACGTGTGGGGCCCAGCCCGCGTCCGTGGACAGGGTCACGAGCGTTACTTCCTGCTGGTCGTTGACGACTACTCGCGTTACACCACAGTCTTCCCCTTGCGCAGCAAGGGTGAGGTCACTGAGGTGTTGATCGACTGGATCCGCGGTGCCCGTTGCCAGCTCAGCGAGCGTTTCAGCTCGGACCTTCCTGTTCTGCGTCTGCACTAAGACAGAGGTGGTGAGTTTTCCTCCGACCTTCTGAGGGCCTTCTGTCGTGCGGAGGGCATCCGCCAGACGTTCACGCTTCCGGCCTCCCCACAGCAAAATGGGATTGCTGAGCGCCGCATTGGCATGATCATGGATGTCGCTCGTACGTCCATGATCCATGCGGCTGCTCCCCATTTTTTGTGGCCGTTTGCGGTTCAGTACGCTGCGCATCAGATCAACCTTCAGCCTCGTGTCTCCTTGCCAGAGACCACACCTACTCTGCGGTGGACGGGGAAGGTTGGCGATGCGTCTGTGTTCCGTGTCTGGGGATCTCGAGCTTTTGTCCGCGATACTTCAGCGGACAAGCTGTCCTCCCGTGCCGTTCCCTGCGTCTTCCTTGGCTTCCTCCCTGACGCACCCGGGTGGCAGTTCTACCACCCCACCTCGCGTCGTGTTCTGTCCTCTCAGGACGTCACGTTTGACGAGTCGGTGTCTTACTACCGTCTCTTTCCCTACCGCACTGCCTCTCTCCCCCCACCCCGCCACTCTTCCTAGCACCAGGTACTCCCCGGTAGACCCCCTCCCCCCTCAGGGTCCTGCCCCCTCAGGTGTGTCCCAGGTAGACCCTGCCAAGCCGGTCGAGGTAGCTGAAGACTCAGGTGCTGCTAGGGGACTCGGGGTGCTGAGCCTGGGGGTGCTGAGTCTGAGGGTGCGGAGCCTGGGGGTGCTGAGCCTGAGCGTGTGGAGCCTGGGGGTGCTGAGCCTGCGGGTGCTGAGTCTGTGAGTGCTGAGCCTGGGGGTGCTGAGCCTGAGCGTGTGGAGCCTGGGGGTGCTGAGCCTGGGGGTACTGCATGTGGGGGTGCTGAGCCTGAGCGTGCTGAGTCTGGAGGTCCTCCGGGTGTCCCGTCGCGGCGGGAGCCCCTCTCTCCGCAGCAGCTGGTGCTGCTGGTGCTGCTGGTGTTGCTGGTGTTGGAGGTGCTGCTGGAGCTGCTGGAGGTGCTGCTGGTGCTGGAGCTGCTGGAGGTGCTTCTGAAGCTGCTGGAGGTGCTGCTGGTGCTGGAGCTGCTGGAGGTGCTGCTGGAGGTACTAGTGCTGTTGGAGGTCCTACTAGTGTTGGAGCTGCTGGAGGTGATGGAGCAGCTGGTCCTGGAGGTGCTCGTACTGGAGGTACTGGAGCTGCTGGGGCTGGTGGTGCTGCAGGAGTTGGAGCTGCAGGTGCTGGAGCTGTTGCTACTGGAGGTGCTTCTGGAGCTGGAGCTGTTGGAGGTACTGGAGCTGGTGGTGCTGCGGGAGTTGTAGCTGGAGACCCTGGAGCTGAGGGTACTGGTGCTGTCTCTGCTGTTTCTGGAGGCGCTGCGCGGCCGCGGCCGTACTACGTTCCGCTCCTTCAGCAGGTTCTTGGTCTCCCGCCTTCTCCTGGTCCTACTCCTCCTTTACTGAGTCCACCACCTGTCCAGTCACAATCGCAGTTACAGACGGCCTCTCCACTGCCTGGTCCTTCTCCTTTCTCTAGACCGACTAGAGGTCTTACGGAGCGTCGTGAGCCTGAGTCTCGTCCTGTGTCACCTAAGTCTCGTTCTGCGTCGCCTGTCCGCACTGTTCGCGCTGATCGTCGTGTTTCGCGTCCACGTCCTCCTCCTGTCCCTGGCACTCACTCTATGACACTGCGTCCTTCCACTGCTCCACAGCGTGTCCCTCTGCTGTCTCCTCCTGCGTCCTCTCTTCCTGCACTTGTTGACCCGGAGTCTGACTCCCTTCGTGCTGCTAGTCCTACTGTCACGCGCTTTCTGGCCACTGCTGTCACTGACCCTTTGTTTGAGTCCACTGCTGTGTCTGCTCTCGTTGTTGAGCTTGTTGACTTTGCTGCAGCCTATCGCCTAGACTTCGCCACTAGTCTTGTTGCTGAGTCTGCGTCTGCGTCTGTCTGTCCTCCGTCCGTCGGGGGTGAGTGTGCTCTTGGCACGGACGTTCTTGAGGACAGACAGGAGGAGTTTGAGTGCTTTGCCACTGCTTTACCTCATCTCGTGTCCATGCTGCTTGCCCCTGCGGGAGACCCGGATGCACCAGACATCCCGACCCCGCGCTCTTACGCAGAGGCGATAGAGGGTCCCTACTCCTCTCAGTGGCAGGCAGCCATGGACGCCGAGATGGCTTCTTGGAAGTCCACAAGCACCTATGTCGACGAGGTTCCCCCGCCTGGGGCGAACATCGTCAGTGGCATGTGGATCTTCAGGGTGAAGCGGCTGCCGGGTTCTCCGCCTGTCTTCAAGGTGCGTTACGTTGCACGTGGCTTCAGTCAGTGACAGGGAGTTGACTTCTTCCAGACCTTCTCCCCTACCCCGAAGATGACCACTCTTCGGGTACTGCTGCACGTCGCCGCTCAGCGTGACTACGAGCTCCACTCGCTTGAATTCAGCACAGCCTTCCTACAGGGCAGCCTGCACGAGGAGATCTGGCTGTGCCGCCCACCAGGCTTCACTGGGTCGTTTCCTGCTGGTACCCAGTGGAGCCTCTGGCGGCCAGTCTACGGTCTCCGCCAGGCACCCCGTGAGTGGCACGACACACTGAGGACGACTCTTGCTGCTCTTGGTTTTGCTCCTTCCACTGCTGACCCATCGCTGTTTTTACGCACTGACACCACTCTGTCGCTGTTCTACGTTCTCGTGTACGTAGACGACTTGGTCTTTGCTACTGCTGACACTAAGGCACTCGCCCACGTGAAGTCCGAGCTGCAGAAGAGACACACGTGCACAGACCTGGGTGAGCTGACAAGCTATCTTGGCTTATAGATCACTTGGGACAAAGCACAGCGCACCATTACCTTGACTCAGTCACACATGGTGCACCAGGTCCTTTAGCGCTTCGGCTTCACGTACTCCTCGCCACAGTCCACTCCTCTGTCTACCGGTCACTCGCTCTCAGCTCCACCTTTGGACGAGTCCGTAGAGCCGAGTGGCCCGTATCCAGAGCTTGTGGGCTGCCTCATGTACCTGATGACTTGCACATGACCTGACCTCGCGTACCCTCTCAGCCTTCTGGCTCGCTACGGGGCTCCCGGTAGGCACCGAAAGGTGCACTGGGATGCTGCGAAGAGGGTGTTGCGCTACCTGTGCAGTACGTCGGGCATGGGGCTAGTGCTTGGAGGACGGGCTCGAGTTGTCCTCACTGGTCACGCAGACGCTTCCTGGGTTGACGAATTGACTACGCAGCGGTCGACACAGGGTTACACCTTCAGTCTTGGCTCCGGTTCTGTCTCTTGGCGGTCTACCCGCTCGTCTTCTGTTCTCAGCTCCAGTTGTGAGGCTAAGATCTACGCTGGGGCCATGGCTGCAGAGGAGTTACGCTTGCTCACCTACCTGCTGACCGACTTGGGAGAGGCGCCTCGTTCTTGTCCAGTTCTATACGTCGACAACAAGGCCATGCTTGCCTTGTGTCAGGAGCACAGACTGGAGCACAGAACGAAGCACATCGCTCTGCGCTACTTCCTTGCTCGAGAGTTGCAGCAGCGTGGTCAGCTTCGTCTTGCTTATGTGGCCTCTCGGGCCAACACTGCTGATGTTTTCACCAAGGCACTTCAGCCTTGTGATCATCAGCGTTTCTGTACTGTTCTAGGCCTTGTACCTACTGTGCCTCACTTGCTTACTTCTTGACTCTACTTGTACTGTACTCTCTATACATATACCTGCATGCTTACACTTGCTAGGTTGTGTTCACTGTATTGTTTGTTCTCCTTTATATATAACTCTGCATATGAACTGGCCTTGTGGCCATTTGCTTGTGCTCAGACTGCGTGGTGACTTTGTGATCCACCCTGAGCTTGCTTTGCCTTTCTTGACCGGTCTTGTGACCTCTTGTTCTCCCCCACTTTACCTATGGGGGTGTGTCAAACTTATATGCTATAGTATTTTTAGGCTGTAGTGGGGTAGTTCATATAGGGTACAACACTTTTAGGTTTCCTACTTGTACCCACCTACTTGCTAGTTCAGACACTCATTCGTTCACTATTCTAATAGTTTGACCCGTCGCTCCCTTGTGACAACTGTCCATGCTGATAACTGGAGCCATCAAGGCTCATAGCGGTTGGAAACATCTGGTTAAGTGATAAGACGGCAGCATCGACGCGCTGTTGAAGATTTGTTGGCTGGTAAGCCCCTTGATATTGATATGGTCCAGTCGGTACGAAACTGGACTGTTGTCCTGGTTGATTAGTAGAACCAGTTACTGCAGCTGCAGCTGTTGTGGCTGCTGATGCTGCTGTTGCTGCGGCTGCTGCCGCTGATGCCACTGCTGCGATTGTTTGTACGGACTGATTGCTCAGTGGCATGCCGTACATCGGTTGTTGCTGATATTGTTGTTGTTGATGTTGCTGCACTTGAGAATTGTCAGCAATTTGGGACGCTGTTGAGCGTGCTGGGCTCGTAACAGAAGACTCGTTGTCGGACCGTGGAGAGCCAAACATAGTTGCAGAGTATGTAGTTGGAAGCTTGTAGAATCCTAAGACGCTCGCAATACCATGTTAGAATTTGAAATGATTGAGTAGGATCGAATACTTAGGATGGTAGCTCCTTGTTGTAGCGGAAGACTTGTATGAGTTAAAGCCAGTGAAGGAGGCTTTGTCTGAGCTTTAATAAGCAAAGCTCATGTAGTGATATGTTTCAGGATCTATGTCTCTGAAATCAGATATATTATAAAATGACAAGCATACAGAATATATAGCTAGAGTAAAGTACCTATTCGCCTACTGTACTGTGCCATTCACGCTATTCCTGTTCTGAAACGGTACGTGACTATTCGCGAGGCCTATAGCTACTTGCTGACGTCATCCCAGGGCACGTAGCGCTTTGCTGACGTTAGCCTATCGGTACTTTACTATTACGTGCGAAGTCTCGCAGTGTACTAGCTGTACTACACGAATTCCTTGAAGTGCTTAAGTCTCAATATTATCTCAACAGTTCGATAGTAAAAAACTACAGTAGTATCGTAGTACTTCTATATATGCATGTCACTGTAGCAGGTGTCCCTTCGCGTGAGTTACGGGTAGTAGTGCGAACAGTCTCGCGACTGTTCGCGTGACACAGGATTATACCCCTTTGTAGAGTCGATTCGATATATAGCTCGTTTCATGAACAGGTACATCTCTGAATAGGTACCGTACTTTTGTAGACTATAAATCTCTTGTATCTCTTCTTTATTAGTCAATTCTTGTTCTCACAATATACCAGCACAGGTATTCAGGTCTTCCGCTGCGATACTTTACAGAGGCTAAACTCAAAAAGATCCTAAGGACTCCCTCAATTCAACATGGTATGAGAGCAGGAGATTCTTTGATCTCCTAGTTTTTACGAATCCTCAGTCAACAAAGGTCTTAATTATCAAGGCTAACTTACAGTCATGACGGATTGCAACAACGGAAAACCCCACTTGCAAAGTGGAGATGGTGGCTTGCATCAGCCCACTGCACCACCCCTTAGGCAACTCTGCTTCAACAACTGCATCTGCAACTGGACCAGGAGGCGTAGGAGGACCGTCCTAGTCCTCACGTTTAATGCTGCAACAGATGGAGATGGTTCCGCTGCAGGCAATGGTGCAGCAGGCCTCGATCCTGACAAGTATTTCAAGCCATGCCAGCGTTCATGACATCAGCTCAAGCACAACAAGCACCACAAGCATCATTTTCAGTAAATATGGGAACGACATCAATGAGCATCGATGGGACATCTTACATACGGCAAGATTCGGTTTCTTACCGTGCTCCACCTCGACACCAGTCCCGGGTCACTCACGCGTTTGTGCCTTGAAGCACAGCTGCACAACAACAGCAACAACAACAGGATGGAAACAGACTTGGAGTAAGCGACGCAACCAACTATCAAGCGCAGATGCTGAGTATCCTGAACTTTCAAACCTCAAGGCCCTTCGACGGAAAGAATTTCTTCGCCTGGAGCTTTGAATTCGAACTCATGATGGAAGCATCACAGATTTGGGAGTACTTCACCAGGGAAATACAGTATCCAGTCAATGGCACACCAGATGAACAGCGCAGTTTCGCCTTTCAGTCGATGATGGCGTTTACCATTCTTCGGCACAACCTATCACTCACTGAACAACAAGGCATCATATCATACAGGGAGTTTGCCAACTCAGCTGAGTTAGCATGGCAACATCTGAAGCGACTTTATCAAGCAACAGACTATGTAACACAGAGCAGACTCATGTCGCAGCTGAACAACGTGCAAATGAAGGAAGGAGAACATGCGGTGCAGTACATCAACAGGTGCAGAGAACTACGTGATTAGTTTACACGAAATGGAGGTTGCTTCCCTAAGTCGATGTTTGTGACAGTTGTCATCGCCGGACTTGGACCTCAGAGGCATAATACACGCTCACTTCTCTACACTCAAGGGAATGTATCGGAGATGCACCTCTGCGCAACACTCCTCGCCGAACAGCAAGACATGGATCTGTACAACAGCGAAGGCAACAAGAAGGTAAATTGGTTTGCTTTCATAGCACACAGTCAGGTTAAGCAGCCTAAACAACAACGACAAAAAAATTTCAAGCAGCAGCAGAAGCAGCGACAACAGCAGCCGAAGCAGCACCAGCAGCAGAAGTACTACGTACCTCCGTTTTGTCATAATTGCAAGACTTCTGGTCATTCCTGTTATCATTGTCCTCAATGCCATCAGTTAACACATCCACGACCTGGCGCTGCTCCTCTACAAGTTGCAGCCGCTACTGCATCAGCTGCATAGAGTAAACCACAGACCACGTTAGTATCAGCAAAGGGGAGAAAGTTGTTCGCCTGTATGTTTCGCACAGACTCATGCATCACTGGCTCACTGCCAACCTTCGCTCCAGATGAAGTGCTGGAGGAAGTTCCCACGAATCTTCAAGTTAATCCGCAATACCCCAGTGTCGCAGCTGCCGAATACGGTCCAGGTGTTTGGTTTCTTGACAGTTGCTGCGCACAACATTTGTGCACAACATGAGTTAACAACGGGTTCTATGTGAAGCATGAGACACGACTTCCGCATGAAGTGACAGTAACAGTCGCCAACAATCAAACGTTACGTACCCGACGCCAAGGCACAGTTCTTCTTCAGTCGTCTGAGACAAACACGGTAATCCAGCTCTCTAATGTCCACATTGTGCCTGGGCTCGGCTACAATCTTCTCAATGTCCGCCAGTTGATGAGCCGCGGAGTGCACCTGGAATGCGAGAGTGACAGCAGAGAGTTCAAGTTATACTCGACAAAGGGAGAATTTTACATTGCAAAAGCGGTACAGCAAGTTGGCGTTTTCGTTCTTAACATGGAGAGAGATGGAACATCAGCAGACATCGATCGGATACTCGCCTTCAGTTCTTGGACAGATTGACATCCGAAGGAGCTTAACACTGAGCCATATCATCTTGGTTTTTACCAAGAAAACGTCACTCCAACAACATCCGAAGCAGGTACACCTGAAACATCACGAACAGCAGCAGAGTCAATGAGCATCAGCGGCGAAGCAGAACAGCACGAGGAAGCAGAACATATACAGTAGCCATCATTACCTTCGACTTCATCGCACTCAACAGAACCGCTTGTCATTGACAGATCGGCTTCTCGTCGCGGCATGGTTACCGATGCATCACATACGAGTCCGGCCAACTACGCTGCCTTCTACGCCAATTCCGACTTGTATCATCGATCTGCGGGACATGCAGCTTCAGAAGAATTTTGGCACAAACGGTTAGGACATCCGAGTGGAAACACTACTTATAACACAAGCGGGGGTACTTGACAAAGATGCTCTTCTTCTTCTCGATGGAAAGGAATTGCGAAGACCTCGCCACATCTGCACGCTGTGTCCTGAAGCAGATCTGCCTCGACAACCATTTCCTTCTCATCATAACTCGGGTGTTCCTGCATACAAGCCACTGGAAACAAATTATAGCGACATCCTGGTTATTCCCCGGCAGGAAGGGCGAGCAGACTTTAACTACGTCATTACCTTCATCGACGCTGCGACACGTTACGTTTGGCACGCGCTTATTCTTACGAGGCATTCGTGGCGTGGCTACATGCAGCAGAACGGGAAAGTGGCTTGAAGCTGAAAAGTTTCCAGACTGACGGAGCCCTCGAGTACCTCTCACAGCGTTTTAGGACCTATCTTGCGGAAAGGGGAATCAAGAAGCTGCAATCGCTTCCTTACTAGCATCAATACCAAGGCGTGGCGGAACATATGAACAGGACCATCCAGAACACTATGCGCAAGCTGCTCAAGGAAGCACGCCTGCCAGCAGGGCAATGGCCGTTTGCGATGGACCACGCTGTTTTTCTCCACAACCTTCTGTCTTCCTTGTCCCTGCCAAACGATTCCTCACCATACAAGGAGTGGACAGGGAAGCTGGGCAGTACGAAAATGTTGCGCGTCTTCGGGTGCATGGTACAGGATCGGCCTCGGAACACACCTGCGGGAAGATTTTCACAGAGGGCACGTTGGGGAATACATTTTGGCATCGAAAAAGAGTTCGCAGCATGGAAAATTTGGGATGTGGAGGATCGGGTTACAGTACCGGCACGTGATGTCCTTTTCTACGAAAGACTCACATACCCCACTTGGCAGAGGCAGCATGCAACTCACGAAGATTTGACAATTGGGTTTTCAGGTACACGTACATTTGCTACAGAAGCAGACGAAGCTCCATTGTGGAGGAAGCTGTCTCGGGTGCGTCAGCAGCTGCCGGTGCCGCCCCATACAGTCCAGTTCCGATCGAGATTGATGAGGAAGATCTTCACAATGACGTCAATGCCGAACCCTACTACGAGTTCACTGATAACGGGGCAGCTACACCTATCCTTGTTGCCTCTAACGAAAGCGAGAGACTCGGCCATGGCCTTGTTGTCTCTACGCTAAGCGAGAGACATTTTCTCCCGTCAGTCGCCACACTTCGCTTCGAATTCTATTCGCCTTCGCAGCAGCATTGGGTCTTAAGCTTCGTTGTCTCTACGGCGTTCCTTTACGCTCTCGCTGACGCACTTATTCTCGTCGAGTAGCCGCACGATTACGTTACAGACCCCTCTAAGGCCTGTCGCCTTAACAAATCTCTCTACGGGATGAAACAGGCGCCGCGTCTCTGGCAGCAGCATCTGCGCGAACGCCTCATCCGCATCGGCTTTCGCCAACTGCCTCATGATCACGGCATGTACCGTCTTGACCGCGCAGCTGCATTCGTCCTACTCGTCGTCTACATCGGCGACTTACTTTACATCGGCAGCTCGCCCGACATTGTTTCTTACTTTGAAGGAGAGCTGAAAACCGACCTAACGATTACAATCTCCACTGATGTCACTCAGTATCTTGGGCTCAACATCACTGAGACCCCTACTGCTATTCATCTGTCCGCCGAGAAATATGTCGAGAAGCTGCTGAAACGTTTTCCTCTACCGATCACTATATCTAAGACTCCGTTCAGTTCTACTCCGGTAGCTGAACTCCAGCCTCTCAACTCTGTGGGTGTGACATGT
Source organism: Closterium sp. Naga37s-1 (assembly GCA_947471745.1). Lineage (NCBI taxonomy): Eukaryota > Viridiplantae > Streptophyta > Zygnematophyceae > Desmidiales > Closteriaceae > Closterium > Closterium sp. Naga37s-1. The sequence continues at coordinate 1,280,382 of CANJKZ010000195.1, read as the reverse complement.
TATCAACAACTTATGGGTAGCCTACTCTTCGTAGCTGTGACGTGCCGTCCGGATTTAGCTTACTCGGCTAGCCAGCTCGCTCAATATCTTAAGCGACCTGAAGGGGAGAACCTACGGGACCTGGAAGCAGCTATTTCGTACTTCGTATCTACACCTACTATCAGACTGACGTATCATAAGTCGCCGAAGTCGCAGCTAGCTCTACTCGGCTATGTAGATGCTGATCACGCGGGTGATACTACAAACAGGCGCTCACGTACGGGTTATATCTTCTGCCTTGAGCCCGTGGGAACAATCTCCTGGCAGTCATCCAAACATGAGCTGATTGCACTTTCATCAGCTGAGGCAGAATTCATTGCTACATGCACTGCCACGAAGGATGGAATTTAACTTTGCGAATTGCTTAGCGAAGAATGAGATGACCGAGGAAGGAGATGCTCGGGATCGGTGGATCGAGCGGAGTGGGGTATTGTTCGACCTCATACTTCAGTCAGTCAACAACGACAAATTTCAGCACATCAAGGATTTTGTGGAGTTGGATGACTCCGGGCCGAAAGCGTGGAAGCTACTACGCGACATCATTCAGCCCAACACGCTGCCGACGGTGATTGTGTTGGAGAAGGAGCTGGCTGCCCTCTCCACGCGCCGATCCTATGCGAGAATGGCGGCGGCGGGCAGCAAGGTGTCGCAGATGCAACAGTGCAAAAAGATCAACAACTCGTGGGACAACCTCATCCCCACCCTCAACACTAAGCAGAACCAGTGGACACCCGAGTGGCTACAGCATCAGATTCTGCAAGAGGACTTCCACAGGTGGAGATCCTCAGCGTGACGTAGCTGCTCACCAGCGCGTACGTCTTGTCGCAGCGCCATACACCTGCGTGAAGCCCTTCACGACCAGCCTCGCCTTCTCCCGGGAGACCGTGTCATCGACGTGGTACTTGGTCATCAGCACCCACTGGTTCTTCATTATGTTCACCACACGTGGGCGTTCGACCAGCCACCAGGTACCCATGCAGAGGAGGCTGCGGATCTCCTCGTCTATGGCGGCCTTCACCGCCTTGCCCTTCCAGCTCGCCAACGCCTCCTTCACCGTCATCGTCGCGATGTCCCAACGGTGCTCGCGGTCGGCGTGCATGTCAGGGTCTAGCTCAAGCAGGTCGACGTCGGCGTCCGCATCGTTGAACAGCATGGTGAAGGCGGCCGGCGATAGGCAGCCGTAGTAGGTCAGCCGCTCCGGCGGCCTCCAAAGTCGGCCTAAACGTCGCAGCTCAGGCTCCTTGGCGTTGACCTCCACCACGTCGCTGTCGGTGGACTCCTCGCCCCCCAAATGCTCCCCTGGATCAGTGCTGGCTTCACTGTCCTCACCGGCCTGCTGCACCAAGGTCGGCTACTTGGCCGACTTCTCCCCTGTCGCCGGCTCCCCTGCCGACTGTCCGGTCGCCGACGGCTCCCCTGTCGGTGGCTTCCCTGCCGATACCTCCTTCACCGGCTTCCGCAAAGTCGACTGCATCTCCTCCGCCCAGTGCTCCCCTGTCGCCGGCGGCTTCTGCCCCACGCGGACTTGCTTGACATCACGTCGGCCACCGGCGATGCCACCAGTCGGCTCCACAGGCGACGCCCCACTGCTCCCCTCATCGCCAGAGGCCGACGCCGGCGTCAGCCCATGCAGGTCGGGTACAAGGGGTGGGGAGACAGGAGGATGGGGAGGGGAAAGGACATCCTCGGCGTCCTCATCAGCAGGCTCACCAACCTCGGCGAGCAATGGGAGTGTCACTGTCGAGGTGTCCGTCGGCAGGCTGACCTGCGTCCGCCCCGACGCCGGCCCATGCTCCGACTTCCACACCTCCAGCGGCATCGTCTCTTAGAACACCACATCCGACGTGGTGATCACCTTGTTGTCGGTGAGGTCAAGGAGTTCCCAACCCTTGCTCTCCTCCGACACACCGAGATGAAGTCTCCACCGGGCCTTCGGCTCCAGCTTTCCGCCGCGCTGTTGCTCGGGGACCAGGAACTGCGCCATGTAGCCCCACACACGTGCCATCGTCAAGTCAGGCTTCTTGCCGGTCAGCAGCTGGTACGGCGTCGTCCCCGGCGGCAATGTTGACCACTCCAGGCAGTTGCGCACCCAGACGGCCTGCCCAAGGCGAGGTGCCGCTAGTGGTGATGCACTCCCATGTGCAGTAGCATCGTCCACACCGACTTGACGACCGTGCGCATCTCCCTCTCGGCCATACCGTTCTGCTGTGGTGTGTACGGGCAAGTCAGGTCGTGGATGATGCCCTTGCTGTCCACAAAGTCGGTGAACTGCTTCCCTTTGGAACTCCCCTCCGCGGTCAGAGCACAGCATCGGCACCGACTTCTTCGTCTGCCGCTTTGCCACCAGCAGCCACTTCTCGAACTCCCGCAGCACGAAGCGGGTCTTGCGGTCCTTCAGCAGCAAGAAGTACAGGCTGCCATCCTTGGCAGCCACCCGGAACGGCCTGCACAGGTCAAAGTGCACGACGCCCAGAGCCTCGTCGGCGTCCGAGCCCTTGTCGGGGAAGGTGTGCCGCGCCAAATTCCCGCCCACGGAGGAGATGCACGGCAAGTCAGCCCCGGTCGGTGGCTTGATGTCCAGGCCGGTGGAGACCTCATGCTTCGCCGAGCTTGTGATGGTGTCGAAGCCGACGTGTGCAAGCCTCATGTGCCACCTGGCCGGCGTCGACTTCGTCGCCGTGGCGATGGTCCGCATGGGCACCGTCACCGTCTTGGCCGTCGTCGACGTCGGTGTGCAGGGTCGCAGGTCGGTGCAGATTACTCGGCCGGTGTACTTCGCCTGACCAAGCACGTCCTCATCCGGCGTGACGAGCAGCATCTCGTCGCCGTTGTCCTGCAGCTTCAAACCACTCTCCTGCAGCTGGCCGGCTGACAGCAGGTTCGCCTGCACGCCCGGAACATAGAGGACGTCGAGGATGAGCACCTGCTTCCTGGCCTCTCCTTGCAGGGTGACGGTCCTGCGGCCTTGGACGGTCTGCAACGCTCCATTGAAGCCGCGCACGTGATTGACGTCACTCCTCGGCCCCAAGTCAACGAAGACCGCCTTTGTCCTCATCAGGTGGTGTGAGCAACCGCTGTCGAGCAGGACCACCGTCGGGTTTGCCTGCACGGCTGCCGCAACCACCTTGAAGTCCTTGCCGGCCTCGGGCACCTGCGAGATGGTCGGCTCCACGACACCGAGTAGCGAGCACAACGCTTCCCCGTCGCCTCGCCCCTTGCCGCCGGAGGAGGAGTCGGCGTCCTTCGCCGACGTCGATTTGGTCGACTGCTTCTCCTTGCGCGACTTGCTTTCCAAACGTGAGCGACGACCGATCGACCTCCCGCGGCCTCCCTTGGTTTCGTCGTCGTCGGAATTCTCACAGACGGGACACTCAAAGGAGAGGTGGACAGGTTTGCCGCACAGCCAACACTCCCGACGCTGACCTCCGCCTCCACGACCGCCATCCTTAGCCGACTTTGCCTTGTCGGCGTCCTTGGTCGGCCTCCCACCTCCGCTACCACCACCGCCGGGCCTGCCGCGTTGCCCCGGCCGACTTCCTTGCTTCGTCGAGGTGACGTAGTTTGCATGCGGCAGGAGCTCCATGGACCTCTCGGCCTCCTGCATCGCCTTGTCCCTGAGGATGTAGGAGGTCAGCGTGTCCTCGTTGAGCGACTCGTGTGTGCTCTGCACCACCATCAGTCCGCGCATCAGGTTGTAGCCGTTCGGGAGCCCCTTGACGACGTGCGTGATGTACGACGCCGGCAAGTACTCGACGCCGGCCATCTGCATGTTGGCAAGGAGCCGCCGAGCTCGGTTGCAGTAGTCAGTCGCCCTCTCCTGCTCGCCCATCCGCACGTGCGTCAGCTGCTCTTATAGCTGGCCGATGTACAGGTCGTCGGTGGCCTGGTACGTCGACATGATGAATCGCCATGTCTGTTGGCCGGCGTCCAGGTGACTCCGGCACGACTTCAGGGCGATCTGCACCACCGGTGAACAGCACCACGAGATGATCGTGAAGGTCAGCAATTGAACGGCACGAAACTCCACACGCAGCTTGGCGTTGCTCTCCATCGGCGTCTCCACCGAGCCGTCGGCGAAGCACATCAGGCCGGCCATCTCAAGCTGGGGCTCGATGGACTCCTTCCACATGATGAGGTCGTGGCGACCGACTAGCAGCGCGGTGATGGCGATCTTGTCCAGTGTGAATTTGAAGTAGCCATAAGTCGGCGCTATCCCGCCCTCCATCACGTGGGTCGCCGACGCCGGCGTCACGCTGCTTCTGCGTCCACTGACGTCGCCTTGCAAGGAGCCTGCAGCCGCTGACGACTGCAGCCCTCACGACTTCATCGCCAGCTTTCCGGAACACCCCTCTCTTCCTCGACGTGCCTCCCGCACTGCTGCCGACTTGATCACCACCGTTGGCGTCCTCATCGACGCCGACTTTGTTGCGCACTGGTTGAGGAGAGGCAGGTCGGGAAGGGTGCTCCGTCGCCCATTTTGCACGGATGCCCAGCTCGACGACCTCCAATGGGAGGGTCGTCCTGAACTCGCCAACCTCATGGCGTCTCCTCGCATCAGCTAGTCATGAATCCAGACTATCTTCTACCGCGCCGGGAACCACCGGGACGGGTGTCATACTCGCAGGAGCTGCCGGCCTACGAATGACTTAGTATGTGCAAATGTCGGCTACTACTCTGAATGTATCTGCGGGGCCGTCCACGCTCACCGCACCATGCGGAGATAACTACTACAACGGGAGCTAGACTACGGGGAAGGTACGGATGTAGGAGTGATCGTAGCGTTCCTTGCATGTTTGCTCGTATTCTCTCTACGCACACATTCACGAGGAGAATTGGCAAGAGTTTCACTAGCAAAAGTTCACAGCAATGATAATAACAATATTGGCAACAGTGACTACATCAGACGCTAGCATGCAAGTAGGTCGACCTCCAGCACAGCATGGTCGACCGCATTCCAGCACTGCAAAGTCCGCACCGTTCCAGCGCTGCCAAGAGGCGGCTTGCCAACGTTGCAAGTCGACGGTGTGCCAACGCTGCAGCAAGGCGGCTGCACAGCGTTGCACTCGCATGACAACAACGCACCCACTTTGCAAGTGCTCGCAATTGGTTGGCGTGCTGTACACCATCATATGCACATCGCAAACGCCAAGTCGACCACGTGCTGTGATTGCGCCTGATCAGCCATGTCAACCTCGGGATACCACACCGAGGTTGGCTTCGCCAGAACCACCTGGGCGACTGACGCGCACCTCCACAGATCCCTGTCGCCTAGGTAACTTGGTCAACCAGGCAACCACGCCGACCAAGTGTTGCTCCTCGTGCGCGTCGACCACCTAGGTCGACGACCACCTTCTGCTGACTTCACAAAGTCGGCCACTCCCCCAGGTCAACCACTTTTGGTCGGCCAGGTCTGCTGGTCGCTGACTGCACCCAGCCGGCTTCCCCTGGTCGGTGCCACCAAGTCGGCGCCCTCCAGGTCGACGCCACCAAGTCGGCGTCCCCCCAGGTTGACGCCACGAAGTTGGCGTCCCCCAAAGTTGGCGCCCTCTAAATCGGCGCCCTTCCCAGGTCGACGTGCCCCCACGTCGACCGCGGTTGAATTCGGCCGCCGGCGCCCGTCGTCGGCGGCTTCGCGGTGGCCCCTGTGCAAGTCGACCAAGCCTTTCAACCTGCGCGCCCAAGTCGGCGTCGCCCACTGCAGTAGGTCGGCTGCACCTCCCGCACACCCTACCGCGAAGTCGGCTCCGCCCAAGCGAGGACGGGGCCAACATACAACTCCCGTTGACAACCCAGCTGTCTTCGGTCGGAGTGTGATCTTTCCAGCGGATCAGGAACTCGATCCTTCGAGATCCCTGGGGGTATCGAATCCGATGGCTCGAATTTTTCTTTTCTTTAGCTTCGACGTCGGGCTCTGATGAGGGTCTCATCATCGATGGTGGTCAATGTCGTTGCAGTTGGATTGTGATCGGGATATATGGACGGAGCAAGCTGACTTGAGATGACAGGCTAATGTACCAGTCGGCTGGAAACAGTAGATGGGTGGTGACGGGTGTGATCATGTGGCTGATTTGAAATAGGCCACAGTAGCGAGGCCGTAATCTTGGTGCGACGGGCAAGCGTCAAGTAGTATGAAGTCTCCTGACTGGTATATGACGGGGCAGCAATGGCAATCGGTGTTAGAATAGTAGGTGAGAAAGGATGACTAGGAAATAGGGGAGGGGTACAAGTAGAATGTCGAGAGAAATCATGTACCCCCTAAGGCTAAACCCACTATAGCCTAGACAACTATAAACACATAAACTAAGCCTAGATATAACTAAGCATATATGTTCGACACACCCCCATAGGCGAAGTGGGGGATAGCCAGAACAAGCAATGGTCACAAGACCAGTCAAGAGAAGAAGCAAAGCAAAGCAAGCTCAGGATGGATCACAAAGTCACCACACAGTCCGAGCACAAGCAAAGGGCCACAAGGCCAGTTCACATGCAGAGTTATATAAAGAGAACAAACAATACCGTGATCATACCCTAACAAGTGCAAGCATGCAGGTATATAGATAGATCACAGTACAGGCAGAGTCAAGCAGAAAGTAAATGAGGCAAAGTAGGCACAAGGCCTAACACAGTAACAAAGCGCTGATGGTCACCAGGCGGAAGTGCCTTAGTGAAGACATCAGCAGTGTTGGCCCGAGTGGCCACATACGCTAGACGAAGCTGACCACGCTGCTGCAACTCTCGCAGAGCGATGTGCTTCGTTCTGTGCTCCAGTCTGTGCTCCTGACACAAGGCTATCATGGCCTTGTTGTCTACGTACAGGACTGGAGGCGAACGAGGCTGCTCTCTCAAGTCAGTCAGCATGTAGGTGAGCCAGCATAGCTCCTGAGCAGCCATGGCTCCGGCGTAGATCTCAGCCTCACAGCTGGAGCTGAGAACTGAAGACGAGCAAGTAGACTGCCAAGAAACCGAGCCGGACCCAAGGCTGAAGGTGTAACCCTGCGACGACCGCTGCGTAGCTGAGTCGTCAACCCAGGAGGCGTCTGCGTGACCGGTGAGGACAACTAGACCCCGCCCTCCAAGCACAAGCCCCATGCCCGACGTACTGCACAGGTAACGCAGTACCCTCTTTGCGGCATCCCAGTGCACCTTTCGGTGCCTACCGGGAGCCACGTAGCGAGCCAGAAGGCTAAGAGGGTACGCGAGGTCAGGTCGTGTGCAAGTCATCAGGTACATGAGGCAACCCACAAGCTCTGGGTACGGACCACTCGGCTCTACGGACTCGTCTGAAGGTGGAGCTGAGAGCGAGTGGCTGGTAGACAGAGGAGTGAGCTGTGGCCAGGAGTACGTGAAGCCAAAGCGCTGAAGGATCTGGTGCACCATGTGTGACTGAGTCTGTGTGATGGTGCGCCGTGCTCTGTCCCGGGTGATCTGCAGGCCAAGATAGCTGCGCAGTTCACCCAGGTCAGTGCAGGTATGTCTCTTCTGCAGCTTGGACTTCACTAGGGTCAGTGCCTTGGTGTCAGCCGTGGCAAAGACGAGATTGTCGACGTACACTAGGACGTAGAAGGGCGGCAGCGAGCTGTCGGTGCGTAGAAACAGCGACGGGTCTGCTGTAGAAGGAACAAACCCAAGAGCCGCAAGTGTAGTCCTCAGTGTGTCGTGCCACTCGCGAGGCGCCTGGCGGAGACCGTAGACTGGCCGGCGGAGGCTCAAGTGGTAACCTGTAGGAAACGACCCAGTGAAACCAGGTGGTCGGCGCAGCCAGATCTCCTCGTGCAGGCTGCCCTGCAGGAAGGCTGTACTTAAGTCCAGGGAGTGTAAATCGTAGTCATGTTGAGCAGCTACGTGCAGCAACACCCGAAGAGTAGTCATCTTTGGGGTGGGGGAGAAGGTATGGAAGTAGTCAACTCCCTGTCGCTGACTGAAACCTCCAACAACGTAGCGCGCCTTGAAGGCAGGCGGAGAACCCGGCGGCCGCTTCACCCTGAAGATCCACATGCCATCGACTATGTTCACCCCAGGTGGGGGAACCTCGTCAACGTAAGTGCCTGTGGACTTCCGGGATGCCATCTCGGCATCCATAGCTGCCTGCCACTTAGAGGAGTAAGGACCCGTAATCGCCTCTGCGTAAGAGCGCGGGATCGGGATGTCTGGAGCATCCGGGGCTCCCTCAGGGGCAAGCAGCAAGGAAGCGAACCAAGGTACAGCAGTTGCAAGACACTCAAATTCCTCGTGCCAGTCCTCAAGGACGTCCATGCCAAGAGCACACTCACCCCCGACGGACGGAGGACTGGCAGGCACAGACTCAGCAACTAGAGCAGAGGCGTAGTCGAGACGGCAGGCAGCAGCAACGTCAAGTAGCTCAGCAACGAGAGTAGAAGCAGCAGCAGACTCAAAGGACGGGTCAGTGACAGCAGTGGCAAGGAGACGAGCGACAGTGGGACTGGCAGCACGCGCTCGGTCAGACTCAGGGTCAGGGACCTCAGGAAGAGAGGACTCAGGAGGAGCAGGCAGAGGAACACGCAGTGGAACAGAGGAAGGACGGAGTGCCATGGTGTGCGTGCCTGGGACACGAGGAGGACGCAAACGAGGAGCGCGGCGAGCAGTGTGAACAGGCGAGACAGGACGAGACGCAGGCTCACGACGCTCTGTAAGACCTCCAGACTGCTCAGTGTAAGGAGAGGGAACATGCAGTGGGGAGGCTGGCTGTAACGGCGGCTACGACTGGTCAGGCGGTGGACACAGGAAGGGAGGAGGAAGACCAGTAGAAAACGGGACACCAAGAACCTGCTGAAGCAGGGGAACGAAGTACGGGTGTGGCCGCACAGTGCCTCCAGCACCACCAGCTCCAGGGTCAACAGCTCCAGCTCCTGCAGCTCCAGCGCCTCCTGCGTCAGGGCCTCCAACTCCAGCTACACCAGCTCCAACACCTCCGGCGCCAGCTGCTCCAAGCCCCGTATGGTCTCCAGCTCCAGTAGTAACAGCAGCACCTCCAGCTCCAGCGTCTCCAGGCTCGCCAGCCCCAGGAGCTCCACTCCGACGGTGTGGCTTGTCCACTCCAGGACCCTGGGGCGGAAGGGGGTCTACTGGAGGTGGACCGGGAGCAAGGAAGAGCGGCGGGGGTGGGGAAGGGGCAGAGCGGTAGGGGAAGAGACGGTAGAAGGGAACCGACTCGTCGAACGTGACGTCCTGAGAAGGGAGGACACGGCGCGAGGTGGGGTGGTAAAACTGCCAGCCAGGCGCGTCAGGGACAAAGCCAAGGAAGACGCAGGGAATGGCGCGGGCGGAGAGCTTGTCCGCGGACGTATCGCGAACAAAGGCACGAGAACCCCAGACTCGGAACACCGACGCATCGCCAACCTTCCCCGTCCAACGCGGTGTGGGCGAGGCAAGGAGACACGGGGCCAAAGGTTGAGCTGATGCGCAGCGTACCGGACCGCAAACGGCCACAGAAAATGGGGAGCGGCCGCATGAATCATGGAGGTACGAGCGACCTCCATGACTAAGCCAATGCGGCGCTTTGCAATCCCGTTTTGCTAAGGGGAGTCCGGAAGCGTGAACGACTGGAGAGTGCCCTCCCCACAACAAAAGTCCCGCAAGAGGTCGGAGGAGAACTCACCACCTTGGTCAGAGTGCAGACGCAGGACAGGAAGGTCCTTGCCGAACCGCTCGCGCAGCTGGAGACGGACTGTGCGGATCCAAGGGATCAAGACAGCAGAGACTTCACCCTTGCTGCGCAAGGGGAAGACTGTGGTGTACCGCATGTAGTCGTCAACTACCAGCAGAAAGTAGCGCTCGCGGCCCTGTCCACTGACGCGGGCTGGGCCCCACACGTCCATGTGGAGGGTCTGCAGGGGAGCAGTCGTCAGGGGAAACGAGGAGGAGTGAGGAGCGGCGCGCTGCCGCCCCTCGACGCAAGGAAGACAGGGCGGGGCAGGCGAGGGCGGCAGGGGAGGCAGAGACCTGGGGAGACCAGAGACAAGGAGACGGGAGTGCATGCCACGAAGGCGTGGCAGGGAGGGGTGACCCAGGCGGTGGTGCCAAAGAAGAGTCTGGTGCGACAGGAGGCGACACGAGCAAGAGGCGGCTACCTGACCTGACGCGGACACCTGAGCAGACACAGCGGCCTGAGGAGTCTCAGTAGCCAGTGTGTACAGACTCGACCCTGGCCGACGAGTGAACGTAGCCAGGTGACGCCCCGTCCGTGTGCACGTGCAGATCGACACACGCTGACCCCCGGGAGTGGTGGTAGTGACCATCGCATCCTAAAGGGCAGCGGTACTCACCAAGTTCGTAGAGAACGAGGGGAGGTGAAGACCTGACAGTGAGCCTGACGGAACCGCCGGACACGGGAGGACAGTGGAGGAACTGGCCACGACCGGGCCCCCAGAGGGGTCAGCCAGTCTGACCGGAACAGGTGCAGGAAGAGGAGTGAGAGTGGTGCTGTCACAAAAGAAACAGCGCGAGGCGCCGGAGTCCAACGTGAAAGTGTGTAGGGCCTCAGCAGGCGCAGTACCAGGGGGAGTACCAGACAGACTAGCACCTAGAGCTGCAACGGCTACACCTGGGTCAGGCGGCACACACCAGTAACAGTCACCCTCAGCACTAAAAGACAAAGCATACATGGCAGAGATAATAACATCAAAGTCTAGGTCAAAGATAGCAACTCCCGACCTAACCAGCTCCGCCCAGCGAGGGCGCTTGACGTCATCACCAAACTCAGTACGCCAGGCGTCGTCAAGGCGGGCAAAGCAGCGGCGCTCAGTGTAAAACCTCCCGCATGTCCGGCCCGCACGGGCACCCGTGCGAATGACATACGGGCAGGTCTCACTACCCTCACCCGCCCCACGCTGAACCAACCACTCACGGAGCTGCTGGGGCGTCTGAGTCTCGCTCCGACGCTGCTGCTGCTGGCCCCGACCACCACCAGGGCCTCCACGCTGAGGTCCAGACCGACCACCACTGGTCCCACCGCCTCCACTGCCGCCACCCCCTCCGCTGCCTCCACCGCCGCCACCAGAGCCTCCACCTCCGCCACCAGAGCCTCCACCTCCTCCACCGGTCCCGCCGCCGCCACCACCTCCACCGCCTCCACCTCCTCTACCGCTGCCCCCACTGCCACTGCCACCTCCACCACCACCGCTGCCTCCTCCACTACCCCGGCCACCCTTGCCCTTGCTGTTGCGGTGCTTCGTACTAGTCGAAGCAGCACCGACGTCCTCAGGAACAGAGACGTCTGCAGCAGCAGCAGAGGCGAAGGAGGAGGAAAGGGGGGAGGGGGAGCACCCCTCAAAGAAGGGTGAGCGCGGAGTGCCACGAGCAGCACCTACAGCAACTGCACTAGTCTCAGCTGCGAGGAGATGCTGCTCGAGGAGGTCAAGAGTGAGGGAAGTGGGGTCAAGGGTGAGAAAGTGGTCCCTAACAGAGCGAAGGGAGTCAGGGAGGCGAGTGACTATGAAGTAGAGGGTGATGAACATGGGGGGCTGGTTCGTGGGAAGGAACTCAGCAGGGACGGTAGCGCGTTAGCGAGCGTCGCTAGTGCGCAGGTGGGTAACCAGGTCGGCTACTGTGGCAAAAGCCGACAGCTCAGGGAACAGGTAGGGCAGTATCAGCCTGCCAATAGCAACAGTGGCAGGGGAGGAGTAGCGAGCAACGACAGCGTCGTACAAGGCCTGTGCTGTCCTGTGCTCGCCAAAGTGAGCACATTCAGTTGCGGGCAGGTGGTTGCGAATGGCCAAGCGGGCAGTAGCGTCACGAGACAGCCACTGGGAACGAGTCGAAACGTCAGCTGTGGCGGGAGGGGCTGGAGCGGCACCGGACACGTGGTCAAACAGTGAGACACCGTCCCGACTATCGCTCAGTAGGTACAGTTGCAGATCATCGTGCCAGGTGTCAAATGCTAGAGGTCTGCCTTCCGGGTCGAACGGGAGAACTCGAAGCGATGTCATAGGGGCCGAGGGGCCAAACAGGGGGCCGGGCGCAGGGCTCTGAGGTGGGGCCGAGGGGCCTAGGGGCCGCGGGGCCAAACAAGGGGCCGGAGGGGCCTAGGGGGGGCCGAGGGGCCTAGGGGGCCGAGGGGTCAAACAAGGGGCCGGGGGGCCGGGTGCCGGGCTCTGAGGTGGGGCCGGGCGCCGGGCTCTGAGGTGGGGCCGAGGGGCATAGGGGCCGCGGGGCCAAACAAGGGGCTGGGGGGGGCCTAGGGGGGGCCGAGGGGCCTAGGGGGCCGAGGGGCCAAACAAGGGGCCGGGCGAAAGGCTCTGAGTTGAGGCCGAGGGGCCTAGGGGCCGCGGGGCCAAACAAGGGGCCGGGGGGCCTAGGGGGGGCCGAGGGGCCAATCACACGGGGCCGAGGGGCGGGGCCGAGGGGCCAAACAAGGGGCCGGGGGGCCGGGCGCCGGGCTCTGAGGTGGGGCCGAGGGGCCTAGGTGCCGCGGGGCCAAACAAGGGGCCGAGGGGGGCCTAGGGGGGCCGAGGGGCCTAGGGGGGCGAGGGGCCAAACAAGGGGCCGGGGGGCCGGGCTCCGGGCTTTGAGGTGGGGCCGAGGGGCCTAGGGGCCACGGGGCCAAACAAGGGGCCGGGTGGCCTAGGGGGGGGCCGAGGGGCCAATCACACGGGGCCGAGGTGGGGCCGAGGGGCCTAGGGGCCGCGGGGCCAAACAAGGGGCCGGGGGGGGCTAGGGGGGGCCGAGGGGCCTAGGGGGCCGAGGGGCCAAACAAGGGGCCGGGGGGCCGGGCGCCGGGCTTTGAGGTGGGGCCGAGGGTCTAGGGGCCGCGGGGCCAAACAAGGGGCCGGGGGGGCCTAGGGGGGCCGAGGGGCCTAGGGGGCCGAGGGGCCAAACAAGGGGCCGGGGGGCCGGGCGCCGGGCTGTGAGGTGGGGCCGAGGGGCCTAGGGGCCGCGGGGCCAAACAAGGGGCCGGGGGGGGGCTAGGGGGGCCGAGGGGCCTAGGGGGCCGAGGGGCCAAACAAGGGGCCGGGGGGCCGGGCGCAGGTGTTGTCGGGCCGGGGCTAGGTGCGGGGCCAGGCGCTGGGCGAGGGACTGAGCCGGGCGCGGGCGTTAGGTACGGGGCCGGGCGGTGGGCAGGAACGGGGCCGGGCGCTGGGCAGGTACGGGGCCGGGCGCTGGGCAGGTACGGGGCCGCGCGCTGGGCTAAGTACGGGGCCGGGCGCGGGCGTTATACGGGCCGGGCGCGGGCTAGGTACGGGGCCGGGCGCTGGCTAGGGTCGGGGCCGTGCGCTCGGCTAGGTACGGGCCGGGCGCGGGGCTAGGTACGAGCCGAGCGCGGACGAGAGACGGGGCCGGGCGCGGGCAGGGTATGGGCCGGTCGCGAGGCTAGGTACGGGCCGGGCGCGGGGCTAGGAACGGGGCCGAGCACGGGCAGGGTACGGGCCAGTCGCGAGGCTAGGTACGGGCCGGGCGCGGGGCTAGGAACGGGGCCGAGCACGAGGCTAGGTACGGGCCGATCGCGGGCTAGGTACGGGGCCAAGCGCGGGCGAGGTACGGGCCGGGCGCGGGGCTAGGAACGGGCCGGGCGCGGGCGACGGAATCGACGAGGCCAGCGGGGCCGAGCTAGGGGCGACGGGCCAAGGGGCCGAGCCTAGGGGCGACGGGCCAAGGGGCCGAGCCTAGGGGCTATGGGCGACGCCACGGGGCGACGGGCCGGGGCCTAGGCTAGCAGGTACGTAGGTGGTGGGCCCATTAAGGTTGAGGTCCTAGGAAGGTTATGCTCTTAATACCATGTTAGAATAGTAGGTGAGAATGGATGACTAGGAAAGGGGGGAGGGGTACAAGTAGAATGTCGAGAGAAATCGTGTACCCCCTAAGGCTAAACCCACTATAGCCTAGACAACTGTAAACACATAAACTAAGCCTAGATACAACTAAGCATATATGTTTGACAATCGGCATTTATTTCAGCCATGACATTCGCTTTATTGCTTCTGCTGCGCGGGTCCTGGCATTATGCAATACCTCGGCAAACTGCTGCGCACGTGGTATCAGGTTGTGCGAGTTCGGAGTCATGGGCACTATTGGGTTCTGCCCATAATTTAAGTAAAACGGTGAGTGGTGCGTCGTGGTGTTGTTGTACGCGAATTTGATCAATGGCAGTTGTTGTTCCCAAGTTGTGGGGTCTTCACATGTAGAGCGAATCAGCTGCACCATGGTTTGGTTTGTCCTTTACAATTGTCTGTCACTCTCGGGATGATACGACGAGCCGAACTGTAGGCGTGTCCCGAATTGCTCCCAGAGGTTTTTCCAGAAGTTGCGTCGTGTCCCTGTCGCTGATGATGGCTGCTAGTATCCCGAGAAGTCGAACGACGGCTGCAATGAATAGGCAAGTGGTTTCTTTGGCCGAGATTGATTTCTTGCATGCATCAAAGTGAGCCATTTTCGTCAACCTGTCGACGATGACCATGACCGCGTCGTTACCACCTGGGTTTGCTGGTAACCGCATAATGAAATTCATGGTTACCTGCTGCCTGGCGCATTTGGGCATTGGTAGTGGCTGCAGTTGCCCTGCTTTTATATTCCATGACGATTTCATCAACTGACACGTTAGGCATGATCCCACGTGGTGTTGCACGTCTGTTAGTAGCTCCGGCCAATAGTAGTACCGCTGCCATTGATGTCGCATTTTTCTACTGCGAAGTGACCCGAGGTAACCCCATCGTGTGCCTCCTGTAGTGATAATTCCCGTAGCAGTAAATATGCTGGTCCCCAACTACGGTTGGTACCAGTATTTACGTAGTAGACTCATTTCGCCTCTATCAGTTGCTGCAAATTAGTAGTGAAGAATGGGTCGGTGCTGTAGCCGTGGGTATATAGTTGTGTCCGTAGCAGGTTTGATTGGGCGAGTAGGATTGGGCAGTGGGGCAAGTGAGGGTGTCGGCGATATTCGATGCGAATTTTTTGTACGTGACTGTCTAGTGGAAGTTGGACTCCAGATAATCCAACTTGCGGATCCATCGTGGGTTGAGATTTGGTTGGGTGCGAACATACTGTAGCGAGCGATGGTCTGTCCTGTGATAATACGGACGGACCATCGCTCGGTCAGGTTTGTCAGTGGGTGCCAGGCTTGGATTGTTGAGATTTTTCTCAGGTCTATTTCCACTCCGTCAGCTGAAATGATGTGTCCCAAGATTATAGTCTGTCCCTGTTAAAACTCACACTTCGACGCTTTTGTCAGTAGACGGTTCTCAACTAAGATCTTGAAAATGGCTTCAAGGTCCTATACGTGCTGAGCCTGGTTAGTGCTCTAAATCAGTATGTCGTTTAGGTAAATGATTACGCTCTTATCTAAAAAGTGGGCGAATCACCGCATTCATCACCATTTGGAAAGTGGCGGGGGCGTTGGTCAGTCCGAATTGTCATAATCCCAGTCACTAGACCACTGGGATAAAAGGGCTTGTTAAGTAGCGGGTCAGTGCGCCCATAACCCCCCAGGACAACGAGCTTGTAACCCTTCCCTAGGATCAACCGAGGATCACCAGTAGACCTCTGACACCCCCCCGCACTGGGATGCCCGAAGTGCAGACACTGGGATTCGAACCCGAGACCTTCGCTCTGATACCATGTCAAAACCCTAGTCACTAGACCACTGGGATAAAAGGGCTTGTTAAGTAGCGGGTCAGTGCGCCCATAACCCCCCCAGGACAACGAGCCTGTAACCCTTCCCTAGGATCAATCGATGATCACCAGTGGACCTCTGACACGAAGGGCATGACGGTGTATTCGAATGATCCGTAGTGGTCCTGAAGGCAGTTTTCAGACAGTCGGTGGGGTTGACCCGAATCTGGTGGTAACCTCCTCTGAGATCGATCTTCGAAATGATCCGGGTTGTGCGAAGTTGGTCGGTCAGATCGTCAACTCGAGGGATGGGGTAACGGGATTTGATGGCAAGCCGGTTCAATGCTCAGTAGTCAATGCACATGCAAAATCCTCCGTCTTTCTTCGGTGTGAACAGTATCGGTAGTGCGAGCGGTGACGAGCTCTGCAAATGATTTATTTCTCGAGAAAATAATATAGTTGTTTCCGAAGTTCGTCCAACTCAGGTTGGGTCGGTTGGAATTGTCACTGTACTGTCGACTGTGCCACGGGTTCTTGCTATACACTGTGGTCATGCGGTCGCTGAGGTGGCAGTCCTTCGGCAGGTCATCGGGAAAAATCTCTTGGTAACGTTTCAGGATCTCTGCCAGGTCATCCGGTACGTTGGCAAGCAGTTTGTGTAAATCACTCGACTGCTCTGCTGCCTCAGCTCCCTGGACCTCAACAACGTACACGTCAGCTCCTGCCGCTACGGCGCATTTCATCGTGGTAGGGCGATGTTGTTACCGTTGACTCGCACGCTGCAGTCGCCCATCGTCCAGTCTATCTGTGGATTGTGCCAACATGGCCAATCATGTCCGAGTAAAATGTCGGTTCCATCGAGGGTTATCGCCAGCTCCTGGGTGAATGTAAAATTTCCCCCGCAACAAATCCGAACTCGGTCCACCAGTATTCCGTATCGCTAGTTGCATGTCGTCGACCAGTATTCCGTATATCTCATGTAAGCATCGGTTTAGTGGCAGTTGTAGTTTCCGTGCGGTAGCGGTATTGATCAGGCAGTTACTAGATCCGCCGTCTACAAAAAACCTAACTATGTCTGTGTGGAATTTCCCTCTGAGCGGTATGGGATTGTCTACCACTGTAACCTCCTTTTTCAGCCGAGTGTGATCGACTACATGAATCGGTGCTATCGCTTGGGCGAAGCCGACTTCGTTGTCCGGCGTGCAAGGTGTGCAGCCAGCCAGGCTTCGTGGACGGTCCCGACTTGGAGGAGCAAGTGGGCTGGTTTGGGTAGCCAACCAAAACGAAGCCGACTTCGGCTGAGCCGACTTCAGCGAAGCCGACGAAATGAAGTCGGCGGACAGCGTCAGGCTTCGGCAATCGACGAAGGTGTTCGTTAACATGGCACCGACCTACAAGCGTCGACCGACCATTGAAGTCGGCGCCGCCTTAGTGGTATTCTCCTGGTCGACCAAGCAACAAGTCGGCAAAGTCCTTCTGCGGCCCAGGAAGTTTTCGGGAACGTCGACCTCCGGGACGAGCATCACATGCTTGACAACCTGGCACTTGCGCATTAGTAGAAATACCAATTGTTACCTGTAGACGAGTGTTAAGAAACTGTGTTCTCTGTTGGGCTTAAAGAGGTTTTGTGAATGGAAAAAACGTAATGCCTGTTCACAATCGTGTGCCGAGATATGTCCGTAGCTCGCTTGGCCGTATAGTTACTCGCCAATTTGTCAGAATGTTATAGTGCTTACGTTTGTGTAGGCTATAGTGGGGTAGCCCATGAGGGGTACAACCCAATTAGGGTTAGCACTTGTACCCAACTTTCTGTTCAATGCACTCATTCTTGTTCGTTAGTTTTGACATGGTTTCATAGCAGGTCCTTCGTTAGGACCGATTTTTTTTTTTTGGGCCCACCACAGCGCTGCCCCACTAGCCGCCCCTAGCGACCCTCGTGTCGCGCCTGCTGCCCCTCGCGCCGCCCTCGTGCGGCCTGTCAACCGCCTCTAGGCCCCGGCCCGTCGCCCGTCGCCCCTAGGCCCGCGCCCGTTGCCCCTAGCCCCGGCCCATCGCCCGACGCCCCTAGGCCCTGGCCCGACACCCCTAGGCCAGCGCCCGTCGCCCCTAGCCCCGGCCCGTCGCCCGACGCCCCTAGGCCCCGGCCCGTCGCCCGTCGCCTCTAGGCCCGCGCCCGTCGCCCTTAGCCCCGGCCCGTCGCCCGACGCCCCTAAGCCCCGGCCCGTCGCCCCGCGCCCATCGCCCCTAGGCCCCGGCCCCGGACCGTCGCCCGTCGCCTCGAGCCCCGGCCCGTCGCCCGACGCCCCTAGGCCCCGGCCCGTCGCCCGTCGCCCAGCGCCCGTTGCCCCTAGGCCCCGGCCTAGGCCCGTCGCCCGTCGCCCCTAGGCCCCGGCCCCGTCGCCCGTCGCCCCTAGCCCCGGCCCGTCGCCCGTCGCCCGTCGCCCATAGCCCCGGCCCGTCGCCCGTCGCCCCTAGCCCCGTCCCGTCGCCCATCGCCCCTAGGCCCGTCGCCCCTAGGCCGCGGCCCGTAACCTGTCGCCCCGCACCCATCGCCCCTAGGCCCCGGCCCCAACCCGTCCCTCGTCGCCCCCAGGCCAGTCACCCGTCGCCCCCCTAGGCCCCGGGCCGGCGCCCCTAGCCCCGGCCCGTCGCCTGTCGTCCGTAGGCCCCGGCCCGACGCCCGTCGCCCCTAGGCCCAGGCCCGTCCGTCGACCTCAGGCCCCTTGCGGCCCGCCCCTCGCCCCAACAGCCCCGCGAGCCGCCCCTGGTGGCCCCCTAGCCGCCCCTGCTGCCCTGCTAGCCGCCCCTTGCGGCCCTCTCACAGCCCCTGCAGCCCCGCCTGCCGCCCCTTGCGACCCGCCCGCCACCCCTAGGCCCTCGAGCTGCCTCTTTTACAGCCTACTTGCCACCCCCCCTCTCTGCTGCCTGCCCTGCTCCCTGCGCTGCCCGGCTTCTGCCCGCCCTGCGACTGCGCTGCTATGGCTTCTCTCTGCGTTCTAGCGTTCGATCATGAGGGCCGTCCGATCCAGTTTGACTCGTGGCTTGACGACCTGCAGCTGTACCTACTTTGCGACTCTGGGAACAGCATTTCATTGAATGACCACACGTCTGGTGCTGCTCCCGCCCCTCCCGCAACAGCTGACAGTGCGACTCGCTCACAGTGGCTTACTCGTGACGCTGCTGCTCGTTTAGCCATTCGCAACAACCTGCCGTTAGCCGAATGCGCTCACTTCGGACAGCATAGGACCGCACAGGCACTGCACGACGCTGTAGTCGCCCGTTACCCCTCGCCTGCCACTGCTGCTCTAGGCCGTCTTCTACTGCCCTACCTGTTTCCCGAGCTGTCCGCTTTTGCCACAGTAGAGGACCTGGTTTCCCACCTTCGCACTAGCGACGCTCGCTGCCGCGCTGCCCTCCCAGCAGAGTTCCTTGCCAAGAACCCACCCCCGATGTACATCACTCTTAACTTCATAGTCACCCACCTCCCTGACTCTCTTCGCGCAGTCAGGGACCACTTTCTCGCACTTGACCCCACAGCCCTCACTGTTGACCTTCTCAAGCAGCACCTCCTTGCAGCTGAGACTAGTATAGTCGCTGTAGGTGCTGCTCGTGGCACTCCGCGCACGCCCTTCTTTGAGGGGTGCTCCCCCTCCCCCCTTGCTCCCTCCTACGCCTCTGCTGCTGCTGTTGACTTCCCTGGTGCTGAGGTTGTCGGGGCTGCTTCTGCTAGTGCGAAGCGCCGCAGCAGCAAGGGCAAGGGTGGCAGCGGTGGTGGCGGTGGCAGCAAGAGTGGTGGTGGGGGCAGCAGTGGAGGTGGTGGAGGCGGCGGAGGTGGTGGAGGTGGTGGTGGTAGTGGGAGTGGTGGCGGGAGTGGGGGCAATGTTGGAGGCGGTGGTGGCAGCGGTGGGGGTTGCGGTACTGGTGGCAGTGGGAGTGGTGGCGGTCCGGCTGGAGCTACTCAGCGTGGAGGTTCTGGCAGTGGCCAGAGGCAGCAATAGCAGCGTCGGAGCGAGACCACGTCGCCCCAGCAGCTTCGTGAGTGGTTTTCTCAGCATGGGGCGTCTGGGGGTAGTGGTAGCTGCCCGTATGTCATTCGCACGGGTGACCATGCTGGTCAGACATGCGGGAAGCCTCACACTCAGCACCGCTACTTCTCCCGCCTTGACGACGCTTGGCGCGCAGAGTTTGGTGACGAGGCCGAGCGCCCCCGCTGGGCAGAGTTGCTTAGGTCTGGAGTTGATATCTTTGACCTAGACTATGATGCTATTTTTGCTGCTATGTATGCTTTGTCTGTTAGTGGTGAGGGTGACTGTTACCTGTGTGTGCCGCGTGACCCAGGTATAGAGGCTGCTGCTCTAGGTTCTAGTGAGTCTGCTCTCTCTGGTACTGCGTCTTGCTGAGGCCTTGCACACCTTTACACTTGACTCAGGTGCTTCATGCTGTTTCTTTTGCGACAGCACCACCCTCACTCCTCTCTTTGCACCTGTACCGGTCAGGCTGGCTGACCCCTCCGGGAGGCCCAGTCCTTGCCCGTTCCTCCACTGTTCTCCCGTGTCCGGCGGTTCCGTCCGGCTCACTATCAGGCCTTCACCTCCCCTCGTTCTCTACGAACTTGGTGAGTACCGCTGCCCTCCAGGACGTGATGGTCACTACCACCACTCTTGGGGGTCAGCATGTGTCGATCTGCACGTGTACACGGACGGGCCGCCACCTGGCCACGTTCACTCGTCCGCCTGGGTCGAGTCTGTACAGACTGGCTACCGAGCCTCCTTAGGTAGCTGCGTCTGCCCAGGTGTGCGCGTCAGGTCAGGTAGCACCCCCTTGTTCATGTCGCCTCCTGACGCACCAGACTCTCCTGTGGCACCGCCGCCTTGGTCACCCCTCCCTGCCACAGCTTCGTGGCATGCACTCCCGCCTCCTTGTCTCTGGTCTTCCCAGGTCTCTGCCTCCCCTCCCGCCCTCGCCTGCCCCGCCCTGCCTTTCTTGCGTTGAGGGGCGGCAGCGTGCCGCTCCTCACTCCTTCTCGTTTCCCCCGACGACTGCTCCCCTGCAGACACTCCACTTGGACGTGTGGGGCCCAGCCAGCGTCAGTGGACAGGGCTGCGAGCACTACTTTCTGCAGGTTGTTGACGACTACAAGCGGTACACCACGGTCTTCGGCTTGCGAAGCAAGGGGGAGGTCCCTGATGTCTTGATCCCTTGGATCCGCGCAGTCCGTCTCCAGCTCCGCGAGTGGTTCCGCCAAGACCTTCCTGTCCTGCGTCTGCACTCTGACAGAGGTGGTGAGTTCTCCTCCGACTTCTTGCAGGACTTTTGTCGTGGGGAAGGCATTCTCCAATTGTTCACGCTTTTGGACTCCCCTCAGCAAAATGGGATTGCTGAGCGCCGCATTGGCTTAGTCATGGAGGTCGCTCGTACCTCCATGATCCATGCGGCTGCTCCCCATTTTTTGTGGTCGTTTGCGGTCCGGTATGCTGCGCATCAGCTCAACCTCTGGCCCCGTGTCTCCTTGCCGGAGACCTCGCCTACACTGCAGTGGATGGGGAAGGTTGGCGATGCGTCGGTGTTCCGGGTTTGGGGTTCTCATGCCTTAATTCGCGATACGTCTGCGGACAAGCTCTCCGCACGCTCTATTGCCTGCGTCTTCCTTGGCTTTTCCCCTGACGCGCCTGGCTGGCAGTTTTACCACCCCACCTCGCGTCGTGTCTTCGCCTCTCAAGACGTCACGTTTGACGAGTCGGTTCCCTTTTACCAGCTCTTCCCCAACCGCTCTGCCCCTCCCCCACCCTCGCCGCTCTTCCTTGCTCCAGGTCCCCCTTCGGTAGATCCCCTCCCCCCCCAGGGTCCTGCTCCCTCAGGTGTGTCTCAGGTAGACCCTCTCCCTTGTACTGTACCTGTTGAGGTAGCTGTTGACTCAGGTGCTGCTCGAGGTGCTGCGTCTAGGGTTGCTGCGTCTTGGGGTGCGGAGCTTGGGGGTGCGGAGCCTGGGGGTGCGGAGCTTGGGGGTGTGGAGCCTGGGGGTGCGAAGTCTGAGGGTGCCGGGTCTGGGGGTGCTGAGCTTGCGGGTGTGGAGTCTTGGGGTGCTGAGCCTGAGGGTGTGGAGCCTGGGGGTGCTGAGTCTGGGTGTGCTGAGCCTCGGGGTACTGCTTCTTCAAGAGGTCCTGCGGGTGCTTCGCCGTGACTGTCTCCCCGGCCGGAGCCTCTCTCCCCGCAGCAGTTGCGCTAGTGGTTTACTCAGCGCACCCGCCTTCAGAGTGGAGCTGCTGGAGCAGGAGACTCTGCGGCTGGAGACACTGGAGCTGGAGGTGCTGGATTTACTGCTGGAGCTGGTGGTACCGGAGGTGCTGAGGCTGCTGGTCCTGGAGGTGCTCGTACCAAGGGTATTGGAGCTGCCAGGACTGGTAGTGTTGGGGGCGCTGGAGCTAGAGACTCTACGGAGCCTGGAGCTGCTGGAACTGGAGCTGTTGGCGCTGGCGCTGGAGGCACCGGCGCGGGAGGCGCTAGAGCTGGAGGAGCTGGAGCTGTTGCCTCTGGAGGTAGAGGTGCTGGAGCTGGGAGTGCTGTGTCTGGTGGCACTGGTGCTGGAGCCACAGTGCGGCCGCGACCGTACTTCGTTCCCCTACTTCAACAGGTTCTTGGTGTCCCGTCTTCTCCTGG
The DNA here is from genome assembly GCA_947471745.1 of Closterium sp. Naga37s-1. Taxonomy (NCBI): domain Eukaryota; kingdom Viridiplantae; phylum Streptophyta; class Zygnematophyceae; order Desmidiales; family Closteriaceae; genus Closterium; species Closterium sp. Naga37s-1. The sequence goes on along the minus strand of CANJKZ010000195.1, from coordinate 1,258,125 downwards.
CCTTACTCCTCCCTTACTGTGTCCACCGCCTGACCAGACGCAGCCGCTGTTACAGCCAGCCTCCACACTGCCTGCTCCTTCTCTTTACACTGAGCAGACCGGCGGTCTTACAGAGCGTCGTGAGCCTGTGTCTCGTCCTGCCTCCCCTGTTCCCATTGGTCGTCGCGTTCCTCGTCCGCGTCCTCCTCCTATCTCGGGCACACACGCTATGGAACTCCGTCCTTCCTCTGTTCTACTGCGTGTTCCTCTGCCGCCTCCTCCTGAGTCCTCTCTTCCTGCCATCCCTGACCCTGAGTCTGACCTCGCTCGTTCTTCCATTCCCACTGTCTCTTGTCTCCTCGCCACTGTTGTCACTGACCCTTCTTTTGAGTCCGCTGCTGCGTCTGAGCTCGTTGCTGAGCTAGTTGACTTTGCTACTGCCTGTCATCTAGACTACGCCACTGCTCTTGTTGCTGAGTCTGAGTCTGCCAATCCTACGTCCTTCGGGGGTGAGTATGCTCTTGGCACGGACGTTCTTGAGGACAAGCAGGAGGACTTTGAGTGTCTTGTAGCTGATGTACCTCGTTTCGCTTCCTTGCTGCTTGTCCCTGAGGGAGACCCGGATGCACCAGACATCCTGACCCCGCGCTCTTACGCAAAGGCGATTACGAGTCCTTACTCCTCTCAGTGGCAGGCAGCCATGGATGCCGAGATGGCATCCTAGAAGTCCACAGGCACCTACGTTGACGCAGTTCCCCCACCTCGAAGATGACCACTCTTTGGGTGTTGCTGCGCGTCACTGCTCAGCGTGACTACGAGTTACACTCTCTGGACTTCAGTACAGCTTTCTTGCAGGGCAGCATGCACGAGGAGATCTGGCTGCGCCGCCCACCTGGCTTCACTAGGTCGTTTCCTGCAGGTACCCAGTGGAGCCTCCGGCAGCCAGTCTACGGTCTCCGCCAGGCGCCTCGCGAGTGGCACGACACACTGAGGACTACACTTGCGGCTCTGGGGTTTACTCCTTCTACTGCTGACCCGTCACTGTTTCTACGCACCGACACATCGCTGCCACTGTTCTACGTCCTCATGTACGTCAACAACCTCGTCTTTGCCATTGCTGACACTGAGGCATTGACCCTTGTGAAGTCGGAGCTGTAGAAGAAACACACCTTCGCTGACCTGGGTGAACTGCGCAGCTATCTTGGCCTGTAGATCACTCGGGACAGAGCACGGCGCACCATCACACTGACTTAGTCACACATGGTGCACCAGGTCCTTCAGCGCTTTGGCTTCCAGTTCTCCTCGCCACAGCCCACTCCTCTGTCTACCCGCCACTCGCTCTCAACTCCACCTTCAGGTAGGGCAGTAGCAGCCTGCCAATAGCAGCAGTGGCAGGGGAGGAGTAGCGAGCAACGACAGCGTCGTACAAGGCCTGTGCTGTCCTGTGCTCGCCAAAGTGAGCACATTCAGTTGCGGGCAGGTGGTTGCGAATGGCCAAGCGGGCAGTAGCGTCACGAGACAGCCACTGGGAACGAGTCGAAACGTCAGCTGTGGCGGGAGGGGCTGGAGCGGCACCGGACACGTGGTCAAACAGTGAGACACCGTCCCGACTATCGCTCAGTAGGTACAGTTGCAGATCATCGTGCCACGTGTCAAATGCTAGAGGTCTGCCTTCCGGGTCGAACGGGAGAACTCGAAGCGACGTCATAGGGGCCGAGGGGCCAAACAGGGGGCCGGGCGCAGGGCTCTGAGGTGGGGCCGAGGGGCCTAGGGGCCGCGGGGCCAAACAAGGGGCCGGAGGGGCCTAGGGGGGGCCGAGGGGCCTAGGGGGCCGAGGGGTCAAACAAGGGGCCGGGGGGCCGGGTGCCGGGCTCTGAGGTGGGGCCGGGCGCCGGGCTCTGAGGTGGGGCCGAGGGGCATAGGGGCCGCGGGGCCAAACAAGGGGCTGGGGGGGGCCTAGGGGGGGGCGAGGGGCCTAGGGGGCCGAGGGGCCAAACAAGGGGCCGGGCGAAAGGCTCTGAGTTGAGGCCGAGGGGCCTAGGGGCCGCGGGGCCAAACAAGGGGCCGGGGGGCCTAGGGGGGGCCGAGGGGCCAATCACACGGGGCCGAGGGGTGGGGCCGAGGGGCCAAACAAGGGGCCGGGGGGCCGGGCGCCGGGCTCTGAGGTGGGGCCGAGGGGCCTAGGTGCCGCGGGGCCAAACAAGGGGCCGAGGGGGGCCTAGGGGGGCCGAGGGGCCTAGGGGGGCGAGGGGCCAAACAAGGGGCCGGGGGGCCGGGCTCCGGGCTTTGAGGTGGGGCCGAGGGGCCTAGGGGCCGCGGGGCCAAACAAGGGGCCGGGTGGCCTAGGGGGGGGCCGAGGGGCCAATCACACGGGGCCGAGGTGGGGCCGAGGGGCCTAGGGGCCGCGGGGCCAAACAAGGGGCCGGGGGGGGCCTAGGGGGGGGCCGAGGGGCCTAGGGGGCCGAGGGGCCAAACAAGGGGCCGGGGGGCCGGGCGCCGGGCTTTGAGGTGGGGCCGAGGGTCTAGGGGCCGCGGGGCCAAACAAGGGGCCGGGGGGGCCTAGGGGGGCCGAGGGGCCTAGGGGGCCGAGGGGCCAAACAAGGGGCCGGGGGGCCGGGCGCCGGGCTGTGAGGTGGGGCCGAGGGGCCTAGGGGCCGCGGGGCCAAACAAGGGGCCGGGGGGGGGCTAGGGGGGCCGAGGGGCCTAGGGGGCCGAGGGGCCAAACAAGGGGCCGGGGGGGCGGGCGCAGGTGTTGTCGGGCCGGGGCTAGGTGCGGGGCCAGGCGCTGGGCGAGGGACTGAGCTGGGCGCGGGCGTTAGGTACGGGGCCGGGCGCTGGGCAGGAACGGGGCCGGGCGCTGGGCAGGTACGGGGCCGGGCGCTGGGCAGGTACGGGGCCGCGCGCTGGGCTAAGTACGGGGCCGGGCGCGGGCGTTATACGGGCCGGGCGCGGGCTAGGTACGGGGCCGGGCGCTGGCTAGGGTCGGGGCCGTGCGCTCGGCTAGGTACGGGCCGGGCGCGGGGCTAGGTACGAGCCGAGGGCGGACGAGAGACGGGCCGGGCGCGGGCAGGGTACGGGCCGGTCGCGAGGCTAGGTACGGGCCGGGCGCGGGGCTAGGAACGGGGCCGAGCACGGGCAGGGTACGGGCCAGTCGCGAGGCTAGGTACGGGCCGGGCGCGGGGCTAGGAACGGGGCCGAGCACGAGGCTAGGTACGGGCCGATCGCGGGCTAGGTACGGGGCCAAGCGCGGGCGAGGTACGGGCCGGGCGCGGGGCTAGGAACGGGCCGGGCGCGGGCGACGGAATCGACGAGGCCAGCGGGGCCGAGCTAGGGGCGACGGGCCAGGGGGCCGAGCCTAGGGGCGACGGGCCAAGGGGCCGAGCCTAGGGGCTATGGGCGACGCCACGGGGCGACGGGCCGGGGCCTAGGCTAGCAGGTACGTAGGTGGTGGGCCCATTAAGGTTGAGGTCCTAGGAAGGTTATGCTCTTAATACCATGTTAGAATAGTAGGTGAGAATGGATGACTAGGAAAGGGGGGAGGGGTACAAGTAGAATGTCGAGAGAAATCGTGTACCCCCTAAGGCTAAACCCACTATAGCCTAGACAACTGTAAACACATAAACTAAGCCTAGATACAACTAAGCATATATGTTTGACAATCGGCATTTATTTCAGCCATGACATTCGCTTTATTGCTTCTGCTGCGCGGGTCCTGGCATTATGCAATACCTCGGCAAACTGCTGCGCACGTGGTATCAGGTTGTGCGAGTTCGGAGTCATGGGCACTATTGGGTTCTGCCCATAATTTAAGTAAAACGGTGAGTGGTGCGTCGTGGTGTTGTTGTACGCGAATTTGATCAATGGCTGTTGTTGTTCCCAAGTTGTGGGGTCTTCACATGTAGAGCGAATCAGCTGCACCATGGTTTGGTTTGTCCTTTACAATTGTCTGTCACTCTCGGGATGATACGACGAGCTGAACTGTAGGCGTGTCCCGAATTGCTCCCAGAGGTTTTTCCAGAAGTTGCGTCGTGTCCCTGTCGCTGATGATGGCTGCTAGTATCCCGAGAAGTCGAACGACGGCTGCAATGAATAGGCAAGTGGTTTCTTTGGCCGAGATTGATTTCTTGCATGCATCAAAGTGAGCCATTTTCGTCAACCTGTCGACGATGACCATGACCGCGTCGTTACCACCTGGGTTTGCTGGTAACCGCATAATGAAATTCATGGTTACCTGCTGCCTGGCGCATTTGGGCATTGGTAGTGGCTGCAGTTGCCCTGCTTTTATATTCCATGACGATTTCATCAACTGACACGTTAGGCATGATCCCACGTGGTGTTGCACGTCTGTTAGTAGCTCCGGCCAATAGTAGTACCGCTGCAATTGATGTCGCATTTTTCTACTGCGAAGTGACCCGAGGTAACCCCATCGTGTGCCTCCTGTAGTGATAATTCCCGTAGCAGTAAATATGCTGGTCCCCAACTACGGTTGGTACCAGTATTTACGTAGTAGACTCATTTCGCCTCTATCAGTTGCTGCAAATTAGTAGTGAAGAACGGGTCGGTGCTGTAGCCGTGGGTATATAGTTGTGTCCGTAGCAGGTTTGATTGGGCGAGTAGGATTGGGCAGTGGGGCAAGTGAGGGTGTCGGCGATATTCGATGCGAATTTTTTGTACGTGACTGTCTAGTGGAAGTTGGACTCCAGATAATCCAACTTGCGGATCCATCGTGGGTTGAGATTTGGTTGGGTGCGAACATACTGTAGCGAGCGATGGTCTGTCCTGTGATAATACGGACGGACCATCGCTCGGTCAGGTTTGTCAGTGGGTGCCAGGCTTGGATTGTTGAGATTTTTCTCAGGTCTATTTCCACTCCGTCAGCTGAAATGATGTGTCCCAAGATTATAGTCTGTCCCTGTTAAAACTCACACTTCGACGCTTTTGTCAGTAGACGGTTCTCAACTAAGATCTTGAAAATGGCTTCAAGGTCCTATACGTGCTGAGCCTGGTTAGTGCTCTAAATCAGTATGTCGTTTAGGTAAATGATTACGCTCTTATCTAAAAAGTGGGCGAATCACCGCATTCATCACCATTTGGAAAGTGGCGGGGGCGTTGGTCAGTCCGAATTGTCATAATCCCAGTCACTAGACCACTGGGATAAAAGGGCTTGTTAAGTAGCGGGTCAGTGCGCCCATAACCCCCCAGGACAACGAGCTTGTAACCCTTCCCTAGGATCAACCGAGGATCACCAGTAGACCTCTGACACCCCCCCGCACTGGGATGCCCGAAGTGCAGACACTGGGATTCGAACCCGAGACCTTCGCTCTGATACCATGTCAAAACCCTAGTCACTAGACCACTGGGATAAAAGGGCTTGTTAAGTAGCGGGTCAGTGCGCCCATAACCCCCCCAGGACAACGAGCCTGTAACCCTTCCCTAGGATCAATCGATGATCACCAGTGGACCTCTGACACGAAGGGCATGACGGTGTATTCGAATGATCCGTAGTGGTCCTGAAGGCAGTTTTCAGACAGTCGGTGGGGTTGACCCGAATCTGGTGGTAACCTCCTCTGAGATCGATCTTCGAAATGATCCGGGTTGTGCGAAGTTGGTCGGTCAGATCGTCAACTCGAGGGATGGGGTAACGGGATTTGATGGCAAGCCGGTTCAATGCTCAGTAGTCAATGCACATGCAAAATCCTCCGTCTTTCTTCGGTGTGAACAGTATCGGTAGTGCGAGCGGTGACGAGCTCTGCAAATGATTTATTTCTCGAGAAAATAATATAGTTGTTTCCGAAGTTCGTCCAACTCAGGTTGGGTCGGTTGGAATTGTCACTGTACTGTCGACTGTGCCACGGGTTCTTGCTATACACTGTGGTCATGCGGTCGCTGAGGTGGCAGTCCTTCGGCAGGTCATCGGGAAAAATCTCTTGGTAACGTTTCAGGATCTCTGCCAGGTCATCCGGTACGTTGGCAAGCAGTTTGTGTAAATCACTCGACTGCTCTGCTGCCTCAGCTCCCTGGACCTCAACAACGTACACGTCAGCTCCTGCCGCTACGGCGCATTTCATCGTGGTAGGGCGATGTTGTTACCGTTGACTCGCACGCTGCAGTCGCCCATCGTCCAGTCTATCTGTGGATTGTGCCAACATGGCCAATCATGTCCGAGTAAAATGTCGGTTCCATCGAGGGTTATCGCCAGCATGTCCTGGGTGAATGTAAAATTTCCCCCGCAACAAATCCGAACTCGGTCCACCAGTATTCCGTATCGCTAGTTGCATGTCGTCGACCAGTATTCCGTATATCTCATGTAAGCATCGGTTTAGTGGCAGTTGTAGTTTCCGTGCGGTAGCGGTATTGATCAGGCTGTTACTAGATCCGCCGTCTACAAAAAACCTAACTATGTCCGTGTGGAATTTCCCTCTGAGCGGTATGGGATTGTCTACCACTGTAACCTCCTTTTTCAGCCGAGTGTGATCGACTACATGAATCGGTGCTATCGCTTGGGCGAAGCCGACTTCGTTGTCCGGCGTGCAAGGTGTGCAGCCAGCCAGGCTTCGTGGACGGTCCCGACTTGGAGGAGCAAGTGGGCTGGTTTGGGTAGCCAACCAAAACGAAGCCGACTTCGGCTGAGCCGACTTCAGCGAAGCCGACGAAATGAAGTCGGCGGACAGCGTCAGGCTTCGGCAATCGACGAAGGTGTTCGTTAACATGGCACCGACCTACAAGCGTCGACCGACCATTGAAGTCGGCGCCGCCTTAGTGGTATTCTCCTGGTCGACCAAGCAACAAGTCGGCAAAGTCCTTCTGCGGCCCAGGAAGTTTTCGGGAACGTCGACCTCCGGGACGAGCATCACATGCTTGACAACCTGGCACTTGCGCATTAGTAGAAATACCAATTGTTACCTGTAGACGAGTGTTAAGAAACTGTGTTCTCTGTTGGGCTTAAAGAGGTTTTGTGAATGGAAAAAACGTAATGCCTGTTCACAATCGTGTGCCGAGATATGTCCGTAGCTCGCTTGGCCGTATAGTTACTCGCCAATTTGTCAGAATGTTATAGTGCTTACGTTTGTGTAGGCTATAGTGGGGTAGCCCATGAGGGGTACAACCCAATTAGGGTTAGCACTTGTACCCAACTTTCTGTTCAATGCACTCATTCTTGTTCGTTAGTTTTGACATGGTTTCATAGCAGGTCCTTCGTTAGGACCGATTTTTTTTTTTTTGGGCCCACCACAGCGCTGCCCCACTAGCCGCCCCTAGCGACCCTCGTGTCGCGCCTGCTGCCCCTCGCGCCGCCCTCGTGCGGCCTGTCAACCGCCTCTAGGCCCCGGCCCGTCGCCCGTCGCCCCTAGGCCCGCGCCCGTTGCCCCTAGCCCCGGCCCATCGCCCGACGCCCCTAGGCCCTGGCCCGACACCCCTAGGCCAGCGCCCGTCGCCCCTAGCCCTGGCCCGTCGCCCGACGCCCCTAGGCCCCGGCCCGTCGCCCGTCGCCTCTAGGCCCGCGCCCGTCGCCCTTAGCCCCGGCCCGTCGCCCGACGCCCCTAAGCCCCGGCCCGTCGCCCCGCGCCCATCGCCCCTAGGCCCCGGCCCCGGACCGTCGCCCGTCGCCTCGAGCCCCGGCCCGTCGCCCGACGCCCCTAGGCCCCGGCCCGTCGCCCGTCGCCCAGCGCCCGTTGCCCCTAGGCCCCGGCCTAGGCCCGTCGCCCGTCGCCCCTAGGCCCCGGCCCCGTCGCCCGTCGCCCCTAGCCCCGGCCCGTCGCCCGTCGCCCGTCGCCCATAGCCCCGGCCCGTCGCCCGTCGCCCCTAGCCCCGTCCCGTCGCCCATCGCCCCTAGGCCCGTCGCCCCTAGGCCGCGGCCCGTAACCTGTCGCCCCGCACCCATCGCCCCTAGGCCCCGGCCCCAACCCGTCCCTCGTCGCCCCCAGGCCAGTCACCCGTCGCCCCCCTAGGCCCCGGGCCGGCGCCCCTAGCCCCGGCCCGTCGCCTGTCGTCCGTAGGCCCCGGCCCGACGCCCGTCGCCCCTAGGCCCAGGCCCGTCCGTCGACCTCAGGCCCCTTGCGGCCCGCCCCTCGCCCCAACAGCCCCGCGAGCCGCCCCTGGTGGCCCCCTAGCCGCCCCTGCTGCCCTGCTAGCCGCCCCTTGCGGCCCTCTCACAGCCCCTGCAGCCCCGCCTGCCGCCCCTTGCGACCCGCCCGCCACCCCTAGGCCCTCGAGCTGCCTCTTTTACAGCCTACTTGCCACCCCCCCTCTCTGCTGCCTGCCCTGCTCCCTGCGCTGCCCGGCTTCTGCCCGCCCTGCGACTGCGCTGCTATGGCTTCTCTCTGCGTTCTAGCGTTCGATCATGAGGGCCGTCCGATCCAGTTTGACTCGTGGCTTGACGACCTGCAGCTGTACCTACTTTGCGACTCTGGGAACAGCATTTCATTGAATGACCACACGTCTGGTGCTGCTCCCGCCCCTCCCGCAACAGCTGACAGTGCGACTCGCTCACAGTGGCTTACTCGTGACGCTGCTGCTCGTTTAGCCATTCGCAACAACCTGCCGTTAGCCGAATGCGCTCACTTCGGACAGCATAGGACCGCACAGGCACTGCACGACGCTGTAGTCGCCCGTTACCCCTCGCCTGCCACTGCTGCTCTAGGCCGTCTTCTACTGCCCTACCTGTTTCCCGAGCTGTCCGCTTTTGCCACAGTAGAGGACCTGGTTTCCCACCTTCGCACTAGCGACGCTCGCTGCCGCGCTGCCCTCCCAGCAGAGTTCCTTGCCAAGAACCCACCCCCGATGTACATCACTCTTAACTTCATAGTCACCCACCTCCCTGACTCTCTTCGCGCAGTCAGGGACCACTTTCTCGCACTTGACCCCACAGCCCTCACTGTTGACCTTCTCAAGCAGCACCTCCTTGCAGCTGAGACTAGTATAGTCGCTGTAGGTGCTGCTCGTGGCACTCCGCGCACGCCCTTCTTTGAGGGGTGCTCCCCCTCCCCCCTTGCTCCCTCCTACGCCTCTGCTGCTGCTGTTGACTTCCCTGGTGCTGAGGTTGTCGGGGCTGCTTCTGCTAGTGCGAAGCGCCGCAGCAGCAAGGGCAAGGGTGGCAGCGGTGGTGGCGGTGGCAGCAAGAGTGGTGGTGGGGGCAGCAGTGGAGGTGGTGGAGGCGGCGGAGGTGGTGGAGGTGGTGGTGGTAGTGGGAGTGGTGGCGGGAGTGGGGGCAATGTTGGAGGCGGTGGTGGCAGCGGTGGGGGTTGCGGTACTGGTGGCAGTGGGAGTGGTGGCGGTCCGGCTGGAGCTACTCAGCGTGGAGGTTCTGGCAGTGGCCAGAGGCAGCAATAGCAGCGTCGGAGCGAGACCACGTCGCCCCAGCAGCTTCGTGAGTGGTTTTCTCAGCATGGGGCGTCTGGGGGTAGTGGTAGCTGCCCGTATGTCATTCGCACGGGTGACCGTGCTGGTCAGACATGCGGGAAGCCTCACACTCAGCACCGCTACTTCTCCCGCCTTGACGACGCTTGGCGCGCAGAGTTTGGTGACGAGGCCGAGCGCCCCCGCTGGGCAGAGTTGCTTAGGTCTGGAGTTGATATCTTTGACCTAGACTATGATGCTATTTTTGCTGCTATGTATGCTTTGTCTGTTAGTGGTGAGGGTGACTGTTACCTGTGTGTGCCGCGTGACCCAGGTATAGAGGCTGCTGCTCTAGGTTCTAGTGAGTCTGCTCTCTCTGGTACTGCGTCTTGCTGAGGCCTTGCACACCTTTACACTTGACTCAGGTGCTTCATGCTGTTTCTTTTGCGACAGCACCACCCTCACTCCTCTCTTTGCACCTGTACCGGTCAGGCTGGCTGACCCCTCCGGGAGGCCCAGTCCTTGCCCGTTCCTCCACTGTTCTCCCGTGTCCGGCGGTTCCGTCCGGCTCACTATCAGGCCTTCACCTCCCCTCGTTCTCTACGAACTTGGTGAGTACCGCTGCCCTCCAGGACGTGATGGTCACTACCACCACTCTTGGGGGTCAGCATGTGTCGATCTGCACGTGTACACGGACGGGCCGCCACCTGGCCACGTTCACTCGTCCGCCTGGGTCGAGTCTGTACAGACTGGCTACCGAGCCTCCTTAGGTAGCTGCGTCTGCCCAGGTGTGCGCGTCAGGTCAGGTAGCACCCCCTTGTTCATGTCGCCTCCTGACGCACCAGACTCTCCTGTGGCACCGCCGCCTTGGTCACCCCTCCCTGCCACAGCTTCGTGGCATGCACTCCCGCCTCCTTGTCTCTGGTCTTCCCAGGTCTCTGCCTCCCCTCCCGCCCTCGCCTGCCCCGCCCTGCCTTTCTTGCGTTGAGGGGCGGCAGCGTGCCGCTCCTCACTCCTTCTCGTTTCCCCCGACGACTGCTCCCCTGCAGACACTCCACTTGGACGTGTGGGGCCCAGCCAGCGTCAGTGGACAGGGCTGCGAGCACTACTTTCTGCAGGTTGTTGACGACTACAAGCGGTACACCACGGTCTTCGGCTTGCGAAGCAAGGGGGAGGTCCCTGATGTCTTGATCCCTTGGATCCGCGCAGTCCGTCTCCAGCTCCGCGAGTGGTTCCGCCAAGACCTTCCTGTCCTGCGTCTGCACTCTGACAGAGGTGGTGAGTTCTCCTCCGACTTCTTGCAGGACTTTTGTCGTGGGGAAGGCATTCTCCAATTGTTCACGCTTTTGGACTCCCCTCAGCAAAATGGGATTGCTGAGCGCCGCATTGGCTTAGTCATGGAGGTCGCTCGTACCTCCATGATCCATGCGGCTGCTCCCCATTTTTTGTGGTCGTTTGCGGTCCGGTATGCTGCGCATCAGCTCAACCTCTGGCCCCGTGTCTCCTTGCCGGAGACCTCGCCTACACTGCAGTGGATGGGGAAGGTTGGCGATGCGTCGGTGTTCCGGGTTTGGGGTTCTCATGCCTTAATTCGCGATACGTCTGCGGACAAGCTCTCCGCACGCTCTATTGCCTGCGTCTTCCTTGGCTTTTCCCCTGACGCGCCTGGCTGGCAGTTTTACCACCCCACCTCGCGTCGTGTCTTCGCCTCTCAAGACGTCACGTTTGACGAGTCGGTTCCCTTTTACCAGCTCTTCCCCAACCGCTCTGCCCCTCCCCCACCCTCGCCGCTCTTCCTTGCTCCAGGTCCCCCTTCGGTAGATCCCCTCCCCCCCCAGGGTCCTGCTCCCTCAGGTGTGTCTCAGGTAGACCCTCTCCCTTGTACTGTACCTGTTGAGGTAGCTGTTGACTCAGGTGCTGCTCGAGGTGCTGCGTCTAGGGTTGCTGCGTCTTGGGGTGCGGAGCTTGGGGGTGCGGAGCCTGGGGGTGCGGAGCTTGGGGGTGTGGAGCCTGGGGGTGCGAAGTCTGAGGGTGCCGGGTCTGGGGGTGCTGAGCTTGCGGGTGTGGAGTCTTGGGGTGCTGAGCCTGAGGGTGTGGAGCCTGGGGGTGCTGAGTCTGGGTGTGCTGAGCCTCGGGGTACTGCTTCTTCAAGAGGTCCTGCGGGTGCTTCGCCGTGACTGTCTCCCCGGCCGGAGCCTCTCTCCCCGCAGCAGTTGCGCTAGTGGTTTACTCAGCGCACCCGCCTTCAGAGTGGAGCTGCTGGAGCAGGAGACTCTGCGGCTGGAGACACTGGAGCTGGAGGTGCTGGATTTACTGCTGGAGCTGGTGGTACCGGAGGTGCTGAGGCTGCTGGTCCTGGAGGTGCTCGTACCAAGGGTATTGGAGCTGCCAGGACTGGTAGTGTTGGGGGCGCTGGAGCTAGAGACTCTACGGAGCCTGGAGCTGCTGGAACTGGAGCTGTTGGCGCTGGCGCTGGAGGCACCGGCGCGGGAGGCGCTAGAGCTGGAGGAGCTGGAGCTGTTGCCTCTGGAGGTAGAGGTGCTGGAGCTGGGAGTGCTGTGTCTGGTGGCACTGGTGCTGGAGCCACAGTGCGGCCGCGACCGTACTTCGTTCCCCTACTTCAACAGGTTCTTGGTGTCCCGTCTTCTCCTGGCCTTACTCCTCCCTTACTGTGTCCACCGCCTGACCAGACGCAGCCGCTGTTACAGCCAGCCTCCACACTGCCTGCTCCTTCTCTTTACACTGAGCAGACCGGCGGTCTTACAGAGCGTCGTGAGCCTGTGTCTCGTCCTGCCTCCCCTGTTCCCATTGGTCGTCGCGTTCCTCGTCCGCGTCCTCCTCCTATCTCGGGCACACACGCTATGGAACTTCGTCCTTCCTCTGTTCTACTGCGTGTTCCTCTGCCGCCTCCTCCTGAGTCCTCTCTTCCTGCCATCCCTGACCCTGAGTCTGACCTCGCTCGTTCTTCCATTCCCACTGTCTCTTGTCTCCTCGCCACTGTTGTCACTGACCCTTCTTTTGAGTCCGCTGCTGCGTCTGAGCTCGTTGCTGAGCTAGTTGACTTTGCTACTGCCTGTCATCTAGACTACGCCACTGCTCTTGTTGCTGAGTCTGAGTCTGCCAATCCTACGTCCTTCGGGGGTGAGTATGCTCTTGGCACGGACGTTCTTGAGGACAAGCAGGAGGACTTTGAGTGTCTTGTAGCTGATGTACCTCGTTTCGCTTCCTTGCTGCTTGTCCCTGAGGGAGACCCGGATGCACCAGACATCCTGACCCCGCGCTCTTACGCAAAGGCGATTACGAGTCCTTACTCCTCTCAGTGGCAGGCAGCCATGGATGCCGAGATGGCATCCTAGAAGTCCACAGGCACCTACGTTGACGCAGTTCCCCCACCTCGAAGATGACCACTCTTTGGGTGTTGCTGCGCGTCACTGCTCAGCGTGACTACGAGTTACACTCTCTCGACTTCAGTACAGCTTTCTTGCAGGGCAGCCTGCACGAGGAGATCTGGCTGCGCCGCCCACCTGGCTTCACTAGGTCGTTTCCTGCAAGTACCCAGTGGAGCCTCCGGCAGCCAGTCTACGGTCTCCGCCAGGCGCCTCGCGAGTGGCACGACACACTGAGGACTACACTTGCGGCTCTGGGGTTTACTCCTTCTACTGCTGACCCGTCACTGTTTCTACGCACCGACACATCGCTGCCACTGTTCTACGTCCTCATGTACGTCAACAACCTCGTCTTTGCCATTGCTGACACTGAGGCATTCACCCTTGTGAAGTCGGAGCAGTAGAAGAGACACACCTGCGCTGACCTGGGTGAACTGCGCAGCTATCTTGGCCTGTAGATCACTCGGGACAGAGCACGGCGCACCATCACACTGACGTAGTCACACATGGTGCACCAGGTCCTTCAGCGCTTTGGCTTCCAGTTCTCCTCGCCACAGCCCACTCCTCTGTCTACCCGCCACTCGCTCTCAACTCCACCTTCAGATGAGTCCATAGAGCCGAGTGGTCCGTACCCAGAGCTTGTGGGTTGCCTTATATACCTGATGACGTACGTGCACACGACCTGACCTAGCGTACCCTCCCAGCCTCCTGGCTCGCTACGTGGCTCCCGGTAGGCATCGAAAGGTGCACTGGGATGGTGCAAAGAGGGTACTGCGTTACTTGTGCAGTACGTCGGGCATGGGGCTTGTGCTTGGAGGACGGGGTGCAGTTGTCCTCACTGGTCACGCAGACGCTTCTTGGGTTAACGACTCAGCTACGCAGCGGTCGTCACAAGATTACACCTTCAGCCTCCGTTCTCGCTCTGTTTCCTGGCGGTCTACCCGCTTGTCTTCGGTTCTCAGCTCCAGTTGTGAGGCTGAGATCTACGCAGGGGCCATGGCTGCACAGAAGCTACACTGGCTTACCTACCTGCTGACTGACTTGGGAGAGCAGCCTCGTTCGCCTCCAGTTCTGTACGTAGACAACAAGGCCATGATTGCCTTGTGTCAGGAGCACAGACAGGAGCACAGAACGAAGCACATCGCTCTGCGTTACCTCCTTGCTCGAGAGTTGCAGCAGCGTGGCCAGCTTCGTCTTGCATACGTGGCCACTAGGGCCAACACTGCTGATATATTCACCAAGGCACTTCCGCCTGGTGATCATCAGCGCTTCTCTACTATGTTAGGCCTTGTGCCTACTTTGCCTCACTTGCTCACTTCGTGAATTTGCTTGTATTGTGATCTTTATATATACCTGCATGCTTACACTTGCTAGGGTATGATCACTGTATTGTTTGTTCTCTTTTATATAACTCTGCATGTGAACTGGCCTTGTGGCCCTTTGCTTGTGCTCGAACTGTGTGGTGACTTTGTGATCCACCCTGAGCTTGCTTTGCTTTTCTTGACTGATCTTGTGACCACTTGTTCTCCCCACTTTGCCTATGGGGGTGTGTCAGAATGTTATAGTGCTTACATTTGTGTAGTCTATAGTGGGGTAGCCCATAAGGGGTACAACCCAATTAGGGTTAGCACTTGTACCCAACTTACTGTTCAATGCACTCATTCTTGTTCGTTAGTTTTGACATAGTTGTCACAATACCCTGAACCCCTTGACATGTATTTTGGGAAAGAATTTGCCAGCCAGGGCTCAAAACTGGATTTTGGTCACTCTGGGAAATAAGGCTGACAATTTCAGGCTAAAAAATAAGCTACTTTTTTCGTGGCAGGGTAAAAATTTCGGGTACATTGTTTTCTGTGAATGAAACTGTTTATAGAGTTTAAAATGCATACGTGTCTCAGTTAGTAAGATGTATGACTTCAAATGGATTTGAACCTAAGATGTATCACCGTAGGTTCAAATCCCAACAATGGTGATTATCGCAACTTACAAACGGGAGTGTTTTGCGGCCCACTTCACACAATCTCCACACGCAATGGGTCAAAAATGGCCGAGTGTTTTAAAATTTGCCTGACATGACCAACTTTGAACAATGTGGGATGTCGCATGAAAGAAACCCCATAATTCACACTGTTTGAGTAATCCCTGCACTAAATATGAGGTTACGTTCTTGGTCGGTGTCAAATTTCATGACACGAAGCTATGAAGGGTCGAGATTTGAACGAAGCTGATGTGGAATGATCTAAATCGTCGATCTCCTTGTGTCACCGAGTTAGACACCGGCCAAGAACGTACCATGTGAGAATCTAAAAAACATAGTAGCTGGCAAATACTTTTCGATGTATTTTCGAGTATGTCTCAACGAATTTTGTCGTCGTCGCTCATCGTCGCTGGCCCCTGCATATCGAGCACAAGTTTGCCCACCGCTTCGTCACTCGTCATGACCCTTCCCATGGGGAGGGAAATTTCATCCGTTGAGATGTAGAGTCAATGCTCATCAGTAGAACACGAGGTAGGGACGGCATGTGCGTGAAACGAGTTTTGGCTGTTTGCTCACTTTCGCCCTTGTCGCCACGTGCAAAAAAATTATTGTAAAATGAAAGTGGAATGCCAATGCTTAATTTTCGTAACAAGTTACACATTTCTGGTGACGTATGCAACGGGCAACCCTTGTTGTTTATGAACTGTGGATGTTGGCTTCCACAACTTGGTGACTGCACCCCGAATTTTAGCACAATGCTCAATTTAGTCACTCACGGGCAAAACGTTCGCGAGTGACTAAATTGAGGAAATGACGAATCGCCCTATTTTCTAATTGGAAATGGTTTTGAAAGTGCAGCGCTTCGTGCTCGCGGCCAATTCCCACAGGCAGTTTCTGTGCCTCAATACACATTTAAAGTTATTTCCATAGCAAAATCAATAAACCCTCTCGGGAAAGGCATGTTAGCCTGGGCGGCATTGTTATGAGTTGTAAAACAGAGTTGCGCGGAAAACGAATATCGAAGCTGTGACTAACTGAACTGAGAATACAATGAAGGCTCGTGATTGTCAAAACATATTTGTATGTTCCTAGTTCTGCTAGGCTACAATGAGGTGCTCAGTATAGAGTACAACCCCGGTTAGGGTTTCATACTTGTATCTCCCTTTTGCTAGTCATTCATCATTCCTGCACATATTATTTTGACATGGTTTCAGAGCAGGAAACTTGTTAAGTTTTAGGGCCCACCGATAGTTCTGCTCGTTCCTGCCCAAAGCGCCCTTGCTCTGTCCTGCCCTGCTTGCACAGTGTTGCGCTGCCCTGCTGCCACGCGCGCTGCCTGCCCTAGCGCGCTCCCCTGCTGCAGCTCGCGCGTTGCGCCCCACTGCTGCCCGCACGTCGCGCCCTGCTGCAGCCTGAGCGTTGCGCCCTGCTGCCCTGCCCAGCGCGCGCCGCCCTGCCCTGCAGCCCGCGCCCAGCTGCCCTGCAGCCCATGCATCGCGCTGCCCTGCCCTTAGGCCCGCGCGCCGCCCTGCCCTGCAGCTCGCGAGCCACGCTGCCCTGCCCTTAGGCCCGCGCACCGCCCTGCCCTGCAGCCCAGCGCGTCGCGCCCTGCTGCCCTGCCCAGCGCGCGCCCCGCTGCCCTGCGCATCTCGCCCTGCTGCAGCCCTTGCGTCGCGCCCTGCAGCCCGCGCGTCGCACCGTGCTGCCCCGCGCATCGCACCCTGCTGCCCCGCGCGTCGCACCCTGCTGCAGCCCAGCGCGTCGCG
Organism: Closterium sp. Naga37s-1; assembly: GCA_947471745.1. Classification (NCBI taxonomy): domain Eukaryota; kingdom Viridiplantae; phylum Streptophyta; class Zygnematophyceae; order Desmidiales; family Closteriaceae; genus Closterium; species Closterium sp. Naga37s-1. The sequence goes on along the minus strand of CANJKZ010000195.1, from coordinate 1,241,683 downwards.
CCCTGCTGCCCTGCCCAGCGCGCGCCCAGCTGCCCTGTCCAGCACGCGCCCAGCGCGCCCTGCTGCCCAGCGCGCCAGTGCTCCCCGCAGCCCAGCACGCCCTGCCTTGCCCAGCCGCACCGCCCAGCCCTGCCGAGCCGTGCCGCCCAGGCCGAGCCGCGCCGCCCAGCCCGAGCCGCGCTGCCCATCCCGAGCCTCGCCGCCCTGCCTCCTTCGCCAGCCCCACCGAGCCACCCTGCTACTACTACTGCTGCTGCTGCTGCTCGTGCTACTGCTGCTGCTACTGCTGTTGATAAGCTACTGCTGCCGCCTACGCTCCTGCTGCCCTGCCGAGCCGCCCTTGCTGCAACTACTGGCACTACTACTGGTGCTGGAGGTGCTGCTGGGAGTGCTGGAGGTGTTGGAGGTGCTGCCGGGAGTGCTGGAGGTGCTGCTACTGACTGTCACTGTCTGTCATGGCCACTATCACGGTACTCGCAGCGGCTAGGGGTAGACAGCAGTCACTACCTCTCCCTGACAACCCCACCCCTCAGCAGCTTCATGAGTGGGTTATTCAGCGAGGCAGTCCTGGTGGTGGAGGTTTTGGTTTTATGGGTACTGCAAAGCGGCGGCAGCAGCGTCCGCAGGGCACCTTCTCCCTGCAGCGGCTTCGTGACTGTGCTTCTCATCGATGCGCCCCTGGTTGTGTAGAGGCTGCTGCTCTAGGTGCTAGTGAGTCTGTTGCAGCTCTAGGTGCTCGTGAGTCTGGCGCCGCTCTAGGTGCTAGTGCGTCTACAGCCACAGGGCCTGACTCAGCTGAGTGTTATAGTCTAGAGTCCACTTAGGGGTCGCGGATGCCCATGAAACCACCTAAGCAGAATCTGATGACTTCAAACCGCCTCTGTTCAAAACGCCGTCACGATTAGCTCCAATATTATACGAGGCTGAAACTTGGACAGACGTTAGCTTCAGGTGTCTTCTTTCCAACGGTATATTGCTTGCTTTCATCAGAGGTGTATGCGCTATGTAGCAAACAAAAACGTAAGCTCGGCTGAAAACGTGTAGTTTCATTGATGCAAGGAAGAGGTGAGTACAACATTGCCTAGGGGACTCTTAAGGGGTTGGGACCATCCTAGGAACTCAGAGAAGGTTGATTCCTAGGGGAGAAAGGCTAGAGAAGGATGGGAAACGTCCTAGCTAGGTCAGCAAAGCCAACCACACTTGGATGTTCAGAGCTGTACCCAAGACTACCAATAGTGAGTCAAGCCAACCATGAGTTAGCTTCTCTTCCCACTTGCACCCTCTTGCAAGCTGCTTCCAAGAAGACCACACTTCTCAAAAGGAGGGTGGTAGAGTCCCACTTGACCAACTGTACTTCTTGTCTCATTCTCTGTCCCTGCACCATTGGCATGACAACAATGAAAGGGTGGCAAGGGAAATGCTGCCAACAGTGCATCATGACTACGGAACAGTAACTTTCGACAGTTGTCATGTGCTGCTCCAATGTTGGGTTGTCCTGAAACTCGGAAACCATCTGAACAACACGGCAAAGGACTGCCACACCGATCTTCAGACCAATCAGAGCTTGGTAGATGAGTCAGCAGCCAAAATGGTGAACTCAGGTGTTTCCAAAAAGAGTAACACACACTTCCGGGATGCCATAAGTCTTGAAACTAAAAATGTTGCCATGCCTTGTAAACTGCTTCAAAAATTCTGAAACTTTGAGGGTTTGAATAAATCATGTTGAAGCACCTCCCCACAAAATTCCAGAAGCTGAGCAGGCTTGTAGGCTGAATGGGAGTGCGATGACCGTGCCACTACAGTGCTTTGGCACAACACTGAGGCCTTGCACACTTTCACACTTGACTCAGGCGCGTCACGTTGCTTCTTTCGTGATTGCACCACAGTCACACCACTCGCAGCACCTGTCCCAGTCTCACTGGCTGACCCCACTAGGGGCCCAGTAGTCGCGCGAGCCTCCACTGTCCTCCTGTGTTCGGCGGTCCCTTCCAGGTCTCTCTCAGGTCTCCACCTCCCCGCGTTCTCGATGAACTTGTTGAGCAGCGCAGTTCTCCAGGATGTATGGGTTAATACATTTATTCTTGGAGGACAGCGTGTGGCGATCTGCACGTGCTCACGGACTGGCCGTCATCTTGCTACATTCACTCGTCAGCCTAGGTCTGGTTTGTACACACTAACCACTGAGTCTGCACAAGTGGCTGCGTCAGGTCAGGCAACTGCGTCGAGTCAGGTGTCTGTGTCTGGTCAGCTTGCAGCGTCTTGCTCGTGTCGGTTACTCTCCCACCAGACTCTCCTCTGGCACCACCGCCTTGGTCACCCCTCGCTGCCGCATCTCCGCGGCATGCACTCCTGTCTCCTTGTCTCTGACCTTCCCAAGTCCCTGCCCCCCCTCCCGCGCTCGCCTGCCCCGCCGTGCCTTCCTTGCGTCGAGGGGCGGCAGCACGCCGCTCCTCACTCCTCCGAGTTTCCTCCGACCACTGCTCCTCTGCAGACGCTCCACACGGACATGTGGGGCCCGGCCCCCGTCAGTGGAATGGACCAAGAGCGCTACTTCCTGCTGGTTGTTGATGACTACACACGCTACACCACAGTCTTCCCCTTGCGGCGCAAGGCAGACGTCAGCGGTGTTTTGATCCCCTGGATCCGTGCTACTCGTCGCCAGCTGTGCGACCGGTTTCGGCGGGACTTGCAAGTCATGCGTCAGCACTCTGACAAGTGCGGTGAGTTCTCTTCTGGCCTCCTTGAGGAATTCTGTCAAGACAAGGGCATCCGCCAGACATTCACGCTTCCGGCCTCTCCTCAGCAAAATGGGATTGCTGAGCATCGCATTGGATTGATCATGGAGTTTGCTCGTACCTCCATGATCCATGAGGCTCCCCATTTTCTGTGGTCGTTTGCAGTCTGATACGCTGCGCATCAGCTCAACCTCTTGCCCTGTGTCTCTGAGCCAGAGACCTCGCCCACACTCCAGTGGACGGGGAAGGTTGGCGATGCGTCGGTGTTTCGGGTTTGGGGCGCGCTCTCCCTTGTTCGGGATGCCAAAGCGAGCAAGCTCTCCTCTCGCACTCTCTGCTGCGTCTTCCTTGGCTTCCCCACCGACGCCCCGCCATGGCAGTTCTACCACCCGCGCTCGTGTCGAGTCTTCTCCTCCTAGGACGTCACCTTTGACGAGTCTGTTTGTTTCTACAGGCTACACCCGCACGCGTCCCACCCGGTCCCCCTAGTGCCTCTCTTCCTGGTACCTGTCCCCCCCCCCCTCCCGGTAGACCCCCTCCCCCCTCAGGTGTGTCTCAGGTAGACCCACCCCCCTTGGTTGAGCCTTTGGAGATCTCTTCTGACTCCTCTGGCCCAGCTGAGGGGGGTGACCCCGCCGCTGACGGCACAGCGGCCACTCGCCGCTCTCCACGCTTGGAGACCCCCCCTGGTTTTCCGCCTCGGCCGTCTTCGCCGCCTCAGCTGCCTGCTGCTGTGGACTCTGGTGCTGCTGCGGGTGGTGACACTGGTGGTGCGGGTTCTGGGGGTGCTGAGCCAAGGGGTGCGGGTTCTGGGGATGCTGAGCCAGGGGGTGCGGGTACTGGGGGTGCTACGACAGGGGGTGCGGGTTCTTGGGGTGCTGAGACAAGGGGTGCAGGTTCTGCGGGTGCTGCGAGTGGGGGTGCTGACACTGGGGGTGCTGCGAGTCCTAGTGGCAGTGGAGCCGTGGGTGACCCTATTGGAGGTCCTGGAGATGGACAGCCTTGTCGTCTTGAGACGCTCTCGCCGCAGCAGATTTGTGAGTGGATTATTCAGCAAGGTTGTCCTGGTGGTGGAGGTTAGGGTGTTACCGCTTCTGGAGCTGCTGGTGCTGGAGGTACTAGAGGTGCTGCTGGTGCTGGAGTTACTAGAGGTGCTGCTGGTGCTGGAGTTGCTGGAGCTGCTAGTCCTGGAGGTACTAGAGGTGCTGCTGGTGCTGGAGATGTCGGAGCTACTAGTCCTAGAGGTGCTATTGGTGCTGGAGGTGCTGGAGCTGCTAGTCCTGGAGGTACAGCTGGTGCTGGAGGTGCTGGAGCTGCTGGCACTGGAGGTGCTGGTGCTGCTGGTGCTGGAGGTGCTGGAGGTGCTGCTGGTGCTGGAGGCGCTGGAGCTAGAGGTGCTGGAGATGCTGGTCCTAGAGGTGCTCGTACTAGAGGTACTGGAGCTGCCGGAGCTGGTGGTGCTACTGGTGCTGGAGGTGCTGGAGCTGCTGGCACTGGAGGTGCTGGTGCTGCTGGTGCTGGAGGTGCTGGAGGTGCTGCTGGTGCTGGAGGCGCTGGAGCTGGAGGTGCTGGAGCTGCTGGTCCTGGAGGTGCTTGTACTGGAGGTGCTGGAGCTGCCTGAGCTGGTGGTGCTGCTGGTGCTGGAGGTGCTGGAGGTGATGTTGGAGGTGCTGGGGGTACTGGAGCTGCTGGCACTCGAGGTGCTGGTGGTACTGGTGCTGGAGCTGCTGGAGCTGCTGGTCCTAGAGGTGCTCGTACTAGAGGTACTGGAGCTGCCGGAGCTGGTGGTGCTGCTGGTGCTAGAGGTGCTACTAGAGCTGCTGGCACTGGAGGTGGTGGTACAACTGGTGTCAACGAGGTAACGGAATAATGAATGACTAGAAATGACAAAGACAAGGAAGTTATAGCAAACCCTGGTCAACCCTAGCCAACCCTAAACATAAATGTACACCACCTAGACTAGCAAATACAAACCATAACAATTATAGTTTGACACACCCCCATAGTCTAGGTGACGGTAGTCCTGTCGAAAGCAACACACCGTCTATGAGCAAGGGTCATAGAACCAGTCAGCAAGAACAAGCAACGGTAACAAGACCAGTTCACAAGAACAAAACAAATCTTAGGGTGGATCTCAAGATCACCACGTAGTCCGAGAACAAACAAGAGTCCACAAGGCCAGTTCACATGCAAGGATATAGCTGATATAAGAGATGCAAGAGTACAAGACATGCATGACAAGCATCTCTACAAAAGCAAGGGGCCACAAGGCCTGTCCACAAGCACACATATAGGATATATAGTGAGATGCAAGAGTACAAGACAAAGCACCTCTACGCAAGCGAGGGCCTGTAGACACAAGGCCAAGCTCGGTGCAGAAACGCTGGTGGTCACAAGGCGGCAACGCCTTGGTGAAGATATCTGCAGTGTTGGCCCCAGAGACCACACGCGGCACAAGTGCCTGGCCACGCTGCTGCAACTCTCGCAGAAGGAAGTAACGAAGCTGGATGTGCTTCGCCTTCCCAACCAGTCGGGGCTCCTCGCACAACAGGATAGCAGACCTGTTGTCGGCGAACAAGACTGGGGGAGAGCGAGGCCGTTCACCAAGGTTGGTGAGGAAGAAAGACAGCTAGCGAAGCTCCTGGGCGGCCATGGCCGCAGCGTACACCTCTGCCTCACAGCTAGAACTAGAGACAGACGACGCCCGAGTCGACCTCCACAAAACAGCTCCGGTCCCAAGGCTGAAGCAGTAACCCTGTGAAGACCTCAGCGACTCTGCGTCGTCGGCCCACGACGAGTTCGAGAAACCTGTAAGTGTAACTGGCTGCTTCCCTCCAAGGACAAGTCCCATGCCTGATGTACTCGCCACATACTTCACCACCCTCTTAGCAGCGTACTAGTGGGAAGGTCGGTGTCCCCCAGGCGCAACAAAGCGCGTAAGGACGCTAAGAGGGTAAGCTAGGTCAGGGCGAGTACAGGTCATCAGGTACATGAGACAACCCACCAGCTCAGGATATGGCCCACTGGACTCAAATGGCTCGTCCAAAGGTGGAGCCGTGAGCCCATTATCCACAGCAAGAGAGGTGGACTGTACCTTGGAGAACGGGAAGCGAAATCGCATGAGGATCTGCTCGACCATATGCGACTGCGTCAGCGTAATGGTGCGAGCTGCCCTGTCCCTGGTGATTTGCAAGCCAAGGTAGCGCTGCAGCTCACCAAGGTCAGTGCAAGTCTGTCTCCTCTGCAGTTCCTCCTTCACAGAGGCGAGGGCGCATCGGTTGGGAGTGGTGAAGACCAGGTCGTCAACGTAGACCAGAACAAAGAACGGGGTCGAGCCACGGCGGACGAACAGCGACGGGTCGGCATACGACGGAAAGAAGTCAAGTACTGCAAGAGTCGTACGTAGCATTTCGTGCCACTCGCGGGGAGCCTGGCGCAGGCCGTAGACCAGTCGACGCAGCTGCCACTGGGTCCCAGGAGGGAAAGAGCTAGTGAAGCCAGGCGGGCGACGCAGCCATATCTTCTCGTGCAGGCTCCCCTTTAGGAACGCGGTGGAGAAGTCTAAGGAGTTCAACTTGCAGCCGCGTTGAGCTGCAATATGCAGCAACACCCGAAGAGTGGTCATCTTCGGGATGGGAGCAAAGGTCTGGAAGAAGTCTAACCCCCTCTCGCTGACTCAAGCCTCTCGCCACGTAGTGCGCCTTGAACACCGGTGGTGCTCCAGGCGGCCGCTTCACCTTGTAGAGCCACATGCCACTGACAACGTTCGCCCTAGGTGGTGGGACGGCGTCGACGTAGGTGCCTGTGGACCTATAAGATGCCATCTCTGCCTCCTCTGCTGCTATCTAGTACAAGGCCTAGGTTCCCGAGACCACCTCAGCGTGAGTGCGAGAGATCGGGATGGCAAGGGCGTCTGGATCCCCCTCAAGGGCAAGCAGCATGGTGCAGAGATGAGGAACAGCGGCCGCAAGTAAACCAAGCTCGAACTACCTGTCCTCGAGGACCTCCAAGGGAAAAACAGGAGCACCCCCAGAGAAAGGAGAACAAGCAGGGCCACTCACCAAGTGAGCGGCGTAGTCAAGGCGGTGGGAAGAGGCAAAGCCAGCGTCGGTGGTAACAAGTGCTGAGACAGACGACAGAGGTGCAGTCGGGTGAGTGACCAGCGCGGACAAAACACGGGAGACGACGGGACGAGAGGAACGGAGGTAGTCGGACAACGGGTCTTGAAACACAGTGAGGACGACTCTGGAGGCTGTGGGAGGATAGGAGGAGGTGGAGCACGTGAGCGGAGAACAAGGTGAAAGGGACCGTCTGCACGATAACAGGACCGACGGGGCTCTGGAGACATAGCACGACTGAGGGGAGAACGACGAGTCCAATGGGATGAGGAAAGAGACTGCACGGGGGGGACAGGAGGGGACGGTAGGGGACCACGAACCAAGCGTGCAGGGGCTGGGTCGGGCAGGTCGCGCAGTCGCAGTCGCTGCCGCTCCACCTCCTCTGGCGTCTGCTGCGACGGTACCTGCCCCTGCTGCTGCTCCTGTGGCTCCTCCTCTGCCCTCTCCTGCTGCGACTGCCGTTGCACCCGCTGCTGCGAATGGGACTCCTGTGACCGTGACTCCTCTACTCTCTCCTGTTGTGTCTACAACTGCACCTGCTGCTGCGAGCGGGAATCCTGCTCTACCCTCTCCTGGTGCGGCCGTGACTCCTCCTCTACTCTCTCATGCTGCGAGAGCAACTGCACCCGCTGCTGCACTCGTGACTCCTCCTCGACTCTCTCCTACTGCGGCTGCAACTGCACCTGCTGCTGCTGTGACTCCTCCTCTACTCTCTCCTGCTGCTGCGATAGAGATTGAGACTGCTCCTGCTGCTGCTGCTGTGCCCTCTCAAACCGCTCACGCTCCTCCCTCTCCAACCGGAGGAGACGCCGCTCACGGGTCAGGAAACGTACAGTGTGCGGTGTAGGCGCCGCAGTGCCAGTGCCTCCAGCTCCAGCACCCCCAGAACCAGCACCTCCACCACCGACACCCCCGGGGCCTCCAATACCTCCCGCAGGAACACCCCCAGGCTGCGCAGCAACCGGCCGTAGAGAAGAACAAGGAGGGAACTGCGGGACAGACGGGAAGCCAGGAGGTGACGCGGGGCGAGGCCGCCGAGTCGAGGCTGACGTGTCCTCCATGGGAGTGACCTCCACGCCCACACCCCCTGCACCCCCCGAGCCGACACCACCAGCTCCAGCAGCCCCAGTACCCTCACCCTCCGCGTCTGCACCTCCCGCACTCCTAGACACGACAAGGACTGGGCGCTGCGGGGGGGACAACTGCGGAGTAACGTGCGACACACCTGGCGGGGCAGGACGCGAAGGGGGGGGGGCTACCAGGGCGACTGGGGGGGGGCTCAACGGTGAGGAACAGCGGGGGTGAAAAGACCTCAGTACCTTGGTGGGGGCGACTCCTGTAGTAAAAGACAGACTCGTCGAATGTGACGTCCTGGGAACTGAAGAACTCGTAGGTGAGTGGGTCGTAGAACACCCAGCCGGCATTGTCCAGAGGGAAGCCAAGAATGACGCAGGCACGAGTGCGCGGAGACAACTTGTTCGCGCCAGGGGCGCGAACGTGAGCCAGACAACCCCAGACGTGGAAGTCAGCTGCTATGGCCGGAGAACCTGTCCAAAGGGAGACCGGCGTCGCCCGTGGCTATGCGTCACTGGGCCACATGTTCAGCTGGTGCGTGGGGTAGCGGACTGCCTAAGGTCACAAGAACTGTGGAGCACCGGCATGGCACATGGAGGTCCGAGCAACCTCCATGACCAGGCCGATGCGTCTCTCGGCTACCCCGTTTGGCTGTGGCGAGGGGGGTAGCGTGTAAGACTGGATGATCCCCCGACCCTGACATAACATCTCCAGGCGAGTGGAAGAAAACTCACCACCATGGTCCGAGTGTAGGCGAAGCCCACAAAGGCCCTGGGCGTCACCCCTCGCTAGTAGCCACGGCTCGAGGACGGTAGGCATGTTGGCCTTCCGTTGCAAAGGGAAAACTGTGGTGTAGCGGGAGCAGTCGTCCACCACAATCAGGAAGTAGCGCTCCTGACGTGGAGGGGCCTTAAACGTCCAAATGCAGGGTCTGGAAGGGAGCCGTGGTGGGGGGGAACGAGGAGGAGTGAGGGGCAGTGCGCTGCCGACCCTCGACGCAAGGAGTGCACAACGGCGCAGGCGAGCGGGGAAGCGGTGCAAGCGACTCTGGGAGACCTGAGACCAGACGGTAACGTGCCATCTTGCTGAGACGTGGGAACGACGGGTGACCTAGAAGGTGGTGCCAGAGGACCGACGGGTGGGTGAGTGACCGACTGTCGCACGACACAGCAGCTACCTGACCTGACATGACTTGACCTAACCTGACCTGACCCAGTGTGGTGGGACCTAGTGTGTAGTGAGTACAGACAAGAGCCCGGCTCTCTGTGGAAAGTGGCTAGAGGCACTCCTGTGGCACTGACTGTGCAGGAGGCAATAGGCTCGTCCAGTGGGAAAGTAGTGACGACACCTAGATCGTGAAGGTGACTGACACCCACCAGGTTCCTAGAGAACGAGGGGGTGTAGTAACCTGTGAGAAACCTAGAGGGAGCCGCTGGACACGGGAGAGTGGTGGTGCTGTGGGCAACAACAGGTCCCACGCTGGGGTTAGCCAAGGCGACAGTGACTGGAGTGCGAAGTGGTGTGAGGTCAGTACAGTCGCGAAAGAAACAGCTGGACGCTCCAGAGTCTAGGGTGAAGGAAAGCTGTGCGGTCTATGAGGTCGCACCCGAGCCAGCAACAAAGGCTGGTGCTAGACTAGTGGTAGTTGCAGCTCCTACACAAAGATGCTCAGAGGGGCCCGGACTGGAAACAACACACGCACCAAGACTAGAAACACAGGTTTCTACTCGTGCACCCGGGAACGAGCCTAGACCAGGTCGTTGAGACTCAACTGGTGAAGCAGTGCGCTGGCGAAGACGCGAGGGCCAGTGCGGTGTAATAGCGTGAGGACCAAAACGCTCACGGTAGAGGTCGTCGAGGCGACGGTAGAAGCGGGACACAGAGTGGTCGGGACTCCAGCAAGTGGTGCCAGCACCCAGGCCAGTCAGGATCCGGTACCCGCATGGACCAACGTCGCACCCACTACTGCTTGAGCCGCTGCTGCGGCCGGTACTCCTAGGACCCTCAGATCCCCACTAGCTGCTGTCGCTGCGGCTGACCCTGCTGCTGCTCCAAAACTCTAGCACACGCCATGGTAGGCACTAGAGACAGCCGAGCGCGGTGGGGAGCGGCTAGGATTGGTTGCTGGCTACAGCCTATGCTGCTGCTGGGTCTGCTGGGGCATGCTGCTGCTGGTACTGCTTGGGGCAGCCAATGCTGCTGCAGGTTCTGCTGGGGGCAGCCTATGCTGCTGCTGGTTCTGGCAGCAGCCTAAGCCGCTGCTGGTGCTGGGGGCAGCCTAAGCTGCTGCTGGTTATGGCAGTGGGGAACGGTTCTGGGCGGTTCCAGGCGGTCCAGGACGGTGTTGGGCGGTTCTGGACGGTTCTGGACGGTCCCGAGCGGTCCTGGGCGATTCTGGGCGGTCCTAGACTGTCCTGGGCGATTCTGGGCGGTCCTGGACGGTCCTGGGCGGTTCTGGGCGTTCCTGGGCGGTTCTGGAGGGCTGGTGGCAGGTGAAGCTGGTGGACTGCACGGCATACGGGGAGACGGGGCTGGCGTACCGGGCTGACGGATTGCAGGGCGGCGGGGAGGGGACGCGACGAGTATGGGAAGGGGAGGCTGTGAAAGTAACGAACGAGAATGAATGAACTAGCAAGCAGTTGGGTACAAGTACTAACCCTAATTGGGTTGTACCCCTTGTGGGCTACCCCACTACAGCCTACACAAATGTATAAGCTATAATGTCCCAACACACCCCCATAGGCAAAGAGGGGGAGAACAATTGGTCACAAGACCGGTCAAGCAAAGCAAAGCAAGCTCAGGGTGGATCACAAAGTCACCACACAGTCCGAGCACAAGTAAAGGGCCACAAGGCCAGTTCACATGCAGAGTTATAAAAAGAGAACAAACAATACAGTGATCATACCCTAGCAAGTGCAAGCATGCAGGTATATATATAGATCACAGTACAAACAGAGTCAAGCAGTAAACAAGTGAGGTTAAGTAGGCACAAGGCCTAACACAGTAACAAAGCGCTGATGATCACCAGGCGGAAGTGCCTTGGTGAAGACATCAGCAGTGTTGGCCCGAGTGGCCACGTACGCAAGACGAAGCTGGCCACGCTGCTGCAACTCTCAAGCAAGGAAGTATCGCAGAGCGATGTGCTTTGTTCTGTGCTCCAGTCTGTGCTCCCGACACAAGGCAATCATGGCCTTGTTGTCTACGTACAGATCTGGAGGCGAACGAGGCTTCTCTCCCAAGTCAGTCAGCAGGTAGGTGAGCCAGCGTAGCTCCTGAGCAGCCATGGCACCGGCGTAGATCTCAGCCTCACAACTGGAGCTGAGAACCGAAGACGAGCGGGTAGACCGCCAAGAAACAGAGCCGGAACCAAGGCTGAACCCTGTGACGACCACTGCGTAGCTAAGTCGTCAACCCAGGAGGCGTCTGCGTGACCGGTGAGGACAACTAGACCCCGCCCTCCAAGCACGAGCCCCATGCCTGACGTACTGCACAAGTAACACGGTACCCTCTTCGCAGCATCCCAGTGCACCTTTCGGTGCCTGCCGGGAGCCACGTAGCATGCCAGGAGGCTAAGAGGGTACGTGAGGTCGGGTCGAGTGCACGTCATCAGGTACATGAGGCAACCCACAAGCTCTGGGTACGGACCACTCGGCTCTACGGACTCGTCCGAAGGTGGAGCTGAGAGCGAGTGGCTGGTAGACAGAGGAGTGGGCTGTGGCAAGGAGAATTGGAAGCCGAAGCGCTGAAGGACCTGGTGCACCATGTGTGACTGAGTCAGGGTGATGGTGCGCCGTGCTCCGTCCCGGGTGATCTGCAAGCCAAGATAGCTGCGCAGTTCACCCAGGTCAGTGCAGGTGTGTCTCTTCTGCAGCTCCGACTTCACAAGGGTCAGTGCCTCAGTGTCAGCAGTGGCAAAGACGAGGTCGTTGACGTAAACGAGGACGTAGAACGGCGGCAGCGAGGTGTCGGTGCGTAGAAACAGCGACGGGTCAGCAGTAGCAGGAGCAAAACCAAGAGCCGCAAGTGTAGTCCTCATTGTGTCGTGCCACTCGCGAGGCGCCTGGCGGAGACCGTAGACTGGCCACCGAAGACTCCACTGAGTACGTGCAGGGAAAGACTCAGTGAAACCAGGTGGGCGACGCAACCAGATCTCCTCGTGCAGGCTGCCCTGCAGGAACGCTGTGCTGAAGTCCAGAGAGTGCAACTCGTAGTCACGCTAAGCAGCGACATGCAGCAACACCCGAAGAGTAGTCATCTTCGGGGTGGGGGAGAAGGTCTGGAAGTAGTCAACTCCCTGTCGCTCACTGAAGCCTCTAGCAACGTAGCGTGCCTTGAAGGCAGGCGGAGAACCCGGCGGCCGTTTCACCCTGAAGATCCACATGCCATCGACTATGTTCGCCCCAGGTGGGGGAACCTCGTCGACGTAGGTGCCTGTGGACTTCCGGGATACCATCTCGGCATCCATGGCTGCCTGCCACTGAGAGGATTAAGGACTCGTAATCGCCTCTGCGTAAGAGCATGGGGTCGGGATGTCTGGTGCATCCGGGTCTCCCTCAGAGGCAAGCAGCATGGAAGCGAAACGAGGTACAGCAGCTGCAAGACACTCAAAGTCCTCCTGCCTGTCGTCAAGGACGTCCGTGCCAAGAGCACACTCACCCTCGACAGACAGAGGACTGGCAGACTCAGACTCAGCAACTAGAGCAGTGGCGTAGTCTAGACGAAAAGCAGCAGCAAAGTCAAGCAGCTCAGCAACGAGAGCAGACGCAGCAGCAGACTCAAAAGAAGGGTGAGTGACAGCAGTGGCGAGGAGACGAGCAACAGTGGGACTGGCAGCACGAGCGCGGTCAAACTCAGGGTCAGGGAGCTCAGGAAGAGAGGACGCATGAGGAGAAGGCAGAGGAACACGCAGTGGAACAGAGGAAGGACGAAGTGCCATAGCGTGCGTGCCGGGGACAGGAGGAGGACGCGAACGAGGAAGGCGACGAGCAGTGCGAACAGGCGAGACAGGACGAGACGCAGGCTCGCGACGCTCTCTAAGACCGCCAGACTGCTCAGTGGAGCTGCCGGCAGCAACGGCAGCTGCGACTGGTCAGGCGGCGGACACAGGAGGGGAGGAGTAAGGCCAGTAGAAGACGGGACACCAAGATCCTGCCTAAGTAGGGGAACGAAGTACGGTCGCGGCCGCACAGTGTCTCCAGGACCTCCAGCTCCAGGGTCAACAGCTCCAACCCCTGCAGCTCCAGCGCCTCCAGCTCCAGCGCCACTAGTGCCAGTGCCTCCAGCTCCAGCAGCTCCAGGCTCCGTGGGGGCACCAGCACCAGCGCCCTCAACACCACCAGTCCCGGCAGCTCCAGTACCCCGGGTACGAGCACCTCCAGGACCAGTGGTCGCAGTACCTCCAGTAACATCAGCTCCAGCAGCAACTCCAGGACCTCCAGCTCCAGCAGCGCCAGCACCTCCAGCTCCAGAAGCTCCACTCCGAAGGCACGTACGCCGAACAAACCACTCACGCAACTGCTGCGGTGACAGTCTCGGCGAAGCACCAGCAGAACCTCCAGACGAAGCAGCACCCCGACGCTCCTCACCTCCAGACTCCGCACCCTCCGAAGCAGCACCCCCAGGCTCAACACCCTCAGGCTCAGCACCCCCAGGCTCACCACCCCCAGTCGCAACACCCCCAGGCTCAACACCCCCAGTCTCAGCACCCTCAGAATCCGCACCCCCAGGCTCCACACCCCCAGACGCAGCACCTCGAGTAGCACCTGAGTCGACAACTAACTGAACAGGCGCAGTACCAGGAAGAGGGTCTGCCTAAGACACACCCCTGAGGGAGCAGGACCCTGGGGCAGGAGGGGGTCTACCGGAGGGGGACCGGGAGCAAGGAAGAGCGGCGGGGGCGGGGGAGGGGCAGAGCGGTAGGGGAAGAGGCGGTAAAAGGGAACCGACTCGTCAAACGTGACGTCCTGAGAAGGGAGACACGGCGCGAGGTGGGGTGGTAAAACTGCCAGCCAGGCGCGTCGGGGACAAAGCCAAGGAAGACGCAGGGGATAGCTCGGGGGGAGAGCTTGTCCGATGACGTATCGCGAACAAAGGCACGAGAGCCCCAGACCCGGAACACCGACGCATCGCCAACCTCCCCCGTCCAACGCAGTGTGGGCGAGGTCTCCGGCAAGGAGACACGGGGCTAGAGGTTGAGCTGATGCGCAGCGTACCGGACCGCAAACGGCCACAGAAAATGGGGAGCAGCCGCATGGATCATGGAGGTGCGAGCGACCTCCATGACTAAGCCAATGCGGCGCTCAGCAATCCCATTTTGCTGAGGGGAGTCCGGATGCGTGAACGACTGGAGAATGCCCTCCCTACGAAAAATGTCCCGCAAGAGGGTGGAGGAGAACTCACCACCTCTGTCAGAGTGCAGACGCAGGACAGGAAGGTCCTGGCCGAACCGCTCGGATCCAAGGGATCAAGACATCAACGACCTGACCCTTGCTGCACAAGGGGAAGACCGTGGTGTACCGCGTGTAGTCGTCAACTACCAGCAGAACGTAGCGCTCGCGGCTCTGTCCACTTACACGGGCTGGGCCCCACACGTCCATGTGGAGAGTCTGCAGGGGAGCAGTCGTCGGGGGAAACGAGGAGGAGTGAGGAGCGGCGCGCTGCCGCCCCTCGACGCAAGGGAGGCAGGGCGGGGCAGGCGAGGGTGGCAGGGGAGGCAGAGACCTGGGGAGGCTAGAGACAAGAAGACGAGAGTGCATGCCACGAAGGCGAGGCAGGGAGGGGTGACCCAGACGGTGATGCCACAGAAGAGTCTGGTGCGACAGGAGGCGACACGAGCAAGAGGCGGCTACCTGACCAGACGCTGACACCTGAGCAGACGCAGCTACCTAAGAAGGCTCGGTAGTGAGTGTGTACAGACTCGACCCTGGCCGATGAGTGAACGTGGCCAGGTGACGCCCCGTCCGTGTGCACGTGCAGATCGACACACACTGACCCCCAGGAGTGGTAGTAGTGACCATCGCATCCTGGAGGGTAGCGGTACTCACCAAGTTCGTAGAGAACGAGGGGAGGTGAGGACCGGACATTGAGCCGGACGGAACCGCTGGACACGGGAGGACAGTGGAGGAACGGGCCACGACCGGTCCCCCAGAGGGGTCAGCCAGTCTGACCGGGACAGGTACAGGAAGAGGAGTGAGGGTGGTGCTGTCACGAAAGAAACAGCGCGAGGCGCCGGAGTCCAATGTGAAAGTGTGCAGGGCCTCAGCAGGCGCAGGACCAGGGAGAGTAACAGACTCACTAGCACCTAGAGCAGCAGCGGCTATACCTGGGTCAGGCGGCACACACCGGTAACAGTCACCCTCAGCACTAACAGACAAAGCATACATAGCAGAGAGAATAGCATCAAACTCTAGGTCAAAGATAGCAATCCTAGACTTAAGCAGATCTGCCCAGTGAGGGATCTCGACGTCGTCACCAAACTAAGCACGCCAAGCATCGTCGAGGCAGGAGAAGCAGCGGTGCTGAGTGTGGAGCCGCCCGCAAGTCTGACCAGCACGGTCACCCGTGCGAATGACATACGGGCAACTACCCCCATACACCGCACAGAGGAACCACTCACGAAGCTGCTGGGGAGACGGGGTCTCACTCCGACGCTGCTGCTGCTGACGCTGGCCACCCCCAGAACTGACACGCCGAGCGCCAGTCCCACCGCTATCATTCCCACCGCCTCCACTGCCGCCACTCCCACCGCTGCCCCCACCACTGCCACCAGAGCCCCCACTCCCGCCAACAGTCCCACCGCCTCCACCACCTCCACTGCCTCCACCACCTCCACCACCTCCACCACCTCCACCGCTGCCCCCACCACCACTCCCGCTGCCACCTCCACCACCACCGCTGCCACCTCCACCACCCTTGCCACCCTTGCCCTTGCTGCTGCGGCGCTTCGCACTAGCAGAAGCAGCTCCAACGTCCTCAGCACCAGAGACGTTTGCAGCAGCAGCAGAGGTGTAGGAGGGGGCAAGGGGGGAGGGGGAGCACCCCTCAAAGAAGGGCGGGCGCGGAGTGCCGCGAGCAGCACCTACAGCAACTGCACTAGTCTCAGCTGCGAGGAGGTGCTGCTCGAGTAGGTCAACAGTGAGGGAGGTGGGGTCAAGTTAGAGAAAGTGGTCCCTGACAGAGCGAAGAGAGTCAGGGAAGCGAGTGACTATGAAGTAGAGGGTGATGAACATCGGGGGCTGGTTCCTGTCAAGGAACTCAGCAGGGACGGTAGCGCGGTAGCGAGCATCACTAGTGCGCAGGTGGGAAACAAGGTCCTCTAACGTGGTAAAGGCTGACAGTTCGGGGAACAGGTAGGGCAAAAGCAGGCGGCCTAGAGCAGCAGTGGCAGGCGAGGAGTAGCGAGCGACTACAGCGACGTACAGTGCCTGCGCTGTCCTGTGCTGTCCGAAGTGAGCGCATTCAGTTAATGGCAGGTAGTTGCGAATGGCTAAGCGGGCAGCAGCGTCAAGAGTAAGCCACTGTGAGCGAGTCGAGCTGTCAGCTGTGGCGGGAGGGGCAGGAGCAGCGCCTGACACTAGGTCAAACAGCGAGAATCTGTCCTTAGAATCGCTCTGTAGGTACTGCTGCAGGTCGTCTAGCCACGTGTCAAACCTAACTGGTCTGCCCTCATGATCAAACGCGAGAAACCGAAGTGAAGCCATAGCTGTGCAGCACACTGGATAGCAGGAGCAGCAGTAGCAGCAGCAGTAGCAGCTGTAGCAGGAGCAGCAGTAGCAGCAGTAGCAGCAGTAGCAGCTGTAGCAGCTGTAGCAGTAGCAACAGTGACAGTGGGGGAAGGTGCCGACTGGGTCGGGCGCGGGTTTGGTACGGGGCCGGGCGCTGGGCTAGGTACGGGGCCGGGCGAGAGCTGGGTACGGGGCCGGGCGCGGGCTAGGTACGGGGCCAGGCGCTGGGCGAGGGACGGCGCCGGGCACTAGAAGGGACGGGGCCGGGTGCTGGGCTAGGTACGTGGCTGGGCACGGGCATCGACGGGCCACGGGCTAGGAACGGGGCCAGGCGCTGGGCTAGGAACGGGGCCAGACGCGGGCTAGGTACAGGGGCCGGGCGCGGGCGTCGACGGGCTGGGGCTAGGAACGGGGCCGGGCGCGGGCTAGTACCGGGGCCGGACGCGGGCTAGGTACGGGGCCGGGCGCGGGCATCGACGGGGCGCGGGCTAGGTACGGGGCCGGGCGCTGGGCTATGAACGGGGCCGGGCGCGGGCTAGGTACGGGGCCGGGCGCGGGCGTCGACGGGGCGCGAGCTGGGTACGGGGCCGGGCGCGGGCTAGGTACGGGGCCGGGCGCGGGCGTCGACGGGGCGCGGGCTAGGTACGGGCCGGGCACGGGCGTGAGACAGGGCCGGGCGAGGCTAGGGACGGGCCGGGCGCGGGCTAGGTACAGGCCGGTCGCGGGCTAGGTACGGGGCCGAGCGCGGGCTAGGTACGGGCCGATCGCGGGCTAGGTACGGGCCGGGCGCCGGCATCGACGGGGCGCGGGCTAGGTACGGGGCCGGGCACGTGCTAGGTACGGGCCGGTCGCGGGCTAGGTACGGGCCGGGCGCGGGCGACAGACGGGGCCGAGCGCGGGGCTAGGAACGGGCCGATCGTGGGCTAGGTACGGGCCGGGCGCGGGCGCGAGACGGGGCCGGGCGCGGGCTAGGTACGGGCCGGTCGCGGGGCTAGGTACGGGCCGGGCGCGGGCAAGAGACGGGCCGGGCGCGGGGCTAGGAACGGGCCGATCGCGGGCTAGGTACGGGCCGGGCGCGGGCGAGAGACGGGGCCAGGCGCGGGCTAGGTACGGGCCAATCGCGGGCTAGGAACGGTCCGGGCGCGGGGCTAGGAACAGGGCCGGGCGCGGGGCTAGGGGCCGACGGGCCGCGAAGGCTAGGAGCGACGGGCCTAGGGGGGTACTCGCAGCGTAGCAGGTGGTGGGCCCAAGTGACCTGCTCTGATTCCATGTGAAAGTAATGAACGAGAATGAATGAACTAGCAAGCAGTTGGGTACAAGCACTAACCCTAATTGGGTTGTACCCCTTGTGGGCTACCCCACTACAGCCTACACAAATGTATAAGCTATAATGTTCTGACAGAGGCGACGGGGAGGGGACGCGACAGGGAGGCGACGAAGAGGGGATGTGACGGGGAGGCGACGCAGAGGGGACGCGACGGGGAGGCGACGGGGAAGGGATGCGATGGGGAAGGGACGCGACGGGGAGGGTTGCAGGGCGACGGGCTACAGAGGGGGGAAACGCCCTTTAACGCGCGATTCGGGGGCCCGCGGGGGCCTTTCTAGGTCGCGACGTGGGGGGACCCGCGGGGGTCCTTCTAGATCGCGATTCGGGGGGCCCGCGGGAGGCTTCCTAGGTTGCGACGTGGGGGACTCGCGGGGGTCCTTCTAACTCGCGATTCGGGGGGCCCGCGGGGGCCTTCTAGCTCGCGATTCGGGGGGGACCCGCGGGGGCCTTCCTAGGACGTGACGTGGGGGACCCGCGGGGGTCTCTCTCTAGCGCGCGATTCAACAGAGGGGGGGGGGGGGAGGGCTGGCACTAAGGGGTGACGGGGCACTACGGGTAATGCGTTAGTAATGGGCGAGCGCGGGGCGCTGGGCCCATGGGAATCGAACTGCTCTATACCATGTCAACGAGGTAACGGAATAATGAATGACTAGAAATGACTAAGACAAGGAAGATATAGCAAACCCTGGTCAACCCTAGCCAACCCTAAACATAAATGTACACCACCTAGACTAGCAAATACAAACCATAACAATTATAGTTTGACAGCTGGTACTGGAGGCGCTGGAGTTGGAGGTACTGGAGGTACTAGAGCTGCTGACGGTACGGGTACTGCGCCGCGCCGACCGTTTTTCTACTCGCAGCCGCAGTCGTCCCTTCCACAGCCTGACTTAGCCCTTCGCCAGGTTCTTAGTCTCCCGTCTTCCACTGGCCTCACTCCACCTCTCTTGTGTCCACCGCCAGACCAGTCTCAGCCACAGCTACTGCATGGCTCCCCGCTGCCTGCTCCTACTCCTCACACTGAGGTGACTGAGTCCCTGACTGAGCGTCGTGAGCCTGAGACTCATGCTTCCACACCTGTTCGTGCTCGTCGTGTCACGCGTCCTCGTCCTCCTGCTGTCCCAAGCACTCACAGTATGGCACTTCGTCCTTCCTCTGTTCCAAAGCGTGTTGTCCTGCCTGAGCCTCCCGCGTCCTCACTTCCTGACGTGCCTTACCCTGAGTCCGACCTTGCTCGTGTTGCCAGTCCTATTGTCACTCGACTCCTCGCTACTATGGTCACTGACCCTGACTTTGAGTCTACTGCTCCATTTTCCCTAGTCACTGAGCTAGTCGAATTTGCAGCTAGGAGTCGTCTCGACTACGTCGCGAGTCTTGTTACTGAGTCTGAGTCTGTCTGTCCTCCATCCGTCGGGGGTGAGCCTGTCCTTGGCAATGATGTCCTTGAGGACAGGCATTTTGAGCTTGAGTGTCTTGCGGGCGTTTTACCTCGTTTCGCATCTATGCTACTTTGCCCAGAGAGAGACCTGGATGCACTTGACATCCCTACATTGTCAGACAGCCATGGACGCAGAGATGGCTTCCTTGAAGTCCGCAGGCACCTACGTCAACGAGGTTTCTCCTCCTGAGGCGAATATAGTCGATGGCATGTGGATTTTCATAGTGAAGCGGCCGTCGAGTTCTCCGCCTGCCTTCAAAGCGCGTTACGTTGCTCGAGGCTTCAGTCAACGACAGGGGGTCGACTACTTCCAGACCTTCTCCCCCACCCCAAAGATGACTACTCTTCGGGTGTTGCTGCACGTTGCAGCACAGCGTGACTACGAGCTGCACTCCCCTGACTTCTCCATAACTTTCTTGCAGGGCAGCCTTCACGAGGAGATCTGGCTGCGCCGTCCACCTGGCTTCACTGGGTCGTTTTCTGCGGGTACCCAGTGCCTCCGGCGGCCAGTCTACAGTCTCCGCCAGGCGCCCGGAGAGTGGCACGACACACTGAGGACTACACTTGGGGCTCTTGGGTTTGCTCCTTCCTCTGCTGACCCGTCGCTATTTCTACGCACCGACACTACCCTGCCGCCGTTCTACGTTCTCGTGTACATCGACGACTTGGTTTTTTGCTACTGCTGACACTGAGGCGCTGGCCCTAGTGAAGGCGAAGCTGCAAGAGAGACACAGCTGCACTGACCTGGGTGAGCTGCGTAGCTATCTTGGCTTGCAGATCCCCCGGGACAGAGCATGGCGCACCATCACCCTGACTCAGTCACACATGGTGCACCAGGTCCTTCGGCACTTCGGCTTCCAGTACTCCTCGCCACAGCCCAGTCCTTTGTTTACCGGCAACTCGCTCTCAGCTCCACCTTCGGACGAGTTCGTAGAGCCGAGTGGTTCGTACCCAGAGCTTATGGGTTGTCTCATGTACTTGATGACGTGCACACGACCTGACCTCCCGTACCCTCTCAGCCTCCTGGCTCGCTACGTGGCTCTCGGTAGACACCGAAAGGTGCACTGGGATACTGCGAAGAGGGTACTGCGTTACTTGTGCATTACATCGGGCATGGGGCTCGTGCTTAGAGGACAGGGTTCAGTGGTACTCACAGGACACTCCGACGCTTCTTGGGTCGACGACCAGGCGACTCAGCGTTCGTCACAGGGTTACACCTTCAGTCTTGGCTCAGGTTCTGTCTCGTGGAGGTCCACTCATTCTTCTTCTGTGCTTGGTTCCAGCTATGAGGCTGAGATCTACGCTGGGGCTATGGCTGCACAGGAGCTACGCTGGCTGACCTACCTGCTGACCGACTTGGGGGAGCGGCCTCGTTCTCCTCCAGTTCTGTACGTCGATAACAAGGCCATGCTTGCCTTGTGTCACGAGCAGAGACTGGAGCACAGAACAAAGCACATTGCTCTTCGCTACTTTCTTGCTCGAGAGCTGCAGCAGCATGGTCAGCTTCGCCTTTCTTATGTGGCCTCTCAGGCCAACACTGCTGATGTATTCACCAAGGCCATCGGGTCTGGTGATCTTAATTGTTTTTGTAGTGCTCTTGGGCTTCTTCCCGTTCTGCCTCACCTGCTTCTCTCTTGATCTTGCACTTGTTGTACAGTGATATCTATATTTATACTTGCATGTTTCGTCTTGCTATGTTGTGATCAGTGTACTGCCTTGCTATTATCACTCTGCATGTAAACTGGCCTTGTGGCCGCTTGCTTGTGCTCATAATGAGTGGTGATCTTGAGATCCACCCTGGGCTTTGCATTGATTTGTTCTCTTGCCTGATTGGTCTTGTGACCGTTTTTTTGTGTTGGCTATCCCTCACTTTGCCTAGGGGGGTGTGTCAAAACATATTTGTATGTTCCTAGTTCTGCTAGGCTACAGTGAGGTGCTCTGTATAGGCTACAACCCCAGTTAGGGTTTCATACTTGTATCTCCCTATTGCTAGTCATTCATCATTCCTGCATAGATTATTCTAGCAGTGATATTATAGTGACTACCCTAGCAACCTCGGGAATACGAGGTTGGGTGCAGGTTTGGCGAAGGGAAAACCGAAGGCGACGTGGAGCAGCTTCGGAATCGTAGATGTCGGCCGAACGTGCGAAGTCCGAAAGTGTTAAGTTTGTATGCGTAGTAGTCAACCCCAATAAGGAACTTACATGCATCAACCCTAAACACCATGCGGCAAGGTGTTTAGGGTTGATGCTTCCCTGTTTGCATGCATTTCCCTAGAGGGTTTTTTTTTTTTTTTTTTTGCCCAAACAAACTATTGATAAAACAAACTACCAGTGGGAAATGGGCGCGAGTGCGGAGCTATGCGCTTTAAAAACAAATGTTCGTTGGAATCTAAAACTACCGTAGCAAATGGGGCGGTTAGTAATTTCCTATACTAAATTTATAATTGTGATGAGCATCAACTGTTTCAGCGTGTCTGCCGCGTTGTCCACCTACACCGGGCACATGGGTAAGGGCGTGTAAAATCGGCAGACACAAATATTCGGCCACAAAGCCGACTGGCCGAATTGGCGAAAGTAACACATTCACGAAATTAATGAGCTCCGTTGCGAAAGTCGCAAATTTCGCGAATGTCATGCGAATTTGATGGCTGTAAAAGTGGTCGACTCGGCTTTCAACATCGAGTCGACTCGAAATCAGCCACGTTCCTGCCCCGTCGTTGCGACGTTGACAGCAGGTGTCGCAAGACTCCGCATGCGACGCCAAACAGAAACCACGTTCACGTCACCACCGCACGTACACAACGTCTGGACAAGGGCTGCCTGTAACAGCCCCGTAGCTAACAGACGGGTTGCACGCTGAGTAAAAGTGGTGGCCATTGAGGGGCTGAATGAAGTGCCAGGGAGTGGTTACTTTTAATAGTGGAGTCAGTGCTGTGGCTCTTGGCTAAATGTGCGTTGCTGACCCCTGTGTGAACGGAGCCGCGGTAGCAATGTTCAGGCCGTGGTCGAGCTTGGAGTGGCGTTCCAATATCGGGTGCACATGTGCGACTCCGTCGCACAATTCGGCCATTTGAAAGTTTACAACTTCCTGGAGTCGGCCAGCAATTCGCTCTGGAAAGTTGTAAAATTTGCAGACTTGCAAATACTGGCCGGTTATTGGCCGACTCTGATTCGGCCATCTGGTCGACATGTGCGAAAGAAGTGTCGACCATTTGGACGACAAAATCCCAGCCAAACCCAATTTTTCAAAATGCTCGCCGATTTTACACGCCCTAATCGATGCGTGTGCAGCTAAGACAGAGGACGATAACCGAGCGCTTCTCACGTGTGCATGCGCGTTTCTATGTGCCCAATTGGGAATGACACCACATGCGGGGCGTTCTACCTTACGCCACGAACGGAGATGGAGCAGCTTCGCAGGCGATCACAATGACTGGGCTGCCATGATGGTGACGCATTTGTTTCCGTCCCGCCAGGCAATCACAGGGTGTTTTTAGAATGCTCAACAACACCCTACCATACTGCCGTGTCATGCCGACGTTATTTTGCGGCCCCGCCAGGCAAGATAGATCCAGGCCGCGACTTCGCCGCTGCCTGCCCTCGCGGCACGACGAACCATGACGGCGCGCCCGGCGGCGGAAGCGCTCCTCCTCGGGCAGGGTGGGAGTCAAACAAGGCTCTTCCCTCGGTGCAGAACGGTCTCCCCTCCGTTGCCTTGTTTCAGCCGCACATGGTTTTTTGAGTCCGTGCCTCCATCTCCCCGTCTATAACACCTCGCTACCCACTGGGTCAAAACGAGGGTGTTATTTGGCGCAGCGGAGTGCCCTTAACACAGCCCACAAGCGTTACACTCGTCCCCCCCTGGTGCCAACGTCCCCGTTGGCCTCGGACTTCAGGGAGTCGGCCCCCTGCCGCTGGGACCTAGATTTCAGGATCGTTCACTGGGTTCGAGCTGGTAACCACACTTCAGTTCTCACCATAGGTGGAAAGTGTGGACCAGCCGGGACTCGAACCCTAGGCTCTGAAACCAGTATAACACCTCGCTACCCACTGGGTCAAAACGAGGGTGTTATTTGGCGCAGCGGAGTGCCCTTAACACAGCCCACAGGCGTTACACCGTCCCACCAGCAGCAACAGTATCAGCAGCAGCAGCTCTACGGCCAACCCATGTTGCTGAGAATCTCTTCTGCACTCTCATTGGAATCTTTATCACGTTTTGTACCAATCAGCTTCGAAAGGGATCGCTCAGCTCGTCGCGCAGCTCGTCGTCGCGCAAGCCGTACTGAACGGAAAGCCCATCCTGCCGCCATCGCGGCGAGGAAGTCAGTGTGAGAGCAGAAGAGAGTTTCGGGAGCACACTTGCCAGGGACCTCCGTGCAATGTTGCGGCCCTGCCTCCGCCGCTGGGTGACAACTGAGGACAGCACCTCATGAGCACAAGAAAGCAACCATCACCTGCCAGTGAGCTCCCTGTGGTGACCGTCTCCGCCTCCCCCGACTGCCATCTGCTCCCCGGCCTTCCCCATGACCTCGCGCTCGCCTGTCTCGCACGGCTCTCCCTCTGGGACCTGCCCGCCGCTCGCTGCGTGTCGCGCAGCTGGGCGGCTGCCATTCGCCGCCGGTCGTTCGGCCGCCTGCGACGCGTCTGCGCAGAGGAAAGGGGATGGTCGGGTGCGGGGCGCGGGGAGAGGCTTTGCCACAGTTGGGGGGATGGGAGGGAGAAGGGGGAGGGAAAGGGGGAGGGAAAGGGGGAAGGTAAGGGGGAGGTGAAGGGGAAGGGGTTGGCGGAAGACGAGGGGGAGATTGGTTCTCTGCCCAGTAGTTTCTTGAGTGGCTCCAAGAAGAAGCGCTTACCGCGGATGCATGTAGGGCCTCATCTGCCATGCCCGGGGGGTTCAAAGGCGTGTGTGAACGGGGGGCACTGCGACAGCTCGCTGGGTGCAGTGTTGGTGGTGTGCGTGGGTGGCAGCGAGGGTAGCAGCAGCAACGGCGCAGGCAGGCAGCGACTGCAATGGTTCGCCTGCTGCGTCTCTGAAACCTGCGATCCCTGCCAAGCCTGCCAGCCCTGCGGCAGGTACGGGTCGTCGCCGGACCTCTGCGGCTACTGCGCCCCCAACGCATTCCCCCCTAGGTGGCGCCGCCTGCCGGGTTTGCCATCGTGGGCGGCGCCGTGCCTTCCCAGTCAGGCAGGCCGCAGCACGTGCGCCACGTGTCAGTGTTTGACTGGCACATGGGCGCGTGGTTTGACGTGCAGCAGCCGTGCATGCTGCCCAGGTTGGACCCTGTGGTGGCTGCAATGGGTGCAATGGGTGGGGTGCGGTGGAATGGGGGGCAGAGGGATGCCTCTTGGTTGTCGGAGGCTGTCCTGTGCCATTTTTTCCTCACTGGAGCTCTGGTGGTTCATGTGGTAGATTTGCTGTTCGCCCCTCAGACACGGGGGTAGTTGAGCAACATCCTGGTTTTTCACCTCCTGGAGCCTCTCCCAGCTTGCCACGTGGCAGTGATTGTCCCAGCTTGCCACGTGGCACTGATTGTCCCAGCTTGCCACGTGGCAGTGCTTCTCCTAGCAGTCAGTCGCGCCACCCGTTCCTGGGGGTGTGCACGATGTGCATTGCGATGCCTGCAGATGGATTTGGTGTCGACGAATGTGACGAGCGTTTCAGTAACAGCGGATCGGGGCCTGTTCACAGCAACAGCAGCGGCAGCAGAAACAGCGGCAGCGGCAGCGGCAGCAGCAGTGGTAGCGGCGGCGACGGCAGTGGCGGCACAAGCAGCATGCTGAGTGGTTGCAGTTTGACTGAAGGAGGTGACAGCAGCAGCAGCGGCAGCAGCAGCATCAGCGGCAGCAGCAGCAGCGGCAGGGAGCAGTACTACCAGTTCCCAAGGCTCGACTCACTTGTCCTTGGAGGGCGGGTGTTTGTGCGAAGGCACTGCTCGCCCTACTTTGCTATCAACCCAGGGGGCTTCAACCGCCACGCACACAGACCAGCTCCACCTGCTCACACTGCCCATGGCCCTGGTAACCGGGTTATAGGGCCTGGCGGTACTGGTGATGGTAGTGGCAGCGGCTGTGGCAGTGGGTTCAACAGCAGCGTGCTGTCATAGGTAGGTGTGTTGGAGGTTGACTGGGGGAGGCGTGAGATGTGGAGGGTGGTAGAGGAGTCTGACGTCATCCATGCCATCTGGACCAAAACACACGTGGCACAAGTGATTGTAGCAGATGTGACTGCAGCAGATGTGACTGCAGCAGATGTGACTGGAGCAGATACCGTGACTGTAGCAGATACTGTGACTGTAGCAGGTGTGACTGTGTTGGATGTGTGTGCAAAGCCAGCAGAAGAAGACGAATCAACGAGAGCATACAGCAGCACTGCGTGGCAGGCGTCACACCTTGAGACGCCTCAATCACCACCACGCCCCCACAGCAGCAGAGCAGCAGCACACACGGCACCCGCCACCTACTCCGTGCTCTGCTCCCTCGACCCCTCCCTCTCCCTCCTTGTCTTCAACCACCTTCACCGCAAATGGGTTCCTGCTGGCCCTCCCCTTCCCCCTCCCTGCCCGTCTCGTCCTCTTCTTCCTTGTCTGTCCCCTCAGCTCCGATACCCCTGTGGCAGGGGCTCGCATGGGGGATATTGTTCCACTCCACCCTGTGCGCCCATGCCACCCTGCCCACCGACTACACGGTCCAACTCGCATTCTGCTGCACTCGACTCACACCTTTCCAGCAACGGTGCAGCTTCCAGTCTTGTTGCCCGTTCCAATGCTGCTGATGCTACCTCTGCCCCTGCTGTAGCTGCTGCCGCTGCCAATTCTGCCAGCGCTGCCAAATCCGAGAGGCTGCAGCAGCTTCTCGGTTGTGGCGGCCGTCTCGTGGCTCTCTTCCAGCCACACGACCCACGCCAACCAGGAGTGATGCGAGAAATACTCCTCTCAGACCTCCACACTCTCGCCTGTCTCTCCGCCCTGCTCCCTCACACCTCCTCCTTCTCATTCCCCTCCTCGCTCCCCTCTCACCGTTCTCTCTCTGCCGCCACACAGCCACGCACCATTGTCATCCCCCAAGCAGCACTGGCACAGGCTTCGGGGAATGTGGCTGTAGCAGCAGGTAGAGAATCAATGCAGCTGATGAATAGTGATAGTGTGGAGGGGCGAAGTGGCTGGGCAATAGGCGATCCAATGGCCTTGCCTGGCATCGGAAGGTTGCATCATGTGCTTTCCATGCACGCTGCCGTTTAGGAACACTGATATGATCCAATATGGCTGTACATAGGGGAGTGAACTGAGTTGCTACTGATTCTCTGAGAGGTGAATGCTGTGGAAGCAGAGTTGCGTTCTCCCTTTCTCCAGAGCTCTCCTTCCAAAACTTCGATAATAATTCGGGTCCCTGCCGTTGACGATCGCAGACGGGATACCGTGAAGACGAATGCCTGTCGAGACGAAGAGGCCCGCTGTTGTGAAAATGTTATAGTGCTTACTTTGTGTAGGCTATAGTGGGGTAGCCCATAAGGGGTACAACCCAATTAGGGTTAGTACTTGTACCCAACTCTTTCATAGTTCATTCATTCTCGTTCTAGATTTTGACATGGTTTCAGAGCAGGTCCTTCCGTAGGACCAAATTTTTTTAGGGCCCACCACAGAGCTGCCCCACTAGCTGCCCTGCTGCCCTACCCTAACGACGCGCCGCCCTGCTGGCCGCAATGCCGCCCTAAGCAGCCCGTCGCGCCGCCCTTGGCAGCCCGCGAGCCGCCCCTGCAGCCAGCGCGCCGTCCCTGCAGCCAGCGCGCCGCCCCTGCAGCCTGCTCGCCGCCCCTGCAGCCCGCTCGCCGCTCGCTTGCGGCGTGCACGCCGCCCCTGCAGCCCGCTCGCCGCCCGCTTGCGGCCCGCTCGCCGCCCTTACGGCCCGCTCGCCACCCGCTTGCGGACCGCTCGCCGCCCCTGCCGCCCGCTCACCGCTTGCTCGCGGCCCGCTCGCCGCCCTTGCAGCCCGCTCGCCGCCCGCTTGCGGCCCGCTCGCCGCCCCTGCAGCCCGCTCGCCGCCCGCCTGCGGCCCGCTCACCGCCCCTGCAGCCCGCTCGCCGCCCGCCTGCGGCCCGCAATGCCGCCCTCTTGCAGCCTGCGCGCCGCCCCTTGCAGCCCGCTCGCCGCCCCTTGCAGCCCGCTCGCCCCCCCTTTGCAGCCCACGCGCCGCCCTCTAGCAGCCCGCTCGCCGCCCCTTTTATAGCCTGCCCACCGCGCCCTTGCAGCCCGCGTGCCCGCCTTGCTGCTTGCGCCGCCCGGCTGCTGCCCGCCCTGCTGCTTGCGCCGTCTGGCTACTGCCCGCCTTGCTGCTTGCGCCACTCGGCTGCTGCCCGCCCTGCTGCTTGCGCCGCCCGGCTACTGCCCGCCCTTCTGTGCGCCGCCCTGCTTGCAGCCCTAGCCGTGCGCCGCCCTGCCCTGCCCTGCCCTACGCGCTTCCCTAGTGCTCGCGCGCCGCCCTGCCTGCGTGCTGCTCTGCTGGTCGCGCGCCACCCTGCTCTGCCCGCTATGGCTTCTCTCAGTGTACTCACCTTCGATCATGAGGGCCGTCCGATACAGTTCGATACGTGGCTTGACGACTTACAGCTGTACCTACAGAGCGATTCTAGAGACAGCGTTTCGTTGTTTGACCACACGTCTGGAGCCTTTCTCGCCCCTCCCGCCACAGCTGACAGTGCGACTCGCTCACAGTGGCTTACCCGTGATGCTGCTGCTCGCTTAGCCGTTCGCAACCACCTACCGTTAGCCGAACGCGCTCACTTCGGACAGCACAAGACTGCTAAAGCACTGTACGGCGCTGTAGTCGCCCATTACTCCTCCCCTGCCACTGCTGTTCTAGGCCATCTTATACTGCCCTACGTGTTTCCCGAGCTGTCTGCCTTTGCCACAGTAGACGACCTCGTTACCCACCTTCGCACTAGCGACGCTCGCTACCGAGCTGCCCTCCCAGCAGAGTTCCTTGCCAGGAACCCGCCCCCGATGTACATCACTCTCTACTTCATAGTCACCCGCCTCCCTGACTCTCTTCGCGCTGTCAGGGACCACTTTCTTGCACTTGACCCCACAGACCTCACTATCGACCTGCTCGAGCAGCACCTCCTTGCAGCTGAGACTAGCGTAGTCGCTATAGGTGCCGCTCGTGGCACTCCTCGCACGCCCTTCTTTGAGGGGTGTTCCCCCTCCCCCCTTGCCCCCTCCTACGCCTCTGCTGCTGCTGTTGACATCCTTGGTACTGAGGATGTCGGGGCTGCTTCTGCTATTAGTGCGAAGCCCCGCAACAGCAAGGGCAAGGGTGGCAGGAGTGGTGGCGGTGGCAGCGGGGTTGGTGGTGGTGGCGGCAGTGGAGGTGGTGGAGGTAGCGGAGGTGGTGACAGCGGTGGAAGTGGTGGCGGGAGTGGGGGCTTTGGTGGCGGTAGTGGTGGAGGCGGTGGGGTTGGTGGTCGTTGCAGCGGTGGGAGTGGTGGCAGTCGGGGTGGAACTGTTCAGAGGGAATGTTTTGGCAGTGGCCAAAGACAGCAGCAGCAGCGTCGGAGCGAGACCCCTTCGCCCCAGCAGCTTCGTGAGTGGTTTGCTCAGCGTGGGGCATCAGGGGGTAGTGTTAGCTGTGCGTATGTCATTCGCACGGGTGACCATGCTGGTCAGACATGCAGGAAGCCTCACACTCAGCACCGCTGCTTAACCCGCCTAGACGATGCTTGGCGCGCAGATATAGGTCACAAGGCTAAGCGCCCCCACTGGGCAGAGCTTCTTAGGTCTGGAGTTGATATCTTTGCTCTTGACTATGATGCTATCCTTGCTGCTATGTATGCCTTGTCTGTTAGTGCTGAGGGTGACTGTTATCGGTGTGTGCCACCTGATCCAGCTATAGAGGCTGCTGCTCTAGGTGCTAGTGGGTCTGCTCTCCTTGGTACTGCACCTACTGAGGCCTTGCACACCTTTACGCTTGACTCAGTTGCTTCCCGCTGTTTCTTTCGCGACAGTACCACCCTCACTCCTCTCTCTGCACCTGTACCGGTCAGACTGGCTGACCCCTCAGAGGGCCCAGTTCTTGCCCATTCCTCCACTGTTCTCCCGTGTCCGGCGGTTCCGTCCGGCTCACTCTCAGGTCTTCACCTCCCCTCGTTCCCTACGAACTTGGTGAGTACCGCTGCCCTCAAGGATGGGATGGTCACTACCACCACTCCTGGGGGTCAGCGTGTGTCCATCTGCACGTGTACACGGACGGGCCGTCACCTGGCCACGTTCACCCGTCGGCATGGGTCGAGTCTGTACACACTCGCTACCGAGCCTCCTCAGGTAGCTGCGTTTGCCCAGGTGTCCGCGTCAGGTTCGGTAGCACCCCCCTGTTCGTGTCGCCTCCTGTCGCACAAGGCTCTCCTGTGGCACCACCGCCTTGGTCACCCCTCCCTGCCACGCCTTCATGGCATGCACTCCCACCTCCTTGTTTCTGGTCTTCCCAGGTCTCTGCCTCCCCTCCCAACCTCGCCTGTCCCGCCCTGCCTTCCTTGCGTCAAGGGGCGGCAGCGCGCCGCTCCTCACTCCTCCTCGTTTCCCCCGACGACTGCTCCCCTACAGACTCTCCACATGGACGTGTGGGGCCCAGCCCGCGTCAGTGGACAGGGCCGCGAGCGCTACTTTCTGCTGGTTGTTGACGACTACACGCGTTACACCATGATCTTCCCCTTGCGCAGCAA
The DNA here is from genome assembly GCA_947471745.1 of Closterium sp. Naga37s-1. Lineage (NCBI taxonomy): Eukaryota > Viridiplantae > Streptophyta > Zygnematophyceae > Desmidiales > Closteriaceae > Closterium > Closterium sp. Naga37s-1. The sequence continues at coordinate 1,211,555 of CANJKZ010000195.1, read as the reverse complement.
GGGTGAGGACCCTGATATCTTGATCCCTTGGATCCGTGCTGTCCGTCTCCAGTTCCGCGAGCGGTTCCGCGAGGACCTTCTTGTCCTGCGTCTGCATTCTGTCAAAGGTGGTGAGTTCTCCTTCGACCTCTTGCGGGACTTTTGTCGTGGTGAGGGCATCCTCCAGTCGTTCACGCTTCCGACCTCCCCACAGCAAAATGGGATTGCTGAGCGCTGCATTGGCTTAGTCATGGAGGTGGCTCTTACCTCCATGATCCATGCGGCTGCTCCCCATTTTCTGTGGTTGTTTGCGGTCCGGTACGCTGCACATCAACTCTGTTATAGTCACAATAGGCTTGAATGTGCCTAAAACGAAAGATAGAGTGCACAGTCAGATTTCTGCACAGCGGCTTCAAACGTTGATAGCGTTCTGGTCACAGCTTCAAATGACTTGATTCAAATTGGATCTGGAGCGTCTTGACGTCGCCTACACTTGACTATTTAGATTGCACGATTTCATCAAGGATTGACGACGCAACGTGGTTTGAACGAACGGCACTATGGCAGCCACTATCGACTTAGAACACAAATTAGGAAGAGATACGAGTTGGGAATGACTCCCAGCTCCTACAAACCCCAAGAGCCGAGGTACAGTGATGTGGAACAGTGCCACACTGTCCCCAACCACGAAGGGTCTCGAAACTACCCTCCACAAGGGCCTACTCCAAGAGAAATGTTACACTACACAAAGTAATGCAACTATTCTCACTATCTTAAAGTTTGCCCTTTTGGGGAGCTTCGAAATCACTTGAATCTTGAAACCAAGGCTCTGGTTCTTCAAGATAAATTCTTCCTTGAGTTCTTGGAATTCTGCTGCGCACACCTGCGACACACCGAACGTTCCACACACGACAAAATAGAAAACCGCACACGACACGCAAAACAACGACGTGACACGCGACTAGCGATAACTCGCTATTGAATCGACACACACATTCAAAACCATGCCTCATCATTCACACACTATTATAAGCATAAAATATATATTATCTCATGCCCTCATACCATTCCATGCACACACGCATGCACGCACACGGACAACAAGCCGAATGCAAACCGTAGGGTTGCACCAACAAATTCCCCCTCGGATTGTTGGCCTTAGGAACTTGCTCTCTCAGTTCAGAGCCATCCCAGCCAGCTTGCAACACTTCCAATGCTGCTGCTCCACCAGCCTCTTGGTCATCATGTCAGCTGGCTGCCTTGTCGTCTTCACATAGTGCAACTCAACTTCACCCGCGGCCACCATGCTCCTCGTCCAATGCCACTTCACCCTCATGTGCTTCGTGAAGCCATGCAACACAGGGTTCTTAGCAAGAGCAATGGCACCTTGGCTATCACAGTAGAGTGGGGTAGGTCCTTGCTGCTCTTCCCCCAATTCAGCCAACAAACGCCGCTGCCACACAATCTCCCGTACGGCACGGAAGAGTGCCATGTACTCAGACTCCACCGAGCTCAATGCTTGATCCACCTGCTTCTTGCTCTCCCAAGCAGTTGGGCCTCCACCAACACAGCAAATGAACCCTCCAAAACTTGTCATGTCCTCTGGTTCCGATGCATAAGAAGCATCCGAGAATGCTGTGAGGAACAAACGCCCGGGCTCAACACCATCCGCGCCCTTTTGGCGCCTTTGCGCCACCGCCGAATATTGCAGCCCAACGGTCGCTGTTTGGCCAAGATACTTGGCCACCCTCATTCCAGCTGCTATCTGCTCCTCATTAGGGCATTGAACAACCCTAGCCAACTGTCCGGTAGCAAACGCAACGTCCGGTCGGGTGTTTACCGCCGCATACATGAGGCTGCCCACCAACGAGTGAAAATGGCGCCTCTCCTCTTCACCAACGCTCTCCTCCTCTGGTCCCTTCACACACTTGAACCCAGAGGGAAAGGGTGTAGCCACATGGCCTTCACTCTGCCCAAAATTGGCAGCCAATGCCTCCAGGTACTTTCGTTGATGCACCCGCATGCACCGCTTCTCCACATCGCGTTCAATGTGAAGCCCAAGGTAGAAGTTCACGTCACCAAGGGCCTTGCACTTGAACTTGTCTTGAAGCTTCAGCATCACCTCCTTCACAAGGTCAGAAGAGGGTGAGAAAATGAGGATGTCATCCACATAAACCACCATGAAACTCCTCTGCTCCCCCTCGCCAAGCATGAACAAGGAATGATCGGCGGATGAGGGAGTGAAGCCTATCTCCTCCAAAACTCCTCGTAGCTTCAAGTACCACTGCCTAGGGGCCTGCTTCAGTCCATAAAGGGCCTTCTTCAGCCTCAGAACTCTGCCACTACCATCATCAAACCCCTCTGGCTGCGCCATAAAAATCTCTTCCTCAAGGACGCCGTTGAGGAATGCCGTTGTGACATCCATTTGTTTCACCACCCATCCTTTGATGGCAGCTCCCGCGAGTAGGGTTCTCAGCGTCGTCGGCTTCACCACAGGAGCAAACAACTCCTTATAGTCCACCTTCTCCTTCTGCTGGTACCCCTTCGCCACAAGCCTAGACTTGTAGCGCTCGATCTTGCCGTCGGCGTCGAACTTGATCTTGAAGAGCCACTTGGACGTAATCGACATACGCCCCTCCGGTAGCTCCACCAATTCCCACATGCCGTTCTCCTCAATGCTCTTCAGCTCACTCTCCATTGCCTTCTTCCACTCCTCAGCATTACTACTCTCCAAGGCCTCCTTGAGAGTTGTTGGTTCCCCCGGCATCTCCATCGGAGAGAAGAACGCGAAGGCACACTCCTCGTAGTCACTCTCCTCGTCATCTCCAACTATAAGTGCTGCTCCGGCCAAGGCTGAATTGGCTGGCTTTCCCAGTGCATCATAGGTCAGCCTATTAGGGGCTTGAATTCTCCTTTTGCCCCTTCCTTCCTCCTCAGCTGCAGGGACATGAAGGCCTTGGCGTTGCTGCGGGGTGACTCGGATCCGTGGAGCACTCGTAGTGCGAGAAGGAAGTGTCGGTGCACGCTCGCTCACTTGCTGCACCTCCTCCTCTTCTTCCTCTGCATCCTTGGCCTCCTCTCCCCCATTCACAAGGGAAGATTGCCTTGTGGTGGTGCTGCTGCTGCTCAGCTCCAAGGGCAGCTCCACATGCTCCAAACCGGAACTCTTCACCTCCCCAAACCGCATGCCTATCTTCGCCTCATTCCCCGCCTTCCGATCCTTGTACATCAGATTCTCCATGAATTTGCAGTCCCTGCTCACCAAGAACTTCTTAGTGAATGGGTCCCAAAGAAGCCACCCCTTGCTGTTTTGAGCCATGCCCAAGTGCACAGCCCATATCGCCTTGGCACCGAGCTTGTTGTGTCGAAGATGCTTAGGCACGAGCGCCATGCACATGCACCCGAACACCCGAACCATATCCACCTTTGGCTTCCTTCCAATCCACTCCACATAAGGCACCCATTTTTCTGCTCCCACATGAGTCAAAGCTCTGTTCTTGGCCACACACGCACTCCGCACCGCATCAGGCCAGAAATATTCGGGTAGCCCGGCTTCAATGAGCAACCCACGCGCCGTCTCCGTGATTGTCCGGTTCACTCGCTCGGCGATGCCGTTCATTGCAGGGGAGTATGGCATGGTAAGGGAGTGCCTTATGCCATTCTTCTTCAGCCACAATGAGAACTCTTTGCTCAGGAACTCTCCCCCTCGATCGGTGCGAATTGCCTTCACTAACCGGTCTTGTTGCCACTCCACCATCGGCAACCAATCGGTCTTCACCGTTTCAGCCACGTCACTCTTCTTGGACAGCACGTACACCCGAGTCATGCGAGTGTAGACGTCCACAATGGTGAGAAAGTACTCAGCTCCAGCAGCTCCAAGCTTCAGGGGGCCCACCACGTCCATCACCACCTCATCAAGTGGTGCCTTAGCCGTTGCCTCCGAACTAGAGAACGGGTAACGGGTGAACTTGGCTTGCATGCACGTCGGGCAGCCAAGTACCTCATCGGGCTCCCCCTTCACACGTATGCCAGCAACCATCTCATTCTTCAATAGCTGCTGCAAGATGGGCAGGGCGGCATGCCCCATTCGCCGATGCAAGGTGAGCCAATCACACTCCCCCGTAGCCGAAGTCGGATTGGAGAATGCCGCACTCGCAATAGTGCCCCACACGTTCTCTCCGTACTCCTCCTCCGCTGCTGCCTTGGGGTTCTCTTCATCCTTGTGCTGCTTCTTGGCTGCTGCACCACTCTCCTCGTGTTCACCGAGCTTGCTGGTCACTTCAAGATTGCACTTCTTGGACTTAATCTCCTTAGCGCGCCCGTTCGCGCCATCGCCGCTACCAACCGCTTCACACTTGGTGCTGATGCTTGCTGCCACTTGACTCTCCTTAGGCATGGGGACCACAGGGATCTGCCACATCTCATAGTGCACATCCCTATCCTCATGAAGGTCCCAAAGAATCCGCTCACCAAGCCTCGCGGTGTAGGTCTTAGCTCCCTTCGAGCTCGTGTCCATGCCGGCCTTTTGCAACCGCCGCATGGAAATCAGGTTGGCAGCAAGGTTGGGCACCCAAAGCACGTTCTTGAGGCCCACCATCTTCCCATCAGCACCCTTGAACATGGCCTTGCCCATTCCTTTCACCTCTGCTCGCTGCCCCAAAGCCGATGTCACATGCTTCACTGGTGACGGCTCAAGTTCGGTGAGCAAGTCCGCACGAGGTGTCATGCTATAGGTAGGGTGACCTTCCCCACAGCTGCTGGCTCCTCAAAGCCTTCATCATTCTCTGGACCAGCCGATGCTTGCGTAGACACGAAGAAGAATTGACCCGGGAAGCGATCGTCCCTCGACTCGCTCTCGTTGCCGGCACTATTCATACTTGCAGCACCACCTCCGCGACCGCCACGGCCTCCACGGCCTCTTCCTCTCCCTCCTCCTGCTCCTCTACCCTCTTGGCCTTGAGCAGGGGTCCATCCATCAGGGAGCTTGTAGCAATCGCGCCACATATGTCCGCTCTTGTGACAATAGTGGCACTCGCCGTCGAATCGGCCGCGACCGCGTCCGTAGCTCTTGTTGTTGCTGCCGTATCCGCCACTCCCGCGGCCTCCATTGAAGTTGTTGCTGCCAAATCTGCCTCCCCCTCGTCCTCTGCCCTTTCCACGGCCATACCCTCGGCCGATGCTTGCTGCCCCGGCGCCATCCGCACTCGCCAACTCACGGCGGCGGAAGTCCTCTTGAAGGATCGCTCGCTTCACGTCTTCAAGCGAGAGGCGGGGCAAGTCACGATTGAGGTTGATGATGAGCGAGGACCATGACTCTGGGAGTAAGGCCAGCAACTTGGTCTTCTTTTGGAGCTCACTGTAGTTCAAATCAGCTCCCTCAAGCCGCGTCAACAAGTCGAAGAATTTCTGCACCCCTTCTTCAACCGCTTCGTCTTCTTCAATTCGTAGTGCCGCCATTTGCCGTTCCAACACCACCGCTACCGCCGCTGTTGCAGGAGCGTGTACACCCATGAGAGCAGCCCATGCCTTTGGTCCCTTCTCTGGTTCACGCTGGAATGGCTTGATGTGACGGATCTGGCTGCTCCCCAACGCTTGCCCAAGTAGGAGATAGCCTTGTGCGCTCTTCCGCACCCACGGGCTCTTCTCCGGGTCGTTCTCGGGGCGCTTCTCCGTTCCTTCCATCACCTCTAGCAGGTCATAGTGGTCAAAGATGTTCTCCATCTTGAAGGACCATTCAGCAAAGTTGTCGCTGTTGAACTTGTCAAGCCCAAACACCCTAGGTTCATCCCTAGGTGGGCCAAGACTTGGATGCATGGGCGCCATGGCTGAATCACGGGGCTGGCCTTGAGCTTGGGCTTCTCCACTGCCACCAGCACCTCTGCCAACCCTTTCCTCAGGTCCAGCCATTGTCGAAACTGCTCCAAGGGGCTCTGATACCACTTGTTATAGTCACAATAGGCTTGAATGTGCCTAAAACGAAAGATAGAGTGCACAGTCAGATTTCTGCACAGCGGCTTCAAACGTTGATAGCGTTCTGGTCACAGCTTCAAATGACTTGATTCAAATTGGATCTGGAGCGTCTTGACGTCGCCTACACTTGACTATTTAGATTGCACGATTTCATCAAGGATTGACGACGCAACAACGGTTTGAACGAATGGCACTATGGCAGCCACTATCGACTTAGAACACAAATTAGGAAGAGTTACGAGTTGGGAATGACTCCCAGCTCCTACAAACCCCAAGAGCCGAGGTACAGTGATGTGGAACAGTGCCACAATGTCCCCAACCACGAAGGGTCTCGAAACTACCCTCCACAAGGGCCTACACCAAGAGAAATGTTACACTACACAAAGTAATGCAACTATTCTCACTATCTTAAAGTTTGCCCTTTTGGGGAGCTTCGAAATCACTTGAATCTTGAAACCAAGGCTCTGGTTCTTCAAGATAAATTCTTCCTTGAGTTCTTGGAATTCTGCTGCACACACCTGCGATACGCCGAACGTTCCACACACGACAAAATAGAAAACCGCACACGACACGCAAAACAACGATGTGACACGCGACTAGCGATAACTCGCTATTGAATCGACACACACATTCAAAACCATGCCTCATCATTCACACACTATTATAAGCATAAAATATAAATTATCTCATGCCCTCGTACCATTCCATGCACACACGCATGCACGCACACGGACAACAAGCCGAATGCAAACCGTAGGGTTGCACCAACAAGCTCAACCTCTGGCCCCGTGTCTCCTTGCCGGAGACCTCGCCTACACTGCATTGGACGGGGAAGGTTGGCGATGCGTTGGTGTTCTGGGTCTGAGGCTCTCGTGTCTTTGTTCGCGATACGTTCGCGGACAAGCTCTCCTCGCGCGCTATTCCCTGCGTCTTCCTTGGATTTCCCCCTGACGCGCCTGGCTGGCAGTTTTACCACCCCACCTCGCGCCATGTCTTCCCCTCTCAGGACGTCACGTTTGACGAGTCGGTTCATTTTTACCGTCTCGTCCCCTACCGCTCTGCCCCTCTCCCACCCCTGCTGCTCTTCCTTGATCCAAGTCCCCCTCTGGTAGACCCCCTCCCCCCTCAGGGACCTGCTCCCTCAGGTGTGTCTCAGGTAGACCCACTCCCCGGGACTGTGCCTGTCAAGGTCGCTGAAGAATCAGGTGCTACTAGGGGTGTTGCGTCTGGGGGTGCTGAGCCCAGGGGTACTGTGTCTGCTTGAGGTCCAACAGGTTCCTCGCTGCGACTGTCTTACTGGCGGGAGCCTCTCTCCGCGCCGCAGCTGCGCGAGTGGTTTGCTCAGCGCACGGGCCTTAGGAGTGGAGCTGCCGGAGCTGGAGGCTATGCCGCTGGGGGCACTGGAGCTGGAGTTGCTGGAGCTACTAGTCTTGGTGGTGCTGCAGTTCCTGCTGGAGCTGGAGGTACCGGAGGTGCTGGAGCTGCTGGTCCTGGAGGTGCTCGTACTAGAGGTACTGGAGCTACCGGGGCTGGTGGTGTTGGAGGCGCTGGAGCTGGAGGAGCTGGAGCTGGAGACCCTGGCGCTGGAGGCGCTGGCGCTGGCGGAGCTGGAGCTGGAGGAGCTGGGGCCGAAGACCCACTAGCGCTGGCGGCGCTGGAGCTGAAGGAGCTGGAGCTAGAGACCCTGGTGCTAGAGGCGCTAGAGCTGTTGACCCTGGAGCTGGAGGTGGTGGCACTGGGGGTGCTGCGTCTTGCGGTACTGGTGCTGGAGGCACTGTGCACCGGCGACCGTTTTTCATTCCGCCGCCACCGTCGTCTCTGCCACCACCTGACTCGGTCTTTCGCCAGGTTCTTAGTCTCCCGTCTTCTACTGACCTTCCTCCTAGCTTACTGAGTCCACCGCCTTGCCAGTCGCAGCCACAGTTACAGCCATACTCCCCACTACCTGCTACTTCTCCTTACGCTGAGCGGACAGACTCTTTTACAGAGCGTCGTGAGCCAGAGTCTCGTCCTGCCTCGCCTGTTTGCGCTATTCGCACTGGTCGTCGTGTTCCTCGTCGCGTCCTCCTCCTGTCCCCGACACTCACGTTATGGCACTTCGTCCTTCCTCTATTCCACTGCGAGTTCCCCTGCCGCCTCCTCCTGCGTCCTCTCTTCCGTCCGTTCCTGACCCTGAGTCTGACTTAGCTTGTGCTAACAGTCCTACTATCCCTCGTCTTCTAGCCACTGTTGTCAGTGACCCTTCGTTTGAGTCTGCTGCTGCGTCTGCCCTAGTTGCTAAGCTTGTTGACTTTGCTGCCACCTATCGTCTCGACTACGCCACTAGTCTTGTTGCTGAGTCTGAGTCTGACTGTCCTCCGTCCGTCGAGGGTGAGTCTGCTCTTGGCACGGACGTCCTTGAGGATAGGCAGGAGGACTTTGAGTGTCTTGCAGCTGTTGTACCTCATCTCCTGGCAATGTTGCCTGCATGTGAGGGAGACCCGGATGCACCAGACATCCCGACCCCGCGCTCTTACGCAGAGGCGATTACGGGTCCCTACTCCTCTCAGTGGCAGACAGCCATGGACGTAGAGATGGCATCCTGGAAGTCCACAGACACCTATGTTGATGCAGTTCCCCCTTCTGTGGCGAACATAGTCGATGGCATGTGGATTTTCAGGGTGAAGCGGCTGCCGGGTTCTCCGCCTGTCTTCAAGGCTCGTTACGTTGCACGAGGCAAATTCAAAGACAGGGAGTTTACTTCTTCCAGACCTTCTCCCCTACCCCGAAGATGACTACTCTTCGGGTGTTGCTGCACGTCACAGCTCAGCGTGACTACGAGCTGCACTCTCTTGACTTCAGCACAGCTTTCTTGCAGGGCAGCCTGCACGAGGAGATCTGGCTACGCTGCCCACCTGGCTTCACTGGGTCGTTTCCTGGAGGTACCCAGTGGAGCGTCCGGCGGCCAGTCTACGGTCTCCGTCAGGCGCCTCGCGAGTGGCACGACACACTGAGGACGACGCTTGCAGCTCTTGGGTTTGCTCCTTCGACTGCTAACCCGTCGCTGTTTCTTCGCACCGACACTTCGCTGCCGCCGTTATACGTCCTCGTGTACATCGACGACTTGGTATTTACCACTGCTGACACTAAGGCACTGGCCCTTGTGAAGTCGGAGCTGCAGAAGAGACACACCTGCACTGACCTGGGTGAGCTGCGCAGCTATCTTGGCTTGCATATCACCCGGGACAGAGCACGGCGCACCATCACCCTGACTCAGTCACACATGGTGCACCAGGTCCTTCAGCGCTTCGGCTTCCGGTACTCCTCGCCACAGTCCACTCCTCTGCTTACTAGTCACTCGCTCTCAGCTCCACCTTCAGACGAGTCCGTAGAGCCGAGTGGCCCGTATCTTGATCTTCTGGGCTGCCTCATGTACCTGATGACCTGCACTCGACCTGACCTTGCCTACCGTCTTAGCATCTTGGCACGCTACGTTGCGCCCGGGAGACACCGACCAGAGCACAGGGAGGCCGCTAAGAGGGTGTTGCGCTACTTGTGCAGTACGTCGGGCATGGGGCTCGTGCTTGGAGGACGGGGTCCAGTTTTCCTCACTGGACACGCAAATGCTTCTTGGGTTGAAGACTTGGCTACGCAGCGGTCGTCACAGGGTTACACCTTCAGCCCTGGTTCCGGCTCTGTTTCTTGGCAGTCTACCCGCTCGTCTTCTGTTCTCAGTTCTAGTTGTGAGGCTGAGATCTACTTGGGGACCATGGCTGCACAGGAGTTACGCTGGCTCACCTACCTACTGACCGACTTGGGAGAGCAGCTTCGTTCTCCTCCAGTTCTGTGTGTAGACAACAAGGCCATGATTGCCTTGTGTCAAGAGCACAGACTGGAGCACAGAATGAAGCACATCGCTCTGTGTTACTTCCTTGCTCGAGAGCTGCAGCAGCGTGGTCAGCTTCGTCTTGCTTACGTGGCCACTCGGGCCAACACTGCTGATATATTCACCAAGGCACTTCAGCCTGGTGATCATCAGCGTTTCTGTACTATTTTAGGCCTTGTGCCTACTTTGCCTCACTTACTCACTGCGTGACTTTACTTGTACTGTGATCTATATATATACCTGCATGCTTAAACTTGCCAGGGGATCACTGTACGGTTTGTTCTCTTTTATATATAACTCTGCATGTGAACTGGCCTTGTGGTCATTTGCTTGTGCTCGGAATGTGTGGTGACTTCGTGATCCACCCCGAGCTTGCTTTGCTTTTCTTGATTGGTCTTGTGACCACTTGTTCTCCCCCACTTTGCCTATGGGGGTGTGTCAAAATGTTGTATAGCTTATATTGTGTAGGCTATAGTGGGATCGCCCATAAGGGGTACAACCCAATTAGGGATAGTACTTGTACCCAACTCTTTCATAGTTTTTTCTTTCTCATTCTAGATTTTGACAGCAGTTTCTTCGGCTGTGATGGTCGTAGGACATGGTGCGAAGTGCGCCATTTTCGTTAGGTGGTCGACGACGACGAGTACAGTGTCGTTGTTAGCCACGCCAGCTGGCAGCCCCGTGACAAAATCCATTTTCACATGTTGCCACGGTCGCTCAAGTGGGTCGAGGGGTTGCAGTAGGCCGGCTGGACGTTGACGTGTAGATTTCAAAGCCTGGCACACTCTGCATGAAGACAGATAGCGCTGCACGTCAGAGTAAGAATCGGGCCAGTATAAATGACCGTGCAGAATGTTTCGCGTCTTGTCAACCCCGAAATGTCCGTAGAGGTTCGAATCATGGACCTCGTGGATAAGTAATTCACAGAGGAGACGATAAGTGGGTACCCAAAATTGGTCAGTTCCAGCTTTTAGATAATAGTCCCCTTTCTGCGTTGTCTCCTGCATATGATTGCCTGTCATAAAGAACGGGTACGTGTTATTGCCGTGGGTGAATAGCCCCGAAAGTAGCGGGTTCGACTGGGTAATCGGTACTGCAGTGGATTGGACTGTCGGGTGGGTTAGGGCGCAGGCGATGTTATTCGCGCCCTTTTTGTAGGTGATGCGATAGTGGAAATGCGACTCCATGTTGCAGAGCCACCTGATTTGTCGCGGGTTGAGCTTGGGTTGCGCGCGAATTTACTGGAGCGATTTATTATCGGTGCGAACAGTGACGTCGGCGACACTCAGGTAACAGTGCCACAGTTTGAACACGTGGATGATGGCGAGCATTTCCTTGTCGTGAATCGGGTAGTTGCGCTCGGATGCCTGCAACTTGCATGACTCGTAGGCAATCGGTTGTAAGCCGTTGCTGAAATCTTGGAGCAGCACTGTGCCGATGGCAAAATCTGAAGCGTCCGTGATGACTTCGAACGATCGGGATGGGTCGGCGATGCGAAGGACTGGAGGGGACACCAACAATGGTTTCAGCTCCTGAACATCCGCCTCAGCTTCCTCCCCCCACTCGAAATTCTTATCCTTGTGCAGCAGGTCGGTCAGCGGGCCGGTTATCCCCGCCATATTCGGGATAAACCACTTGACATAACTCACGAACCCCAGGAAACTCTGAAGTTCCGTGACATTAGTCGGGGCCGTCCACTCCTGGATGGTCTTGATTTTCTTCGGGTCGATTTTCATGTTGT